>OZ010791.1:512228883-513557095 GCA_963932465.1 Maratus speciosus
AGAGGAAAAAATTTACTAGTATATTGAGTTAAAAGAGTGAAACCTTATTCCTTTTACGAATGTCAAAAGATGGCTGCGAAACGTAGAAAACCAACCTCCAGATTAATTTTAATTTTGTGTGCTACGATTTCTCATTTTCAAAGATTGGCAGGTCTAGATTTGTTCATATGCTTATACACACTCAGTTCAGAGAGTCAAGCAAAACCCTTATTCATTATGTACTTGAAATCTCATTCACAAGAAAGAGTTTGGAGTTCAGTGTGTTTTTTCTTTCACATACATACCGTTGATTGTTTTTCTTTTACTCTCTCTTAAACTTTACATCATGTTTCAGTTTTAAAATATACTTTCATTATGTGTTTTTTTTTTCAAACTTTACACCTTTCTATTTACAAAAAAAAAAAAAAAAAAAAAAAAAAAGTTTTTATATTTTTTTATTTGCTTGCATTGTATGAAATTGCGATCTCATAAGATCAATTTTTTTAGAAGTGATCAATACAGTCAATGTAAATACTTCTCATTTTTAATACACATTTCAAAAATAGCTCGTACCAGCACCACAAACAAATAACAGGGATGATTGTGACTCAAGAGTGAAAAACCCTGAAAATTAACTGATACAAAGTGATAAACCCTGAAAATTATCGATGCAAAATATACCAATATCTATTTCATAGCAACAGATGTTGCAACAGCAATGACAATCAAATGACATATTTCTGCTATTTTTTTTTTTTTTGAAATATACGGCACTAACTACGTGTGTTTTCGCACCCCTTTGACAAAATTCGAGTTTTTTCGCGATCTTTCGACGAAATTTGTCGTTTTTTCGCGATCTTTTGACAATATTTGTCATTTTTTCGCGATCTTTTCACGAAATGTGCTGTTTTTTCGCGATCTTCTGACGAAATGTGCTGTTTTTTCGCGATCTTCTGACGAAATTTGCTGTTTTTTCGCGATCTTTTGACGAAATTTGAAGTTTTTTCACGATCTTTTGACAAAATTTGCGTTTTTTCCTCGATTCTTTGATGAAATTAGCTTTTTTTTCTGTGATACCGGGACGAAATTTGCGTTATTTTCACAATCCTCTGACAAAATTCGTGTTTTCCCACAATCATTTGACGAAATTGAAGATTTTTCTTTGAACGATTGACGAAATTGATCTTTTTCAGCGATCATTTGCCAAAATTTGCGCTATATTTTATGCCCAAATTTGCAGATTTATGACCAATTTTTTTTTTTAATTTTCAGAAATGACTGCCTTAATTTTTCGGAACTTTCGGAACAGAATCAGGCTAAATGACTTCATCAAATGGAGAGTGCAATTTATCTTGCTAAATATGCAAAGTTCGAATTCTATAATCAGTAAATAAATTTATTCCAAGTACTCACGAAACAAGCACAAATTAACTGTTAAGAGTAGGATATCTTAGTAGATTTAATGAGAGTCATATTTATGATACCTAGTTATTTGAAAGCGGTTAAAAATGTCAAAACCAATCAAATTTTACTTCTAATTGGCTAAGAAAAAAAAAAAAAAAAAAAAAAAAAGAAAAAAGAAAGAAGTAAATAAAAATTTTTTTTTTAGCTTTGCCTTTTTTTTTTTATCTTTGCGGACACAAGGTAAATTTCTTTTTCCTGGTTTCTTCCTGGGTATTACATATTACAGATATGAAATTTTTGTACTGAGATTGAGATGGATGACACAATACCAGGAGGGGGTGATTCTGAGTAAAAATCTATCTGGAAGGTTACAGCAGAAGGGGGGGGGGGGCGATCACTCCTGGTTGTAATTATGTTTTTTCTACGATCCTTTCACGAAATTTGCGTTCTCTTCACGATTCTTTAAAGAAATTCATGTTTTTTCCCCGTGATCGTTTAACAAAATTTGCTTTTTTTCTGCGATCATTTGACGATATTTCCATTTTTCCATCAATCTTTTGACGAAAATCCCGTTTTCCCTTGATTACCAGGGGGGGGGGGGGTGATACCTCCCTGTTTTAATTGTGTGCTTTTTCTGCGGTCGTTTGATGAAATTTGTGATTTTTTCAGAGATTCTTTAAAGAAATTTTTTTTTTTCGTGATCGTTTAACGAAATTTGCGTTTCCCCCCGCGATCCTTTGACGACATTTCTTTTTTCCCCCGCGATTTTTTGCCGAAATTTGTGTTTATTTCACGATCATTAGATGGAATTTGTTTTATTTTGAGATTCTTTGATGAAATTAGTGTTTTTTCACGATTCTCTAAAGAAATACATGTTTTTCCGTGATTCTTTAATGAAATTTGCGCTTTTCCAGCTATTCTTTTACAATATTTCTGTTTTTCCAGCGATCCTTCAAAGAAAATAGTGTTTTTTCGTGATTGGGAAAAATCCTCCCTGGTTCTAATTATGTATTTTTTCTGCGGTCATTTGATGAAATTTAAGTTTTGCACGATTCTTTAAAGGAATTCAATTTTTGGAGGGAATCCTTTAACGAAATTTGCGTTTTTCCCGCGACCCTTTAACGATATTTCCTTTTTCTTCGCGATCCTTTGATGATATTTCCTTTTTCCTCGCGATCCTTTGACGATATTTCCGTTTTTCACATGATCCTTTGATGAAATTTCAGTTTTTCCCACGATCCTTTGACGAAATTTTCGCATTCCTTTGACGAAATTTGTGCTTACATTAGGATTTTGACAAAATTCGCGTTTTTCAGCAATCCTTTGACAAAATTGTCGATTTTTTTCAGCGAACGATTGAGGATTTGATTTTTTTCATGATATTTTTTAATGTCCGAATTTTCCACTAAACGTAATGATCTCATAAACCTGGAAGGATCGAGTGAAAAACCCGGCACACAATCACCCCTGAAATAAAAGGATCCTATGTCATCAACAAATGTGGCAGTCTTGTTTTGTGGACAATTGATTAACAAGAGAAAAGTTATTTTGAATAATATGAGTGCTCAGTCATGATGAAAATAAAATTTTTGTTAATTGTTTTGAAAGCATATAAATATGTTCATGTACTCCATTCTTATTGTTTTATGTGTATCGCTGGAACTGATGTTTCAACATTTTTAAATAACAAGTTTATAGATAATTTTATCGCTTCATAAATGCAAGCTTCAATATTTAGTTTTGTAATGTGTTAATTTGGAAATTCTTTGTGTCCAAAGATATAAAGTCTATAGTTAAATATAAAGCTGCAACGTAAATGTCACAGTTTTCTTCAGTTGCCCAGGTGAGACATGTGACAGCTTTCTCTGTTAGATATCGGTTTTTCTTCAAAATTAATTTTAACATAACTTTATTTCTGTTAAAATTCTGTTCTTTCCCACTCCCCTCGTTAAACTGAAATGTTTAATTCATTTATTAAAACCAGATGATTTTTAACTAACTTTTTTCTTTTTCCTTTTAGTAATGAATGTAATTCAACACTTTTAAATATTCCTTTTTATGATTTCTGTTTTTGTCAGTTACATGTTCCATTTATCAAAATTCTATTCTCACAGAATCAATTTCTGTCCGTTAATGCACTGTGTCTAAAAAGAATAAAGTAAAACAAAAATATGTGCAGCTGTTCGAACATTACATCTAGATTTTCTTTTCATCGGCTTTTGCCCACATTGTAAATAAGTCATTCTTAATTGCTGCTAAAATTTGACGGTAGAAAAGAAATAAAAATTATATTTTATGCGGGGGGGGGGGGAGGTGGTTCTTTGAGGGGCAAGTTTTGAACTAGTGTGCGAAATGGCATGATTTGCATACAGAAAAGGAAAGTCCTGCATAATGGAAAATGCTGTGCAGTGTTTCCCCCTCCAAATTCTTCCACAGACCTATATTCTTTTGGAGGTATATTTTGAAATTTCTTGGAAGTCTGTGAATTTTTTTTCCTTTTATGGAATTTCCCCAAATTAATTCCTGAATCGATCGTGGAAAAAATTGAGAATTTCTTTAAATGATCGTGTAAAAATATCGGGTATTTCGTGAAAAGATCTCAGAAACAAATAGCGGTTGCTGAATAAAATCGCTAATTTCATTAAGAGTTCAGAAAGAAATTGCAAATTTCCTCCAAAGATCGCAGAAACAAGTAGTGAATTTTGTTAATTGGTTGCGAAACGATATCGAAAATTTTGCTGATCGGTTGCGATAAACTGTCGCGAATTTCGACAAATGACTGCGTAAAAAAATCAATTTCATTAATTAGACGCAGAAGAAAATAAATTTCGTCAAAGGATCGTGGTAAAAGCATGAATTTTGTTAAAATATCTGAGAAAAAAAACACTAATTTCATCAAAAGATCAGTAAGAAAATGCAAATTTCCTCCAAAGATCAGTAAGAAAACGCAAATTTCACCGAAAGATCGCATAAAGAAAACTCTAATTTCGTCAAAGGATCGTCGTAACAAAAGCAAAATTCGTCAAAGGATCGCGGTAAGAAACGCAAAATTCGACAAAGGAGGGGGGAGGTGTTTCTTTGAGGGGCAAGTTTTGAACTAGTGTACGAAATGGCATGATTTGCATACAGAAAAGGAAAGTCCTGCATAATGGAAAATGCTGTGCAGTGTTTCCCCCTCCAAATTCTTCCACAGACCTATATTCTTTTGCAGGTATATTTTGAAATTTCTTGGAAGTCTGTGAATTTTTTTTCCTTTTATGGAATTTCCCCAAATTAATTCCTGAATCGATCGTGGAAAAAATTGAGAATTTCTTTAAATGATCGTGTAAAAATATCGGTATTTCGTGAAAAGATCTCAGAAACAAATAGCGGTTGCTGAATAAAATCGCTAATTTCATTAAGAGTTCAGAAAGAAATTGCAAATTTCGTCCAAAGATCGCAGAAACAAGTAGTGAATTTTGTTAATTGGTCGCGAAACAATATCGAAAATTTTGCTGATCGGTTGCGATAAACTGTCGCGAATTTCGACAAATGACTGCGTAAAAAAATCAATTTCATTAATTAGACGCAGAAGAAAATAAATTTCGTCAAAGGATCGTGGTAAAAGCATGAATTTTGTTAAAATATCTGAGAAAAAAAACACTAATTTCATCAAAAGATCAGTAAGAAAATGCAAATTTCCTCCAAAGATCAGTAAGAAAACGCAAATTTCACCGAAAGATCGCATAAAGAAAACTCTAATTTCGTCAAAGGATCGTGGTAACAAAAGCAAAATTCGTCAAAGGATCGCGGTAAGAAACGCAAAATTCGACAAAGGATTGCGGTAAAACATGCGAATTTCGTCAAAAGTTCGTGGTAAAAAGAGCGGATTTCAACAAAGAATCGTGATAGAAAAATGTGAATTATGATTGTGAGAAAAAAACTGAATATCCTGAAATGATCACAGGAAAAAAATCGCTACATTTGTCAAAATTTACTGCACTGGGCTGAAAAATTGGAATCAGGCCCTTTTACAAATGTAAAAAAAAAAAAAAACGCTTTGAAACGAGAAGAAACTCTAAAAATCGTATAAAAATTTTCAGAGGAAAAAATTTACTAGTATATTGAGTTTAAAGAGTGAAACCTTATTCCTTTTACGAATGTCAAAAGATGGCTGCGAAACGTAGAAAACCAACCTCCAGATTAATTTTAATTTTGTGTGCTACGATTTCTCATTTTCAAAGATTGGCAGGTCTGGATTTGTTCATGTGCTTATACACTCAGTTCAGAGAGTCAAGCAAAACCCTTATTCATTATGTACTTGAAATCTCATTCACAAGAAAGAGTTTGGAGTTCAGTGTGTTTTTTCTTTCACAAACATACCGTTGATTGTTTTTCTTTTACTCTCTCTTTAACTTTTCATCATGTTTCAGTTTTAAAATATACTTTCATTGTGTTTTTTTTTTTTTTTCAAACTTTACACCTTTCTATTTACAAAAAAAAAAAAAAAAAAAAAAAAAAAAAGTTTTTATATTTTTTTATTTGCTTGCATTGTATGAAACTGCGATCTCATAAGATCAATTTTTTTAGAAGTGATCAATACAGTCAATGTAAATACTTCTCATTTTTAATACACATTTCAAAAATAGCTCGTACCAGCACCACAAACAAATAACAGGGATGATTGTGACTCAAGAGTGAAAAACCCTGAAAATTAACTGATACAAAGTGATAAACCCTGAGAATTATCGATGCAAAATATACCAATATCTATTTACATAGCAACAGATGTTGCAACAGCAATGACAATCAAATGACATATTTCTGCTATTTTTTTTTTAAATATACGGCACTAACTACGTGTGTTTTCGCACCCCTTTGACAAAATTCGAGTTTTTTCGCGATCTTTCGACGAAATTTGTCGTTTTTTCGCGATCTTTTGACAATATTTGTCATTTTTTCGCGATCTTTTCACGAAATGTGCTGTTTTTTCGCGATCTTCTGACGAAATGTGCTGTTTTTTCGCGATCTTCTGACGAAATTTGCTGTTTTTTCGCGATCTTTTGACGAAATTTGAAGTTTTTTCGCGATCTTTTTACAAAATTTGCGTTTTTTCCTCGATTCTTTGATGAAATTAGCTTTTTTTTCCTGTGATACCGGGACGAAATTTGTGTTATTTTCGCGATCCTCTGGCAAAATTTGCATTACTTTAACGAAATTTGCGTTATTTTCACAATCCTCTGACAAAATTCGTGTTTTCCCACAATCATTTGACGAAATTGAAGATTTTTCTTTGAACGATTGACGAAATTGATCTTTTTCAGCGATCATTTGCCAAAATTTGCGCTATATTTTATGCCCAAATTTGCAGATTTATGACCAATTTTTTTTTTTAATTTTCAGAAATGACTGCCTTAATTTTTCGGAACTTTCGGAACAGAATCAGGCTAAATGACTTCATCAAATGGAGAGTGCAATTTATCTTGCTAAATATGCAAAGTTCGAATTCTATAATCAGTAAATAAATTTATTCCAAGTACTCACGAAACAAGCACAAATTAACTGTTAAGTGTAGGATATCTTAGTAGATTTAATGAGAGTCATATTTATGATACCTAGTTATTTGAAAGCGGTTAAAAATGTCAAAACCAATCAAATTTTACTTCTAAGTGGCTAAGAAAAAAAAAAAAAAGAAAAGAAAAAGAAAAAAGAAAGAAGTAAATAAAAATTTTTTTTTTAGCTTTGCCTTTTTTTTTTTTATCTTTGCGGACACAAGGTAAATTTCTTTTTCCTGCTTTCTTCCTGAGTATTACATATTACAGATATGAAATTTTTGTACTGAGATTGAGATGGATGACACAATACCAGGAGGGGGTGATTCTGTGTAAAAATCTATCTGGAAGGATACAGCAGAAGGGGGGGGGGGGGGGGGGCGATAACTCCTGGTTCTAATTATGTTTTTTCTACGATCCTTTCACGAAATTTGCGTTCTCTTCACGATTCTTTAAAGAAATTCATGTTTTTTCCCCGTGATCGTTTAACAAAATTTGCTTTTTTTCTGCGATCATTTGACGATATTTCCATTTTTCCATCAATCTTTTGACGAAAATCCCGTTTTCCCTTGATTACCAGGGGGGGGGGGGGTGATACCTCCCTGTTTTAATTGTGTGCTTTTTCTGCGGTCGTTTGATGAAATTTGTGATTTTTTGAGAGATTCTTTAAAGAAATTTTTTTTTTCGTGATCGTTTAACGAAATTTGCGTTTCCCCCCGCGATCCTTTGACGACATTTCTTTTTTCCCCCGCGATTTTTTGCCGAAATTTGTGTTTATTTCGCGATCATTAGATGGAATTTGTTTTATTTTGAGATTCTTTGATGAAATTAGTGTTTTTTCACGATTCTTTAAAGAAATACATGTTTTTCCGTGATTCTTTAATGAAATTTGCGCTTTTCCAGCTATTCTTTTACAATATTTCTGTTTTTCCAGCGATCCTTCAAAGAAAATAGTGTTTTTTCGTGATTGGGAAAAATCCTCCCTGGTTCTAATTATGTATTTTTTCTGCGGTCATTTGATGAAATTTAAGTTTTGCACGATTCTTTAAAGGAATTCAATTTTTGGAGGGAATCCTTTAACGAAATTTGCGTTTTTCCCGCGACCCTTTAACGATATTTCCTTTTTCCTCGCGATCCTTTGATGATATTTCCTTTTTCCTCGCGATCCTTTGACGATATTTCCGTTTTTCACATGATCCTTTGATGAAATTTCAGTTTTTCCCACGATCCTTTGACGAAATTTTCGCATTCCTTTGACGAAATTTGTGCTTACATTAGGATTTTGACAAAATTCGCGTTTTTCAGCAATCCTTTGACAAAATTGTCGACTTTTTTCAGCGAACGATTGAGGATTTGATTTTTTTCATGATATTTTTTAATGTCCGAATTTTCCACTAAACGTAACGATCTCATAAACCTGGAAGGATCGAGTGAAAAACCCGGCACACAATCACCCCTGAAATAAAAGGATCCTATGTCATCAACAAATGTGGCACTCTTGTTTTGTGGACAATTGATTAACAAGAGAAAAGTTATTTTGAATAATATGAGTGCTCAGTCATGATGAAAATACAATTTTTGTTAATTGTTTTGAAAGCATATAAATATGTTCATGTACTCCATTCTTATTGTTTTATGTGTATCGCTGGAACTGATGTTTCAACATTTTTAAATAACAAGTTTATAGATAATTTTATCGCTTCATAAATGCAAGCTTCAATATTTAGTTTTGTAATGTGTTAATTTGGAAATTCTTTGTGTGCAAAGATATAAAGTCTATAGTTAAATATAAAGCTGCAACGTAAATGTCACAGTTTTCTTCAGTTGCCCAGGTGAGACATGTGACAGCTTTCTCTGTTACATATCGGTTTTTCTTCAAAATTAATTTTAACATAACTTTATTTCTGTTAAAATTCTGTTCTTTCCCACTCCCCTCGTTAAACTGAAATCTTTAATTCATTTATTAAAACCAGATGATTTTTAACTACCTTTTTTCTTTTTCCTTTTAGTAATGAATGTAATTCAACACTTTTAAATATTCCTTTTTATGATTTCTGTTTTTGTCAGTTACATGTTCCATTTATCAAAATTCTATTCTCACAGAATCAATTTCTGTCCGTTAATGCACTGTGTCTAAAAAGAATAAAGTAAAACAAAAATATGTGCAGCTGTTCGAACATTACATCTAGATTTTCTTTTCATCGGCTTTTGCCCACATTGTAAATAAGTCATTCTTAATTGCTGCTAAAATTTGACGGTAGAAAAGAAATAAAAATTATATTTTATGCGGGGGGGGGGGAGGTGGTTCTTTGAGGGGCAAGTTTTGAACTAGTGTGCGAAATGGCATGATTTGCATACAGAAAAGGAAAGTCCTGCATAATGGAAAATGCTGTGCAGTGTTTCCCCCTCCAAATTGTTCCACAGACCTATATTCTTTTGCAGGTATATTTTGAAATTACTTGGAAGTCTGTGAATTTTTTTTCCTTTTATGGAATTTCCCCAAATTAATTCCTGAATCGATCGTGGAAAAAATTGAGAATTTCTTTAAATGATCGTGTAAAAATATCGGGTATTTCGTGAAAAGATCTCAGAAACAAATAGCGGTTGCTGAATAAAATCGCTAATTTCATTAAGAGTTCAGAAAGAAATTGCAAATTTCGTCCAAAGATCGCAGAAACAAGTAGTGAATTTTGTTAATTGGTTGCGAAACGATATCGAAAATTTTGCTGATCAGTTGCGATAAACTGTCGCGAATTTCGACAAATGACTGCGTAAAAAAATCAATTTCATTAATTAGACGCAGAAGAAAATAAATTTCGTCAAAGGATCGTGGTAAAAGCATGAATTTTGTTAAAATATCTGAGAAGAAAAACACTAATTTCATCAAAAGATCAGTAAGAAAATGCAAATTTCCTCCAAAGATCAGTAAGAAAACGCAAATTTCACCGAAAGATCGCATAAAGAAAACTCTAATTTCGTCAAAGGATCGTCGTAACAAAAGCAAAATTCGTCAAAGGATCGCGATAAGAAACGCAAAATTCGACAAAGGAGGGGGGAGGTGGTTCTTTGAGGGGCAAGTTTTGAACTAGTGTGCGAAATGGCATGATTTGCATACAGAAAAGGAAAGTCCTGCATAATGGAAAATGCTGTGCAGTGTTTCCCCCTCCAAATTCTTCCACAGACCTATATTCTTTTGCAGGTATATTTTGAAATTTCTTGGAAGTCTGTGAATTTTTTTTCCTTTTATGGAATTTCCCAAATTAATTCCTGAATCGATCGTGGAAAAAATTGAGAATTTCTTTAAATGATCGTGTAAAAATATCGGTATTTCGTGAAAAGATCTCAGAAACAAATAGCGGTTGCTGAATAAAATCGCTAATTTCATTAAGAGTTCAGAAAGAAATTGCAAATTTCGTCCAAAGATCGCAGAAACAAGTAGTGAATTTTGTTAATTGGTCGCGAAACGATATCGAAAATTTTGCTGATCGGTTGCGATAAACTGTCGCGAATTTCGACAAATGACTGCGTAAAAAAATCAATTTAATTAGATGCAGAAGAAAATAAATTTCGTCAAAGGATCGTGGTAAAAGCATGAATTTTGTTAAAATATCTGAGAAAAAAAACACTAATTTCATCAAAAGATTAGTAAGAAAATGCAAATTTCCTCCAAAGATCAGTAAGAAAACGCAAATTTCACCGAAAGATCGCATAAAGAAAACTCTAATTTCGTCAAAGAATCGTTGTAACAAAAGCAAAATTCGTCAAAGGATCGCGGTAAGAAACGCAAAATTCGACAAAGGATTGCGGTAAAACATGCGAATTTCGTCAAAAGTTCGTGGTAAAAAGTGCGGATTTCAACAAAGAATCGTGATAGAAAAATGTGAATTATGATTGTGAGAAAAAAACTGAATATCCTGAAATGATCACAGGAAAAAAATCGCTACATTTGTCAAAATTTACTGCACTGGGCTGAAAAATTGGAATCAGGCCCTTTTACAAATGTAAAAAAAAAAAAACGCTTTGAAACGAGAAGAAACTCTAAAAATCGTATAAAAATTTTCAGAGGAAAAAATTTACTAGTATATTGAGTTAAAAGAGTGAAACCTTATTCCTTTTACGAATGTCAAAAGATGGCTGCGAAACGTAGAAAACCAACCTCCAGATTAATTTTAATTTTGTGTGCTACGATTTCTCATTTTCAAAGATTGGCAGGTCTAGATTTGTTCATGTGCTTATACACACTCAGTTCAGAGAGTCAAGCAAAACCCTTATTCATTATGTACTTGAAATCTCATTCACAAGAAAGAGTTTGGAGTTCAGTGTGTTTTTTCTTTCACATACATACCGTTGATTGTTTTTCTTTTACTCTCTCTTAAACTTTACATCATGTTTCAGTTTTAAAATATACTTTCATTATGTGTTTTTTTTTTCAAACTTTACACCTTTCTATTTACAAAAAAAAAAGTTTTTATATTTTTTTACTTGCTTGCATTGTATGAAATTGCGATCTCATAAGATAAATTTTTTTAGAAGTGATCAATACAGTCAATGTAAATACTTCTCAGTTTTAATACTCATTTCAAAAATAGCTCGTACCAGCACCACAAACAAATAACAGGGATGATTGTGACTCAAGAGTGAAAAACCCTGAAAATTAACTGATACAAAGTGATAAACCCTGAAAATTATCGATGCAAAATATACCAATATCTATTTACATAGCAACAGATGTTGCAACAGCAATGACAATCAAATGACATATTTCTGCTATTTTTTTTTTAAATATACGGCACTAACTACGTGTGTTTTCGCACCCCTTTGACAAAATTCGAGTTTTTTCGCGATCTTTCGACGAAATTTGTCGTTTTTTCGCGATCTTTTGACAATATTTGTCATTTTTTCGCGATCTTTTCACGAAATGTGCTGTTTTTTCGCGATCTTCTGACGAAATGTGCTGTTTTTTCGCGATCTTTTGACGAAATTTGAAGTTTTTTCACGATCTTTTGACAAAATTTGCGTTTTTTCCTCGATTCTTTGATGAAATTAGCTTTTTTTTCTGTGATACCGGGACGAAATTTGTGTTATTTTCGCGATCCTCTGGCAAAATTTGCATTACTTTAACGAAATTTGCGTTATTTTCACAATCCTCTGACAAAATTCGTGTTTTCCCACAATCATTTGACGAAATTGAAGATTTTTCTTTGAACGATTGACGAAATTGATCTTTTTCAGCGATCATTTGCCAAAATTTGCGCTATATTTTATGCCCAAATTTGCAGATTTATGAACAATTTTTTTTTTAATTTTCAGAAATGACTGCCTTAATTTTTCGGAACTTTCGGAACAGAATCAGGCTAAATGACTTCTTCAAATGGAGAGTGCAATTTATCTTGCTAAATATGCAAAGTTCGAATTCTATAATCAGTAAATAAATTTATTCCAAGTACTCACGAAACAAGCACAAATTAACTGTTAAGAGTAGGATATCTTAGTAGATTTAATGAGAGTCATATTTATGATACCTAGTTATTTGAAAGCGGTTAAAAATGTCAAAACCAATCAAATTTTACTTCTAAGTGGCTAAGAAAAAAAAAAAGGAAGAAAGAAAAAGAAAAAAGAAAGAAGTAAATAAAAATTTTTTTTTTAGCTTTGCCTTTTTTTTTTTTATCTTTGCGGACACAAGGTAAATTTCTTTTTCCTGCTTTCTTCCTGGGTATTACATATTACAGATATGAAATTTTTGTACTGAGATTGAGATGGATGACACAATACCAGGAGGGGGTGATTCTGAGTAAAAATCTATCTGGAAGGTTACAGCAGAAGGGGGGGGGGGGATCACTCCTGGTTCTAATTATGTTTTTTCTACGATCCTTTCACGAAATTTGCGTTCTCTTCACGATTCTTTAAAGAAATTCATGTTTTTTCCCCGTGATCGTTTAACAAAATTTGCTTTTTTTCTGCGATCATTTGACGATATTTCCATTTTTCCATCAATCTTTTGACGAAAATCCCGTTTTCCCTTGATCACCAGGGGGGGGGGGGGGTGATACCTCCCTGTTTTAATTGTGTGCTTTTTCTGCGGTCGTTTGATGAAATTTGTGATTTTTTCAGAGATTCTGTAAAGAAATTTTTTTTTTTCGTGATCGTTTAACGAAATTTGCGTTTTCCCCCGCGATCCTTTGACGACATTTCTTTTTTCCCCCGCGATTTTTTGCCGAAATTTGTGTTTATTTCGCGATCATTAGATGGAATTTGTTTTATTTTGAGATTCTTTGATGAAATTAGTGTTTTTTCACGATTCTCTAAAGAAATACATGTTTTTCCGTGATTCTTTAATGAAATTTGCGCTTTTCCAGCTATTCTTTTACAATATTTCTGTTTTTCCAGCGATCCTTCAAAGAAAATAGTGTTTTTTCGTGATTGGGAAAAATCCTCCCTGGTTCTAATTATGTATTTTTTCTGCGGTCATTTGATGAAATTTAAGTTTTGCACGATTCTTTAAAGGAATTCAATTTTTGGAGGGAATCCTTTAACGAAATTTGCGTTTTTCCCGCGACCCTTTAACGATATTTCCTTTTTCCTCGCGATCCTTTGATGATATTTCCTTTTTCCTCGCGATCCTTTGACGATATTTCCGTTTTTCACATGATCCTTTGATGAAATTTCAGTTTTTCCCCCGATCCTTTGACGAAATTTTCGCATTCCTTTGACGAAATTTGTGCTTACATTAGGATTTTGACAAAATTCGCGTTTTTCAGCAATCCTTTGACAAAATTGTCGATTTTTTTCAGCGAACGATTGAGGATTTGATTTTTTTCATGATATTTTTTAATGTCCGAATTTTCCACTAAACGTAACGATCTCATAAACCTGGAAGGATCGAGTGAAAAACCCGGCACACAATCACCCCTGAAATAAAAGGATCCTATGTCATCAACAAATGTGGCACTCTTGTTTTGCAGACAATTGATTAACAAGAGAAAAGTTATTTTGAATAATATGAGTGCTCAGTCATGATGAAAATACAATTTTTGTTAATTGTTTTGAAAGCATATAAATATGTTCATGTACTCCATTCTTATTGTTTTATGTGTATCGCTGGAACTGATGTTTGAACATTTTTAAATAACAAGTTTATAGATAATTTTATCGCTTCATAAATGCAAGCTTCAATATTTAGTTTTGTAATGTGTTAATTTGGAAATTCTTTGTGTGCAAAGATATAAAGTCTATAGTTAAATATAAAGCTGCAACGTAAATGTCACAGTTTTCTTCAGTTGCCCAGGTGAGACATGTGACAGCTTTCTCTGTTACATATCGGTTTTTCTTCAAAATTAATTTTAACATAACTTTATTTCTGTTAAAATTCTGTTCTTTCCCACTCCCCTCGTTAAACTGAAATCTTTAATTCATTTATTAAAACCAGATGATTTTTAACTACCTTTTTTCTTTTTCCTTTTAGTAATGAATGTAATTCAACACTTTTAAATATTCCTTTTTATGATTTCTGTTTTTGTCAGTTACATGTTCCATTTATCAAAATTCTATTCTCACAGAATCAATTTCTGTCCGTTAATGCACTGTGTCTAAAAAGAATAAAGTAAAACAAAAATATGTGCAGCTGTTCGAACATTACATCTAGATTTTCTTTTCATCGGCTTTTGCCCACATTGTAAATAAGTCATTCTTAATTGCTGCTAAAATTTGACGGTAGAAAAGAAATAAAAATTATATTTTATGCGGGGGGGGGGGAGGTGGTTCTTTGAGGGGCAAGTTTTGAACTAGTGTGCGAAATGGCATGATTTGCATACAGAAAAGGAAAGTCCTGCATAATGGAAAATGCTGTGCAGTGTTTCGCCCTCCAAATTCTTCCACAGACCTATATTCTTTTGCAGGTATATTTTGAAATTTCTTGGAAGTCTGTGAATTTTTTTTCCTTTTATGGAATTTCCCCAAATTAATTCCTGAATCGATCGTGGAAAAAATTGAGAATTTCTTTAAATGATCGTGTAAAAATATCGGGTATTTCGTGAAAAGATCTCAGAAACAAATAGCGGTTGCTGAATAAAATCGCTAATTTCATTAAGAGTTCAGAAAGAAATTGCAAATTTCGTCCAAAGATCGCAGAAACAAGTAGTGAATTTTGTTAATTGGTTGCGAAACGATATCGAAAATTTTGCTGATCGGTTGCGATAAACTGTCGCGAATTTCGACAAATGACTGCGTAAAAAAATCAATTTCATTAATTAGACGCAGAAGAAAATAAATTTCGTCAAAGGATCGTGGTAAAAGCATGAATTTTGTTAAAATATCTGAGAAAAAAACACTAATTTCATCAAAAGATCAGTAAGAAAATGCAAATTTCCTCCAAAGATCAGTAAGAAAACGCAAATTTCACCGAAAGATCGCATAAAGAAAACTCTAATTTCGTCAAAGGATCGTGGTAACAAAAGCAAAATTCGTCAAAGGATCGCGGTAAGAAACGCAAAATTCGACAAAGGATTGCGGTAAAACATGCGAATTTCGTCAAAAGTTCGTGGTAAAAAGTGCGGATTTCAACAAAGAATCGTGATAGAAAAATGTGAATTATGATTGTGAGAAAAAAACTGAATATCCTGAAATGATCACAGGAAAAAAATCGCTACATTTGTCAAAATTTACTGCACTGGGCTGAAAAATTTGAATCAGGCCCTTTTACAAATGTAAAAAAAAAAAAAAAAACGCTTTGAAACAAGAAGAAACTCTAAAAATCGTATAAAAATTTTCAGAGGAAAAAATTTACTAGTATATTGAGTTAAAAGAGTGAAACCTTATTCCTTTTACGAATGTCAAAAGATGGCTGCGAAACGTAGAAAACCAACCTCCAGATTAATTTTAATTTTGTGTGCTACGATTTCTCATTTTCAAAGATTGGCAGGTCTGGATTTGTTCATGTGCTTATACACTCAGTTCAGAGAGTCAAGCAAAACCCTTATTCATTATGTACTTGAAATCTCATTCACAAGAAAGAGTTTGGAGTTCAGTGTGTTTTTTCTTTCACATACATACCGTTGATTGTTTTTCTTTTACTCTCTCTTAAACTTTACATCATGTTTCAGTTTTAAAATATACTTTCATTATGTGTTTTTTTTTCAAACTTTACACCTTTCTATTTACAAAAAAAAAAAAAAAAAAAAAAAAAAAAAAAAGTTTTTATATTTTTTTATTTGCTTGCATTGTATGAAATTGCGATCTCATAAGATCAATTTTTTTAGAAGTGATCAATACAGTCAATGTGCATACTTCTCAGTTTTAATACTCATTTCAAAAATAGCTCGTACCAGCACCACAAACAAATAACAGGGATGATTGTGACTCAGGAGTGAAAAACCCTGAAAATTAACTGATACAAAGTGATAAACCCTGAAAATTATCGATGCAAAATATACCAATATCTATTTACATAGCAACAGATGTTGCAACAGCAATGACAATCAAATGACATATTTCTGCTATTTTTTTTTTAAATATACGGCACTAACTACGTGTGTTTTCGCACCCCTTTAACAAAATTCGAGTTTTTTCGCGATCTTTCGACGAAATTTGTCGTTTTTTCGCGATCTTTTGACAATATTTGTCATTTTTTCGCGATCTTTTCACGAAATGTGCTGTTTTTTCGCGATCTTCTGACGAAATTTGCTGTTTTTTCGCGATCTTTTGACGAAATTTGAAGTTTTTTCACGATCTTTTGACAAAATTTGCGTTTTTTCCTCGATTCTTTGATGAAATTAGCTTTTTCTTCTGTGATACCGGGACGAAATTTGTGTTATTTTCGCGGTCCTCTGGCAAAATTTGCATTACTTTAACGAAATTTGCGTTATTTTCACAATCCTCTGACAAAATTCGTGTATTCCCACAATCATTTGACGAAATTGAAGATTTTTCTTTGAACGATTGACGAAATTGATCTTTTTCAGCGATCATTTGCCAAAATTTGCGCTATATTTTATGCCCAAATTTGCAGATTTATGACCAATTTTTTTTTTTAATTTTCAGAAATGACTGCCTTAATTTTTCGGAGCTTTCGGAACAGAATCAGGCTAAATGACTTCATCAAATGGAGAGTGCAATTTATCTTGCTAAATATGCAAAGTTCGAATTCTATAATCAGTAAATAAATTTATTCCAAGTACTCACGAAACAAGCACAAATTAACTGTTAAGAGTAGGATATCTTAGTAGATTTAATGAGAGTCATATTTATGATACCTAGTTATTTGAAAGCGGTTAAAAATGTCAAAACCAATCAAATTTTACTTCTAAGTGGCTAAGAAAAAAAAAAAAAAAAAAAAAAGAAAAAGAAAAAAGAAAGAAGTAAATAAAAATTTTTTTTTTAGCTTTGCCTTTTTTTTTTTATCTTTGCGGACACAAGGTAAATTTCTTTTTCCTGCTTTCTTCCTGGGTATTACATATTACAGATATGAAATTTTTGTACTGAGATTGAGATGGATGACACAATACCAGGAGGGGGTGATTCTGAGTAAAAATCTATCTGGAAGGTTACAGCAGAAGGGGGGGGGGGGGGCGATCACTCCTGGTTCTAATTATGTTTTTTCTACGATCCTTTCACGAAATTTGCGTTCTCTTCACGATTCTTTAAAGAAATTCATGTTTTTTCCCCGTGATCGTTTAACAAAATTTGCTTTTTTTCTGCGATCATTTGACGATATTTCCATTTTTCCATCAATCTTTTGACGAAAATCCCGTTTTCCCTTGATTACCAGGGGGGGGGGGTGGGGTGATACCTCCCTGTTTTAATTGTGTGCTTTTTCTGCGGTCGTTTGATGAAATTTGTGATTTTTTCAGAGATTCTTTAAAGAAATTTTTTTTTTTCGTGATCGTTTAACGAAATTTGCGTTTTCCCCCGCGATCCTTTGACGACATTTCTTTTTTCCCCCGCGATTTTTTGCCGAAATTTGTGTTTATTTCGCGATCATTAGATGGAATTTGTTTTATTTTGAGATTCTTTGATGAAATTAGTGTTTTTTCACGATTCTTTAAAGAAATACATGTTTTTCCGTGATTCTTTAATGAAATTTGCGCTTTTCCAGCTATTCTTTTACAATATTTCTGTTTTTCCAGCGATCCTTCAAAGAAAATAGTGTTTTTTCGTGATTGGGAAAAATCCTCCCTGGTTCTAATTATGTATTTTTTCTGCGGTCATTTGATGAAATTTAAGTTTTGCACGATTCTTTAAAGGAATTCAATTTTTGGAGGGAATCCTTTAACGAAATTTGCGTTTTTCCCGCGACCCTTTAACGATATTTCCTTTTTCCTCGCGATCCTTTGATGATATTTCCTTTTTCCTCGCGATCCTTTGACGATATTTCCGTTTTTCACATGATCCTTTGATGAAATTTCAGTTTTTCCCACGATCCTTTGACGAAATTTTCGCATTCCTTTGACGAAATTTGTGCTTACATTAGGATTTTGACAAAATTCGCGTTTTTCAGCAATCCTTTGACAAAATTGTCGATTTTTTTCAGCGAACGATTGAGGATTTGATTTTTTTCATGATATTTTTTAATGTCCGAATTTTCCACTAAACGTAACGATCTCATAAACCTGGAAGGATCGAGTGAAAAACCCGGCACACAATCACCCCTGAAATAAAAGGATCCTATGTCATCAACAAATGTGGCACTCTTGTTTTGCAGACAATTGATTAACAAGAGAAAAGTTATTTTGAATAATATGAGTGCTCAGTCATGATGAAAATACAATTTTTGTTAATTGTTTTGAAAGCATATAAATATGTTCATGTACTCCATTCTTATTGTTTTATGTGTATCGCTGGAACTGATGTTTCAACATTTTTAAATAACAAGTTTATAGATAATTTTATCGCTTCATAAATGCAAGCTTCAATATTTAGTTTTGTAATGTGTTAATTTGGAAATTCTTTGTGTGCAAAGATATAAAGTCTATAGTTAAATATAAAGCTGCAACGTAAATGTCACAGTTTTCTTCAGTTGCCCAGGTGAGACATGTGACAGCTTTCTCTGTTACATATCGGTTTTTCTTCAAAATTAATTTTAACATAACTTTATTTCTGTTAAAATTCTGTTCTTTCCCACTCCCCTCGTTAAACTGAAATCTTTAATTCATTTATTAAAACCAGATGATTTTTAACTACCTTTTTTCTTTTTCCTTTTAGTAATGAATGTAATTCAACACTTTTAAATATTCCTTTTTATGATTTCTGTTTTTGTCAGTTACATGTTCCATTTATCAAAATTCTATTCTCACAGAATCAATTTCTGTCCGTTAATGCACTGTGTCTAAAAAGAATAAAGTAAAACAAAAATATGTGCAGCTGTTCGAACATTACATCTAGATTTTCTTTTCATCGGCTTTTGCCCACATTGTAAATAAGTCATTCTTAATTGCTGCTAAAATTTGACGGTAGAAAAGAAATAAAAATTATATTTTATGCGGGGGGGGGGGGGGGAGGTGGTTCTTTGAGGGGCAAGTTTTGAACTAGTGTGCGAAATGGCATGATTTGCATACAGAAAAGGAAAGTCCTGCATAATGGAAAATGCTGTGCAGTGTTTCGCCCTCCAAATTCTTCCACAGACCTATATTCTTTTGCAGGTATATTTTGAAATTTCTTGGAAGTCTGTGAATTTTTTTTCCTTTTATGGAATTTCCCCAAATTAATTCCTGAATCGATCGTGGAAAAAATTGAGAATTTCTTTAAATGATCGTGTAAAAATATCGGGTATTTCGTGAAAAGATCTCAGAAACAAATAGCGGTTGCTGAATAAAATCGCTAATTTCATTAAGAGTTCAGAAAGAAATTGCAAATTTCGTCCAAAGATCGCAGAAACAAGTAGTGAATTTTGTTAATTGGTTGCGAAACGATATCGAAAATTTTGCTGATCGGTTGCGATAAACTGTCGCGAATTTCGACAAATGACTGCGTAAAAAAATCAATTTCATTAATTAGACGCAGAAGAAAATAAATTTCGTCAAAGGATCGTGGTAAAAGCATGAATTCTGTTAAAATATCTGAGAAAAAAAACACTAATTTCATCAAACGATCAGTAAGAAAATGCAAATTTCCTCCAAAGATCAGTAAGAAAACGCAAATTTCACCGAAAGATCGCATAAAGAAAACTCTAATTTCGTCAAAGGATCGTCGTAACAAAAGCAAAATTCGTCAAAGGATCGCGGTAAGAAACGCAAAATTCGACAAAGGAGGGGGGAGGTGGTTCTTTGAGGGGCAAGTTTTGAACTAGTGTACGAAATGGCATGATTTGCATACAGAAAAGGAAAGTCCTGCATAATGGAAAATGCTGTGCAGTGTTTCCCCCTCCAAATTCTTCCACAGACCTATATTCTTTTGCAGGTATATTTTGAAATTTCTTGGAAGTCTGTGAATTTTTTTTCCTTTTATGGAATTTCCCCAAATTAATTCCTGAATCGATCGTGGAAAAAATTGAGAATTTCTTTAAATGATCGTGTAAAAATATCGGTATTTCGTGAAAAGATCTCAGAAACAAATAGCGGTTGCTGAATAAAATCGCTAATTTCATTAAGAGTTCAGAAAGAAATTGCAAATTTCGTCCAAAGATCGCAGAAACAAGTAGTGAATTTTGTTAATTGGTCGCGAAACGATATCGAAAATTTTGCTGATCGGTTGCGATAAACTGTCGCGAATTTCGACAAATGACTGCGTAAAAAAATCAATTTCATTAATTAGACGCAGAAGAAAATAAATTTCGTCAAAGGATCGTGGTAAAAGCATGAATTTTGTTAAAATATCTGAGAAAAAAAACACTAATTTCATCAAAAGATCAGTAAGAAATTGCAAATTTCCTCCAAAGATCAGTAAGAAAACGCAAATTTCACCGAAAGATCGCAGAAAGAAAACTCTAATTTCGTCAAAGGATCGTGGTAACAAAAGCAAAATTCGTCAAAGGATCGCGGTAAGAAACGCAAAATTCGACAAAGGATTGCGGTAAAACATGCGAATTTCGTCAAAAGTTCGTGGTAAAAAGTGCGGATTTCAACAAAGAATCGTGATAGAAAAATGTGAATTATGATTGTGAGAAAAAAACTGAATATCCTGAAATGATCACAGGAAAAAAATCGCTACATTTGTCAAAATTTACTGCACTGGGCTGAAAAATTGGAATCAGGCCCTTTTACAAACGTAAAAAAAAAAAAAAAACGCTTTGAAACGAGAAGAAACTCTAAAAATCGTATAAAAATTTTCAAAGGAAAAAATTTACTAGTATATTGAGTTAAAAGAGTGAAACCTTATTCCTTTTACGAATGTCAAAAGATGGCTGCGAAACGTAGAAAACCAACCTCCAGATTAATTTTAATTTTGTGTGCTACGATTTCTCATTTTCAAAGATTGGCAGGTCTGGATTTGTTCATGTGCTTATACACTCAGTTCAGAGAGTGAAGCAAAACCCTTATTCATTATGTACTTGAAATCTCATTCACAAGAAAGAGTTTGGAGTTCAGTGTGTTTTTTCTTTCACATACATACCGTTGATTGTTTTTCTTTTACTCTCTCTTAAACTTTACATCATGTTTCAGTTTTAAAATATACTTTCATTCTGTGTTTTTTTTTTTCAAACTTTACACCTTTCTATTTACAAAAAAAAAAAAAAAAAAAAAAAAAATTTTTTTATATTTTTTTATTTGCTTGCATTATATGAAATTGCGATCTCATAAGATCAATTTTTTTAGAAGTGATCAATACAGTCAATGTAAATACTTCTCATTTTTAATACTCATTTCAAAAATAGCTCGTACCAGCACCACAAACAAATAACAGGGATGATTGTGACTCAAGAGTGAAAAACCCTGAAAATTAACTGATACAAAGTGATAAACCCTGAAAATTATCGATGCAAAATATACCAATATCTATTTACATAGCAACAGATGTTGCAACAGCAATGACAATCAAATGACATATTTCTGCTATTTTTTTTTTAAATATACGGCACTAACTACGTGTGTTTTCGCACCCCTTTGACTAAATTCGAGTTTTTTCGCGATCTTTCGACGAAATTTGTCGTTTTTTCGCGATCTTTTTACAATATTTGTCATTTTTTCGCGATCTTTTCACGAAATGTGCTGTTTTTTCGCGATCTTCTGACGAAATGTGCTGTTTTTCGCGATCTTTTGACGAAATTTGAAGTTTTTTCACGATCTTTTGACAAAATTTGCGTTTTTTCCTCGATTCTTTGATGAAATTAGCTTTTTCTTCTGTGATACCGGGACGAAATTTGTGTTATTTTCGCGATCCTCTGGCAAAATTTGCATTACTTTAACGAAATTTGCGTTATTTTCACAATCCTCTGACAAAATTCGTGTTTTCCCACAATCATTTGACGAAATTGAAGATTTTTCTTTGAACGATTGACGAAATTGATCTTTTTCAGCGATCATTTGCCAAAATTTGCGCTATATTTTATGCCCAAATTTGCAGATTTATGACCAATTTTTTTTTTTAATTTTCAGAAATGACTGCCTTAATTTTTCGGAGCTTTCGGAACAGAATCAGGCTAAATGACTTCATCAAATGGAGAGTGCAATTTATCTTGCTAAATATGCAAAGTTCGAATTCTATAATCAGTAAATAAATTTATTCCAAGTACTCACGAAACAAGCACAAATTAACTGTTAAGAGTAGGATATCTTAGTAGATTTAATGAGAGTCATATTTATGATACCTAGTTATTTGAAAGCGGTTAAAAATGTCAAAACCAATCAAATTTTACTTCTAAGTGGCTAAGAAAAAAAAAAAAAAAAAAAGAAAAAGAAAAAAGAAAGAAGTAAATAAAAATTTTTTTCTTAGCTTTGCCTTTTTTTTTTTATCTTTGCGGACACAAGGTAAATTTCTTTTTCCTGCTTTCTTCCTGGGTATTACATATTACAGATATGAAATTTTTGTACTGAGATTGAGATGGATGACACAATACCAGGAGGGGGTGATTCTGAGTAAAAATCTATCTGGAAGGTTACAGCAGAAGGGGGGGGGGGGCGATCACTCCTGGTTCTAATTATGTTTTTTCTACGATCCTTTCACGAAATTTGCGTTCTCTTCACGATTCTTTAAAGAAATTCATGTTTTTTCCCCGTGATCGTTTAACAAAATTTGCTTTTTTTCTGCGATCATTTGACGATATTTCCATTTTTCCATCAATCTTTTGACGAAAATCCCGTTTTCCCTTGATTACCAGGGGGGGGGGGTGATACCTCCCTGTTTTAATTGTGTGCTTTTTCTGCGGTCGTTTGATGAAATTTGTGATTTTTACAGAGATTCTTTAAAGAAATTTTTTTTTTCGTGATCGTTTAACGAAATTTGCGTTTTCCCCCGCGATCCTTTGACGACATTTCTTTTTTCCCCCGCGATTTTTTGCCGAAATTTGTGTTTATTTCGCGATCATTAGATGGAATTTGTTTTATTTTGAGATTCTTTGATGAAATTAGTGTTTTTTCACGATTCTCTAAAGAAATACATGTTTTTCCGTGATTCTTTAATGAAATTTGCGCTTTTCCAGCTATTCTTTTACAATATTTCTGTTTTTCCAGCGATCCTTCAAAGAAAATAGTGTTTTTTCGTGATTGGGAAAAATCCTCCCTGGTTCTAATTATGTATTTTTTCTGCGGTCATTTGATGAAATTTAAGTTTTGCACGATTCTTTAAAGGAATTCAATTTTTGGAGGGAATCCTTTAACGAAATTTGCGTTTTTCCCGCGACCCTTTAACGATATTTCCTTTTTCCTCGCGATCCTTTGATGATATTTCCTTTTTCCTCGCGATCCTTTGACGATATTTCCGTTTTTCACATGATCCTTTGATGAAATTTCAGTTTTTCCCACGATCCTTTGACGAAATTTTCGCATTCCTTTGACGAAATTTGTGCTTACATTAGGATTTTGACAAAATTCGCGTTTTTCAGCAATCCTTTGACAAAATTGTCGATTTTTTTCAGCGAACGATTGAGGATTTGATTTTTTTCATGATATTTTTTAATGTCCGAATTTTCCACTAAACGTAACGATCTCATAAACCTGGAAGGATCGAGTGAAAAACCCGGCACACAATCACCCCTGAAATAAAAGGATCCTATGTCATCAACAAATGTGGCACTCTTGTTTTGCAGACAATTGATTAACAAGAGAAAAGTTATTTTGAATAATATGAGTGCTCAGTCATGATGAAAATACAATTTTTGTTAATTGTTTTGAAAGCATATAAATATGTTCATGTACTCCATTCTTATTGTTTTATGTGTATTATCGCTGGAACTGATGTTTCAACATTTTTAAATAACAAGTTTATAGATAATTTTATCGCTTCATAAATGCAAGCTTCAATATTTAGTTTTGTAATGTGTTAATTTGGAAATTCTTTGTGTGCAAAGATATAAAGTCTATAGTTAAATATAAAGCTGCAACGTAAATGTCACAGTTTTCTTCAGTTGCCCAGGTGAGACATGTGACAGCTTTCTCTGTTACATATCGGTTTTTCTTCAAAATTAATTTTAACATAACTTTATTTCTGTTAAAATTCTGTTCTTTCCCACTCCCCTCGTTAAACTGAAATGTTTAATTCATTTATTAAAACCAGATGATTTTTAACTACCTTTTTTCTTTTTCCTTTTAGTAATGAATGTAATTCAACACTTTTAAATATTCCTTTTTATGATTTCTGTTTTTGTCAGTTACATGTTCCATTTATCAAAATTCTATTCTCACAGAATCAATTTCTGTCCGTTAATGCACTGTGTCTAAAAAGAATAAAGTAATACAAAAATATGTGCAGCTGTTCGAACATTACATCTAGATTTTCTTTTCATCGGCTTTTGCCCACATTGTAAATAAGTCATTCTTAATTGCTGCTAAAATTTGACGGTAGAAAAGAAATAAAAATTATATTTTATGCGGGGGGGGGGGAGGTGGTTCGTTGAGGGGCAAGTTTTGAACTAGTGTGCGAAATGGCATGATTTGCATACAGAAAAGGAAAGTCCTGCATAATGGAAAATGCTGTGCAGTGTTTCGCCCTCCAAATTCTTCCACAGACCTATATTCTTTTGCAGGTATATTTTGAAATTTCTTGGAAGTCTGTGAATTTTTTTTCCTTTTATGGAATTTCCCCAAATTAATTCCTGAATCGATCGTGGAAAAAATTGAGAATTTCTTTAAATGATCGTGTAAAAATATCGGGTATTTCGTGAAAAGATCTCAGAAACAAATAGCGGTTGCTGAATAAAATCGCTAATTTCATTAAGAGTTCAGAAAGAAATTGCAAATTTCGTCCAAAGATCGCAGAAACAAGTAGTGAATTTTGTTAATTGGTTGCGAAACGATATCGAAAATTTTGCTGATCGGTTGCGATAAACTGTCGCGAATTTCGACAAATGACTGCGTAAAAAAATCAATTTCATTAATTAGACGCAGAAGAAAATAAATTTCGTCAAAGGATCGTGGTAAAAGCATGAATTTTGTTAAAATATCTGAGAAAAAAAACACTAATTTCATCAAAAGATCAGTAAGAAAATGCAAATTTCCTCCAAAGATCAGTAAGAAAACGCAAATTTCACCGAAAGATCGCATAAAGAAAACTCTAATTTCGTCAAAGGATCGTGGTAACAAAAGCAAAATTCGTCAAAGGATCGCGGTAAGAAACGCAAAATTCGACAAAGGATTGCGGTAAAACATGCGAATTTCGTCAAAAGTTCGTGGTAAAAAGTGCGGATTTCAACAAAGAATCGTGATAGAAAAATATGAATTATGATTGTGAGAAAAAAACTGAATATCCTGAAATGATCACAGGAAAAAAATCGCTACATTTGTCAAAATTTACTGCACTGGGCTGAAAAATTGGAATCAGGCCCTTTTACAAATGTAAAAAAAAAAAAAAAAACGCCTTGAAACGAGAAGAAACTCTAAAAATCGTATAAAAATTTTCAGAGGAAAAAATTTACTAGTATATTGAGTTAAAAGAGTGAAACCTTATTCCTTTTACGAATGTCAAAAGATGGCTGCGAAACGTAGACAACCAACCTCCAGATTAATTTTAATTTTGTGTGCTACGATTTCTCATTTTCAAAGATTGGCAGGTCTGGATTTGTTCATGTGCTTATACACTCAGTTCAGAGAGTCAAGCAAAACCCTTATTCATTATGTACTTGAAATCTCATTCACAAGAAAGAGTTTGGAGTTCAGTGTGTTTTTTCTTTCACATACATACCGTTGATTGTTTTTCTTTTACTCTCTCTTAAACTTTACATCATGTTTCAGTTTTAAAATATACTTTCATTATGTGTTTTTTTTTTTCAAACTTTACACCTTTCTATTTACAAAAAAAAAAAAAAAAAAAAAAAAAGTTTTTATATTTTTTTATTTGCTTGCATTGTATGAAATTGCGATCTCATAAGATCAATTTTTTTAGAAGTGATCAATACAGTCAATGTACATACTTCTCAGTTTTAATACTCATTTCAAAAATAGCTCGTACCAGCACCACAAACAAATAACAGGGATGATTGTGACTCAGGAGTGAAAAACCCTGAAAATTAACTGATACAAAGTGATAAACCCTGAAAATTATCGATGCAAAATATACCAATATCTATTTACATAGCAACAGATGTTGCAACAGCAATGACAATCAAATGACATATTTCTGCTATTTTTTTTTTGAAATATACGGCACTAACTACGTGTGTTTTCGCACCCCTTTGACAAAATTCGAGTTTTTTCGCGATCTTTCGACGAAATTTGTCGTTTTTTCGCGATCTTTTGACAATATTTGTCATTTTTTCGCGATCTTTTCACGAAATGTGCTGTTTTTTCGCGATCTTCTGACGAAATTTGCTGTTTTTTCGCGATCTTTTGACGAAATTTGAAGTTTTTTCACGATCTTTTGACAAAATTTGCGTTTTTTCCTCGATTCTTTGATGAAATTAGCTTTTTCTTCTGTGATACCGGGACGAAATTTGTGTTATTTTCGCGATCCTCTGGCAAAATTTGCATTACTTTAACGAAATTTACGTTATTTTCACAATCCTCTGACAAAATTCGTGTTTTCCCACAATCATTTGACGAAATTGAAGATTTTTCTTTGAACGATTGACGAAATTGATCTTTTTCAGCGATCATTTGCCAAAATTTGCGCTATATTTTATGCCCAAATTTGCAGATTTATGACCAATTTTTTTTTTTAATTTTCAGAAATGACTGCCTTAATTTTTCGGAGCTTTCGGAACAGAATCAGGCTAAATGACTTCATCAAATGGAGAGTGCAATTTATCTTGCTAAATATGCAAAGTTCGAATTCTATAATCAGTAAATAAATTTATTCCAAGTACTCACGAAACAAGCACAAATTAACTGTTAAGAGTAGGATATCTTAGTAGATTTAATGAGAGTCATATTTATGATACCTAGTTATTTGAAAGCGGTTAAAAATGTCAAAACCAATCAAATTTTACTTCTAAGTGGCTAAGAAAAAAAAAAAAAAAAAAAAAAAAAAAGAAAAAGAAAAAAGAAAGAAGTAAATAAAATTTTTTTTTTTAGCTTTGCCTTTTTTTTTTTATCTTTGCGGACACAAGGTAAATTTCTTTTTCCTGCTTTCTTCCTGGCTATTACATATTACAGATATGAAATTTTTGTACTGAGATTGAGATGGATGACACAATACCAGGAGGGGGTGATTCTGAGTAAAAATCTATCTGGAAGGTTACAGCAGAAGGGGGGGGGGGGGGGGCGATCACTCCTGGTTCTAATTATGTTTTTTCTACGATCCTTTCACGAAATTTGCGTTCTCTTCACGATTCTTTAAAGAAATTCATGTTTTTTCCCCGTGATCGTTTAACAAAATTTGCTTTTTTTCTGCGATCATTTGACGATATTTCCATTTTTCCATCAATCTTTTGACGAAAATCCCGTTTTCCCTTGATTACCAGGGGGGGGGGGGGGTGATACCTCCCTGTTTTAATTGTGTGCTTTTTCTGCGGTCGTTTGATGAAATTTGTGATTTTTTCAGAGATTCTTTAAAGAAATTTTTTTTTTTCGTGATCGTTTAACGAAATTTGCGTTTTCCCCGGCGATCCTTTGACGACATTTCTTTTTTCCCCCGCGATTTTTTGCCGAAATTTGTGTTTATTTCGCGATCATTAGATGGAATTTGTTTTATTTTGAGATTCTTTGATGAAATTAGTGTTTTTTCACGATTCTCTAAAGAAATACATGTTTTTCCGTGATTCTTTAATGAAATTTGCGCTTTTCCAGCTATTCTTTTACAATATTTCTGTTTTTCCAGCGATCCTTCAAAGAAAATAGTGTTTTTTCGTGATTGGGAAAAATCCTCCCTGGTTCTAATTATGTATTTTTTCTCCGGTCATTTGATGAAATTTAAGTTTTGCACGATTCTTTAAAGGAATTCAATTTTTGGAGGGAATCCTTTAACGAAATTTGCGTTTTTCCCGCGACCCTTTAACGATATTTCCTTTTTCCTCGCGATCCTTTGATGATATTTCCTTTTTCCTCGCGATCCTTTGACGATATTTCCGTTTTTCACATGATCCTTTGATGAAATTTCAGTTTTTCCCACGATCCTTTGACGAAATTTTCGCATTCCTTTGACGAAATTTGTGCTTACATTAGGATTTTGACAAAATTCGCGTTTTTCAGCAATCCTTTGACAAAATTGTCGATTTTTTTCAGCGAACGATTGAGGATTTGATTTTTTTCATGATATTTTTTAATGTCCGAATTTTCCACTAAACGTAACGATCTCATAAACCTGGAAGGATCGAGTGAAAAACCCGGCACACAATCACCCCTGAAATAAAAGGATCCTATGTCATCAACAAATGTGGCACTCTTGTTTTGCAGACAATTGATTAACAAGAGAAAAGTTATTTTGAATAATATGAGTGCTCAGTCATGATGAAAATACAATTTTTGTTAATTGTTTTGAAAGCATATAAATATGTTCATGTACTCCATTCTTATTGTTTTATGTGTATCGCTGGAACTGATGTTTCAACATTTTTAAATAACAAGTTTATAGATAATTTTATCGCTTCATAAATGCAAGCTTCAATATTTAGTTTTGTAATGTGTTAATTTGGAAATTCTTTGTGTGCAAAGATATAAAGTCTATAGTTAAATATAAAGCTGCAACGTAAATGTCACAGTTTTCTTCAGTTGCCCAGGTGAGACATGTGACAGCTTTCTCTGTTACATATCGGTTTTTCTTCAAAATTAATTTTAACATAACTTTATTTCTGTTAAAATTCTGTTCTTTCCCACTCCCCTCGTTAAACTGAAATCTTTAATTCATTTATTAAAACCAGATGATTTTTAACTACCTTTTTTCTTTTTCCTTTTAGTAATGAATGTAATTCAACACTTTTAAATATTCCTTTTTATGATTTCTGTTTTTGTCAGTTACATGTTCCATTTATCAAAATTCTATTCTCACAGAATCAATTTCTGTCCGTTAATGCACTGTGTCTAAAAAGAATAAAGTAAAACAAAAATATGTGCAGCTGTTCGAACATTACATCTAGATTTTCTTTTCATCGGCTTTTGCCCACATTGTAAATAAGTCATTCTTAATTGCTGCTAAAATTTGACGGTAGAAAAGAAATAAAAATTATATTTTATGCGGGGGGGGGGGGGGGGGAGGTGGTTCTTTGAGGGGCAAGTTTTGAACTAGTGTGCGAAATGGCATGATTTGCATACAGAAAAGGAAAGTCCTGCATAATGGAAAATGCTGTGCAGTGTTTCCCCCTCCAAATTCTTCCACAGACCTATATTCTTTTGCAGGTATATTTTGAAATTTCTTGGAAGTCTGTGAATTTTTTTTCCTTTTATGGAATTTCCCCAAATTAATTCCTGAATCGATCGTGGAAAAAATTGAGAATTTCTTTAAATGATCGTGTAAAAATATCGGGTATTTCGTGAAAAGATCTCAGAAACAAATAGCGGTTGCTGAATAAAATCGCTAATTTCATTAAGAGTTCAGAAAGAAATTGCAAATTTCGTCCAAAGATCGCAGAAACAAGTAGTGAATTTTGTTAATTGGTTGCGAAACGATATCGAAAATTTTGCTGATCGGTTGCGATAAACTGTCGCGAATTTCGACAAATGACTGCGTAAAAAAATCAATTTCATTAATTAGACGCAGAAGAAAATAAATTTCGACAAAGGATCGTGGTAAAAGCATGAATTTTGTTAAAATATCTAAGAAAAAAAAACACTAATTTCATCAAAAGATCAGTAAGAAAATGCAAATTTCCTCCAAAGATCAGTAAGAAAACGCAAATTTCACCGAAAGATCGCATAAAGAAAACTCTAATTTCGTCAAAGGATCGTGGTAACAAAAGCAAAATTCGTCAAAGGATCGCGGTAAGAAACGCAAAATTCGACAAAGGATTGCGGTAAAACATGCGAATTTCGTCAAAAGTTCGTGGTAAAAAGTGCGGATTTCAACAAAGAATCGTGATAGAAAAATGTGAATTATGATTGTGAGAAAAAAACTGAATATCCTGAAATGATCACAGGAAAAAAATCGCTACATTTGTCAAAATTTACTGCACTGGGCTGAAAAATTGGAATCAGGCCCTTTTACAAATGTAAAAAAAAAAAAAAAAAACGCTTTGAAACGAGAAGAAACTCTAAAAATCGTATAAAAATTTTCAGAGGAAAAAATTTACTAGTATATTGAGTTAAAAGAGTGAAACCTTATTCCTTTTACGAATGTCAAAAGATGGCTGCGAAACGTAGAAAACCAACCTCCAGATTAATTTTAATTTTGTGTGCTACGATTTCTCATTTTCAAAGATTGGCAGGTCTAGATTTGTTCATATGCTTATACACACTCAGTTCAGAGAGTCAAGCAAAACCCTTATTCATTATGTACTTGAAATCTCATTCACAAGAAAGAGTTTGGAGTTCAGTGTGTTTTTTCTTTCGCATACATACCGTTGATTGTTTTTCTTTTACTCTCTCTTAAACTTTACATCATGTTTCAATTTTAAAATATACTTTCATTACGTGTTTTTTTTTTCAAACTTTACACCTTTCTATTTACAAAAAAAAAAAAAAAAAAAAAAAAAAAAAAAAGTTTTTATATTTTTTTATTTGCTTGCATTGTATGAAATTGCGATCTCATAAGATCAATTTTTTTAGAAGTGATCAATACAGTCAATGTAAATACTTCTCAGTTTTAATACTCATTTCAAAAATAGCTCGTATCAGCACCACAAACAAATAACAGGGATGATTGTGACTCAGGAGTGAAAAACCCTGAAAATTAACTGATACAAAGTGATAAACCCTGAAAATTATCGATGCAAAATATACCAATATCTATTTACATAGCAACAGATGTTGCAACAGCAATGACAATCAAATGACATATTTCTGCTATTTTTTTTTTGAAATATACGGCACTAACTACGTGTGTTTTCGCACCCCTTTGACAAAATTCGAGTTTTTTCGCGATCTTTCGACGAAATTTGTCGTTTTTTCGCGATCTTTTGACAATATTTGTCATTTTTTCGCGATCTTTTCACGAAATGTGCTGTTTTTTCGCGATCTTCTGACGAAATGTGCTGTTTTTTCGCGATCTTCTGACGAAATTTGCTGTTTTTTCGCGATCTTTTGACGAAATTTGAAGTTTTTTCACGATCTTTTGACAAAATTTGCGTTTTTTCCTCGATTCTTTGATGAAATTAGCTTTTTTTTTCTGTGATACCGGGACGAAATTTGTGTTATTTTCGCGATCCTCTGGCAAAATTTGCATTACTTTAACGAAATTTGCGTTATTTTCACAATCCTCTGACAAAATTCGTGTTTTCCCACAATCATTTGACGAAATTGAAGATTTTTCTTTGAACGATTGACGAAATTGATCTTTTTCAGCGATCATTTGCCAAAATTTGCGCTATATTTTATGCCCAAATTTGCAGATTTATGACCAATTTTTTTTTTTTAATTTTCAGAAATGACTGCCTTAATTTTTCGGAGCTTTCGGAACAGAATCAGGCTAAATGACTTCATCAAATGGAGAGTGCAATTTATCTTGCTAAATATGCAAAGTTCGAATTCTATAATCAGTAAATAAATTTATTCCAAGTACTCACGAAACAAGCACAAATTAACTGTTAAGAGTAGGATATCTTAGTAGATTTAATGAGAGTCATATTTATGATACCTAGTTATTTGAAAGCGGTTAAAAATGTCAAAACCAATCAAATTTTACTTCTAAGTGGATAAGAAAAAAAAAAAAAAAAAAAAAAAAAAAAAAAAAAAAAGAAAAAGAAAAAAGAAAGAAGTAAATAAAATTTTTTTTTTTAGCTTTGCCTTTTTTTTTTTATCTTTGCGGACACAAGGTAAATTTCTTTTTCCTGCTTTCTTCCTGGGTATTACATATTACAGATATGAAATTTTTGTACTGAGATTGAGATGGATGACACAATACCAGGAGGGGGTGATTCTGAGTAAAAATCTATCTGGAAGGTTACAGCAGAAGGGGGGGGGGGGGGGGCGATCACTCCTGGTTCTAATTATGTTTTTTCTACGATCCTTTCACGAAATTTGCGTTCTCTTCACGATTCTTTAAAGAAATTCATGTTTTTTCCCCGTGATCGTTTAACAAAATTTGCTTTTTTTCTGCGATCATTTGACGATATTTCCATTTTTCCATCAATCTTTTGACGAAAATCCCGTTTTCCCTTGATTACCAGGGGGGGGGGGGGTGATACCTCCCTGTTTTAATTGTGTGCTTTTTCTGCGGTCGTTTGATGAAATTTGTGATTTTTTCAGAGATTCTTTAAAGAAATTTTTTTTTTTCGTGATCGTTTAACGAAATTTGCGTTTTCCCCCGCGATCCTTTGACGACATTTCTTTTTTCCCCCGCGATTTTTTGCCGAAATTTGTGTTTATTTCGCGATCATTAGATGGAATTTGTTTTATTTTGAGATTCTTTGATGAAATTAGTGTTTTTTCACGATTCTCTAAAGAAATACATGTTTTTCCGTGATTCTTTAATGAAATTTGCGCTTTTCCAGCTATTCTTTTACAATATTTCTGTTTTTCCAGCGATCCTTCAAAGAAAATAGTGTTTTTTCGTGATTGGGAAAAATCCTCCCTGGTTCTAATTATGTATTTTTTCTGCGGTCATTTGATGAAATTTAAGTTTTGCACGATTCTTTAAAGGAATTCAATTTTTGGAGGGAATCCTTTAACGAAATTTGCGTTTTTCCCGCGACCCTTTAACGATATTTCCTTTTTCCTCGCGATCCTTTGATGATATTTCCTTTTTCCTCGCGATCCTTTGACGATATTTCCGTTTTTCACATGATCCTTTGATGAAATTTCAGTTTTTCCCACGATCCTTTGACGAAATTTTCGCATTCCTTTGACGAAATTTGTGCTTACATTAGGATTTTGACAAAATTCGCGTTTTTCAGCAATCCTTTGACAAAATTGTCGATTTTTTTCAGCGAACGATTGAGGATTTGATTTTTTTCATGATATTTTTTAATGTGCGAATTTTCCACTAAACGTAACGATCTCATAAACCTGGAAGGATCGCGTGAAAAACCCGGCACACAATCACCCCTGAAATAAAAGGATCCTATGTCATCAACAAATGTGGCACTCTTGTTTTGCAGACAATTGATTAACAAGAGAAAAGTTATTTTGAATAATATGAGTGCTCAGTCATGATGAAAATACAATTTTTGTTAATTGTTTTGAAAGCATATAAATATGTTCATGTACTCCATTCTTATTGTTTTATGTGTATCGCTGGAACTGATGTTTCAACATTTTTAAATAACAAGTTTATAGATAATTTTATCGCTTCATAAATGCAAGCTTCAATATTTAGTTTTGTAATGTGTTAATTTGGAAATTCTTTGTGTGCAAAGATATAAAGTCTATAGTTAAATATAAAGCTGCAACGTAAATGTCACAGTTTTCTTCAGTTGCCCAGGTGAGACATGTGACAGCTTTCTCTGTTACATATCGGTTTTTCTTCAAAATTAATTTTAACATAACTTTATTTCTGTTAAAATTCTGTTCTTTCCCACTCCCCTCGTTAAACTGAAATCTTTAAATATTTATTAAAACCAGATGATTTTTAACTACCTTTTTTCTTTTTCCTTTTAGTAATGAATGTAATTCAACACTTTTAAATATTCCTTTTTATGATTTCTGTTTTTGTCAGTTACATGTTCCATTTATCAAAATTCTATTCTCACAGAATCAATTTCTGTCCGTTAATGCACTGTGTCTAAAAAGAATAAAGTAAAACAAAAATATGTGCAGCTGTTCGAACATTACATCTAGATTTTCTTTTCATCGGCTTTTGCCCACATTGTAAATAAGTCATTCTTAATTGCTGCTAAAATTTGACGGTAGAAAAGAAATAAAAATTATATTTTATGCGGGGGGGGGGGGAGGTGGTTCTTTGAGGGGCAAGTTTTGAACTAGTGTGCGAAATGGCATGATTTGCATACAGAAAAGGAAAGTCCTGCATAATGGAAAATGCTGTGCAGTGTTTCGCCCTCCAAATTCTTCCACACACCTATATTCTTTTGCAGGTATATTTTGAAATTTCTTGGAAGTCTGTGAATTTTTTTTCCTTTTATGGAATTTCCCCAAATTAATTCCTGAATCGATCGTGGAAAAAATTGAGAATTTCTTTAAATGATCGTGTAAAAATATCGGGTATTTCGTGAAAAGATCTCAGAAACAAAAAGCGGTTGCTGAATAAAATCGCTAATTTCATTAAGAGTTCAGAAAGAAATTGCAAATTTCGTCCAAAGATCGCAGAAACAAGTAGTGAATTTTGTTAATTGGTTGCGAAACGATATCGAAAATTTTGCTGATCGGTTGCGATAAACTGTCGCGAATTTCGACAAATGACTGCGTAAAAAAATCAATTTCATTAATTAGACGCAGAAGAAAATAAATTTCGTCAATGGATCGTGGTAAAAGCATGAATTTTGTTAAAATATCTGAGAAAAAAAACACTAATTTCATCAAAAGATCAGTAAGAAAATGCAAATTTCCTCCAAAGATCAGTAAGAAAACGCAAATTTCGCCGAAAGATCGCATAAAGAAAACTCTAATTTCGTCAAAGGATCGTCGTAACAAAAGCAAAATTCGTCAAAGGATCGCGGTAAGAAACGCAAAATTCGACAAAGGAGGGGGGAGGTGGTTCTTTGAGGGGCAAGTTTCTAACTAGTGTACGAAATGGCATGATTTGCATACAGAAAAGGAAAGTCCTGCATAATGGAAAATGCTGTGCAGTGTTTCCCCCTCCAAATTCTTCCACAGACCTATATTCTTTTGCAGGTATATTTTGAAATTTCTTGGAAGTCTGTGAATTTTTTTTCCTTTTATGGAATTTCCCCAAATTAATTCCTGAATCGATCGTGGAAAAAATTGAGAATTTCTTTAAATGATCGTGTAAAAATATCGGTATTTCGTGAAAAGATCTCAGAAACAAATAGCGGTTGCTGAATAAAATCGCTAATTTCATTAAGAGTTCAGAAAGAAATTGCAAATTTCGTCCAAAGATCGCAGAAACAAGTAGTGAATTTTGTTAATTGGTCGCGAAACGATATCGAAAATTTTGCTGATCGGTTGCGATAAACTGTCGCGAATTTCGACAAATGACTGCGTAAAAAAATCAATTTCATTAATTAGACGCAGAAGAAAATAAATTTCGTCAAAGGATCGTGGTAAAAGCATGAATTTTGTTAAAATATCTGAGAAAAAAAACACTAATTTCATCAAAAGATCAGTAAGAAAATGCAAATTTCCTCCAAAGATCAGTAAGAAAACGCAAATTTCACCGAAAGATCGCATAAAGAAAACTCTAATTTCGTCAAAGGATCGTGGTAACAAAAGCAAAATTCGTCAAAGGATCGCGGTAAGAAACGCAAAATTCGACAAAGGATTGCGGTAAAACATGCGAATTTCGTCAAAAGTTCGTGGTAAAAAGTGCGGATTTCAACAAAGAATCGTGATAGAAAAATGTGAATTATGATTGTGAGAAAAAAACTGAATATCCTAAAATGATCACAGGAAAAAAATCGCTACATTTGTCAAAATTTACTGCACTGGGCTGAAAAATTGGAATCAGGCCCTTTTACAAATGTAAAAAAAAAAAAAAAAAACGCTTTGAAACGAGAAGAAACTCTAAAAATCGTATAAAAATTTTCAGAGGAAAAAATTTACTAGTATATTGAGTTAAAAGAGTGAAACCTTATTCCTTTTACGAATGTCAAAAGATGGCTGCGAAACGTAGAAAACCAACCTCCAGATTAATTTTAATTTTGTGTGCTACGATTTCTCATTTTCAAAGATTGGCAGGTCTGGATTTGTTCATGTGCTTATACACTCAGTTCAGAGAGTCAAGCAAAACCCTTATTCATTATGTACTTGAAATCTCATTCACAAGAAAGAGTTTGGAGTTCAGTGTGTTTTTTCTTTCACATACATACCGTTGATTGTTTTTCTTTTACTCTCTCTTAAACTTTACATCATGTTTCAGTTTTAAAATATACTTTCATTCTGTGTTTTTTTTTTTTCAAACTTTACACCTTTCTATTTACAAAAAAAAAAAAAAAAAAAAAAAAAAAGTTTTTATATTTTTTTATTTGCTTGCATTGTATGAAATTGCGATCTCATAAGATCAATTTTTTTAGAAGTGATCAATACAGTCAATGTAAATACTTCTCATTTTTAATACTCATTTCAAAAATAGCTCGTACCAGCACCACAAACAAATAACAGGGATGATTGTGACTCAAGAGTGAAAAACCCTGAAAATTAACTGATACAAAGTGATAAACCCTGAAAATTATCGATGCAAAATATACCAATATCTATTTACATAGCAACAGATGTTGCAACAGCAATGACAATCAAATGACATATTTCTGCTATTTTTTTTTTTTTGAAATATACGGCACTAACTACGTGTGTTTTCGCACCCCTTTGACAAAATTCGAGTTTTTTCGCGATCTTTCGACGAAATTTGTCGTTTTTTCGCGATCTTTTGACAATATTTGTCATTTTTTCGCGATCTTTTCACGAAATGTGCTGTTTTTTCGCGATCTTCTGACGAAATGTGCTGTTTTTTCGCGATCTTCTGACGAAATTTGCTGTTTTTTCGCGATCTTTTGACGAAATTTGAAGTTTTTTCACGATCTTTTGACAAAATTTGCGTTTTTTCCTCGATTTTTTGATGAAATTAGCTTTTTTTTCTGTGATACCGGGACGAAATTTGTGTTATTTTCGCGATCCTCTGGCAAAATTTGCATTACTTTAACGAAATTTGCATTATTTTCACAATCCTCTGACAAAATTCGTGTTTTCCCACAATCATTTGACGAAATTGAAGATTTTTCTTTGAACGATTGACGAAATTGATCTTTTTCAACGATCATTTGCCAAAATTTGCGCTATATTTTATGCCCAAATTTGCAGATTTATGACCAATTTTTTTTTTTAATTTTCAGAAATGACTGCCTTAATTTTTCGGAGCTTTCGGAACAGAATCAGGCTAAATGACTTCATCAAATGGAGAGTGCAATTTATCTTGCTAAATATGCAAAGTTCGAATTCTATAATCAGTAAATAAATTTATTCCAAGTACTCACGAAACAAGCACAAATTAACTGTTAAGAGTAGGATATCTTAGTAGATTTAATGAGAGTCATATTTATGATACCTAGTTATTTGAAAGCGGTTAAAAATGTCAAAACCAATCAAATTTTACTTCTAAGTGGATAAGAAAAAAAAAAAAAAAAAAAAAAAAAAAAAAAAAGAAAGAAGTAAATAAAATTTTTTTTTTTAGCTTTGCCTTTTTTTTTTTATCTTTGCGGACACAAGGTAAATTTCTTTTTCCTGCTTTCTTCCTGGGTATTACATATTACAGATATGAAATTTTTGTACTGAGATTGAGATGGATGACACAATACCAGGAGGGGGTGATTCTGAGTAAAAATCTATCTGGAAGGTTACAGCAGAAGGGGGGGGGGGGATCACTCCTGGTTCTAATTATGTTTTTTCTACGATCCTTTCACGAAATTTGCGTTCTCTTCACGATTCTTTAAAGAAATTCATGTTTTTTCCCCGTGATCGTTTAACAAAATTTGCTTTTTTTCTGCGATCATTTGACGATATTTCCATTTTTCCATCAATCTTTTGACGAAAATCCCGTTTTCCCTTGATTACCAGGGGGGGGTGGTGATACCTCCCTGTTTTAATTGTGTGCTTTTTCTGCGGTCGTTTGATGAAATTTGTGATTTTTTCAGAGATTCTTTAAAGAAATTTTTTTTTTTCGTGATCGTTTAACGAAATTTGCGTTTTCCCCCGCGATCCTTTGACGACATTTCTTTTTTCCCCCGCGATTTTTTGCCGAAATTTGTGTTTATTTCGCGATCATTAGATGGAATTTGTTTTATTTTGAGATTCTTTGATGAAATTAGTGTTTTTTCACGATTCTCTAAAGAAATACATGTTTTTCCGTGATTCTTTAATGAAATTTGCGCTTTTCCAGCTATTCTTTTACAATATTTCTGTTTTTCCAGCGATCCTTCAAAGAAAATAGTGTTTTTTCGTGATTGGGAAAAATCCTCCCTGGTTCTAATTATGTATTTTTTCTGCGGTCATTTGATGAAATTTAAGTTTTGCACGATTCTTTAAAGGAATTCAATTTTTGGAGGGAATCCTTTAACGAAATTTGCGTTTTTCCCGCGACCCTTTAACGATATTTCCTTTTTCCTCGCGATCCTTTGATGATATTTCCTTTTTCCTCGCGATCCTTTGACGATATTTCCGTTTTTCACATGATCCTTTGATGAAATTTCAGTTTTTCCCACGATCCTTTGACGAAATTTTCGCATTCCTTTGACGAAATTTGTGCTTACATTAGGATTTTGACAAAATTCGCGTTTTTCAGCAATCCTTTGACAAAATTGTCGATTTTTTTCAGCGAACGATTGAGGATTTGATTTTTTTCATGATATTTTTTAATGTGCGAATTTTCCACTAAACGTAACGATCTCATAAACCTGGAAGGATCGCGTGAAAAACCCGGCACACAATCACCCCTGAAATAAAAGGATCCTATGTCATCAACAAATGTGGCACTCTTGTTTTGCAGACAATTGATTAACAAGAGAAAAGTTATTTTGAATAATATGAGTGCTCAGTCATGATGAAAATACAATTTTTGTTAATTGTTTTGAAAGCATATAAATATGTTCATGTACTCCATTCTTATTGTTTTATGTGTATCGCTGGAACTGATGTTTCAACATTTTTAAATAACAAGTTTATAGATAATTTTATCGCTTCATAAATGCAAGCTTCAATATTTAGTTTTGTAATGTGTTAATTTGGAAATTCTTTGTGTGCAAAGATATAAAGTCTATAGTTAAATATAAAGCTGCAACGTAAATGTCACAGTTTTCTTCAGTTGCCCAGGTGAGACATGTGACAGCTTTCTCTGTTACATATCGGTTTTTCTTCAAAATTAATTTTAACATAACTTTATTTCTGTTAAAATTCTATTCTTTCCCACTCCCCTCGTTAAACTGAAATCTTTAAATATTTATTAAAACCAGATGATTTTTAACTACCTTTTTTCTTTTTCCTTTTAGTAATGAATGTAATTCAACACTTTTAAATATTCCTTTTTATGATTTCTGTTTTTGTCAGTTACATGTTCCATTTATCAAAATTCTATTCTCACAGAATCAATTTCTGTCCGTTAATGCACTGTGTCTAAAAAGAATAAAGTAAAACAAAAATATGTGCAGCTGTTCGAACATTACATCTAGATTTTCTTTTCATCGGCTTTTGCCCACATTGTAAATAAGTCATTCTTAATTGCTGCTAAAATTTGACGGTAGAAAAGAAATAAAAACTATATTTTATGCGGGGGGGGGGGGGAGGTGGTTCTTTGAGGGGCAAGTTTTGAACTAGTGTGCGAAATGGCATGATTTGCATACAGAAAAGGAAAGTCCTGCATAATGGAAAATGCTGTGCAGTGTTTCGCCCTCCAAATTCTTCCACACACCTATATTCTTTTGCAGGTATATTTTGAAATTTCTTGGAAGTCTGTGAATTTTTTTCCTTTTATGGAATTTCCCCAAATTAATTCCTGAATCGATCGTGGAAAAAATTGAGAATTTCTTTAAATGATCGTGTAAAAATATCGGGTATTTCGTGAAAAGATCTCAGAAACAAATAGCGGTTGCTGAATAAAATCGCTAATTTCATTAAGAGTTCAGAAAGAAATTGCAAATTTCGTCCAAAGATCGCAGAAACAAGTAGTGAATTTTGTTAATTGGTTGCGAAACGATATCGAAAATTTTGCTGATCGGTTGCGATAAACTGTCGCGAATTTCGACAAATGACTGCGTAAAAAAATCAATTTCATTAATTAGACGCAGAAGAAAATAAATTTCGTCAATGGATCGTGGTAAAAGCATGAATTTTGTTAAAATATCTGAGAAAAAAAACACTAATTTCATCAAAAGATCAGTAAGAAAATGCAAATTTCCTCCAAAGATCAGTAAGAAAACGCAAATTTCACCGAAAGATCGCATAAAGAAAACTCTAATTTCGTCAAAGGATCGTCGTAACAAAAGCAAAATTCGTCAAAGGATCGCGGTAAGAAACGCAAAATTCGACAAAGGAGGGGGGAGGTGGTTCTTTGAGGGGCAAGTTTCTAACTAGTGTACGAAATGGCATGATTTGCATACAGAAAAGGAAAGTCCTGCATAATGGAAAATGCTGTGCAGTGTTTCCCCCTCCAAATTCTTCCACAGACCTATATTCTTTTGCAGGTATATTTTGAAATTTCTTGGAAGTCTGTGAATTTTTTTTCCTTTTATGGAATTTCCCCAAATTAATTCCTGAATCGATCGTGGAAAAAATTGAGAATTTCTTTAAATGATCGTGTAAAAATATCGGTATTTCGTGAAAAGATCTCAGAAACAAATAGCGGTTGCTGAATAAAATCGCTAATTTCATTAAGAGTTCAGAAAGAAATTGCAAATTTCGTCCAAAGATCGCAGAAACAAGTAGTGAATTTTGTTAATTGGTCGCGAAACGATATCGAAAATTTTGCTGATCGGTTGCGATAAACTGTCGCGAATTTCGACAAATGACTGCGTAAAAAAATCAATTTCATTAATTAGACGCAGAAGAAAATAAATTTCGTCAAAGGATCGTGGTAAAAGCATGAATTTTGTTAAAATATCTGAGAAAAAAAACACTAATTTCATCAAAAGATCAGTAAGAAAATGCAAATTTCCTCCAAAGATCAGTAAGAAAACGCAAATTTCACCGAAAGATCGCAGAAAGAAAACTCTAATTTCGTCAAAGGATCGTGGTAACAAAAGCAAAATTCGTCAAAGGATCGCGGTAAGAAACGCAAAATTCGACAAAGGATTGCGGTAAAACATGCGAATTTCGTCAAAAGTTCGTGGTAAAAAGTGCGGATTTCAACAAAGAATCGTGATAGAAAAATGTGAATTATGATTGTGAGAAAAAAACTGAATATCCTGAAATGATCACAGGAAAAAAATCGCTACATTTGTCAAAATTTACTGCACTGGGCTGAAAAATTGGAATCAGGCCCTTTTACAAATGTAAAAAAAAAAAAAAAACGCTTTGAAACGAGAAGAAACTCTAAAAATCGTATAAAAATTTTCAAAGGAAAAAATTTACTAGTATATTGAGTTAAAAGAGTGAAACCTTATTCCTTTTACGAATGTCAAAAGATGGCTGCGAAACGTAGAAAACCAACCTCCAGATTAATTTTAATTTTGTGTGCTACGATTTCTCATTTTCAAAGATTGGCAGGTCTGGATTTGTTCATGTGCTTATACACTCAGTTCAGAGAGTGAAGCAAAACCCTTATTCATTATGTACTTGAAATCTCATTCACAAGAAAGAGTTTGGAGTTCAGTGTGTTTTTTCTTTCACATACATACCGTTGATTGTTTTTCTTTTACTCTCTCTTAAACTTTACATCATGTTTCAGTTTTAAAATATACTTTCATTCTGTGTTTTTTTTTTTCAAACTTTACACCTTTCTATTTACAAAAAAAAAAAAAAAAAAAAAAAAAAGTTTTTATATTTTTTTATTTGCTTGCATTGTATGAAATTGCGATCTCATAAGATCAATTTTTTTAGAAGTGATCAATACAGTCAATGTAAATACTTCTCATTTTTAATACTCATTTCAAAAATAGCTCGTACCAGCACCACAAACAAATAACAGGGATGATTGTGACTCAAGAGTGAAAAACCCTGAAAATTAACTGATACAAAGTGATAAACCCTGAAAATTATCGATGCAAAATATACCAATATCTATTTACATAGCAACAGATGTTGCAACAGCAATGACAATCAAATGACATATTTCTGCTATTTTTTTTTTAAATATACGGCACTAACTACGTGTGTTTTCGCACCCCTTTGACAAAATTCGAGTTTTTTCGCGATCTTTCGACGAAATTTGTCGTTTTTTCGCGATCTTTTGACAATATTTGTCATTTTTTCGCGATCTTTTCACGAAATGTGCTGTTTTTTCGCGATCTTCTGACGAAATGTGCTGTTTTTCGCGATCTTTTGACGAAATTTGAAGTTTTTTCACGATCTTTTGACAAAATTTGCGTTTTTTCCTCGATTCTTTGATGAAATTAGCTTTTTCTTCTGTGATACCGGGACGAAATTTGTGTTATTTTCGCGATCCTCTGGCAAAATTTGCATTACTTTAACGAAATTTGCGTTATTTTCACAATCCTCTGACAAAATTCGTGTTTTCCCACAATCATTTGACGAAATTGAAGATTTTTCTTTGAACGATTGACGAAATTGATCTTTTTCAGCGATCATTTGCCAAAATTTGCGCTATATTTTATGCCCAAATTTGCAGATTTATGACCAATTTTTTTTTTTAATTTTCAGAAATGACTGCCTTAATTTTTCGGAGCTTTCGGAACAGAATCAGGCTAAATGACTTCATCAAATGGAGAGTGCAATTTATCTTGCTAAATATGCAAAGTTCGAATTCTATAATCAGTAAATAAATTTATTCCAAGTACTCACGAAACAAGCACAAATTAACTGTTAAGAGTAGGATATCTTAGTAGATTTAATGAGAGTCATATTTATGATACCTAGTTATTTGAAAGCGGTTAAAAATGTCAAAACCAATCAAATTTTACTTCTAAGTGGCTAAGAAAAAAAAAAAAAAAAAAAGAAAAAGAAAAAAGAAAGAAGTAAATAAAAATTTTTTTCTTAGCTTTGCCTTTTTTTTTTTATCTTTGCGGACACAAGGTAAATTTCTTTTTCCTGCTTTCTTCCTGGGTATTACATATTACAGATATGAAATTTTTGTACTGAGATTGAGATGGATGACACAATACCAGGAGGGGGTGATTCTGAGTAAAAATCTATCTGGAAGGTTACAGCAGAAGGGGGGGGGGGCGATCACTCCTGGTTCTAATTATGTTTTTTCTACGATCCTTTCACGAAATTTGCGTTCTCTTCACGATTCTTTAAAGAAATTCATGTTTTTTCCCCGTGATCGTTTAACAAAATTTGCTTTTTTTCTGCGATCATTTGACGATATTTCCATTTTTCCATCAATCTTTTGACGAAAATCCCGTTTTCCCTTGATTACCAGGGGGGGGGGGGGGTGATACCTCCCTGTTTTAATTGTGTGCTTTTTCTGCGGTCGTTTGATGAAATTTGTGATTTTTACAGAGATTCTTTAAAGAAATTTTTTTTTTCGTGATCGTTTAACGAAATTTGCGTTTTCCCCCGCGATCCTTTGACGACATTTCTTTTTTCCCCCGCGATTTTTTGCCGAAATTTGTGTTTATTTCGCGATCATTAGATGGAATTTGTTTTATTTTGAGATTCTTTGATGAAATTAGTGTTTTTTCACGATTCTCTAAAGAAATACATGTTTTTCCGTGATTCTTTAATGAAATTTGCGCTTTTCCAGCTATTCTTTTACAATATTTCTGTTTTTCCAGCGATCCTTCAAAGAAAATAGTGTTTTTTCGTGATTGGGAAAAATCCTCCCTGGTTCTAATTATGTATTTTTTCTGCGGTCATTTGATGAAATTTAAGTTTTGCACGATTCTTTAAAGGAATTCAATTTTTGGAGGGAATCCTTTAACGAAATTTGCGTTTTTCCCGCGACCCTTTAACGATATTTCCTTTTTCCTCGCGATCCTTTGATGATATTTCCTTTTTCCTCGCGATCCTTTGACGATATTTCCGTTTTTCACATGATCCTTTGATGAAATTTCAGTTTTTCCCACGATCCTTTGACGAAATTTTCGCATTCCTTTGACGAAATTTGTGCTTACATTAGGATTTTGACAAAATTCGCGTTTTTCAGCAATCCTTTGACAAAATTGTCGATTTTTTTCAGCGAACGATTGAGGATTTGATTTTTTTCATGATATTTTTTAATGTCCGAATTTTCCACTAAACGTAACGATCTCATAAACCTGGAAGGATCGAGTGAAAAACCCGGCACACAATCACCCCTGAAATAAAAGGATCCTATGTCATCAACAAATGTGGCACTCTTGTTTTGCAGACAATTGATTAACAAGAGAAAAGTTATTTTGAATAATATGAGTGCTCAGTCATGATGAAAATACAATTTTTGTTAATTGTTTTGAAAGCATATAAATATGTTCATGTACTCCATTCTTATTGTTTTATGTGTATCGCTGGAACTGATGTTTCAACATTTTTAAATAACAAGTTTATAGATAATTTTATCGCTTCATAAATGCAAGCTTCAATATTTAGTTTTGTAATGTGTTAATTTGGAAATTCTTTGTGTGCAAAGATATAAAGTCTATAGTTAAATATAAAGCTGCAACGTAAATGTCACAGTTTTCTTCAGTTGCCCAGGTGAGACATGTGACAGCTTTCTCTGTTACATATCGGTTTTTCTTCAAAATTAATTTTAACATAACTTTATTTCTGTTAAAATTCTGTTCTTTCCCACTCCCCTCGTTAAACTGAAATCTTTAATTCATTTATTAAAACCAGATGATTTTTAACTACCTTTTTTCTTTTTCCTTTTAGTAATGAATGTAATTCAACACTTTTAAATATTCCTTTTTATGATTTCTGTTTTTGTCAGTTACATGTTCCATTTATCAAAATTCTATTCTCACAGAATCAATTTCTGTCCGTTAATGCACTGTGTCTAAAAAGAATAAAGTAAAACAAAAATATGTGCAGCTGTTCGAACATTACATCTAGATTTTCTTTTCATCGGCTTTTGCCCACATTGTAAATAAGTCATTCTTAATTGCTGCTAAAATTTGACGGTAGAAAAGAAATAAAAATTATATTTTATGCGGGGGGGGGGGGGGGAGGTGGTTCTTTGAGGGGCAAGTTTTGAACTAGTGTGCGAAATGGCATGATTTGCATACAGAAAAGGAAAGTCCTGCATAATGGAAAATGCTGTGCAGTGTTTCCCCCTCCAAATTCTTCCACAGACCTATATTCTTTTGCAGGTATATTTTGAAATTTCTTGGAAGTCTGTGAATTTTTTTTCCTTTTATGGAATTTCCCCAAATTAATTCCTGAATCGATCGTGGAAAAAATTGAGAATTTCTTTAAATGATCGTGTAAAAATATCGGTATTTCGTGAAAAGATCTCAGAAACAAATAGCGGTTGCTGAATAAAATCGCTAATTTCATTAAGAGTTCAGAAAGAAATTGCAAATTTCGTCCAAAGATCGCAGAAACAAGTAGTGAATTTTGTTAACTGGTCGCGAAACGATATCGAAAATTTTGCTGATCGGTTGCGATAAACTGTCGCGAATTTCGACAAATGACTGCGTAAAAAAATCAATTTCATTAATTAGACGCAGAAGAAAATAAATTTCGTCAAAGGATCGTGGTAAAAGCATGAATTTTGTTAAAATATCTGAGAAAAAAAACACTAATTTCATCAAAAGATCAGTAAGAAAATGCAAATTTCCTCCAAAGATCAGTAAGAAAACGCAAATTTCACCGAAAGATCGCATAAAGAAAACTCTAATTTCGTCAAAGGATCGTGGTAACAAAAGCAAAATTCGTCAAAGGATCGCGGTAAGAAACGCAAAATTCGACAAAGGATTGCGGTAAAACATGCGAATTTCGTCAAAAGTTCGTGGTAAAAAGTGCGGATTTCAACAAAGAATCGTGATAGAAAAATGTGAATTATGATTGTGAGAAAAAAACTGAATATCCTAAAATGATCACAGGAAAAAAATCGCTACATTTGTCAAAATTTACTGCACTGGGCTGAAAAATTGGAATCAGGCCCTTTTACAAATGTAAAAAAAAAAAAAAAAAACGCTTTGAAACGAGAAGAAACTCTAAAAATCGTATAAAAATTTTCAGAGGAAAAAATTTACTAGTATATTGAGTTAAAAGAGTGAAACCTTATTCCTTTTACGAATGTCAAAAGATGGCTGCGAAACGTAGAAAACCAACCTCCAGATTAATTTTAATTTTGTGTGCTACGATTTCTCATTTTCAAAGATTGGCAGGTCTGGATTTGTTCATGTGCTTATACACTCAGTTCAGAGAGTCAAGCAAAACCCTTATTCATTATGTACTTGAAATCTCATTCACAAGAAAGAGTTTGGAGTTCAGTGTGTTTTTTCTTTCACATACATACCGTTGATTGTTTTTCTTTTACTCTCTCTTAAACTTTACATCATGTTTCAGTTTTAAAATATACTTTCATTCTGTGTTTTTTTTTTTCAAACTTTACACCTTTCTATTTACAAAAAAAAAAAAAAAAAAAAAAAAAAAGTTTTTATATTTTTTTATTTGCTTGCATTGTATGAAATTGCGATCTCATAAGATCAATTTTTTTAGAAGTGATCAATACAGTCAATGTAAATACTTCTCATTTTTAATACTCATTTCAAAAATAGCTCGTACCAGCACCACAAACAAATAACAGGGATGATTGTGACTCAAGAGTGAAAAACCCTGAAAATTAACTGATACAAAGTGATAAACCCTGAAAATTATCGATGCAAAATATACCAATATCTATTTACATAGCAACAGATGTTGCAACAGCAATGACAATCAAATGACATATTTCTGCTATTTTTTTTTTTTTTTGAAATATACGGCACTAACTACGTGTGTTTTCGCACCCCTTTGACAAAATTCGAGTTTTTTCGCGATCTTTCGACGAAATTTGTCGTTTTTTCGCGATCTTTTGACAATATTTGTCATTTTTTCGCGATCTTTTCACGAAATGTGCTGTTTTTTCGCGATCTTCTGACGAAATGTGCTGTTTTTTCGCGATCTTCTGACGAAATTTGCTGTTTTTTCGCGATCTTTTGACGAAATTTGAAGTTTTTTCACGATCTTTTGACAAAATTTGCGTTTTTTCCTCGATTCTTTGATGAAATTAGCTTTTTTTTCTGTGATACCGGGACGAAATTTGTGTTATTTTCGCGATCCTCTGGCAAAATTTGCATTACTTTAACGAAATTTGCATTATTTTCACAATCCTCTGACAAAATTCGTGTTTTCCCACAATCATTTGACGAAATTGAAGATTTTTCTTTGAACGATTGACGAAATTGATCTTTTTCAACGATCATTTGCCAAAATTTGCGCTATATTTTATGCCCAAATTTGCAGATTTATGACCAATTTTTTTTTTTAATTTTCAGAAATGACTGCCTTAATTTTTCGGAGCTTTCGGAACAGAATCAGGCTAAATGACTTCATCAAATGGAGAGTGCAATTTATCTTGCTAAATATGCAAAGTTCGAATTCTATAATCAGTAAATAAATTTATTCCAAGTACTCACGAAACAAGCACAAATTAACTGTTAAGAGTAGGATATCTTAGTAGATTTAATGAGAGTCATATTTATGATACCTAGTTATTTGAAAGCGGTTAAAAATGTCAAAACCAATCAAATTTTACTTCTAAGTGGATAAGAAAAAAAAAAAAAAAAAAAAAAAAAAAAAAGAAAAAGAAAAAAGAAAGAAGTAAATAAAATTTTTTTTTTTAGCTTTGCCTTTTTTTTTTTTATCTTTGCGGACACAAGGTAAATTTCTTTTTCCTGCTTTCTTCCTGGGTATTACATATTACAGATATGAAATTTTTGTACTGAGATTGAGATGGATGACACAATACCAGGAGGGGGTGATTCTGAGTAAAAATCTATCTGGAAGGTTACAGCAGAAGGGGGGGGGGCGATCACTCCTGGTTCTAATTATGTTTTTTCTACGATCCTTTCACGAAATTTGCGTTCTCTTCACGATTCTTTAAAGAAATTCATGTTTTTTCCCCGTGATCGTTTAACAAAATTTGCTTTTTTTCTGCGATCATTTGACGATATTTCCATTTTTCCATCAATCTTTTGACGAAAATCCCGTTTTCCCTTGATTACCAGGGGGGGGGGGGTGATACCTCCCTGTTTTAATTGTGTGCTTTTTCTGCGGTCGTTTGATGAAATTTGTGATTTTTTCAGAGATTCTTTAAAGAAATTTTTTTTTTCGTGATCGTTTAACGAAATTTGCGTTTTCCCCCGCGATCCTTTGACGACATTTCTTTTTTCCCCCGCGATTTTTTGCCGAAATTTGTGTTTATTTCGCGATCATTAGATGGAATTTGTTTTATTTTGAGATTCTTTGATGAAATTAGTGTTTTTTCACGATTCTCTAAAGAAATACATGTTTTTCCGTGATTCTTTAATGAAATTTGCGCTTTTCCAGCTATTCTTTTACAATATTTCTGTTTTTCCAGCGATCCTTCAAAGAAAATAGTGTTTTTTCGTGATTGGGAAAAATCCTCCCTGGTTCTAATTATGTATTTTTTCTGCGGTCATTTGATGAAATTTAAGTTTTGCACGATTCTTTAAAGGAATTCAATTTTTGGAGGGAATCCTTTAACGAAATTTGCGTTTTTCCCGCGACCCTTTAACGATATTTCCTTTTTCCTCGCGATCCTTTGATGATATTTCCTTTTTCCTCGCGATCCTTTGACGATATTTCCGTTTTTCACATGATCCTTTGATGAAATTTCAGTTTTTCCCACGATCCTTTGACGAAATTTTCGCATTCCTTTGACGAAATTTGTGCTTACATTAGGATTTTGACAAAATTCGCGTTTTTCAGCAATCCTTTGACAAAATTGTCGATTTTTTTCAGCGAACGATTGAGGATTTGATTTTTTTCATGATATTTTTTAATGTGCGAATTTTCCACTAAACGTAACGATCTCATAAACCTGGAAGGATCGCGTGAAAAACCCGGCACACAATCACCCCTGAAATAAAAGGATCCTATGTCATCAACAAATGTGGCACTCTTGTTTTGCAGACAATTGATTAACAAGAGAAAAGTTATTTTGAATAATATGAGTGCTCAGTCATGATGAAAATACAATTTTTGTTAATTGTTTTGAAAGCATATAAATATGTTCATGTACTCCATTCTTATTGTTTTATGTGTATCGCTGGAACTGATGTTTCAACATTTTTAAATAACAAGTTTATAGATAATTTTATCGCTTCATAAATGCAAGCTTCAATATTTAGTTTTGTAATGTGTTAATTTGGAAATTCTTTGTGTGCAAAGATATAAAGTCTATAGTTAAATATAAAGCTGCAACGTAAATGTCACAGTTTTCTTCAGTTGCCCAGGTGAGACATGTGACAGCTTTCTCTGTTACATATCGGTTTTTCTTCAAAATTAATTTTAACATAACTTTATTTCTGTTAAAATTCTGTTCTTTCCCACTCCCCTCGTTAAACTGAAATCTTTAAATATTTATTAAAACCAGATGATTTTTAACTACCTTTTTTCTTTTTCCTTTTAGTAATGAATGTAATTCAACACTTTTAAATATTCCTTTTTATGATTTCTGTTTTTGTCAGTTACATGTTCCATTTATCAAAATTCTATTCTCACAGAATCAATTTCTGTCCGTTAATGCACTGTGTCTAAAAAGAATAAAGTAAAACAAAAATATGTGCAGCTGTTCGAACATTACATCTAGATTTTCTTTTCATCGGCTTTTGCCCACATTGTAAATAAGTCATTCTTAATTGCTGCTAAAATTTGACGGTAGAAAAGAAATAAAAATTATATTTTATGCGGGGGGGGGGGGGGAGGTGGTTCTTTGAGGGGCAAGTTTTGAACTAGTGTGCGAAATGGCATGATTTGCATACAGAAAAGGAAAGTCCTGCATAATGGAAAATGCTGTGCAGTGTTTCGCCCTCCAAATTCTTCCACACACCTATATTCTTTTGCAGGTATATTTTGAAATTTCTTGGAAGTCTGTGAATTTTTTTTCCTTTTATGGAATTTCCCCAAATTAATTCCTGAATCGATCGTGGAAAAAATTGAGAATTTCTTTAAATGATCGTGTAAAAATATCGGGTATTTCGTGAAAAGATCTCAGAAACAAATAGCGGTTGCTGAATAAAATCGCTAATTTCATTAAGAGTTCAGAAAGAAATTGCAAATTTCGTCCAAAGATCGCAGAAACAAGTAGTGAATTTTGTTAATTGGTTGCGAAACGATATCGAAAATTTTGCTGATCGGTTGCGATAAACTGTCGCGAATTTCGACAAATGACTGCGTAAAAAAATCAATTTCATTAATTAGACGCAGAAGAAAATAAATTTCGTCAATGGATCGTGGTAAAAGCATGAATTTTGTTAAAATATCTGAGAAAAAAAACACTAATTTCATCAAAAGATCAGTAAGAAAATGCAAATTTCCTCCAAAGATCAGTAAGAAAACGCAAATTTCACCGAAAGATCGCATAAAGAAAACTCTAATTTCGTCAAAGGATCGTCGTAACAAAAGCAAAATTCGTCAAAGGATCGCGGTAAGAAACGCAAAATTCGACAAAGGAGGGGGGAGGTGGTTCTTTGAGGGGCAAGTTTCTAACTAGTGTACGAAATGGCATGATTTGCATACAGAAAAGGAAAGTCCTGCATAATGGAAAATGCTGTGCAGTGTTTCCCCCTCCAAATTCTTCCACAGACCTATATTCTTTTGCAGGTATATTTTGAAATTTCTTGGAAGTCTGTGAATTTTTTTTCCTTTTATGGAATTTCCCCAAATTAATTCCTGAATCGATCGTGGAAAAAATTGAGAATTTCTTTAAATGATCGTGTAAAAATATCGGTATTTCGTGAAAAGATCTCAGAAACAAATAGCGGTTGCTGAATAAAATCGCTAATTTCATTAAGAGTTCAGAAAGAAATTGCAAATTTCGTCCAAAGATCGCAGAAACAAGTAGTGAATTTTGTTAATTGGTCGCGAAACGATATCGAAAATTTTGCTGATCGGTTGCGATAAACTGTCGCGAATTTCGACAAATGACTGCGTAAAAAAATCAATTTCATTAATTAGACGCAGAAGAAAATAAATTTCGTCAAAGGATCGTGGTAAAAGCATGAATTTTGTTAAAATATCTGAGAAAAAAAACACTAATTTCATCAAAAGATCAGTAAGAAAATGCAAATTTCCTCCAAAGATCAGTAAGAAAACGCAAATTTCACCGAAAGATCGCATAAAGAAAACTCTAATTTCGTCAAAGGATCGTGGTAACAAAAGCAAAATTCGTCAAAGGATCGCGGTAAGAAACGCAAAATTCGACAAAGGATTGCGGTAAAACATGCGAATTTCGTCAAAAGTTCGTGGTAAAAAGTGCGGATTTCAACAAAGAATCGTGATAGAAAAATGTGAATTATGATTGTGAGAAAAAAACTGAATATCCTAAAATGATCACAGGAAAAAAATCGCTACATTTGTCAAAATTTACTGCACTGGGCTGAAAAATTGGAATCAGGCCCTTTTACAAATGTAAAAAAAAAAAAAAAAAAACGCTTTGAAACGAGAAGAAACTCTAAAAATCGTATAAAAATTTTCAGAGGAAAAAATTTACTAGTATATTGAGTTAAAAGAGTGAAACCTTATTCCTTTTACGAATGTCAAAAGATGGCTGCGAAACGTAGAAAACCAACCTCCAGATTAATTTTAATTTTGTGTGCTACGATTTCTCATTTTCAAAGATTGGCAGGTCTGGATTTGTTCATGTGCTTATACACTCAGTTCAGAGAGTCAAGCAAAACCCTTATTCATTATGTACTTGAAATCTCATTCACAAGAAAGAGTTTGGAGTTCAGTGTGTTTTTTCTTTCACATACATACCGTTGATTGTTTTTCTTTTACTCTCTCTTAAACTTTACATCATGTTTCAGTTTTAAAATATACTTTCATTCTGTGTTTTTTTTTTTTTCAAACTTTACACCTTTCTATTTACAAAAAAAAAAAAAAAAAAAAAAAAAAAGTTTTTATATTTTTTTATTTGCTTGCATTGTATGAAATTGCGATCTCATAAGATCAATTTTTTTAGAAGTGATCAATACAGTCAATGTAAATACTTCTCATTTTTAATACTCATTTCAAAAATAGCTCGTACCAGCACCACAAACAAATAACAGGGATGATTGTGACTCAAGAGTGAAAAACCCTGAAAATTAACTGATACAAAGTGATAAACCCTGAAAATTATCGATGCAAAATATACCAATATCTATTTACATAGCAACAGATGTTGCAACAGCAATGACAATCAAATGACATATTTCTGCTATTTTTTTTTTTTGAAATATACGGCACTAACTACGTGTGTTTTCGCACCCCTTTGACAAAATTCGAGTTTTTTCGCGATCTTTCGACGAAATTTGTCGTTTTTTCGCGATCTTTTGACAATATTTGTCATTTTTTCGCGATCTTTTCACGAAATGTGCTGTTTTTTCGCGATCTTCTGACGAAATGTGCTGTTTTTTCGCGATCTTCTGACGAAATTTGCTGTTTTTTCGCGATCTTTTGACGAAATTTGAAGTTTTTTCACGATCTTTTGACAAAATTTGCGTTTTTTCCTCGATTCTTTGATGAAATTAGCTTTTTTTTCTGTGATACCGGGACGAAATTTGTGTTATTTTCGCGATCCTCTGGCAAAATTTGCATTACTTTAACGAAATTTGCATTATTTTCACAATCCTCTGACAAAATTCGTGTTTTCCCACAATCATTTGACGAAATTGAAGATTTTTCTTTGAACGATTGACGAAATTGATCTTTTTCAACGATCATTTGCCAAAATTTGCGCTATATTTTATGCCCAAATTTGCAGATTTATGACCAATTTTTTTTTTTAATTTTCAGAAATGACTGCCTTAATTTTTCGGAGCTTTCGGAACAGAATCAGGCTAAATGACTTCATCAAATGGAGAGTGCAATTTATCTTGCTAAATATGCAAAGTTCGAATTCTATAATCAGTAAATAAATTTATTCCAAGTACTCACGAAACAAGCACAAATTAACTGTTAAGAGTAGGATATCTTAGTAGATTTAATGAGAGTCATATTTATGATACCTAGTTATTTGAAAGCGGTTAAAAATGTCAAAACCAATCAAATTTTACTTCTAAGTGGCTAAGAAAAAAAAAAAAAAAAAAAAAAAAAGAAAAAAGAAAAAAGTAAATAATTTTTTTTTTTTTTAGCTTTGCCTTTTTTTTTTTATCTTTGCGGACACAAGGTAAATTTCTTTTTCCTGCTTTCTTCCTGGGTATTACATATTACAGATATGAAATTTTTGTACTGAGATTGAGATGGATGACACAATACCAGGAGGGGGTGATTCTGAGTAAAAATCTATCTGGAAGTACCAGGGGGGGGGGGGGGGGTGATACCTCCCTGTTTTAATTGTGTGCTTTTTCTGCGGTCGTTTGATGAAATTTGTGATTTTTTCAGAGATTCTTTAAAGAAATTTTTTTTTCGTGATCGTTTAACGAAATTTGCGTTTCCCCCCGCGATCCTTTGACGACATTTCTTTTTTCCCCCGCGATTTTTTGCCGAAATTTGTGTTTATTTCGCGATCATTAGATGGAATTTGTTTTATTTTGAGATTCTTTGATGAAATTAGTGTTTTTTCACGATTCTCTAAAGAAATACATGTTTTTCCGTGATTCTTTAATGAAATTTGCGCTTTTCCAGCTATTCTTTTACAATATTTCTGTTTTTCCAGCGATCCTTCAAAGAAAATAGTGTTTTTTCGTGATTGGGAAAAATCCTCCCTGGTTCTAATTATGTATTTTTTCTGCGGTCATTTGATGAAATTTAAGTTTTGCACGATTCTTTAAAGGAATTCAATTTTTGGAGGGAATCCTTTAACGAAATTTGCGTTTTTCCCGCGACCCTTTAACGATATTTCCTTTTTCCTCGCGATCCTTTGATGATATTTCCTTTTTCCTCGCGATCCTTTGACGATATTTCCGTTTTTCACATGATCCTTTGATGAAATTTCAGTTTTTCCCACGATCCTTTGACGAAATTTTCGCATTCCTTTGACGAAATTTGTGCTTACATTAGGATTTTGACAAAATTCGCGTTTTTCAGCAATCCTTTGACAAAATTGTCGATTTTTTTCAGCGAACGATTGAGGATTTGATTTTTTTCATGATATTTTTTAATGTCCGAATTTTCCACTAAACGTAACGATCTCATAAACCTGGAAGGATCGAGTGAAAAACCCGGCACACAATCACCCCTGAAATAAAAGGATCCTATGTCATCAACAAATGTGGCACTCTTGTTTTGTGGACAATTGATTAACAAGAGAAAAGTTATTTTGAATAATATGAGTGCTCAGTCATGATGAAAATACAATTTTTGTTAATTGTTTTGAAAGCATATAAATATGTTCATGTACTCCATTCTTATTGTTTTATGTGTATCGCTGGAACTGATGTTTCAACATTTTTAAACAACAAGTTTATAGATAATTTTATCGCTTCATAAATGCAAGCTTCAATATTTAGTTTTGTAATGTGTTAATTTGGAAATTCTTTGTGTACAAAGATATAAAGTCTATAGTTAAATATAAAGCTGCAACGTAAATGTCACAGTTTTCTTCAGTTGCCCAGGTGAGACATGTGACAGCTTTCTCTGTTACATATCGGTTTTTCTTCAAAATTAATTTTAACATAACTTTATTTCTGTTAAAATTCTGTTCTTTCCCACTCCCCTCGTTAAACTGAAATCTTTAATTCATTTATTAAAACCAGATGATTTTTAACTACCTTTTTTCTTTTTCCTTTTAGTAATGAATGTAATTCAACACTTTTAAATATTCCTTTTTATGATTTCTGTTTTTGTCAGTTACATGTTCCATTTATCAAAATTCTATTCTCACAGAATCAATTTCTGTCCGTTAATGCACTGTGTCTAAAAAGAATAAAGTAAAACAAAAATATGTGCAGCTGTTCGAACATTACATCTAGATTTTCTTTTCATCGGCTTTTGCCCACATTGTAAATAAGTCATTCTTAATTGCTGCTAAAATTTGACGGTTGAAAAGAAATAAAAATTATATTTTATGCGGTCTCAGAAAGTATTTTCATGTACATTACCTTGATTAAAGCTCGATCTAAAAACAAATGACCTTTTCTATGCACTGTGCAATAATAAATAGTGATCATTTAAGCTAATGTTTTGATTAATATAATCAAACCAGATAATTTACTCTAAATTATATCGCCAAACCTTTGTTCATTGTCGTTCAGTTAACAAAATGTTTGTAAATTGGCAATATTGTGTAACGTCAAGATATCTGGACTTCTAGCGAAACTTCACTTCTCTGCTGATCTCTGTATTAAAAACAGCTTAAAAAAAAAAAAAAAAAAAAAAAAAAAAAAAAAATGCCTTGGCGCATGTTATGCTATGGGGCTCTCTCTCTCATTTACTTGTATGAACCACCATTTATATTAAATGCTCTAAAATGTTTTAAATAAATTTTATGTTCCAGTAAATTATAGTTTGAGTTTTTTTCTTACTGTGCAATTATAAGGAACCCGGAGCTGAAACTTCAGCATACGGGCGTGTCTGCAATTTTCTACAATTCACATATTACACCACACAAATCATATGGTACTCATACTGAAGTTAGGAATTATGTCTTTCCTTCCTTAGTTAGTTTCCATGATATTGTAACAGCAGTCTTCAAACACATTTTCCCCACAAACAATACTTCCATATAGCAGATTATACTTTCTAATAAAATAAACAAGCAATATAATTAAAAAAAAAAAAAAAAAAAAACAGGTGTAATAGAGTTTTGCTCTATTATCATAATTATCTTATACTATACAAATACAAAGAAAGCATGCCAATTAAGACTGATGTTTTATTTGTATTCTGCTTTAGTTGAAAAATAGGCATAACTGATTAGCCTAAAAATCCTGCTTGAAACCTAATAATATTGGGGAAATAAAGAGTTATGGTTTACTACAATTGATTATAGGTACAGATTCACGGTCGCCAGTCACCATGTGGCAGCTAAATTGTTTGCTATGGCCACTAACTTTCATGTCTAAGTCGCCATATGTGTTACTGGGATGCTTCTTTTCTGCTTAATGGCAGATTCCCTCTTTATTTTTTAATCAAATTCATGGCTTCTTCACTGTGATTTCAGTATATTTTACCACAATTAGCCCACACTGCAGAAAAATTCGTGCCAAGAAGAACGTAGCAAAATTCCTCAAATTATTATTTTATTAGCAGATTTCTGCAAAATCAATGTCATGAAAATAAATGAAGAATTTTCTCAATCAGTCGCAAACTTCGTGGAAAGTCACAAAAAATTCTTACAAATTTAGCCTATCACTCACAAAATAAAACAAATTTCAGTAAGTGAGGTTCAGTAAGTTACTTCGAGTAGCAGTGTTCTTCATAAAAGTTTCAGTCTCATAATTTTACATAGTCTGTCATAAGATTTTGTTTCTAAAGATAATTTTAATTATAAAAAAAAAAAAACTAATGCTTGGACAGTGTTTTGATTTTTATAGTGCAAAATAATCTCGCACATTGACAATTATTTTATACGTACTTTTGTACAACAAAATCAGAATAAGAAACATTGTTTTCCTAATATTCCCCGCTACCATGATTGCTTAGCTTATCGATATATATATATATATATATTTAACTGTATCTTGCCCAACTTTATCTTCTGATTGTTACATAGTTTACGATTTATATTATACTTAATATTCAAATTTAAAGAATATGATTAAATTAAATATACACATTTCATGTAATTATATGTGCTTTGTTGTACATGTGTATATATATTAAATAAATTATTTTTCACTTTGAATTCATGAATTTTTTTACCCTTACAAACATTGTTTTTATGAGTTTGTTTCACAATGTGGCCACTGGGTATTTAGGAGCAATTGCTTCCTTCCAGATTTTGGGAATCTGCACCTATACAATTGATTTTGTATAAATATTGAGCTTTTCCCATAAGATTATTGTATGTGACAATTTTTGACAAAATGAGTTTATTGTTGCAAATGGTGTTATAGTAAACATAAACATGCTACTAATTTTGAAGAAGTTCTTTTATTTGGATAGAAAATTATAATGAAAACAATAATTAAGAACAATAATAAATAAGATTTTGAAAAGTGTCTTATGCAAAATTAACGTTTTGTCACTGATAATAATTTGGCAGGAAGGGTTTGATATAAGCAGTGTATATTTAATAATTATACACAATAAAAAGACAAAAATTAAAAAAAAAGAGAGCTACTTTATTAAGAATGAACTTAAGATATTTTTGTCACTGCATTACAATGCTTTGAATATTGCGAGTTAAGCAAAACATATTTTTTAAAAAAAGTTAAAAATGAAAGTGTTTTTTAAAGAACTTATCAATTGATTTAAAAAACAAAACAGAGCTTTATTAAAACAAAAATTGTCTACAAATTTTGTTTGAATTACAATTTGCAAATCTGATACTATTCAAAGATGAACTTAAGAGCACATATTTCAGCAATTAAAAGCTGCTATAAACATAGCTTCAAATTTTAAGTTAATGTGAAAGACATTAAAAGCATTTATTTTTACAAATTTTATTCTGATGGAAAATGCATTTAAATGGCCAAAAATTTCATGTCTATCATTACTATTTACTGCCAACTGGTGCAGTTGTGCTGATGCAAATAAGTCGCTGGTTGAAGAAATAATAGTGAAAATCAAAACAGAATGCTATGTCTTATAGTTCAATATACATTGATATATATATATACACAAAAATGTTTAAATCACGTTTTTATCCCACGAAATTATGCCTGCACCACAAAATAGCTACTTTGCTCCATTCAGCTAGGAAATAAACAGCTGAAACAGAGTGTTGTCCTACTGTTTAGTGCCCAGTGGTCCCTGCCAACTCCTCACCTTAGATTAAAAACAGCATCTTAATGACAAAACATGACAGAAATTTTAAATGAGGGAGAAGAAAAAAAAAAAAAAAAAAAAAAAGGTAGTAAAGAAAAATGAAAAAAAAAAAAAAAAAAAAAAAAAAAAAAATTAATAGAAAAGCATAACATGAACATTTGTAGGAAAAGACAAGATTAAAAGAAAAAATATACAAAGAAATGATTCAGGCCACATGATACATTGTGTGAGTATGTCCAGACCCTCACTATGCCAGCTTTATGGAAACATTATTTCGAGCATCTCTTCCTTTTGCTTCATAGGGGTTTCTCTCCACTTTGCACCCCAGAAGTGCGCAGCATTGCCTCATGCTTCAGAGGCCCTCAATGCCTTTTTTCAGCCGGCAGGAATCTCTAACTGGACACTTCAACACCATCAATAAAGACAGGTCACCCTCACACATCTTCACGCCTCTTGTGGTAGTGTGGATGCTTTGATTTTTTTTTGTGTTTGGTATTTTATCTCTCGTTTTCAACGGTAGCAGGTTTTAGCTACTTTTGCTGTTTGCTTTTGCAAAAGGATCCAGTGGCTTCCACTGATCTAGGACTCATCCATGACTTCAATACGGTTGTGGAAATGGACCACCTTGGGATGTAGCAAAATAAGCTCGATCTCCCTGATAGGTGGAATCTTGAGATAACATGCCTTCAGTCTGAGAACGAAGTTCATCAACAAGGTATGTATCCTAGAAATAAAAAATAAGCAATTTAATAAACATAAAATCTAATTGGGAAGGAAAAAAAAAAAACCTTAAAAATCCCACTCCCTTTTTTTCATATTTTATGAAGAAACAAGAAAGGAATAATTACACTGGCAGTCCTTTAAAAAAATAATAAACATAACACACTGATAAATATTTATCAGCATGTTAATACAGTATTTACATATAAAAAAAATCCTTTGTCGACAAATATTCAGTAGGCTGAATATTATTGGTTATTTAGCCAAATTAATTTAGAATCTTTTCTTATGAAATGCTTTTCTCAAAGCCAATTTGTCTATCTTCTGACGCATTCATTCTTAATAATGCTCAAAAGTTTCAGCTATTGTGACTCAGATACTAAGAAATCAAATAGAATTTTCTATAAAGACTAGGGATCTTTAAGAAAAAAGGCTCTAGGTATCAATTTTATAGACGACTGCTAGGACAGAATCCTCATTGGGAAACAAATTACAACAAGAATTAATGCATTCATCGGTAGATGAAAAATGGTATTTAATTCTAAAGCGCATGGATATTAATACCTTAGCTAATACCTGTACAAATCATGGATATATAAAAATGGACTTGCGATTGTGTCAGAAAAATTGTTATTGCTTAGCAGTATTTTGTTTTTATTTATTTTTTAAAGAACAAACTTAAATATATTTAATATAAAATAATTTTTTGCAATGAAAGAAATTTTTTAAATAATCCTGCAGGCAGTCTCCAAATCAATAGGAATGAGAGTTGTTGGAGATAGCTTCTGAAAAGCATGTTGAAAGGCATCCCAAATATAAATAATGTTCATGTCTGAGGATTTAGGTAGCCAATAGAAGTGTCTAAATGCAGAAGAGTGCTCTTGGAGCCATTCGGTAGTGATTCTCGACATGTGGGGTGTTGCATTGGCCTACTGGAATTGTCCAAATCCACTGGAATGCACAATAGACGTGAATGGTTGTAGGTGATCGGGTGGGATGTTTACGTACCCATTACCCGTCAAGAGTTGTGTCTAGACTAAAGGTCAAAATTAGCACTAGTCACCGGCCACAGGGCCAGTAAATGAGAAAAAGTGGCTAGTGCAAAATTGTCTATCAGCGGCCACCTTCCAGCCACTTTTTTACAAGGAGATAACACAATTTTCTTGCATTTCATCAAGGATTCTACTTTTTTTGGTTCTAATATTTTTATATTAACATATTTATTTAGGCTATTCAGTTTTAGATTAATACTTTTGGAAACTTTACTCTTTAGTATTTTTAAATAAAAAAGTGGCCACTAGTTTAAAGAAAGTGGCCACTTAAAAAACTAGTCTTACCGGCCAGTGGCCGCTTATGAAATTTCCCATTTTTGACACATGAGAGTTCTCATATTACATCAACTGCACATGCCCCATATCACCAGAAAGGCTCAACCAGCTTGAAGTCTCCTGTTGATTGGTAAGATCCATGAATTCACAAGGTTGTCTCCATACCCATACATGTCCATTCACCAGATACAATTAGAAGTGAGACTTGTGAGACCATGAAATGTGTTTCCAGTCATCGATAGTCCAATGGAGGTTTTGGCAGGCTAGGCGAGGTGTAAAGCTTTGTGGTGTGTAGTCGACAACAGTACATGAGTAGGCCTGTGGCTTTAAATGATGGTCCATTGAACAGTTCACACACTGACACATTTTGATGCCCCAACATTGAAATCCGTTGCAATTTGAGGAAGTGTTGCATGTCAATCTCGTTTAAGTATTGTTGTCAGTCATCAACGGCCCTGTTCTTTCGAGGTGTTTTTCCGACCACAACGTAGTTGAAGATTTGATGTTTTACTTGGATACAGAATATTCACGATATGTTTGTGCACGAAAATCCAAATTGCATCGCTACCTTAAAGATGCCATGTTTCATTTCTCGGGCACATAACACCATATTCAAAGTCACTTAAATTATGATAATCATTAAAGCAGAAGAAGCCGATCTATCAGCTTTTCCATACACTTGTGTTATATTGGCACTGCTAACCGCATCAAGTTCAGTTGAATGATTGCATACATCCGTTATTTCCATATGCATGGCTGTCCAGTTTTTCTGGCTCTTCAGTGTATAAATATATATATATTATATATTAGTGTTTAGTTGTATTTCTATTTTTCAATCAATATGTATATATATTTAACAATTATATATTAATATGCATATATAAATTGTACATACAGGTTGATTTAAACTCAACGTACAACTATTAGGAGAAGTAGAAAACACAAAAACAAGACAGAATCACATTTGAATGCACGATGGGAAACCCCTACTGGATCAGGTGGAGGATAAATGAAGATGCAGAAAGGACAAGCAAATAATGGGAGGAAAAATTCTTTATAGCGATACGTCACATTAGGACAGTACATGTTCACATTAAGTTAATCACAGCAAGTGCTCAAAGTTCTTAAGGGGCTGGTCACTCAGCTTCGGAATTCTCCTTCGCAATGTTAAGTCTGGACTTTTGATGTTATATGCTCGATGGAACTGTTCACCAGCAATGTAGTAGAAATTTTTGAAAGGGTTCAACTATAAAAGCACCTGCCATTGTGAAGCATACCATGGATGGTAAGAACTTTGAACACTTGTTGGGAAAGTTAACGTCTACACATAATGTCCTAGTGTAAAGTACAAGGGGTGATCAAATGAAAAGGTACGAAACGACGTAAAAACGTAACAGTTAAATATTTGCGGGAGAACGTAGCGAGACATCTCGGGATGCGATTAGAGTCTCTGACTGGGATCGGAATGAGCGCTGTAGAGAGCAGAAGCTCTTATCAAAAGCGGCGTCCAAATGATGTGGCAGTCGGTATGTTGACAGGATGACATTCGCGTTGCAAAATTCGACGATTGAGGAGCAGCGAGGTGTTGTGTGATTTCTGACAATGGAAGGTGAGAAACTGGCAGCTATTCATCGCCGGATGGTGACAGTTTACGGGGAGAAATGTGTCTCTGACAAGTCTGTCAGAAAATGGAGTGCCCGTTTTCGTGCAGGCCGTGAGAGTCTGGGTGATGACCCGAGACCAGGCCAGGGAAACACTGTCATCACGAGCGATCTCATCAACAAGGACGACCTAGTAAGAAGTGATCGGTGTGTCACATTGCGAATGTTGGCGGTGAAGGTGGATGTCAGCTATGGAACCGTGTGGGCAATTGTTCACACAGGTTTCGATATTGGTAGGTATGTGCTGCTTGGGGTCCGAAGCAGCTCACCGACCAGCGAAAGGAACTGCGTATGGGGCACTGCAACATCTGTTTCAGTATCAGGAAGACCTCGCTTTCATGAAGCGGATCGTCACAGGTGATGAGACCTGGTGCCATCACTACGAGCCAGAGACAAAGCGGGACAGCATGCAGTGGAAGCATGCGTCGTCACCTCCCCCTAAAAAGTTCAAAGCCATGCTGTCAGCAGGCAAGGTGTTGCTCACTGTCTTTTTCGACGTTCAAGGTCCACTACTTGTGGAATTCCTCGAGCACAGAAAAACCATTAACTCCATGTGTACTGTGCGACACTCAGACGCCTACGCAGGTCCATAAAGAACAAAAGACCAGGGCTGCTCATGGAGGGTGTGGTTCTGCTCCATGATAACGCGTGTCCACACGTCTCCAGTCACACACATGGAACTGGCCAAGTTCAAGTGGGAGACGTTGGACCATCCGCCCTACAGTCTGGACATTTCCATGCCAGACCACGCCCTGCGATTTCCATGTGTTTGGTCTGCTGAAGAAACACCTGAAAAGGAAGCGCTTCAACTTGGACGACGTACTCAAGGACGCTGTGAAGGACAGGGTCTCGTCACAGCCACAGGAATTATGGGAACAAGGAATCCTGCGGCTTGTTCATCAGTGAGATCGTTGTGCTCAGGCCTATGGTGAATATTTTGAATAAAGTCTACATTTGTACGCACCGTGTCGTTTCGTACCTTTTCATTTGATCACCCCTTGTATCTTGAAATAAAGAGTTTTTCCACCCATTATTGGTTTGTCATTTTTACAGCTTTGTTTATCCTGCAGCTGATCAAGTTGGGGTTTCTGGTCATAGATTCCTATGTGATTCTGTTTTGTTTTGTGTACCCCCCATCCCCCCTAAAAGCATTTGTAAGTTGAGTTTTGAATCACCCTGCATGTAATCAAAATGCACACACACACATATATATATATAATTTAAATGTAACTATTTGGCTAACAAATATTTGGTATTCGGACAAATTGCTATTTGTTACACACCTACTAATTACTTAAAAGTTTGAGGTCAGTAGATCTAGCATTTGTGAACTTTGATTATGTCATTGTTCTTTACCTTATACATAAGAACATCTATCTAAACTAGAAGAACAACAAAAATGGCAACTATCTTTTTCATGTCTGTTTATTCTATATCATTCTATAAAGTTATTCTGTGTCAAATTTCTTCCATGTTCATTGTACTAAAAGAAATTGCACATGTGATTTTTACAAAGAAAATAAAAGTCATGCATTGTATTTCTAGTTACAGATGATTATTATTAACAAGAACTAGAAAATTTAACATATTACAAAATTTTATCATTGCAAGGCATTCAATCATAAAATTTTATCTGACAATAGCCAGAAAATGTAAATACAGTCGAACTTCGTTAACACAAAATCGCTTAACATGAAATAATACTGAGGTCCCGTCAGATAAGTCTGAAAACCATTGTAATTGTAAATTAATTCGCTTAACACAAAATAGAATTTCGCAAAATCCCACTTAAGGCGAAAATTTATTTTGCTAGAAAATCAAAGCATTCTTTCTTAACCGAAGTTTTTGATATTTCAAACTTACATGTCACATCTTATTTACTAAAAATGGAATTTTTCTCATTGTTTGGAAATGACAAAGAGGAAAAGAGTTTCAAAAAATGGCGAAATATTTGACTACTCTCTGCTTTTCTTTATCCTCTTTTTCCCTCTTTGATTAAATTACATTTATTCACATCCTAAGCAAGTATGCCTGAGATGGGAATCAATCACATGTTTTCCTATTCTTTTTGAGTTACATTTTGAGGTCATCGACAAAAGAAAGTAGAGAAATGAGGAGGTGAACAAAAAAAAAAAAAAAAAAAAAAAAAGGGTGTTGTCCGAACTGTCAGCGGCTCCAGCTCTTGACCTCTGATATTTAGAAATCTTATCGGTTAGCTATCTGTTTGGTCCTTTATGCGGACATATTCCCTCACTGAGCTATAGATCGGCCAAAATGAATGTTTGGGTGAAGGAGTTTCTTTGTTGAAAGTGATTGTTCCATTAATTGTTTTACTCTATTGATAATGACAAACTGTAAACCGTGTTTCCGAAATCTCATATCTTCGAGTGAACGAAGTGACAATCCTTAGTTCTGTACCTGATTACTGAAACTCTGTTCGCAGTTGCTCTGTAGAATTCTTTGAAAGATGAGTCGAAAACAGCAAGCTGTATCTTTAGAAACAAAGCAAAAGATTTTAAATGAAGTCAGCAATAAAGTGCTGAAAAAAAAATCAGAAATTGCAGCAAAGTATGGAATACCCAATAGTACACACTCTACAATTTTAAAGAATCGTGAAAAGATTGAAGTGGCTTATGCTCAGACCTGCTAACTGCTATGAAAAAATCGTAGTTGCTATGATTTGGACCTATAAACTATGATGCTACGAAAATCGATCTTAAACTACAATTTTTTGCAAAAACCACAAACACTATTTTTTTGTTTCTAGTTGCGATTGTTAGCTCATGCAGCATATTTCTCAGGAGTGATAATGTTCCGAAATTTCCAAAATTTTAAAGTATTCATATCCAAAAGTTTTGCTAGAAGTTGAGGATGAGGTTATTCTTATTCTTGTTATAAATAAAAATAATAAACTTGTCTCTTTTATCCCAGTTAACTTAAAACCAAATTTTCAAAAACGTATGTTTTGTTTACAAAACATAATTACATGACTAAATAAGGAATTGTTTAGTTGCATAAAAAATTTAGTCTTCTAGAAACTTCTACTCGAACTTTACTAACTTTAACCTTTTTCCAGCGCTAGCTTTTTATATATGATTCTATTTTTATATGCTATTCGCACAACTATATTTTAAAAATAAATTTTTTTGTACATGTTGTTAAACTTTAAAGTATTCATATCCAAATATGAATTTTGGATATGAATACTTATGTGGGACGCGTAATTTCGTCAAAAAATCGCAGAAAAAAGCCGATTTTCGTCAAAGAATCGCGGAAAAAGTGCAAATCTCATCAAAATATCACGCAAAAACAGCGATTTTCGTAAAAGGGCCGCAAAAAAAAAGCGAATTTAGTCAAAAAATCGCGGAAATAAGCGCAAATTTCATCAAAATATTGCGCAAAAACGCGATTTTCGTAAAAGGGCTGCGACAAATTAGCGTATTTCGTTAAAAGATTGCGAAAAAATAGCGAATTTCATCAAAAAATCTCGGGGAAAAAGCCGAATTTTGTCAAAGGATCGCGAAAAAAGCGCAAATCTCATCAAAATATCACACAAAACAGCGATTTTCGTAAAAGGGCCATGAAAAAATAGCGTATTTCGTCAAAGGATCGCGGAAATAAGCTCAAATTTCATCAAAATATCGTGGAAATAAGCTCAAATTTCATCAAAATATCGCAGAAATAAGCTCAAATTTCATCAAAATATAGCAAAAAAAACGCGATTTTCGTAAAAGGGCAGCGACAAATTAGCGTATTTCGTTAAAAGATCGCGACAAAAATAGCAAATTTCGTTAATAAATAACGGAAAAAAAGCCGAATTTTGTCGAAGGATCGCGAAAAATGCGCAAATTTCATCAAAATATCGCGGAAAAAAGCCGACTTTCGTCAAAGGATCGCGAAAAAATAGCGTATTTCGTCAAAGGATCCCCCCTAAATAGCGAATGTCGTCAAAAATAGCGTAAAAAACGATTTTTGTCAAAGGATCGCGAAAAAAAAACACAAATTTTATCAAAATATCGCGGAAAAAAAAAAAAAAACGCTATTTCCGTAAAAGGGCTGAGACAAAACAGTGTTTCGTCAAAAGATCGCGAAAAAATAGCGTATTTCGTCAAAAAAATTGCGGAATAAAGCCGAATTTTGTCAAAGTATAGCGGAAAAAACACGATTTTCTTGACAGGCTCACGAAAAAATAGCGACTTTCGACAAAAGGATCGCGGAAAAAACGCGAATTTTGTCAAAATAACGTGGAAAAAATGTGAATTTAGTCAAAGCACCAAAAAAGATGTGCAAACTAAACTTATAGGTAGAAAATTCATAAAATTTTCCAACACAGATCTATGCTGACAAATAATTCAATGGGAAGTATAATGAAAGCACCCATTCATTCAACAAAAAGTACACCTTTACTTAACATAACTATTCCTTTTTTTTTTCCAGCAAAAATATCTTTTTCAATAAACCTGTCTTTGCCTCTTTTTAAAAGAAATGCGAACATTAGTGATACTTGTTAGTGGAACTTGGTATCTTCTACTCTCAAATAAACACTATTTTACAATTAAAATTGTATTTTGCAATTTTACTTTTAAAAAAGTAAAGAAAATTTCTCTTAATATTTTTTAAAAATACCTTATTTGAGTGCAAATAATACTGGTTTTAATTCATTATTTAATTATTATTAAAACAATAATTAATGCATTTGATTTATCTTTTCCAAATAAACAAGTTTCATTTATTCCTTTAAAATATAAATTATTATTGATGGAGACCCGCTTTTGTAAAAAAAGGACCCAGATTTTTGGAAATCGTGGGTCCCGAGGACCCAGGTTATTTCAAGTACAGCGGAATCACTGGAGATACAGGTCCCGATGTCCCGTTGGAAATGACAAAGGGCCGATAAGGTTTTAAATTTTTTTATTTGAAATGAAAATAACAATTCTAAAAAATAATATCTCTCAGCTACGTTTAGCGGCTTAAGGATGAAAGTTTTCTGCAAGGGGCCGTACCCATACTGCGACAATGTCGCCATGTTTCAGCCACAGGGCTTTTACGAATGTCAAAAAATGGCTCCGAAACACGAAAACCCAACCAACCTCGAGATTAATTTTAATTTTGTGTGGTACGATTTCTCATTTTTAAAGGTTGGCAGGTCTGCTTATACTGTCAGTCAATTCGAACTAGCAAGAAATCGGATGCGTACAGGAAAAGATGAAGAAGTTTAAATTGCTCTCTTACAGTGGATAAAAAGCAAGAAGCCAGAATATTGTTTTAACTGGTGCAGTTTTGCAAGAGAGAGCAAAGGCTTTTGCTGATGCTCTTGGTTACGATTTCACATGTTCTAACGGATGGCTGACAAGATTTAAAGAGCGCCATAGAATTATCTGCAAAAAGATATGTGGAGAAGAATCTGCCGTATATGAGAATTCTATACAGTCTTTTTTATTAGGAAAGTGGTTAGATGTTAAAAAAAATTATGCACCCTGTGATATTTTTAACGTTGATGAAACGGGGCTTTTTTTTCAAAGCACAACCCTCGCAAACACTTACTTTAAAAGGAGAAAAATGTACTGGAGGAAAATTAAGCAAAGAAAGAATTACGGTTATGGTTGACTGCAACATGGACGGAAGTGAAAAATTACCATTGCTCGTGATTGGTAAGTCGGCGAAACCATGTTGTTTCAAAAACGTTAAAACTTTGCCAGTTTGCTACGCTTCTAGCAAAAATGCATGGATAAACAATGTTATTTTTATGAAATAGTTACTTGATCTGGACTTAAAATTCTACCGAGAAAAGAGAAAAATCTGCTTATTGCTGGATAATTGCAGTGCTCATAAAGATGTTCCAGTATTAAAAGCAATTGAATGTGTCTTTCTTCCTCCGAACACTACAGCAAAAGTTCAGCCTTGTGACCAAGGAATTATCCAATGCTTAAAAGTGCAGTACAGAAAAAGAATTGTTCATAAAATGATTCAATGTTTTGATAATAAGACGGAATTTTCTGTGAATTTCCTAGAAGCTATAACTTACTTAAGAAGTGCCTGGAACAATATCACTACTGGAACTGTGAAAAATTGTTTTAGACACGCAGGATTTACGCATGAAATAAATGAAGAAACTAATGAAACAGAATCTGAAATATTTACATTAAAAATCACAGACAATACGTAAAACAATTAAAATTATTACATAAAAACACTAAAAACATATTAAAATTGGGACGTTTCGGATCATCACGATCCCTCCTCAGCCAATTATAAACGTTAAGTCAATACTATCAACAGTTACAAGAAAAACACAACAGAAAGTCATCAATTTCAGGTTACAGTTAAAATAAAATAGAATACTCGGCCGGCACAGATGCAGCTTCGTTAATCGCTAAATCCTTGGTTTTAGTATGCCAGGCCTCTAAATACGGCTTAAAGAACATAAACAGGCATTTAGATGTAGAAATTTGAATTCAAAGATCGTTCAGCATACTATTGCAACCGACCATTTTCCAGATTTTAATAAAGCTTTTGTGATCCGATCCGGCTGCAACAATTACGCAGGGAGAGTGTTTTTAGAGGCCTGGCATACTAAAACCAAGGATTTAGCGATTAACGAAGCTGCATCTGTGCCGGCCGAGTATTCTATTTTATTTTAACTGTAACCTGAAATTGATGACTTTATATTGTGTTTTTCTTGTAACTGTTGATAGTATTGACTTAACGTTTATAATTGGCTGAGGAGGGATCGTGATGATCCGAAACGTCCCAATTTTAATATGTTTTTAGTGTTTTTATGTAATAATTTTAATTGTTTTACGTATTGTCTGTGATTTTAATGTAAATATTTTAAAGATGGAATTCAGACGTAATATTTTTGCTTATATAATAGAATCTGAAATGACACTGATTTAATAGAAGAAGCCGAAAAACGGGGAATTATTTTGAAGACATTGTTTGTCGAGTATATTTGCATAGATGAAGATGTGCTGACTTCAGATGTGACGACAAATGAAGAAATAATTGCTTCATTAACTGAAAAAAAAAAAGACGACAACATCGACATCTCAGATGAGGATGAAGAAATAGACACAGAATTCAGTGTCATTAAATGAAGCTATCGCAACATTAAAAACTGTACGTTTCTCCTTATGGAACATAGAATGCTTTCTGAGCTTCGGACAAATTAGATGAGGTTCATTAGATGATGTTCCTTGAAAAAAGCAGTCTACAAAAATTGAAACAAAAGTTAATAACGGACTTTTTAAAAAATGATAAGCAGGTAAATAAGATTATTGCCTAAAATGATGACCAATTTGTTTTATTTCTTAATTAAATTTTTATTTCTTATTAATTTATGATTTTAGCAGGGATATATTTGTAAGCTTATTTATTTAATTTTTTTTAAATCTAATATAGATGGCACAACTATTTTGACGGTTAACGCGAAATCCCAGATAACATGAAAAAAAATCGCAGCCCCTTCAATTTCGTGTTAACGAGGTTCGACTGTATTATTATAATTGAATTTATATTCATCAAAAAGATGGTATTCCTTTATATAAATAAAATTTCTTACTTGAGATAGTTCTGGTTGAGAAAGACCAGGTTGTGACAACCCAGGATAATTTGGTTGGCTCATCTGACTCATGCTTAACTGACCTTGTGTAAGAGGGCCTTGTGAGAAACCACCCATCATATCCTAAAATAAATAGATTGTTGAAAATACAATACCAAAATACAAAATATAAGAAAATGTATACACATGTATATAACAAACACTGGTACATATGAATAATACATTTCCAACAAAAATTTAAAAAAAAAAAAAAGAAATTTAGTTCTTAACCCTAAACAAATGTGAGTAACTAAAATTGAATTGTTAAAAATAATTCTCCCTACCATTTAAAACACATAAAAAGCAAGCAAATCTATATATATACAGTGAAACCTCTCTGTAAGGGCCACCTGCCGTTCCATTGAAAATTGGCCCTTATGAGGGGTGACCAAATTTTTCATTTTTCTTTCTTTTTATACCGCGATTTTTAAAATCTACATATTCCTTCAGTAAGGTTCTTTTTGTTTTTAACAAAATATTGTTTATTAACCATTTGGAAAAATGGTTATTGACCTCGTCAGGGTAGGAAATCAAAAGCATATCTGAAGCGTTTTATTGGTTTAATCCACATTTTATTCGTTTTCTGATTGATCTATACACTAACCTTTACTTTCAACATAGATGGATACTTCTGTTGCCACTATGACAAAAAAGTAATGAAAACTACAAATAAATAAATAAATAAATAAAAATTTATAACTCAGAAACAAATTGAGATACAGCTTTCAAACATATTGCATTTAAAAGTGCACGGCGGTGTAAAAAGTAATATTGTGGGATGTTTAGAAGTTTAAGAATGAAATTTCATTTAAAATTGGTTGTCAGATTAATCTGACGATGGAAAAGCCTTTTTCCGAACAGCCAATGAAATGCTTGGATAATACGTAAGTTTTAGGAAATCTGACGAGTCGCAGGCAATTTTTGTCGCTTGTAATTTTTACGTGTAATAACACTATTAATGTTTAATTCATGGCATACGTAATGTATGATCAACTCTGTGCTATTTTTTATGTCATAAATTTCAGTCTTTTGGTCGTTGTAAGTTAGCTAATTTTCTTGCAGATGTTTTCTTGCTTGATCATGACAATTAAGAACTTTGATTTTGTCATTCCAATCCAAATGTACTCTTAGGTTTGATTTAGGTACCGTAATTTTAAATTTTATATAAGCTTGAGCATAAAATTTCTAGTGCACAAATTGTGTTTCAATATGCATTCACGGTTTTAGTAAATGTGGAATCAGTTTTTCTAGATAACCTGTTATTCTTTGTGTGTCCACAACAAAGAGTTAAGTTTCCCGTCCAGCCCAACCCCTACAGGTTGAAAGGTCAAACAAAGTGTTAGGAACACCTGTTTGTCTCACTTGTGAAAAAAATCGTGGTCCTTCATTGTGTTACTAAATCCTCCCCATATCCCCCTGCCTTCTTTGTTTCAAGTGCAGTTGTTTGCTGCTTTTGGTTCAGGAATTCAATACAACTAACTGTTTAGGCTTGAAGGCATATGTGCAAAAAAAAAAGTGGCACTCCGGGAGTGCCAATAGAAGTGAAAACTTCAACAATTACGTGTGTGTTTTTTTAATCGTCAGGAAATGTTTTATGCGTTGAATTGTGTAGCAGCAATAATGAAAGCATCTGGGGACACGGCAGTGCCCCTGCCAAGCCTTGAAAGCACAGCCGTAAGCATCTTTTCTGGAAGCAACTCAGGGTACTTTTGACCCCTCAATATCTTTGTGTTGGTGATTCCCAGAAATTTGAAACTTCGTAAATCTAAAGTAATGTGGAAATGGAACAAAATGCTGAAATTTCACGTTTCTATCTTTTTTTATTTCAGAAGATATATGAACTTAAACTTTCGCCTTTTCGACACTGATTCACCGAACATCAAAACTCGAGGTACGTCCTGTATCCCTAGAATCTTGAAATTTGGTATGAAGGTAGTGTTTGGGATACAATGAAAGGGAAAATTTAAAAAATCCGGAAAATTTGGATAAAAAGTCGAAAAATCAAAAAACCGAGAATTTGGCAGAGATGTGATATACGAACCAGGTTTGGCGCGATTTTTTAAAGTCAATTTGGCGAAAGCCCGTTTTCCAATACCAGTTACAATATATATTTTTTAATTATTTTCTATTGTTTTAAAAAGTAAATAACAATAAATAAACGGTAATTTCATTAATAACTATAGAACAAAACAATTGTACAATTAAAAAAAATAAAATAAAAGTAAATGAACAATTTATTAATAAATAAGCAACAGTAGCCGGGTTACCTTGTAAAATAAAGTAACACCATTTTGCTGTCAATTAGGTACCCAAGTGCGTATCTGACATCTGTGCCCCGTATTTTATCTTCCGTAATCGAAATTCCCGCTAGTACTGTTGGTCATTGACCAGACCGTCAACACGATAAAATACAGCGTTATCGGTTTTTAGTTACACGAAATAGGTAGGTCATGAATACGGTATAATTCATTTTAACTGACGAAAAACAAAATAATAATTTGTTTTAGCAATACGATGGGAGAAAAAGTGAGTTTTAGCTTCCTTCTTCTTTTGCGGATTGAGCTGAAGAGGGAAAAGTTCCTGTCATTCACCGCTTGGCGCGCTAGTGTCTATGTGTCAAAATGCTAGCATGTTGGTTACGTTACAGTGTCTCGAAATCAGTGGTTTTTCCCCATCTCAAAAAAAGCTCAACGCGCCTAAAGAAGTTTTCACTTCAAAAAAGGCCTTTATGAGGGGTAGGTGCAGCCTCTAATAGAGGTAAATTTAACATTATGTCTATGGGAAAAATTTTCGTTCCATTCCTAAAAATACTGGCCCTTGAATAGGGGTGACCTTTAAAAGAAGTTTCACTGTATATATATAAAAGCTGTTCTCTGTGTGTATGTCTCCTATACAAATCTTCAATTTTTGACCGATTTGCACGAAACTGGCTGTACATACTTTTTAGAACATGAATAGGTAGCTGTCAACTTAAAAAAATCATCAGACCACTATTTACTCTTTTTTTCTACCACCTTCCATAATTTAACATTATAGAAATATCTCTTTTATTTAATTTTCTAATTAAATGATTTCTTTCCTGTTGCCACACCCTAAAAAGTGGCACAATAATTTTAAAAAATGAAAACACATGTATTTTGCTTTTACGAGACAATAAAAATTCAGATTTTCTCGCTATATTTTTGAAATCGATGTCATTCTAATAACAAGTGTTAAAATGACGTAGTATCTTCATTTGAATGTTTTTAAAGTTAAAAAATCTATTTTAATACAGGAGTTTTAATTTCAAGAAAACAATTTAGGAAAAGATAATTTAAAAAAAATCATTTGCTCGATACAATATCAATTTCTGTTTAAATGGCACCACTTTCTAATGATGCTTTATTCTGAAGAGGGACTCTTGGACTTCTGAAATGAATCCTTATTATTATCATGCATAAAGTGAAAGATTTATTTTTAAGCCATGCAAATTTAAAATTCCAGTAAATTCTAGGTCATTTGGATGTATTTATTGCTTTTTTCTGTGTATTGTCAGGGAAATTGTATACCTGAGTTACACTTGCTGAAGAAAACAAGCATTCTAGTTTTAAAAGCTGACACACTTTACTATAATTACATCAAAATGACATGTTTTTTGCTGAAATTTAATTTCGCGAGTTTTAAAATAAAGTTTAAAAAATTTGAGGCTTTTCTAAAACATCAGGTTAAACGTTATTGCATGTTAATATTCTGTAATCGAGTTACGTGTCAAGAATTTGCTAAAAACATGAATGATATTACACTTTTGTAAGAAATAGGTTCCATAAAAGGTATAAATGATCACATTTGTTAAAGTATGTCAAATAGCACACAGCATGAGTATCGAAGGTTAACCCATTTGCACTTATAAAAATAGTTCAGCATTTTTTGTTGTTGTTTATTATTCAATAGCAAAATTAGAAGTTCGCCAAAATAAAAATCCTTCAAGGTTAATAGGTATGAAATTTAACAACTGAATTTTCATATTTAAAATAAAATTTTAACGATAAGTGCTTTGAATAGACATAAAAACTTCATTTAAATATATTTTGAAGTTAAAACGTTTACTATATCATAGGAATTTCTATTTGATGAAAAAATATCAGGAAACAATTTGCTGAATATAAACGTCACTTTCTATAAATATGTTGTCAGTTTCAATAAATATAATGTTAAACTGATTTTTAAAAACAGTTATGTTTTCTTTCCTATTTTGTTGGCATGCTATATCTTTAATTATACTACAGTAGAAGATCTTTATAATGCAATTCTCCATATAACGCACAACTTCTCAGATGTAAACAATGATTTTTGCAGTTAAAAAGCACCTGCATTTTCACATTGTAAAATATTGCTACTCTCTAGGGAACTAAATTTGATACATTAGTTCAACTTTATCTTCTAACTTAAGACCTTTTTACTGAAAAAATGCTATTATTACAATAAACATTTTCGAAAATGTCTAATATAAGGGATGGTTGTGTCAGTTATATTTGGATCATGTTTATAAAGTAAATTTAACAATGTCTGACCTATATCATGCAAAAACTTATAATTTGGATAACTCTTGGTAACAAGAATGCAGTATAAAGATATTCTAATGTATTTTGATGTGTTTCAGACATATTTGGCCATGTTTACAAGGTGAATTTAATGACGTGACCCATATAACGCAAAATTCTATATAACGCACAACCTTGCGTTTTTAGGTTTGCGTTATAAAGATCTTCTACTGTATTTAGCTAAGTGTTTTAGTCCCTTAAAAGAAATGATAACATTCTGCGATTTATCTTAAATACAATTACATAAAATGTTTTCTAAGAGTTGGTTCTTTTTTAAAGAAAGCTTCAAGAGTGGCATAAGGACTGAAAACTTCTGGAATTTGATGTCATTATCAGGTTATTCACTGTAGATTTAGTTTTTATGAATGAATGTTTCCGTTTAAAAGTAATCAGTAAATCCACCCTGGAATATCCGTGGTTAAAGATGATCCATATATTGGCTGTTATCGTTTTTAATTTAAAAACTAAAAGATTTTTTACATTTACTGTATTTTTTAGAATCCCCAATAGCTACATCAAAAAGCATTTTTGGTACTTTCATATTAACAAACGGTCAATCGTGACTTTTTACTATTTACAACAACTTCATTAATGTGATAATTTTAAATAATTCGATTTTAAATCTACTAAATTCATATTTTATTTTTTTACTAGTATATAATCCCCGTCAAAAATGACAGAAAGTGAATGATAAATCTTCAAAACAATAGTTAAAAAAATATTTAGATGCCTTATGCATTTTGTTAATCAAAAAGTATTATCCTTTGATTTTTTATGATTAGAACAAAGAAATTATGTAAACTATAATTTAGTCACCAGCACTTTAATGCGCCATTTCCAGCTACACATTCTAGGACGAAAATACTTGTTTAGGTTCCCTCTACATTAAAAATTTGTTGTTTAGCGTGATTTTCTTTTCACTACAAACTATGTCAAAATTCAAAATTTTATCTGTAAGATAATTAAAATATGTTGTACCGATAAGAAATATTCATTTTATTTACAATGTCTTCAAATCTGATAAAAAAAAAGTACAATTACAACAGAAAGTTGACGCCAAAAGAATTAGCAAGAAACATTACAGAGGTGCTGCTCGCAGCCTTCGGTACAGAAAAAATTATCCCTTTAATGTTCCTTCAAATAATGCTAAAGTGCTACTGAAATAATTCTTTATTGTAAATGCATTTGAAAGTTTTAGATATTCAAATTCGGATAATTTTTACTTTGTCATATAAGACAGAAAACAAATGTAACAGGAAATCTGAAATTGTGCAAAAGAATAATCATTCTGAATAAATAAAAAATACATGTAATGTGCTTGCATGGGCCTTCTAAGAGTGAAAGTCATATTTTTTCTCCACTAGATGGTGATAGTTAACCGTTATTTTTAATTTAGAACTTGTCGTTGTTGTTGACTTGGCCCTTAAATTTAGAACTTAATTGGATAGTTTTTGAAGGTTTTAAACAAAGTTAAAATATTTAAAGGTTTTATACTTTAAATAATAAGTATACTTTTACAAATATTTTAAGACCAGCATTGGTGTTAACCAGTACTTTTTTTAATGAAGTGTTCAGAGTCATTCATTTGTTTGTATATTTGTTGGAATTTGAATCTAAATAGCAACAGTATTGTTTGTTTAGATCTGATTTCTATGTTCATAATAGCTTAATTTTATTTAGAACTTAATCTATACTTAATATTATACAGAGGTAAAAATTGTTTATTTGTAGGAGGTAAGCTCTGGAACTATCAAACTGATTCCAAAAGTAATGGTATCAAAATGATGGTGTTAGTCCAACTTAGAACATAGGCTATATCTTATGTCCGTGCCACTGGCCAAGAGGGGGTGTAGGAGCAAAAAACGTTCTAAAAATGCGATTTTTGTGTTACCGAAGGGCCTAGAAACATGAAATTTGGAATGGTAGTTACTCATAAGATACTAATGATCTCTAAGGACATTCCTTAAAAAAAAATCGAAATTAAAAAGGGGTGAAAATGTGCGAAAAGCGTTCTAAATGGTGATTTTTATGTAATTTCAGGAAGTACCAAACCAATTAATGGTGTCAAAATGATGCTGATAACCCTTGTTCCAACATAGGCTAAATTTTATGTCGCTGCCACTACCCGTAAAGGGGGTGCAGGAGCAAAAAGAACGTTCGAAATTGTGATTTTTGGTGTTGCTTAAGGGCCCAGATACATGGAATTTGGCATGGTAGTTACTTATTAGATATAAATGATCTCTAAGAACATTTTTTAAAAAATTCAAAATTTAAAAGGGTTGAAAATGAGCAAAAAGCGTTCTAAAAAACATTCAAAATGGCGATTTTTACGCAATCTCAAGAAGTACCAAACCGATTTAAAAAATAACGGTTTCAAAATGATGGTGACAACCCTTGCTCCAACGTAAGTTACATTTTATGTCGGTGCCACTACCCCCAAATCGGGTGCAGGAGCAAAAAAACATTCGAAAATGCGATTTTTGTGTTACTGAAGGGCCTAGAAACATGAAATTTGGAATGGTAGTTACTTATAAGATATAAATGATCTTTAAGAACATTTCTTACAAAATTCGAAATTTAAAAGGGGTGAAAATGCGCGAAAAGAGTTCTAAAAAACGTTCTAAATGGCGATTTCTACGCAACCTCAGCAAGTACCCAACCGATTTCAAAAGTAATGGTTGGAAATTGATGATGTCAGCCCTTGCTCCAATATAGGATCTACTTCATGTCGGCGTCACTACCACCTTGCGGTTGCATTTTAAAAAACATTCTAAATTGTGACTTTTGTGATACTGAAGGGGCCAGCAACTTGAAATTCGGTATGGTAGATACTTATGAGACGTAAATGCTCTCTGCGAAAAGTTTCTTAAAAATTTGAAATTTAAATGGGATGAAAATAAACGAAAAGCGTTCTAAAAATGTTCTAAATAGCGATTTCTACGCAATCTCAGGAAATATAAACCGATTTCAGAAGTAATGGTTTCAAATTAATGGTGACAGTTCCCGCTCCAACATAGCCTATATTTTACATCGTTGTCACTACCACCTGGGCGTTACAGGAGCAAAAAATGTTCTAAATTGCTTTTTTCTGTTAAAGAGGTGGTCTAAGATTTTAAATTTGGAACGGTAATTACTTCAAAGATGCAAATGCTTTCTAAGAATTGTCGAAAGAAAATTCCAAATTTAAAAGGATGAAGTGAGCGAAAACGTTCTGTAAGCGTTCTAAATTATGATTTTTATGCAATCGTAATGAAATATGGAACCGATTTCAAACATAATGGTTGCAAATTTATGGTGATAGAACCTGCTCAAACATAAGGTATATTTTATGTCAGTGCCACAACCCCTAGAGGGTTGCAGGAGCAAAAAACTTTCTAAATTGAGATTTCTGCGGTAACAAAGAGGCTAGAACCTTCATATATAGCATGGTAATTACTTATAAAATATAAATGTCCTCTAAGATCAGGTCGAAAATAAATTCGAAATTAAAAAGGGGTGAAGCGAAAAGCATTCTAAAAGAGTCCTAAATTATGATTTCTATGGAATCTCAGGAAATAATAAGCCAATTACAGAAGTTATAGGTTGGGAATCAAGAGTGATAGTCCCTGATCCTATATAGGCTATATTTTATGCCGGTGTCACTACCATCTGGTTGGCAGGAACAACAAGAAAGCCTTTAAAAACATCTAAATTCCGTTTTCTAATGAACATTAGGAAATACCAACCGATTTCAAGGTTAATGTTGTCAAATTAATGGTGACAGTCTCTGTTTCCAGGTTTTTCGAGAAATTCTATTTCAACTCTGTTTCGGCATTTTATGCTGGTGCCACTAATACTAGAGAGGTGATAGACTGTTAGACAAGAAACTTGGAATTTGACATGATGGTTAATTTTAAGATGTAAATGTGTTAAGATGGTTTCTAAAAAATTCAAAACTTCAAATGAATACTGAAATGAGCGTATGAAATGAACATAAAAGTCTCAAAATACTTTCTAAATTATCATTTAATTGGAATTAGTTTTAGTTCTTCTTATTAATTAAAATCTCATTTCTGTCTATTGCACTTTTATAATGAAGTTTAGTCAAACTGTGGCTTAATTTGTAATTTTTGAATTATTCCAAAAAGTATTCTAATAAAAAATAGTCATGCAAATATCACTTGGCATATTTCAACTATTACGCGAGCAAAGCCGCGGGGTTTGCTAGTACATTATAAAAGGATGTGATACACATGTTTTACGTGAAAATATACTAAACAGACATGATTTCAAATAGAAAAAATGATCATTTAGCTGACATATGTTAACTTAAAATTTCGGTTTTTGTTAAAATAAATTTAATATAATTGACATGACATATTTTGTTTTTACCCTCTTCAAGTCAACGGGGAAATACGTAAGAACGCCATTGCTTCCACTGCGGGCATGCCGATATTTCATAAATATGTGATTTTGTAGCGATCCGGAACTGTGATTGCAATATCACCGGTTATTTGCTAGTCATGGCTGTCATTCGTTCGTTTGACATCATAACGCTGGCATGAGGTAGAGGCATTTGAGCAAATGGCGTTTGCGTAGTATTTCATTTCTAGGAATGGCATCACTTGATATGCAGAAATTCTGTATTTTGTTTGTATAAATGACTGAATGAAACTGATGAATTTTGCCCTTGGCCATAGCATAGCTGCATATCTGTTAGCAGCACATGTATTTATATTATGGCATAGTAGCGGCTAGCTACGATAATCGCTAGCAATGTTACGTTAAGTTTTATTTAGTTTTTATTTTAAGTTTGTTTAGTTCAAGCAAAGTTATGCTTGTTGTTTTTCATCTGTAGATATCATCAAGTTTATCGTCATTAATAAATAGTTATTGGAATTTTCTGCTTCATTAAGTCTTCCACACAACTTCACATTATTTTTTAGACTTTCATTTGCCTATGCTGTTTAAAAATGAAGTTTTTAGCTATTAAATATAGCATGTTAGAATATGTTTTTCATTAAGCCGAACATGGCATTTAGCTATGGTCGATTCGCAGACCAGAGTGGTTCGCACCGCCATGGTTACAGACAGTTTTCTGCACTCAGATTTTATTATAAGTAGATGGGGTTTTCATTTTGTTTGCCAATTTAGTTATGGAATATTGCATGAAAAAAACTCCCAATAGGATTATAAATATCCCAAATTAATATAGGAGAATTTATGTCACATTACACTTATTACATAAAATGAACCAAAATTAATATTGCAAAACAGTTTAAATTTAAAAATTGCGCGAGACATTTATTTGATATTTTAAGATGATCATATTTCATTTCTAACAAAAGTATTTTTACGTGAATATTAAAAAGAGAAAGAAAAGTTTGGTGAAAATTACGTCAGTTTATAATTGTCAGATTCAAATTATAATTCAATCTTCCGAAATCTTTTTAAAGCCGATCAAATTAGCGTGCTGTTAGAGTCTGCAGTGTCTAAATGGGGGTTGACGAGCGTAGCTCATAGGGAGCAGATCCCCCCAGTACAAAAAAAATAAATTGTAAAAACAATATTTTAAAAAATAAATAAATAAAATCTGGATGATGGAAGGGGTAGGGGGGGGGGGGCAAGAGGGAGCTTAGATAATTGATTAAATTATTAGTAAGGTTATTTTTCAGAAAATAAGAGCTTGAAAGGTTTTTAATTTTGTATGCAAGAGGAGAAAACGAAGGATTATAAATTTTTGAGTAGTGGGGGGGGGGGGGGGGGGTATTAATAGATCTTTTTAATTTTTCGAATTTTTTAGGGTATGATGGAAAACTTTAGTATACTTTTAGGAGCATACAAAAATTTTATGAAAATTGGGTAGAATGCAAAATTAGGGTGAATAACTGTGTTAGTCTTGCATATATATATATATATATATATATTTATTTAAAAAAAAAAAAAAAAAAAAAAAAAAAAAAAAAAAAAACACCTCACCTGACTTGCTTGACTGTTGAATCCTGTCTGAGACAAGTTCATTGAAGATCCATTTGAAACATTTCTATTGTTATTTTGCTTGCCACCACCACCTTTTCTTGTTGCACTACGATTTCTTTGATTTTGTCGAGCTGTAAAATTAAACATTTATAAATTATCCACATAAAGATTTTTACCATTACATACTTAACAAATAAGTTATTCATTTAATTTGTTATATGTAATTTTATTCTTACCTTGAAGTGCTTGCTGATGTTGGTTATAGAATCTTGGAGGTATGTGAGCCATGTTTAAGAACATCCCAACAGGTACAGGAAGATTGGCGACAGCACTTTGAGCTCTTTCGGGGCTTATGTATGAAATCTGGTCATGTGGCCTGTTGAAATAGGCTGGTCCTGAAAGAATCACCAATAAAATACTTAAAAATTAGATATTATGAATAACTCAATTACTAATTGAAGAAGGCAAACAGCAAAAATGTTATTTACAAGATATGTTATTTTCTCAGAATTTCTGTAAACTTATATTTTATTACTTTCAAATCCTTCTACTTTTACCAATCTATTCACCAAATAAAGGCTATTTTGACAAGCTTCATTACATTGAAGTCAATTACCATATTTCTCATTAATGTTATCAATTAAAGTATAACGGATAATGGCACTATGTAAATATGCTTAGATTGTACTATAGAAAATAATTATGCAGAGGTACTAATGCAAGCTCAAAATTTTAATATCAATTTTATTAGGGTTTTAACATAATTTGGATGATAAGTGATATTTCCTTCAACCAGGATTCATACTTCTTTCCCAAAAGAAAAATTAAGAACCTTGCCAAAATTTAAAGCACCTTCCCAAAAACATTATTACAAAATACCATATTGCTGGTACAATGCAAAACTATTAAGTGTGAAAAAATAATTCATTTTCCACTAGTTCTCAGGTGAATGCCCCATCAGGGGTTGATGCAAGTTTTTATTCTTGGGGCCCATTTTGTGAAAAGTAGAAGTTATTTTTGTGAATTTTATTATATTTTTGTGAAAAATAACATTTTCTAACGAAAGTTGAAATCCAGTTACTCAAATTAGAACCAAGAATTTATGAACAAAAGCTTTCTTTTAATCCCCTTGCTAAAGTTTTTGTTTTTCGTGACCTGGTTTTATTTACAAATTACACATTTTAAAACAGTTTTTAAGAAAAAGAATGTTATGTAGGTAGCCTATTTTATTAAAAGGAATTTTGTGAAGGGGCCTGTTTTATTAAGTTTATTTTTCTGAAGGGGCCCAATTTATTAAATTTATTTTTGTGAAGGGGCCTATCTTATTAAATTTATTTTTGTGAAGAGGCCTATTTTATTAAATTTATTTTTGTGAAGGGGCCTAATTTTATTAAATTTATTTTTGTGAAGGGGCCTATTTTATTAAATGGATTTTTGTGAAAGGGCCCTAAATAGGCCCCAATTTTTGCCTGGATCGACCCCTGCCCATATTAGCTAAATCTTGATTGTAAAATGTAAAATGAGAAAGCCTAGTAAAATTATGGAAAATCTTTTCACATTCAAACATTAAAACAAATTGAAACCAGAATTTCTGAATAAAATTTTGCATTTTCAAAGCACACAAAGAAAAATATTTATTTTCAAATAAATTTATCTGTAAATTCTGGTTACATTCATTCATTTTAACATCTTAGCAGGAGAATTTCTTTGTCCCAGAAAAGATAAAGATAAGAAAAAAAAATTATATATAGGAAAAATTTATGCACCTTTTCTAAATGCTTAAATATTGTATTACAGGGTTGCCGGCTTTGAGCCAGGCCAAAAAAAGCCAGCCGGCTTTTTTTGGTTTTAACCACTTAAAAAAAGCCGGCTTTTATTTTTCAAAAAGGTGGTTTATGGATAATTCAATATAAAATTTGGATTAATTTATTTTTAATACACTTATAAATATTTTCTACTAAAAAAATATAAACTTCTATTAAACTTTATCAAATAAATAAGTCCTTATAACTGCTAGAATGCAACTGTGAAGGCATTATGTCAGAAGAAAAAAAAATTATAAATATTCAGAAGAATACATTAGACTCTAAGGCATTGATTTGGAATTCTTTATTATAGCCCTACACATACCACACATTTTAAAGATTATATGAAAGAATCAGAAAGTGTCACACATCAAAATAGAAACCTTCTTATATTTGCATACTGATATTACTTTAAAAATTTATTAAAACTAAATAGCATATATATGTATTTATTAAATGAAATTATCTTATAATACAGTAAACTCCCGATTATCCGCGAGTCTAAATTTCTTTCTTTTTTTTTTTTTTCTTTTTTTATCTTTGAGAAGTAACTTATTTCTGCGATGTAGGATGAGTTTTCGATCCTTTTTACTAAATATGATTTCCATTTGAAAACGTGGAACAATCACATGCACAAAGCAGGTGCAGCTAACCTTGAGGGTGTCGCAAGGCCACACACCTGTTGATAAACAATGTACGGGTACTGAAAGTCACCCCCGCCCCCGTTATGATTTTGTTTCTCCCGTTTTTCATAAAGCACACCAGTTTGCTTGTTTTAGCTGAGCTGTGAACACGTGTCTTACAGAAGTTCGCGTTTGTATTTAAATTTTATAGTTTTGCATTTTCAATACATATTTGAAAAATGTCACAAAAAAGAAAAAGAGTTGTGTTAACGATTCAAGATAAATTAGAACTGATTAAAAAAATTGAAAATGGTGCTACAAGAAAACAAATAAGCTTGCAATATGGAATTGGAGAATGCACAGTTAGGGACATTTTAAAACAGAAAGATAAATTGCTGCAATTCTCAGCCTGATCAGACAACTTTTCATTGATGAAAAAAAGAAAAAGTATGAAAAGCAGCACTTTTGAAGAACTGGATGCAGCACTTTTATGTTGGGTAAGACAAGTGAGAAGTGAGGGAACGCCTGTTTCAGGGCCTATTGTTGCTGCAAAAGCAAAACAATTTTTTGAAATGCTGGGATTAGAGGGATCATTTGATACATCGTCAGGATGGCTGACAAGATTCAAAGAACGCCACGGGATAAGAGAAATAGGTCTTTGCGGCGAGAAATTAAATTGCAACGAACAAGCTGCAGAAAATTTCAAAGAAGATTTTGTACAATTTCTTCAATCAGAAGGAATTTCTTTCGAACAAGTATACAACGTCGATGAGTCAGGACTGTTCTGGAAATGTTTGCCTACACGAACTCTGGCATTTCAAAGCGAAAATCAAGCTCCAGGACATAAGTGCAGTAAAGAGCGTCTAACAATAATGACTTGCAGTAATGCTACAGGATCCCATAAACTAAAGTTAGTTGTGATTGGAAAAAAAACAAAAAAAAAACGAGATCTTTTAAGGGAACAAGAGCTGAGAACCTCCCAGTACATTATTTCAACACAAAGAAAGCTTGGATGTATAAAACAGTATTTATAAAATGGTTTGAAGAAATGTTTATTCCCGAAGTTAGGAAACATCTGGTGTCTCAAAATTTACCCCAGAAAGCTGTGTTGCTAATTGACAACGCCCCATCTCACCCTGGAGAACTACAATTGAAATCAGAAGATGGAAATATTTTTGCAAAATTTTTGCCTCCCAATGTTACAGCTCTTATCCAGCCTATGGACCAGGGCATAATCGCTTCAATTAAGAAAAAATACAGAACGAAATTACTGAAAAAAAGAATTGAAGAGGGAGATGATCTTAAAAGCTTTTTCAAAGATTACACGATTCTCGATAGCATTTATGATGTAAACAGTGCTTGGGAGTCGGTACAGAAATCCACATTAATAAAATCCTGGCAGAAGATTTTGACAAGTATAGAAAAATCTCTAGTAGAATCAGAAAAGGAAGAGGAAGAAGTTTCCGTTCATAATTTAGCGAAAAAATGTCGATGAAGATAATATCATTGAGTGGATTAATTGTGATGCTGACGATCCAGGCTTCGAACATGCAACTGATGACCAAATTATTGAAGAAGCGTTAGGTATGAATTTGGAAGAGAGTGACGAAGAAGATAAGGTACAAAAGAAAATGAGCTACGACGTAGCTTTAGGTCATGTTGAAGGACTTATCCAATATCTAGACGAAGAGGATGACGCGTCACTTTGTGATAAAATAGTACTTTAAAAACAGACACTTTTGACAGATTTTCTAAAGAAATAAACCTACAAGTTTGTAAGTAATGAATAATTTTATTATTCCTGAAGTAATAAGCATCTTCATGTTGCCCATTGTGCATAGAAACTGTAAAATGTATGCTTGTGTTACTTATTATGTGTATAAATTGTTCAAGTACATATTTGTGTTGATTTGTTCCCTTTTTTCAAAATTTTGTGGATTATCCGCGATAGTCGCGCCACCCAATTCCACAAATAATCGAGAGTTTACTGCACTTGAGAACACCCAGAAATAAGCAATTGATATTCTAACTTATAAAAATGATACATGTAAAAAGTTTTTCTGCTACTAAGCTATTATGTAACTTATTCCAGATATGTCCATATGGACAGATTAAAATAGTAGAATGAACAATGTTGAAAGAGAAATTAAGAAGGATATAACATTTGAGGAAATTTTAGTACATGTAAGTGCATAAAATAAAGAGAACAATTTAAAATAAAAATCTCCAAATAAAACTTGTTGAATTAGAATTTTGAAAAGCTAGTTGCTTTTTAAAATAGTGCATATTCATGCATAAATTAATGCATATGTTATTCATAATACTGTTTTTAAATAGAGAGAAATGATGTTTTTATTAAATAACTTTATATGTGTTTTTAAATAAATGTTTATGAGAAATAAAATAAGACTTGTGTATTAATGTGCCTTAAAATTAGTTAACCCTTTCCGGCGCGGTGTCCTTAAAAAAGGACACAATTTTAATTCCAAAACTGACAAACGGCATCAAGAATATTTAACTAAAATTTTCCTATTATAATAATGTACATGAAAATAAGCAAATTCATATTTTCTAATAAATTTGTTTATAAATTGCGGTGTCAGTTCATTATTTCATCTGTTTGTAAATAGAATTACTCCGCGCCAATAAGGGTTAATAAAATATACAACTAAGCAACCACTGTCCATTTTAATTATATAACGCAGTTAAAATGATAAAGGATGTTACGGTCAGAGTAAACCAGAAAAAGTAATTGGTATGCCCTTTTATCCCAATATTAATGTCTTCATTATTGAAAAATTGGGTTATATTCTATATATATTATATTGAAAAATTGCGTTTGATTTCTACCCCAATTAGTCTTTCAAACTAATTAAAACACATAAAAATGTGTCATTTATAATTAAAATGCTTCATTGTATAAAAGCCAATTTTGGCCAAAAAAAGCCGGTTAAAAGCAATAAAAGCCACCGGTGTGGCTTTCTTTTAATTTTAGCCGGCTTTTTTGCAACCCTGTTGTATTGCACATACTTAAGGCTTCCAATCTATAAATGGCATTAACAAAGGTAAATTTAATACAGACAGATTGAATCAATATTTTAAAAATTGTTTTATTAGTGGAATTGAATTTTTATTCAAAGCTTGAAACAACAAATACTTAACACAAAATATGCTTTTTTAATTACTGAGTCAACCCTCGTCATGACACCACACTCTCTAAAATTTGATTAAATTTGTTAATTTGATCGGCTTTAAAAAGATTATGGAGGATTGAATTACCGTGTTTACTCGTGTAATAGTCGCACCCCCGATTTGAAGCAGAAAAAATCGTCAAAATATTTTCTTCGCATAAATTGGATGGATGAAAAAATTATGAAAGATTAGGTTCGCAATGTTTGGAAGAAAAGGTCTGGGGCATTATTCAAAAAGCTAGGCATGCTGGTACTTCATAGCTTCCGAGGACATCTTGTTCATGATGTAAAGAGGGAACTTTCAGAAGGCAAAACAGATCTTTTGATAATTCCTGGAGAACTCAAATTGATTCTGAAACCATAGGTCGTATTGGTTACAAACTGTTTAAAGACAATATAAGACGAGTATATGGATATTGGATGGTCAATGGGAACAAAGAAAAAACTCCCAGTGGAAAAGTAAGTGTCCATCCCTGGAACTATAATGTGCAGTTGGATGTTACAAAACTTGACTTTATTAATAATCGATAAAATTTCAAAAAGTTTCAAGATGACGGGCATCTTCCATGCTTTGGACAGAAGCGAAGACGACATTTTATGGAATGACGGAGATTCTTCAAACACCGATTCACATTATAATAGTGATACTGATACCTTCAGTGAAAATGATTTATTATGAGAATCTTTTGTCAAAATTTTCACAAAGATTATTTGTGAGTTTTACGTCTATAAAAATATTACAATAAAAGAAAAATGGTATTTAATAAACAGCACATAATCTGGAAACATTTGGTAAGTTACTAATTTTATTATAATGTGTTTTTTTTTTATATATATACCAGTAATGTTATAGTATTAGAGCATACAATATTGTGTAGTAGATTTACCCGAATAATAGTCGCACCTAGACTTTCGCAATGAAAAATTGGCAAAAAAAGTGCGACTATTATGCGAGTAAACATGGTATAAATAAAAACAGCGACAATCTCTCTGAAACGGGTTTCCATTCGTTTCCCTTTTATTGAGGGATTTTAAGGCCAAATCAGCTGCTGTTAAGACATCCAATGCTTGTTTTCGTGTCTGATTAAATCAAAACAAAAAACCCTTAACGGGTTAAAAGTTTGTGATGCAGCACTTTATCTTATTGCTATAAGAATTTTAAATATGGAACTCAAAAATAATGATATCAATTTTAAGTGACGCTATGCCATTAATTATTGTGTACATACATTTATATTATTTATTTCATCATTTTATTTTTGTTTTATTTATAATTGTATGTGTAAGAATTATGTTAAATTTAAAAGGATATATAAAAATTTATTCATTGATGCTTTTATCATTCACATCTTTCATAAATTCAAAATATGAGTTTTAAAAGATATGATATCAAAATTTAAGTGACGCCTTGATGCAGCTTTAAACAATGTTTTAAAATTCAATTGTTTTCGGTTTGGCTAAATATATTTACACATGTAATCAAAACTTTTCATTTACCAATACACTGTTAAAAATATCACTCTCACTGAACCTATACAATGCACTGCAATGTATAAGTGAAATATGAAAAAAATTGATTTATCTTTTGTGCACCGCTATCCAAAATCAAAAGTAAAATTTATGTAAATGATTTCTGTGCGTCATTGTATCCAAATTAAATGAAATGTATGCAAATGAATAATATGACACACAAAAATCATTTATATAAATTTTACTTTAGATTTTGGATAGCGTAGCACAAAAGATAAATCAATTTTTTTTCATATAAATACATTTCAGTGCATTGTATGGGTTCAGTGAGAGTGATATTTTTAACAGTGAATTGGTAAATTAAAAATTTTGGTTACATGTATAAATATATCTAGTCAAACCGAAAACAATTGAAATTGAATTTTAAAACATTATTTAAAGCTACATCAAGGTGTCACTTAAATTTTGATATCATATCTTTTAAAACTCATATTTTGAATTTATGAAAGATGTGAATGATAAAGCATCAATGAATAAATTTTTATATATCCTTTTAAATTTAACATAATTCTTACACATGCAATTATAAATAAAACAAAAATAAAATTATGAAATAAATAATATAAATGTATGTATACAATAATTAATAGCATAGTGTCACTTAAAATTTGATATCATTATTTTTAAGGTTCATATTTAAAATTCTTATAGCAATAAGATAAAGTGCTGCGTCACAAACTTTTAACCTGTTAAGGGTTTTTTGTATTGATATCATTACTTTTTTAAGGTCAGTAATAAAAAGATAAAAACGAAAAAAAAATATTAAAGGCCAATGGACCAAAGGACCATCTTATAATCGTAATTTTCATTCATCTTTAATTCCCCTCCCCCCTCTTAAAAAAGCATACCTATATACAAAATGAGTTTTTTTATGGTTTGTTTCATATATATAAAGCTTTGTTAAATTTTACTACGTAAAAAGCTTACTTTTTTAAGAAGAATATCAAGAAATATTACTCTTTAAACCTTTTTATTTAAAATACAATACTTTCTTAAATTTTACTACGTAAAAAGCTTACTTTTTTTAAGAAGAATATCAAGAAATATTACTCTTTAAACCTTTTTATTTAAAATACAATAATTGCTCACTAATAAAAGTAAATAAATCTATCTAAATCAAATTCTAACCTACAATTTTTTGCTTAATAATTGAGTATCCATTTTCATTTAGCAACAGTTCGAATATACATACATTTCATACAGAAAACACAGGAAAGCATCAATCTTCCACAGCAGTAAATGAAATTTCACTCTAAGAAAAAAGTTGCCAAAGTGAACTGGTAACATTAAATCGCCAAGACCTCGCCAAAATGTAATCTCGTTGATATCATGATAAAGCAACGATAAATGACTAACTCTTAAATATAATTGCTATTCATAAAAGATATTGAAGCTTGGTACTAATCTGAATTTTCGAGACCCAAATTAAAATTTTTGGGGCCTATTTACCAGTATTTAAAATTGCAAATGTACGGAAGAGGAGTTATATGGAATATTATTATTTTTACATTTTAAAGACAGATGGCAGCACCAGAAAACACTAATTTCAATAATTCAGAAATGTTAACGGGATTGATTTTACTAGATCTAGCTAAAAAATTTGAAGGTTATTAATTATTTGCTAAATATATAACAAAATAAAACATGCAAATGGGTAAAAAAAGATTTATCCGGTATTTTTTGCGTTTGTAAACTTCAGTACCGTTTTTTAAAGTGAAATATTAATTAGTAATACTTCTTAAGCTTGTAACAAAAAAAAAAAAAAAAAAAAAAAAAAAAAAAAAAAAGAAAGATGAGCTTGTGCATTTATTTATAATTTTTTTACACATAGAGAGAGTTCAAAGTATGAAGTTTCCATTTTATGAATTTAATGAAAAGTAAAAGAGAAAAATGTGCACATTTTTATTTGTTGAATCAACATTTTTGTTTTATTTACTGTTTTTTTACACATAAAAATTCGTATTTTCCTCAATGAAATGGATTGAAATACGATACATATAAATAAACTATACAATTTTAATTTTTTTTTTCAATTATCCTAAAAATGAAAAAAATATATATGACTTTTTTTTTTAAATCTCGTAGTCTTCCATTTACAGTTAGAATAACGGCATGTTAATGGAAGAATAACAGCCTGTTTTTTTCTTTTTTTATTATAAGGGTAATGGAAAAAATAAAAACACATAATTTAAATTTATGTACCGTAGAAAAACAGAAATTTATTTGTGTTAAAAATTGTAAATAAAAAGAAAGTGTTGTGAACTGAAGAAATACAAACTGCATATTTCTTTTTCCTTATAATTAAATCTGAAAAATTTCAAAATTAAAATTATCTCTCTGTAAACAAATGAATGCGTAAAAATGTGCTTTTATTTATATTTGTATATTATATGTATTTATTTAATATATGTATTTGATATATCTATCAGTTTTAAAGTTCCATTTACCGAATGCTTTTCGGTTTTAAAAATTGGCTTTCGGCGAACCTTAAAAACCATTCCGTTTCCGCGTTAGGCAGATTTCGGCTTATGAAGCATGTATTAATGTTATTTTCAATGGATTCGCCGGGACTTGAACGTCTTTCTGCGGTAGGCAGATTTCCAGCTTACACACAGTCCGCCTTAGACCGATTTTACAGTATTTTTACTGTTTGAAAAATTGTCACGAAATAATGATATGTGAAACTCTTAAAGAAAAAAATCAAAATAAACCAGTACATTTTTATAGAAACATAAAATCAAATTTACTTTATTAACTGACTTTAAAAGATAAAAAAGAAAAAAAAAAGTGCTTACTGTTTCAAAGAGGACAGACCTCGCAAACTGTGTATTACAAGGCCAGCGCTTAACCGACTGAGCTACAGAAGGTACATAAACTTTCCACTAAAAGTTGATCAGAAGAAATTAAGCGCACGAATACAGTGGTGCATCTTCGGTGAAATTCCCATAAATGACGGAAAAATATAGTCCGATTTTTTATACTTATTATATAAAGAATAAGGGTCTTCCCGGAAACAAACATGGTCTTATTCGGCTCATCTAAAATAGATTCATATTATATATTAATTTTAGTAAGATCGCCCATGTCATTTTCGGAGTGGAAAAAAATGTGAATAAAAAAAAAAATTAGAGTTTTCCCGGAAACAACTGTTATCTTATTCTCTTCACATAAAACAGATTTATATTATATATCAATTTAAAGAAAATCGCCCAGGCCGTTTTCACGTAATCGAAATTAGGAATTTCTGACATCGCTTTTGCTTTAAAAATGGGTATTTAGATCTCAAAATATACTGCATGTAGAAATCTAAAAATTTCAGAATAGGATTAGACTGCAGATATAAGGCTGTTAAAAAAAATCAGAATAATAAGAGCTATATTTGCTGAGTTATTGAAAGGCGGCTTTTCGCATTTTCTTTGAAGTCAAGTTAGGTGTATATATGACTTCTCCCATCTACGAATTCTATGATAAGATATGATTTTAGGCTTAAGGCTGCGTCACTGGAATACTATAGTCTTCCATGATAAGATAATCATTTGAAAATCAGATAATATAAAATGAACAAAGTCAACAGAGTCTTTGCCTTCTGGTATTTTTTAACACTATAAGAAAATTGTTTTAAATAAGACATTTTAAATGTATCGTTTTTAAATCTGACAATTTTTACCATTGTTTTCTTTCTCTTTTTAATATGCGTGTGAAAATATTTTTATTGCTTTAAATCTGACATAATTTTTACCATAGTTTTTTTTTTCTCTTTTTAATATTTGGATGAAACTAGTTTTATTGTTAGAAAGGAAATATTATTTGTGCCGTCTTAGAATTGGCAACAATAGTTAAAAAGATCATCTCGAAATATGAAATAAATAGCTCATGTAAATATTTTATTATACTCTGTTTGGCAATGTTATTATTTGGACATTTAAAATGTGAAGTAATTTTCCCCAATTTAATGCTTTTAACATATATTAAAGAATTCATTATTTTAAAATTTTCACATGCAAATGAAATTTTTATGTCATAATTTTCAATATTTTCCTGCTTTTAACATGTAATCATTTAATTCTAATTTGAATTTTCTTTTTTCTGTTTATAAGAAACATGTGTAAATAAATTTTTTATTTAAAAGGAAGTATTATTCATTGTTCTATTTTTACAATTGGCAACAATTAAAAATAACCTTTTCTAAAACATGAAAAAAATCTCTTGAAATGCAGAAAATTTGAAAAATAAATAAATAAATAAATAAACGCTAGTAAAATTAAAAAAATAAATGCAGTCTTGCACACTGGATGTAACGTTCGTTATCCTTAGAAAAAAATGATTAAATTCCTAAGTATAGTTTTTGTTCCTATAAAATTTTTTTAATGGAAGATTTTGACGAACTTAACATTAAACAGCTCTTAAAACAATTATTCAATTTAAAAACTGTATACACCAGAATGTTTATCAAACATTTCTGTATACTTATACCAATTTTGAAATTTTTTCATGCAGTAGGTTTCTTAATAATAACAAAAAAAAAAAAAACCTTCAGTCACGAAAAAATAATTTACTGTGGCGATGATAGCGTTCGTTACTTTTTTTTAGAATAGAGGGAAATGTTAATACAATCAATCTCTTTGAAACTAGAAAATAAAAATTTTAAATACCTCCATTCATGTGCGAAGATCGGTCATATACACTTCCTGGTATCATCGCTTCTCTGGCATCGTACATTGCAGTATTCATGAAATGTGTGCCCTAAAATTAAGAGGCAATATAAAATATACAAGTGACATATTCTATTATAATATAATAAAAAGGACTAAAAATAAAATTTATTAACTGTAATTAATTCAGACAAGCCAAACTGGATAGAAATACAGAATTAAAAGCATGTCACAAAATGCAATGAGATTAATTCACTCATAGCTTATACATAATGAACAAAAAATTTATATATATATATATTAGGGTGGTCCTTAAAAAATTAACTTTTAAATTTTCTATGGGGCACCATCCTATTTTGTTCTATGTATAAAATAGTCTTCCACAAAAATTTCAAAACATTTTTTAAGGGTCACTAACAAGGTTTGAATTTAAAAAAAAAATAAAAAATTAACATATTTTGTAATCTAATAATATATTCTAATACAAATCCATAGTCACTGAAAAAGGAAAGAAAAAGGAAGTCAAGAAAAAGGAAAATTTTACCCTGTTAAAAAATTTCACTTAACAATAATACTTAACTATGTACTAATTATTGATATACAATAATGTGAATTTAAAATAGCACATGTAATGTGTGACATTTAATGTGAATTTTTACAGATCAATTTAGTATTTTAGGTTTTTGACAGGTGGTTTTTGACAAGAGGTTTTTGACATGATGGTTTAAACCATGGTTGTTTTATTTAAATAATATTTTATTGCATCGTTGATTAATTAATTTTGTGTACACATGTATCGTACATTTAATTGAATATACTTCTGTATATATCTGAGATAGTGAGACTGGTTTTCATGCCATTAAGCGTGCAATATATTTTGACACGGGCAATGCCGGGTACTGCAGCTAGTTTGGTATATTAACAACCAACTGTTTTAGTTGATCATTTGGTAAAGAACAATAGAATGATATAATATATTAATTCTATTCCTGAAAGATATATAAATAACAATGTAAGTGTCATGAAAATCTCTGGAGTAGAACTTTATATAAAAAGGCTTATTTTTCACAATCAGCTTCACCTGTTTCTAAAACTTTCTCCCATAATTCTATTAGTAAGCAATGTAAAACAATTATAATTTTATAACCTTTCTTGAAAAATTACCTAACAATACAAGTTCCATCAAAATCCATTCAGCAGAATCTTTTAACACGGCTAATCTTTCATAACCGGGTTCATCTGATTATAGAACTTTTTCCCATAATTCTATAACTAAGCAATGTAGAACAATATATTATATACTAAAACTTTGCCTGAAAAATTATCCCATCAAAAAAGTAAAATTAAAGTCCCATAGTAATCCATTCAGCAGAACTTAAAGTTTACTGTTTATTACTTTTAAATAAAAAAGTGGCCACTAGTTAAAAGAAAGTGACCACTGCAAATGTATAAAAAAGGAGTGAATTTTTCATAATCTATGTCTTTGCCCTGGCCAAATTATTGTATTGTAATACATATTTCACAGAAAAATATGAATTACAGTTAAAACTTTCCGCGGTATTTTCAAGATGATCATTGGTTGCTTAGAAAAGTGTGTTTAAAAAAAAAAAAAAAAAAAGAAAATCTGAAAAATCATATTTACTCAGGTGTCATCTATCAGTATTTTTATAAAATAAATTTTAAAATGTATTAAGGAAAATATATATATTGAATAGTTATTTATTTACATTAATTATCTCTCTGGATGAGTGAATGTTTGTGACATCAGTAGAAACTAATATATTCTATGTAACTATGCATCGCAACATTTTTTTCAATGCTTTTTCGTTTTAAAAATTACATCGTGGCCGTTTAAAAACACAATTTTTAGTTAAAACGGATACTATACTCACACAAAAACACCCACTGGCTTACTTTTGTCCTGTGGGACTTTTTAATATCTCGTTTGCATTTCAATATTTATGATGTTTTTTCTTTATTTCTTTTTTGTGGTACTTTTCAGTTAAACGGGCAGCTAACCGAAAAGTACCCCCCTCCCCCCCCTTTTTTTTTTTGGATAGCTAAGGTCGTTCTGGACAAAGACGTTTTCCATACTATTTCGATTTTGTTTCCAGATTTGTTTTTTATGACGTGTTTTTATGCTTTCTTTTTCGTAATCTGTTTTGAAAGTGAAACTGTCCCCATAAAAATCCTGCTACCAAAATAAAAATATTGAAATGCATACTATATATTTTGAAAAATATTTTCCACAGGATTAACATTAGCGAACGGGTGTTTTTGTGCGAATGAAGTAGCTTCTGAAGTAACAATATAACAAATAAATCGGTAAAATATCATTAAAAATACAGGTAAGTGTGGAATTGAAAATCAATGACATAACAAACATGTGTAACGCATCTAACATCAAGTGAATGTGACACCACGATCATGCAATTGTGGTGTAAAATCGACGATATTGTGGTAAATTTGGCGATAGTTCTTTTATAGAAAGTAGTTGGCGGGATAAGGGAAAACTAACCTACTTTTATTTATATTCCACAATAAACATAGAAAAGTGAGTTATTACATGCAAAAAATCAATCAGTTATGAAGGATATATTTATATATATGGCTCATAGTCTTAGCACGGTTGGAAATGAAAAGCTAGTAAAAATGATATATAGTGGTGCAAAAGTGCTGACATAGTTAAGTTTTAAATATAAGAATGCTTGTTTTCTTTTAATTATAATGTCATTTAAACACAAAAATACACTTTAAATGACGTAAAATATTTCAGGTGGGAAGGAGGGCAGAGTAGAACTTTAAATCCAAAGCTTACACTGGAGTATGTAAAAACAGATTTTAATAAAAATGAACGTTTTGATATGAATGTGATAATCAGACATATCTTAAGTGATATTCTCCATGTTTTAGAAAGATTTGAATTATTATTCTTCAACAATCGTTGCCCAAGTCAATTGCTGGCGATAAAAATGAACTTTTTCGGGAGCAATTAGGTAAATTTGGCAGAAAAATTGTCTTGCTTTTACAATTGCTGCTAATTTTGGTCCAAGGTATATAGCCATTTCACTAAACTACGAGTATAGCGATGGTTGCAATAATATAGTAGTGGTTTTAACAACAACAAAATTTATCTCGCAAGAAATATTACATATTTACAAGATGTTTCTGAATATACTAAGTTCACGAAATCAACCATTGGTAAAATCAATTTATTTTTTCTAGCCAGTTAAAAGAAATGTTACCATATTTTTTCCTTACATATAGACCGTTATTTGTGCTCAATTTAGTATAGAAGGTAAGCCATAAGTGCTGCATTCTAGAGAATTTTTATTGCGTTTATGATAAATGACCATTAGCTGTCATTAAACCATTTAGGCATCAATTTCAATTACGGAAGATGGGGGAGAAAAAAAAAAAAAAATCTTAAACCGAGCAAAAAGAAAATAAATTTTTCCTGATATCAAGACTGTTAGATATTTTTCTTATAATCAAATGAATCATACTTCATAAAAATCATCGGAATTTTTTTCGATTGATACTACCTTTTCAAGTAATGACCACGAAAACGAGTTTTCTCGAATTAGTGACCTAGCTAGATTGATTTCCTGTGCTCGAATTAGTATAGGAATCAATTTTTGTGAAAATCGTTAGAGACGTGTTCACTATATAGCAGCATTTTCAGTGTTGAGTTTGTTTTATAGGTCAAAATGAACATTCTTGGATTCGAAAACATGCTAGATGGATTTCTCAGACTCGAATTAGTATCGGCAACACGTTTCATGTAAATCATTCGAGCATTTTTCCATTTATAACAAAAAGCATTTTCAGTGCCAAGTTTGTTTTACCCTATAAAAACGAATTTTACTGTATTCGGGAACTAGCTAGATCTTTTTCTCGTGCTCAATTAAGTATAGAAGGCAAGTCTCGTGAAAATCTTCCCAGTCATTTATGATATCATTCATAATCAGGAAAATCGCTTGCTAGCTTAATATATAGTACCTGGTTAACTGAGCCTTGCTTGGTAGTTAATCACCCAATATAACTCGTTAATTGTATGGAAGTTGAAAAAACAATGTAATTATGTGACAAATGCTCTCACCAAAATATGCCAAAGTGCTATGAAACGGCAACACTAAAATACCTTAAAGAATTAAAAGTGTAAAATAAATTAGAAATAAAAAAGTCCTCCGGCCAGTGCCGGGAGGAAGAGGTAGCTTTCAAATTCCTTATTTAAAAAAAAGCCAACTTATATATTATTCAAACACACGAAGCTCAATTTAGTGGAAACCGAATATAGGAGATTCAATACTAATTTTTATCAATACTAAATCATTATGAATGAGAATTTCGCGAAATTAGTCATCTTTATCCAAGCTGCTTTTATTTAAAGTAACTTATATTTGGCTACAGAATTCGGCGATTTCTTAAAGTGCCTGGCATTTTAAGACAACATGGTGGATGAGGCTAACCAGTGAACTTGGTAGAGACCTTAGTAATTGCTGTGCACATGCTTACTCACATCGGGATCAGTTGATATATACGAGTGCTGTCGCAGGCAAAAAATCAGATTTTTCAAATTGTCACCCACATTAGAAATTAAAACTGCTATATCTGAGCCATTTTTTAAGATAAAGATAAACAAAAAATGCACCTGAATCCTTATATCAAGGTCAAATACTTAAGAAAGAAACCTTTTTCAATTTCTAATTTTTTTGCACCTCACTTTAAATATAATTTTTTTTAATTTAATGACCACCATTTTGAAACAAGATGGTGGATGAAGCTGGCCAGCGAACTTGGTTGAGATCTTGATGTATACTATCCACATGCCTTCTTACATGGAAATAGGCGAATACGTGTGTTATCGCGTGACAAATACAAGATCGTTTCAAAATGTTAGCCATACTAGAAATTCAAAGTGCTATAATTCAACCATTTTTTAAGATATAAACAAAAGAACAAATTTTCAGAAACAAAATCTGCCCCGGAATCTTTGTGTCAAGGCCAAACACATAAAAAATCTTTTTCATTTTCCAATTTTTTAATACCTCATTTTAAATTTTAAATTTAATTTTTTTTTTAAATGGCAACCCTTTTGAAACAAGATGGCGAATGAAGCTGGCTAACGAACTCGGTCGAGACATTGGTATGTACTATGTACAGACCAAGTAACATCCAAATCGGTTCATAAATACGCCTGTTATCGCGTGACAAAAATCAGGTCGTTTTAAAATGTCAGCCACAATAGAAATTCAAAATGCTATAACTCAGCCATTTTTTTAAATATAGACGAAACAAAAACTGCTCCCAAATCTTTGTATCAAGGTCAAACACATAAGAAAAAAATATTTTTTTCAATTTTCAATTTTTTGGTATCTCATTTTAAATTTTTTTAAATGGCCGCCATTTTGAAACAAGATGGCGGATGAAGCTGGCCAACGAACTCAGTCGAGATATTTGTATGTACTATGTACACACCAAGGTACATCCAAATCGGTTCATAAATACGCCTGTTATCACGTGACAAATATCAGGATGTTTCAAAATGTCAGCCACGCTAGAAATTCAAAATGCTATAACTCAGCAATTTTTTAAGATATAGACGAAACAAAAACTGCTCCCAAATCTTTGTATCAAGGTCAAACACATAAGAACAAAATATTTTTTCAATTTTCAATTTTTTGGTACCACATTTCAAATTAAAATTTTTCTTAAAAATTTAAATGGCTGCCATTTTTAAACAAGATGGTGGATGAAGCTGGCCAACGAACTCGGTCGAGACATTGGTATGTACTATGTATAAACGAAGTTACATCCAAATCGGTTCATAAATACGCTTTTTATCATGTGACAAAATTCAGGACGTTTCAAAATGTCAGCCATGCTAGAAATTCAAAATGCTATAACTCGGCCATTTTTTAAGATATAGACGAAACAAAAACTGCTCCGGAATCTTTGCATTAAAGTCAAACACATACGAAAAAAATATTTTTCCATTTTCAATTTTTTGGTACCACATTTCAAATTTAAAATTTAAAAAAAAATTTTAAATGGCTGCCATTTTGAAACAAAATGGCGGATGAAGCTGGCCAACGAACTCTGTCGAGACATTGGTATGTACTATGTACATACCGAATTACATCCAAATCGGTTCATAAATTCGAGAGTTACAGTGTGACAAAGGTTAGATATATATATAACCTTTAATTAAACATAACCTACCACCGTCAAATATTATGAATTAAAGCTGAAAGTATAAAATATATATATATATATATATATATATACATCAACTAGCCACCCTTGGCGACCAGTTTGGTCTCCGTTAGATGTGTGCTAAGCATTGTACCATGTTACTTTTATCCAAAATTTAATTTACTTTCTCAATACTTCGGTAAATCAGAAGTTTCTAGTAGAGAAATCAAGTATGGGTACTAATTGGTTATCCCATCGACCAAAAATATATCGCCAAACTATAAGATTAAATATCAATAATGGTTGATCGTAAATGTCATATTCGCTTGTTTTTAAGCAAGTTACATGTGTTTACGTCATCAAGTTATTTTTATTTCGATGTTTTATTTGTATTTTTATTAATGTTATACTAATTTATTTGTTCTTTCGCTATTTAAAATAAAAATTACGTCAATTTGTATAATTTGGTGAGTGGTTTGGCGATTTATATAATTTGGTGAAATGGGTCGACGGTATAACTAAGTAGTACCTTTTTATGTTAGCCAGGCGCAAGTGATAAATCATCAAACATTGTCTTTCCAATCGCATTTTTTCATATTTCTAAAATTTATCTAAAATATAATAATTTCACCCATTTTATTTAAAATACATAATTTTAATTTGAAATTCATGACTTTCACTTTTTCTTTCCCTTTTTTAAGAAAAAGAAAAGAAAAATAATAAATAATACCAAAACCCATGACTTTTAATTTCAATATCAAAGCATTGTTTTAATTCAATATCAAAGCATTGTTTGGCTGCAATAGGTAGCTTTTTGTAATGAAAGCTACCTAAAAGAGTAATAAAAAAAATACGCTTTTATCAATTATTAATTAAATATCAATAAATTTACAATTACATTATGAAAAATAATTTTGAATGACTAAAAAGATAATTTAAATAAAGTTTCATTTTTTCTTGCTGGTTCTCTGTAAATAAACAGAGGAAAAAGTATATATTTTTAATAAATTCACTGCCTTGAGCTTTCTAGCAAACGTGAATAAAAGAAATGAATTTTTCATAATCGAGGTCGTTGTCCAGGCCAAATTAATGTATTGTAATAGATATTTTTTGGAAAAAATATGAATTGCGTTAAAAAATTTGGCAGTATTTTCAAGAAGACCATTAGTTGCTTATGTAAGAGTATTTTTAAAAAACTATTTTTGGTACTTCAACATTATCTTGTCGACCACTTTCCATAAAAAAACTACCGTCAAACTAATTGCCAGACTAACGCCAAATAAACAAATCGATGAATGTTGGCACTGGAATCGCAAAAGAAAAAATAAATCAGAAATCAAATATTTTTATAAAATAAATTTTAAAATATATTAATGGAAACAGAAAAAAAAAAATCCTGAGTATTTATTTATTTACATTATTTTTCTTAATTATCAGTCTCAACTGGTGAATGTTTGTGACGTCAGTAGAAACTGATCTATTGTATGTAACTATGCATCGCATCCCTTTTTTTAAATGCTTCTTCTTTTTAAAATTATGTCATCGCCGTTTAAGAACACAATTGTTATTTAAAAGAGATATGCAAAAACACCCATTCACTTACTTTAGTTCTATGGAACCCATTTTTAAAAATATCTCGTTTACATTTTAATATTTATGAATGTGGGATTTTTTTTTTTAAATATTATATACTGGATAGCTGAGGTTGAACTGGACAAAAATCCTTTTTTATCTTTTTAATTTTGTTTCCAGTTTTTTTTAATAAAGATGCTTTCACTTTTGGAATCTGTTTTGGAAGCGAAAGTGCCCTAATTAAAATAGAACTTGCAATAAAAAATAAATAAATACATAAAAATAAAATAACGACAATTGAAGAGATCAACCTCAGCTGTCCAATGCAAATAATAATAAAATTAAAACAAGTATTGAAGCTCAAACGAGATATTTTAAAAATATGTCCCATAGGATTAACATTAACGAGCAGATATTTTCGCGTGAATGAGGCTGCCCTTGAAATATCGAAATAACAAATAAATCAGTAAAATATCATTAAAAATACATATAGGCGTTGAATTGAAAATGAATAACATAACAAAAACGTGTAATGCATCTCATGTCAAGTAAATGTTATGCCACGATTATGCATTTGTGGCGTAAAAGCAACAATAATATCGTAAATTTAGCAGTAGTTTTTTTTTTTTTTTTATGGAAAGTAGTCGACGGAATAACGGAAAAGTACCCTATTTCTACTTATATTCCACTATAAACATAGAAAAGAAAAAAGTTACTATACGCAAAAAATCGATAAGTTATGAAGGATAGATTTATATATAAGGCTTGTAGTATTAACACGATCGAAAATGAAAAGCCAGTGAAAATGATGTCACAGTGGTGCAAAAGTGATGACATATTTAAGTTTTAAATATAAAAATGCTTGTTTTCATTTAAATGTAATGCCATTTAAACACAAAAATGCACTTAAAAAATGTCATTTATTTCTAGAAGGAGAGGGGAGGGGAAACCCTAAGGTAGGTCAAGGTAAGTCATGGTAGAACTTGATTTTGAATTCCAAAAGGTTCATTTGAATACGTAAAAAGCAGATTTTAATGAAAATAATAAACCTTTCTATCTAGCAAGAAATTTGGATTGTTATTTATAAAAATAACTGTTTTTATATGAGTGAGATAATCTCAGACATAGCCTGGGTGGTTTTCAATGTTTTATAAAGATTTAAATGATTATTCTTCAGCAGTCATTCACCAAGTCAATTCTTGGCATCAAAAAAGAGCTTTTTTGGGAACAATTAGGTAAATTGGGCAGAAAAATTGTCTTGATTTCAAAATTGCTGCTAAGTTTGTACCAAGGTGTATCATCTTTGCATCAAACTATGAGTGTAGCGATATTTGTAACAATATGGTAGTGATTTCAAACATAACAAAAGTATAAGCACAGTTACCTATAAAAAATATTAGCATATTTACCAAATGTTTTTAAAAATACTTAAGTTCACGAAATCAACAGTCGGTAAAATCAATTTTAATTTTTCTAGTCGGTTCAAACAAATTTTACCATATTTTTGACTTACATGTAGTCCTTTATCTAGTGTTCAATTTAGTACAGACTGACAGTTAGTGCCACCTTAGCTGGTTTTTATTGCGTTTATGATAAATGACCATTAGTATTGGCCCGAATTTCGATTACGGAAGATTGAAAATGAAAAAATTGCTTAAGCCTACCCCCCCCCACCCCCCCAAAAAAATTTCCAATATTGAGACTTGGTTAGATTGTTTCAAATAATCAAATAAATCATAATTCTTAAAAAAAAAAAAAGGTCAGAATTTTTTTATTGATGCCTTTTTGAGCTTGTTTTAACCACAGAGAACGATTTTTCCCGAATTAGTGACCTAGGTAGATCGATTTCTTGAGCTTGAATTAGTATAGGTGTCAAGTTTTGTGAAAGTCGTTAGAGCCATTTTCGATATATAGCAACATTTCCAGTGCTGAGTTTGTTTTAATAGATCAAAACGAATTTTCTCGAATTCGAAACCTAGCTAGATGTGTTTCTCGTGCTGAAATTAGTATAGAAAACACATTTCGTGTAAACTGAATGAGCATTTTTGATTTATAGCAAGCAGAAGTTTCAGCTCTGATCTTGTTTTGCCCTGTAAAAACGAATTTTCTTGAATTCGGTACTTAGCTAGATCTTTTTCTCGTGCTCGATTTAGTATAAGACACAAGTCTCGTGAAAATCGGTCCAGTCGTTTAAGATACCATTCATAATCAAGAAAATTACTTGCTCGTTTAACCACTTCACCGTTTGCCCTGAGATAACTCGGGGGTAAAAGCACTGTTTCCCCATACCTGTCGCCAATAAAGTGGTTAATATATATGATGATAGTAGGATATACTTAAATAATATTTATACCAACAGAATACCACACATAATACATGACATTTTAAAAAAGAGAAAAATCTTAAAGCATTACTGTATTTTAACATCAAATATATTAATAAATGATTTGATACTATTTAGGCTAATGTCAGACGAACGTCTATTTGCATGCTTCTTCACTCATTATGATCTGAAGTGTTTCTGATCATAATGAGGGAAAAAGTGTGCAAATAGATGTTTGCCTGACATTAGCCTTAAGCTGCTCACTTAGTTCTTAAATTGGTTAATTGGTAATTATATTAAATTTATTATGCAAAGATGATACAAATTTTATTAAGTACTTACTGGATTGATGGTATTAATAAGCTTTCTTGGCTTGCTGAACTGAATCATGCTTTCTTTCAAATTATTTAATGGTCCTTCAACCAATACTTTGTTTTCTTTGTAGAATGTCAGCAGATGATTCCATAGGGTTTGCTATTACATGAAAAAGTCAACATGTTTAGAAATATACAGTATGCAACTGTGCTTAATTCTTAGTATAATATAGATTCAAAGAAATGAACAGAGCCAAGCAATATTAGACATTAAAGAGCAAAATTGGGAAACTTCATTAGCCAGTGGCCAGAAACAGTTTTATCAGTAGCTATTTTTTAAATGAATGGCCTTTTTATTTATAACTACAACAATAAACTTTTTTTTTCCCCCTGATACATTTTACAACAGACAAGAGCAGAACCAACTCTGATGACAAGCAAAAAATTTTTATTCATTCCTGGCAGACAATTGCAGAGTGAAAGGTCAACAAACATAATTCTTTAACCTTGGAATATTTTGGAGACAGGAGAGGGAACTGACTGCAGGTATAACAGTGGGGTGAGATAGCTAAAAAAAACTTCACATCTGGCAGCCAATGCGCCACTTCAGATTCAGATAGTATATGGATAGGTGAGTTTAAAAAGCCCGGGACACAAATTTTCCTAGTCCTCTAGCGGCGATGATGATATAATCAATATGGCCGCCAAAGTTTTGTGAAGTGCTTCAAGATTTCTCTATAGAACTTGGGTTAATATTTTGATATTAACCTATATTTTTAGTGATTATTAATCCGGAGAAAACGCGCTTTTCAACGGTATATTTGACATCATTGTTTAGGTTCATAATACCACAAATATTTATAACTTAAATAAAAAAAAAATCAAAATATTTTGCTAAATAACTTGGAATTTGTTGCATGTAGCTGAAAACGTGTCGCATATATTTTGTTCGTCAGAAAATTACCTTTCGGACGGTATATATGACTTCTATTTTATCACAAATATTTTCTGAAAATTTGCCAAAACAATGTAGCGTTGCACAAAGAGTCGTTATTGCAACAATGCAATTTATATGAGATCCGAAAATTAATACAGTGACTTTATAACTGTTTAAGTGGCAAATGTTATTATTGTAAATTTTTATGCATATGTAAATATATTCTAGGGTTTTAAGCATGAATTTTTAAAATCGTAGCTCCATCAAAATTTTAATTTTTTGGTGGGGGCAACTATAAAAATGTAATCTATACTAATAAAAGAACAAATTGCTCTGTGTGTGTGTGTGTGCATTATGGCTAGAAAAATCTACGGCACGTACGAGGCTCAAATGTTTTGTGAAGATAGTCCAAGGCCTTTCCTAATGTACCTGACCCTCAGAATTTTAAAATTCTTATCATTAGCTGAGTAACTAATTTACAATTGCAACTCACTCTCATCAAAAATACGCTTTTTTCTCAGCTTTTTCTATCCGCTAGCTTTCGGTTGGTTGGTTGTATGAAGTTTTGATTCGGAAACATCAATTCGGAAGAGAAATCAAATTTAAAAGATGACAAAAACGTGGGCGCAAAGCATTATGAAGTAAACAATGTCCATGAGAAAAGGTTCTTGGCTCATGCCAAAGAAAAGATCAACGTCTTATCCGAACAAGGAAATCCATTTGAAGAAACTGATTTAATGTCAATAGGGAGCTCCAAAATAATTCCAAGTTTCGAAGCTGTCAAGTGTGTTACGGAAGCATTTACTGTAGAACTAAAGCAGTATGATGGTTATGTCGTGTCCCGTCTCGATCAAGTTCAAAATTCAATTCATGAAGTTATTCCTCAAACCAATATTCACATCTTCAAGATTATAACAAGAAAAAAAGATAAGGCAAAGTCCAAAATTTCTTACTTACGTAAAGACTCCAACTTATTCTGCAGGTTGTGTGTTGCATCTGAAGCACAGGATTGCAACATAGATGATTTCTTTTCCCATGAAAACCAAAAGTACCCACCCTCTATTTCAGATGATGGAAAACTCCGAAAACCAACCAACAAGTCTGATATTGTTGACTGAATTCAAACAAAATATGGCATTAGCTTTAATCACAGCCAACCGAATGTAACAGATAAATATTCGATAGAGCAGCCGTAATACACATGCTTAATCCTGGTATTGCAACAACATTTTCCGGATACTATGAACATGTTTTCAAACCATATTTCATTAATCAACTGAAGAACAGTTCACGACTAGATATTGTATTCGACAGATATATTAGTATCAGTTTGAAGGCACATACCCGAGAAACAAGAGGAAGAGGCGTAAGTATTAAAGTCTCAGACTAACTGCAATTGCAAAAAAATTTCAACAATTCCTATGTGTCAACGAAAACAAGACCCAATTGTTCCAGTTGCTAGCTAAGAAAATGGTGGGGAACGAGTATCCAGAAAAACATGTCTGTACTTATAATGACCAAGTCCTCGCATCAACAAATATGGATGTATCAAGCATTTCTCTCGTCACAAACGAAGAAGCAGATGGCCGTCTACTTCTCCATGTTAAGCATGCAGTAGAAAGTGGATATACTCGCATCTAATATGAACTGCGGACTCTGATGTAGTGGTTATTTCAATATCACTGTTCCCACAAATACAAGATATTAATGAACTATGGATTGAGTACGGTTGTGGGAAATACAGGAAATTCATTCCAATTCAAAGGATCTATGCTAAACTTTCACCGGAAATTTGCAAAAATTTGTTGGCTTTTCATTCTGTAACTGGTTGCGACACAGTTTCCACATTTTGTGGCATTGGCAAGAAGACAGCTTGGGAGATCTGGATGTCATTTCGTGAAATTGATTACGTATGGCATCAGCTCTGTACAGGCACCTCTGATATTGACGATGATTGTCATGATCTGTTACAGCGATTTGTTATACTACTTTATGATCAATCATCAGATCTTGAGAGCATCAATGATTGCAGACGAGTGTTATTTACAAGAAAGAATCGAGCCATCGAAAACAAACCTCCTACAGCAGATGCTTTGACACAACACATCAAACGAGCTACTTACTCTCCAAGCAAGAATTTGGAACAACAGCCTCACATTGCACATTACACAATATCTTCACCAATTAAGTGGGGATGGACAATAAATTCAGGAGGATCATACCAACCTTTATGGACAATTCCAGAGATGTCAAAACACTGTAAAGACCTTACCTCCTGTACTTGCCGCAAGCGATGCACCTCTTGTAAATAGAATAAAATGTACAAAACTTTGTGTATGTGAAGAGCAGTGTTCAGACAGTGATAAGTAAATATTGTATTGTACATTCTTTTGTTTCTCATTCTTGTACCTATAAATGCTTGAAACTTATCTTACAGTTATGCCTATTAAGTGTACCTCATGTCATTGATTTTAAAACTGAAATGAAAGTTTCATAGCCCTAAAAAAAACTAGAATATAATTACATATACATAAAAATTTACATTAATAACATTTGCTACTTAAACAGTTATAAAGCAACTGTATTAATTTTCGGATCCCATATAAATTACATTGTTGCAATAATGACTCTGTGCAACGCTAAATTATTTTGGCAAATTTTCAAAAGATATTTGTGATAAAATAGAAGTCATAAATACCGTCCGAAAGGTAATTTTCTGACGAACAAAAGATATGCGACATGTTTTCAGTTACATGCAACAAATTCCAAGTTATATTTAGCAAAATTTTTTTTTTTTTTTTTTTTTTAATTAGGTTATAAATATTTGTGGTATTATGAACTTAAACAATGATGTCAAATATACCGTTGGAAAGGGCATTTTCTGCGGATTAATGATCACTAACAATATAGGTTAATATCAAAATATTATTTTGAGTTATATACAGAAACGTAGAAGCGCATTGCAAAACTTTAACGGCCATATTGATTACGTCATCAGCGCCGCTAGAGTAACAAGAAAAATTGCGTCCTGGGCTTTTTGGACTCATCTATCCATGTACTATCCGAGTCCAAAGTGGCGCATTGGTTGCCAGATGTGAAATATTTTGGTATAATTTTGAGCTAACTCACCCCACTAAAAGGAATCAAAAGCATATACAGCATATAGAGTACACTTTTGAAAATTTTTTCAAACAAGAAAGCTGACAACTGGCAGATAAATTTTTAATAGGCATTTTCCCATTCAGTCCCTCTGTGGCTAATGATGACAGCTAATTTTGCTTTTAATTAAATATATATTAGATAGTACTTGGTCAAGATTTCACATGGTAAATCACTTGAAAGTTCCATTAGAAATAAATTTGAATTTTTAATTAGTTGCTTTTAAATTAATTGCGTATTGAAAACTTGAAGAATGTATAAACAATTCCTATACATATCAGGCATGAAAGTGGGAAATGGGAAAAAAAAAAGTGGAAATTTTTTTCCATCTATACAGTAAGGTCAAACTTTTATAATTTAGACACATTTTAACAGTTATTCATACAATAAAATGAATTGTAACTGTACATATGATTGTTATTTTGTTTTTGTAACTCAGAAAGTATTAAAGGAAAAAAATAATAAATAACAAAAAATGTATAAATTCATTAAATCAAAAAAGAAAATTGGAAACAGTTTTCTAAAAGTATAAATCCATCCAAATGTATCTGATGAACTTATGTGAAGTATAGAGATTAAATTTTCAAAATAAATGTATTAATTTGAATGATTTTACTGTTTTAAGACAAAAATCTATACTAAATATATGCACGCCAAATTGATCTTTACTCCAGAAATATGTTTCCAAAAATGCATCACTGAAATTGCCATGAAGTGTTTTGTGTTTTATAAATAGAATAAAATATTCTATTCCAAAAGAATCTTATGGAATCTTCCTTTCCCTAGTTAAAGAACTTAATTTACATGACTTTCAGGTGCTTATAATAAAAGCTTGCCTTTCATTTGATAGTAAAGCAATTCAGAAACAAACTCCAGGGATTTGAGTAGACAAAATGTCTAATTATTAATCTTTCTGGACTCGTCCCTCCCATATGCGTCTAATATTTTCTTTGCATTTTTACATCAATCCAGAAAATGTCCAAATTTGCTTTTAAAAAGGTGGAATTCCTCCTTTTAAAGGAACTCTTTCATGCCCGAAATATACAGCGATATATGGTGCTGCTAGTCCAAACTACTCAATCAATTGAAAGAATTTTAAGCTTATAACCTTTATAAATTTATACTTGCTTTTTAGTAGGAGATAAAGTAAAGATACTAATAGAATGAGTAGCACATTTATTTTTACTTACTACAGTCTCTCTCTCTCTCTTTTTTTTTTTAATGACAATATTTAGTATTTTCTAATTTTTTTTTTTTTTTTTAACTACATGAAACTTTTGAACATACAACCTTTACAATTTTTCCTTAATTCATTTTTATGAGTCAAACTCTAAAAGCCTGAACTTAAAATTTCACATTTGCAGCTGACGATTTATAATATATATTTTTTAATTGCTTGAGTTGTATTTTACATTTTCATGGATATACAACTTTTTAACAAAAACAAAAGTTTATATAAACATCGACAGCACATGGACGAAACATATATAACGGATATAATACAAGCAGACACAATATATATATATATGTAGATCTTCACATCACAGTGTACACCACTACCTCAATACAACACTTCAATACAAAATCACTTCTGAATTTATTAAATTCCAGTGCCCGTAGCAGCTGTTTTATTTTAATAAACTTCCGTTTTTATCAAAGCCCACCATGCACGCAGGCTACCTGCTTCCAGCCTTGATTTAAATCAAAAATTTTCTAAAATGTTTAACCTTCCGACTGTCTTGGAAAAGGGCAAAATTGTAATGTTTTCTCGGCATTTTGTTTTAAATGCTAAAAAAAAAAAAAAAAAAAAGATTCTTTGAACATTTTATAAAAAAACTTAATAACGAATATGAATGCAATCCTTGTAAGTATTAATCATTGTTCAATGTATTAAAAATACATTAAATCAATAGAATTATATTACTTTAAATATTGCTTGTATTGCAGTGAAACCTGGAGCTTTGTGAACGTATTAACACGGGCTTGTCAGTGAGGGGATTAAAATGTCAAAAAATATATTAAAATCTAACAAATATAAATTGAAAGTTTCTACAGGTATTTTGACTTATGAATAAACAAAAAAAAAAGAGCTTTAAATAATTGATTCTAAGCTTAATTCATGAATATTGTAAAAAATTAAAAACAGTTGAGTTTATAAAAAGCATTGTTTTTAAGGTTTTATCCAAATTAAAACAATTTAATTTAAAAATGATATTTAAATCTAATATAATTTGCAATGTCATAAATTCCTTTAGGTAATCAATTTATGCATTATTTTATATAAAATTACACATAGCAAGTGTAATAGTACATTTCTACAAGTAAAAGAATAAATAGTAATTAATAGCAATCTCAAGTTAAAGAAGAATGAAAGAATGACATCTTTTCAAAGCTAAATTGTAAATGAATGCATAAGAAAAAAAGAAATAATTGGTATAAAAATGCTAAGCTCAGCTAGAATTTCTTCGGTATAGGTTGAATAAATGTTTTTAACTTTGTAACTCACATAATACTAAATAAAAAATAATGATTAGGGATAGAAAAGGCAGCAAAATTTTTCTTAAAAAGAAAAAAAAAAAAAGAACCATTGAAAGCTAATAATCCACACTGAGAGGTAATAATGCTGTTATTTATATATTTTGAGGATTTCAGACATAAGTGGCTAACTTAGATTTATCCTATATGAATGGGTTTAACTCATTTTCATAATTCTTTTGGCTATCATAGACATACATGTGTGTAAGTTTAGACTTTGGTGGTTTACAGTAATTTTCCTAAATACAAATGCAAAACGAGCTGCAAATAATATTTGTTAGTTTTGTTATTTGTGTTACTAACAAATGAATTACTTATTTGGAGTTTATATTAGTCCTGTAATTACTTATACTATTTCTTCTAGGACTTTATTTCTAAATTCATGTGGCCAAGATCTCGCAAAAACATAGAACTTTATTTCTTTAGAAAATACAGGATATTATTAAAATATGATATTTAATTGTATTTTTCAATTTGTTATTCATAAAATTATTAAAAATTAAGGACACTTTATTCATCATACTAAAAATTATTCTTTTTTTCCCCCCTTGTATCATTACTAATATATTTCCTCATGAAATAGTACCCTTTTTTGGAACTAGCATCCTGTCCCTTTTCCTTTCTAAAATGAGTACTACATTATTATCATTTTAATAATTAAGTTTTAAAAATGTATAATATGTTCCTAATTAGAGAGTTAATTGTTTAATAATTATTAATTTGAAGTAGTGTTAACTATAATATAAAATGCAGTTAATAATTTTAATAAATGTTAAATATCACTAGTATTTATAAAGTTTTACATAATTATTACAATATTAATGTATATAACATTATTGTATGATACTACCTAATGAAACTACTAATTTGCAGTTTTTAAAATTTCTGTAATTACCAACTAATAATTATAATTTTATTAATTAAAGTATAAAAACATAGATTATGTTAGCAATTAGTGGTTTAATTGTTTTGGAAACCTAAAACTCTTGGTAGCTATCCCGTATTTTAACGCTGGGAAAAAAAAATCATAAAAATCAGATTTAAATTAAAAAAATCTGATTTAAATAAAAAAAAATCCGATTTTTTTTTTATTTAAAAAAAAAAATCATGATTTTTTTACACCCTAGTTGGTTCTTTTATACATCATAAAATTGCACAAAACAGCTAGCTTTTTAACTCTTGGATTTTAATGCTGATAATTAGAATAATTGTCTATGTACTTAAAAATATGTTTTAAAAAGATATTGAATTGCTAAAAATAGTTATTAAGTAGGCAGTAACTACAAAACTAAGAATTTGAAAAAAAGAAAAAAAATAATAAACATTTGCATAATGAAATGAAATTAAAATAATATTTATTCACATATTAATATCACATATTTTTATTTATTTCTCTGTCAAAAACATTAGGTTATTCATTAAAATAACTGTAAATAATTTTAAATAACATCAAAAATTTCTTGTCTATAGAAATAAAAAAATTGCCTCTTTTTTTCCTACTTTTCATTAACTATTCAAGCATGCAAAATTTCATAGTTAAATATGTACTTATATGCTATAAAACAGACATTTAATTTATATTTTTCATAAATTTTGATTATTATACATGTTTTTTCAATTGCAGTTCAAAAATAATTGATAAGAATTTTTGTTTTTGAAAAATAAGTGGCTGGGATTCGAACTCGCAATGAAAAATCTCAAATCCAGCATGCTGTCAACCACATTACTGAACCGCTTGCCAAAGGAGGAAATTTATACGATTATAAACTGCAGCATAAACTGTGCGACTTATTTTCTCAAGGGTATTACGCTTTATGACTGTCATATATTTATATACTATTGATACACAAACGTTCTCTATTGATACACAAACGTTCAGCGCATTCTGTGTTCCCGAACTTGGAACCTTCTTTTGTCATTCATCCTTGCCTCATTCTACTTTATTCTTAAACTGAACATGTTCTAGCTTTAATTTTACACATGTACAGTTAAGTCCATTTTGTACTGAAATTTGTTCTTGAAATTCTAAGGCTTCATTTCTGAGATTCATTCATCTTTATTGAATTCTCTGCTAATGTTTCTTCATATCTCAACATTCCATAACTTTTTTTTTTTTATTGCTAAATAATTTGTGCTGGTTAAGCAACTATTATTTTTGAAAAAAAGATATTTGAATATGGTATTAATGTTAAATATTTTTCTTTTGAAGAGGATTTTCATTTAACTTATATATAGATTTCTGTCTGCACAGTTTTTTTTTTTTTTTTTTAGCTCCGCCCCCCTGCTTGCTACGCTCACCAACCCCTCGCGTAATCGCTTCGCGATTCCATTCGGTATCGCGAAGCAATCCCTATTTTCTAGCCAACCCCAAATTATTGTCTGTGCTTAAAAATAATGCAAATAGTTCAATTAAGCTCTATTCATAAGCTAATAATAGTTTTTGTTGCATTGAAATATCTCAATTCGTTGATTTTCTGCAAACAAGTAAACCCTATTGTATTTCAATGGGAGCCTATGGAAATTCGGCAAAATACAGGAAATAGTGCCAAGCTGGTATCACTTTGACGACTAATTTTGGTCACCAAATTTGGCGATATATCGCCATGTTGGTGACATTCAAAGACAGGTCCCGCCCCCCTTATAACGTCAGAAAGCTCTGACCAATCAGATTCGTTTCGCGGTATCTACGCAGGTTTTCATTGGTCCATTTCTAAAGTGTTACTTTTTTTTTTATATATATAGAAGGATTTAAATTAAAATTGAATGTTGCTTGGTGAATTAAATAGTGTCAGGTTTAAAACCTCCTTTATTTATTTAAAGTTCTCAACACTTCCTAAAGTTTAATTTAATAAAATTTACTTTAAAAGATATTTATTACTTCAATCACTTTTTAAATATATTTATTGTTAAACTTACCTATCTTTAAAACTCTTTTATATTTTATTAAACACTTCTTAAATAAATTGTTTTGAATTAATTTAAACCTTGTTTACTTTCCTGCAGGTGATATAAAATGGTGATATAAACTGCATAATTCACTCTCTTTGCTTTGATTAAAACCATCTGTTTCATTTTCACTTGGATGATGGGTTGGGTTGATTTTTGACGGCCAATTATCTACACGAGGGATATAGGCCCGGGGGGGGGGGGGGGGGGGTGTCTTTCTAAGGGAACCTAATCCGTATTAACGCATGGAAGATCCACGGCTCGAAGAAAACCACGAAAACTCCGAACGATTAGGCCGATGGGCGCGATTGGGATCGAACCCAGCACCTCCCGTCTACCAGCTTCAAGAGCAGAACCTCTCGGCCACTGGTGGGGCCACTTGGATGATGAGGTCATGTCATACATCCAAACATCCTCATACAGTCATACATCCAAACATCCTACATGCCTGCAGGAAGTTAATTGATATTCATAATTCTCAGCTGTTGACTGAAGAGGGCTTTGACTTCCTGTTTCTAGGTCATTCCTTCACTCCTTTAAATACAGTGAGTGAGTGTCACTGACTCATTCTTTTGATGTTATCTTTGGCTGGACAGCTGTTTGGAAGTGAGGAAAGTTTGTTTTATCTGGGAGTGAAATATGATTTTTGAAGTTTGACACTATGGTTAAATGAAACAACAAGCAGGTAGTTTCTTTTTATTTTGATACAGTGCTGAGTCAGGATGATTTATTGATTAGATACTCATTAGAAATGCCTTTATATTTTGAATGCTGTTTTTCATATGAAAGTATAATATATCAAGATTGCTTCTTTACATTTTTTAATCAAGATTATTATTTTTCTGAAGAATAAAAGTTGTTTGTTTTAAACTTCTTCTGTCATGTTGTTTCAAAACAAAGTAGCTTACATATTTCATATGAAGCGGAATTATATTTATTACGGATGGAATTAGAATTTATAATCAACATGCTCATATATGCAGACCTGCCAACCTTTGAAAATGAGAAATCGTAGCACACAAAATTTAAATTAATCTGGAGGTTGGTTGGTTGGTTTTTCATGTTACGCAGCCATCTTTTGACATTCGTAAAAGGAATAAGGTTTCAGTCTCAATATAGTAAATTTTTTTCCTCTGAAACTTTTTATACGATTGTTAGAGTTTCTTTTCGTTTCGCAGTTTTTTTTTAACACTTATAAAAGGAGTCTGGTTCCAATCTTTTAGCCCAGTGCAGTAAATTTTGACGAAATTCGCGATTTTTTTCACGCGATCATTTCACAATATTCACATTTCCCCCCCCCACAATCGTAATTTATATTTTTCTATCACGATTCTTTGTTGAAATCTGCATTTTTTACCATGAACTTTTGACGAAATTCTCAAATCGTGCGACCTTGCCTTCAAAGAACCACCCCTCCCCCTTTCAGAAATTCTTAAAATGGCACCCTTGTTTCTAAGGAAGAGAATTCCTGTATAAATATTTACAGAAACACAATTCACTCCTGGTTAATATACATAAAGAGTGTTTTATGTTAAGAAGTTTGTTTTGTAGCCCAGATTTTTTTTTCGGACTAATGGCCATTTTTTTAAAACAGATTTTTTTTTAACTTTCGGAAATGAATACGTTGAAATTTTGGAAATTTCATAACAGAATCACTTCTGAAAAATATGCTGCGTGGGATAAAAATCGCAACTAGAAACAAAAAATGCGTTTGTGTTTTTTGCAAAAAATCGTAGTTTAAGACAGATTTTCGTAGCATCGTAGTTTATTGGTCCAAATCATAGCAACTACGATTTTTTCGTAGCAGTTGGCAGGTCTGTATATGGTGCTTTTACACTGTGTTTAAAATAACTCTGCTACAAAAATACATTTAGTTTTAGATCAGTTTGTTTTTCACAAACTGATAAATAGTCACATATAAATACATTAAAAAGCATTAAGTATATACATACATCATACACAATGGTACTCAATCCATGTAGGATTTTGACCTCCCTCAATATACCTCTTCAGACCTTCCAATCTCTGGCCTTCACTTTATAATTTCGTTTTGTGAAGGATCTTTCTCTACCTCTTCTATCCATCTCTTCCTGGGTCTACCAATACTTCTTTTCCCAATTAGATTACCACTATAAATCTTTGTGCTTCTCTCATTCCTTATTCTGATTAGATGGCCTAACCATTGCATCTTCTTATTTTTATAGTATTTATTATATCTTTTTTGCCAAATTTGACAATATATCACCAAGTTGGCGACGTTTGGCAACAGAGCCGGGTCCCCTCCCCCTTTGGTAACCCCCCCTCATAGCGTCAGAAAGCTCAGACCAATCAGATGCGCTTCGCGGTATCTATGCAGATTTTCATTGGCCCATTTCCAAAGCGTTACTTTTTTTTAATATATAGATGGATTGTATATTAACTGTAATATTCAAATTAGTAAACTATTTCACTATGCTCTTGAAGTAGCATTTGAAATTTGACCCTTTGAAAGATAGCCATTGTAAAATGTGCAGCTTTTACACAGGAATCTAATATATGAGGGGTTCACAACCATAATAGACCAAGTTAACTTTGAAACAAGTTGGAAATTGCTCGTCAAACGTGGCAAATGAGGTGCGTTCGTACTATAACTAGTTTTATAATTATTTTTTGCACCCCATATTGTACTGAATGGGTATTTATTTGCAATTCATAAGTGCGTAGTCTGTAACATCATTAAAATGCACTTGCAATAACTTTTTCCCATTCCCCTTAATGTAACGGAAAATTAATGTAACGGACTGTCCCTGTAATTAAGCTATACATCCGATTTTCATGAAATTTGAAATGGCTCGACAAAATTTTGCAGCAATTATATATTTAAAATTTCAGCCCATTCGGAAAGCTGTAACATTAAAATGCACTTGCAATAATTTTTCCCATTGGCTTTAATGTAAAGAAAAACTTTTGACTGTCCCTGTAATTAAACTATACATCCGATTTTCATAAAATTTGAAATGGCTCAACAAAATGTCGCAATAATTATATGTTTAAAATTTGAGACCATTCGGAAAGCTTTAACATCATTAAAATGCACGTGCAATAATTTTTCCCATTGGCTGTAATGTAAAGAAAAACTTTTGACTGTCCCTGTAATTTAACTATACATCCGATTTTCATAAAATTTGAAATGGCTCGACAAAATTTTACAGCAATCATATATTCAAAATTTCAGACCATTCGGTTGGGTAGTTTTTGCTATATTATATGCGGACGGACGGACAGACAGACGGACTGAACGACGACTATAGGTGCTACGTATTTATATAATTACGAACGCACCTAAAAAGAAAAGGATAGTCCATTTAGAAGGTGCATAAAATCTGATTTGATGATGTGTTAGGTTTTGAAATCCTGGATCACCGAGACACACACGTCTAAAAAATTGCTTCCTCTTTTTAAGAGGTTCTCTCTCGAAGATGAAATTATGCATCCTGAAGAACCCATCACAATTTTGTTTATGCATCCCTTCTCCAATTGTTTGCATAAGTAATGTGTTATGGCACATCCTTGTGCATAAGGGTCAAACACTCCGTAAATTTCAATAGTTCATTTCTAAAGGGAAAATTATATAAAAATAATATACTTGAAGTTAATCAGTGTGTGAAAGATTAAGGAAAATTATTTAGCCGTTAAAAAAATCTCTCACAATATTGGGCTAAAACACTCAGAGTTGTCGTACAGCATTTCGTGTTGTGAATAATCCACATCTTATTCCATAAAACTCAACATTTTTGATAACCCAGTAGCAGAAACAGTGCTGCAGAGTAGTAGTAGCAAGTGCTGCAGATTAAGAGTCCTGTCCCTGCCGGCGAAGACACTCATGAGCTAATGCTAATCCTATGGGGAGGGATTTTTCTAATATCTCGTTTGCATTTCGACATTTTTAAATAATTTTTTTTGCATTGGATAGCCGAGGTCCGTCTCTACAGCGTACCTTGGTTACTTTTTCGATTTTGGTCGCAGATATTTTTTATGAAGTTACTTTCATTTTCAAAACCGGTTTTGAAAGTGAAAGTGTCATTCTAAAAAATATCTGCAACCAAAATCGAAATAGTAACCAAGGTGCGCTGTAGAGACGGACCTCGGCTATCCAATGCAAAAAAAATTATTTAAAAATGTCGAAATGCAAACGAGATATTAGAAAAATCCCTCCCCATAGGATTAGCATTAGCTCATGAGTGTCTTCGCCGGCAGGGACATGTCTTCGTAGGAGGAAATTCTTGAGATTTGGATTATTATATTAAAAAAAATGTGATCGTAAGATGCCAAGGGCTGATGCAAATGGGAAAACTCATGTTTTGTGAAATTACTTTTTTCACAAAACATGAGTTTGCCAACCAAAACTGACAACTGCAAAACACTAAATAATTTGGAACATTGAATGTTAAATGTAATCAAAGTATAAGGATAAGGTCAAAGTTGAATATGATACAAATCTTAGTAAAATCACTATTAAATAAGATGCTAAACAAAAACAGGATCAATAAAGATCAATCTTAAAATTGCTCTGTATTTTTAAAGAATATTTTTTTCTTTCTTTTATTATAAATATAAGATACACTTACAATTACATGCATACACACATAATGCACTTTTTACACTTATATATATATATTTATTAAGTAAGGGGTGGGGGGGGGGGGGGAAGAGGAGGGTTAAAAAAAAAAAAACTTTTAAATAACTTACCTTAGATAGAACTTTTGGATTACCAACAATAATTATTCCATACCTTAAAAAAATTACACAAGTTTAGTTTATTCTCAGTGAAAAAAAAAAAAAAAAAAAAAAATTTCATTACAAAAATTGAAAACATCACAACTGGTATCTATACTGATTGAACATAATAATATGAAAGTGTGCAGAAAGCTAATAAGATGGCAGTTGTCCAATATATTCGCTGTTCACAAAATACTAATTAAATGAACAGTAGACAAAAATATTTTAAGCAGAATTATATTTTTTAAAATATTCATAATAGAAAAATACTATTTTATGAGAAGTCTTTTGGTATATTTTTTTTATTACTATATTATTTGTTTACTTCCCTTAAGCTTACATTCAGCTGTAACTTTCAAATGATGCAATAAAAGTCCCTTCAAATAAAATTTTAATTGGTTAGAAACTGATGAAAAAAAAAATGAAAATTAAAACTGTAATCTAAAATGATTGGGGATTTAAATTTTAGTTAATCTTGGAAAGTAAAACAAGTATTTATAAATGCAAATTAACTGCAAAACTAAAAATACTTTTTCATACCTTGCTCGTGTAAGAGCTACGTTCAATCGCCGAGGATCATTCAGAAATCCAATACCTTGATGCTCATTTGAACGTACGCAAGACATAATAATCAAATCTTTTTCACGTCCTTGAAAAGCATCAACACTAGCAACTTCAATGTCCTATAGTTAAACAAAAGCACATAAGACAGAATTAATGAATGATAGAATAAAAAGGCCTGCATAAGACAAAACAATTTTTCACCTAAAAATACAGAAAAAAAAAAGCTTAAAATCCACAAATATAGAATGTCATGGATGTATACTTCATTCATGCTAAGAGAACCTTCCCTTTAGGCTAGTTCAAAAATTATTTTTTAACAAAAATTGCAAAAAGGACAACATCAAATTACTTTTACCTTCTTTAAAAGAATTCTTAAAGATAATGAAAATAGAATTGTTCAACCTAACATCCCTTTTAAAGTAAACTGCTTTTAAAATATGACATTTACAAAAGCAACATGCTTTAAGTTTCCCACTTTTCTTTTTAAATGACTCATATCAAACATTTAGCCTTTAAATTTGCAGTGCGATGTATGAGAAATTAAGGTAAGTAGAACTAACTGCTAAATTAATTTTATTATAAATGTTACTAATAAAAAACAGATTAAAACAATTAAACACACGCCTAAAATCCAGATTTTACTATGCAGCTACTTATGCTTTATGTACACATCAGTTAATAAACCATAAATAGATGCTTATTCAACTGTTCTGTTTCAAAAACATGCAAATTAAACCTAATTCATTAATAAACAATTTCAAATGTATTTAGGTTTTAATTGTTCCAATAAAAATATATGAATAAAATTAACAGGAAGTATATATTCACATGTATGAATAATTGTTTACAAAAATCTAATTAAAAATTGTAAATATCTTGACAATGTGATACATTTAAATTCCACATTAAATGACAAATGAATTAACTTACCTGATAAAGCTTTGCATGCAATGATCCATTATACTGCATATACTGTACTAAATATGCTCTTTGGCCTTCATATGGAGTAATGATACCAATTTGTTCTGGTTTTACACTGCATTTCAAAAATCTAGTAGTTAGTCTTTCAACAAGTGCAGCTTCAGTTCTATATATCAACAGAATAAAAAACATTTTAAAAATGCATTTTTAAAAAACTAAATGTACAGAAAAAAATGCCTTAACATGCTTTAAGAATAAAAAATGGACTGCATTTTTAATTAGCTGTATTACATTAAGATTAATCTGTAGCAACTCAAAATTCAAAGATTGACACTTTCTGTCTGGACACATTGTTAATATCCCTTTAAATATCAATTTGTGATATTTTTAGAAAACTTCAAACGGTGGTTTCAAGTTAGAGAACAATAAATAAAAAATAAAAATAAAACCCAAATTACATAAAGATAAGTTAACATGAGATATTTGCTATGTGATTCTAAATAAAAAGTTGATTATGGGGGGAAAAAGTAGATTAATTACATCAGTGCTGTAGTTGGGCCGGAACGCATGGGAACGCCGTTCCCAGAAATATTTGGTTTGTTACTGTAAAAAAAAAAAAAAAAAAAAAAAAAAAAATAATAAATATATATAATCAGCACAAACTTCTTTTTTTTTCAGGTGAAACGATAATTATTGTTATTTATTATAACGATAAATATCAAGTTTACTGATACTGGAGATGAGTCTAGAGCAGTGCTTCCCAACCCATGGGCTGCGAGCACCGTGGTACTGGGCCGTGGAATATTGTGGTCAAATACAGGATTTTCGGGACGATTCACTACAGAAGAGCTGGCTGTTGATCGCTGGGGTTTAATCGCACCCAGCGTTCTTTTCCTCTCTGCTATGGAGCGAATTTGCGATGTTCCGCATGCGCGCCACTCTGCACCTACGATTCTGGGAGCACGTATCTCTCTGCCACCAGCATGTTCAGCAACGCTCTCCTCCCTCCGATATTCTTCACCCTTCTGCCCACAATGCCGCACTTTGGCATTCTGCCGCGCTTTTATTATTGACTCCTTTGTCAGTGGCTGTGGTTTTTCTGTTGACGTATCATATCATGTACGACAGTTGTACAAAGAAAATGATTTTCGCGGACATCAGTCGGGAATCAGTTTGAGGAAAGGACAAGGAGTTAAGAGGATAATCTCTAAACCCTATTATTCTCTAAAGACTGCAGTTTGACACATTGGGGAGGCAGTAAGTTAAATTTCTACAACGCAACAAAGCGAAAAATGTCCTTCAGCTCTTGGAATGAAAAAAGAAAACTCTTCACAAATAAATTTTTTTTTAAATTGTTTTGTTTGAATTGAGAAGTTTTAGGAATGGGTGTCTGTTAGTTAAGTTACGGTCTATTCTAAAAAAATAATAATAATAATGAGGGAGTGAAAAGTTTGGAAATTTAATGTGTCGATCAGGTTGTCTAGTCAATTCTGCTAGGACGGGCAAATATTTTTCCAGGTCGGGCACTGCCCGACCTGGCCCCTTCCTAGCTACGGCCCTGGATGGAGCACCTGCTATGTCTGGAATTCATATTGGTTTATTGGCCAAAGTTAAATTAAATGCTCCCTTAATTCAATGGACACATTGTAGCATACATAGAAAAGCTCTTGCAGTTAAAGGTTTGGACGAGAGTTAAAAAAAAAACTCTTCACGATGCAGTAAAAATAGTTAACTTTTTCAAAGCATGACTTAAAATGTCCAGACTGTATGGTGTTTTGTGTGATGAAATGGGCAGTGAATACAAACAGCTTCTACTTCACTGCAAAGTTCGTTTGCTGTCGAGAGGCGAAGTGTTGACAAGATTGTTTGAATGCCGTGATGAACTCATGGTTTTCCTGAGGGAGGGAGATTAGATGGAAAACTTGTAAATTCCTACTTAGACTGTGTAACCAATGAAAACTGGTTGAAGCGGTTGGCATATTTGGCAGATATTTTTAGTTCTGTTAATGTTCTTAACTTAACTCTGCAGGGCAAGGACACTCATAATTTTTCTGTGCAAGACAAAATAGAAGCGATGATAAAGAAACTTCAACGATGGGCTCAAAAAGTGGAGCAAGATTCTTTCGCTGCATTTCCAGTCCTACATATTTTTCTTGAAACCAACGAAGTCAAAATTGATAAAACAACAGCTACAACTATAAAAGAACACCTCTAATCTTTGGCCTCCAGCCTCAGGTAATTTAAGTTTATTTTTCTTAATTTTATTCTATTATTTTTTAATAAGCGTAGTTAAAAACTTTTTTCCTAAAACAGCAACTTTTTAAAAATTATTAAACTTTTCAAATAGTACATTTTTAAAATTATTAATACATTTTAGTCACTTATCTTATACTTTTATTAATCATTCATATGAATGAGAAATATACTGACACTAACTGAAGCAGTAATTAATCCTTTTCATATATTTCTTAAGAACTTCTTCCCTAAAATTGAAGATGAAATACAATGGATCAGAAACCCCTTTGAAGAAAAATACATAAAAAATTTAAAATTTTCTTCAAATGAAGAAGACTCGGTAATTGAGCTATCACGTGACCAGACTTTAAAATCGATTTTTCAAACACCACTGGTCTCATTTTGGATAAAAATCCAGCTATTGCCATGCCAAAATTGCACTGAAACACTTAATGGTTTTTTCTACAACCTATCTATGTGAACGAGCATTTTCAACTTTAGTTTAAAAAAAAAAAAAAAATATAGGAATAAATTGAATGTTGAGAATGATTTGAGACTAAAACTATCCAGTTTGAATCCAGATATTGACATTCTCGTAGAGGACAAACAATGTCAAAAATCAAATTAAGGTTCTTTTTTTTTTAATCACTTTAGTTTTTATATAATTGTGATAGCTAAGTGAATACAATAAATAAAGTTATTTTCTTTATAAAAAATATTTTTTTCTTCATGTACAGCATCTTTTACTAGTTACTGACATTATATATATATATATATATATATATTCGTCATGTGTATATACTATATAGGTGTATTTTTGTCATTATATTTTTAACTTGTATATTAAGTAGTTAGTGGTCCTCAAAGTTATTTTTACAAAATTGGTGGCCCGCACAACTAAAAAGGTTGGGAACCACTGGCCTAGAGAATTAAATCCTCTTCTCCACACTTTGAAAACTATACCCATCTCAACGTCTGAATGCGAAAGTATATTCACAGGATGACCACAGAAATATAATTTTCAATTTCCCTGATATATTTAAACTTTTCCCTGATATATCTCGATGTTAAAGTTAGTTTCAAAAGAATGATCCAATTGACTGAAATAATCAGAAGTAAAATAGATTTTTATATATTATTTTATGGAAATACTTGTTCACCCATACTTGGCCATGAGTACTTTATATGACTAAGTTTATTTCAAAAATTATAAAAATATGTAATTAGTAAAAAAAAGTATAAGTCTTTGAAAAGACATCAGTGAGAGGAAAGGTTTACCGCCTTAGCAAATAAATCAATGATTTTGTTTTTAAAATGATCTAATAGCAATTGCCAAAAAGGTTTAATTTATAATATTTTAAAAACATAATGCATAACATTCACTGATGCAAATTTAAACATACAATTTATCTCACATTTATTACAAAAGAAAAATTAATAAAATACTTACAAAGCCAAAAAGATATGTCTTCTTTCTAAATTTCAAAAATGGAGTCCTATTTCAATTTATGTATAATGGTTTTTAAAAAGTTTCAAATCATAAATAACATTCAAATTAAAAACTAAAGTCCTAGTTCTTGAGAAAAAAAAATTTCAAATTATAAATAAGATTCAAATAAAAAAATTGAGTTCTAGTCTCCTTGAGAAAAGTTTCAAGTTTATAAATAATATTTAAAAAAATAGACTTCTGGCTCTTGAAGAAAGTTCAAGTTATAACTTAAAAGTTTGTCTAATAAAATTGTGTACAAAAAATAATGTTTTAAATATTTCCTTCTTTCAGCGACTTTATTTTTTCTGTAAGTAAATTTACTTCTTTAGTTGCAGTTTCTTTTATTTCAGAAATCTTCTTTTCTAACTGCTTTGCTTCTACTGCCAATTTTCTTTTTTTAGTTTCCTGAGTCTCCTTTTCACTTTCCTCCCGTTTTCTTTTTTCTGTGGCTTCCGTTAACCGCGCTCTAGCATTTTTGTAGTACTGCAAAAGAGATTTTGTTATTTCATATTTTCCAACATCATCACAGTCATGAAAATTATCATATATAGTTCGCTGTGCCAATAATGTCTCTTCAGCTAAATTCTCAATTAGGCATTCCTTGTTAACCGAGAATCCTCGCTCAACATTTGCATTTCCATGAGACATGATCATTGCAATTTTAAAAATTTCCCAAATGCATGCGGAGTCTTCAAATTTAATAAAAATATCCCTCCAAAAGTGATCCACTTGTTGAGTAACTCGAGAAAATTTTATTAATTTTTCTTTCACTTCTGACTGTGAACATATAGCATTGAATTCACAATCAGCTTTGTCCGCTGTTGTTGAATTTATCCACCGACTTTCATCTAAAACTGTCAACAAATTTCTTAGCCTCACCTTCCTAGCATTTTCGTCTGCAGCGACTGCTGGATCAAAGCATGTCAATGCTTTAGTGAGCGGAAAAGAAAGTGGTGACTTTGCTATAAGCTTGGAAGTTAAAGTCTTAAAACATTCAAGACAGTCACGTCGAAACTGTACAACAGCACCATCTGAAATTTTGCCCACTTTATTATGTTTTCGTAGAGCACTGTGTGTTTCATAGCGCAAATCAATTTCACCTATTGTCAAAATATTATTTCCGTCTTTTAAATCAATTTGAGTCACTGATTTTGCTTTTCTTAAAACATCTTTTTTGACAAATCTAGACATTACTGATGTTACTACTGTTAACAGTGATGTATATAAAAAAGGCATTAATGATTTATCAATTTGATATTCTTTTAGAAATGGTTGAATTTCAACAGTCAACGATACAAAAAAAGGCAGTTTTGTAGTTAGTAGTGGGTCTTCTAGGTGTGACTGAACTATTCGGAAACTTGAGCACTGTGGAGGATTTTCCTCAGCTTTCATGGAATCCACAAATATTTTCACATCTGGCAAAATATCTATTGTTCGCTGAGCAATGTCACCATTTTCCAGCCAACATACAGCACAAAATTTCTTGGGAAAACATTTCGATCCGGATAATTCAGTATAAATGGCCCGACGTGCAGGCACATCCTTAAATAAATTAAATAAGGCTCTCAAAAATTCTACAATATACCAATTTGTTGATCTCATGGCAGCTTTAAAGGCACCATGCATTACATGGAGACCACAGGTACCAATATTTAAAATCTCTGGACCATGTTCACTTTCAAACTCTGCTTTCAAATCCTTAAAAAATTTATGGTTCACATTTGGGCCATCCATTGAAATTTGTAAAATGGATTTCATATTTAGAGGAGAGAGAGCTTCCTTAAAAGCTTCTCTTATGTTGTCAGAAGTGGCACGACCCAAAAATGAAGTGAAAAATTTTGTGCTTACCTCAGAATCATCTTTATTCCAAAATCTGACATTCACATTCATTTGGGTCTTCTGAGAAACTTTATTCAATGATTCGTCAAATCCAATGGTATAATATTTACACTGCGCCAATTTTGCTAATAAAATATCTTTTAAATAAGGGGCTATACCATAAAGGATGGAATATGCAATCGTTGTTCTTTGCAATTGCATTTTTTGTGCCACTTCGCTATCGGAAAACATAGCTCGAAAAAGCATCACATCTTTACTCGCTGATCACATGGATTTGTGTGTCATTATTGTTTGGATACACCAAAGAATTTCTGCTTTCGTTACTTGGTCATTAATGAAAAATTTCTGTAAAGTTTTAGCTGGAACAGTTAATTTGTTATCGGATGAGGAACTCGAAGTTGAAGGCTCAGAACAAAGTGACGTATTTGCAGTAGTAGGACCAGGTTTTGATGATTCTTCTTCTTTCAAACTCTCCTTATTTGCAATTTTATTGGAAAAGAAAGAATCTATTATACTTGGCTGTGATGCAGCTTTCATCCTTTTTTGATGTTCAGTTCCCTTTGCATGACTCGTAAGTGCTCTCCGACCCATATTACTTAATGTAAATGAATAGTGGCATTTTATGCATTTTGCCCTGTGCACATCATCAGGCACTTCTCTTATCCAATCCTTAAATTCTGGATTAGTAAGCCAATCGACTTGAAACCACGTCGCCATAATAACTAGGGTTTCTACACAAATCGAAGTAAGACAAAATACGACTCTAAGCACGTCCGATTCGAAATAACACAACACGAGGCACTCTTTTTTTCTTCAGATAAACTGTTTATTGCGTTTTAAATGCGATTTTTCATTTAACACTCAAATAAATATTATTTTTTAACATTAGATATTTGAAAGAGTGGGAAATGCAGAGGGAGGGGAGGAGCTATTTTCTAAATTTTGAGTACACGCCTCATGTGACATATTGTTAGAAAGGTGTATGAAAACTTATTCATATTATGCACATCCGGTGCCTCTCCCCCCCCCCCCCCCCCCCCATTTCGCCCCCTGGGAGCACTTTTCTAAATTTTTAAGTTTTTTACAAGAATTTGCAGTCTGTGAGCAGCACGTGGTGCTATACGATGCCGCAGGCAGCGGGAATGTGATTCGCCGTTTTTTTTCCGGTTGATTTCTTAAGATTATGCAGTACTGTCGAAGCACGCCTGCTACACGGTGTCATAGGCAGCGGGACCTAAAGTATTTCTGGCCCCAGCCTAGCTATTGAAAATGTAAAAGAAAAAAAAAAAATGCAGAATATAAAATAATTTTTATTGATGCTCTTATCAGAGCACCGATAAAAATATGGCGTCCCGTGCGATGGCATACTTCTCATACGCCTTGGGCCGGCCCAGTTCCTGAAATAAAAACTAACATATTTGTGTGTGTCATATCTTAGACGTTTCTACGTTTTACCTATTTAATCATCAATAAAACAGGGTTATTGCTTATTAATCTTTACAGATTACGTATGAAATCTACTACAGGGTGTTTTTGTTTGTTTTTAAATACGAATGAGTACATTATAAATATGAATGCTTTTTTCTTCTCTTGAGTAACTATTTGCCCAATCAATTAATGTTCTAAAATAGTAATATTTAAACAAAATCAAACAAAGTTACTGAAAAATGATCTTCACAAGATCAAAGAGATGATGTATTAGATAAATTAGGATTTTTCTTGTCATCTCTCTTCATAGCTTTAGTCCATGATTTTCTAATGGCAGGGTCTTTTGGCACACTGAAAAACAACTTTTCGCTAGAAGTTACTGGTTGTATTAGTGCAGAGTGGTACAATACAGTACAGTATAAAACATTCTTAAAGCGACCACGTTTCATTCTAATAAAAATTGATCGTTTCGAGAGGTGGCCTCTTAATGGAGGTCATGTTTAAATCTAGATTTTAATTGTTGAAAAAAAGTAGAAATAATGTTACTAGAATTTATTTTTCACATTAGGAAAAAATATAAAAATTTAAGTATCAAAATAAAAATTAATTACATAAGTTAATTACTGCAGTGTTTAAAAATGAATATATTGACGTTTGCTTTGGTTTTACGGTTTTATCTTTCATAACTTTTATTTCCAAGTCTTTTCAAAGTTCAGTAAATAAATGCAATTTTTTTTTTTTTTTTTTTTTCCCGACGGGAACAAATAATGATATTTTCATTAATTTATCTATTTCTTTGAGAGTTTTCTAACAGAATAGGGTAGGGGAGTTTATTGATCGTCATTCTTAATTCGTCATCAGAGTTAACTTCATTGTCTAAAAAGGCATAAAGGGGTTTAAACACTTAAAAGTTACCGGAATAATAATAAAAAAATCTAAACTTAGTTTAGAAGTTTAAAGCCGCTCGGAATTATTTTTCTAATAAAACCTTCTTCAAGTGACAGGAAAAAAAGGAATTTGTTTCCTTTTCTTCAAAGAAATTGGTCGCTCATGGAGAGAGGTCAGCTGGGATGGTCTCTGAATGGAAGTAAAATTAGTATTGAGCCTATAGGAATAAATTTCGTTCAATGAAAAAATGATCGTTCAGGGAGGTGGTCGCTTAATGGAGGTAGTCGCACAGAGAGGTTTCACTGTATTTATAATATGACTTTGTGTTCTCACTCATGATAATTTTAGAAACAGCAATATTTAAAATGAACAAGTTGAAAAGCGACACACGTAAAGAATAACAGTCGTTTGTTGTCATGAACTGTGACGTCAGATGTATTACGGAGCGTTTTCGGGATACGGTAAATAGTGCGATATTAAAACAATCATAAATTAGTAATAAAAGCTCAAAATAAAAAAAATATGAAGGTATCCTTCTTATTTTTTCATGTACTATTGTTTCGTGATAAAGTTGGAAAACGTGTAAATTCTCCATTCCCTGATTTTTCCCGAAATCTTAAATTCCCTGACATTTCCCGGTTTTCCAGGTCTGTGGTCACCCTGATTCAGCTGTATAAATAACATCATGACGTATGCGAGAAATACACTCCTTTTTGAAAAATCCAGTTCACTTATATTCAGAAGCCATTTTCCAGGTAGCATGAACATTAGCAGCAAGTTGGATTTTTTTCCGACATTATCTTGCTGTGACAAATTTGAATTGAGAAATTCGCAGCAAATTTCCCGCAAGGTATACCATCCCCCACTTGCATGAGCAGTTTGTTGTGAAACTAATGGCAAGACTCTCATTAATTTACGAAAGTGACAAAAGCAAAAAATCCCTCTGTTGAGAGAACACACAATCAACACATACGCAGAAATTTTATTCAGTTGGCACCGCTTTTTCTAAACGCTATACTTATCAAATACCAAAAAAGGCTCGTATTGAAAAGTACAAATATTACCAGAACTTGTTAATGGTGATGAAAACGATGCATGCGCCTTCTGACAGTGTGTTTGCATCAATAGACCTGATCAGGTCTATGGACCCCTCCGAAGGGGTTAAACTTATAGTGTAACAGTTGTAAACAGATAGTGGGGCGTGGAAAGATTACTACTTTGCAGTAAGTTTGCAGTATTTTTGATTACTTGTTTGTCTTTAATTTGTAATGAATTTGATACAGCATGAATTTAACTTGACAAGTTAGCTGCAAGTGCAAAGTGTGGTGACTTCGACGTTTGCGTTATCTTGCTGCAGTCTTGTTATGAACTTTCAGTCTTGTTATGCTGAACTTGCTGCAACTTTGCAGGTTTTCAAACCAAGATTGCTGCTAATTTTCTGAAAATTAAAAATGCTATCTAGGTTAGGACCTTTTGTGTTGAACCATATCTGAAATCTTGGTTGCGATCAGGAAGAAGATTAGCAGACGAGACAGCTTTTTCTAAATAAAAGATCACAGAAAACATTTCTCATTAACGTTCTTTATGGAAACTTCTGGGATAGAGTAAGTAATAACATATGGATTTATTTTGTTATTTCAATTAAATTTTGATTCATGATGGAAGATGTTATTATGAGATTGATTAAATATTGCTTTTAGATGAATGCTATACAAATATAATACTATAAAAATTACAATATAATAATTATAACTGTTAATTTAAAAAATATATCCACTTTTGGCTAAATGTTTTAAATTGGCTTTTTGCTTATCAAAATTGCGGTAGCATCAACATCTACTCTATGAAAAGCTGCGTTCCCACAAATATCTTTTTCCAACTACAGCACTGAATTACATATATACAAAGAAAAACTGAATCACACCTATTTAAATATGAAGTTCCGGAACCTGCTATTTCTTCTTGTCCTTGGCAAGCATAGAAAAACATGGGCTTATCTGGTTGAGGCCAAGGGAAATCTACACCTTTCATTTTTCTTTCATCTATAAATACAGAAAAATGAATTTAAATTCACACATATACAATTAAATTTTAATAAACATTTTTTCCATTAAAGAAACTATTAGGATATATATACATTTTTGTAAAAGTCCCAGGAATATACTTATCACCTTAAACCCCTCAATCAATATAATTTATTTTTTTCTTTCGATAAAGTTTCAGTTTAAATTCAAATATAAAATATTATGCAACATTTAAATATAACTGCCAAACGTATCTTTTTTTTTCCTACTTAAAATTTCAGCTATTCATATATATCTGTTTACTCTCCACCAGCTTTCTCACCTCAAAATACCTGTTTGTTTGGTCTTTGGTATCACATTTTTCAGCTCATGCAAAGAGATCGTATTTCTTTCCCCCCCCCCATGCTACAATCTTCTTGTCATTTGATAATCTGAGGAGAGCTGACAGATGGCATTGCCTGTCCGTCATTGCCTGCATTTTCACTCTCATGACAGCTATGTCAGGATTACATGGTCTCGGATCATTCTGGATGCTGGTGACGTTTTGAGCTTTAGGATGGAATATGTGTAGTAGATAAGATCTGTGATCGGCGTGAATATTTATATTGTAAGCTGCCGCATGCGCTCCGGTTTCGTTCATTTTTAACACTTTCCAACAAAGTTGAAAAGTGTTTATGACTTAGAGCATGGACAGACGGCCAGACAAACCGAACTCTCGTAAATATGCTCGGATCGTTCTGAAATGTTTGGATGTTAGTGACCTCTACCATAGAACGTTCCCTATTTCAAATGAAGTTTGTAGCATGTTTAGTTCATTTACAGTGACAGTCAAAAGTTTTCCGTTACATTACGGCCAATGGGAAAAAATCGTTTCAAATGATTTTTAATGGTGTAACACTCTTTGAAACATAGTAAAATTGATATTAATTTATGAAGCCCACTAAAATATACATTCTGTTGAATATGCGTTGCAAAGAATAGTTATTGTTCATTTACAGGGGCAAACAAAAGAATACCGTTCATAATGGTATAGGGAAATTGTTTGCAGTGTATTTGAAAAAATTTCTGGTAATATATTGTATCCAAATTACTGTAGATTAGTAATGATTGCTTGAAATGCATTTTTAATTATGATATGAGCTTTTTTAGGGTTTCGTTCATCTGACAAAAGCCTATTCGTCTCGCTCCTCTGTCTGTCTCTCTGCCTGTCACAGAGCCCGTTCTCAGAAACTATACATGTTGGAGACTTGAAATTTTGCATACTTATAGCAGAACACCACACATCATACGACAAATCATAAAATTTTGAAAAAAAAACTTACAATAACCCTTTGGGCTCCCACATGTATATTTTAAACAATTCTTTCTAAGTGAGACCCTATTTAGGTTGGAGACGTGAAATTTTGCATACTTATAGCTGAACATCTCGCATCAAATGACAAACCATAAAATTTTGAAAAAGCCGTACATTTAACCCTTTGGGCTCCCACATGTGTATTTTAAACAATTCATTCTAAGTGAGCCCCTAACAAGGTTGGAGGCGTGAAATTTTGCATACTTATAGCTGAACACCTCAATTCAAACGACAGATCATAAAATTTTGGAAAAAAAACTTACAATAACCCTTTGGGCTCCCACATGTATATTTTAAACAATTCTTTCTAAGTGAGACCCTATTTAGGTTGGAGACGTGAAATTTTGCATACTTATAGCTGAACATCTCGCATCAAATGACAAACCATAAAATTTTGAAAAAGCCGTACATTTAACCCTTTGAGCTCCCACATGTGTATTTTAAGCGATTCTTTCTAAGTAAGCCCCTAATTAGGTTGGAGTCGTGAAATTTTGCATACATATAGCTGAACACCTCGCATCAAATGACAAACCATAAAATTTTGAAAAAGTTGTACATTTAACGCTTTGGGCTTCCACATGTGTATTTTAAAGAATTCTTTCTAAGTGAGCCCCCTAATTAGGTTGGAGGCGTGAAATTTTACATACTTATAGCTGAACACCTCAGATCAAACGACAAATCATAAAATTTTGAAAAACTGAACATTTAACCCTTTGGGCTCCCACATGCGTATTTTAAGCAATTCTTTCTAACTGAGTTCCTTATTAAATGGGAGATTTGAAATTTTGCATACTTATGGCAGAACACCTGAGGCCAGGCAACAAATCAGGAAATCTTGAAAAAGTCTTATGTTTAACCCTTTGAGCTGCCAAATATGTATTTTAAGCAATTCTTTCTAAGAGAGCGCCTAATTAAATTGGAGACGTGAATTTTTGCATATGTATAGCTGAATACCTCAGACCACAAGACAAATCATAAAATTTTCAAAATGTCTTAATATTATTTACTCCTCCGGTCTCTAACTTGTGTATTTTAAGGAATTTTTCAATCCTCTACCCTTTTCACCCAGGGAGCACTTTTCCAACTTTTGCCGGCACCCCTTTAACCATTCTTTCATATTATGCACCAAAGCCTTACATATTTTATTTCCACTTTTTACCGCCAGTGGTGCCTATTTACCTCGGGTGCTATCGGCCCAATCCCCTCGACTAATATATCTACGGATAATGGATAGTATATAAAACGGAGTTTCGTTCAAATACAGATTTGTTTAGAATAGAGTGCGCCCCTGGTTGCGAAAAGTGGAACTAACAGCTTTTTCAAGAGGATAAAGTGTTTTGAAAGGAACAGCGATACCGCGGACGTGCTATAGCGTGTAAATTACACAAAAAAATCGGAGACGGGACGCAAAAAAAATAGCTCTTACGCGTCCCATGGGATGTGTAATTTCGTCAATAAATCGCGGAAAAAGCCAATTTTCGTTAAAGGATCGCAAAAAAAAAAAAAAAAAAGAGGCTCAAATTTCATCAAAATATCGCGGAAAAAACGCGATTTTCGTAAAAGCACCGCGAAAAAATAGCGTATTTCGTCAAAGGATCGCGAAAAAATAGCGAATTTCGTCAAAAAAATCGCTGAAAAAAGCAGATTTTTGTCAAAGGATCGCGAAAAAAGTGCAAATTTCATCAACGTATCGCAGAAAAAACGAGATTTTTGTAAAAGGGCGGCGACAAAATAGCGTATTTAGTCAAAGGATTGCGAAAAATAGCGAATTTCCTCAAGAAAATTGTGGGATAAAGTTGAATTTCGTTAAAGGATCTCAAAAATAAATCACATTTCGTCAAAGTATCGCGGAAAAAACAAGATTTTCGTAACAAGTTCGCAAAAAAATAGCGAATTTCGCCAAAGGATCATGGGAAAAAACGCAAATTTAGTCAAAGCATCCAAAGCACCAAAAGAGATGTGCAAACCAAACTAGGTAGAACATTCATAAAATGGGATTTAATTTTTACTTTCTTCTATCTTTACAAGAAGAAAGTATTGGATTCGTGAAAAATTTCGACGGATTTATACATTTTAGAATGCCCAGAACATGATTTGATGGTTTTTAGAAAATGTCTGAGTGAGTCTGTCACTCTGTATGTGACAAAAATTTTGTGGGCGCTCTATCTCAAGAACTAGTGCACGAAATTTCACAAAACTTCATATTTAGTTAGACCTTGATATAAACTGGACCTGATTAGTTTTTGATGAAAATCGCCCAGCAGGTGGCGCTGCTATGCGGCATTTTTCACGGTTTCAGCAATAGCTATATCTCAAGAACTACAGCACGAATTTTTATAAAACTTCAGATTCAGTTAGTCCAGGATATAGTTTGGTGCTGATAACTTTTTTGTGAAAATCGCCCAACAGGTGGCGCTGCTATTCTGCATTATTCATGATTATCGCAATAGCTCTAACTCAAGAAAAAATGCAAGATTTTTCATCAAACTTCAGATTTAGTTAGTCCCTGATATAAATTAGTGCTGTTTAATTTTTGGTGTAAATCTCCCAACAGGTGGCGCTGCTGTGCTGCATTTTCACCATTTCCGCAAGAACTGTATCTCAAGAACTATTGCACGGATTTTCATCAAACTTCAGATTTAGTTAGTTCTTGACATGAATTGACGTATAAATTAGTGCTGTTTAATTTTTGGTGTAAATCGCTCAACAGGTGGTGCTGCTATGGTGTATTTTTTGCAATTTCCGCAATAGCTTTATCTCAAGAACTAACGCTTAGATTTTCAACAAACTTCAGATTCAGGTATACCTTGATATCATTTAGTGCTGTTTATTTTTGGTGCAAATCGCTCAACAGGTGGCGCTGCTATGCTACATTTTTCAGAATTTCCGCTATAGCTCTATCTCAAGAACTAATGCACGAATTTTCATCCAACTTCAAATTCAGATATACTTTGATATGAATTGGTGCTAAATTCATGTAATTTCTTGTACTATTTAAATGATTTAATTGACGCGATTTATATAGAAGAAAGTTTTGTGATGGCCACAACATACTAGTTTTAACTAAATTCTTAAAAATACAGCATGATTTCAATGTACTTTGATAATGTAATCAGGAAGAGACCAGTGAAAAATCCTCTCCCCCCTTCTTACTGCATTGAAATGTCTCCCACCTTTGGAAGATTTAGGATTTGATGCTTATTAATGATTTAGATGTGAATTTCCCTTCCAAAGAAAATGTCTGATTACAACACAGATCTATGCAGACAAATAATTCAATGGGAAGTGTAATGAAAGCGCCCATTCATTCAACAAAAAGTACCTCTTTACTTAACATAAGTATTCTTTTTTTCAGCAAAAATATCTTTTACAATAAACCTGTTTTGCCCCCTTTTAAAAGAAATGCGAACATTAGTTATGCTTGTTAGTGGAATTTGGTATCTTCTACTCTCAAATAAGCATTATTTTACAATTAAAATTGTATCTTGCATTTTTTTTTTTAAGTAAAGAAAATTTATCTTAATATTTTTTTAAAATATTTTATTTGAGTGCAAATAATACTGGTTTTAATTCATTATTTAATTATTATTAAAACAATAATTAATGTATTTATTTTATCTTTTCCAAATAAACAAGTTTCATTTATTCCTTTAAAATATGAATTATTATTGGTGGGGACTCGCTTTTGTAAAGGAAGGACCCATATTTTTGGAAATCCTGGGTCCCTGGGACACAGGATTTCCAAAAATATGGGTCCTTTCTTCATTGTAATTTGTTAAATTGTTTTTTTTCCCCTCATCACATAATAATCAAGGATGAAAACTAACTTTGCAAAGAGGGAGAAATTACACAAATGTACATAAATTTTTAGAATAGATATAAATTTTAACAAAACAGTAATTTTAGAATTATTTAATTAATACAAAAATTAAACAATTATCAGTTTATTTCAAACTAACACAACAATTGGTCATAAAATGAACAAAAATGTGGAAAACAAAGGACACTGTCAAAATCATAAAAAAAGGGGGGGGGGGGGGTGAGGGGAATTGCAGGTCAGCTGAATATAAACATGTGATTCCTTTCATGAAAAACAAATTACCTGCATATACTCCATTCTGCAACGATCCCTCATAGAAAAAATTTGAAGGAAACTTGCTAAGTTGAGGATGCATACGATATTGAACTTCTAACCTCAGTGGTCGAATGCCTAATACAACCAGTCTCTCAAAAAGAGATTGCGAGAGGCCAGCACGTGCTGCCTTTTTACACATTACTACAGGGCCAAGTTGACAATGATCTCCAACAAGTATAAGCTGAAATAAGAATGCATTTAAATTTTCCAAACTTTTCTTGATGTAAACAAAAACTTATATGCTTGAAGAAAAAAATTTAAAATAAAGGCATTTCATTAGCTTTCACACCAGAATGAAAAATACATTTAAAAAAATAAAAATAAGAAAGTAATGTATATAATTTTTTTAATTAATTTTCAGTAGTGGAATTACGCTTGAAATTATTGAATATTATGCCAACGTATGCGAGTGAGAGATGCTAAGCTGGGTATCATCCTCGTAGTTTAAATGGTAGAGCACTTGGAGCGCTATTCCAAGGGTTCGATTCCCAGCTTGGACATTTTTCACTCTGATGGTTCTATGCTTAGTTAGTAATGTGATAAATCACGTATTAAATATTAAAAAAGTAATGTTTAAATCTTAGCCACATATTGCTGTAGAAATAATCTGCAAAAAAAGTTTTTCTCCTTTTCTTTGAGGGGTAAAGCAAGGTTGAAAATCATTTACACCAAATATTTAATAAAGGGTTTCCCTCTATAAGCCCACAATTTTAAAAACTGCATTTTTAAACATAAACAAGAATAGACCTGAACAGATACAAAATTTCCAATAAGATTTTTAATACATCAAGTTAAATTAAAAATTCTCTATCTACTGCATCAATACAAATTTTCTAAGTTCTAAAGAATAATAATAAAAAAAAAAAAAAAAAAAAAAAAACCCTAATTTTTTTACTTGTTTGGCATGCGACACAACTATTACTGTACAATCAGGCTCAGTGGCTTGCATACTTTTATTAATCAAAATAAAATAAAATTTGAATAAAAAAACAGACAAAGATCACCTGCCTCACATAAACCAGAATTGAATTGAACAGATAAAATAATTTTCAATAAGATTTTTAATTCATAAAGTTAAATTAAAATTAGCTATCTACTGCATAAATTGAAATATTCTAAGTTCTAAAGAATTTTAAAAATTCTATTAGGGGAAAAAAAACAAACAAATGCCTTTACCTGTTTGGCACCCAACACAACTGGTACCATACATTCAGGCTCAGTCGCCTGCATACTTTCATCAATCAAAATAGAATAAAATTTGAATCGTGCAAGACGAGGATCACCTGCCCCTACACAAGTGCAGCAGATTACATCAGCAGCCTAAGAAACAAAAATAAACAATATATACCAGCTATTAATATTTTTAGATATTTTTATATGATCAATTAGTAAATTATGCTTCTAAATTACAGGAGTACTTTAAAATGCAATTTTAAAGAAAATTACCAAAGAATATATCCTTTTATTATTATTATTGTTACAACAATTTAAAAATATCTTTTCAAAATTAAGAGAAAAATTGAAACTATGAAAAATAGAAAATTATTTTAGAGATAAAATTTGTTCTTTTCATTCATTTTCATTTCAAAATTTTTTGTTTTTCGAAAATTAAAAAAAGTGACACTACCAGAAAAACTTAATTATTACGTAAAACAAATACTTTGAAATGCATTAATTTGATTACAGGGCTATCTTCATGTGAAATTAGCATTAGTCGCAGCAGTTCATCCACAACACAGACATACTATTTTATTATATGTGCAGATTAGATCAGTAGTCGCCAACCTTTCAGATCTCGTGCGCCACTAAATTCAAAATGTTAATTTGTGTGGACCACTAAATATAAATTTTTGAAATAATAGATACACTAGGGGACTCTGCCCCCTGCAAGCTATGCTCGCCAACCCCTGTTTAAATTTTGCAGCCTCTAAAAACATGGAATGTATCCTATTTTTAAAAGATTATAAAGGTTACAGATAACCGAATGACGTTATCAAGAATGGATGGCGACTATCTTCTGTAATCGGGCTGCCATCCTTTTCTGTTTGAATGGGGCATTTTTCAATAAACATTGCATCATAAACAGCTGATGGCTGTTTTTGGGATTGATAAGCAAGATCAATTACACATTTGAAAATCAGCATGTATAAAATGGTTAAGTTAAAAATGTTGCTGCCCCTCAGACTTTTTTAATGACACCATGGACAATATTCTTCCATTGAAATTTAAAAACTCAGTCTACTTGGGAATAACATTCAGAACCTCGGTATTGAAAAGCACTATGTTTTGAAATTTTATGTTTACATTTTATATTTTGAACCAGTTTCAGATGGTTTCATGAAAAGGTATAGTTTATGCATATTTTCATGTTAATTTTAAAATGTGATTATTTTATTTTAATTAATATGTATATAAGAATTTTCTATTATGTATTTATCGAATCCATACGAAATAAATCTAAAATATTTTCCCCATGCATTTGCCTGTATTTATGCTGCATAAAGTGATGCAATTCATAAATAAATCTGCCAACAGCATTACATTTACACTGTGTAAATTCCAACGAGACGTCACATGAATTGAATATTGCCCATAAGAATATTATAGTTTTAAATGTATAGTTTTAATATATGACGTAGTTTTCACCTTAGGTGGCCTTCGCATGTAATAATTTAAAGTTTTTTTAAATTATAATGTGTAAATATATTATTCCATTTAAATATGTTTGGAAATATTATTATTTCAACGTTTTAAATATGATCTAAATCTCATCACTAAATGTTTTTCATGTAGGGTGTAAAAAAAATCAAGATTAAAAAATCTGTTTTTTGTTTAAATTTGATTTTTTTGATTTAAATTGGATTTTTATGATTTTTTTCCCAGCGTTAAAATACTGAATAGATACCAAGAGTTTTAAGTTTCCAAAACAATTACACCTCTATGTTTTTACACTTTGCAAATTAGTAATTTCACTACTTAGTTGAATACAATAAATTTATACACATTAATATTTTGTAATAATTATATAAAACTATATTAAATACTAGTGATATTTACATTTATTAAAATTATCAGTAACTGCATTTAATATTAAATTGTTAACACTACTTAAAATTTAATTAGGTATATAATATAGATTTTTATGCTTTAATTACTAAAATGATAATTTAGTATTCATTATAGAAGGAAAAGGGACAGGATGCTAGTTCCAAAAAAGGACACTATTTCATAAGGAAATATACAGGGTGTTTATAAAGTCCCGGACCCATTTTGAAGTTTGATAACTCATAAGATAATGAAGATATAAACAAACTTATGGCATTTATTGATGGAATAACTCATATAGTTTCCTTTTCAGGTTTGAAAATCTTTACTTTTGTAAATATCGTCTGCACGTGTGGTTAATTTCAGATAATTTCATTTTCCAGTCTGAAAATCTGTACTTTTCTAAATATCGTCTGCTTATTAATTACATTTTTCTCTCTTTTGTTTTTGGCAACTATAGCAATGTTATGTTTACTTTTGATGTGTTTGTTCTATGTTACTTTTCTATGTGATGTTTTATTCGAGCACATATTAAGGAGAATGCATACACCACAAGAGAAAGCACAGATTTTATGGTGGTTCATAGAAACAAAATCGATAGTGCAAGCACAGAGAAATTGCAGAAGAATTTACCAAAAAGATCCTCCATCCAAAAGCAGCATCTTGCAGTGGAAAAAGAATTTTCTAGAAACTAGATGTATCGCAGATAAGAAACATTCTGGACGTCCCTGCTGTTAGCCATATTCCCACTTTTCTTATCAATTGCATTATATCTTTATTCTTGAAGCTTCTTTAGTTATTACTTACCTTTCATCCTTACAGCTAATTTATTTCTATCCATTTGTGTAGCTATTTATTTGCTTTTAAAGAGAACTTGCATTGTATCATCGGACTTTCACATCGCGATGTTTTTCCACCCGAGCTCGATCGTATATCGTTTTCAAACTGAGCAGTAACTCCGTTGGCCGGTAGGTGGCGTTGCCCGTCCACGAGTGCTCTTTTCGTCTTTGGCGCGGCACGTACCTATGCAAATCACCTTTTCCACGTGCGATGGAAGGAGGGCGTTTTCGATTGCAGTTTCACTGCAGAGCAGCTCTCGGCGTTTGCCGATATAGATAAAAGGGACATCGGGACGGCTGTTAGTGGGACGTTTGTTTTATGTGCATGCTGGTTCGTCTCTACTTTGGTGTTTGATGTTTTCAGTCCTGATGTTTATTTGACAGATATGAAGTTTGTGTTATGGAGTTTTACGTACGATGGACTTGCTGATTAGACGTTTTTGAGTCCTAGTAATTTTTGTTGGTTCTGCGATGTTTTCCTTCATGTTTAAAGATAATATAAAGTGATACTCGTTTACATCAGGTGACATTTTTCTTTTTACAATTTGAGTTAGAGTGAATAATTATGGCATGAGCTCCGGAATGATAATTTAAAGCATTGTTTTGTTACTTATCTTTTCTGCACGATATGAAGTTAGTCAATGTTTGTTTATTTAATTTCAAAGCATTTATTTTTATACTATCGTATTTTAACATGAAAGATTTTTAATAAAGTTAAGTTTTTCTTTTATTTATCTGGTCATCATTTCTTCTTACACTTACTGCATAAAAACAACCATTTTTCTCTCTCTGAGTGTTTAGGGTTTTACTTTTCAGCGGATGCTTCTTACTGCAAATTTTTATCTGCTTAGTTTTAGGATGTATTATTGAAGTGCTTTATAAAAGTAATAGATTATTTTTAAGCACTAGTTATATGAGTAGTCTCATATAACACCTGCACAAGTGATTTTGATGTTGAGCATGTCAGAGAGACATTTTTACACAATCCTAGCAAATCTGTCAGATCAGCGGCAAGAGAATTGGATATGCTAATTTCGACAGTGTACAAGGTTATTAGGAAAAAATTAAGACTGCATGCATACAAAGTTCAAATTGTTCAAGTTTTTGAACCGCACGATAGGCCTAGGAGGATGGCCTTTGCAACAGATATGCTAAGGAGAATAGAAGATGATGCTGATTTTCTGAAGCAGATAATATTCTCCGATGAAGCATCCTTTCATGTTTCTGGCATTGTTAATCGCCATAATGTGCGCATATGGGGATATGAAAACCAGGGTTGTAAAAAACCCGGGTTTTTTGTTAAAAACCCAGCCCGGGCGGGTTTTATTAAAAAACCCGGGTTAAATGGGCAATTTTCCCCGGGTAAATTGGCTACTAAATTTTGGTACTTAGCAAAATTTATCCGTTGAAATTTTGAAAATTCTCAGAGGAATTACTCAGGGAAAATTTAATTTTTTGCTTAGGAAAGTGCAAAAAATTTGATTGCCAAAATAAGTGGCAATCCTGATCTCAAATACAATTTTTGTGAACACTTCATAGTCTAATAGATGGGAATGACTTCATAGTCTTAATAAGGATCTCAATATTTTTCTCTGTTCTTAAAATACATATATATTATATGATCCCTTTAATTTAAATAACAAATTTTAAATTGCAAAGCTATCAATTGTGTGTTTATTTAATTATAAAATATAAATATAATTTAAAAAAAACTTGCTCCTTTGAAATTATCATAAGATTAGCAAATGTTGATAAAAAAATATTTTAAAACAAAAATGTTTCTTATCTTATATATATACAGGGTGTCCGCTCTCAACGGTGTCCAATCGCTAATTCCTAAACCGTTAGTCATACACATATAGTTTAAATATTACAAAAAAAATTTCATTTGAGGCAAAGAAATATTTTAAAAGCGATTTGGGTCAATAAAAACATTTCTTAAAAAATTACGAAATTTAAGTGTTTATACAGCCCCCGGTGCTATAAGTTATATTTAGTAAAATTTTCCTATTACACTGACAAGACAGACAAAAAAAGTCCCGTACATATAACACTAAAATTGACTGAGTTATGAAACTTAAAAAATGCATGACTTATACCACTTTTCTGCATCTGAACACAAATGAATTTGGCCATGCTTTGAGGGGTCATATCCTAAGTGCTTAAAGTATTCGAAGAACATTTCATGCGTATCTGTGCTTAAAAATAGTAAAGTGTTATGATTGAGTTAACTTTTACCAAGTTTCAGATTGGCTAAAATTATTGCATTTTAACATATGTTTTATTTTGTAAGGATTTGAGGCTATTTCTTTTAACAAGTATTATGTTATTTTATTTAATTTCAACGATCGTATGTATGTTTTCCCAGTTCAAAATTTGTAGTCGAAATTTAACCCACTTTCAAGTTTCAAATATCCGATCGAGATTAAATTTTACATGTATACTGATGTAAATCTGATGATAATCTAATATTATTATGATTTTCGGTGGTTACCATTCATACTTATTTTACAGGATAACACAAAAAATTTCGGATAGATTACTGCCAAGAAGTTTAAGAAAAAGTTTTAGATTAGATAACACAAGACTGTGATGGTTGTGTTTTTTAACTTTTATGTATTTTTTAGCACTGAATCTGAAAATTACCTTAATTTTTAACCATCATCTCAGGATGTTTTGCAAATCATAGTCAAAGTTAACAAATAACAAAAATCAAATACTATAAAATAGAGGAGACAGCTCAGTTTTTTAACTTTTGATAATTGATTTTTATGTACTTTTTAGCACTGAATCTGAAAATGACCTCCATTTTTAACCATCACGTTATAATTTTTTTGCAAATCGTAAATGTCAAAGTTAAAATATAGCAAACATCTGATACTATAAAACAGATGTAAAACTTTTTTTCTTTAATTTTCCTGACGTGATGGTTAACCCCCATGAATACCGTGAGTCAGTAAGGGATTCCCCAGAGATTAATGTGTAGTGTGGACTAATGCACGACCGAGTCATTGGGCCTTTCTATTTTACAGAAGAGACTGTCTCATTAGTCGTATACTTAGACATGTTGGAAAACTTCGTATTTCCACAACTAGAAGAGCTTCAGCCACATGTCATTTTGCAACAAGATGGTGCACCACCTCATTGGGGTACCATCGTGCGTACTTCTTTCAATGACCATTTTCCAGGAAGATGGATTAGGTCAGGAGGTCCAATTCCTTGGCCACCCAGATCACCTGATATAACGCCGCTGGACTTTTTCCTTTGGGGATTTGTAAAGGACAATGTTTACAGGAGGAGAGTGTAAGGCTCGCAGTAACTTTAATATTTGCGAAGCACGGTTATTGGCGGTCGCCAAACAGTGAACTCTCGCCAAGGCAGAACTATTCGAACTGGAACAGGAGGCAGTCGCTCTGGAGATCGTGGAGTAAGAGGATGGAGTGAAAATCAGTGGTGTGTCGCCCTGATTGTTTTTGATAACATCGGCACCTTAATGTCTTTGTGAAATAGTGTAAAATATCCAAAAGTTAATGTTATAGTATTCGTTTGTGTGTGTGTGTGTGTGTGTGTGTTTGTCATATTAATAAACAAGTGTTTGTCAATCCAGCAGTTCTCATTTTAGCAGTGTTTTAGCATCTCAAGTATTACTTAATGAAATAAATAGGAAACCTTTTTCTAAGGTTAAGAAGATATCGATGAGAAACCTTTTTTTATTAAAAAGGTAATAAAGAAATAGAGGAGGAAAAGTTTTACTCTTTTTCCTTTGGGGATTTGTAAAGGACAATGTTTACAGGAGGAGAGTGTCGAACATTGATGACTTAAAAGCCAGAATTACAACCGCAACAGCCTCTGTGGATGCCGACATGCTTGCCGCTACCTGGCGTGAAATTGACTTGATATTCTCCGTGCGACGAAGGGGGCACATGTGGAAGTTCATTGACAAGGGTCATGAAACTTTTTGAGTCTATCTAACCATTTATGTTATTAATTTTAATCTATTTATTATTTTATGAGTTATTAAACATCAAAATGGGTCTGGGACTTTATAAACACCCTGTTAGTGATGTGTTTAGTAACAATAAGAAAAAAAAAGTATATAATTTTTTTAATGTGATAAAAAAAAAACATCAATTTTTAATAATTTTATAAATTATAAACTGAAAAATACAATTAAAAAACATGTTTTAATAATATCCTGTTTTTTCTCAAGAAATAAAGTTTATAATTTTTATAAGGCCTTCGGCACACGTATTTCGAAATACTGCGGTATGGAGAAGTTTTTTTTTACAAAAAATCTCTGCCTACAACTACAGGTAAATTTCACTTTTTTAAAAGGACAGGGTGCATTTTGTCAATTTCAAATAGTATAAGGTACGGCACCCTTAAAAAAATGGCCTAGAAGAAACAGTAATTAATTACAGAATTAATAAAAACTGAAAATAAGTAATTTCATTAGTTAGTACCACAAATAAACATTATTGACAGCTTGTTTTGCATTTGTACTAAGAAAAATTACTGTTAATCGACTAAATCTTAACTTACACGATGTATGTGTATGCTAACCAAAAAAATTGTCAAAATGAGTTATTACCATTCATACATAGATACAGAGTAAATATATGAATAGCCAGTATATCTGAAATCCTCAAAATATTACACTGCAGCACTATTACCTCTCAGTGGGGATCTCTTGCTATGCTTAACATTTTTATACCAATTAGTTCTTTTTCTCTTATACCAGGGATCTGTCCAGACTTTTCTCACAGGGTCCTGTTTTTGTGAAATTGTGAAGTTTTTCTTATTTTTGTGAAAATTCTAGTCACAATATTGTGAATTTTAAATTATCGATATCTTCATGTTCTATCCTTCATATATAAAAAGCTAAGTAATATGCTCTTTGGTGAGTTCAACTGCTTACTTACAGGCCAGCTTTTATTTTTAAATGACTAAATTTGTGAAAAGTTCAATTTGAAGGTGAAAAAATTCTGTGAAAGGTCTATTTAAGGGAAAAATAATTTTGTGAAGGGTCCTGTTTTGGGATAAAATGTTTTGTGAAGGATCCTGTTTAGGTATAAAAATTTTTGTGAAGGGTCCTGTTGTGTGAAGTTTTAAGAAAAATTATTTTGTGAAGGGTCCTTTAAAGGACCTAAAATTTTCCTAAACATATCCCTGATTATACATTCTTTTACAACAGCTGTTGAGCAGATGTTATTCTTCCATTTTCTTTAGCTCCAATATTTGTTATAAATTTATTATTGCAGAAGTAGAATGAGAAAATAAGATTCTGGTTATTTACGCTCTTACTTTGCAGAAATTTATTATACTTGCCATGCTTATTTTATATAAAAGAGTGAATAGTTTGATTACTTACAGGAACTTATGACATCACAATTATATATTAGACTAGAAAGATAGCCTGTCAAAAATGACAGAATATGAGATATAAAGATACATGCAACACATGTGAAGAATGAGTTTTTCTCACTTGTTCCGCAGTGATAGATGAAAGCAACAGATTTTAAAGATGAAATACATTTATGAAAAATTAATACAGTAGAAGACCACTAATCCGCACAGCTTGGTTCCAAGTATTGTGCGGATTTGAGGCTTTTTGCAGATTACAGGTCATGTCTATATTATAAAATTAGATATATGGCTTCTTCATGTTAAATAAATTGTATAAATATTGAATAAAAAAGCATATATGACATGAAACAGTGAATAGGTTGCCAGAAAATATATTGAAATTTTCCTTCTTCGCCAAGGCCCCTAAAGTGGAAAAGTACCGAGAATTTAACTTTTGTATCCGACTATATAAAGCACAGTACTTTTCTAGTATAGGGCCCTTGGTATACTTTTTTAAAGTTTGTCATAATTTGGGCTTCAGAAGTGAGATTTTTTGCAAACATAAACAGCTATGAAAACAAAATTAATGAACTTTCAAGTTTATTTATATAATCTATAATAAACATTTTATTTATATCTATATTATTGTATTTTTTATATAAAATTTACTTCTGTTTGTATGCAAAAATGGATTCTTTATATTAAATAAATTGTATAACTATTGAAAAATTACTTGTGTATATGAAACAGTGAATAACTTGCTAGAAAATATGTTGCCAAATTTCATTTTCTCTGCCTCGCCAAGGCCCTTATACTGGCAAAGTACCTAAAGCACATTAAAATCGGGCAGTTAGGAGCTCAGACAGTACAGCGGTATCTATTGGCTGTTAGGTTGTTAGTAGCATCGGGATGAAGATGTAAAGACATACATTTTCATATCTTGCACTTTAAATTCTCACCCATAGAATTTGAAAAAAAGAAACCCTTAAAAATGTGGAGTTTAAATTAAATTGTGGTGACCTCAGTAGTGAAATATTAATGGTTTTAAATGGAAATTTTGCCAAATTACCTAGCTATGGCCAAGTTGGCTTCATATATGACAACTTATTTTTGTTGCCAAATTTGGCATGATTTCGTCAAATTTCGTGATATCTCGCCAAGTTGGTCAACATTTGGCGCTACTGAGGTAACCCTGCATTAGTATTTTCAACAATTACTCATTAGAATAAGGCGGCCCTACTGGAATTGTGAAGGACACACAGAGACTTGGATTTCATTTTATATAAACGAGTTGGAACCCGTCGAAATTCGACGAATTAAAATGTTTAGAATGGAACTGTTAGACCGAATTTATAATAAACCTACAAAAACAATTACAATAAAAAATTCATCTCGCATTGGTTGTCTAACTCTTAAAACAAATAATGTTTTAACCTAAAATTACCAAAATATTATTTCCACAAACTTCAACTGCCTAAATTATTGAAAAATTAAACTGTATTAGAATACGTAATCAAGATCAGTAATTATGTTGAAGTTATCGATTGAGGCTCTTATTGTTTTTACGGGATGAAAAATCAGTAAAAAGGATTTGGCTTTGTCACATCATAAAATTTCCCCCCATAAAATCTAAACTGTAAGTTATTTTCACATTCTCAAAATTTATATATGCACCACTCAAATCACAATTTAAAAGTATTTTAACGCACAATACATTATTAATGAATGTATTTCCAAACTTAAAGTTACGTTTGTCCAATAGAACTTTTTATGTTAACATTTGCACAAACTTTAAGTTCTAATCTCAGTACCTGCAAAAACTTACCATTCAGAAATTTGCCTTTAATTCCCATAGTATTGGCCATTTAGTATTGGTCAAATATTTAGTTTTATCAAAGAAAATGATCGTTTTGTTTTAAATATGACATCATTTTTACTCACTGAATCATTTTGCCTAGCGTCTCAAACTCAGTATCAGTGTAATGTAAAAATATTGAAATATCTTCTGCAATCTTTTGATATATGAAGAAGAATGTGTGTGTTTTTTTTTTTTTAATGGCTGACGTAATTTTCTGTTCAAAAATTAGAAAAAAGTTACTTTTATTTGTAATATGAAAATGGCATCAATAAGAATATAATCAATAAAAATAAATAAACCATGACTAATCTCCCTTTACTTTTAATAGAAATAGAGTACTTCAGTTGCCAATATTACAAAATTGGTACTAAAAACTATAAAAAAATTAATATCTCAAAAATAAATTGAGATAGATCTTTCAAACAAATTGCACTTAAAAGTACATTTTTTCTCCTATACGACGATGTAAAAATTGAAACTGTGCGATGTTTAGAAGTTTCAAAATTTGCCGTAGAAAAAAATTGTAAAACCAAAATTTCATTTTAAATTTCAAATTGTTGCCATTCGCAGAATGACGTATGCGTTATGCACAGATATGTTTGTCCTTTATAATATAGATAGATATAAGTATAATTTTTAAATGAAATGCTTTTTATGCCTTTACAAACTTACTGTACTTAATGTTTTACAAGACTCAGGAATTAAGCTTAGAAACAATTAAAAGTTTTTTTTTTTCATTTATTCCTGAGGCAAAATACCTGTAGGAACTTACCAAATTATATTAACTTTAGATTAGATTTTAATACTTTTATGTCATTTTTAAACATTTAGAAAATAAGTTGATTAAAATCATGATTTAATCGCCAATTATAATCATCTGATTAAAATCGTTCACACCCTATTTTCACGTGTAATAATTTAATTTTTTGGGGGGCATTTTTTACATATGGCGATATTAAATATTTGGGCATTTTTACATATGCCGTACTTGTCACCATTAAATGCACTTCATGTGTAATAAATAACTTAATTATTAAGTTTTCTTACTTTTTTTAATATTCACGTGTAAATTTATTTTTTATTTGACTTTCAGCTGACGTTACCTCTACTTCTATGTCTACTGGAACTAGAGATGCACCAAATATTGATTTTGGCCGAATACCGAATATTCGGCCTGCTGAATAGTAACTATTCGGCCGAATACCAAATATTCGGCTTGTCGAATACTTTTAAATTTCAAAATTTAAAGGCATTAAAATGTTAAATTTTAAAACAATTTTACATAACATTTAAAACAAACTTTTATAATAAACAAAAGCTTTTTTCAAGCAAACTTTATGCTGAAAAAAAATCCGCTCTGAGTTATTTAAGAACAGGATAGTTATAAAAAAAAATTTTAATTAATAAAATTTTCTTAAATTCTAAAACAAACATTTTAAAATCAAAGAGAAATTGTGAAAAAATTGGAAGAAAAATTATACAAGTACATATATTTGCTTGTCAGGAAGAGATTAAAGTTAATAAATAATACAATCGATTAAAATTTTATATGGTGACAACTTAGCAAGAATAACTGTTCTACTCCCTTTGATCAAGCAAGTAAGTTTTTAAATGCATCCTAGATCAGTGTCTGGAGTGGGCAATCATTTTCAGAGGTTGTAAACGTTGTTCTTAAAATCTTAGCAAGAAACATTATTTACTGGACAATGTTGAGAAACTTGCATTTGTACATAATTCCTATGAAAATCCTCATGATTGGTTAATTTTCTTAAATAATACTTAAACAGCAAATAAATAATGTAAAAACATTCTCTTTTATTTAAATATGATTCTGTTTGTAATTATTCTGAATATCTTTATAAGTTGACTGTTAAACGTAGAAGTTGTATATAAGGTTTTAAAAAATAATTTAAAAGTTTTTTTAAAAAAGTATTTGGTTCAGCCGAATATTTCGATATTCGGCCAAACTGAATATTCGGTTAATTTGCTATTCGGCATACCGAATAGTTTGATATTCGGCCAAACCGAATATTCAGCAACATGGCCGAATACTGAATAGATACCGAATATTCGGTGCATCCCTAACTGGAACATCTATGATGACTTATTTTGCATAGAAAAGTCTCATAATAACTTTTAAAATTCCTAAATTTAAAACATTAAAAAGTAATGTTATTGAAATATTAAGTTGTTTTAAATGTTAATAGCAATCTCTAATAGCAGCAAGATTTACTTTTCTTGCTGCAAATGAGAGAGAGGAAACAATAAATGATGTCATTTTCTCATTAAACAGAAAAGAAAACCAGGTGAAAATTTCATTCTCATTGCATTCAGTTGGACAATTATTTCATATATTTGTTTTAGATACCTGAACGGTTTAAAAAGGTCTAATAACTCTTAAAATTTCTAAATGTAAAATATTAAAAAAGTAATATTATTGAAATATTAATTTCTTTTAAATTTTAATGGCATTTCTCCAATTGCGGCATATTTTTTAAATTGATGCTGTAGACGAGAGACAGAGAAAAGGGTAAATATCATTTTTGCATTACTGATGTCTTTTTTTTTTTTTTAACTGAAAAGAAAATCTTTTACTTTTTTTACGAATATAGAATTTGAAGATGACAAACAATTTTTGGTTTACGAGGTAAACTGATTCTTGATGATCGGAATGCGAAAAAAGCTTTTATTTTCAAATTTCCCTGAAAAACATAATTTAACCACGATATTGCCTTCACTAACGATTGACATAAAAGATAATCTTAATTTGACAATGACAAAAAAAAAATTGTTTTCCTTTTCTCAACAAAAATGCAGTAATTCAGTTGCCATCATTACTGAAATGCATACCTGCCAACATGTCAATTTTGAAATCCTTACAATTTTTATGACGTATTCTTACGTGCTTAAAAATACATAACATACGCACATGCAATGAAAAAAGTAATATTTCATGATATTTTCTATGCTATATTCAAGTATAGTTTTTTTTTTTTTTCCCCAAAACAAAAACGTAAGATTTCATAAGAAATTTTTTTTTGTATGGGAAATTCTAAATAAAAAAAGGAAAAAAAAAAAATCTCAAATTCTCAGCAAATTTTCTGAAAGATTACAGCAAAGGGATTGGGGTGGAAAGATGAGGGGATTCCCTGTAGGTGCTAATTATGAGTTTTTTCGAGGCCCTTTGACGAAATTCGCGTTTTTGCCATGATCCTGTGAAAAATTCGTGTTTTTTTCGCGATCCTTTGAAGAAATTACTGTTTTTTTCCCCGCGATCTTTTGACGAAATTTGCGTTTTTTACGCAATCTTTTGCCGAAATTTGCATTTTTTTCGCGATCCTTAAAGAAAATTAGTGCTTTTTTCTGCAATCTTTGACGAAATACGCACTTTCTCGTGATCTTTTGACAAAATTAGCGTTTTTTACGAGTTCCTTGACAAAATTCGAGCTTTTTTACGTGATCTTTGACGAAATTCGCGTTATTTCCCGGGAACTTTGACAAAATTCGTTCTTTTCACGATCCCTTGATGAAATTCGCGTTCTTTTCACGATCCCTTGATGAAATTCGCATTCTTTTCACGATCCCTTGATCAAATTCGCGTTCTTTTCACGATCCCTTGATGAAATTCGCGTTCTTTTCATGATCCCTTGACGAAATTAGTGTTCTTTTCCCTCGATCTTTGACAAAATTCGTGTTTCTCCTGCGACTTTTGACAAAATTCGCGTTCTTTTCACGATCCTTCGAGAAAAATAGTGTGTTTCTGCGCGATATTTAACATAATGCGCGTTTCTTTCGCGATCCATTGACAAAATTAGTTTTTTTTTTACATATCTTTGATAAAATTTGTGTTTTTTCCCGTGATCTTTGACGATATTCGCAGTTTTTTGCGATTCATTGACAAAATTAGCCTTTTTTTCACAATCTTTTGACGAAATTCGCGTTTTATCCCCACAATTTTTGACGAAATTCGCGTACTTTTCTCAATTCCTTGACGAAATTGGTGATTTTTCCCGCGATCTTTGACGAAATTGCCTTTTTTTCACGATCCTTCGACGAAATTAGTGTTTTTCTCCGCGATTTTTAACGAAATTAGCGTTTTTTTTTTTTTTTTTCGCGATCCTTTGACAAAATTAACATTTTGTGTGCGATCCTTTGAAGAAATTAGCTTTTTTTTTTGCAATCCTTTGAAGAAATTAAGTGTTTTTTTATGCGATCCTTTGACAAAATTAGCATTTTTTTCACGATCTTTGATGAAATTCGCGTTTTTCCGCGATCGCTTTTTCCATGCGCAAAACCGTACAATCATACTGTTCATCCGTACAACTGTACACTCAGAATAAAATCCGTACAAGTTGGCAACTATGGAAATGTCATTAAAATTAGAAAAAAAATAACATTTAGATTAACACAGACTAATTCAGATTTCAAAATTCTAATACCGCTTTTGACATATGTAGATCAATACAAATAATTGGTGTTAATTTCATAGCCAAGTTCCATATTTTAGGAGAAATAGCTGTGTCAGTCGTTTCATATATAAAATGGTAGATATGTGCTATAATGGTCGGAGAACTTCTGCTTTATTAATATGAAATGTATTTGTTTAATGTAATAGAATTATATAAGTACTTGCCAGCCCATTAGCAGAAAGTGCGCAACGTGCGTCACAGATAGGTCTTGCAGATAATTTTACCAACTTAAAAAAAAAAAAAAGTATTTCCTTACAAAAAAGTACGAAAATTCAGACAAAAAAATGGCGAATTTGACAAATGGTCGCCGAAAAATATCAATTTCAACAATCGTTCGCATAAAAAATTGGTAATTAATAGCCAAAGGGTCGCTAAAAACGTAAATTTCATCAAAAGATCCCGGGAAAACATTAATTTCGCCCCAGGATTGTGGAAACAATGCAAATTTCTTCCAAAGGATTAGCGAAACAGATCGAAAACTGGCGATTTGAAGTAATTAAAATAATAAAACTTTGTAAAAAAAAAAAAAAAAAAAATCGCCATAAAATAAAACAATACACAGGACGAGTTTCGAGCTAAAAACATAACAGCTCGTCATCAGCTACAACACACGTGTCCGCAAGCGAACAAGGTAAAAAATGAACTGAAGGTAAAGAATGTTGCAAAGAATCTGACAGATGGCGCTAGCTGAAAGAGGCACATGTAGAAGAGAAAGGTGTTGCCAAAAAGATAGAAGAGAAATTGATAGGGGAAAAAAAAAGAATTAAAATAAAATAAAAGAAGTAAATAAAAAAAATAAATAATAATAATAAATAAATAAAAAGGAAAAGAATTACAAAAGTAATTTCCACGCTGGAGATAGGAAAGGAGATGATGGGAGATCATTGACAAGATTAGCAGAATTTTTAGAAATAAAATATGCTTTATGAAAATCCAAGTGAGAGGCAGGGGAAGAAATAATTTTGGCCATGGAGAAATTGAAACAATGACTGGAAGACCAACAGTGAGAAGCAATTGAAGATTTAAAGATTTCTTGATTTGCAATATACCTCTGATGCTCGCCTAATCTGAATTTTAAAGCTCTCTTTGTTTGACCAATATAACCTAAATTGCAAGAGCAAGGAATATAATAAACACCCCACCGGTTCTCAGTAGGAACAGGATCTTTCAGAGAAGATAATTTAATTTTATTCATAGGTTTGAAAATAACTTTAAAATTAAAACGAGAAAGGATTTTAGCAATTTTGTTTAAAAAAAAAATTTTTTTTTCTTATTTTTTTTTTTTATTTTATTTATTTATTTATTATTATTATTATTTATATCTTTTGAATTTACTTCTTTTATTGTATTTTAATTCTTTTTTTTTCATTTCTTTTCCCTATCAATTTCTCTTCTATCTTTTTGGCAACACCTTTCTCTTCTACATATGCCTCTTTCAGCTAGCGCCATCTGTCGGATTCTTTGCAACATTCTTTACCTTCAGTTCATTTTTTACCTTGTTCGCTTGCGGACACGTATGTTGTAGCTGATGACGAGCTGTTATGTTTTTAGCTCGAAATGCGTCCTGTGTATTGTTTTATTTTATGATGATTTTTTTACAAAGTTTTATTATTTTAATTGCCAAAGGATTGCTGTATAAACGCAAATTTCGTCAAAAAAATCCCGGCAAAAACATGAATTTAGCCCAAGGGGCACTGAAAAAATGCAAATTTCTGACACAGGATCGTGGAAAAGACACGAATTTCGTCAAAGGATCGAGGAAAAGACACGAATTTAGTCAAACAATTGCGAAAAAAGAAGAAAAAAAAAAAAAACCCGCAAATTTCTCTAAAAGGATTGCGGGGAAAAAGCGGAATTACTGCAAAAGAATCGACGTAAAAACGAACATTCGATCAAAAGATCCTGGGAAAAACGTGAATTTCGTCCCAAAGGTGCCGAAAAAACACAAATTTCTGTCACAGGATCACGGAAAAAAACACTAATTTTAGCAAAGGATCGAGGAAAAGACACGAATTTAGTCAAACGATTGTGGAAAAAAAATGCAAATTTCATCAAACGATTGCAAAAAAATGCAAATTTCTCAAATATGATTGCAGAAAAAATGCGGAATTTTGTCATAAGATCACAAAAAATGGAAATTTCTGCCAAAGGATTGCGGTAAAAACTCTAATTTCGTCAAAAGGACTCCTGATTCGTGCACAGAATTCCTGAATTTTAACTTAGTTTACTCCTGACTTCTACTCTTGTTACCGAAAATACCGTATCTTTATTTATTTATTTTATTTATTTATTTATTTTTTTTTGCACTTAAAGAAAAAAAAATCAAGCTCTGTTCTCTTAACTTTTTATGGTATCTTACTAAGTTAAAACCAGACCTGCCAACCTTTGAAAATGAGAAATCGTAGCACACAAAATTTAAATTAATCTGGTGATTGGTTGGTTGGTTTTTCGTGTTTCACAGCCATCTTTTGACATTCGTAAAAGGAATAAGGTTTCCGTCTTTCAACTCAATATAATAAATTTTTTCCTCTGAAAATTTTTATACGATTTTTAGAGTTTATTTTCGTTTTGCAGCGTTTTTTTTTTTTTTTTTTTTTTTTTAAGAAGCCTGGTTCCAATTTTTTAGCTCAATACAGTAAATTTTGACGGAATTCGCGATTTTTTTCCCGCCATCATTTCAGAATATTCACAATTTTTATCCCACAGTCGTAATTCATATTTTTCTATCACGATTCTTTGTTGAAATCTGCACTTTTTACCATGAACTTCTGACGAAATTCGCATTTTTTACGCGATCCTTTGACGAATTTTGCGTTTTTTTTACCACGATCCTTTGACTAAATTAGTGTTTTCTTTCTGCGATCTTTCGGTGAAATTTGCGTTTTCTTACTAATTTTTCGATGAAATTTGCATTATCTTACTGATCTTTTGACGAAATTCGCGTTTTCTTTCTGCAATATTTTGACAAAATTCACATTTTTGCCACGATCCTTTAACAAAATTTATTTTCTTCTGCGACTAATTGACGAAATTGCTTTTTTTTAAACGGCCATTTGTCGAAATTCGCGATACTTTATCGCAAATCGTGCGATTTTGCACACTATTTCAAACCTTGCTCCTCAAGGAACCCCCTCCAGAATTCTTAAAATGGCACCCTTGTTTATAAGGAAGGGAATTCCTGTATAAATATTTACAAAAACACGATTAGACAGTTTTATGTTAAAAAGTTTCTTTTGCAGCCCAGAATTTTTTTTTTCTCATGAGCATTTTTTAATGCCCGAATTTTCGTGCCAATTTTTTAAAACTTTCGGAAATGAATACTTGGAAATTTCGGAACAGAATCACTCCTGAAAAATATGCTGCACGGGATAAAAATCGCAACTAGAAACAAAAAATGCTTTTGCGTTTTTTGCAAAAAATCGTAGTTTAAGACCAATTTTCGTAGCATCGTAGTTTATAGGTCCAAATCGTAGCAACTACGATTTTTTCGTAGCAGTTGGCAGGTATGTAAAACACATTTTTCTTCAAAAATTCTCTAATAATATAATGTCTTAAAAGATACCTTTTATAAAAAAAAGGAAAAGATCTGATAAGATTTCTGTGAAATAGATAATCAATGTGGTCACTATTTTCCTTGTGTGTTATTCTATGACATTTTTATGCATGTATCTAAAAGTGTGCTGGAATTTTATTTGTTCTCGAATGTATGAACCATGTTACATATTCATTATTATCTAATTCTTTATAAAATATTAATTTTTGCTATTTACTTATTTAGGTTAATATTATAGTTGGAATATAGTTCTATTTATTTTAACACTTATAATGCTTGTACATAAAAAAAATGTAACACGCTACACCCACAGACAATTTTCATCCCACTAAATTGCTGTCGCAGACACAACTATAACTTTCTGCTACTGGGCTTGCAAGGATTAGTCAGAAAATAAGTTTTCCTAAAATACCAAGTATAGTGTTTTTATTCCTAAGTAGCAATATAATGCAGACATAAAAAAGTAGGCTTACTTTATTTGATGGCTGGGGTTAAGCTTGAAGATTGTTGCTGAAAGTTTTTTTTCCCCAAAATTTATGCTTAATAGCTATCTTCAATGTTTTCTGCACTCGCTCTGCCTAGTAGTTAGAATGCCATGGTTCATACACTCAAGAACAAATAAAATTCAAGCACTTTTCAAGCACTATTCCAGTACTATTCAAGGACTGTTTAGATACATGCATAAAATTGGCGCAGAATAACACATAAGGAAAATAGTCACCCCATTGATTATCTATTTCAAAGAAATCTTATTGGATCTTTTAATTTTTATAAAAGGCATTTTCAAGACATTATATTATTAGAGAATTTTTAAAGAATAATGTGTTTTAACTTAGTGAGGTACAATGGAAAGAAATTTCACATATAATATAAAAAAGAAAAGTGCCCAGCTAAACTGATGGCATTGAGCTCACAGGCTATTTACACTAATTGTATATCATACTCTTATTTTAAAGAATAACGCCCCTCAAAAAAAAAAATAAGTGAAGGGGAATTAGCACCCTTTTCTCCCTTTATACTTAACCAGTGAACCTCCAAATCTAATCAGAGAAGCTCCTTATCATTATAAACCGGTATACCAAATTTGGAGCAAATCGAATAATCCTGCAAAAAAAAAAAAAAAAACATTTGTCTAAATTAAGGGGGTGGACTAGCCCCCCCCCCTTTATCCTTAACCAATGAATCCCCAAAACGAATCAGGGAAGCTCCTTAACATAATAAACCGGTATACCAAATTTGGAGCAAAGCGAATAATTCTGCATGAAAAACCCGTTTATATAAATTAAGGGGGGTGGACTAGCCCTCCTTTCCCCTTTATCTTTAACCAGTGAACTCCCAAAACTAATCAGGGAAGTTCCTTAACATAATAAACCGGTATACTAACTTCGGAGCAAATCGAATCATTCTGCATAAAAAACCCATTTATCTAATTTAAGAGGGGCGGGCTAACCTCCCTTTTCCCCCTTTATCCTTAACCAATGAACCCCCAAAACTAATCAGGGAAGTTCCTTAACATAATAAACCGGTATACCAAATTCGGAGGAAATCGAATGATTCTGCATGAAAAACCCATTTATCTGAATTAAAGGGGTGGCCTAACCCCTTTTTTCCCCCTTTATTCTTAACCAATGAACCCCCGAAACTAATCAGGGAAGTTCCTTAACATAATAAACCGGTTACCAAATTCGGAGCAAATCGAATCATTCTGCATGAAAAACCCATTTATCTGAATTAAGGGGGTGGACTAACCCCCCTTTTCCCCCTTTATCCTTAACCAATGAACTCCCAAAATTAATTAGGGAAGCACCTTATCACAATGAACCTAGAAAAAATTTTTGAAGCAAATCGGATGTTTCTATCAAGAGTTGTCGCGTTACGTACGTACATACATACAGAACGGGCGGGCACATAAGCTCTCAGGCTTTGATAGCCTCTGAGCTAAAAAAGGCTATCCACTCCAGGCACTAACTATGCTGTTTGTCACGACAATTTGACGAAATTCGCCGTTTTTTCGCGATCTTTCGACGCAATTTGCCACTCTTTCGCGATCTTTCGACGCAATTTGCCACTCTTTCGCGATCTTTCGACGCAATTTGCCACTCTTTCGCGATCTTTCGACGCAATTTGCCACTCTTTCGTGATCCTTCGAAGCAATTTGCCATTTCTGCGCCGAAATTTTCCGTTTTCTCGCAATCTTTCGTGGAAATTTTCCGTTTTCTCGCGATCTTTTGACGCAATTTGCCGTTTTTTCGCGATCTTCCGTCGAAATTTGCCATTTTTCGCGATCTTTTGACGAAATTTGAGGTTTTCTCGTGAATTTATGACGAAATTTGTAAGTTTTTTGCGTTTCTTGGACGAAATTGGTGGTTTTTTTTCGCGATTCTTTAACGAAATTTGCATTTTTTCCGCGATCCTTTAATGAAATTTTCGTTTTTTCGCGTTCCTTTGATGAAACACGCGTATTTACGCGATTTTTTAATGCAATTCGCGTTTTGTGCTTGATCCTCTGACGAAATTTGCGTTATTTCTCTATTCTTTGACGGAATATGCGTTTTTTCCACGACCTTTTGACAAAAATTGCATTTTTCAGCGATTCTTTAGCGAAATTACCGGATTTTTTTTTCATGCGAACAATCGTTCAAATTGATATTTTTCGGCGACCATTTGTCGAAGTTCGCAATATTTTCCAGCACTTTTCATTCCTTGAAAATGAATGCTTTTTTTTCCAGCACTTTTCATTCCTTGAAAATGAACACTTTTTTTTCCAGCACTTTTTCTATTTTTTCCAAAGCGTACGAACCATGAATGCTGGGCACAAAATAAGAAGCTTGGGCTAATACTGACAGTGTAGTCCAAGGTTTACATGATACATGAACGATAATTCGTGTCACTTTCCCTTTAAGGGTCCTCCGAAGGCATTTCTTTTGTAGCAATTATGCTAGCATCAATGACCACCACCATTAATGCTTTCTGAAAAATGGTTCTATTATTTATTATTGCCATGTCTCTGATCTTCTTTCTTAGTTTAATAAAGACCAACAGATTCTGTGAGCAATATAAGTGCTGCTGAACAATGGTTGCCACCTGCTGAGTGACTTCCTTCTCTTTTATACATATTTCTATTTTCAATATTTGCCAATCTTCAGCCAAGCACCATAGAATTTTTTTCTTTTGAAAAACCTCTATTTTGCTTTGAAGTTTAAATACATCCAGAAATTCTACTTGAAATGCTACATTTGATATACAGTCGAACCCCGTTAATACGCGAATCAAGGGACCGATCAAAATTCGCGTATTAACCGAAGTTCGTGAACTTTCTTCCAGTGGTCCATATAATAACAACCTATATGTATAAAATAGGGTTCGTACGTATTAGGGGATTCAAGGTATTTTAGGTGCTTTAGTACCATAAATTTCGCAAAGTACTGGTCGCTATAGCTAAAGATATATTTTTTTTCATTAAAGAAGTCAAATATTACTTTACGAAAATTCAGGAAAAAGGCGCTTGAAAGTCATTGAAACCTATAAACCCTGTCAGGGTTCCTACGCAATTCTGATAAAAAAATTCCCTGACTTTTACAGGTTTTCCCTGACTTTATTTAAAAATTTCCCTGACTTTTCTCAGTAAAAATTCAGCCTATATTGTTGTAAAACCCTCCACAATGGACTTTATTCCAACAGAGCCTTAGAATCCTATGTCTTTTAAAAATTAGATTTATTATGTACATCACATAAAATTGAACAAAATGAACACAAAAATTTGTACTAACCTTGTAAACTAAAACTAGTGTGAACAAAATTAAAATCCTTGTTAGCTATACAGAAGAAATAGAGAAAAGTGTCGATAATACTCCAAAATCGATATAAAAAAAAAGTTTAAAGTTGATAAAGTAAATAATTACATAAAAGTTACTTTTTGGAAAGGTAGATATAAATTTTGGCCTGTTTGACATGCGGCTGTGCCATTTGCATGCTGTTTTCAGCCTTATTTAGGTGATGATAAGGCTCGTTCGTCAAGGGTTCATCCTCTTCTTCCTATTCATTCGATTTTTTAGGCATTGTTGATATCATCCAGACTTCTGAGCTAGGGGGCTACTAGATCTTTGTCGATAATAATGAACATATCTAAATAGATAAAATCTTCCCCTACAGTTTCTTTTTCGCCAAGCCAGCGTCCTTCAACATCAGAGCGCGAGATTGGCTCTTTACAGATGGCGTCCTCGCCACTTCCAAATCCCCTTTTTCTAAAACACTTTGCAATCGTCATTGGTGTGACACTTTTTCATGCTACGGTAAGCATGTGAATAGCATCAAGGGCTGTAATAGGATGACCTCTTAGCAAGAATGGTGCCTGTCGTATTCCATTTGGTGAAGGTATTGTCGTACTATGCGAGTCTTGTAATTTACCTTGGCGCTGTTAATGATTCTTTGGTCTATTGGCTGAGTGACAGTGGTCGAATTTGGAGGTAAAACTTCAATTTGGACTTCCCCATGCCTCCTTTATCTTTCGGATGCGCAGGGCAATTGTCCACAAGCAATAACACATGGCGTGATTCTTTTCCCATCGGCCGGTCATGTTGAAAAAAGATTGACCATCATTCACGGTCTTCGCTGACTTTCTCACAGTAAGGGAAGATTTTAGACGTTTTTAAAGCATCGTGGGTTGTGCGATTTCTGTATGACCAGTAGCTTTATCTTCTCTGAACCATCAGATTTTGCATTGAGTAGAAAAAACCTAAATTCGCACTCGTTATAAATACCACGACTTGAGTAGTTCTTTACAAGCTGCCGAAGCACATTTGTTTTCCAACAAACGACGTCTTCACTGTTTACTGAAGCTGATTTACTGCACACTTTCTGAAATCTTATTCCATGGCGAGATTTAAGTCGATCCAGTTATTCATTTGAATTATTGAAATCTAAAAATACCATTTTCGCTGCGATTTCAGAACCTTTTCTTGGAATAGCAAATCCCTTATTGGGATATTCGTAGAGTGTGCCTGAACAAACCGCTCGTGGAGGGCTTCTACATGTCCTTAAACTTGGCGATTTTATTTTCTTGTTCCTTGTTCCACCAACAACAGATTGGTTACCGACGACATCCCTAATCTTCAGCAAAGTCCTTAAAGTCGATTCTTTATGCCTTTTTCTTTGGAGAGTGCCAATTTATTCGGGACAGCCTGGACATCATACTAATTTTTAATTTGTAACTTATCAGTGATAGAAAGAACCTTTCTTTTGATTTGTTTTGCTCCTTTCGCCACGGTAAAGACTAGATTAAAATTTTAAAAGAACGTTATCGTTGACCAGATTCCACCGGGAGCGACAAGCGATCGTCTTCCTGTGGAAAAGTATTCCCAAGCATTTTTTCTTTCTAATTTCTATTTTTTTCATTAAGCAATTTGTAAAGTCTACCTGAACTCGACAACATGATATCTTCTTTTCATTGCCGCCTTTCGGCGTTTGTTTACGTTTTTACCGCCACGGTTGGGTGGTTGCGTATCGCGTTTCGGTCGTATTTATCATTTTTATTTTAAGATATTTAAATTTAATTAACATGTAAAATCATCTTTTTAAGTCATTTTTATATTAAAGTAATTTTTCTAAAGTCATCGTAATATTTATTAAATGTTATTCAAATTAAAAGTAAATGTTAAGTATCTTCCGACTTATGCAAATTGCATAGTTGATTCTGATTGGCCGATGGGTTTTCGTCCTGATTTAAAGGGACAGCGATTTCATGTTTCGGTGTGCGATGTCTGATGGCTGACTTATGATACTATCTGGTATATTTTTATGAAGTTTCAGCGAATATCTAAAGTATATGGCTAAGTGCCGACGTAATTGTAATAACTCAAAGTTTAATAAGCATAATTGTTTAGTATGAAGAAGTTTCAGCGTAAAATTGTTAATTTAAATCGGTGAAAGTATACTACAAGTTGCTAATCGCTCAAAATTACTTATGTTGTTGAATAATGAGGTGCCCTCGAGTTCAGGTGGACTATCGTCTCAAGTGTTCATTAATTTTGGAACGGAGTAAAATGTTCCTGTATGTTAGCTCCAATAAAGAAATCTTCAAGGAAATCTGTTTCATCATTCTGGCACATTACTGTAAGTACATTTTACACTTACCTTATCACTGAAAACATAATATTACATATATAGGATTCATGAAATTGCATATATTTCAACATATTTTTATTCAAAGTTATTATTTCAACAATATTTTCAAGGTTTTCATGCATTACTTAATCTATTTTGTCAAGTCACTTTGCTGAATTTTTACATGGGTTTAACCCTTATTGTGACAAATAAAGATAGAGGGGCAAACAACCAACCCACCACCTTCATAAGGGAGGCCACACATTGAGGCGACAGATGGAAGATGAAGTGCGATTTAGGAGGAGAAACAGGTCGAAACAAAGAAGAAAGCTCTTTCAAACCTGTCTTTCCTCTGAAGTCAAGCAACATATTGCATGAGTCGCTTCAGTATGTGGCCCGCTTTAGATATGACAGCACTGATCAAACAACGAATTGGCACTGCTCTATGTTAGGATGGGAGTCAAATCGTTTCTCCATCGTAGGGGAAAAGTTCGCTTTTCACTTCTTTATTGGATAATATTACTACCGGTTCTTTCTTGATCAGGAGGAAAACAACACTTTTGCTTATTTATTGTGCACTCGTTAACAGTAAATTTTTTTCCCTCTTTTCCTGGTCTGTTTGACTAAAGAAAATAATCAGCTCCAGGAAAGATTTCTCGATTAAAAAACAGAGGTTTAAACTGATATTTTTAGAAAGGCTATTCATGGTTGCATTAAATTTGGACGGAAAAAAAACTTTCGTAGTTTAAAGACTTCACTTATGTAATGCTTGGGACATTATTCCCTCCAAAACCTCCTCCATTTCAAACAAAGTTCATTCGTGTATTAAACGTAGGTTTTTCTTGCCACGGGACTGATAAAATTTTGTGTCTTAAGCGGGTTCGAGTATTAAGAAGGGTTTTCTAATGCATAAGATAGGCGTTTTTCAAGGGACCGAAGGAAATTCGCATATTAAGCAGGGCGCGTATTAACGGGGATCAACTGTATTTAGCAGTGCAAGCTTGGCTATCGTCCCATCATCGGAAATTTCTAATTATTTTGCTGCTGGAAAGATTTTTTTTTTTTGCACAGGGATAACAGTTGGGTTAGTACTTTCTCCATCGACAGCCATCTCACTTCACTGTGTGAAAAAAAGTTAAGCATACTTGATATCTTTACAAAGCCTCTGTTCTCATCATTGTCACCTTTCTATTATACTTTATCCTTCTTTCATCTTTATTTCATTTCTTTATTTATTTTAATAAAATACTTTATTTTATTAAAACATTCTTACCTCTTTTTCTTTAAAGTCTCTTAAATTCAGTTTCCGACTTCATACTTTTTCCCTTTTTCATTCATGCAAAACAGCTTCAAGTTCTGCCGTAGTTCTCGTAGTGAATACCAGATGGCGTCGTATGTCCAGAGCGTCGGTGATCGTTGTCATGGTTACTCTTTCACGTGCTTCTTCCTGGAAGCTGGTTGGGAGTCTAACAGACATGCGTGGATGTCGTATTTCAGTTCATTCATTTAGAATAAATCGTCGTGCCTTGAAGTCATCTTTGCCAGTTGTATTTGTCTCTGTTCTGGGAAGGTGGAAATCGTTTTTCACAATGCTTCATCATAATGTCATCTGTTCAAATAATTTTATTCATTTGCTTTTACGATAATCCACTTCAACAGTAATTTGCTTTAGAGGAGATTCATTTTGTTTTGAATGTTTGTTTTTCGGGAGACTGAAATGGCGTACTGTTTAAAGTCGTCTTTATAAATATACAAGACATCGTGTCAACATAGCAGTTTTTTCTGAAACTACCTTTCTACCTTTTTGATGATGTCGTCTTCGGAATAAACAGCTTCATCGTTTTTCATCGTGAAGCTTGGGTGTTTTAAAGTAAAGTAGTGTCAACCCTTTTCGTAATGTGTTCGACTGTTTTTCCATGGTTTCTTCGTAAGAGAATAGAGACGTTTTATTTGTCGAATACGAATTGACTTTTTGTGTCGTGTCTTCAAAAAGGACATACTTACGTTTTTCAAGCCCTTGCTATACTATTGGGAATATAAGAATGTCGTAATTTATATATCATATTGTCATGTTACATTTCAAAGTAAATGCCTTTACTATTTGCCGTGATGTTTGTAATTCAAGTTTCAGATAAGTCTTTTCCATTTTTACATTTGTTGATAAACTGATATTTAAGAGATGTCATAATTTGCTTCTACATTAATATGTCTTAAGTTTAATAAATTATTTGTGTTTTTAAAATATCTGTCATTATTCTCCACCACATTATTTTTAGAATTATCTTTTACTTTTCAGACGTTAAAGTTTATCTAGCTTAATTATAATTCTTAATAATCATTTTTCTTTGGGGTTTAAACCAGCATTATGCTCCACTGCATATTTAATATCCTCTGCTACTCCACTTTAACCCCTAAGCACTATTTTATAGTGCTTATCAGGGATATAGTGCTTATACTAGGAAACAATTTCTTCACAAAGTGCCTTAACAGGGTTTCCAGCAAAACATGCCTGCCCAAAACATTCCATGTCAAATCAACCAAAAAATTTCAATTTTCAACCTGACCGTTTCAGATTTAAATGAAACTGTCAGGGATCATTCTCTCCGGTGATATAAATAAGAATAGATTTTTATTATTTTTTTAAATTTTCATACAATTAATTATTTAAATTTTGAAAAATCATCGTTTTTTTTTGGGTTGCATAAATTTTTCAGTTTTAAATTTCTGAAGTTCCATCAAGTGTACAGAATTTTATTACCCCTCATTTTAAAGAGAAATTTATAAGGTTTAATTTGATATCCAAGTTGACTAGGTTCAAATTTAAAAAAAAAATTCAGATAGTGTTTTTTAAAAATTTTGAAAAAAAAAAAAAAAATGTATGTTTGTTGTAATATTATAAGCTAAAATTTCTGAAATTTTTAGAATGGGATCTCAATGGGATCAAGAGTTTTGAAATAAAAACTGAAAATTACCATTCAAATAATACATAAATAACAAAATAGCTAGAATTAAGATTGTTATTTGAATGGTAATTTTCAGTTTTTATTTCATAACTCGATCCCATTGAGATCCCACTCTAAAAACAGAAATTTAAGCTTATAATCAGGGATGAGATTGACCAAAAAGCAAAAAAGCTGAAAACTGAGCCAACGACGTTTGAACAATGACAGTTAGTTATGAATTTCAAGCGCAACGAATATAATTGCTATTAAATATATAATTTAAATACAATTTAGCTTTGCGTAAATTAAAAATAAATTATTAACACGAATTTGGCAGAAATTATTTACTTTAATGAAAAGTTTATTTTACCAAGATACAGAACATTAATGTGAAATTTGCATTTTTTTCACGATCTTTAGACGAAATTTGCCATTTTTTTTTAGAGATCTTTTGATGAAATTTACCCTTTTTAAAGATCTTTTGACGGAAATTGCCGTTTTTTCCGTGATCTTTTGGCGGAAATTGCCGTTATTTTTCGCGATCTTTTGACGGAAATTGCCGGGTTTTTTTTGCGATCTTTTAACGAAACTTGCCAGTTTTCTGCGATCTTTTGATGGATATTGCCGTTTTTCCGCGATCTTTTGATGGATATTGCCGTATTTCCGCGATCTTTTGACAGATATTGCCGTTTTCGCGATCCTTTGACGAAAATTGTCGTTTTTACGCGATCCTTTGACGAAATTGGCGATTTTTCTTTGAATAATTGACGAAATTGATTTTTTTTTTTTTTTTTTTTTTTTTGGGTGACCATGTCTAAATTTGCGATACATCCTAAATGTCCGAATTTTCAGATTTATGACCGATTTTTTTTTTATTAATTTTCGGAAATGACTGCCGTAATTCTTGGACTTTTCGGAACAGAATCATCCCTGGTTCAGCGATCACGATGAAATAGGATAACCACCGCACACGATAAATGACTTCTCATAGTTGAAGTGTTGAAATATAAGCATATTTTGATGCAGATTAAAATCATTTCACGATTCTTCTTTTATTTAAACGAATAAAAAACGGATGTCTGCACGAAATAAATTCTTGAAAAATAAGAAATTAAAAGTCGAAAAAATGGCAAAAAAAACGAAAATTTGAAAAAAATCGGAAATAAAAAATGACAAAAAAGCTGAAAACCGCGGATCCGCGGAAAAATCTCATGCCTGCTTATAATATTACAACAAACATACATTTTTTTTTTACAAAAAATTTAAAAAACACCATCTAAAATTTTTTTTAATTTAATTTTTTTTTTTTTTTTTTAAACTGAGCATAGTCAACTTGGGTATCAAATTAAACCTTATAAATTTCTCTTTAAAATGAGGGGTCATAAAATTCTGTATGCCTGATAGAACTTGAGAAATTCAAAATTGAAAAATTATGCAATCCAAAAAATGATGATTTTTCAAAATTTAAATAATTGTATGAAAATTTAATGTGATAAAACAATTATAAAAATATATTCTCATTTATATCATCAGGGAGAATGATTCCTGAGAGTTTCATTGAAATCTGAAACGGTCAGGTTGAGTCACTGGTTTATTTGACATGGAATGACCCGTCTGGCAATTTCAGACTTTCCATGACTAAATCTAAAAACATTCCATGACCAAACAGGCATACAACGAAATTCACTATTTATTTCCACAATCCTTTGACAAAATTAGCTATTTTTTTGCAGTCGTTTGACGAATTTGACGATTTTTTCTAGAGACCATTCGACGAATATATCATCATTTTTCATTTTTTCCCCAGATTTTCCATGACTTTTTAGAAAATATTTGTAAATTCAATGACTTTTCCTATATATTTTTCAATTTTCCTGACTAAGTAGTAATATAATGCAGCTCCCAGCAACACATCCATGTTGAAAAGGCTGTGAGGGATTGGAATCAGACAACTGATTCATTTGAAGGATTTGATGGAATGTCTGCACATACTGAGACAGGAACAAAGCTGATAGTGAAATTTCATCAAATACCTCACAATTGTCAGGTTAGTGAGGAACTTTATGGCGAGACCAAGTGCTTCCATGGAGTTTGGATTTTAAACATTATATTATCAGGCACAGCACTTTGATGCCTAACTAGCCCTAGGGAACTGATTAAATCTCTTAAGCAGCTCTAAACGAGAATGCAAAGAGCGATACGATTTTGTAAATATCATGGTATTTTCAAAATAACCAACTTACTACAAATTAAATATTTCCAAACTTAATGTAAATTTAAAACAAACATAGTGCATTTAGCATGGAAACTTAATAAAAAATATTCTAAATGTACTTAAAAAAATTTTTTTTTACTTGCAACAAAATTGAAGATAACTGAAAACAGAGACAATTTTCTGAAACGTTCAACAATTTGCCTATTACACTTATCAAAAAACAAACTAAAATACCATATCAAGTATCAAGAAAATTTTGCTTTACACAACAAAATTTTAAATGCAAATGTGTAAAAAGCTTTTATTTGAAAATTTTTAACATAAATGTAAGCTTGTCTATTATTTTATTCCCTAATTTGTTGTGCAATTTACACTGAAGTAAACCAAAATCAGAAAAGACTTTTCTAATGAAGCTGCAAATAACAGATTGTCAAGTTAGACAATTTATCTTTCAATGACTGTTCTTAAGTTAATATCATAAAGGTCTGCACAGGCTGGAATTTTCAGGCTCAGGCACAGCCGGGTGTAAAAACAAAGTTTGGTCCGTGCCTGGCTCATTTATATTTTTGCAGTTCAAGGCCTGACCTAACTCAATTTCTACAAGTACAATTTTAAAAGAATATGGCATACATATTTTTAGGAAAATTTGATAGTATATTTTAGATTATTATGTGTTTGCAAGACAGAAAATATACAATAGCAACATTAATGATTTGTTAGACTCTTAGATTTTTCAGCATTCAAATTAATATTCATTAAAAAAATGAATATAGTTTAGAAAAAAAGAGGATTAAAAACATCATAGGGTCATTCCATGTCAAATCAACCAGTGACTCAACCTGACCATTTCAGATTTCAATGAAACTCTCAGGAATCATTCTCCCTGATGATATAAATGAGAATATATTTTTATAATTTTTCTGTCACATTAAATTTTCATACAATTAGTTATTTAAATTTTGAATTTCTCAAGTTCTATCAGGCGTACAGAATTTTATGAACCCTCATTTTAAAAAGAAATTTATAAGGTTTAATTTGATACCCAAGTTGACTATGCTCAGTTTAAAAAAATTTTTAGATAGTGTTTTTTAAATTTTTTGAAAAAAAAAAAAATGTATGTTTGTTGTAATATTATAAGCTTAAATTTCTGAAATTTTTAGAGTGGGATCAATGGGATTAAGAGTTATGAAATAAAAACTGAAAATTACCATTTAAATAACAATCTAATTCTAGCTATTTTGTTATTTATGTATTATTTGAATGGTAATTTTCAGTTTTTATTTCATAACTCTTGATCACATTGAGACCACACTCTAAAAATTTCGGAAATTTTAGCTTATATTACAACAAACATACATTTTTTTCAAAATTTTTAAAAAACACTATCTAAAAATTTTTAAAATTTTAAATAAATTTTTTTTTTAATTTATTTTTTTTAATTGAGCATAGTCAACCTGGGTATCAAATTAAACCTTATAAATTTCTCTTTAAAATGAGGGGTCATAAAATTCTGTATGCCTGATAGAACTTGAGAAATTCAAAATTGAAAAATTATGCAATCCAAAAAATGATGATTTTTCAAAATTTAAATAATTGTATGAAAATTTAATGTGATAAAACAATTATAAAAATATATTCTCATTTATATCATCAGGGAGAATGATTCCTGAGAGTTTCATTGAAATCTGAAACGGTCAGGTTGAGTCACTGGTTTATTTGACATGGAATGACCCGTCTGGCAATTTCAGACTTTCCATGACTAAATCTAAAAACATTCCATGACCAAACAGGCATACAACGAAATTCGCTATTTATTTCCACAATCCTTTGACAAAATTAGCTATTTTTTTGCAGTCGTTTGACGAATTTGACGATTTTTTCTAGAGACCATTCGACGAATATATCATCATTTTTCATTTTTTCCCCAGAGAACTTGAGAAATTCTTCTTTTGAAAAATTTATGCAACCCAAAAAATGATGATTTTTCAAAATTTAAATAATTGTATGAAAATCTAACGCATAAGAAAATTATAAAAATGTATTATCATTTATATGACTGGAGAGAATGATCCCTGACAGTTTCATTGAAATCTGAAATTTTCAGGTTGAAAATTGAAATTTTTTGGTTGATTTGACATGGAATGACCCCATAAGTTTTGAAGCTGTATAATGAAAAGTAAATTTTCAAAATATTGCTCTGTAATTTATTATGGTATATTTCTAACAATTACATTAACAAAAGTATGTATTTAAGCAGTAACTTATTATTTCTACTTCAGAAATTAACTGTTTTTTACTAATGATTTTGTAATATTGCCCTTGAAAACGAGTTATGAATCATTAGTTCCAATTTTATTCATAACTGTTCTCTCATTTTAAGTTCATTTTGTAGTTTTTCTTTTTGAATTAATGAATTTTCAATTTTGAGATCATACATTTTGTGCAAAGGATTTGTTGATGCTGACAACGATTCATTATTTCTGGTCTTTTTTCATTGGTTAAATTGTTTTAGTTACAAACAGCTTTACAAAATATTTCAAATATTTATGATTTCTTACATATATATCTATATTTGTTCTTTTTATGCATTCGCCTTCCTGTGGATATTTTTGTTTCGCCAATTTTGAATGTTTTAATTTTTTAATATTTCATATATTAGTGATTGGGATCTAGGTTTTAAAAAATTCATTAATGATTAGTTAAATTAATAATAGTTGATCCAGATTTAATATGTATAATGTCTGTGTCATGTATTGATACTCAATTTATTAATTTTTATTTTACATATCTCTATGTCTATATATTATTTAGACACTGACTAAACACCAATAACAGAAGTAGCAGCTAAAGACACAGAAAGGATTATGCAATAGGCATTTCTCTATTGTCAGTTAATCACTATCTATAATGCAGGTAAAAACAAACAAAATTACTCGCATCAACTGCCAAATGGACAAATTTTTGCAGGAATGCGGTGTTGAAATTAGCCATTTAGAATACTATTTATTAATTGTTTGCAAAGTATCATTGACTGGTCAATTTTTTTTTATCTGTTAAGAAAGAATCGAAATCTCATAGCAGTATTCAGTGTACTATATTTTCACAACGGTAAATCAAAGATACCTGTTATTAATTTTTATTCAGACTGCTAAAAGTATGACTGAAACATTTACACATTTAGGAAGAATAATTTCTGAAGCAGATAGACGAATTTCTATTTTATAAGCAATTACAAAAAATTAAGTTATTTTAGAACATATTGCAAAAAAGGATACAATACGGGGTTAAAAATAAATTTTCCAGTGTTTCTTGCCAAATCAATTTTGCTAACATTTCTTTTCATTGGCTACTGTTTATTTTTTATTTCTTATTCGCCAAATCGCTAATGTTGGTCAAACGCCAGAAAGAACCCTGCATACATATATATAAATGAAGCATGATCTCAGCCTGGCACAAGTCTGCTGAAATAACTATGCCTGGGGCTCAGACACAATATAACTGTCCAATGCCGATCACTAGGCTGGACATGTTATATTTCTGTACTGCTGTTGTCAAAATAGAATCAGCTTGTGCAGCAAATTTATATTTAATCTCACAAGTCATATCCACTGAAAATAGTTCAGATTTTATCAGCTTCATTTAATTTTTATATCGGCCTAGCTGGTCCACTTCAGCCCAACCTGTTAAAAAAATTGCTTTTATACCCCCAGCCCGGCCCATTTAAAAATTTGCCTTCATTTTGCTGGGCCAGGCAGAGTATGAAAAATTATTTTGAGAGTTCTTGTTTGTGTCCAAGTCAAGACATTAGTTTTAACAGAACAAATCCAGTTTTGTCCAAGCAAATTTACTGAACTTTGTTCTACTATGAGAAGAGGAAGGCTATAAGAATTGTTTATAAATGTCACATTTACTTGGATACTATCAAAGATATTTATGGAATGTTAAAATTGCAATTTAATGTCTGTGATTTCCAGTTCAGGTAAGTATATGTTGATTCTATAAAATAAGTTAAATGACATTAGGGTGCAAGGTACACCAGAGTCTACTTCAAAACTTATTGGCTTATAATGAACTGTGCAGAATTTAGTTTTAGGCAAAGCTTTTCCAACCTCCTTAACATTATAATACATAATAAAAGGTTTATTTCTTTATTTATCTTCAGAAACTTGCAAATTATGCTTTGCATCTTTTTTAAATTTTCAGTTCTGACAAACTTTTATAAAATGGCCGATTTCTCAAGATGGATGAGAAGTAATGTTAAATCTACCTCTCTTGATTGATGCTTTCTATTGCCACAGAGATTGCAATTTATGGTTAATTTAAGTGTTATTTGCTGCAATTTCTCTTGTTTCGCACTGGTTCATCCATTCACTTGTAATTGCATTTTTTTACTTCCAATGTTACTGTTTTTCTTAAGTTACTAGCACCTGTTTCCATTGCTTGAACGGCCAATGTTAGTTCATTTTCTAGTAGTATCTTCCTCTGTATTGCTTCATCCTGGATTCCGGAAAAATTATGATCACAGAATATTTCATCTAGGAAAATTCAAAATTGCAGTATTTTGTAAATGCGCAACACTGACAAAATCTGCTACAAATTCAAGCATGTAAATGCAGAGTCTGAAAAATATAAGAAAAATCCCATGCTGCTGATTTTTATCTGCAATTTAATTTGTCATGAAACACTGTTCAAGGTCTTTCAGTATATTGGCTCCACAACTCCGCAAAAGCTTCAAATTCTGATATATTTTTCAATGAACCCATTGTAATAACTTTGCATATGTAGCAAGCTTCGTGTGTGCAAGTTCACCTAAAAGTTTCAGTTCAAGATGGCATATTCAAAGCTGCGATGAAAAAATGGTTTTAAACTTTAAAAATATAAGTGTAATCCCAATCATTGTCGCCATTGCTGAGATTACAAATGTAGAATCTCAATAACAAAGAATCAAGTATGATTGGAACAGACTGGCTTTATTCATGTTACTAGTATCGCAACCAGCAAGAGACTGATCGTGAGATGAAAAGAAATATAAATAAATCGGCAGTTACTGGCAAAATCTTCTTTCGGTCAGATACAAACCCATTTACAGCATTTATGACATTTTATTTCATCACACTAAATTATTTCATAATCTTCATGGAAAAATCAGAAAACTTTCTTTTAAAAATAATCTTGTAAAAGTTTTCAACAAAAGTAGAGGAATAAAAAAGACAAAAATTAAGCCAGTAAATGATTTAGAGATTTTCAGATACTCAGCAAAAGCTTATATAATAATACAAAGTAATTTTGGTGTTAAGGAATACAAAGAAATTTCTTAATAAAGCATCGATAGAAAAACACGAAACTCAAAACAGATAAACAAAAGTGACAAAAGATCTAGACATTAACTACAAATTTAAAAGACTTAAGAAATCAAATCTGTTTCCATGCATGATAAAGTTTAGTACCTTTCCTTAATAAAAGCTGAGATTAAAAAGAATATTTTTACAAACATCTATTATAAAATAATCAACATTTGAAAAATATAAAAAACATATTTAGTAAAGATGAATGGATAGGAGAGACAATAAAATACCTCTAGTAATTCCTTTTCACATGCTTTTTTGAGCATTCTATATCGCTTTTCATCAGCAGATGACAATTCACCAGTTTCATCTTTTAGCTGCTGTAGCTTGTGTAATTCAGAGTGACTATAAAGAATCAGCATCAATTACTATAACAAATTGTATCAAAACTAATAAACTAAGAATAAATAAATGAAGTGAACATACCCTTCAAGATTTCTAATTTGATTATGTAAAGCCAGAAATGATACAGGTGAATTAATAGCCTCACGACTTTTGGCACATAATCTAACAACCTAAATCAAAATTTAGACATTAAAATTGAATACAACAGTGTCCCTTTTAAATAAGTTTATTTCAATTGACATGAGTAAATTATCACAATATAATGTAAGACAAAAACTTTTAAAAAGTATGTAGCTGCCAAGCCTTGTTAGTAAAATGAAAGAGATTTTTAGAGTGTGTTCAAAAATATAAAAATGGAAAATTAACTGTAATAAAGAAACAAACAGTTCTTTTCTTCATAACAAACTTAAAAAAAAAAAAAAAAAAAAAATACAGTTCTAGAAAAATAATGTAATCCAATTTTCAGTTAGATTGAAATAATATATATCTAAGATATGAAGACATTAAAATGAGAAAATGTATTAACTTTGAATTTAAATTCTTTACCTTTTTCATATAGGTCATATAGATTTTGTTGTCTTTTAGTGTAATCTTTAGATATAAAAAGTTAATGGTATTGTTAGATAAGAGGTTTTCCATTAATTCTAAATTAGTAGGATAGTCTCTACTGGAAATTGGGAAATATTAGTCTGATCAGTAACAATTTACATTATGTCATCAATATAACGATATAAATGTATGTTACTATTACAATAAGTATGTATATAGAAATATAAGAATGATAATAAACGGGAAATACATCTTTCTTGTGATATACAGACTTTCTGTTGATAAATTGTGTTATCTTGCAATATATAATTATTATAGATAATGAAATTAGAGTTTGAAAATAATCATCAATATTCATTGGTAGAGTCAATTTATGATGATACTTTTTAAATAACGCATGAAAGGATAAAGACTAATCCCCTTTTAAAACTTCAGCAATACATCATATTACTTTTAGATTTCATTTTCGGTTGATATGAGAATAAAAGTGTCATCTCAGCGATTTTTACAGGCACTTGTGGTTAGGGCTGGGTGCAGACCTGCCAACCTTTGAAAATGAGAAATCGTAGCACACAAAATTAAAATTAATCTGGATGTTGGTTGGTTGGTTTTTCGTGTTTCGCAGCCATCTTTTGACATTCGTAAAAGGAATAAGGTTTCAGTCTTTCAACTCAATATAGTAAATTTTTCCTCTGAAAATTTGCATACGATTTTTAGAGTTTCTTCTTGTTTCGCAGCATTTTTTTTTTAATTTGTAAAAGGAGCCTATTTCCAATCTTTTAGCCCAGTGCAGTAAATTTTGACGAAATTCGCGATTTTGTTCCTGCGATAATTTCAGGATATTCACAATTTTTTCCCTACAGTCGTAATTCAAATTTATCACGATTCTTTGTTAAAATCCGTGCCTTTTACCATGAACTTTTGACGAAATTCACATTTTTTACAGTGGTCCTTTGACGAAATTAGTGTTTTCGTTCTGCAATCTTTCAATGAAATTTGCATTTTCTTACTGTACTTTCGATGACATTTGCACTTTCTTACTGATCTTTTGACAAAATTCGCGTTTCTTTCTGAGATAATTTGTCAAAATTCACGTTTTTACCACCATCCTTTGGCGAAATTTATTTTCTTCTGCGACCAATTGACGAAAATGATTTTTTTTACAGGGTCATTTGTCGAAATTCGCGAAGGTTTATCACAAATCGTGCGATTTTGCACACTATTTCAAACCTTGCCTCTCAAAGAACACCCCACATTCCCTCCAGAAATTCTTAAAATGGCACCTTTGTTTCTAAGGAAGTGAATTCCTGCATAAGTATTTACGTAAACATGATTCACTCGTGGTTAATATACATAGTGTTTTATGTTAAGAAATTTGTTTTGCAGCCTGGATTTTTTTTCCCCCATGAGCATTGTTTAATGTGCGAATTTTCGGACTAATGGCCAATTTTTGTAAAACTTTCGGAAATTAACACTTTGAAATTTTGGAAATTTCAGAACAGAATCACTCCTGAAAAATATGCTGCGCGGGATAAAAATCGCAACTAGAAACAAACAAGTTGGAAATTGCTCGTCAAACGTGGCAAATGAGGTGCGTTCGTACTATAACAAGTTTTATAATTATTTTTTGCACCCCATATTGTACTGAATATATAATTTTTTGCACTTCATAAAGTCCATAGTCTTTAACATCATTAAAATGCACTCCCAATAATTTTTTTCCCATTCCCCCGAACACTTTTGACTGTCCCTGTAATTAAACTATACATCCGATTTTCCTAAAATTTGAAATGGCTCGACAAAATTTTGTAACAATTATATATTTAAAATTTCAGACCATTTGGAAGGCTGTAACATCATTAAAATGCACTTGCAATAATTTTTCCCATTGGCCGTAATGTAAAGAAAAACTTTTGACTGTCCCTGTAATTAAACTATACATCCGATTTTCATAAAATTTGAAATGGCTCGACAAAATTTTGCAACAATCTTATATTTTAAATTTCAGACCAAGCAGTTGGGTAGTTTTTGCTCTGTTATATGCGGACAGACGGACGGACTGAACGACGACTATAGGTGCTACGTATTTATATAATTATGAACGCACCTAAAAATGTGTTTGTGTTTTTTGAAAAAAAAAATCGTAGTTTAAGACCGATTTTCGTAGCATCGTAGTTTATAGGTCCAAATCGTAGCAACTACGATTTTTTCGTAGCAGTTGGCAGGTCTGTGGGTGTGTAAGCAAGCACCGGGAATTGTATGGGTCTTAACCACCTGTCACTCAATAGCTCAACTTCCAGTAAAATTAGCTTTTACCCATATTATGTCTTGCTAGCCAAATCTATGTCACTACACTGAGCATTCTAAGAAGATCATAAACTGGTTTTCAGATGAGTCATGTACATCAAAGGGTAATAAAATCAGGTCCCCAGAACTTTCAGTCTCTTCTGTGAATCTCTCATAAACAAAACTGCCTCCCGTAACAGAAATTAAACTCTGATTAACTGCAGGGCCGGGAAGCAATGCGAAAAAGCAGCTTGCCGTTGAAGTTTCGCTGACTGAATACGCCAATATTCATGGTCATGCCGGATAAGAAACGTGGACACCAGAATTCATTTGATGCATTTACATGTAGATCTAATAAATCTATATTATTAAAAAATCTTTGAAATAATGTCGTTATACTGTTTACACACATATTTTTTTAGAATATTGACCCGCTGATAGTTATTTTTTTTATATAATGTGTATTATCTATTGTTTCTGTAAGTGTATATATTTGATTGAGAATTTTTAATAGAAGTTTGTTAGCTATATTATTATAAGTATTGCATCAAATAACAACAGTTCTAAATTTAATTTGTTTCTTATGAAATTTGGGTATAAGAACTAAATTAAGGATAGTTAAAGTTTGTAGATGAAATATTTAGTAGTTTAAATACATATAAAATCAATTATCAGCATTTTATTCAAATCAAAATAAAATGTTAAAACTTCTATTTAACATAAATATTTAATAAGAGCTTTTTTGCATTAAAAATTTTGCATTAGAGCTCAAATTTCCAATGATTTAATGCAATATAACAAATATATACTTTAATTTAGCATGGCATGAGTCTTGCAAATAACAGTTACTAGTATATAACACAAGTAAATAATTTCTTCAGCTTTGCATTTTGATAAAATGTTTTAAATTTATTAAAATAAAAGAAAAACCAAAATTCTAATTACTAAGCATTAAAATATATTAAATCAGTAGCAGGAAAAAGAAAAGTAACACTCAGAAAAATTACAGAAATTCACTGCTTACTTGTATGAGAATTTCACTTGATAACTTTATTACATGTTAATGTTACAAAAGAAATTCTTAATAAAACTAGTATTACATTATAGATTTTATTTAGTTAAAATGTCACCAAAGACTGGCAAAAATTTATATTCCTAATATGAAAAGTATAAAACATTTACAGCAGTTCTGAAAGCATATACTGTTCGACAACAGTAACTTTGACCACTGATTATGATAACCAGAATTAAGAACCAAAAGAACCTAATTTATTGAATCTTTATTTAAATAAAATTTCTTAACCACCTATGTAATTATAGGTATTTTCATTACCTCTAGCATAGCAAAATCACCATGGTTGAGGTATAACATCAATAATAATAATAAACATAAATAAAAATTTAATGCATTTATCAAATATTTATATACACTATATTGCCATTAATGACCAGCAACTTTCAATTTTAGACATCTTGTCGAATATTTAGAAATATAATTGGCAGATTCTTCTGGAATTTCAGGATTGAAAAGAACAGGTATGACTTCATATTTAGCAATGTCGATTTTATAAGGGGGGCAGTTAGGGGGCCAACAAAAAATCAAAGAAAAAAAATAATACGTGGGATCACCCTGTAAAATAAAATGCACGAAATGATCTATCGCTACCGAATATAAACAGACATTGTGCAATATGTGTATTCTTTTGTGTAAGAATAACATGTATATTAATAGAGATAGTGATTTATTTAAAAAAATTTAAAAATTCCTGCATGATTTTTGCTTATAACACGCAGTGTTTTCAACCAAATTTAACTTTGGTTTCAGAAAAATTGACAAAATATAGTAGAAACAATATGGTGCAATTGGAATATAAATATATTAAATATTTTAGGAAATATGAGCAGTTGTAGGAAATAATTTTTTATCTGCGCATGCGCGAACGATAACAAGGATCATTTTACATAATTTAATAGTCAACTCTATGGAGCAACTTATTAAAAAAAATCTAGTCAAATATCGTAAAAATTCAGAAAGATAACGGCGTTAGAGGAGTGAGCAAATTTTTAGTTGTTCTCTAAAAGCAGCTGAATGATAAGGGATTTTCCACAAATTGTCATTTTTAATTTTCTTTAATCTTCATTTTTTATTGATGCTTTAGTTCTTCTTGGATAACCACTAGAACGAGCCTATACCATGATCAAAAAAAGTATCAAAATCGAAGCAATTTTTTCAAAATCTACTCGTTGATACCCACTAAATACTAACTTTTTTCTGAAAGTCAGTTAATAAAAAATGACAATTTGTGTAAAATCCCTTATCATTCAGGTGCTTTTAGAGAACAACTAAAAATTTGCTCAGTTTAACACCGATATCTATCTGAATTCTTACGATATTTGACTAGATTTTTTTTAATAAGTTGCTCAATAGAGTTGACTATTAAATTATGTATAAAAATCTTTGTTATCGTTAGCGCATACGCAGATAAAAATTATTTCATACAACTGCTCATATTTCCCAAAATATTTAATATATTTATATTTCAATTACACTATATTGTTTCTACTATATTTTGTCAATTTTTCTGAAACCGACGTTAAATTTGGTTGAAAACCCTGCATGTTATAAGCAAAAAAACATGCAAGAATTTTTTAATTTTTTAAAATAAATCGGTATATCTCTATTAATATATGTGCTATCCTTACACAAAAGAATACACATATTGCACAATGTCTGTTTATTTACATTCGGTAGCGGTAGATCATTTCATGCATCCTATTTTACAGGGTGATCCCAAGTATTTTTTTCTTTGATTTTTTGTTGGCCCCCTAATTGCCCCCCTCATCAAATACGAATTGCTAAATATGAGGTCATACCTGTTCTTTTCAATCCTGAAATTCCAAAAGAATCTGCCAATTATATTTCTAAATATTCGACAAAATGTCTAAAATTGAAAGTTGCTGGTCATTAATGGCAATATAGTGTGTGTGTGTGTATGTATATATATATATATAAAAAGCACACACTAAGTATAAAAAACAATAAACCCATGTTTATATACTATGTAGTGCATGACTCACTTTTAAACCTGTTCTATGGATTTTTTCAGTTAGTTGGTCCACTGCAATATTGCTAGGAGCACAAACAAGAACCGGGCCATTATTTTGACGAACCAAATGATATACAATTGTTGCAGATGTCACTGTTTTGCCAGTTCCAGGTGGACCCTAAATTTATAAAAACTTGTTGAAATACAATAAGTGTGAAAAGAGGAAAGGGGAGGAAAAAAAAAAAAAAAAACATGTATTATACATTAAAAGTTAAAATATAGCCTATTACCTAACTTCACATACTTAAACACTTACTCTTATATACAGGGACTGCATTAAGCATTAGCCACCTTGCCAAATGTGAATAAATTTCAAGAGTAACTGTAAAAATTCAATTTTGGTGAAATATTATACAAACAGTTTTTATCAATAGTTTAAGAAGTAAAAACAAATGTGTAAAAATTTTTAAAGTATTTAATACACTGAAGGAAAAGGGGAAATTTGGAATCAAACTCAGAACCAAGAATAGACACACAAAACAGTATTATGCAGCAACTAAAGTCCCCATCTGTGACCTATCAATAACATACATCTTCAAAGTTTATAAGGGGCAATTTTTGGATAACACTTTTGGAAAATGGCTAATATTCTGAATTACTTAGAGCAATCCCATCCTATATCTATTTCATAGCTAAGAGAAATAAAATATAAACACAAGAAAATATTCGGAGCATTAATTTTTCATGAAGTAGGGAGAAAGAAGAGAGGGAGATTAAAAAAAGGGGTCGACTTTATCCAACTTGTTAAAAAAAAAGGGGGATTCATGCTTTTAATAGAGTTTAACTTTCCAAAAGGGTGAAATGGGTTCTTTACTGATTGAAAACCACTGAATTGAACATAAAATATACATCAGAAATCATAAAATTCTGAGGGGAGGGGGAGAGAGAGAGACAAGATTTTTTCGATATAAAGTTAAATTTGCTAAAGAAAGAGGGAATTATATGAAAATGCAAAAGAAGAATGTATAAGAGGAAAGTTCAAACTAGTCAATAAATATACTATGACTTCAAAATCAGAAATAATATCTAAAAGCAATAAATTGCTATATATACCTGTATTAAAGACAAGGGTCTTTGTAATGCATGTTTTACAGCATAAACTTGAGACCTATTTAGTTCAGGTAAATTAGGTGCTGAGAAGTGTTTAGGTAGCTGACATCTCATTAAAACATCCTCAACCTCATGCCCTAAAAGCTTATGATAGATATAAGCTGAAACTGAAGTTTCATCAACAGCAAATTTTCTCAGAGCTGCTTGCATTCTATTAAAGTAAGAAAAGGGTCATAATTTCATATAAAATATTTATCTTTAATCTTCTAAAACGTTTTTTAAAAGCTGATTTATCAGCAATCAATACCTGTCAAATGAAGTTGATTTCCATACAAAATCGACAACAAAATTTGAAGTACAATCTGTTGGAACACCCAGATTAGTTTTCATTTCAATGCCCACTTCTTCACTATAATCTAAAATATTAAATGAAGAAAAATCATTACAGCATGGTTCATACACTCGAAAACAAAATTCAAGCATTATTCAAGAACTATTTAGATACATGCAATATTTCACGTATGAAAATGGTGTACATAAGGAAAATAGTCACCACACTGATTATCTATTTTTAAAAAATCTTATCAGACCTTTTAATTTTTACAAAAGGCATTATCAAGATATCATATTATTGGAGAATTTTTAAAGAATGTGTTTTAACTTACTAAGGCACCATGGAAAAAAATTTCATCTATAATATAAAGCTAAGAAAACAGAGCTTGATACATTTTTTTTTTTCTTTAAGTGCAAAAAAAAAAAAAAATAAATAAAAGGTATGGTATCACTACAAGAGTAGAAGTCAGGGGGTAAACTAGTTACATTTTAGAAATTCTGAACACCCATCAGGAGTTAAATATTACTATTTCAGTACAAGTTATACTTTTTAATATCTTTAATAAATATTTCCTGGATACTCAAACCTTACAGCATTTGCACTTATCTGCACAAAATCAATTGAAATAAAGGTTAGATAATTTATTTTTACTTTTTAAATACAAAAGATGATTTAAAAAATAAACTTATAAAAAGGAATAACAATTTATCAGTTACACAGCAAAAAATTTGGAATTGACATAATTCTGTTAAGTTTTAACCGATTGACAACATTTGCGATTTTTATACCGATTGACAAATTTTAAAATTTTTTTTTCAACAAATGATTTACTATATTAGAAGTGAGCAGTTTATTTATTTTTTTTTTTTGGGTGTGTGTGTGTGTGTGTGTGTGTGTAATAGGTGAAATCCGCGTCAAATTGACGATTTTTTTCTTCTTTTTTTTTGACAAATTGACGAATTTTGTGATATCCCCCCCCCCCACAATGAAACTTTCAGTTCAGATGTAAGGGCAAAATTACAGAATTGTTTAGTTTTATATCATTCCATATGTATTTTAATATGTAATTCTCGATAATATGACTGAACTTTTGGTTTTTCATGAAGTATAAATTTATTTATAAAAAAATCAAGATATATATTGCTGATATCACAATCTATTTAAGTTTTATTAATCAAGCTTTTTTGATTATTAAGACTGCCTAAACCTGAAATAAAACTTCTTTACTTTATGATTTTTATGTGAATTAATAGGATATATTTATGAGGGAAGTTTCATTGAATAATTCAAGGATAATATACCTCATCTTTATTATGCACATTTTAATAATTTAATCCTTTTTTAAATTATCTTACTTTTTATCATTTTAGTTTATTACTTTACTTAATTATTTTGATATTTTACCATATTGCAAGCATTCATTATAATTTTGAATGCATTACTACATTCAAATTACTGTTTTAAAACATGTAAACAAAACAATGACCAGAAATCCACAAAATTCAAAAATCCGCACAGCCTCTGCAGATTTGAGGAAGTCTACTGTGTTAGCTTAAAGGATTATATTAATTATATTTAAAGGATTCCAAGTAAATTATGAAAGTAACATGATACAATGCTTAGCATGCTTTCCCAAACACAAATTTTAAGGGAGACCAAACTGGTCACCCAAGGGTGGCTAGTTTGTATAATTTTGTGAATAGTTTGGCGATTATTTAATTTATCGAAATTGGTCAACAGGATAATCAAGTAGTACCCTCAATTCAGTAATAGAGTATTGTTATGTATTGAAAATATTTAAATATACGTTTAAATTGTATTTTGGAATTGCAATGCATTTTATAAATAGTTTACATATGTTTTATTTTCATATTTTATATTATCTATGAAAGGATAAAAATAAGTAAATACAATAAACCCCTTTTTAAAAGATTAAAATCTTAATCAGGAAACCCAACTTATTTTTCATAGACTCTTAAAACAAATAAATAAAAATATTTTCTTCATCACAAAAATCTTTGACACTGATTGATATTTATGAAACAGATTTGGAAAAGAAATTACCCTTTGTTGACATAAGACAGTCATCATAAAACATGCTAGATAGATTAAGAATCAAATTATAAACAACAAAGGATTAATTTCAAATCAATAAATCAAAGTAAATATGTTAGTTTAATTAGAGTCAAAGTAGAAAATTGATAAGCAATAAATCATAAGTAGTTTTTGTTTGGTTGACATTTCATATTATGATTGCCTCATAAATAATATTTAACATTTAAATTAGAATTATCTCTTGTTGTGCAATCATAAGTTCAGACTTTTTGTCTCCACATAAAAAACAGTTAATAAAAAAGATAATGCACCAATCATGAAAGATTAAGCCTCCCACTTTGTTACTTCTGCCCTCTGCTGGAAAAAGTAATAACTATTGGATTAAAAGCGCAGTGCAGAGGGAAGGTGAAGTAGATTATGATGCAGTCCTCTGTAGAATATCAAGAATGATTTAGGGAGAGCTTTAACATCGATTAATTTTTAATTTAAATGGAAATTACTTTAAAACTACTGTTTTTAATTAATATCGTCAAAATAATGTAACACATTATTTTATTAAACATTAATTTAATTTGCAGAAAGTTTTTGACCCAATATTTGCGTGCGCAGAAAGTTTTTGGTTTTATACAAGTCTGGTTAGTAACACAAATAACAAAACTAACAAATATTATTTGCAGCTCGTTTTGCATTTGTATTTAGGAAAATTACTGTAAACCACCAAAATCTAAACTTACACACATGTATGTGTATGATAACCAAAAGAATTATGAAAATGAGTTAAACCCATTCATATAGGATAAAGTTAGCCACTTATATCTGAAATCCTCAAAATATTTAAGTAACAGCATTATTACCTCTCAGTGTGGATTATTAGCTTTCAATGGTTCATTTTTTTTTTCTTTTTAAGAAAAATTTTGCTCCCTTTTCAATCCCTAATTATTATTTTTTATTTAGTATTATGTGAGTTACAATGTTAAAAACATTTATTCAATCTATACTGAAGAAGTTCTTGGTGAGCTTAGCATTTTTATACCAATTATTTCTTTTTCTCTTATGCATTCATTTACAATTTACCTTTGAAAAGATGTCATTCTTTCATTCTTCTTTAACTTGAGATTGCTACTAATTACTATTTATTCTTTTACTTGTAGAAATGTATTACACTTGCTATGTGTAATTTTATATAAAATAATGCATAAATTGATTATCTGAAGGAATTTATGGCATTGCAAATTATATTAGATTTAAATTTCATTTTTAAATTAAACTGTTTTAATTTGGATAAAAACTTAAAAACAATGCTTTTTATAAACTCAACTGTTTTTTAATTTTTACAATATTCACGAATTAAGCTTAGAAAATATTATTTAAAGCCCTTTTTTTGTTTATTCATAAGTCAAAATACCTGTAGAAACTTTCAAATTATGTTTATGTTAGATTTTAATATATTTTTTGACATTTTAAACATTTAGAAAATTTTGATTTAAAATCAGTGATATTTTTAAAAAAATTAGTTGATTAAAATCATGATTTTAATCGCTGATTTAAATCAACTGATTAAAATAGTTGACACCCTATTTATAGTACTAGTTATTTTAAATGGCCATGGAAAAGTATATTATATTTATGAAACTACACCATACATTTATTTATAGTACTAGTAATCAAAAGATTGTTTATTAAGGTTTTCAAGTTATCAATGTATCACTATGTAGAGCATTTTATTCATAGAACACAAGACATAGCTTTTACTAAAAACGTTTAAATTTTAAATAATTTCAATTTTCTACACAAAATTGTAACTATTTAATTTAAATTACTTTTAAATGAAGTTATATTACTTATATATCCAACAATGTTTATTTTTATCAATAAATAAGCATGTATATGTAATAGGAAAATATATTTTTAAAAAACCCTGGTTTAAACCAAAAGGGGATCAGGAATTTCGTTGGTTTGTTGTGGAACGGCGAAATTTGCCAATCGGTTGTGGAGAAAAATCGTGAAATTTTTCAGTCAGACGAAAAAACAAAACAATGCTAAATTTCGTCAACATGTTGTCAATTAGGGAGTAAAAAAAGAAAAAAAAAAAAAATCATGTTTTTTTTTTTTTTTTTTTAATTTATTTATTTAAATCTGATTTTTATGTTTTTCCCAGCGTTGAAATACTGAATAGCTACCAAGAGTTTTAGGTTTCCAAAACAATTAAACCACTAATTGCTAACATAATCTATGTTTTTACACTTTAATTAATAAAATTATAATTATTTGTAATGACAGAAATTATAAAAACTGCAAATTAGTAGTTTCATTAGGTAGTATCGTACAATAATGTTTATGTACATTAATATTGTAATAATTATGTAAAACTTTATTAATAACTGATATTTAATATTAATAATTATTAAACAATTAACTGCCTAATTAAGAATATATTATATATTTTTAAGCTTTAATTATTAAAATAATTAATTATGTAGTATTCATTTTAGAAAGAATAAGAGTCAGGATGCTAGTTCCTAAAAAGGGTACTATTTCATGAGGAAATATATTAGTAATGATATAAGGGGGGGGGGAAAAAAAGAATTTTTAGTGTGATAAATAAAGTGTCCTAGATTTTTAATAATTTTATGAATCACAAATTGAAAAATACAATTAAATAACAACATGTTTTAATAATATCCTGTTTTTTCTAAAGAAAAAAAGTTCTATTATTTTTTTAAGATCTTGGGCACATGAATATAGAAATACTGTTGAATGGGGAAGTTTTTTACAAGAAATCTCTGACTACAACTACAGGTAAATTTAACTTAGGTAGGGTGCATTTTGTGCAGTAATCCCAGAATTAAAAAAACTGCAAATAAGTAACTTCATTAGTTAGTAGCACAAATAACAAAACTAATAAACGTTATTTGCAATTCGTTTTGCATTTGTACTCAATTATATCTGAAATCCTCAAAATATTTAAATAACAGCATTATTACCTCTCAGTGGGGATTGTTAGTTTTCAATGGTTAATTTTTTTTTTTCTTTTTAAGAAAAGTTTTGCTGCCTTTTCAATACCTAATAATTTTTTATTTTATTTTGTATATATGAGTTACAAAGAAAAGAAAAATATTTATTCAACCTATACCGAAGAAACTGTTGCTGTGTTTAACATTTTTATATCAATTAGTTCTTATTTTTCTTATGTATTCATTTACAATTTATCTGTTGAGCAGATGCCACTCATTCATTCTCCTATAACTTGAGATTGCTATTAATTTATTATTACAAAAGCAGAATGAGAAACTAAGACACTGACTATTTATTCTTTTACTTGCAGAAATTTATTACACTTGCTACGTTTATTTTATATAAAATAATGCATACATTGATTTCCTAAAGGAAACTATGACATTGGAAATTATATTAAATTTAAATATCATTTTTAAATGAAACTGTTTTCAGAGTTGCTACTCATGTAGGAGAATGAAATTCCCTGACTTTTCCAGGTGCATTTTATGAAAATTTCAGTCTAGCGGTGTAATGTGAACTGGACAAGATGGCAGTAAAATAAATATTGTACCATGTGAAAATATAAAAATTTTCAACTACAGTGAAACCCGCTTAAGAAGTTTCCCAAGGAAGTGGAGGGGAAAAACTTCTTAAACGGGAAATAAGCATTTTTTGGAAAAAATCAATAGTTTAAATATTGATATTCAGAAGAGGGTTTATTTTACCTTAGTACAATAATACAAAGAGTACTTTCTAATAAAACTGAGTTTTCTTAAGAAATTTAAATTAGTTTGCACACTTAAAAAATTAGCTAATAAAGCAAAAATACATAATTACCTTAGAAACTCTTTATTTAATCCAAGACAAGAAATTTCTCTTTAAGAGTGATTTGATATGTTTTCGCAAAAAATCGGTTATAGTTTTTAGTTTCTGTTTTTTTTTTCGGCAACCTTTAATCAATAACTTTTCTTCCATAACTTCATATTTTCCTCTTTTCACATTTTTAAATTTACGAGATTTTTCAGAACATTTTCAGAACAAATGAGATCTCGTTTTGCTAGAATTCTATTCAGAGTAGCCACTGGTATGTTCAACTTCTTTGCAATTTCAACTCTTGTTTTGGCGTTACTATCAACTTCTTTCAAAATTTTGATTTTGTCTTCAATTGACAAGGCTTTCCTCGTAATTGCCTTGCCCGACATTTTTTGGAAAAAAAAAAACAGAATTTTTTGTCCGTGTATTTTCTAACGAGAAAGCTTTGATGTTATGCACTTTACACTGACTTAAAAACTGTGAAATGAATAAACCAAACGCAGATTTGGTACATTACACTTATATGGTGGTGGGAAAGAATCTGTTGTAACTATTGAACTGAAAGAACCACCCATCGGTAGGGCGGAGCAATTCCCTTTTCTCTTATCAGTCACTATTGTTACAGTGACGAGAGGCCCATCCTCTACCCACATTCCATTTCCATCAAACACGTTAAACAGATTTTAAGGTGAAATAGAGGTGACCACATCTGCTATCAGTCCTAAACATTTACCTTTTTGAATAGCGAAGAATAATAAAGAAAGAGATTTCAGCACAGAAAATAAAATAATAATCAAAAAGACAAAATAAACGAGCTTTGAAAGTAAAAATGGAAGGAAAAATAAAACTTTTTAAGCGGGAAAGAGTTTCGAACAAAACTTCTTAAACGAGTTATTTTAGTGTTGTAAGAATAAGAGAAAAATTGGAATCGAAAATATAAACTTCTTAAACGGGAAAACTTCTTAAGCGGGAACTTCTTAAATGGGTTTTACTGTATATATCACAATTAAAATTTTCACTTTTGCTTTTCACTTTTCTTCTTTAACTTGAGATTGCTATTAATTACTATTTATTTATTCTTTTACTTGTAGGAATGTATTACACTTGCTATGTGTAATTTTATATAAAATAATGCATAAATTGATTACCTAAAGGAATTTATGGCATTGCAAATTATATTAGATTTAAATATTTTTAAATTACTAGGGGGCGCTGCCCCCTACGAGCTACACTCGTCAACCCCCGTTCAGACACTGCAGACTCTAAAACCACGCTAATTTGAGCGGCTTAAAAAATATTTCGGAAGATTGAATTATAAGTTTAAAAACAGTGGCGATCTCCCTATAAACGGGTTTCTATTCATTTCTCTTTGATTGGGGAATTTTAAAGCCAAATCAGCAGCTGTTAAATGATACAATGGCTGTTTCCCTCTTTGATTAAATAAAATCAGTTGACATTTCAAAATAAGCTAATACAAAATGAATTAAATAAAGTCTTTGCATCCCGGTATTTTTTAGCAAAGCGAAAAGAAAGTTTTTTTTTAATGACACTTTAAATGTATTGTTTTTAATCTGACGTAATTTTCACTAAACTTTTCTTTCTCCTTTTACTATTCACGTGAAAATAATTTTGTTAGAAATGAAATATTATTTGCGCTATCCTAATAAAAATAGTTGAAAATATCATCTTAAAATATTCTATAAATGTCTCGCGCAATTTTTAAATTTAAACTGTTTTGGAATATTATTTTTTGTTCATTTTACGTAATGTGTAATGTGACGTAATTTTTCCTATTTAAGACTTCTAACGCATGTTAATGAATGTATTATTTTACAACGTTCTTTCACTTTTAAAATTCACGTGTAATATGGTTTTTATGATACTAATTTTCGATGAGTTCCTGCTTTTTATATTTTCTTGTTTATAATAGTCACGTGTAAAATAAATTTTTAATTTGAAGCAAATATTATTTGCGCTGTTTATACAGTTGGCAACAGTTTAAATTAATACCAATTTCTAAAATGTGTAAAAAAATATCTCTCGAAATGCTGAAAATTTGAATTTAAAATATAAATAAAACCTCAAAAATGAGTCAAATTAATAAACTGAGTGAAGTCTGCACACCGGGAAATTCTGATGCATAAAATGATCTAAAAATGATTAAATTCCGATGTACAGTTTTTGCTCCTATAAAACTTTTTTAATGGAACGATTTTGTCCAACTTTAGCATTAAATATCTCTTTAAATATTTCTTTGATTTTAAAACTGTCTACATCAGCGTGTTTATCAAACATTTCTCTATAATTCCACCGATTTTCATATTTTTGTATGCAATATTTTGCTTAATATTAACGAAGAAAGACCTCTGGTCACAAAAAATTCAAAACCGGTGGCAGCGGTGGTTACTTTTTTTTAGAATAGAGAGAAACTGCTTTAATTTGGATAAAACCTTAAAAACAATGCTTTTTAGAAACTCAACTGTTTTTAATTTTTTACAATACTCATGAATTAAGCTTAGAAACAATTATTTAAAGCTCTTTTTTTGTTTATTCATAAGTCAAAATACCTGTAGAAACTTTCAAATTATGTTTATGTTAGATTTTAATATATTTTTTGACATTTTAAACATTTAGAAAATTTTTGTTTAAATCAACTGATTAAAATCGTTGACACCCTAATTAAATGTCAATAAAAATATTGCAGAAAAATTTCAAAAAATTATATTAAACAGTTAAAAATTTTAAAGTATGTGTGGAGATGACAGTTGGAAAAAATAAGAGGAAGAAAAAAGGAAGAGGAAATTTTAAGAGGTGATTAAATAAAACTTCTAAAAATTGGAATTTGCAAAAACGTGGAAGATTTTTCTCATTTGCCATGGCACAAAGGTTGTACAGGGTTGCTACTCATATGGGAGAATGAAATTCCCTGACTTTTCCAGGTGTATTTAAAGAAAATTCTAGTCTAGCGATGTAGTGCATAGTGAACATGCCGAAGGTAAAACAAATGTTATATCACTCAAAAAATACTAAAATTTTCTAAATAAAGTTGCTAAAAATCAAAAGCTCTTTATCCCAATTCTCCTACTAAAACAATAACAACTTACTTTGAGGTTTACAATTGGAATTGCTCTTGTTAATAATGTATGACAGTTACAAGCTTTCAAATAAAGTTTCCTACAAACTGTACAAACTTGCTACAAAATATCTGTGCACTGAGTCATCATTCAACATCATCAGTCATAAGTTAACTGTATCGCCAAATCACTAATGTTCAGATAAACTTTATTTTCAAAAGGAGATAAAAAGGGAGAGGAAGCAGACATTTTAGTGGGGAAATGGAGGCTTGTGATGATTGCTTATCATTACTTGAAAATAACTGCTGGAAAAAGTTTTAAAATCTGCAATAATGAGTATTAAAAATTTTAACTATTTGCTAAGGTGGATAGAAAAGTGCAAAGTTTTGAAAAAAAAAAAAAAAAAAAAAAAAACGGGTAATTTAGATGATTTTTTTCTTTTTTAACATATAGAATTTGCGAAACCATGGAAGATTTTTATTTCCGACAATGCAACAATCAAACTTTCTTGGAGATCACAATGAAAGTTTATCAAATTCCTTGACTTTTCCAGATTTTGGAAAAAATATTGAAATTCCATGACTTTTCCCTGACTTATTTCGCCAATTTTCCAGGTTCTCCAGGTTGTGTAGCAACCCTGGTTGTACTTATTTGGCGACCTCCATGAAATTTTATTAAATTCCCTGACTTTTCCAGGATTTTGGATAAAATATAGAAATTCCCTGACTTAGACAAATTTCTGAATTACCTGACTTTTCCAGGCAGCATAGCAACCCCGTGTTTTATGCTGTATAAAAACAATGCTTTTCACAAACTTAACTGTTTTTAATTTTTTACAATACTCAGGAATTAAGCTTGGAAACAATTATTTAAAGCTCTTTTTTTCTTTATTCATAAGTCAAAATACCTGTAGAGACTTTTCAATTATGTTCATCTTAGATTTTAATAATTTTTTTTGACGTTTTAAACATGTAGAAAATTTTTGATTTTAATCAGTGATTTTTTTTTTTTTAATCTGTTGATTTAAATAACGATTTAATCGCCGATTTAAATCAACTGATTAAAATCATTGACACCCTATTGTCAATAGAAATTGAAATTTGCCAATCGATCGTAGAAATTATCACGAAATTTGTTAGTTGGTTGTGAGACCTGATCGTCGTTTACAAAAGAAAATCTCTCAGAAAATTATGATTTTTTGGGAGCCGGTATTCTTTTTAGCAGGAGTTTAAATTTTTGGGCACAAATCCCGTCCCAATATTAAGGCCCTGATGGACATAAGAGTTTTTAGAAATACTGATGGGGCCAAAATTTCTCTACATAACTAAAGTTTAAAATATTCTCATAAAAATTATTGAAAATAATGCAGTACAGTACAGGACCTATTATCCGGAATCCTCGGGACCGAAGGCTTTCCGGATTTTGGAATTTTCTGGATTTCGGGTCCTCCCGAATTCCGTCAAAAAAAATCGCAGGAAAAATGCAAATTTTGTCAAAGAATCGTGAAAAAACACAAATTTCTTCAAAGGTCCGAAAAAGCACCCCGCAAATTTCGTCAAAAGATCACAAAAAAATCCGCAAATTTCGTCAAAAGATCGCAAAAAAATCCGCAACTTTCGTCATAAGATCGCGAGAAAAACCGGAAATTTTGTCAAAAGATAGCGAAAAAAAAATTTCTTCAAAAAATCGGGAAAAACATGCAAATTTAGTCAATGGATCACGGGGAAAAAACGCAAATTTCGTCAAAATCTCGGTAAAAAACCCCACAAATTTCGTCAAAAGATAGCAAAAAATATTTGTTCAAAGGATCACAAAAAAACCCTTAATTTCGTCAAAAGGCCGTGTACAAACGAGAATTTCGTTAAAAGATCGCGGAAAAAACTCATAATTAGTCCAGAGGAGCCCTCCACCCCCTCTTCTGTAAACTTAAAAAAAAATTTGCTGTGAATTTCAGAATTTTCTTTTTTACTGTAACACAATTGTGTAGCCGTAATATTTTGTCAAAGTGAGAGAGAGAGGATGTGAAATATCTGATGATCTTTTAAAAAACGAATCGTAATATTCATTTTAAACTAAAATTTGACAAAAAAATGATTTTTTTCTAATTTCGGGGGGTGGGGGACGCGTTTCCCCATCACTGATGTAGCATATTTTAGTGGTTACACATTACAACACAATGGACAAAAAAAAAATTACAAATCTAAAATTTTCGAAAAATTTCAAAAATTGCAAAATTTTAATAAAAATTTACAAATTTAGGATATTTTCAAAATTTTTTTTCTCCGGATTTTGGAATTCCGGATAATGGGTCCTGTACTGTACCAGGAAACAAATTGAATAAATATTGTTCTTGTTTGGTATCTTTTCAAGCTAGAAGTAACCAGAAAACGAAGAACCAGTCAAGTATAGAAAAGGGTAAATTTGTGTGAATGGGTCAGAGAGAAAAGTAGAAAAGCTTCATTGGTGGAAGTAGTTAACTAATGTTAAATATTGATGCTAATGGAATTTGCCAGAGAAAGTATAATTTTCTGTGACAGGACATTTAAATGCAGTAACACACAAGTATAATTAAAAACTAGCATTACAGAATTATAAAAACTGTATTCATATTATTTTTGGTTGAAAAAGCAAGTGTATATCTTTGGAATCCTGATAACAATAAGATCATTACTTAGTTTGTAAAATATAGATTTACAAGATTTTTTAAAAAAATTGAAATTCTGACATATTTTAATGATAAAAAAGGTTGCAAATTAAACATAAAATCATACTATCTGGTATTTTGATCACATGTCCAACTCCAGACCAAGGTTTATGCAGTTCTCCAAGATACCGAAGCCTCAGTTCATCACCATGCATAAGTCTCATATCTAAATAAAAGTTGAAGTCATTGAAACAAGAACAAATTAAAGTAAATACACATTCAATACAAGTTGAATTTTACATACCAGTATCAGATTTGGCAATGGTAAAGTATGAGATAATTTTTTTGTTGAGGCCAATATCCCATCTTACTTCTATATTATCTTGAGTTTGTGATTCTTTTAACTTTTTATCGTAATCTGCTTCCATTTTAACCAATGGTCCAAAAATATTTTGATACTGATAACCATCTTCATACCTGTATGACAGAGAAGAAAATGAAAAGGTAATTACAAAAGATATGCTTTTGAAAAATTAACTGAATGATTTATTACATGAAATACAAAGTGACAAAGAGATGAAGTGTTGCTAAATCCATCCTGCACCATGTCAAGTTTACGGAAAGTAGAAATAGATTTGGTTGAAAACTTTGCATGCTATAAACAATAGGGTGGTCCTTATATGCAGAGGTGCAGAAAATGTTTCTACTCACAACATTTTCCCCAATCCACATGAAAATTTCTCCAAAATCTTACGGTATGTTATAGATAAATGCTGTATTAACGTAGGTATAGAAAATTTATTTTTCCAATACTAGGGGGCTCTGCCCCCTACGAGCTACGCTAGTCAACCCCCGTTCAGACACTGCAGACTAACAGCACGCTAATTTGATCGGCTTTAAAAAGATTTCGGAAGATTGAATTATAATTTGAATCTGACAATTATAATCTGACGTAATTTTTACCAAACTTTTCTTTCTCTTTTTAATATTCACGTAAAAATACTTTTGTTAGAAATGAAATATTATGATCATCTTAAAATATCAAATTAATGTCTTGCGCAATTTTTAAATTTAAACTGTTTTGCAATATTATTTTTTGTTCATTTTACGTAATAAGTGTAATGTGACGTAAGTTCTCCTATTTAAGACTTCTAACACATGTTAATGAATTTATTATTTTACAATATTCTTTCTCTTTTAAAATTCACGTGTAAGTATAGTTTTTATGATGTAATTTTTAATGAGTTCCTGCTTCTTATATTTTCTGTTTATAATAGTCACGTGTAAAATAAATTTTTAATTTGAAGCAAACATTATTGTTTGCACTGTTTATACAGTTGACAACAGTTTAAATTAATACAATTTTCTAAATTTTGTAAAAAATATCTCTCGAAATGCTCAAAATTTGAATTTAAAATAGAAATAAAACCTCAAAAAATGAATCAAATTAAAATACTATATGCAGTCTGCACACCGGGAAATTTTAATGCATAAAATGATCTAAAAATGATTAAATTCCTATGTACAGTTTTTGCCCCTATAAAACTTTTTTAATGAAACAACTTTGTCCAACTTTGGCATTAAATATCTCTTAAAATAATTCTTCGATTTGAAAACTGTCAGCATCAGCGTGTTTATCAAACATTTCTCTATAATACTACCGATTTTCATATTTTTGTATGCAACAGTTTTTTTAATATTAACGAAGAAAGGCCATGATTAAGCATTCAAATTGGATGCCGATCTGCCAAGAATATCTACGCAGATTTTCATTGATCCATTTCCAAATCAAAAGTTTTTTTTATATATAGAAAGATATCTCAACTTATGCATGAGTATATAATGGAAGGGGTGATTCTAAGGGGGAAAATAATCTGAAATTAACAGCAAATTTTCTGAAAGGTTACAGCAGCAGAGTGGGGGAAATCCACTCCCAGCACTAACTATGTTTTTTTCACGACCCTTTGCCGAAATTTGCGTTTTTTTTGCGATCTTTTGACGAAATTTGCGGTTATTTCACCTTCCTTTTCACGAGTTTTGTAGTTATATTGCCTTCCTTTTGATGAAACTCTCGGGGATTTCGCCCTCTTTTAACGGAATTTGCAGTTGTTTTGCCATCATTTGACGAAAGTCACAGTCGTTTTACGAAATTTGCGGCTTGTTTGTGATCTTTTGACGAAATTTGCAGTTGTTTCGCAATCTTTTGACGAAATTTGTGTTCATTTCGCAATCCTTTGACGAAATTTGTGTTCATTTTGCGATCTTTTGATGAAATTTGAGAATATTTGCGGTTGTTTCGCGATCTTTCGACGAAATTCGCGGTTGTTTTTCTGTCTTCCGACAAAATTTGAGGCTGTTTTGCGACCTTTTGACGAAATTCGCCGTGGTTTTGCGATCTTCCGACGAAATTTGTGGTTGTTTCGTGACCTTTTGGGGAAATTTGCAGTTGTTTCGCGATATTTTGACGAAATTTACTACTTTTTTCGTGATATTTTGACGAAATGTGCATTTATTTCGCGATCTTTTGACAAAATTTGCGTTCATTTTGCGCTCTTTTGATGAAACTTGCTGCTCTTTCGCCGAAATTTGCAGTTTTCTCACAATCTTTAGACGAAACATGCGGTTCTTTCGCAATCTTTTAACGAAATTTGCAGTTATTTTGCGATCTTTTGAGGAAGCTTACGGTTCTTTCGCGATCTTTTGACGAAATTTGTGGTTATTTTGCAATCTTGTGACAAAAAGTGCATTTTTTCTGTAATTCTTTGACAAAATTCGTGGTATTTTTAGTCCGAATTTTCAGATTGATGACCTTTCCTTTAATTTTCAGAATTGAATGCCTTAAATTTTTGGCAAATTTGGAACAGAATCACCCCTGATATATGGTACATATTATTCAGAGATCGATTTTGTGAAGATCGCCATACGGATCTTTTCATTTGTAATGAAATTTTTCTATCTCAGGGAATTATGGAATTTGTTGTTAAAATCGAAATCAATTGTACACATTTCTGCAAAATTTCCCCAGGTGGTTAAAATTTCCCCCGATCCTAGATCGCCGGATCGGACATATTCTGCACCCCTGCTTATATGGTCGATTTTACTTTTTATTTTCTTATGTGTTACCCTCAAAATTTCTTCCAATACAGTAAAAATCAAAGTAGAAAAAGTTTGAATGAAAAAGAAATATATTTAGAGGTAGCTCAAGCTTGTTGAAGTTTGGCAATTACACTAAAAAACATGTTGATATAGACAAAAAGAAACTAAGCCAAAATTGATAAGTTTAAACACCTTATTCCTATCTTGACACTGTCCAGATATATCTCCTCTACATTTCATGTATTTATTTAAATATCTTTTAACACTCTTTAAATATCTTTTATTAATAATATAAAGTCAATCATTTCTTTACTTACCTTTTATCCACTTCTGTTATCCTGTCTTTAAATCCTTTTATTTTATTTACTTTCTTTGCCAGATGTACTTTCGTTTTTCAGCTGTCAGCTTCCATGCAATCAAGAGCATGCATTTCATTAGAATGACCACCACGAAAATAGTTCCACGTCCACCGGCAGATGGCGTCGTTCGTTTGAGTCTACAGCACATCGGCTGTTCGTTCTTTCGTCTGTTGCTGCACCTTGAATTGCGTAATGAGATGCTATTTGAATGCCCGGCTCATATAAATACAGATCCATTTTCTTTGCTCTTCGCCTCCTCCTTCTCCGTTTCTACTAACAGTGTTTTTGTCTTTTCGGAGTTTCGATGGCGAAAGACGTCTGTTTAGAAGTTCTGTTGGTTTTAAACAAATCGCCATTTTACTTGTTCTTGCTTTAACCTGTGTCAAGCCATTTATGAGGTTACTGATAGGAGCTCGATAGTATTCAACTTTGACTCCAGTTTTAAAGTATGGACTCTGTTTTTCTCATCAGCAAGTAAATGCCGAGTCGTGAATCATGAATGGCGGTTGTTAAAGTGAAGCTTGAAGTTGATTTAGTTATTGATGGTTTTACAGCATCTATTTTTAGTGTTCTTTTGATACTCTTCAATAATGTGATTTCATCTGTAAAGAAATGTTTTCCCGGTGTTATTCAGCACAGATATATGTGAATCATAATAGGTCATTGGCAGTTCATGGATATGTCTAAACGACATGGAACCTTTAAGGAATGACGGTCACTCAAGCAATTTCATCTTTTATTTCTTTATGTGTTGTGAGGTCAGTTTTCCTTTTATCATTGTTAAATATGTTTTTCTAGATATGTATAATTTGATAGTATAATGTACTTAATAGAATTTAAAGATTTGTTTACTGTTTGAAATATATTTAATCATATTGTTTTATATTTTATTTAATAAACGTTTAGTTTGTTTTTAAACTTAATTTGTTTTCATTTCACTACCATACATCTCTTATCTTTTTCATAACTATTTAACACTGCATCAGGACTTTTAGCTTTAGCTTTCATTGTGTATTATTTTAAACTCTGCTAATTTAAATCCTTGTCGTTAATTTAATGACATCAAAAATGATAATTTTATTATGATAGTAAATTAATTTTACTTTTGTATAACACAAAAACATTATATTAATCATATAAAAAGTTGAAAGTATGAGTAATTAGTTTAATTTGTTAAATCCATTTTTCTGCAGTGAGGATATGCTTTTCGGTGCTCCTCCACAACTTTCGATAATAGCTGAAACTGAGGTTCATTTCTTGTAAGGATTCCAGTGTACCCTTTGACCAAAGCAATACCTCTCTCAGCATGATCATTTACCACTTTAATAGATTGCTCCATTTCTAATGCAATCATATAATCAGACTTAGTGTTCCAATGTATTGGGTCTATTTGAAAGAATCCCCGAGGTAAATACATTTCTTTGAACAACTTCAAAGATCCTTTGGTAACAAAATCTTCAAACTTCTTTTCATGAAAATTTTTAAGGGAAACAGCTATCCTCTAATCAGGATTCTTTGTAACTTTTTTTATTTTGAAGGACTGCAAACATCTTTCTTTTTATTGAACTGGTAGTCTAACTCTGGTAAAAGTTTTCCATCCCAATGGACAATGAGGGGAACATTTCTTTGCAGCTGTTCTTTTAATTTCTGTGATTGTTTAATTCTACTAACAATTCTTTCTCCACGAATTATACTTCTGTTCAGACTGACTTCTTTAATATCACATCCTAAACTCTTTGCTGTTTTTGCAACTACAAATACTGCTTTTCTGTCTGATAATTTTGTCCTGTCTAGAGTTGTTGCTAAATTCTGGAGTTATGATATCCATGCACCCTCTCTTAGCTTTAAAGATGTCCCAGGATCTGATGCTGCTTCCTCAAGTGGTTCAATTTTGCGATCGCATTCTTCAGTTTCATTTCCATCTTCTCCATATGAGCTATCTGTAGAAGACTCAAGTACTGCTACTGCCATTTCTTTCCCCTGCGAACGTTTCATTTTTTCTAATCTTTTATTCATAAGAATCTTTTTATCAGCAATCAATTCTGCAAGAGATTTTTGTCAACACTAGTCATTGATCCTCGTCTGCCATCTTCTCACTTTGCTAGCAAGAAATATCTATCTTCAGCTATTTCGATTATGTTTAATGCATCGACATGAGCAACATCAAACAAGTTATCTAATTTTGAAGAAAATGCATGTTCTTTAGCTTTATGATTAGGCATTTTACGTTCTTTGTTCTTCTTTAACAGTCTTCATTCTTCAAAAGCCCACCGGTGGCCGAGAGGTTCTGCTCTCAAATCTGGTAGACTGGTAGTGCTGGGTTCGAACTCAATCGCACCCGTCGGCCTAATCGTTCGGAATTTTCGTGGTTTTCTTCAAACCGTGGATTTCCATGCTTAAATACGGGTTAGGTTCCCTGAGAAAGACCCCAATGGAGGGCACTCCCCCTCCCCCCTTACGGCCTATATCCCTCGTGTTGATAATTGGCCGTCATAACCACAACCAACCATTCTTCAAATATTTCCTCTAATTTCTTCTGACAGTACTGTGACTCCCGCATAGAAATTCTGGTTTTTATCCAAAATTTTGTTAATTCTGCTATTGTGATCTTAGACTCTTCCCACACACTAGCTTTCAAGTCATTATGGTGTTAAAGAAAAAATCTCCAATGCCATGCCTATCGAAGGTAATTTGTTACCAGTCATTTTAGTAATTACATTATTAACAAGGTACAATTGGTTTTAGATCTTGTTTCCATCATTTTATTAAACTTTTGAACAAAAAAGTTAATTTTTAAAGATTAATTAATCAAATTAAAACATTAAGAAACGCATAGCAAATTCAAAAATGAGATGAAACCAGTTGCAGTTAAATAAGGATATAGAATAAGGAAATTGACTGCTGCTGGCTGCAGTTATAACTAAAATGACAGCTATAAACAAACTAACTCACTGTAAAATAGTACAATTGAAAAATCAAAAGGCAAAAGGTTTAGACTGATTAATCACATTTAAAAATTATTCATTTACAAACAAACAAAGCATAAACCAAAACCAAAGGTAAGATGACAGCAGTCGCAGTTAAGTCTAAAATAATAATATAGCTGTAACTAATTTAACTCAATAAAAGTTTAAAACTCACAATAAAATAGTCAAATTTAAAATTTATTTAATACGATTTGCTTATCTAATAAGGCAAAAGAGTTAGAAAATAATAAACAAATAAATAATTCTTAGTTGAATCTCTGTTGCTAGTGCTGCCATCTAGGAGAGGTGAGAGACATTTATCTTCTTCATATCAATGAAATTATCTGTAGATAATTATTAAATAATTGCATTTACAAATGCTTTTATGGATTTTATAGTATAGATAATTGACATTTTAATACATTGAAATAATTTATCAATATTAGGATTAGATTTTTTTTTTTTTTCAAGTAAAAAGGAGAAAAAAACAGCAAAATGACCTTTATGAAACTTATGCTTCTTTGAGCTACCTCTAAATATTATTTTTTAGTGATTAAATTCTACAAGAATTATTTTTAGATATACAGTACAGGACCTATTATCCAGAATCCTCAGGACCGAAGGCTTTCGCGATTTTGGGTCCTCCCGAATTCCGTCAAAAATCGCAAATTTCGACAAAGAATCACGAAAAAACACAAATTTGTTTAAAGGATCGAAAAAGCCCCCCGCAATTTTATCAAAAGATCGCAAAAAAACAAACAAACAAACAAACAAACAAACAACAACAACAAAAAAAAAAACCGAAATTTCGTCAAAATTTTGCGGAAAAAAAAAAAAAAAAAAAAAAAAAAAAAAATCACATTTCTTCAAAAGATAGCAAAAAAAAAAAAAAAAAAAAAAAAAAAAATTCTTCAAAGAATCGCGAAAAACACGCAAATTAGTCAATGGATCACGGGGAAAAAAATTTCATGACCCTTTGATGAAATTTGTCGTTTTTTTTTTGCGATCTTCTGATGAAATTTGCCTTTTTTCATGATCTTCTGATGAAATTTGCCATTTTTCACGATCTCTTGATGAAATTTGCTGTTTTTTATGACCTTTTGATGAAATTTGCTGTTTTTTCACAATCTTCTGACGAAATTTTGATATATTTGGCCGTTTTTTAATGATCTGTTGACAAGAATGGTATTTTTTTCACGATCTTTTATAAAATTTGCATTTTTTCTGCGATCCCTGGATGAAATTCGCATTTTCCCCCACGATCATTTGGTGAAATTGGCGATTTTTCTTCGAACAATTGATGAAATTTATCTTTTTCAGCGATCAATTGTTGAAATTCGCGATATATTTTATGTCGAATTTTCGGATTTATGGCCAATTTTTTTAAATTTTTGGAAATGACTGCCTTAGTTTTTCAGAAAATCCGGAAAAGAATCACCCCTGAAGACATTATTTCTTGCTTCTTTTTTTCCCCACATGGTATATCAGCTGTTTGAAATCCTTAATATTAACAAGTGCTGGAGTAAGACATTATTTCCGCTGTGAAGAGGCTTATTGAAGTTTTCCTAAACTCTTTTTTTTGTGCACATGATTTTTGTCTTGTTTTATGAGTTGGGGAAACATGAGGTTTTTGCAATTTGTTTGCAAATGAAACAGGCGCTTGCTTGGCCTCGATTTACCTTTAAAATTGATTTGAAGTTTTTTGTACCTGACTAACCAAAAGGGGAACAATGCACAGCAGGATCATAATATTCTATTTTAACAGGTTCTCATGATGCTGGCCAAAGTTCTAATTTTGGCATAAGTCTGGTACTAGCAGTAAATTATATATTACCCAAGATTTTTTTCTTTATAGTGCTGGATGATAGTGACCCAGCTAATTATTTGACGGAAAAAAGGATTCAGTTTGGGTGCTTATGTGCCTTGTGGGTTTTGATTGTTGCTTGACAAGGTTGCGAGCTTCAGGATCAGAAAGTTTTTGAGTAATTCCAGACCTGCCAACCTTTGAGAATGAGAAATCATAGCACACAAAATTCAAATTAATCTGGAGGTTGGTTGGTTGGTTTATTCGTGTTTCGCGGCTATTTTTGACATTCGTAAAATGAATAAGGTTTTGTCTTTCAGCTCACTATAGTAAATTTTTTCCTTTGAAAAGTTCTGTTTGTACACAACGGTTTTGTGGATTAGCCTGTGCATATTAAACCGAAAAATCCAGTGTTTTGTGGCAACAGACTACTCTTTATTTGGAAATTCGAGGCTCTTTTTTCTGTTATAAAGTCAAGCTAACCCTGTCCTTGTACTTTTGAGCGCCACCAGATTTCTGGGTCTCAGACAGTTTAGAGAGTCCAGTCGCAATTTCTGGACGCAATAAATAAATTATTTAATTCCTATTTTATCGATTTTTTCTTGCCATGATTGTTTCGTATGCGTTACAATCCAGAGCAGTAGAATCTCGTAATTTTCGCTGGCATTTAGTTAAGGGTCGTGACACAAAGGAATATCGCATTCCTCCGCCTTCCAGTCTTGTTCTGCGGTTTAGGAAACTTCGGATAAAATCCATTTATTTTATAATATTTATTTGATGCTATAGCTAAAGTTCAAATTTATTTATTTATTATTCACTTACAATAGCAATTTTTTGGACTTTGAGAGAATATTGTGTTGTTATTTTGCTGAGGAATTTATTTTAATGATAAAGTTAGTTAAATTTAAAGGGTACCCTATAGCTTATAAAATTGAGAAAGAAATATATAAAAATAAAAAATATGAAATGAAAAATAAAAATATAAAATGAAATATAAAAATGAAAAATAAAATGAAATGAAAAAATTGGAAAATATAATAAAATGAAATGTATATATAAAAATGTATATTAGATTGATCTAAGCGAATGTCAGGACTTTGTTTATTTGTGGTGTAGAATGTTTGTTTTTTCCCCTCAGGCTGACCTGGTCCAATTCAGTTATGATGAGCACACACAGAGGGTAAACTTGGCTTAGCTTGGGCAATTTAACCTTCTAATAAGTCCCTCACGGTGCAGTTATGTCTATTTTGGACATCATGGGCAGTATACTTGTCAAATTGAGCGGAATAGTTTGTTTGAGTTTGTAAATATTTTTTTTTGGTTTAACGCTAGGAGACTTAGATCAGTCATTCCATTGTTGTCGAAGGTCATACTATGGGGCAACTGCCTTACGTTTTTGACCTGTGTACACAATGAAGAGATTGTATATTGCAATCTATTTTTTGCTGCTATTTTAATTTATTTCCTCCGCATTTAACATTTCAGTACCAATATTTTTTTTCAAAGAGAAAATTTATGAAATAATAAATTATTACCCAAATTAAATAATACTATGAAATTTAATTATTATTCTTTTAAAAATTTCAAGTAATATTGGATATATATAATTTTTTTTTAAAAACTCGGATTTCTAAGCTGAATTTACTGAATAGGTTCTATTGTTAGAATCTTTTTTCTGTATATATATAGATTTGATATATATTATAAAAGTTCTAGATAAATAGTAACGTACATATACTATTTTGTTTTGCCCTTTTTAAATTATTTATTATGTTGTGAGAGCCATACATAGGTCACTTACCTTATCCTCACTTTGGTGCAATACATTGAAGTCTTTGAGAATGTCTTGGGTTTCTTCATGGTGAAATTTACTTACCTGAACATCTACTTCCTGTAAAAATTTGTTGTTTTGGTTCTTTGTGTTTTCATCTTTGGTTCTATGTGTTTGTATTACGAATTGGTGTTTTTTTGTATTTGTTATGTCAGTATTTGAGTATGCCAAAGATTTTAGAAAAATTTGTATACTTATATTTTCATATAACATATTTTATGTGTAGGCACAAGCGTATTTATTTTTATATATATATATTTTTATACATTTTTATGTTGTGTTTATGTTGATGTGTGTCAATTGTCCAAGAAACTGGGGCAGATAATTCCTTTTGATTTTGGCTTTGTTTTTAAGTTTTGGAAAGTTCCAATTGCTTGATGCCACAGGCAATAACTTTTTTTTTAATGCTTTTTTTTTCCTTAGGGGGTAAGGTAAATGTTATATAATAACATCCTTTCCAATTAAAATTAATTTAAAAAACTATTTTAAAATATTTAAATTAAATCAAAAAACTTCTTTACTTTCAAAATTTAAATTATACCTTTAAATATTCATTAATTTTCGTTAAGTTCGTTTTTCAGTTAAATTTCACTTTAAAACTATTTTAATTTAATCGCCATAAAAGATCGTCAAAAATTATCAATAATAAAATAATAAATCTTAAAATTAATACTTTCTACCGTAATAGAATATTTTTATAATAATTTTCAAATCTAAAATTCATCATTTAACGTTATTTTATTCAAACACTTTTATTACTCTGTGTGGCATCATCGATTTTAAATCAGCCAATCTACGACGTCCGTTCTAACGGCGGGTTTTTGTAGCGTCTGTTTGGGAATAGCATCGCTCTCTTCCTGCCTGGATTCTACGGTGAGCAGACGTATTCCGCTCTCGGCGGCTCCGCCTTTTTCTTTTTCATGGCATATCGGCGTTGGACTAAACGGGTCCTTCGTTTGATATTGCCACTTTAATATTCTACTTAAAAATAATCTTAAAGATAAATCTTACGTCAAAGTAAAATTTGTAATGGTATTGGTTAAATTGGTTTCACAACCTCGTTATGTACAGTTCTGTTGTCGCCATTGTCTTAAAATAGTTTCTTCAAAAAGAGATGACAAAGTAGAAAATCTCGGGATGTGTTTCAACGATCGGCATGAAGAATTCAAATATGGGCCGTCCTACGCCATCCTTCCTTATATTGTGAACAGACATCTATGAAAATAAATTTAGATCTACCAGTTTGTGAGATATGAAAGATGCTATGAACAGGTATGAAGGTTACAATTTTTCTGGGCGTGGCCTATCAAGATTTCCGAAATGATTTTTCTTTTTGGATATATAAATCTTGCAGTAATCTTATTGTATATTACGACATGAAATGTAGGATTATCGTCTCTATAAACTAAAAAGCGAACTATGTGGTGGAACTCTTACAGCAGTAATCTTAACGATGTTGAAATGATCAGTATCAATTTATCTTTTATTTTTTTGAAGTAAATTCTATGCACCTTTAATATTTTATAGAATAAAAATTTAAATATATTCGAATATAATAATGAAACATTTTGATATTATAATTGTAAAAAACAGATGCATCTCGTTTTCTCTTTTCTCTCCCCATTCCCCCCATTTAATTAAAATAATACTTTAATAAAGAAAATTGTTTATTTAAATATATTTGTGTATTTTTCTGTGTTTTGATTTACGTGTCTCTTAATATTATCATAAAGTGCCAAATTAATTATTACAATTATATACTAAAGAATTATTAATTATAAAGGTTCTAAAGTAAATATTTAACACTTGGCACAATTTAAATATGCTCAACATATACAATTTTCAAGCAAGAAGTATTCTCTCTGTTCAGGTGAGTCTAAAGTTTATTATTTATATTTTACCATGAAGTTACCAAGTTATATTTATTTACTTCCTTCACATGCAATGTTTTTACTAACCACTAACGATCACTGGCCATATTTAATAGTAAACTTTCTCCTCTTTAATTCATAATATTAAATCTACATAATTTTTTATAACTCCTATTTTTAATAATAATAAACTTTAAATTCCTTTTCTCCTTTCCCTTTACTCTCTCTCTTTTTTTTTTTTTTACCTAACAAATCTCTTTTACTCTTGTTATTTTTTGTTAAATAAAATTAGTTTATTTTAAATTTAATTTGTTATCCTTTTACATATATTACACTTTTCTTTTTCAGCTATTTAAATTGATTTGAACTTTAAATAATTAGCAATTCTGTTTTAATAAGTTTCGGCAAAACTTCTCAGCAATATACGCTCCAATTGCATATTTTATTTTTGCTCTGCTGATTCAGCTTTTTCGAGTAATTACATCTGGTAATTACTTCACATATATATATATCAAGACCCCAAGCAGAGAATCGGTGCGTCGCACGTCGCAGACTCTTGAGAAGGTCTGCAGACTATTTTTCAATTGGAGAAAAAAAAAAAAGTTCGCTAGAAATTATTTGCCATGTACCATGGTACAGTATTTTTTGGAAGAAGTGCCGCGGCACATACAAGGTTAAAACTTAAAAATATTGTAAGTGCGGCACTTATGCCGGAATGGCAGGTATGGTGCTTTTATTTTTGTTCTCCTGCCAGGGTCGGTAGCAGAAACAGTGCAGCACCGAAGCGGGTGCTGCAGATTATTTTGAGTTTTGCAGATTGATTTAACAGATTAAAAATAAATTTTGTGTTATAAATGTTAAATGTTGATCGCTTTTAAATAAAGTTTATTTGGTTGGAAATTTTAGCAAATGTTTATGCACTTGTTTCTGCGATTTTTTTACATTCGAAAGGGGAATTCGGTTTTTATATCTTAGTAAATATTATCCCCTTTTCAATAAGTCTAATTCAGAAAACTGAAGGGAGGTGTTGCTTAGTGGCACTCCACTCGCATATAACTTTTCATTTTTGCTGTTAGCGGCGATATATGACTCAGCAGGGGCGTGGCTTTTTTTTGCAGAAAAATTTAAGAAATTATTTGAGTTTGCAGATGGTTTTAGATTTTACCTAAGTCTGGGGTTGACTTAATTTTCGGTGCGGGTGCAGTTGTACCCGACCTGCGCAGGACTCTTACCCAGGATTGCAAAGCCCGTAAATACCTAAAGAAGGTATCTCCTGGGAGGAGGAGAAGGGGGGTACAATCCATAACAGCTACAGTCTCACATTCTTCACACTAATAAGTTCTTTTAAAATTTATAAGCAAAATTTTACCTTAGTAATACTTGCTGAGGTTCTTCATCAACACCAGGTTTCTCCAGATCTTCAAAAGAGGCATCAACATTATCCTGTTCATAATAATGGAATTACTTATACAGCACCAAAATACTTCAAAAAAGTTTAAACAGATTTTTTTTATCCGTTAACACTGACTAAAAAACAATAGTTCTTACTTTCCAAAGTTCTTCTAATTTGTTTATTTGTGGTGCAGTAACTTGGCGTGCACGCAGCTGTTCTTGTTCTTGAGGTACTTTGACTAACCAAGCTAGAAAACTTCTATCACTAATGAGAGGCTTCCACTGATCAGGGTCCCTATAAACATAAAAATGATTGTAAAATGACAAGCAAATAAAAGTAAGAAGAATGACTAATTTTTTAAAGAAAAATATTCCTTATCTTTTTTTATAAGCATTAATAATTATCTGTTTTTTATAAGCATTTGGTGTTTATCTAAATAGCCACATCCAATTTTATGACTCCAATTGATGTTGCTCCAAAATATGTCCCTTGTAATAGATTAATTTGGAATGGATATAGATTCTGAACTAGCAAATTCATTACAAAAAAAAGTTTTTTTTTTTTTTTTTTTTTAAAAAGATATATGGTAATCGGAAAGAAAAAAGTTTTTATATTACTGCAAATGTTACAAACATACTTTACTATAGCACAAATATACTATAATACAAATATTGTAACAAAATAAATTTATGATTGAGTCATACAATAGATTTTTAAAAAATTTCAGTTTCTTTTTAAGATGTAACAGGACAATAGTAATCTATTAATTGATAATGAAAATATTATATAGTAGATAAATTTTACGACCACCGATTTAGTGACCCCTCGCGATTTAGCGACCATTTTCCTATATTTACAAGGCTTTTAATAGCTCGTGAAATAACTTGATATCAGTCAGTCTTTAAAATCAGAGTAAAGTTCAAAATTTCAAATAACTTGACGAATGCAGTCCTTTTAAACTTATAAATTTAATCACATAACAAACACAAATTACACAGCCCAATACAACATAAATAGTATTATTCTTAAAATCAGCTTTTTTTTTTTTGACAGATCATTTCAATGTCATCAGCATATGCTGGCATCCAAAAGTGTTCTAAAGTTTTCCCCTTGGGATGGGACGATGGCAATCTGTAATCCCTAATAGGGATTACTATTACTCTCTTCCCCAAAATGAGTTGCAACAGCTCGTTTTAACGACCTGCAAATAAACCAAATCTTGGTTTATCGACCTTTCCGAGAAAATGAACAAGCTGCACATTGTATTAAACTTTTCCAGGAAGTCTAAAGAAAATAATCTAACCAAACATTTCTTTCCTCTGAATTTTTCAAGCGTTGGCCAGTTCTCCCGTAATCACCCCTCCTTCTCATCTATGTTCTAGGAATGACAATGAATCTAACAGCTCTGTTAAATTTCTTGTAAATTCTCTCCCCTTTCGTCTTTTCATCTTTCTCCTTTCAGCACAGGGCTACTGGACTCTTTACTTTGGGATTAACAGGCTAGTGATCATCAGAAAATCCACCCCCGGTACTAATTACTTTTTTTTTTTTTTTTTTTTTTTTGGCGCCCTCTTTCACAAAATTTGTGTTTTTTGGAATCTTTTGATGAAATTTGCTGCTTTTTTGCGATCTTCTGACGAAATTTCACAATTTTTCGAGATCCTTTATGAAATTTGGGTTTTTTCCGCGATTCTTTGATGAAATTAGTTTTTTCGTGATCCCTGGACAAAATTTACTATCCTTTAACGAAATTCGCACTCTTTTCGCGATCTGATAGGTATACCCTTGGTTCTTGTTTCTGTACACATCTTTGCCAGCATTTACTTAGTGTAATTAGTGTACCTACTGGTGCACATGTCATGCATGTTTACACCCTTTAAAACTAACCTATTCACAGCTATATATTTATTAACTTTATTTACGTTCCATTATACTTCATAAACTTCATTCTTTCATTCATTTCAATAATTACGTTCATTAAAAGATCGTTCTGCTTTATTTACATTTCATGCAATAGTAAATATAACTTTTACTTTTATTAAAAGCACTTTCTTTATTAAAAACAATAGTTTACTTACCTCTTAAATAGACCTATTTCATTACTTATTATCACTCATAGTTAACCTCCTGGATACGGCTCGGTAAGATGTCTTACCGCGAGAAAAATATCCCTTCAGTACGGCGCTGGTAAAAGTCCTTACCAAGGCATCCTACCCCCTTTCTTGAGGAAATGTCATTACTCAGCTGTCAGTTTCTATCTCTCCCCGTGAAAATTTCCCTCGCACATTAGGCGGAGAGGAAAATTTTTACAGTTGGCGAATGACGCCGGGAAAAATGTTAAGTATTTGGCGATAGCTTCTTCTGACATATCAATAAATTATCAATACATTTGATGACAGGTAGGGAAGCATTTTTAGATGAAATTTTATAATCTCGAAATGTCATTTATTATTGCTCCCAGGGTTCAAACAGCTCTTTAAGGGCTAAACTGGTTCCCTTAAAGTCCTGATAAAAAAAAAAAAAAAAAAAAAAAAAAAAAATTATAAATAGACCCTCCTTGCACGAAATTTTTGCTTCTTCTCGCCTAACACCTTCAACACAAAAAGTTTAAGATATTGAGAACTCTTAAAAAATTCTGCTAACCTGTTTAAATAATCACATAAATTACAAACTCCCGCCCTCCAAAATTAAGTTTCCCCTATCATAAAAAGTTTAACATATTTAAAACTCTGTAACAATAAATAAGCAATCGGCTATCAAAAACAAAGTAAAAGAAAAAATACCCCAAAATATCTTGTACACCCCCCCCCCCCCTCTTGCCACCACAATTATACCAAATTTTAAACCTTTAAAACCATGTGTTTCCCACATTTATTGTCATCTAATAGTAATAATTAAATACTAAGTCAGTTAAAATACTTCCAAACTCCCCCCCCCCCCGCCCCACAAACAAGTCCCCCTTTTTGCAGTTTGACGGTTTTAGAGTGCATCATGCCATTTTATTACTGTACAATCCTGTATGTCGAATGTGTCGCATCATTTTCTCAGTACTCTGTCATATAATATTCCTTCACTTCCAAATGATTTTTACTCCCACAATAATAACGTAATTCTTGTTTGAGTATGCCCCCCCCCCTTTTTTTGTTTGCAAATGTATCACCTGCTCTTATTTTGAAACGACGTAACCAATGCATTCGTTTTTCGTCTTTCGGTAAAGGTAATAGGTTTTTTAGAAAAATGCTGTTAAAGTTAGCGTTTTTAACTGAATTTCCACATATGATAGCGCAAGAAAGAAAAAACCTACCGTCATAAGACAACAATTGCTTATGACTGAAGATGTTATTAATTTACCGGAAGGTATTAAAAAAAGAGCTATTTGATTGCAAATCACTTTCATCAGTATGCCGGTAAGTATCAAGCTTTTAATGTTTAAAACTTGTGACAGAAAGAGGAATTGTCGACAATAATCACTCATAAACTTAATGTAACTAAATCCTTTTTTTCCGCTGTGTGTCTAAAAATGGTAAAAATAAATGCTATGCAGCCCATATACTCCAAGACATTAGTACACTTGATGCCAATTTCAGTTCGTTTTCATAGATTGTAACTTTGTTTTTATGATTTTTTTTCTCTTATGGGTCGATTTTTTATAATGGGAGATTGAGCGTCGTCGGCACATTTTTCGTGTTTTATATATCTTTAAAGATTTAAAAATGTCTCTAAAATTTAAAATTTAGCAGTGCATTTCATTTTTTGAAAGAAAAAATCTGAAAACTAATCATTTTAGTATAGCTTGTAAATGTAGAAGTGATAAATAGTCAATCGGATGACGTGTCGCCGTACGGAAAAATTATTTTTATACGGCTGTATTAAATATTACCACAGTGTTTTTATCTTCAAAATACTAAAATTTTATTTCTACAAACTCTTTAAAACCCATCTTTTATGTCCTTTACGACTGTTTAACCCCTCCTTTTTTTTAAATGCACGATTTCAACATGTCGCCGAATTTTCAGTCAATTGGGTGACACTCTTTTCGGATTCCTACATTAAATGAAATATGGCGCCATCTGCACTTTCGCATTCAATTTACCATCAATCTTTATTATTCTTTACCGGTAAATATGAAATTAATTTCAAAGTTTTGTTTATTTTACTTCAAAGCGAGATAAAGTAAGCGATATCGGATTAGTTCAACCTACAGCTGTCAATCGGATGACGGCTTTAAAATAAATGCGGTTTGTTTTGGTAAGTAATTTAATTGTTTAGTTGTTTATGCCTGCTGACTTATTAGAATATTTCGTTTTAAAACCTTCCTCTATGCGCTACTCGGAACGTAAAGGCTCTTTACAATTTGTCAATCGGACGACGCTCAATGGGATGACGTCATGTCTGCTGATGCAGTGTCGCCCGAATGACTGCTTGTCATTCGATTGACAGAAAATGCAGTTCGGCCTTCGGTATTTATCTGCTTCTTCTTTTTTTTGTTTTTTTTAATTGTAGACACATTTTTTGTTTCTTTTTCTGGATTTTGTGTTATTAATCAGTCGTCTGCGTACTAACTGTAAACAAAACTGATCGTAGATTTTTAGAATAGAAATTGGCGCCTTCATTGCTTTTACTTGCAGTTTGTTGATACTAGTGTTATTTATTTTTGTTGTTGCTTAGAGTCGTTATTCCGGATGTAAAAATATTAAAATGGAAGATGTCCAAGAAGAAAAAAATATTCAGATAACCAATTCTATAGAAGTGTGTGAATCTAAAGTACAAAAAAAAGGAAAAAATCGTAAAAGAGTTTCTGAAGTAAAGAGTAAGTCAACCGAGTATAAAAAGTACAGGGAGAAGGCAAATGTAAGGAATAGGAAATATTTAGCAAAATTAAATGAAGCACAGAGAGAAGAAAGAAATAGGAAGAAAAGAGAAGCTTACCAAAGAAAAAAGGATTTAAATTTAATTAAAGGAATTAATGATCTAAAACCCAGAGAGCAAAGAAATAAGAGAAAGTACTGGAGGAAAGCTTCAGAAAAATGTAGAAAGAGAAGGAAACAGTTGGAAAATGTAGACACAAGTCAAATGAATTCTGAACCAGAACCACATGTTGCACTTTCACATACGCCTCTCAGTTCTCAAAGGGTGTGTGGGCAGAAAGTTCGAACACAAAACCGTGCTCGGATGTTAAGGGAGATAGAAAAAAGAAATAGATCAATTGCTATATTGCAACGCAAGGTGAAAACTCTACAAAAATCTCTTCAGCGAAAACAATCATCTAGTAAGAATTCAGCAGCTTCACCTTCACTTAATAAAAAAGTCAAAATTCTGACTCGGGGGTTCACTGTACCAAAAACAGTTCACAAACAACTTTTATATGGAATAAGTTTGCATTCTCAATTAAAATCTAATGCTGAAACCCTACCTGCACGTTCTTTTGTGAGGCAAATTTTTAATAAATGCATTAGTGGAAGCACATTAAAAAAATATAAAGTGCAACACCTTGCACAAGATATTCTGACCCCAAAACAAAATAAGAAGTTTGCCCGAAATTTAAATGTTGCACAGTATGAAAGAAAAAGCAATGTTACTGTTAATGTACAAGCCATTCGATCCTATTTTGAAAGAGATGATGTTTCCCGGATGTGCCCTGGGAAGAAGGATTTCATTGTGCGAGGAAAAAATAGGAAACAGAAAAGGATACTGTTGGGAAACATAAAACGGTTGCATAGAAGGTTCATTAAGGAAAATGGAAACATTTCATACTCAACATTTTGGAAATACAAACCATTCTGGGTTGTTCTTCCAAGACTATCCGATAGAAACACCTGCCTTTGTGTGAAGCACGAAAATATGAAGTTTCTGACAAAGAAATTGAACAGTGTAGGAATAATCAATTTTGCTGATCCTGAAATATAAGTGGGCAGCTTGACGTGTAATAATGAAAATGCTGATTGTATGCTGGGCAAGTGTAAAGAGTGTAAAGATAATGTTATTACTTATGAAGCTGACCAACACAATGAAGACATCATCAGTCATTTTCACATAGTGACAGAGACTGTTGAGAAGAGCATCAAAGGTTCTGTGAGAAAAATAAAGGTTACAAAAAAGTGTCCCTTGATAAAAAACCACCAGAAATTATTGAAAATGTCAACCGAGAAATTCCATCTTTCAAGAAACATATTTTTTCAGCATATCATCAAATAACTACTTTGCAAAGTAAACGAAAAAACTTAAAATACAATGAAATTATTCTTCAGATTGATTTTTCAGAAAATTATGTTACCAAAATCTTTGATGAAGTTCATTCCATGCACTTTGGTGCATCAAAGCGACAAATATCCATTCACACGGGTGTAGCCTATTATTTAGAAAAAGATTCAGTTTCATGCTTGCCATTTGCAACAGTATCTAATAACATAGATCATGGTGCTCATGCTGTTTGGGCACATTTTGATCCCATATTAAAGAAGTTTATAAATAAAATTCCAGATATCGACACCATTCATTTCTTCTCAGATGGGCCTACATCACAATATCGAAATAGGTCAAACATATTTTTCATGATCACACAGAATACCGCCTTTCTTTCAAACATAAAATTTTTCTCCTGGAACTATTCCGAAAGCGGACATGGTAAAGGACCTATGGATGGGGTAGGAGGTTTTTTGAAAAGAAGCGCAGATGCTTTTGTAATGCATGGCAATGATATATCATCAGCAGAAGATTTTGTTAAAGTTTTTCAGGAAAGTAAGGTGGAAGTTCTTCTTATTAAAGAAGAAGAAATTGAAGCTATGAGGTCATCCTTACCAAGCAAATTACCAGCAATCCCAAATATTATGAAAACTCATCAAATTACGTATTCAAAAGAGCAAAGGCCAAGAATCTTTCTCCGAAGTCTCAGCTGTTTTGTTTGCTGCCTCGACTCTATTTGTAATCACTTCCCATCGGACAAGCCTATCTTTGACTTCAATGTGGTGTCTGTAGAACCAACTTTATGTATCCTTTTTTAAGTTATTTATTTCTAATTGCATTATATTTTTGATTATCAATGTTAAAAAATTACCACTTAAACATTCGTTTTTTCCTTCACTCTCATAATTAGTACTTCCACAATCTGTTTCAAGCATCTCTCATAAAGGGAAAAGAAGCAAGCATCAGTTTATTGGTAAAATCACGTCTGTTGAAATTGATGAGATGTACGAGGTGAAGTTTCTGAAGAAATCAAAGATTGGGGAGTTTTACATTTTCCCAGAGAATGATGACACAGACTTTATTGATCAGAAACAGATACTTGAAATTCTGAACGAGCCCACCTTTAACAAACGAGGCCATTATGTCTTCAATAAATAAGTTTTGTTTTTCATCATTTTTAAAATATAAAATTTTGGGGCAGTATATGTATTTGTTTTTATTTCAATGTGTTATATTCTTTATATACCCATAAAATTCATATTTATAATAATAGTGTGTCCAGTATGGAATGATCATCCTCAAGTGTCATCCCAAAGCAAATTCTTCAATAGGATGGCACTTCGTCATTGGGGTGACACTGGCGTCAATGGGGTGACACATTAATAATTTCTAGGCCTGGGCCTTAAATCGATTTAAAACTTACATCGGAAATCCGATTTAACCATTGGTATTAAATCGATTTAAGCTAAAATCGGAAATCGCGATTTAGCCAATGTCTTAAATCGCGATTTAGCCATTATCTTAAATCGCGATTTAGCCATTATCTTAAATCGCGATTTAGCCATTGTCTTAAATCGCGATTTAGCCATTGTCTTAAATCGCGATTTAGCCATTGTCTTAAATCGCGATTTAGCCATTGTCTTAAATCACGATTTAGCCATTGGCTTTAAATCGATTTAAAACAAAATACTGATTCAGAGCTAACATCGGAAAACCGATTTATCAACTTTGATTCTACCACTTACATGCCAAGCTGGTGTTAAATCGATTTAGGAGGATCCGATTTAAGCAAACATCGCAAGCCTCAACGCTTTCAGATTTAAGACAAACAAGGCAAGCTGGTGTTAAATCGATTTAGGACGATCCGATTTAAGCAAACATCGCAAGCCTCCATGCTTTCCGATTTAAGAAAAAGACGATTTAATGAAAACAAGGCAAGCTGGTGTTAAATCGATTTAACAGGATCCAATTTAAGAAAAAGGCGATTTTAAAAAATGATGATTTAAGTAAGAATTGATATTTATTTATTTATTTTGTAAACAAGATTAAGAGTTTATGAGATTGGAATGTGTATTTTTCAGAAATTAAGAACTTATATAGTGGAAAGTTGAAAGGAAAAAGTAATGTTTAAATCTTAAAATCCAAATACATCGAATTTCAATTTATATGCTAATGCAATCTTTTAATAATAAATTAAGTTTTCACATATTTGAGTAATATTGCAATATGTATTTTTTATTTTCCAATATTCTGTAATTAATTAAAATGTTTTAAAGTAGAATCCTGCATTGTTTCAAAAGATTGTTTTCCTGAAATTCATTCAGCATTTATATGATTAAAAATAATAATAATAAAGTTTTATATTTAAAATCCAAACTCATCGACTTGCAGTTTATACTTTTATGCATTCTTATGATGAAAAATTCATTTTTTATATGTTTTAGTAATATTTTAACATTTATTTTTTATTTTCTATTATTTTGTAATTAATGAAATTATTTTAAAGGTATAGTCATGCATTGTTTTGTGTATCACTATTTGGCCGTGATCCACATGAAATATTTTTGTTTTACTAATAATATTTTTTTCCTGAAATTGATTGAGTATTTATGGTTGGAAAAAAAAAGAATAAAGTTTCATATTTAAAATCCAAATTCATCGAATTTCAGTTTTTATTTTTATGTATTCTTTTAATGAAAAATTCATTTTTCACATGTTTGGGTAATATTTTAATACATATTCTTTATTTTTTATTATTCTGTAATTAATTAAAATATTTTTAAATAGTCATGCATCAGATTTGACATTCAATTTCAATGCCAGTCACATGGATTGAGTATCTTGCTGAAATTGATTCACTATTTATATCCGAATTCATCCATTTTTAGTTTATATTTTTATGCATTATTTTCATGAAAAATTAATTTTCATATGTTTAGGTATTATGGGAATATTTTAGTTTTAGTTTATTATTATTTTGTAATTAATTAAAAATACTTTAATAAAGTTCTGTAATGAGTCAAGTAACTTTATTTTTACAGCAGAATGAGGGAGGGCTGGAGGAGGCATTCATTAGATTTTTCTGCAGATCTGCGATTTTTTGCTTTTTTGACATTTTGTTATCATTAACAAGAGATATATTTTAAGATTATATTTTATTACTAATCTTAAAGGATGGCAACAACCATGAAAAAAATCAGCAATTTCAGTGATGTGCTCCAAGGGTCACACTTTCAATCCTTCTCCATCCGCTATATAAATGTCAGCATTTATGTTAAACAAATCTTATTTTAATCTAAAAGTTAAAAAGATATAAAATTGCACCTTATTTCTCATATCTCTCCCCCCCCCCTTTTTTTTTACTACATTTCTCATCATGGTAAATGAATAGTTAAATTCATCATTGAAGTCTTTTAATATGCTTCTGTTTAACCTCAGTAACATTTTAAATCTGTGTCTGTAAAAAAAAAAAAAAAAAAAAAAAGTGTATGTAGGCTGTTAGCAATGAAGTGCTATTTGAGTGGGCTAGGGGAAGCCCCCCCCCCCCCCTTTAAGGAATTTTAGATTGTAGCATGCATAATAAGTCAGACAAAAAAAAAATCATTTTCTTTTATATTACTTCTTATACCCAGTAGCAGAAAGTTATAGTTGTGTCTGCGACAGCAATTTAGTGGGATGAAAATTGTCTGCGGGAGTAGCGTGTTACGTTTTCTTATGTACAAACATTATGAGTGTTAAAATAAACAGCGTCCTTACTGATTAATATCATGGGTGATTCTGATTTAAAAAAAGAAAACATTCTGAAATTCACAGCAAAATTTCCGAAAGGTTACAACAAATGGGGAGGAGGGGGGCAGGGAGCGAAAATCCACTACCGGCACTAATTATGTGTTTTTCTTGCGCATTTTTGATGAAATTTTAGTTTCTTCGCGATCTTTTGACGAAATTTGCCGTTTTTGCGATCTTTTGACGAAATCTGCTGTTTTTTGCGATCTTATGAGGGAATTCCTCGTTTTTTTCGCGATCTTTTAACGAAATTTTCCATTTTTTGGCGATCTTTTGACATAAATGACCTTTTTTTCGCGATCCTTTATGAACTTCGTATTTTTTTCTCGATTTTTTGACGAACTTCGTGTTTTTTCTGCGATTCTGTGACAGAAATTTGCATTTTTTCAGCACCTCTGGGACGAAATTCGCGTTTTTCCCGGGATCTTTTGACGAAATTCGCGTTTTTACAGCGATCCTTTGGCAGAAATTTGCACTTTTTGCGATTTGACGAAATTCCGCAAATTTAATTCCGATCTTTGACATAAATTTGCATTTTTTCGCGATCCTTTGACAGTAATCTGCGTTTTTCGTGATCCTTTGACAGAAATTTGCGTTTTTACGCGATCGTTTTACAGAAATTTGCGTTTTTTCGCGATCGTTTTACAAAAATTTGAGTTTTTTCGCGATTGTTTTGCAAAAATTTAAGTTTTTTCGCGATTGTTTTACAGAAATTTGTATTTTTCCCGCGAGTTTGTGACAGAAATTTGCGTTTTTTTGCGCCCCTGGAACGAAATCCACGTTTTTTCGGGATTTTTGGATAAAATTCAAGTTTGTACAGCGATATTTTGGCAGAAATTTACGCTTTTCGAGATCTGATGAAATTCCTCCTTTCCGCAATCCTTTGACATAAATTTGCGTTTGCTCGCGATCCTTTGACATAAATTTGCGTTTTTTCGCGATCGTTTGACTAAATTTGCGTTTTTCCCACAATCGTTTGTCTAAATTCGCGTTCTTTCCGCGATCCTTTTACTAAATTCGCAATCTTTCTGCGATCCTTTGACGAAATTCGTGTTTTTTCCGCGATCCTGTGACAGAAATTTGCATTTTTTCTACAACCCTGGGACGAGATTCATGTTTTTTTCCGGTCTCTTTTGACGAAATTCGCGTTTTTACAGCGACCCTTTGGCTATAAATTACCGGTTTTTTATGCGAACGATTGCCGAAATTGATATTTTTTGGCGACCATTTGTCGAATTCGCGATATTTTTTGTCAGAATTTTCGTACTTTTTTTTTTTTTTTTTTAAGGAAATACTTTTTTTTTTCAAGTTGGCAAATTTATCTGCAAGATCCAAAATAAATCTGCGACTCACGTCGCGCGTCTCGAACTTTCTGCTACCGGGTTCTTATAGAATGAGTTTATAAAATGTATTACAATAGGTCACTAATTTTTAAAATGGAAAAAAAAAAAAAAAAAAAACTAGTGTTTTGGGACATTCAAAGCTTTTTTATGTGTAAAATATACCTCTTTTCAAAATTATTTGACAAATTAAAAGCTAAGTATACTAAATAATACAGGAGGGGGGGGCACATAAAGATCGTATTTTGTTACTAAAAATTTAAAAATAGGCTTCCATATTCTAAAATGTAAAATTGGTGTTAAATCGCGATTTAGCACTAAATCGCGATGTTGGATGGATGATAAATCGATTTAAGAAATTTCTACATCGCCCAGTCCTAATAATTTCTAAATTAAAATAATATATATATATTTAATTTGTCTTAAAAACTTATCAGTATGTACTGTTTAAGGAGATGGGTATGTTTAAAGCTTTCTCTTCAGTATGTTTTTTTTTAAATTGAAACTTTTATATGTGGAATTACAAAATATTACTTTTTTGTAACTTTCTGTCCCTTTTTTTTTATGAAAAAATATATTCATGTAGATTGTTTTAAGACTTTTTTCTTGATAAACTATTCAGACCATTTTATATATTTAAAAAAATGTATCATTCTCCATCTAATACTTTTGTAAACAACTGGTTTTTAAAAGTCACCCAATTGACATTCTCTCCTTTTTTTCTCTCAACATACGCTAAATAGACAAACTTATTTAGAAAATTTAGCTCAAATATTCATACTACCCAATTTGCCATCATAGGTGATACTAAAAATAACTTTGAATATGCTCTAAGTTAAATTTTATTTTTTGAAATTGTCAATATCCATTTTGGCCCATTATAAAAAATCCACCCTTATAATGTAACAATTCTTTTTTTCTTCTTTTTTTTTTGTGTGTGTATTGACTTATTTATTCACAAACAAATTTTAGTTACTACATACTAAGATATAGTTAAGCTGGTATACAATTTAGTTAAAGCAAAATTTGTAAGCAATGCATGCCCATAGTCAGTAATGTTTACTTTCTCCCCTCCCTGAAAAACCTGAATTTTAGAATTAACTACACACCATCTAATCAGCTAAAAAAAAAAAAAAAAAAAAAAAAAAAATTCTTTTAGGGTTTAATATTATATTATATCATATTTGATTATGTTTATAAGTACATCAATATTATTTTTATTATCATTATTTTATATAAAATGTTAAAATAATGTACATATATTTCATTTTAGTTGATTTGTCAAATCCCCAATAAGTTTGTAATGCCAGTTCATCTATTTTACTGACTGTATCTAAGAATGATGATGATCAGGAAAATTATTAAAATACTATTTCCTAATGATTCATATGTACAAATTCATTCCTCGCACTCTAGCATTCATTTTAAATATAAGATTGAAAGCGAACCAAAATGGGGATAACTGGCGCAAGTAACAACCTGCTCAATACTTCCAAGAATTATACAGCAACCCTGGATCTCAACCCTTCTCCCTGCTTTCAGAAAAATTCCTCGATATTGCCGTACTTAGAGACTGCAATTTTTAATTTCTATAGCCGGCAATAGGAGGTTAATTTTCTTCTTTATTTATTTTTCATAAATCTTTATATTTCCCGGCATCTGTTTTACATTTCCACCACACACTCCTGTCGTATACACTCCAATGTATGATGTGGTTTAGTTGTTCCGATCACTGCCAGATGGCATGATCGGCTTGTGTCAGTGATGTCTTTACTTACGTGAATCAACGTAATGACTTACTGACCAATCGTATCACTGGAATTGGTAGGTGTGTGTTCAGTGCTGAACTGATAGTGAATCAAATCAAATATAAGATTTTAGTTATTCTGTTGTTTGACAGATGGCAGCACTATGCATTCTGTGCTGTTGTGAAATCTTAATTATGACATCATCAGTGATTTGATGTTTGGTTTCCTGAGAGGTGGCATGGAGAATGTTGCTCCTGCTGCATTATTGTCTTTCTTTATTCTATTTAATTATCTGCAACCAGTTTAGGCAGGGGATATATTTTTATAATGTAATTTAAGGCTTTCATGTGATGAAAGCATACTAATTAGAGTGTTAATTTTAACTAGAGAAATTTGATTCTGAAACCAGAACTGTATGTTTCATTGTGTGTTAAGTTTTCGTGAATGTCAAGATTTGTTTTTGTGTTGTGAAATAAAAGTAAGAAAATTTCAAGGATTTCTTTCTTCATATTCTCTACATAAAGAAAATTGGAGGCACTTAGGCGAGATATGTGAGTACTTGCTTTGTTTTGAAACTGTTCTTTGATGCTAAAGCTTAATTTTTCTACTGAAGTTGCATTTAGCAAGATATTATTTTAGAATATGAGAACAATCTGGTATCTTCTTTATTGAATTGATAAAATAAGAAAAAATAGTAGTATTCTACAATATTATGTTTTGATAGTTCTTGAAAAAGAAAATTGTTCTCAAGATTATTATGATTTATTTACTTCTTGTTCTCAAGAACATTATGATTTATTTGCTTGAAATATTTGAATATTTAATTATTATGGTGAATTATTATTTTACATTGAAGAATTTTGAAGATTTTTAATTTTATGCACATTTGAGAACAGAAAATTCTATTGTTTGTATGAAAGAATAATTATGAACATTTTATAGTAGTTCTGTTTTTGACTTTGATTTGTTCTGTTTTTGAATTTAATTCAGTTACTTCTGTTTTTGAGCTTAATTTGATTAGTTTTGTTTTGAAGCAATTCTGATTACTTTTGATTTTGAAGTAATTTTGATTAGTTTTGTTTTCAAGTTATCTGATTAATTTTATTTTGGAAATTATTCTTATAAGTTATTGTATAAAATGGAGGATTATGAGAAAAAATCTGCTCAAATTAAAATTGAGAGAGGTAGGGTGAAAGGCTCTGTAACTAGATTAGAGAATAGTTTTGATAATGTGAATACTAAAAATGAAATGTTGATTAGATTACAAAGATTAGATGATTTACTTAAAGAGTTCTTGAGATTAGATTCTTGTTTAAATGATGATGATTCTGAATTAGCAGAATTTGAAGACAGGTATTTTCAGTTAAAAACTAAATATCAAAACAAACTAGATTCTTTGAATCCTTCAGAAGTTGTCAATGTTGCAACACACAATTCTGTGCAAGGTTCTTCTGTTACTATTCCTAATCAATGTAATATTAGACTACCAAAATTGAATATTCCAGTATTTTCTGGAAAGTTTTCAGAATGGACAAATTTTAAGGATATGTTTGTTTCCACTGTCCATTCACAAGTAGGTTTAAGTAACATTCAGAAATTCCAGTATCTTAAAGGGTTACTTTCTGAAGAACCAGCTACATTAATTAAGCATATTCCCCTTTCTAATGAATCTTATCAAGAAGCTTGGGAAAAGTTATTAAATCGATATGATAAAAAGAAACAAATTGTTAATTCTTTGATTAAATTATTTTTAGAACAAAAATCAGTTCTGCATCCTAATAGCATAAATATAAGAAATTTGCTGAATACTAGTGATGAAGTTATTAGGGGTTTGAAGGCTGTTGGTGATGAAGCTACAAATAGAGATCCATGGTTAATATATTTGTTATTTCAAAAACTTGATCCGGAGAGCCGAAGACTTTGGTCCATTGAAAGTACAGAAAATGAATTTCCTACTTTGAAAGAATTTTTTGATTTCTTAAGTGTAAGATGTTCTTCTTTAGAGCTCATCTCTAACAATGAAAGTGATATGAAACATTCCAAAAGTTCAAATTTTGTTGGTTCCAAGTACAGTTCTAATGATAAGCAATCAAAGGTGTGCTTAAAGTATCAAGGAATACATCCGCTCTATAAATGTGTTAAATTTAAATCCATGGATGTTGTTGCTCGAAAAAACTTTATTAAGCGTAATAACTGTTGTTTTTTATGTTTAAACTCTCATAAAGTTAAGGAATGTCCAAATTCTCATTTGAAATGCTTTAAATGTGAAAGTAAACATAATACACTCTTACATGAAGAGAATAAAAGTAATAATGCTTGCACTGCTAAGTTTGAAAATAAAGTTTTTCCAAATTCATCTGAGAATAAAAACCACCAGTCAAATAAAGAATTTGTACCGGAGTCAACATCTCACGAATTACAAATTAATTCTAGTGCTTCTTTCAATAATTCTAAATGTGTTTCTTTCCTACCTACTGCTAAAGTTCTCTTATATAATATTGAAAATAAACCTTACTCTTTTAGAGCTCTACTCGATTCTGGTTCGGAATGTTCTTTTGTTAGTGAAAATGTCGTAAGAACTTTAGGGTTAAAAAGAAAGAATGACAGAATTCGATTAAATGGAATTGCTGGAGTATTGGCTGGACAAACTCGTGGTTCAGTAACTCTTACAGTAGGTTCAAAGCTTTCTACTGAGTCCTTAAAGGTTCAGGCATACATCCTGCCTAAAGTGACATCTCAATTACCTGCAGAATTACTTGATACGAAAAATATAGAGTATCTTAAAAATATTACGTTAGCAGATGAAGATTTCATGAAACCACAAGAATGTGATATTATTTTGGGATCTGACTGTTTCTTTACTATTTTAAGATATGGTAGAATTGTTAGTACCAAGAATGAGCCAATTGCCCAAAACACTATGTTTGGTTGGGTGGTAGCCGGAAAATTGGAACCTAAATGTAAATATTCTTCTAGTATTCAATCTCATTTTCTTAGTGTTGAAAACGAATCCAATGTTGATCTATTATTACAAAAATTTTGGCAAGCAGAAGAAATAGATGTTAATAAACCCCATTTGTCTGAGGAAGAAGAATTTTGTGAACAACATTTTTGTTCAACTTACAAGGTAACACCAGAAGGTAGATTTGAAGTTAAATTGCCAGTTTATAAAGATGTGATGTCATTAGGCGATTCTAAATCCATGGCAGTGTCACGTTTGTTTGCTATGGAGAGAAAATTTCAATTTGATAAAAATTTTGAAAATGAGTATAGAAATTTTATGAAGCAATATGAAGACCTTGGTCATATGACACTTATCGACAAAAACTCAAATCCTGCAAGCAACAAAGTATATTATCTTCCGCATCATTCTGTTATAAAAAGCGACTCTATTTCAACAAAGTTACGTGTGGTGTTTGATGGTTCATGCAAACCTCCTAATGCTAATTCGTTAAATTCTGTTTTAGCTGTTGGACAAATTCCACAACCAAATCTCTTTACCATTTTGATAAGATTTAGAGCAAATCCTATTGCTTTTACCGCTGATATTCAGCAGATGTATAGACAAGTTTTGATTGCTCCAGAAGATCAAGATTTACAGCGTATTGTTTGGCATGACTCAGCTATAAAGGAATACAGGCTACGAACTATTACATATGGTACATCATCAGCTCCATTTTTAGCTACTCATTGCCTATTTCAAATTGGAAAAGATATTGAAAGGGATGATCCTGTAACAGCTTCAATAATTAAAGATAGTTTCTATGTTGATGATTGTATGTCCGGTGCAATCTCAAGCGAAGAAGCTATTAAAATGGTTGAGAAACTTTCACTGGCTTTAGAAAATAGAGGTTTTCATTTACGGAAGTGGAGATCTAATTCTTCTGATGTAGTTGATGTAGTGAATCATTTATCTTCAAATTCTCTTGAGTCAACAAATTTAGAAATTCATCCTGATGACTGTTCCAAAGCCTTAGGGCTTATTTGGGATTCTTCAAATGATGTTTTTGTCTTTAAAGTTAATTTACAATTTGATGATAACATAACTAAAAGAAAATTTCTTTCACAATCTGCCAAATTATTTGATCCATTAGGATTTTTGGCTCCATGTACTGTCTCTATAAAAATGTTTTACCAGCAATTGTGGTTGATGAAGTTAGACTGGGATACTGCTCTTCCTGAAAATTTCCAAGCAAATTGGAAGAAATTCCAAGAGGAATTTGAACAAGTTTGCTCTATTAGAATTCCCCGATGGATCCAAGTTTCCAGTAAAGAGCTCATTTTACATGGATTTAGCGATGCATCAGAATCAGCATATGCCGCCATCATATATGTGGTTCAACCTGGTGAAGTGAAGTCAAAGGTGACCATTTTAGTTGCTAAAAGCAAGGTAGCACCCCTTAAATCAGTTTCCATTCCAAGGCTTGAGCTCAATGGTGCTTTACTACTTTCCAGACTATATTCTACATTAGTGACTATTTTGAATACCTTCGTTATTAAGTTTTTTGCATGGACTGACTCGCAAGTAGTTCTATCATGGCTGTCATCTCATCCTAGGTGTTGGAAACCTTATGTGGCCAATAGAACCTCAGAAATTCTAGACTCTGTTCCATCTAACTGTTGGAGGTATGTTCCAGGCAAGGAAAATCCAGCTGACATTGCTTCTAGAGGTTTATCTCCTAAGGATCTTCCCGATTGTTCCCTTTGGTGGGAGGGCCCAAAGTGGCTTTCTTTAAGTCAAGAACATTGGCCTGAACAACCTCAAATAAAAACTAATTTAGACACTGTAAATAAAGAGAAAAAGAACTCTAAATTTTGTTTTCCAGTAACTGTGAATAATTCTTTGATTGATTTACTTTTTGAAAAATATTCTTCTTTTACTAAAATTGTTGATGTTTTAGCTTTTTGTATTAGGTTTGTGAGAAATTGCAAACAGAAAGTTGGCAAAATGAACACCAGTCCTTTGAGTAAAGGTAAATTTCTTCCTTTATCGACAAATGAAAGAAGACATTCAGGTAATTTGATTATTTCTTATATTCAGCAGCTATATTTCGCAGATGAAATTAGTTGTATTAGATCAAACAGACCAGTTTCTAAAAAAAGTTCTCTTTTTTCACTTTGTCCTTTTATTGATAGTGATGGTTTACTTAGGGTGGGAGGTAGGCTGAGAAATTCACCCCTCCAGTACAATGCAAAACATCCTGTCATTTTGCCAACTCAACATAAATTAAGTGTGCTAATTGTTAAATATTTTCATGTTATGCATTTTCATGCTGGGTTAAATTTGTTAATGGATATCATTAGACAGAGTTATTGGATTGTATGTGCCAAGAAGATAATTAAAAATTGTATTCATAAATGTGTTACCTGCTGTAGATATAGAGCAGCTTCTTCCAAACAGTTAATGGGAGATCTTCCTCTTAACAGAGTCACTCCTAACAGGCCATTTTCTGCATGTGGAATCGATTATGCAGGGCCTATTAATATTTTGAAATATCGAGGTAGAGGAGCAAAAACTACTAAATGCTATTGTTCTATTTGTTTGTTTTGCAACTAAAGCTCTACATTTAGAGTTGGTGAGTGATTTAACCTCCGAGGCATTTATTGCTTCATTAAACAGATTTTGCTCTCGAAGAGGAGCTCCTTGACATATGTATAGTGATAATGCCACAACATTTGTAGGTGCTAAAAGGCAACTCTCAGATTTATATAAATTTATTTGTTCAATTGAAAGAAATGAAAAAAATTGTTATTTTTTGTCTCAAAGAAACATTGAGTGGCATATGATTTCTCCAGTGAGTCTGCATTTTGGTGGACTGTGGGAAGCCGCTGTTCGTTCTGTAAAATTTCATATCAAACGTGTAATTGGAAATACTAATTTAACTTTTGAAGAACTTTATACATTTTTAACTCTAATTGAAGCTATTTTGAATTCTAGACCATTAGTGGCAATTGATAGTGATAACAATTCAGAAGGTATAAATTATATTGACTCCATCTCATTTTTTAACTGGTGATGTCATAACTTCCCCAGCTGAACCTTTAAATGAGGAAAATTTGTCTTTACGATCTCGTTGGGATATTGTACAAAAATTGAAATTATGTTTTTGGAAAAGGTGGAGTATTGATTATTTGAGTACTCTGCAAAATAGAAAAAAATGGAGAGTAAATACTGAAAATTTTAAAGTAAATGATGTAGTAATTTTGAAAGAGGATAATGTTCCTCCTTCTGTTTGGCCATTAGGCAAAATTATTGAAATTCATCCAGGTAAGGATGGTATAGTCCGTGTAGTAACTGTTAAAACCGCTAGGGGTATTTTTAAAAGACCTATTGTAAAACTTTGTTTACTTCCTTTGCATCAAGAATAGCTTCTTGATGGGTGGGAGTAATTTTCTTTATGTAGAGAATATGAAGAAAGAAATCCTTGAAATTTTCTTACTTTTATTTCACAACACAAAAACAAATCTTGACATTCACGAAAACTTAACACACAATGAAACATACAGTTCTGGTTTCAGAATCAAATTTCTCTAGTTAAAATTAACACTCTAATTAGTATGCTTTCATCACATGAAAGCCTTAAATTACATTATAAAAATATATCCCCTGCCTAAACTGGGTGCAGATAATTAAATAGAATAAAGAAAGACAATAATGCAGCAGGAGCAACATTCTCCATGCCACCTCTCAGGAAACCAAACATCAAATCACTGATGATGTCATAATTAAGATTTCACAACAGCACAGAATGCATAGTGCTGCCATCTGTCAAACAACAGAATAACTAAAATCTTATATTTGATTTGATTCACTATCAGTTCAGCACTGAACAGTGTGTCTTGCGGAGTGTGATAGGAGGCTTTTCAATCCAGTGAATCATTTATATACTGGAGTTTCACCGAGCAGCCCCAAAGCAGAATACTTTACAATGTTCTGGAACAAACTTCAGCTGATCAAGAATGTTCTGCGGGAATGTCTTCCAATGATCCACTGACGAATTTCGCGATTTTTTTCCTTGTACTATAGGCAAATTTTGAGGCTTTTTCTTGTGACCGATTAGAGAAAAGCATTGGTCTTTTCGCAGTTTGTTCCGATGATCCACTGACGAATTTCTCGATTTTTTCCTTGTACCGTAAGCCAATTTTGAGTTTTTTTTTTTCTTGCGACTGATTAGAAGAGATAATCGTGGGGCTTTTTACCTGTGACCAATTGGTGAAAATCGGGAATTTTTTTTTCTGCGGCTGTTCATCGAATTTTGTATGTTTTTCCACAACAGGCTGAAGAATTTCACGATTTGTTCTTCAGGATTGACTGACGAATTGCGCAAGTTTTCTTGCGACCAATTGATGAATTTCGCAATATTTTTAAATGGACGATTAAAGATTTTTTTTTTTTCCCCCGACCATTGAGTGATGAATTTCGCAATTTTTCCTTCGATTGAATGGTGAATTTTCATGAAAATGATAATTTGAAATGTTATGCAGAGAAGTCCGTTGTTCTGCAACATACGCCACACTTTTAAGCATATTCTGCTTTGAGGCCGAGCAGCAATAGCTTTGTTATTTTAGTTCTTTTGTTTCTTTGTTACAAGTTGTAACAATATTGCTGGAGGATGTTTCACTTACTTAAATCCGTCTTCTATTAAGTACATTAAAGTTTCAGTTTAATATCTACAAATATTTAATTAATATGAAGTCATTCATTTGTGAACCATCGATGTCAGTTGCTGGATCTCTATATCGACGTTTAAATGGACCATCTAATTCCTGAGTATAAGAGTTAGCCGTTTGCAGAACGTTTCACTACTGTAAGAAACTGTTCGTTAGGCTTGACGTGTTTCCAGGGAAAGGAAAAGGATTGGTTTCATCATGATTCATGTGGAAGGAGTGACGGCGTTATGGTTTGCTTTTTATGAATGACCGCTGGTATATTTGGTTTCATCTGCTCGCTTCACAAAGAAGATGCTGTTGGTTTTCCCTAAAGCTGTCATGTTTTGCTTTTAAGGATGTGGTTCGGTAAAGAACATTATGAGTATGTTAAATTTTGTAAAGAACATTTACGATATGCCATAATGACTTTCGGGTGAACTATTGCTCGGGATGGACTTCGTTTTTCTAAGTTAATTAAATCTCTGAAGTGCCTTTTGCAGATTAATTAGCTCTGGTGCATCTTCATTATAACAATAGTAGTTTATTTTATATTGTGTTTATCTTATATACGATCAAAACAGTTAAGTTTATTTTAATTTATTGTTTAATAGAATTATTGTCATGTTTAAGTTTAAAATGCATTCCATTTTTAATGGCTTTTATTTTTCTTTATCAATATGTTTTTATGTTAATGAACTAATAAATGTTATCGTTGATTTTAATCAGTTGTATGTTTTTATATTCTTTTGATTAAGTTTCTTTAGGTTTTAATAGAACCAGTTAAATACAGAATATCATATTTAAATATTCAATTCTTTTAATGGTAATAAAATCAGCTAATCGCTTCTATCTGCCTTAAGCAGCTCTGTTGTTCTTTAACTCCTTGGATACTACGTAAGTAGTATTCAACACGATCCTCTGACAAAATTCGAGTTTTTCCCGCGATCCTTTGACAAAATTGGCGAATTTTCTTCGGACGGTTGACGAAATTGATCTTTTTCGGTGATCATTAGTCGAATTTCGCAATAGATTTTATGTTCGGATTTATGACCGATTTTTTTTAATTTTCGGAAATGACTGCCTCAATTTTTCAGAAAATTCGGAACAGAATCACCACTGTGCAATCCTTTGACGAAATCTTATTTTTTTGCGACCCTGTTACACAAGTGTTTTTTCGCGATATTATGACGAAATGTGCCGCTTTTTTTAGATTTTTTTTTTTTTACGAAATTCAGCTTTTTTTTTGCGATTTTTTGACGAAATTTGTTATTTTTTCCGCGATTCTTTGACGATCTGCAATCTGGAAAAATCTGCATTTTTCCACGGCCCTGTTACGAAAATTGCGTTTTTTTTTTTTTTTTCCGTGATACTTTGCCGAAATTTATGCTTTTTTCATGATCCTTTGACGAAATTAGGCTTTTCTTCGTGATTTTTCGACGAAATTCACTATGTTTTCGCGACCCTGTTACGAAAATCTTGTTTTTTCGCGAAATTGTGACGAAATGTGCCGTTTCTTTTCGAGATCCTTTGGCAAAATTCGGCCTTTTTCAGCGATTTTTTAACGAAATTACGTGTCTCATGGGGCGAGTAAGAGCAATTTTTTGCATGCCGTCTCAGATTTTTCGCGTAATTTACGTGCTATAGCGCGTCTGGGACATCATTGATATTCTACAAATAGTTGACAGTTTGCTGGGATGAAATTTATTTAAAGGGCTTTTTTTTTCGGCCGATTTTTCGAGTGATAGGGCTCAGGGGCAGGGCTTTAGGGCAGTGGGGGCATCGGGGCAGCAAATTTCGTAAAGAAGGGCAGGCAGGGTGGCCCGCCCCACGAAAAACGCCTAGAATGAACTCTGTATTTAGTAACAGACCTTAGTGTCATTTGAAACAAAGTTTTGATAATAGAACTGAGGAAATTGACATAATCAGCTTAAGTTTTGAGCTCCCCAAAATTCTAAATATTTACTTTTGCTGTTTTCAATGCTGTACAGAAGATAAAAGTCAACATAATTGTCATATTTCATTTTCTTAAATTTAAAATAACAATAGAACTAAAGATGCCCACAGAAAAATACATGCTGTGTATTATAGTTAAGCTATAAATAAATGCACTTAGTAATGTTAGTTTACAAAAATCTGTTCTCGAAATTTCTTGGTTTTCAAAATTGCAGGACTAAGTACTATTGGTCAAGTTAAATTTAATACTAGGTTTAATTTTTGTAAATACAATTTTAAACATTTAAATGGCGGGAGTGGGCGAGGGAAATCAAAAATTCTGGAAGGGGAAATTAAAATGATTATATAACTATATTGTCACTGCAAAATGTAAGGGGGTGGGGGTAAAGGGAGAAGCAAATTTTTTTTCAGTGGGGGGGGGAGGGGGGAAGAGAAGTTCGATTAGATGATTATCATTACTATAGAGTTACAAATAGGGCTGAAAAATAATTAAATATTAAAGATCTTGAATGTTTTCAAACGTTTTGCACTTTGTACAGGTGAAGGAGAAAGAAGAAAATTTCAAGCTCAGGTTGGGGGGGAGGGGATTTAGAAGAGTGATTATTATTACAATAAAGAAACAAACAGAACAGAAAAGTTTTAAAGATTTTAAGCTTTGTAAGTTGATTAAAAGGAGGGAAGGGGGAGGGATATAGAAAGGGGTTAATTTGATCATTGCTTAGTTCTTTATCATTACCAAAGATTTACAACTAAGGCAGAAAACATGAAAAATAAAAGAGTACATAGGGGAGAAGGGGGCTAGTGCGGACAACTTGAATAATTCTGTTATTTTTTAGTTAAAGTTGCTCTGTAAATTTTTGTAGATTGACAACACTGATATACACTTCTATGTGTAATTACATGAGACTACATTTTATAGTTCATTTGCAATTTATAAAAAAAAGGTTTTATGGCGTAAAAGTAAATTAATGTTTTGTTTTTTAATTACTAATTTAGAATATTTATATTCATTATTTCAAATGAAAGGGGATATTATGTTATAAATGAATCTAATCAGTATATTTTTTTATATTCACTTTTGCTCTGCATGGTTTACATTTACCAGTGTTAGTCCTAAAAAAATAAATGGCACCATGGGGCTAGTGTGGACACATGGTGGTGGGGCTAGTGTGGACATGTCCACACTAGCCCCATTCAGCTTCCAGTTGTAAAAACATTATTTAGGTCTATAAATATATCACATTTTATGCCATTTGTATACTAAATTAGATTCATCTGTGAAGTAATAACTGAATTTAAGTGTAGAATACACACATAGTAGCATTTAGTTTGATAAACATTTTTTATTTAAATTACTAATGCTAGTCCATTATAATAGCATAAGTAGGATGTATCCTAGAGTAAATTATAAGGATTATTTCTTGCTGGTGCTCCAACTGAAAGTCTAGATTTGCCTTCAAAAAGTGGATGGATGGTGAAAGAATTATTTCCAGCTGTTTTACACTATGTACAAGAACACACAAAACCTGATATTGACCACCCTGTTTTTTTGCTTCTCGATAATCATAATTCACGCATTTCTCTTGTACCAATCACACATATGTGAAGGAAAATTACACTGTGTTACGGTCTTTCCCATCACATTCTTCCCATAAACTTCAACCCCTAGATGTTGCAATTTATGGTGTGTTCAAAGGAATGTGTAAAGTTACATTTAATGACTGGATGTTAAATTATCCCGGCAAAATAGTATCAGTCTGATATTCCTTCCTAGCAGCGAAAGCATACCTAAATTATTTACACTAAATAACATTATATCAAGATTTGCAAAAACCTGGAATTATCCCATTAAATTGATTAGCGTTTTGAGATGATTACTTTTTTTTTGGAGCTATAGTATCGACTGTGAATGCCCAGATGCTACAAAAGATTAGGTAAGCACACGAGAAGACAATGGAAATAGCCTTTTGACATGGAAGTTGATGAATTAGAAATTGAAGAAATAGAAATGAGTGAAAAAAAAAACAAAAAAAAAAACAATCAAGCCAGGAGATTTTGCATTGGCTCAAGTTTCTTTAATTTGCAAGAAGACCAGCCACAGCAGATTTTATAAATGTGTAGCAGTTATTCAAAGTCTGTTTCTGTTGTCGAGTATGAAACAGTGCCTCAAGAGTATTAGCTCTAAGAGAAACCACTTTATATTGAAAATGATGTTTCACAAATAAACATCACTGGAAAACTCTCACAGCCAGACATTATTCAAGAAGCCATCATGCTTATTATGCAGTTTCCTGGCTGTGTAAACACTAATGAAAAACATATAGTTGCTTTGACAAATACTTTAACCTTGTAAACAAACTTAAGATTTTAAGATAGGTTATACATCTATACCTTTTTATTTTGACCATTGTTTTGTACTTTTGTAATGTATTTAATTTTGTCTTTGAAATAGATTCATAACATACCCAACTGCAGTCCTCAGTAATAACAAAAAAATATGTATAACATTAATTAAATTATATTTTATTACGATTAATATATTTACTATGTTGTTTAGGTTCAAATTTATTTTATGATGGTTTTGCAAACACTTATAAGTGTAATATTACATTGTCTAAATCAGTATTCTAGCTTGTCCACACTAGAGTGGACAAAATAAACTTTTTTTAAAAAATATATTAATAAATAACTGTATTGCCAAATAATTTAATATATCAACCAAATCAAAGATAAAATAGTAAATTCTTGTAAAAAAAAATACTTGAAGTGTAAAAAACGGTATTTAGTACACTTTTTTGTGAAATTTATAAAAATTGTCCACACTAGCCCCCTTCTGCCCTACCTGCCAATATGTCAATTTTTAAAACCTTACAATTTTTACGGCGTATTCTAATGTACTAACAAAAAATGCATAAAATATGCATTGCAATGAAAAAAGCAATGTTTCATAACATTTTCTATACTATATAAAAGTTTTTTTTTTTTAGTCAAAATAAAAACATGAGATTGCACATTTTTTTTTTTTTTTTCAATTTTACACTCCAGGAACATGTTTTTAAAAAGCTGTCCTCCATGATCTGCAATAAATAGGGGCCGATTGTGTTCTAAGATGAACTGAACAAATAAATACTCTGCACTTTTGACTAGGGAGTCAACGATTTAAATCAAGTGATTTTTTAAAAAAAATCATAGATTAAAATCAAAAATATTTTAAATGTTTAAAATGACATAAAGTATTCAAATCTAAGATGAACATAATTTGGAAAGTTTCTACAGGTATTGTGACTTATGAATACACAAAACAAAGCTTTAAATAATTGCTTCTAAGCGTAATTCCTGAATATTGTGAAAAATTTAAGTACAGTAAGTTTGTAAAAAGCATGGTTTTTATCTAACAAACATAAAGAGCATTTAATTTAAAATTGATATTTAAATCTAATATAACTTACAATGTCATAATTTCCTTTTAATAATCAAGTTATTCATTCTTTTATGTACAATAAACATAGCAATAGAGTGTCAATGATTTTAATCAACTGATTTAAATCAGATGATAAAAATCACATATTTTCTGATTTTTTAAAATAGTGTGAAAAAGCATTATAATCAGTAATGAATCACTTGTAAAAAATGTAATATTTGTTATTGTTAATTATAACAATATTAAAGTGTGTAAAAAGAAATATTATACATTTAAAAAACATCTAACTAAATGTTAAATAACTTCAAAACTTTATAATATTTAGTAGCTATGCAAATATTTTAATATTGTGGGAAAACAATCTGATTTAAATTTCAAAAATACAATTTGAATTTCAAAAATACAAATATAAATTTTGCTGTATACATTGCAAAAATTTTAGATCAATTTGATATACATACGCTTTAGAACCTGTGTAAAATTACTGGCTGCTTTATGAATTTATCAAACTATTATTTATCACCTTTTTTCAACCACTTTTTCAAAAATGTAGATTGTGTTCTTAATTAAACAGTAAATTGTTTAATAATTACAAAATTTAATCTGTATCATCAATTTAAAATTAAATGCAATTTATCAATAACTTTAAAATATAAGCTGTATTTAATATTGGTTTACATAATTATTACAAAATATTAGTGCACATAATGTTGTATGTTACTAAAGAAATTTTTAATTTGCAGTTTTTTTTTTATTTCAATAATTACATAATTAAAATTTTATTAATTAAAGCAAAAAAACATAGATTATGTTAGTAATTGGAGAGTTATTCATTTTTGAAATGCTTAGTTCTTGGTAGATGTTTAATATGGAAAAAAAAATCAGATTTAAATTTTTAAAAAATCAGATTTTTTTTTTTTTTTTTTTTACAGGAAATATGAATGTTTTTCCGCGCTAAGATGCAGGGCTGCGGAGTCGGCTGGAAAAATGGCCGACTCCGGGCAGGCTAATATACTAGTGTGGCCTGTTGGTTAAAATAATGATGGAACATAAAAAAATAAAGCTAAAATTTCACTATTTGCAGACCTGCCAACCTATGAAAAGGAGAAATAGTAGCACACAAAATTCAACAGTTTAGATGGCTGATTGCTGTTTTTTTACACACAAATTGCATTAACTCTAATTGTTTTCGGTTGGGAATAAGTTTAGACTCCTGGAGTTTGATTTGGGACAACCAGACCTTTCAAAAGTTAGTTCTGTATATCCTTCCAGATTTAAAAACTATATGCGAAATTTGACAGGAAGGTACCTCTCTGCAGGGGTAATTCTGAATAAAAAATTTAAAAAAATCCGAAATTTATAGCAAATTTTCTAGAAACTTACAGCAGAGGGGAAATGGCGGATCACCTTATGGCACTAATTATGCATTTTTTCCATGCCCTTCCACAGAATTTGCATTTTCCCCCGCAATTCTTTGGCAAAATTCGGTTCTTTTCTGCGATCCTTTAACGAAATTAGTGTCTTTTCTGCAGGGTTGGCATTTTTGCCGGCAAAAAGGTATTTTTGCCAAGACAGTGGCAAAAACTGGAAAAAACCAGGGCAAAAATGAAAAAAACCGGCAAAAATGGCAAATACTTATTTGTCTTTAATGTGTAATTAAATCTAAGCTAATGAGGATAATAATGGTATGAACAATTAAATTTAATAACATACCATTTAATACTTTTATTTAATTTGCTAATTAATAAATATAATTAAATAATTTTACATATTTTAAATCTTTATAAAATAGGTGGGATTCAGTCTAATACTTAGGAATTTAAGAAACAGATTAAAAATCGGATATCTAATTTTTTTTTTTCTTTAGTATTTTGTCAACCATTACCATTAGTATTTTTTTAATTATCAAAAGGTTTTATATGACTTTGCTACTTTTGTTTTAAGTCTTAAAAATATGTAAATAGGAAGTATAATTATTTATCTAATGAAACTAGTCTGTTACAGATAAAAAAGTAATTAAATTGAAAATTATACACTGAAAAAACTTTGTTATGCCTTGTTAGGAAACTAGAATTTTTTTCCCTCCTTCTTACACTCTAAGAAAGGGACGAAAAGTTACATTCTTTACTTTCAGTAAGTACCTATAGCCATTTTATCTTGTTTGCCATTGTATCCATTTTCTATCTATTATCGAAAGATTTTTTTTTCAAATTTTTCATTTGTGCAAACTAAAATTTGAAATAAACTGTCAACAAATATTCTTTCTAAATGAGTTTACTGTTATGCTATGCTAAAACAGAAAAAATTAGGTTATGATGGAGATATTGCTGAATTATTTGAAATTTAAGTGTTCTGCTTTAAACATAATTTTATATAAAAAAATTGAATTTAGAATATAGCTATAGGGTCAGGTGGGGTAAAATGGGTAGTCAAAAAATATTGTTTAATTTTTTAAAACTTTTTTATAGTTTTCAAAATTATGTACGATTGCTTGAAGTTTAAGCTTTCTTCTCCTACTTTATTTTTTGTTTTTATAGTTTTTAGGGTTTTATTCATCTGACGAAACCCCTATTCGTCTCACTCCTTTGTCTGTCTGTCGGTCCGTCACAGAGCCCGTTCTCAGAAACTATACATGTTGGAGACTTGAAATTTTGGGTACTCATAGCTGAACACACCTCACATGAAACGACAAATCCTAAAATTTTGAAAAATGTCTTAAATTTAACCCTTTGGGCTCCCATATGTGTATTTCAAACAATTCTTTCTAAGTCAGCCCCTAATTAGGTTGGAGCCATGAAATTCCGCATACTTATAGCTGAATACCTGAGACAACAAGACAAATCATAAAATTTTGAAAAAAGCTTTATATTTAACCCTTTGGGCTTCAACTTGTATATTTTAAGGAATTTTTTCTAACAGAGCCCCTAATTAAGTTAGAGACATGGAATTTTGAATTATTATAGCTAAACATATGAACCCACAAAACAAATAATAAAATTTTGAAAAAGTGTTATATTTAATCCTTTGGGCTCCAATTTGTATATTTTCAGCAATGCTTTATAACAGAATTCCTAATTAAATTGGAGACATGCAATTTTGCATACTTATAGCTGAACGCTTCAGATCACACGCCAAATAATAAATTTCGAAAAAGTTTTATATTTAACCCTTTGGACTCCAGCTTGTGTGTTTTAATCAATTCTTTTTAACAGAGCCCCTAATTGTATTGGGGACTTGAAATTTTGCATACTTACAGCCGAAAACTTCAGATCATACAACAAACAATAAATTTCGAAAAAAGTTTCATACTTAATCCTTTGGACTCCAACTTGTGTATTTTAAGCAATTCTTTTTAACTGAGCCCATAATTAAATTGGAGATTTGAAATTTTGCATGCTTATAGCAAAACACCTTAGGTCAGGCGACAGATCATAAAATCTTGAAAAAGTATTGCATTTAACCCTTTGAGCTCCCACATATTTATTTTAAGCAATTCTTTTAATTGAGACCTATAATTATAAAATCTTGAAAAAGTATTGCATTTAACCCTTTGAGCTCCCACATATTTATTTTAAGCAATTCTTTTAATTGAGACCTATAATTAAGTTGGAGACATGAAATTTTGCATATTTATAGTAGAACACCTGAGACCACATGACAAATAATAAATTTCGAAAAAGTTTTATATTTAACCCTGTGGACTCCAGCTTGTGTTTTTTAATCAATTCTTTCTAGTTGCACCCCTAATTAAATCGAAGACATGCAATTTTTCATACTTATAGCTGAACGTGTCAGACCACAAGACAAAATATGAAATTTTGAAAAAGTCTTGCATTTAACCCTTTGGGCTTCAACTTCTGTTTTACAAGCAATTCTTTCTAACTGAGCCCTAATTAAGCTGGGGACATGATATTTTGCATATTTGTAGCTGAACACTTGTGATCACACGACAAATGATAAAATTTTCAAAAATCTCATATTATTGACTTCTCTGGTCTCTAACTTGTGTTTTTTAAGCATTTTTTCTAGCTTAGCCGCTAATTAAGCTACAGCGAAGTAGTTTCACTTGAAGGCTCTGGGAAGGAGGGGGGGTGTTCAATATTTTCCCAAACCCCTCATGTGATATATCATTTGACGACCCTTCGGCCACTCTTTTATTTTATGCACGATAACCTTTCATATTTTATTTCCACTTGGCCAGGAGGGCTTTCCTATTTTAAGCTTTATGGGTCCAATTTCCTCGACTAACATAAGTGCGAATAGGTTCTAAAACGGAGTTTTGTTGGACAGACGTTTGTTTAGAATAGCGTGTACTCCCTAGTTGCGAATTGTGGAGAGCTAACAGATTTTGCAAAAGGATAGTGTTTTGAAAGAAATATTAAACGAAACTCTCTGTGCGATCTGTGATCACACTTACCCACTTGTTTCTATTTGAGTAGCAACAGTAAAACCGTTTGAGGACAATTTCATGCCACATATGGTCTGAATAAACTTCTTCCTGCACCTCATAATATCTGATATAAACTCATTTATTCGACTTCATTTTGTTCATTGAGCACTTCTAATACTTTTCCAAATTACAAACAAGAAAATGTCTTTTGTTTTTATTGTTTTATCTTAAATGGGTATAGTGTTAGGCTTAACGTTTGTAGTATTTTTAAAGTGTTATATAAAACTTTTCTGAATAAAATTCTTTATTTTACTGGAATTAGAATAGAATTAGTTTTAAAAATACTGTAAAATGTTTATATAATGCACATACAGGGCTGAAACTAAAAGGGGGTGGGGGGGCAGAAAGGGCATGTGCCCCGGGCACCAAATGAAGATTTTGTTTGCTGATTTTTCAAGTCAATGTTTAGCACGGTATTGTTAAAATTATCCTGGCTGGGGTATGCCAAAGCATAGAAGAAGCAAAGGATGATATGGCATAAGAATCCTGTATAAAGTGGATTTTTTACAAAGTAGATTATGTAGTAGTATTACATGTATTTACGTCAGTATTACATAGTTTAAATTTTAAAATAAGTCTGCTATTAGAAAATTAGTAAAATTTTCTTTGTAAATATATTTTGCTTGGGGGGTGGGGTAGGGGTGGGGATGCAAAATATATGTTTGTTCCAGATGCAAAAAAGGCTAGTTTCAGCCCCAGTGCATTACTCTTAAGATCAGAAAGACTTGAAATTCATTGTATATAATTTAGTTAAATCATTACCCACTTCTAGAAATATTCCTTTTCTAGATGACATATCAGGTACTGATAGGATTTGAAATTTTAAGAAGAGATGGTCGAAAGAGTTGAGAAATAGAATCAGAATTGTCGAGAAAAATAAGAGCAGAGTAGCTTTGACACATACTTGCTTTCTCGACACCTATCAATCTGCCGCACCTCCAAATAATCTTAGAATAAACTTCAAAGCTGAAACATAAGCATGTCTAAGCAATAGCAGATGAAGTGGTAACAATTGAAGACTTAACTTAATGTGTGGAAGATATCCCCGAAGTAAAAATAGATGTATCTGTAGATGCATGATTAAACGTCCAATATTTGGGAAAACTATGGCTAAAGTATGGCTATTGAAGCAGATGAAACGTATGAATATGAAGTAAAATTCTTGGCAAAGTCGAAGATTGGTTGCGTTTTATGTTTTCCCTGATGCTGAAGACACTGGGGTACATCCATTCATTACTCTTGTGACCATTAGAGCAAGTTTTCAGAAATACTTCCAATTATTTTATTATTAGGATAAAAATTGATATGACTAGTTAAATATCACTGTGTTTCACTCACATAAAATATATCTAATTTGAAACAAAAAAACATTTTACTTGTCTATATAATAAATCAGAATTTTATTACAAATTAGATATATTTTATGAGAGTCTAGCTAATTTTTAACAAAATTTTTATTTATTATATATATTTAATGGGAGTGGAACATGATGGTAGGTATTTAACTGGTTATTTCTATTTTATCCACATTATATTTTATAAGTAAATAATAGGAAGTTTCTCTGAAACTTTGCTCTAATGATCATAACAGTAACAATGGACATTCTCATAGATTATATTGTAAAAAGAAAGCAGATAATAGAAACATTATCAACATTTACATAATCTGGGCCATTATGCTTTTGATAAATAGACTTTTAAAATGTAAAAGTGTGAGAATACGAGTTGAAAAAAGTGTAGCCAGAAAATGTTTTCATTTACACCTAAGCTTGATTCATAGTAAAACTTCTCATTTATCTATTAACTTAAATTCCATATTAAAAAAAAAAAAATTTAAGATTTATATAACATTGTTTTCCATATTACTTCATTATATAATCTCTGGTAAATCTATTTATACAATATTCATTGTTAAACTTTTATGTATCCATTTTACCCCACACTATACCCATTTTCACCTGCGTGGGGTAAAATGGGTATACCAAACATACATCTATTAAATGTTTTGTTATAGACATACTTTTGTAGCCTAAAAAATAAAAATTGTGTATTTCCATTCCAAGAATATGCAATGTAAAAAAAAATAGCAAAAAAAGTTTTAATTGTTTAACATTTATGAGAAAATTTTAACAACATTTAAAAATAAAGAATTTTATACCCATTTTACACCACCTAACCCTAATTGTTTATTTGAATTTGTAACACATATAAACATAAATGATTTACTCATTTAGAGTCTCCACAGTTCTATTATGTGAATATAATCATTAATAATTGTATAAACATGAATAAATAATCAAGTTTTCCATTTATTTATATAAAATTAATTTTTTTTTTCATTTATAATTTTGTTATAAAAGTTAGTATTCTTTCATAAAATGCATAATTATAGTACTTATTTAACTTAAGAATTCAAAAATAAATTTAGAGTATTGATCTTTTATCTAAATATTAAGTTTATTTTTTTCTTTCAAGAAATATTTTTCTCTTTTTCTGAGAAAAAAATTAAATGGGCAGCCTATTTTTGTCACCACTTTGGCAAAAACCTATTTTTGCCGGGACGGTTTTAACCAGGTTTTTTCCACCTATGGCAAAAACTTGCCAACCCTGCTTTTCTGCAATCCTTTAACGAAATTCACGTCTTTTCTGCAACCCTTTAACGAAATTCACGTCTTTTTTGCAATCCTTTAATGAAATTCACATCTTTTCGGCAACCTTTAATTAAATTCACATCTTTTCGGCAACCTTTAATTAAATTCACATCTTTTCGGCAACCTTTAATTAAATTCACATCTTTTCGGCAACCTTTAATTAAATTCACATCTTTTCTGCAATCCTTTAATGAAATTAACGTCTTTTTCGTGATTCTGTAACAAAATCCCACGTTTTTTTCACGATTCTTTGTTAAAACTTTCGTTTTTTCACATTTCTTTGATAAAGTTTCATGTTTTATTCGCTATTCTTTCATAAAATTTCTCTATCATTAGACAAATCTACTTTTTTTCGCAATTCTTCAACGAAATTCGCATTTTCAACGATTTTTTGATGAAATTCCAATTTTATCCGCGATCCTTGGACAAAATTCACGTTATTTTCACGATTCTTTGAAGAAAATCACTTTTTTCCGTGATCTTTTGCCAAAATTTGCATTTTTCCCTGCGATGCTTGGACCAAATTTGCAATACTTTCGCAATTCTTTGACGAAGTTCACATTTTTTCCGTGATCTTTTGTTGAAATTCACGTTTTTCCAAAATCCTTGGACAAAATTCACTTTTTTAAATTGCGATCCTTTGTTGAAATTTGCGTTTTTATCGAGATCCTTTGACAAAATTAGCATTTTTTCCATGATCCTTTGAAGAAATTAATCTTTTTTTTTTTTTCACGATCCTTTCATGAAATTGGCAATTTTTTCTGCGAACTGACTAAATTGATTTTTTTCCGCAGATCATTAATCGAATTTAACGATATTTATGCCCAACTTTTCATACTGATGCAAATTTTTAAACATTTTTGTTAGAGTTTGTTTAGAGTCTCTAAACTTAGAGTACTGGAAGGGGGGAAGAAAACAGGGAAATAAAATTTTGAGAGGGTGAAATTCGGATGAAATTTTAATGAAATGAATGTGACCGAATGAATTGTTAATGAAATTTAAGACTGACTCTTTATTCACTTATAAAGTAACAAATAGAGTACAAAAAGTTTACAAAAATTAAGTTTTAACACGTTAAGCGCCACGTCCGTCACCATGACCGACACTGAACTTTCCATTTAAAATGCAACATTCGCCGATGACTGACAGTCTAAAATATGATATAAAACTAAATATATATTGTTTTAAATAATTACTGAAAATGTGTTTAAAACATAGTAAATTTTTCAGCTTCAGTGTCAGTCACCGTGGCACTCAACATGTTAAAGATTTTAAACCTTGGTATTGTGGAGGGGAGAGCAAAAGAGGAAAATGTTATTTCAGAAGAAGGAGGATTAAGGTTTACTTTTAAATCAGAAATTCAAAGAAATGCAGAAGAGCTTAACCCGATTAAGATATAATACAAGAGTAATTTAAAGACTTTTTAATACTTTTTGTAAATTTTGTATGAAAATAAGTACTTTTAAAGACCAAAAATTCCTTTTGAAAAATATAAGCACTTTTAAGGACTTTCAAGGACCGTACGAATCCTGCCCCCCCCCCCCCCCAAAAAAAAATTATGTTTGTAAGCCCATTACCAATTTCTTTTTCTTTAATTAAAAATTTATATAATTTATTAAATTATTTGTTAGCAACTCAATTTCTTTTTCCTGCACTCCAAACAACTTGAACTTGCAGACACATTCACAGAATAGAATTAATAAATTCTCTTTTTTCGTTTATTTTAAAACTTTTTTTTTTTACTTTAAAATATTTATGGGATATATCTTATCCTGTCCTAATTACAGGGTTCGTACACATTTCTTTAAATAAAAATCAAGTACTTTTAAGGACTTTCAAGGACCAAAACCAAAAAAATTTAAGGACCTTCAAATTAAATAAACTAATAAATTATAACATGCATTTTTTAATAAAGGGTTTCTTTCCTTTTTGTAAAAGCTTTAAATATTCAAATGGACGGGAAGAGGGGGGGGGGGGGGTGATTTCAAAATTTAGAAAATTTTAAAATAACATACAGCAGAAGAAAAAACTAGTCAGATGTGCCAATCCCAAAACTTTCTTCTATCTCATACATGTTAATACTACAAAATTCATTATTGGAGTGCCAAAATTAAATTGTCTATGGCCCTCATGAGGATTCTAAAGATATGAAATTCCGTGCATTAGTTCTTGAGGTACGACCATTGTTAAAATCATGCAAATCCTGCAAAATATAGCATAGCAGAACCACCTATAGGGTGATTTACACCAAAACCTAATCAGCAACAACTTATGTAAACATCTAACTCAATCTGAAGTTTGATGAAAATCCGTGCATTAGTTCTTGCGATATAGCTATTGCAGAAATCGTGAAAAATGCAGCATAGCAGCACCATCTGTTGGGAGATTAACACACAACCATAATCAGTACATATAATTATCAAGGTATACCTGAATCTGAAGTTTGATGAAAATTCGTGCTTTAGTTCTTGAGATATAGCTATGGCGTAAATCATGAAAAATGCAGCATAGCAGCACCATCTGTTGGGTGATTTACATCGAAAACTAATCAACACTAATTTATATCGAGGATTAACTGAATATAAATTTTTATTAAATTTTGTGCATTAGTTCTTGAGATACACCACCCACAAAATTTGTGTCACATACAGACAGTCACAGACTCATTTTGTAAAAACATATTTTTCAGGATATCTGACCCCTAAAACGTGTAAATTGGTCGAAAATTTTCCCGAATCCAATACTTTCTTATTGTAAAGATAAACAAAGAGGAGAAACATAATTTTTTCTTATTATTGAGGGGGGGTAGTTTAACAGACTTATAATTAACTTACAGTTTAAAAGATTTTAAATTTTGTATGCTTGGTAAGGAAGGGGGAGGGCGGGGAAACGTCAATTTCGGTGGAGGGGGTAGTAAAACTGTATGATCGATTATTTATTGTTACAATAAATTAACTAATGGAGCAGAAAAAGTTTTAAAAAATTAATGATTTTTAAGATTTTAAACTTTATAAGTTGAGGGGGCAAAGGGACGCATAATTTTTAAATTTTTTTAGGGAGGGAGGGAGTTTATTAGATGACTTATTTATTTACCTTACTAAAAACTTACAAGAAAAAAAAACTAAGAGGAGTATTAAAGACTTTAAATTCCATGCGTTCTTTAAGTGTGTGTGTGGGGGGGGGGGGGAAAGGAAGGGGGGAGTGCAAAAGGAAAATTCCAATTTCGGGTGGGAAGAGAAATCTTGATTGATTATTTATTGTGGCAATAAAATGACAAAGCAAAAAAATTTTTAATTAAACAGTTTCGAAGAGTTTTTAAACTTTGAGTACCGTGGGGGAGCAAAGAAAAACGGAGGAAGAAAAATTTTGAGGGTGAAATTCAGATGAAATTTTAATGAAATGTGATGAAATCAATTGTTACAGAAATTTAAGACAGATTATTTAGTCAGTATAAAGTAAGAAATAGGGTACAGGGATGAAAGTGCACTAAAGCCATTTTGTAGCAGTTTTGTAGCAGCAAAAATCGAATTTTGGAGCAGAAAAATCTATTTTTGTAGCAGCAAAAATCTGCTTTTGTAGCAGTAAAATCCATTTTTGTAGTAGCAAAAATTAATTTTGTAACCATAAAAACTGTTTTTGGAGCAAATTGAAATTCTAATGCTAATGAATAAGAAATTTGCATATTTTCGCGATTTTTTGATGAAATTTGCATATTTTTCGCGATCTTTTGACGAAAATCGCATATTTTTTGCGATCTTTTGACAAAATTCACGTATTTTTTACGATTTTTTGACAAAATTCACGTATTTTTTACGATCTTTTGACAAAATTCACATATTTTTTACGATCTTTTGACAAAATTCACATATTTTTTACGATCTTTTGACAAAATTCACATATTTTTTACGATCTTTTGACAAAATTCGCTTATTTTTCGCGATTTTTTGACAAAATTCGCGTATTTTTCGCGATCTTTTGACAAAATTTGCATATTTTTTGCTAGCCTTTGTTGAAATCAGTGTGCTGTTCGCTATTTTGACGAAATTAGCGTGTGTGTTTTTTTTTTAATCTTTTGACAAAATTTGCGTTTTTTTGTGACCTTTTGATGAAATTTGTGGTTTTTTTCGAGATCTTTTAACGAAATTTGCGTTTTTTTGAAATTGTAATTGGTAACACTTTGACAAAATTAACGGGGTGTTTTTACCGCCTTGACAAAATTCGCATGTTTTTCGCGATCTTTTGACGAAATTTGCATATTTTTGGCAATCTTTTGATGAAACTTGGGTATTTTTGGCAATATTTTGACGAAATTTGGGTATTTTTGGCAATCTTTTGACGAAATTTGCCTATTTTTCGCGATCTTTTAACGAAATTCGCATTTTTTCACAATCTTTTGACCCCGTTTTGTTTGTTTTTTGATGAAGTCAGGTATCCTTTGACAAAATGAACATTTTTTTCGCAATATTTTGATGAAATTCGTGTGTTTTTTTCGACTTTTTGATGAAATTTGCGGGGTTTTTTCGTCATCTTTTAATAAAAATAGCGTTTTAAGGATCTTTTGATCATGTTTTGTTCGTTTTTTCACGAAATTAGTGATCCTTTGGCAAAATTCACAATCTTTTGACAAAATTTGCACATTTTTCGCGATCTTTTGACGAAATCGTGCGTTTTCTGCGATCTTTCGACAAAATTTGAGTGTTTTTCGCGATCTTTTGACGAAATTTGCATGTTTTTGCGATCTTTTGACGAAATCGCGTTTATCGCGATCTTTTGACGAAGTTTATGGTTTTTATGCGACCCGTTGATGAAATTTGCGGGTTTTATTCGCCATCTTAAAAAAAAATTATCGTTTTTACGATCTTTTGACCACGCTTTGTTCGTTTTTGACGAAATTAGCGGTCCTTTGACAAAATTCACGTTTTTCCGTGATCATTTGACAAACATCACGTGTTTTTCGAGACCTTTTGACCGTGGTTTTTTGCTTTTTTTGACGCAATTAGCGGCCTAGAAAAAGGTTAAAAATGGATTTTTTTTTTTGTTTCTTGGATCGACGAAATCGTGCTAAATTTCATCTTGGCACTAAGTACGTTTTGGCGCAAAATGGAAAAAAATAGCGGTTTCGTAGAAGCTTGGCGCAGTAAAGCGATTTTGGCTTTGCCTGGCGCAGGTCTTACATCCCTGAGAGTAGAAAAAGTTTTTAAAAAAATGAAGTTTTTAACTTTGATATTACGAAGGGGGAAGTGAAATTTCAGAAGGGGAGGCAAGGCGGGATTAAGATTTTTTTTAAAATCAGAAATTAAAAAAAATACAGAAGAGTTTCACCTTTGATTAAGAATTAATATGAGAGTAAAATTAAGCACTTTTAAGGACTTTTTTCAGATTTTGCATGAAAATAAGTACTTTTAAGCACCAAAAATTTCCTTTGAAAAATGTAAGCACTTTTAAGGACTTTCAAGGACCGTACGAACCCTGAATTAATTTCTGTTAGTAGACATTACTGTTAAGAGTTGGTATTGAGGAAATTTTCCAGAAAATTCCATCTTATCCTGTCCTAATTAATTTCTGTTAGTAGACATTACTGTTAAGAGTTGGTATTGAGGAAATTTTCCAGAAAATTCCATTTATAAGCCTTTTTCTCCACTTTTGTAATACTTCATGTAGTCAAGTGGGAGGAGTTATTTTCAGAATTTTATGGTAACTATTTAAATCATAAAATATCATTGAACAGCGTGAAGGTATTAAAAAAAAAAAAAAAAAATACAATCGCCATTTTATTTGAATTCGACACATTATACCAGTTGTTTTCGATAACTTTTTGCCATAGAACAACATTTGACCATTTCATTCGTACACATAAAAAACGTGAGTGAACTCGGGGGTGATTTGGAGTTTTAAAAATATTTCTGAAATTCACAGCAAATTTTCTGAAAGGTTATGGGGGAGAGCGACGGGATTTCTTCCAGGTGCGAATTATTTTTGTTGCTTGTCAGGTTAACTGATTTCGGTTCGGGACAATTTCAGGCTGAGTGTAGATTCCTGTAAATTGAATTTGGGCTAGCCTGATTTTTCAACAGTATATTAGTTTAAAATAAAAACTATACCTATAATAATAAACATAGATGTTTGTATGTGTGCTGTTTTCTAAAGGGAGTGCTGCTTTTTTTTTAGGTAGATTTCGTAAGAAATACTACCTATTGCAGTCGTTACCATGGTGCGACTTTTGAAAAATTCTTTCATAACTTTTCATTATAGGACCCCAGGAACCCAAAACCACCCCCACCTAAAAAGTTTATATATATATATATGTATGTATGTACTAAATTCTGTCCGCACGATAAAAGTCGCAATTATGCACGAATCATCTTCAAACTCGCCAACCACTTTGAGATGGCTAATATCTCGGCGGGGATTGAAAATGGGCGAAATCGGCCCAAGAGGGTGGAAATGGAAAGGGTTCAAAATTTTGAATACTGTCTTAACATGATTCTGATAAAACCAGCTCTTACACAACAATGGCAGGAAAAAAATAAAAGTTTTTCGTTATAGCAGTTGCCAACAATTAAAAAAAAAACAAATAATAAAATTCTCACCACAACAATTACTTTTCTTTTGCAAAATTTTCACGTGTAAAATTAAATAGTTTGACAAATTGAAAACAAATTGAATATTACGTCATAAGTTTCCTAAAAGCAAGATTTCAGCATGAAAACTCAAAATAAATAGTTTGACGAATTAAAAAAATATGTATATTGCGTCATATTGGAAATATAATGGACCTCAGCAGGTGAATATGTAACGCCATGTAAGTTTGAAGAAACGTATTAAAACATGATAAAAATGGAAATATTATCTATGGAAACATTAACATTAAAAACTATGGAAATATTAACATATTTTAACACTTTAAGGTTCTCTGAATTTTTTGTAGCCATTTTTTAAACCTATTATAAATATATGTGTGTGTGTATTCGTGTATATTACAATTTTCACAAAAAGTTTAGCTCTCTACAGCTCGCTCTTTGTGAAGAAACTGGGTTTATCTCTAATCTTGATTTAAGTTTTGTTGGAGAATTTAGTACTTAACATCGAAATCTACCTCCGCCTGTAGGCCCGAGCCGGCAGGGATTTTTTTTTTTTTTTTCCCTTGATCATTTGACAAATTTTGCCCACCACCTCCCGTTCCTGTGGAGAATTGACGAAATTGATTTTTTTCGGCGACAATTTTACAAAATTAGAGATATTTTTCAGTGACAAAGGCGCAAAGAAATCAAATTTGGGCTTAGAAAGAAAAAAACGGAACGGCCATTTCAGCGCAAACACAGTAAAATTATCCATTTGTAGCAGATAGTTTTGTTTGGCACAGAAGTGTGACTCCTGCAACATCAACTTAGAAACAAGTTGATATAAACTTTGGCAGGAACTTAGTCAATGAAAAATAAACTAATTAAGATAATCAGTTATTTACCACTTCATTACAAAGAATATTTTCTGGTCTTAGTTTAACCCAGTTTCAACTGAACAACAGGAAGACAAATGAAAGAGCAGACAAGCTTAAAATCATGTTATAAATTTTCATGATACTTAATACTGAATCCTATACAATAAACTCCTAAAATTCACAACCCTAAAATCTGTACATAATCGCAGATGAAAACAATTAAACTTTCAATTCAGATGTAGGTGCAAAATTGCAGAATTTTTTTGTTTTATAGCATTTCGTATATATTTTAATATGTATTTCTTGATAATATACTTGAACTCATGAAGGAAGTATAAATTTATTTCTAAAAAAAAAAAATCAAGGTATTGCTGATATCACTGGTAATCACAATCTTTTAACAAAATATATTAATCAAGGTTTTTTGGCTATTAAGTCTGGATAAACTTTAAATAAAACTTCCTTACTTTATAATTTTGATGTGAATTAATAGGGTACCTTTATGAGGAAAGTTTCATTGAATAATTCAAGGAAAATGTATCTCATCTTTATTATGCATATTTAATTATTTACTTGTCCTTTACTTTTTTATAATTTAATCATTTTTAAAATTCTTACTTTTTATCATTTTAGTTTATTAATTTGCTTAATTATTTTAATATTTTACTATATTGCAAGCATTCATTATGATTTTGATTTCATTATTACACTCAAATTACTGTTTAAAAAATGTAAACGAAAAAATGACCAAAAATACGCAAAATTCAAAAATCCACACAATCCCTGGTCCCAAGCTGTGCGGATTTGAGGGAGTCTACTGTATTTTGTTTTTTGATGATTATAAAAAGGAAATATAATTTGCTTTTTACACTCATTGAAAAAAAAAAAAAAAAATCTGTTTTCAATTAGTTAATCCTCAATTATTTCAAAACTATTTTTTGGCTAATCTTTTGCCAAAACTTACACAAAATGTTTAATAAAAATTATGTAGCATTTAGATACACTAACCAATTCATATCTTTCAAACTACTCTGAGCAGCACATGGCTGCCTACAAAGGAGTACGACAACAGAATCCGCTTTTGCAGGAATAAATCCAAGCACAAACACATTTCTGCATCCACAGCTGTAACATTCTAGCACAGTTTCACCAAGAGGACCGTCTTTATGAAGAGTTACTTCTTTATGCTTTGCTCTCACTAAATGGTTGATTATGTGGCTAAAAATAGAAAAATAAAAAATCATGATCAATGCAATATTTATTATTAACTCACAGAAGAAAAACATCAGAAACTTACCTTCCTGAGGTATTGCCACGGCCATTACAAAACCATCTTTTACAAATATTACATTGGACAACACAACTGGGATCATGAATGCCACAATACCTATAAACATTAAAAAGAAAAAAATCTTAGAAAAGAATGTGCATGACTGACTATATAACATACGAATGAAATTAGTCTGCTATACCACGGTACAGCATTACTACTAAAAAAACAGACAAAACAAACAAACAAAAAAAAAAAATAGAATGAAATTAGTCTGCTATACCTAGGGATGCAACAAATAGTGATTTGGCCGAATACAGACTTTATTTATTTATTTTTTTTTTCAATTTTAAAATCAAAAATTAAATTAAGGACAAATTGAAATTAATTTTTTGTTTGAGTGTTCAAAAATCATAATAGCTGAATATATTTTTTGTAATATTAGGGGCCTCAGCCCCTTATGAGCCACACTCGCCAACCCCCGTTCAGACACCGCAGTTTCTAAAAGCACGCTAATTTGATCAGCTTTAAAAAGATTTCGAAAGATTGAATTATAATTTAAAAAACAGTGGCAATCTCCCTATAAACGGGTTTCTATTCATTTCTCTTTGACTGGGAAATTTTAAGGAAAAATCAGCTACTGTTAAAAGATACTATGGCTGTTTTCCTCTTTGATTAAATAAAACCAGTTAAACAATTCAAAATAAGCGAATATAAAATGAATTAAGTAAACAGAGTCTTTGTCTCCCGGTATTTTTTAACAAAGCGAAAAGAAAGTTCTTTTAAATAAGACATTTTAAGCGGGCTCTCATGTCAAGCACACAAGTCGTATGTTTGTTGTTCAATAAATAAATGAAAGACATTTTAAATGTATCGTTTTTAATCTCACGCAATTGTCACAAACTTTTATTACTCTTTTTAATACTCATGTGAAAATACTTTTGTTAGAAATGAAATATTATTTGCGCTGTCCCAACAAAAATAGTTGAAAAGTTCATCTTGAAATATCAAATAAATGTCTCGCACAATTTTTAAATTTAAACTGTTTTGCAATATTATTTTTGGTTCATTTTACGTAATAAGTGTAATGTGACGTGATTTCTCCTATTTAAGACTTCTAACGCATGCTAATGAATTTATTATTTTACAATATCCTTATAAAATTCACGTGTAAATATAGTTTTTATGAAGTTATTTTCAATAAGTTCCTGCTTTTTATATGTAATTATTTAATTCTAATTTTAAAGTTTTTTTTCTGTTTATAATAGTCACGTGTAAATAAATTTAATTTGAAGCAAACATTATTGTTTGCGCTGTTTATACAGTTGGCAACAGGTTAAATTAGTACAATTTTCTAAAATAATTAAAAAACATCTCTCGAAATGCTGAAAATTCTAATTTAAAATAGAAATAAAAGCTCAAAAAATGAGTCAAATTAAAAAAAATAAATGCATTTTGTACACCAGGAAATTATAACGTATAAAATGATCTAAAAATGATTAAATTCCGATGTATAGTTTTTGCTCCTATAAAACTTTTTTAATGGAACGACTTTGTCTAACTTTAGCATTAAATATCTCTTAAAATAATTTTTCGATTTGAAAACTGTCTGCATCAGCGTGTTTATCGAACATTTCTCTATAATACCGCTGATTTTCATATTTTTGTATGCAATATTTTTCTTAATATTAACGGAGAAAGACCTCCAGTCACAAAAATTTCAAAACCGGCGGTGACAGCGTAAGTTACTTTTTTTTTAAAGAATAGAGAGATTTTAAATACTTTGATGCAAATAAGATAACATGTCTTCCAAAAATGTAAATAACAATAAATAAAAAGTTTAATTAATAACTATAGAACAAAACTATATCATTTTCTAAAATGAAATAAAAGTAAATAAACAATTTATTAATAAAAAAAAAAAAAAAAGCAATTTAACAAATTAGAACGACCATTTGGAAAATGATTTTTTGAAAGACTAAAATTTAAGACATAAAAAATCGCATGGAGTTGATCATACATTACGTACGACATAGATTACATTTTTCGGTACTGTAAATTTTTAAACCTCTACGGAGCTGGTCAAACATTACGTATGCCATGGATTAAACATTAATATTCCTGGACCAATTTTAAATGAAGTTTCATTCTTCAACTTCTAAACATACCACAATATTACTTTTTACACCATCGTATAGAGAAAAAAAAATGTACTTTTAAATGCAATTTGTTTGAAAGCTGTATCTCAATTTGTTTCTCAGTTCAATTTTTTTTTGTAGTTTATTACTTTTTGTCATAGTGGCAAGAGAAGTATCCATCTCTGTTGAAACGTTGAAAGTAAAGGGAAAATACAGATTACTGTATAGACCAATCAGAAAATGAATAAAATGCAGGATTCAACTAATAAAACGCTTCAGATATGTTTTTGATTTCGTACCCTGACAGAGGACAATAAAATTTTTTCCAAATGGTTAATAATAAAATAATTCATAGTTTTTTATTTAATCCATAGATAGTTCTAGTACTTTATATATATATATTTTTTTAAATAGAAACTCATTACCTTTGTAAAAATGAAACTTTTTTTTATTTTAGTAAAATCATTTCACCCCCCAAATATAAGAAGTTGCATGTGTCCTCTTGTCTTTTTATATCCTTTCTCATTCAACTCAAACTTAGTAAATTTACATTCTGTATGTAAAGAAAAAGGTTTTCTTAAAATATAATTATTCATTCCATTAAAATATAATTATTCTTTTCTGCTACCAAGATATACTTTTCTCTTTTCTTTCTCTCAAAAGTAACAAGCCCCTCATAGTCAGGGTTCACAAAAACCCGTAAAAAAAAAAAAGAAACAACCCACATTACATGGCCTTTTTCTTGTTTTTTCATTAAAAACCAAATTTCCCCCGGGGGAAAATCGGGTTCTTTCAAAAGTATAATATATGCGATATTACATTATATATTATACACTATACAGCAAAAAAAATATACTGTTCCCTTATCATATATATTATAAAGCAGTAAGCTGTAAAAATTCGGCTCGAGTGTTTTCAAAACTACCCAGTGAATTTTTTTTCAGATTGCATCATTCAATAGAGAATATTCCTGCGGTGGTTTATGCATCAAATATACAGGGATAACTATGACTTTTGGTCATAAATTTCGTATTTTATTGATATTTTCCGCGAAAGGGTTGCCAGTGATTATATTTTGGTGATATTATCATTGGTTAAAGAATGAAAAGGGCGATATCAGTTAGAAAATAGTGTAACCATCTCGCAAAAAACTTATTTTTTAATTAAAAAAAGGAAAACAAAAATCCTTTTAATGAGAGATAAATTTAAATAACAAAAATAATTTAAATATGAAATAAATGTTTGTAATGCTTAAAACTGAATTCAATATGAAATATTTCAATAGATACAACATTTGGCGATTTATCGCCTGGGTCAGGTTAAGAATGTATACTACTTGATTATCCACTCGACCAATTTCTCCAAATTATACAAATCGTCAAACTATTCGCCAAATTACACACAAGGAAGAATGTTGCCACAAATTTTAAGAAAGGAAAATTAATGAATTTAAATTAAAAAAATCATTAAAGAACAGTGTTACTTTTGGTACTACTTAATTATCCTGTCGACCAAAAATCTATTGCCAAACTATAAGATTGCCAATAATGGCTGATTGTAAATGTCACATTCACTTGACTTTAAGCAAGTTATACATGTTTATGTCATCAAGTGACTTTTATTCCGACATTTTATTTGCATTTTTATTAATGTTATACTAATTTATTTATTCTTTCATTATTTAAAATAAAATTTGTATAATTTGGCGAAATTGGTCGATGGGATAAGTAGTACCTTACTTTTTTATGACGTTCACTTATGGTGTATAGCGACATACAAAATATAAAATTTGTTCTTTTTAGATAGTTTCGGCTAAAAGAATACTAATAGTTTACTTATTTAGATGCAGAATTATTAAATTTTTTCAAACTTTTCACAATTAGCCAAAAAGTACCTTTCTGCACCAGGAAGTACCATATATAGCAAGAGATTATTTTCAGAAGCAGATAATATTTACGAAAAAAAAAAAAAAAAAAAAAAAGAAAAGAAAGAAATAGACTACCACCTGAGAATGCTGAATTATTATTTCTGCATCACAATCTACGTTTATAGAAAACATTTTAACTGTTTTTTAAGGCAAATATAAACATTACAATGCTATTCTTTAAAAAAATATCTAAAATGTAAATGCATACTAATTAAAAGAATTTAGTATTCACATTTCCTTCATTATTTAATAAGAAATAGTAACACAAAAATCACTTAAATTATATTTAAATTTTAAGCTATAGGTGAAAACTGGGAAATTGAGTTAGTAGCCAGTGGCCGGTAGACTCAGTTTCATTAGTGGCCACTATAATGTTTCAAACTTTCTTGGCATCTAGATAAAACTATAATTGTTGTATATATACATATTTTCTATAAATCAGAGTTTTATACCAGCCAACTATTCATGATAAGAATAGGGACACAGTTGAAATTCAAGAAAATTACTTTAAAACTACAAAATTGTTATCATATTAATTTTTTTAGAACATATTTTTGGATTATTTGTAAATGTTCATAAACACAATTATCAATCAGATTACTGTTACTTTCTTTACATAAAAAGTTAGTAATTAAATCTAAATTCCAACAACTAGGTGTATTAAAAAAAAAAAAAAAATCAAACAAAACACAATAAAATGCTATTTCGATTTTAGTTAATAATTAAATGTGTTAACATACCATATACATTACATACAGTTGAAATCTAAGCTGGTGAGTGTATTCCGCAGGATTAAACAGTATCTCTTGCAGAAAAATAATCTAACTGATCAAACACATTGAAGATATTGTAATGTCCTAACCCTTTAGGGTCCATTTTTTTTTTTCAATTTTGAGAACAAAATTACTTTTATTTTAATAATCTTAATCGTAGCTATCCAAATAGATTTACTGATATGATAATAGGTTAAGAGTTTTTGGAGACGTTTAGAAAATCTCATATTACAAGAGGGTTTAACAGATATTACAACTTTATAATGTTTTTTGTGTTTTACCACACGATTCGTTCAGAAAAGTAACCTATATTTTAAATTTAAAGAGAATATATGTATAAAATAAATTACTAAATGTCCAAACATAAATGAACTCATAATAAGAAAAGCATAGCCATATACTATCATTACTATGTGTAGATAGTAACAAAAGTCATTTTTAAGACAAAATAATACTTGATGAAAAGATATGCACTATTAGTGAACCAGACCCGAAAGGGTTAAAATCCACTTGCATTTGCATCCAGTGAAAAAAAAAAAAGGAATAAATTATTTGAAATACATGTGGAATCGAAGCTGATGAATATTTTTGAATATGAATATATTTTGCATATTGATGAATATGAATATATTTTGCATAAAACTATATTTCTTGAAAAAATAATCCAACTGAAGAGCGAGCATGGCGAAAAACTGAAATATTGAAAATACAGCTAAATCGCTGCAATCTGCTTGCCTCCGGTAGGATAAAGAATTAATCAGATTGCTAATTAGATGTAATCAAAGTAGAGATGCATATTTCCATGAAAAAAGTTGTATTTCAGTTGGTGATCGATAACAGATTTTTTATCGCCACTTGGCGAGTGGCATCAGATTGCTAATTAGATGTAATCAAAGTAGAGATGCATATTTCCATGAAAAAAGTTGTATTTCAGTTGGTGATCGATAACAGATTTTTTATCGCCACTTGGCGAGTGGCGACTATAGTGGCGATCGATGGCCGATATTTTAATCGCCACTTTTACAACTTTAATCGCCACGTGGCGAGTGGCGACCGCTAATTTACACCTATATTTTAAGCGTATTTTACAAAAAATCCTTAGGTATTGCAACGTATACGACTTAAATATCTTATACATATAATACATCTATATCTAATCAATCATATATTTATGTTCTTTATAGGTATAATTCAAAATATTATTGAAAGAAATATTTTTTTTTTATGTAACAAGGGATAAATGTTAAACTTCCCATCATGATAAAAAAAAAAAAAAAAAAAAAAAAAAAAAAGAAAAAAAAAAAAAAAAAATTGAATTTGCTTGTACAGCTGTATTAAAACAATTTTGAATAGATTAATTTTAAATTTAAAAGATTATGTTAGCTTATTACAGATACTTTTTGTACTTACTGATACAGTATAAAATTTTTTTAACATGATTTCTAAATTAGCCGCTTATGTAAAAATGGGTAGATAAAACCCATTTGGGGTATCAAAGTTAATGGAAAAAAAAAGTGTTTAATTTCAAATAAAATTTTTATTATACATGATGAATATAAATTGTCAAATTAAAAAGTTATACTGTGCAGGGTTGGTAAAAAACCTGGTTTTTTTTTTTTTCAAAAACCCCCCCAAAAACCAGTTTTTTTTTGGTTTAAACAGGGTTTTTTTACATGTAATTTCCTATTACATATACATGCATATTTATTGATAAAAATAAACATTGTTGGATATATAAGTAATATAACTTCATTTAAAAATAATTTAAATTAAATAATTACAGTAATTATGTAGAAAATTGAAATAATTTAAACATTTTTAGTAAAAGCTATGTCTTATGTTCCAGGAATAAAATCTCTATAATAATAGCCTAAGTCATGTGACTGTCATCAATAGTTCCGGGTGGACCGCTTCACTTTTTATATGCCAAACAGCTAATTTGGTAATTTAATGTTAGCCGGGCGCAGGTGATAAATCGCGAAATATTGTTCCATCGCGATCATATCATCAGTATTATAACAGTCCATCGCATGTGACTGTCATAAACAATTTTCCGCCATGTAAATTAAAACAAAGCTTTGATGTTGAAATTAAATAGGAATTAAGTATTATTTATTACTTTTTTTTTCTTTTTAAGAAATAAGAGAACCAACCACAAGGGAAGAAATAATTTATGAGACTTATAAATTTTAAGTATTTCACTTTTAAATCAAAGTTATGTATTTTAAATAAAATGTGTGAAAGTATTATATTTTAAATGAAATATAAAAAAAAATACGACATGTACAATGTTTAGCAATTTATCACCTGCACTTGGCTTAAATAAAAATATCGAGTTCATGATTTCAGTATCAGAATGTTCCGATTAGGCGACGGATTGAGCAAGTAAATTAAATTATGAGTAAAAGTAACATGATACAATGCTTAGCATAGATTTAAAGGAGACCAAACTGGTCGCCAAGAGCAGCTAGTAGTGGAACATTGATACCTTGAAAATCTTAATAAACAATCTTTTGATTACTATAGTGTACTATAAATAAATATATGGTGTAGTTTCATAAATACAATATATTTTCACATGGCTATTCAAAATAATTTCTTTGAAATACTTGCTATCTGATTTTTCTGTTAGAACACTACATGGACAATTATTATCTTTTATTAAAAGTAAAGCTTTTTATACAGAATTCCTGGAATGATTTGAACAGTAGAGTCTTTAAACGTTTCAAGAAGTATTGTATATTGTCATTTGACACTTCTCAGAAACTGCCAGGTAAAAAAAACGGCGATAGTAAAATAAACAGAAATACTTGTTTACCAGCTTTTTAGACTACTGAAAACATTGATCTTAAAAGGAAAAATAGATTGTCATCCATCAAAAGTTGTCATCCACTAAAACATTTGAATAGCCATCAGACTTAATACACAGGCTTTTTTTCTAAGCTATGTTATAATACATATTACTTTTAAATGTCTAAACTAAAAATTATACCTTTAGCTAATAACTATACCTATTTAAGCCTAACTATAATAGCTATAACTATACCTTTTAACCATATATATTTTTAGGTATTTTTATGAGACTTTTTTCTATTATGTGTCAAGTGAAGCTTATCTCGATTTTCTCCCATTTTTTTTTGTCAGATCTAAATAGTGGATTCGATTATGCAATAGACGATTTAAATATATCTTATTGCATATTTTAGTTAAAAGTATACAGGTGCTTCACTAGCACTCAATTTTTCAATGTCCACTAATTCAACTTCATATTTTGAGTTTTTTATTCTTAAGGTTGTTCTCAAATCCGAAAGGGCAACTTTATGACATGAGTTTTAATTTATTTTTGTTCGGAAATGTATGAAACTAGCAGATGCTGATCTTCAGATACTATGTAATGGAACTGTGTTTTCTGTATTTTTGCAAATGCAATAGATCTTTCAGGAAATATTGTCAAAGTGGGCGTTTTGAGCTGAATTTCCTCATGAAAGAAGAATAACCACTCAAGGAAGGTTACAAACATCTTTGACACATGATCAAAATTGCCTATAACTCAATAGGTAATTTACTTATCAAAACTGGAAAACACAGTTAGATTCCAAATCACTTCCATAGTCAGGCCCAGACTTATATAAAAACAAAAACTTTCCGCACACATAAATATTAGGTCAAAAATTTTCTGCAAATTAATTTAACGTTTAATAAAATTACGTTAATAATAAAGTTTAAAATAATTGCTATTTAAATTTAAAAATAATATTAATTAAAGAATTAATTATTTTAATATAAAAATAAGAAAGCAAAAATCAATGATAGGAAGGTGAATTCTTTTCAATCGTTTTGCCAATGCATTTAGAAACAACCCAATCCTCAAGATTGTGATCTCTTCACACAAAATGCCAGTCACTCTTATAACACTACGAAATTATTAGATTTAACCCTTAAATGCCTGATTTTTCAAAAACCATTTTAATAATGTTTTTCGGCTTTCATTTTTTAAATAAATCATGGGAAAAATATTTTAAAAAATCATATTTTGTTTTAAGTATGGTTTACGGCTAAAAAACAGTTTGTTACTAATCAGCAATACTGGTCTTTAATTGAAAAAATAATTTTCTTTGATAAAATTTTATAATATTACACACACAAGAATTTTAGGAACTATAAGAAATAAATTTTACCTGCACACTGTAGAACAAAATAGGGTATTTTGCAAGCTTCCAAACAAAACAAAAAGAACAAGTAGCAACAATTGAAAAAATAAATCTATCTTCATTCTTAAACAGCACAAGTGTTGCCGTCTACATGTTGAAAATCGATTTAATAATATTTTCAGAAAGTATTTCATTGGCAACATTAGGCATTATAGCTTCAATATTATTCTAATAGTATTTTAGAGCCTAAATTGGGTATGTTACCGAAAAGCAACACCCGGCATTTAAGGGTTAACAGCCGTTGCCAGGCTAAATTGTCACTGCAGCCGCCAACGGAAAAGTGATCGGCGACAAGTTTTAGTCTACGGAAAATAGAAATAAAAGAGTCTGTGATGTCACAACAATGTTTTGAGTCTTTAAACTTTCAATTGTGGACAAACAATATATAAATCGTGTATAAAAATGGGAAATATTTTAAATTTTTGATATTAAAAAAAGTTACAAAAACAAAACATGCGTTTTTTTTTTTCGTAACTTTTTTCCACGCACGGCGTTCGTGCGTCTATATTATACAACTCTGGTCAGGCCTTCCAATTTTATATCTTTCCATTAAAAAATTAATTTGTAAATGTGTCAAAGCGTTTTGCACTTGTTGAGTGGAGCACTAGAGAACAGTCTTAAAAGATAATCTCCCCAATCAAGAAAATTTTCTTTTACAGCTTGACTGAAATCTTAAAGGTCATTTTATGTTATTAATTGTAAATAATCTGCGTTTTCTCAAGTGAAAATATTTTATTCAAAATATTGGATATTTTTAGTCTATTTTATCTTTGCTAAATTCACATGTTTTAACTTTTCTCTTTAGAGCTTCAGATATATTCATCAACACATGCAATTTGTATTCTTCATGCATACAAATTAACCTAGACCCACTATGTCTCATGGTGACTGCTGGGATAAGACTGTTAAAAGCAGTGTTGTAGTTGTAAAAAATGCAGAGAGTATACCAAGGCTATACGCGAGTCCTAAACATTCATGGTCAGGGTATACTCTATCTACTAAAAAACAACTTTTCAAAAGTAAAAAATAAGCCAAGCAAAAAAAAAAAAAAAAAAAAAAAAAAAAGAAAAGAAAAGAAAAAAGGTGAAAGTTGTGGCTAAAAAATAGAGTGATATCAAATTTCCAAGCTTATATTGCGGTACTTATGTAACATTTTTTGATAAAAATTTACCATATGTAAGTCGAGTACCTAAGTATGCGTTGATAGAAAGCCTTTTCTCCTTTACTAAATACATCATAATGTGTTTCTGAAAATTAATTTATTTTAAATTATGCATGATGGGCTTGGCGGCCATCTTTCCATATTTTACACAAATTTCTAAGCACACAAGTTCATTGTTAAGATTAGAAGTTCGAAATTGTTACTAAGGCAAACATTTTATTCTTTTAATGTATGGAAATGAGTGCCTAAAAATTTGTGTCTAAAAATAAAGCTGAAGTAACTTCAGGTTTCATCTTATGATTCTCTTTTTTCGGAGGGGGGTTAATTAATTAGTTAAAGCAGTAAAAATCAATTTTTTTTTTCAAAATAAAAAACTTTCTTAATTTATCTGTCTGTAGCTAAAACTATAAGTTCGAAATTCTTAATAATGCAAATATGTTACGAGCTTGAGTGCTTAGAAATTTGTGTAAAATATGGAAAGATGGCCGCCAAGCCCATCATGCATAATTTAAAATAAATTAATTTTCAGAAACACGTTATGATGTATTTAGTAAAGGAGAAAAGGCTTTCTATCAACGCATACTTAGGTACTCGACTTACATATGGTAAATTTTTATCAAAAAAATGTTAAATAAGTACCGCAATATAAGCTTGGAAATTTGATATCACACTATTTTTTAGCCACAACTTTCACTTTTTTTTTTTTTTTTTTTTTACTTTTGAAAAGTTGTTTTTTAGTAGATATCAGTTCTTTTTTTAAAACAAATGATATATAACTGAAATAATTCTACTAGCTCAAATTAAAATTAGTCCTTGTATAGCCTTTATAAGCAGGGATCTCAATTTATATCTCCTTAAAATTTTCTGCGAAAGATGAAAATTTAGTAAAAAACAGAGTCGAAATAAAATATATATTTACAGTTAGGCTGTCAGTTAATTGTTTTTTCTAACTCTTTTTGCTGACGGTTTTGCAAAATAAATTTACCTTTACAAATACCTACGGTTAATCCGAGAATGAAAACCCGCAGGCATCTAAAGAATCGAAGATCTGTAAATCTAGCAATTCTAGACATAATAAAGGAACATTTTTGATAAAAAAAATCTAAAAATTTAAAGATATAAACTGTACATATAACTTCATCTTCATTTAGATCGGGTTATAGAGAAGAAAGAATAAATATGTAATTTTACTCAAGTCTGTTTATCCATACCTATTTGCATAAATGTGAGGATATTAATTTACTATAAAATTTCCCCTAAATTGATTATCTTTAATAGTCTATTATTAAAGCCGCATATACATTAGAATTAAATATTTTTCGGTTAAAAATTGCCTGAAATCTATAGTCTTATCGTTCGTTAAATTTGTTTTTTTTATGCCCACACTCTTTTTCTGAACTCTGACAAAAGATCACAGACATATTGAAGCTATCCAAATTCTTATATCTTTCTATCGTATTTCCTTTTTTGAGGGGGGTGTGAGGAAGAGCCTTAAGAACTTCGTTTTGTTCTCAGAATTCTGAATTATTCATTCAAAAGATCTACCTACATAAGTCTAGATGGGAGCCATTGATAGATTGACATACTAGATGGGAGCCATTGATATTTCCAGACCATTTGCCTACATTTTAAACTTGAGTCATTTACTACTATTCATTAATTTTCTATACGAATTAAAGAAGTCGTTGTTTCCATGCCAACTGTACCTTTCACTATTGCTTGCTTGTTTGTTTGTTTGATTTATAGAACACATACATCATATCACATGCGGATCACGGCGGGATTCGAATCTGCTTCCACCTACGCTCTCAAGCGATTAGCGGCATTGCGTCTTATCCACTCAGCCACAGTGGGCCACTATTGCTTTCTCTAATGCCCAGATACTCAAATTTAACCAACTGCACTTAGAATCATGGCCATAACACAGAACATTTATATGTTAGAGCAGTGTTGCCAGTGGGCTACTTTTTTTTAATTCAGATTTCTTGATTGCCAGCACTTATTATAAACGGTAAAATTCCCATTGTTTTCGCCTTAATTAATATGTCATTAAATAAGGCACATTTTACAATTTCAAAAAATGGTGCCAATGAAGTATCTGAGTTAAAAAAAAGTAGCCCATCTGACAACACTGTGTTAGAGTGGTGACATATGCAAAAGTCGTGTACTCATATTCAATTTTTTGTCCAAAGTACGGTAACCCAGTTTTCAGTAATAGACGAGGAAGATTTCAATTAAACTAACCAGAAAAGTTAACAAACATTGGCTTCCTGATTTGATTTTATTCAAAATTGTTTTAACCAACCAAAGTTAATGTCCGGGATCCAGATAAATTTTTCTCTGTTAGTAAAATTACATTGACCAATCAGTAGCCTTTATCCTTGCAGGCTTTTCGGTGTTTACTGCAAACATCAAAAAGTTCGGAAAAATGCAGACGTCTGATTGATCAATCCCATACCGCTAATAGCGAAATATCTATCTTGATCCCGGCCTATTCAACGCCCTTTAAATATTGGAGAAAGCCTTGACACGTGTCAGAAAAACGTCACACAAAGCAGGCAAAACAAAGAAGAAAAATCATTCATTGGCTCGTTCATATTCACGAGCCGATGAATGATTTTGTTTCTTTGCTTTGCCTGCTTTGTGTGATGTTTTCGTGACGCGTGTCAAGACTTTCTCAGATATTTAGGATGCTTTGGCGTATTTCACCACCATGAAGTTATGAAAAGAGAGGAACAGACATGTCAATCTTCCCCTGTGAAAAACTAGTTACCAAAAAAACGAGTTATTTCCCTCTCTTCTGCCCTTTTCTCTCTTGATTTTGACCGATAGCAGCCCATTTAGCAGCCTCCAGTACAAGATGCCGCTATATACGGTGGACGCAGGAGGGAGGGTGTCAGCGCGACCAATGACATAATAGGCCAGTTCATGATGTTTAAAAGTCACACACAGTTGGATCGAGGCTAACGAAAAAGACAGGCTACCGCGGTGGATCCGATTCTTCTTTTTTATACAAACCGCTGGAGTCACGTGATGCTCTTTTCACGCACCTTCTTTGGTGCATTCGAGCATCACGTGACTCCAGCGGTCTGTAAAAAAAGAAGAATCGGACCCACCGCGGTAGCCTGTCTTTTTCGTTAGTATCAGAATTGGATCATCTTTACACGATGATTAGTACAAAGCTGCGAGCCGATTTTTTTTGTGTCCATTGCCATGTACAGATAATCAACTCCGTGTGACGTTATGAACTGGCCTTATATGTTGTTGGCCACAGTTTAGGAACAGCTACAAATGACTTCATCTATATCTACTCCGAGGTAAACGAAAAAGACAGGCTACCGCGGTGCTACAACGCCTAGAATATATAGTGTGGAAATCGGCTATCCCAGTAATACTTTAAAAAGTGCTAATATATTGGATCTCTTAAATTTCAAATGATGCTGAAATCCAATGAGTCGATCTCAGCGATATCTGCAGGATATTTCCTAAATCTTCATGACGATTTGGTAACATCGTCTAGAATACCTAGTGTGGAAATATTTTATTAAACAACACTAAAAATTTGTATCCCGTAAATGATCGACGATACTGCTAAAATTCCAAGTGTCGATCGCAGCGAAATCTGCGGGATTTTCGTATTACATTGTATAGACTAGCAATATCTTTCAGTTATAGAAAATATCCTGCAGATGTCGCTGCGATTGGTATATTTCAGCAGCATCGTTGCACATTTAAGGATACAATATTTTACCACTTTTTTAAGTATTACAGGGATAGCCAATTTCCACACTATATATTCTAGGCGCTATAATTTGGTCTAGATGCTGTAGCGTTTTTTTTTTTACATTTTATTAACATACATCTGACCTGTGTGCTTGGCGTCACGAGCCGTTAATTCCCAAATTGGCTCAGCCGATCTCAGCAATATGATTTTTCGTTAATATTAATATTTTGGATTACTTTACTGTGATTTTGATCAAATTTAACAAAATAAATCAATTTAAGTCATTATAATTGCATTTTATTTTACATTACACTACTTCATAAGAAAATAAATATAATTTCTGCCATATAAATATCAGTTTTAGCCAATCAGATTGCTGAGCTCGTCTGAGCCAATTTGGGAATTAATGGCTCGTCTTGGCGTCAAGCCTGCTGTAATAATACGATGTTTACTTTGAAAGTTTATCACAGATGTCGCTGCGATCAGCTCCCTGGATTTCAGCGTCAGTGCACATTTAAGGGATACAACTTTTTAGCGCTGCTTGGATAGCAAAATTCCACAGTATGTATTCTAGACGCTATAGAGGTGCATTACACGTGTCTCTTTCTTCTTTAAAAGTTATCCTGCAGATGTCGCTGTAAATGACTGTTTGGAATTCAACATCGTTGTACATTTAAGGGATTCACTATTTCCGCGCTTTTTTAAGTATTGCTGGGATAGTCGATTTCTAAAACATATAATCTAGGCCTATAACGGAGCTCTAGTACAGCGCCTAGAAGATACAGTGTGGAAAACGGCTATTCCTATAATGCTTTAAAAAGTGGTAAAAACTTGTATCCCATAAATCTCCAACAATGCTCAGCGGCAATATGCTGATACGAGCGCCATCTCGTAACTCTTTTCAATATAAACCCTGTGTTTTCAAAAATTATAGAATGTTAAATATCGGAAACTATAAATATAAGATATTTTAGTCTGTTATAAGCTAATTTAGTTATGTAATGACGTGAAATAGGTTAAAGAGTCTCTTTTAGTATGACTATCGTTTTTAAATCACTACGATGGCGCTACTATCGACATCTTGTTATTCAGCATCGTTGTACATTTATGGGATTCAATTTTTTAGCACTAATTTGTAGCCGTATTCCACACTGTATCTTCTATGCGCTGTATATATAGTGTGGAAATTGGCTATTCCTGTAATACTTTAAAAAGTGCTAAAATATTGTATCCCTTAACTGTGCAATGATGCTGCTGAAATATACAGATCACAGCGACATCTGCAGGATATTTTCTCAAACTGCAAGATATTGCTAGTCTATACAATGTAATACTAAATCCCGCAGATGTCGCTGTGATCGATACTTGGGATTTTAGCAGTATCGTCGCACATTTAAAGGATACAAATTTTTTGCGTTGTTTGGATAGCATATTTCCACACAAGGTATTCTAGACGCTGTAGCCATACTTTCGGCAAAAACTTGAAATGAGCATGCTTCCTGTGCATATATCACCACTCTTATGTATGAAGGCTCTCTGTTATGGTGTTGATTCTGAGCGCTCTTTGTTAAATTTCCATATTTGTGTTTTAGAGAAAGCAATACAGAAAAGTACTGTTACTATGGAGACAACAACTTATTTAATATTGAAAGGTATAGCAAAGGAGTTCAGAATCAGTGCCTTAAATAGTTTCGAATATGTATTGTTGTTATGACAATTAATACCCTACCTGGATGTGGAAATGCAAAATTGTGTTCAACATAATGGAGGATATTCCATCTACATTTTGATCACGTGGTCAAGGTAAAAACTTCTATCGTAAAGAAGGGAAGTCTCCGTAGACGTGTAATGTAAATCCCCGCTAGCCAATGAAACGGTTCATGAGGCAAAGTAGTAGTATCTTCCCTTCTTATCAGATAGAAGTTCCTTGGATAAATTACCGGTATCACGTGACTTTTTCAGCCTCGAACCCATATTTGGAATATCCTCCATTGTGCGCAATCTAGATAGATTTTTGGCTGTCAGAAAAACGAGATTCATCAATCAGAAGCCTGCATTTTTGTGAACTTTTCGCTGTTTGCAGAAATGCAGGCTATTGATTGGCGATTCTCGTTTCGCTAACAGCGAAAAATCTATCTGGATCCTAGCCTATATTTCTACAAACATTGCACTTCATCCACGGCACTAAAAAAAAACGACTCAAAACTTTCATGACATAGGCCGGGATCCACAAACAGCAAATATTCTCAAACATGCAGGCTTCTGATTGGTCAAACTCATTTCGCTAACAGCGAAAAATCTATCTGAATCTCAGCCATAGTTATCTTCGATGAAATCAATGCAAAAGGATAATATAAAAGAAAAGTATAAGATTTCTAAAATGTTTTGGTGGGTTTATCGCTATTTGGCATAATTTGTAAACTTTAGAACTAATTAACAGTAGTTCGCTAATTATGAATAGAAAATTAATGTTTTTAAAGCTGAATTTTATAAAAGCACGTAGATTGAGTAAATATCTATCCAAAAATTCAATCCTTACTTTCTTCTGTCCATTATTTAAGTCTCTACCTCGATTGAAACATAAGTTGTGACGAAGAAAATAAATCTGTCATTTTCAGTATCTCGACGTTATTTTAAAAAATCTATATCTCTGTTTATAATTAATTTATGAGGATGCATTTGATCTCAAATTGAAGATCTTCTTTATTAGGTCCTTCTAGTGTTGGTTTTATTTTTCTGCGATGATTGCTTCTTTTAATATGGGAAATTTTACGCTGCCATATTTCGTTCATTTAACATGGAGAAGTTGTCATCAGTATAATAAGCAGTTACGGTGTTTTGCCTTATTCTTGGCGTTTGTTTGTTTGGCGGGGTTAGCATTTTTGTTTCAGCTTGGCTTGGCAGAATGACCGTCCTGCTTGATAGCTTTATTTGAGAAACAGAGAGTATATGGAGCTTCTTAAAAAAATTCAGAAGGTATACATCGTATACCTGCGTTCCACTACATCCCTGGTTAAAAGTAGAAATTTATATCCAGTAATTTGAAACACTTAAATTACAAAAATGAGAAAATATTACATTAGATTTTTTTCTAAAAAGCCAGTTGGTTAGCCAACTGATTTAAACCATGCCAACCCTGGTGGTAACAGAATAAAATCATAATCCAAAACCCCAATACCAATGTAGAAATGCAAGAAAAACGAAGTCTTACTAAACCCAATAGCCATGATACAACAAAGAAAACTCACAGCCAATCATTCATTAGCATACAGAACACAGAGTAACCAATGGAGAGAATTTCTTATGATTATGTCATCATTGAGGCATAATGTAATCCTTAGTAAATCTTAACTAATCAAGCAATCTAAGTAGTAAAAGTTATTTTTAGCTCTCATCTACCATTTTGGCTATTTTAAAAAATAAAAGGTTTGGAAAAGATGAAGAAGGCAGAAAACTACTCCCCCCCCCCAGCTAATTTTAGAAAAATTAGTTAGTCTGCCGTGTAGATTTAAAGCTTATAAGAAAAGTTTGATTGACTAAAAATGTTTGTCACTTTACAAGTTTATTAATTGATCATTTTTCTAAAGTTTTGCTTGTAGCTTCTGCATAACTTGGATTTTGCATTTTTCAATATTGTGTAAAATAAATGAAAACATTAGGGAAAAAGAGAAAAAAACCAAATGAAAAAAAACCATTTGGTTTAAACCAGCGTGGTTTAAACCAAACAACCCTGATACTGTGTAAATATAAAAACATTTATTAGAGTATTATTTGGCCAAGGCCGAATAATGGACTTGATATTCGGCCGAAGCCGAATATTCGGCAGACAGGCCAAATATTCGTTGCATCTCTATATACCATAGTACAGTAAAACTACTATTAAAAAAAATAAATAAAAACAATAAGTTCCAAAAACTTGGAACAAAAAATTTATAAAAAGGAAAGGGAAAAAAACATGTAGGGGAGAGTTGTACAAAACCGGGTAGAGCAGATTCATCCTACACTTGCACTAGTATCTATCAGTCAGCTTGAGAAATTACTTGTTGATCATCCTTACAGTATTTGTAGCTGAATGAAACACTACTGTGTACAGTTCTTTATTGTATGAAGGATTTTGTTTAAATTACTCTTTAAAAATGTTTTGTTTGATTTTAGGTTTTACGCATATAATCACTACTTGTCAGCATATTAAATACAGTAAGTAAACCCCCGACTATCCAGCCTAATGTGGCAGAAATATAAGCCAGACATGCTGGAGTTCTAAAAATATTTACTTACTTCCTGCCCTTCCCCCGCCATGATATTAAAAACATATGTTACACATTTTAAGTTATATATATACAGTGCATACAGTTTCAAAATAAGCAAAACATTAACGTAAAATGTAAGCCTAATTCATTAAAAAATAAGTAAATCTTATCTTAATCTTACCATTTATTAGTAAATGATTGCACAAATATGAAAAGTTATGCATAAGATAAAAAAGTCACAACATATAGTTTTTAGCTTTTTTGAAAAAGTCCTTGATAAGCGACCGATTCTCCCTGTTAGCTCTCTTCCACCATGCAATTTCCCTCCATTTACGCAAGCAGATGATATCAGCTGACGTCGACTTCTTCCTACTGACTAATGTACTGCAGTGCTGCCTCAATCGTCTTGAACCCTTCCGAATATGGGATGAGATGTTTCCTGCCATCATCCTCCTCTCATTCCTTGCTTTTCTTGTATTCCGCAGCAGCAGCTTTTTCTTTGATGTAAGTGTTTTTGTAGGGAGTATCTTATAATTTAAACCAATCTCATAGCAGTTGTAGAACTGGTCCTGAGAAATTTCCTCCTGTTGAATAAGGTTAGCAAGAGTCTTTGAACAAAGGTACAGCCTCTTTATCAGCAGATAAAGCTTCACCACTTATGATAATCTGACGAATACCGAATCTTTTTTTAAAGCGATCTAACCATCCTTCATTGTGGCAGTAAATTCTGAATGTTCTCCTACTCACAAAATCTCAGAAAATCGCAATGCTGTTTTCTGCAATATCGGCCCAGTAACAGGCAAGCCATTTCCTCTAAAGTGTTGATGCTACAAAAATAAAGCTTCTTCACTTCTTTATGCTTACCTTTCTGCATGGTTTTTCTTTTTTGTAATTCAACTTCCACTTACTTGGGCAGCACACCACTTTTCAATTTCTGCTTGCGTTTTCTTCCAGTCACCCACTGTACTTTTACAAATTCATAACTCTGAAACAATAGTTTTTGCCGTTACTCCCAAGCTGCAGTCGGTTTATAGCACGTTATTTCTCCTCCATAGTCACTATAACCTTTTTTCGTTTATCCCTCATTTCGTTAATCTTCAAAAAATAAACATGAAGCACACCAAAAGACTATATGAACGAAATCAGGAACCGGCAAATAACGTCCGCACTTGTTATCCCTTAGCTCCAATCTTTGTGCTTAAGATGCCAGTATCACTAAATTTGAAGGGAAAGTAAAACTGTTTCTTTATTAAAATGTAATTTAGAGTACACAAAGCATCCAAAAAAGTGTTAAAATTAAAAGCAACAAATATTTTGCTTCAACAACTTTTAAAATTAACATTTTTTTTTAAATTACTGAATCACAAACAGCTTTGTGTAAAAAGATAAGCATCAATACACAAATCAAAACATTGGAAACATTGATTGGATATGAAATGACCCTATAAAGGTGTGAATATTATTTTTGTGTGGGGGTGGAAATCACATTTAAAAAGAAAAAAATAACAAAAAGGGTATGAATAATAATAGCAATTAGATTAAACAGAGCTGTTTTCATAACTTAAATAATAATTAAGACTGACATAGCAGCATAGCACACATGAAATTATTGAAAAAAAAAAAAAAATTAAACTATTGAATGAAACAGATTTTTTTAAAATGCATCTAAGATTTCCCATACTTGCATGCATGTTCTGGTAAGTCCTTTGTGTAATATTGATCTTCTTCTTCCTCTTGGAAAGTCAATTCTCCAAGGCTTTGAGTAGTTGTGCAAACATCTCTATCAATGCCATTAGGAAGAGACAAGTCAGGTCCATTTAACTGCAAAGAAATTATTATGTGAATGAACTGCATTTTCATTGTTACATAGCAAACCTATATTTCATTTAAAAAAAAAAAAAAAAAAAAAAAAAAAAAAAATACTGTCATTATCGAATTTGATTCTTAAAAAATCTCAAGTGGATATTAAATAACCCAACCGGCATCAAACTTTTTATCTGTCCCAAATAGGGATTGACTGAATACCGAATCGACTATTCGGTATTCGGTGATTCGGCATATAAACCGAATATTCGGCTTCGGCCGAATACTTTTAAGTATTCGGCCGAATAATTGCGGGTTAGTATTTTCTTAGAAGTAGAAGAATTCTCTTTTACTTAAAAGTAGAATAGGCTAAATGATGAGTTTCAATATTATGTGCATGAGTTCAAAGTTCAGCTGCACTACCAAAAACAAGTCGAAGGCCATTTTTAATTACAAAAAACTTTTTTTTCTTTCCTAAAATAGTCTATATAGGGGTGAAATCAGAACAACTGCCTACGATATAGGAAAAAAAAGTAAGGAATATGGGCATCTTTCCATTACCATTTAATTTTAATTATTTCTACATTAGTTTTTCCAATTTAAATTTAATGTGTATTCTCTTTAATATACACCTCAAATAAGTATATCAGAGTTCATCGCTGTATATCTAAGGTTTATATTAAAGAAAATACATGCATCAAATAAGTATACTCCTATGCCTATTCTATAGCTTTTATAACTATTAAATTAAAATCGCTAAAATTTATCTTCATCATCACAGTGATAAATATTAATCAAAATATAAATATGTATCAATAATTTCACAGAAAATAGTTAAATGTACAAATTGATATACTTTTTGTATTTGAGAACATTTCAATTCCATATGTATATAATTAGACAATCAGTAAATCAACTTAATGACAACATTGTTTCTTTTTATTTGAATGAACTTTCGTTTTTCTGAGAATCCTTATCCTTAATAATAGCCTGTATAGTTTAATACTTTCATTGGGTTAATTTGGATATTGACTAGTGATAAAATAATAAAAAATAAGTGATGGGTTAATGAATTTGTGAGTTGTAAGAAGTCATTAAATTTTTTTGTGTAATTAGATTTAAGAATAAAAATGTAACTGAATTAAATTATTAAGAATTTAATTTTAATTAAAGTTTATTAAAAAAGCTAATATATGCAAAAATGTGTATTAAAAATTTTTAAGTATTCGGTTGCCGAATACCGAATATTCGGTGTATACTTTGACCGAAGCTTCGGTATTCGGTATTCGGCAAAATTGCTGATTCGGTCAATCCCTAGTCCCAAATTACATCAGAAGATTTATAACCTTCAATATATTCCCCTTGGGGACGCCCACACCGTACCATCTGAATTTTTCCCTGTGCAAAGCAGTGCTAAAGTCCTCTTCTGTCAGCTTGTTGAAAGTCACTGCCGCTTTTGCTTTGATCAATTCTATGCTTTGAAAGTTTGCTCTCTTCAGCCCCAATCTGACCTTTAACACCAGTTGAAGAAACAGTGTAGCATGGCAGCAGGTGCCGCAGATTGATCCACCAGCTTAAAAAGAAATGCTGGGTTAAAAAAAATAACGGAAATTTATTTCAAGTCGCTAGATTTATGGTATTTGTTGTATCCTTTTATTATATTTTCTTTATAAATGCAAATTTTGCTTATTTTATGGGTTTCTGCTTTTTCTTATGATAGTAGGCTTAGTCTAGCATTGTTAGGTCACAGATAAATTTTAGTTTGCTGCAGACTGACACAGAAAATTCTGCTTCTGGTCCTTTAACAGAAACCACAGGGTCAGAAATAAACAGAAGTCACAGGGAGCCAAGTCGGGAGTGTGGAGGATGACAAACAAGTAATGATAAAACAAGTTTAACAGCTATGTAATTGAACAACAAACTGAAACAGTTACAGGTCTCCCAACACATTTTAGTCTCCTAAAAGGGAGAAAGGGGACCATTTTTATTTTAAAAAGGGGACTTTATGGGACCATTTATATTAAAAAAGGGGACTTTGGGGGGCCATGTCTAAAAATACTGCACCGAGTTTTCCTAAATACACAAGCAAATGTTTAAAAATCCCCCCCCCCCCCAACAAAAAAAATATATCAATTGGTTATCTTTATACAGATAGGTCATTAAAAAGTACACTCAGCAAAATATTCTACTATAAGAAGATAGAAAGCATTCCAATATTCAGTACTCACATTGATAATTCTCCTCAAAGGAGCTTTTAATTTAAATTGATGCTTTAGTAAGGGAAGATAAGACTGGGTACAATCCTATGGGAAATATGCAAGCTTTAAGACCTGTTTTCGTTGAAACTACCTGACCGCTTTTGATGAAATTTGGAATCCATATTCACTGGATTATGCTCAAGACTTATGTCAGACAGTTTTTTTCTGCAACTAAAGCTTTTTATTTTAGAACAATGGCAATTTTTCAGAAATTTTATTAAATTTTTAAAAAACTGTCTGCCACATATGTATGCTGTTATTTTATATTTATACTAAATCGCTCGAGTCTTTATGAGATAATGGGATTTTTCAGGAGATCCAAACAAACAAATATTTACAATTCTCACTCTTTGCGAATGACAAATTGAGTTTTCTGATTACATATCGACAGAACAGACATTGGGAGTGTCGATAGTTGGTCAAATGTTTGTACACTTTTTTAAAACCTTATTTTTCAATCAAAAGATGCCCAACTTTTTGTATTTTGTTTTGTGTTGAACTGCAACTTGTATTTTTTGAACTTTGTGTTACAAAATGACAGAGCCGAAAAGTGCTTTTGAGGGAAGACAAGAATGGGTGCAATCATAGGGGGGAAATGCGAGCTTTAAGACCTGTTTCTTCAGAAACTACCAGGCTGATTTTGATGAAATTCTGAATCCCTATTCACTGGATAATGCTCAAGACTTATGTCAGACAGTTTTTTTTTCAGCGAATAAAACTTCTTATTTTAGAACAATGGCAATTTTTCAAAAAATTTCTATTTTCAGAAATGTTTTTTTCTGAAACTGATTAAATTATTTTTTAAACTGTCTACCACATATGATCTTATATTTATACCCTACCAACAAATTTTTTTTTATCGAAATCACCCAAGTACTTTAGCAGTTAATGGGATTTTTAGCTGAAAAGTACAATTTTTCTAAAAGCTACAAAACTTGGGCACTTCTAATTTGTGTGAAGTTCTTGCAGAGTTTTATCAAACACATGAATTAAAGTATATATAAACACTTGGATAAAGTTTAGTTACATATAATAAAAGAGTATAAAATGCTAAAGTAAAATTAATGAGAGATGGTATGGCATCCCAGTCATGTCTTCCCTTGAATTTTTACAATTATTTCTACTGGTAAAAAAACTGGGCATACCAATGGATTCAGGAAGGTTCAAAGAATTTTTTAAGCCAATAATAAAAAAAATCAAACAATTTCACTGATGTCTCGCCTTAATATTCATAACAGCAAAAAAATGGTTTGCAATAAAATATGAACGCTAAAAATTAATGCATCTAAGAAAATACCAAATCAACTGTTAACAGAGTTGCACACTAGCAGTTACAAAGTACAGTAGAACCTCGATTATCCGAAAGAGGGTCGGAAAATCAAAATTTTCGGAAAATCGAGAATTCTTCAATTTTAAGATTTAGGAGAAATATATGCAATATTTCTTATTATGGTAAGCTGTGCTTAATAAAAATAAAGGAATAGCAAAACAGAAACAAGAATAAATGACCTGAATTTTAATTTTGAAATAAACAGACCTGCCAACTGCTACGAAAAATTCGTAGTTTCTACGATTTGAAGCTAAAAAGTCCTTCCGGCCAGTGCCGGGAGGAAGAGGTAGCTTTCATAATCCTTATTTAAAAAAAGCCAACTTATATCATGCTAACACACGAAGCTCAATTTAGTGGAAACGAATATAGGAGATTCAATACTAATTTTTATCAATATAATGAATGAGAATTTCGCGAAATTAGTCAGCTTTATCCAAGCTGCTTTTCTTTAAAGTAACTTATATTTGGCTGCCAAATTCGGCAATTTCTTAAAGTGCCTGTCATTTTAAGACAACATGGTGGATGAGGCTAAGCAGTGAACTTGGTCAAGACCTTAGTAATTGCTGTGCACATGCTCACTCACATCGGAATCGGTTAATATATAGGAGTGCTGTCACATGCAAAAAATCAGATTTTTCAAAATGTCACCCACAATAGAAATTGAAACTGCTATATCTGAGCCATTTTTTAAGGTAAAGACAAACAAAAAATGCTCCTGAATCCTTATATCAAGATCAAATACTTAAGAAAGAAACCTTTTTCAATTTCTAATTTTTTTGCACCTCACTTTAAATATATATATATTTTTTAATTTAATGGCCGCCATTTTGAAACAAGATGGCTGATGAATCTGGCCAGCGAACTTGGTCGAGGTGTTGATGTATACTATCCACATGCCTTCTTACATCAAAATAGGCGAATACGTGTGTTATCGCGTGACAAATACAAGATCGTTTCAAAATGTTAGCCATGCTAGAAATTCAAAGTGCTATAAATCAACCATTTTTTAAGATATCAACAAAAGAACAAATTTTCAGAAACAAAAACTGCTCCGGAATCTTTGTATCAAGGCCAAACACATAAAAAAAAAATCTTTTTCATTTTCCAATTTTTTAATACCTCATTTTGAATTTTAAATTTAATTTTTTTTAAATGGCAACCCTTTTGAAACAAGATGGCGAATGAAGCTGGCCAACGAACTCGGTCGAGACATTGGTATGTACTATGTACAGACCAAGTTACATCCAAATAGGTTCATAAATACGCCTGTTATCGCGTGACAAAAATCAGGTCGTTTTAAAATGTCAGCCACAAGAGAAATTCAAAATGCTATTACTCAGCCATTTTTTTTAGATTTAGACGAAAGAAAAACTGTTCCGGAATCTTTGTATTAAGGTCAAACACATACAAAAAAATCTTTTTCATTTTCCAATTTTTTGGTATCTCATTTAATTTTTTTTATTTTTTAATTTTTTTAAATGGCCGCCATTTTGAAACAAGATGGCGGATGAAGCTGGCCAACGAACTCGGTCGAGATATTTGTATGTACTATGTACACACCAAGGTACATCCAAGTCGGTTCATAAATACGCCTTTTATCGCGTGAGAAAAATCAGGACGTTTCAAAATGTCAGCCACGCTAGAAATTCAAAATGCTATAACTCAGCCATTTCTTAAGATATAGACGAAACAAAAACTGCTCCCGAATCTTTTTATCAAGGTTAAACACATAAGAAGAAAATATTTTTTCAATTTTCAGTTTTTGGTACCACATTTCAAATTTAAATTTTTCTTAAAAATTTAAATGGCCGCCATTTTTAAACAAGATGGCGGGTGAAGCTGGCCAACGAACCCGACCAAGACATTGGTATGTACTATGTATAAACGAAGTTGCATCCAAATCGGTTCATAAATACGCCTTTTATCGCGTGACAAAATTCAGGACGTTTCAAAATGTCAGCCACGCTAGAAATTCAAAATGCTATAATTCAGCCATTTTTTAAGATATAGACGAAACAAAAACTGCTCCGAAATCTTTGTATAAAGGTCAAATACATAAGAAAAAATATTTTTCCATTTTCAATTTTTTAGTACCACATTTCAAATTTTAAATTTTTAAAAAAATTTTAAATGGCCGCCATTTTGAAACAAAATGGCAGATGAAGCTGGCCAACGAACTCGGTCGAGAGATTGGTATATACTATGTACACACCGAATTACATCCAAATCGGTTCATAAATACGCCTTTTATCGCGTGACAAAATTCAGGACGTTTCAAAATGTCAGCCACGCTAGAAATTCAAAATGCTATAACTCAGCCATTTTTTAAGATATAGACGAAACAAAAACTGCTCCGGAATCTTTGTATAAAGGTCAAATACATAAGAAAAAATATATTTCCATTTTTAATTTTTTGGTACCACATTTCAAGTTTTAAATTTTTTTTAAAATTTTAAATGGCCGCCATTTTGAAACAAAATGGCTGATGAAGCTGGCCAACGAACTCGGTCGAGACATTGGTATGTACTATGTACACACCGAATTACATCGAAATCGGTTCATAATTACGGGAGTTACAGTGTGACATAGGTCAGATATATATATATATCAATTTTGAACGGAGGGTGGTTTCGGGGTCTGGGGGTCATGATCGATGAAAATATACCAAAATTTTTTGAAATCGCTTTCCTCCGAACGGCTGCAATAGGTAGCTTTTTTGTAAAGAAAGCTACCTAAAACTATGATGCTACGAAAATCGGTCTAAAACTACGATTTTCTTCAAAAAACACATACGCCGAAAAAAATAAATTTCGTTAATTGCTAGCAGAAAAAAATCCAATTTCGTCAAAGGATCGCACAAAAACGCAAACTTCGTCAGAGGATCGCGAACAAAACGCAAATTTCGTTAAAGAATTGCGGGGAAAACGTAACTTTTGCCAAAGGATTGCGGATAAAAATCCAAATTTCGTCAAAGTATCGCGGAAAGAATTCGAATTTCGTCAAAGGATCGCGAAAAAACGCGAATTTCGTCAAAGGATCGCGGGAAAAAATCAAAGTTTCCTCAAAAAATCACGGAAAAAACCCAAATTTCGTCAAAGATCGCAGAAAAAATGCGAATTTGGTCAAAGGATCGCGCAAAAATGCAAATTTCTTCAAAGAATCGCGAAAAAACATGCGAATCTCACCAAAGAATCGCTAAAAAATGCGTGAATTTCGTCAAAGAATCGCGAAAAAAAGATAATTTGGTCAATGGATCGTAGAAAAAAAAGGGAATTTTGCCAAAGCATCGCGGAAAAAACCCAAAAGAATGCGGAAATAATGCATAATTAGCCCATAATACTCCCCTCCTCCAACCACACACACTGCTGCAACCTTTCAGAAATTTTCTGCCAATTTCTGATTTTTTTTTTTTTTACTCAGAATCCCCCCAGCTCTGTGCTCTCTTCAGGAAACATCACAGAGACACAAAAATCGTTATACTTTATGTTCATTGTTATGATACATATAGTTTTTAATCTGAAAGAATAAAAAGAACTATTGAAAAATCGGGTTAACCCAACCCTGCATCAATCTAAATTCGATCCGAACCGAAGGAATCAGAGGTATCCCGATTTGCAGCGTAAAAAACCCCAACCAACCTCGAGATTAATTTGAATTTTGAGTGCTACGATTTCTCATTCTCAAAGGTTGGCAGGTCTGAAATAAAGTATATTTTACCTATATCACAAGGGTTTTAAAAAATGTTTTGTTTGTCGCAGTTTTGATTGCCTTTGTTTTGAAGCTTTATCACAGAGTTTTTTTATATTATTAGTTCACCAGTATCACAGTCTTTATGCTGCTCCAACCATGCCAAACCTTTTGCAAAACATTCAGAAGGTTCAGAATTGCTAATTTATTCGTTTTCTTCATTCCACTCCGAAAGCTTACGTTTAGACGTTTACGTTACGTTAGCTTATGTTTACGTTACGAAAGCGTAAGTTTAATTCAGAGGAACTCTAAGAAAAGGGTTCGAAAATATTTACTCTTAGTTCGGAAAGGACCGCTTGCACATAAGGAACATAATAGTTAAAAAAAAAAAAAAAAAGCTTTCAAAATGCATTTTGCACACAAAGAATGTGATAGTTAAGTTTTAAAAATGTATTTCGGTTAACCGAGAGTTTCGGTTAAAAGAGGTTCTACCGTATAGTGCATTTCTTCGAATTTAACACTGAGCTATTCCATCTCAATTCAGGCAGGCAGTACTGATATGCGTCAATTCACCATCATAGATTTTTTTTCAAAAAATTACAGTAGTTACAACTAAGCAATACATAAAATTTCCCAATAGGATTTTTCTCCCAAAAATTTTTTTCTGTGGTTACAGCACTTTAAAGTGTACGATAAAATTGATAATTTTCGGAAAAACAGAAAAACGCCTCATTTTGAAATGAACACAGTATCAAAAATATTTAACAGATCCAGTCAATTTATTTTTTACGAATAGTTATTAAGCTGAATTTTACTTTAGCATAGTTTTAAAAATTATAGTGACATTTTAAATTAATTTTAAAAAATTGTTTCTAAGTACAAAAAATGGAATTATTACGGATTTAAATTTTTTTTTTTCAGAATGAAAAAAAATATTTTAAAGCTAAACATTGATGGTAATCCAAAGATCTTTAAAGGGGAGTTTCACAGTAAATTTTATTTTAAGCCTAAGATGCATGCAACTTTTGCAATTCAATTTCAAATTATGCAAAATTTCGTAAAATCACTACTTTTGAGATGCAATTTCTCAAAAACACCATTTTTTAAAAATCTGATAATAGGCTCAATTGATACCTTATTAGTTTCTAATAAATACCTTATAAGCAAATCGTGTGTTTTTGCTTAGAAAATTTATGATTTTTTGAAAATAACATGTTGCGTATATTTTTCAAAAGACCAGAAAGTCAAGATTTTTCTTATTTCACTGAATTTATAATTGATTATGAAAGTAATTGGTGGACAGGACAAATCAGTAGCATATCATGAGAACTAAATGACATTACAGTATCATTCATGTACTCCCATGGTCCAGCAAAAGCATTCCAGTGGCCAGAAGAATCGGAAAAGAAACCTGGAATCGATGCCAGGGAGGAAAGGGCATCGATACATCTTTCAACCATCACGTTTGGCGAGTGAGGACAATAAAAGTTAATCGCCATGTTTTAAGTGTTACTCGACGCATTCATATTTTCTCTTTCCAGATTCTTCTGGCCACAGGAATGCTTTTTCTAGACCATGGGGTATATGAATGATGCTGTAATGTCCCTCAGTTCTCGTCGTATGCTATTGATTTATGCTATCCACCAGTTATTTTCATAAATGCACACAATGCAATCACCAATTTATAAATCGTGCTTTGAATGTTTTGTCATCTGACTGGAGGTTTCAACTTTTGTCAATGCATTTTTAATTGTTCGTCCCGTATAACCTTCATTATTTTTAATCCTCCAATAATGTTTAGATCGTATACCAACAATACATTTTACATTAGCTTATTCTTTCTCATTATTAGCTCTATAGGCTTGAATAATGTTTCTGTCTAGATGGAGTAGAAGGATACTTTTTTAACAGAGAGCTTAGTTCAGCAACAAATGAGACAGAATCTCGGATGGCTCTTATTGGCTCATTTTGGAGATTAAATTTCATTACATAATGCTTACATAATCCCCCTACAGCAGCACATGCATTTTTTTCATGGTCAGTAGCTGAAAAAATCCACTTCTTTAGTACAACTTCATTATTTTTGTGCAATCCATAAAAATAATACTTATTTTTAAAATGTGCTCTATCTCCATCTGATATATACACAATCGATTTCAGTGTTTGTAATTGGTACAACTTAGATAATTCTTTTTTTATATTTTCTATAGCACAAACAGCATGAGATGTATCATGAGTTATATCAGCAGAAACTACAATAAAACTCCTTATTTCTTCTCTAAAATATGCTGTACAGGTAAATAATGATATTTGAGTATTTTGCCAGTGAAAACTTTGTACTTCATATGTCAGTATTACCGACCAGTTTTTAGCAAAGTCAGAATGTATCACGAGCACAGTTTTTTTCTTTTTTTTAGATAACTTTACCTCAGCAATTCTTTGTCTCTGATTTTTCCTTGAGTGATAATGAGGAATTGCTTTTCTCACCCAGTGCCTTACATCTTCTAGAATTTTTTTAATCCATACCAACTTTTTTATTAAGTTACCACATTCCCATATAACATATACAACCTCTTCCTCTTCATTCAAATCAAAAACTTCGAATGTAAGAGTTTTGGCACTCACCACACTCTTCGAGCCAACAATTTTCATTGTTTATTTTTCTATATAAGCATTTCATCATCAGATCTTCTCTAATTTGAATGCCTGTTAGATTTTTATGAGCTACACATATTAATTTCTAATTACTGCAGTAAACAGAACAGCGTACTACTTGTATTGACTGAATTTAGATAAATTTTGAACGTAATGAATAAAATTTTGATAGTCTTATTTTCATAGAGCAGGGGTGGCCAACTGTGGCATGCTCGACACCACTAAAATTTTATAGTAATCATTTCCTGATCTAATCATCGAATCTCTGCAATTCAAGAAGTCGACTTTTTCTATAAAATTTTAGTATTATCCGGCATGCCACAGTTGGCCACCTTTGTCATAGAAGGATTTTCTTTTTGATTAAGTTATGATTCTTTAACAGACTGTGTCATAAGACGTTTTAATCTTTTAATTTTCGCACCATCATTTTTAATACAAATAACATCACTTTTGTTTGGATTATCTTTAGTTCAATCTTTGTTATCCTCTAAATAGCAGGACAATGCAACATTTAAGTGCTTCTATTGATAAAGGACGTCCAATATAAGGATCAGATTACACATAAACTACTTTTTCTTTTTTAATTTTTCTGGATTTAACTACTAGATATTTTGATACACCTTTTATTAAAAATTATTACATATTATTCTTTTTATTAAAAAATTATATTATAAATTCAGTGAAATAAGAAAAAGCCTGACTTTGTGGTTTTTTGAAAAATGTACATAACGTGTTATTTTCAAAAAATCACATAAAATTTTCTAAGCAAAAACACACAATTTGCTTATAAGGTATTTATTAGAAACTAATAAGGTATCAATTGAGCCTATTATCAGATTTTTAAAAAATGGTGTTTTTGAGAAATTGCATCTCAAAAGTAGCGATTTTACGAAATTTTGCATAATTTAAAATTGAATTGCAAAAGTTGCATGCCTCTTAGGCTTAAAATAAAATTTTCTGTGAAACTCCCCTTTAAAGGTCTTTGGATTACCATCAATGTTTAGCTTTAAAATATTTTTTTTGATTCTGAAAAGAAAATCTTAAAATCAGTAATAATTCCATTTTTTGTACTTAGAAACAATTTTTTAAAATTAATTTAAAATGTCACTATATTTTTTAAAACTATGCTAAAGTAAAATTCAGCTTAATAACTATTTGTAAAAAATAAATTGACTGGATACGTTAAATATTTTTGATACTGTGTTCATTTCAAAATGAGGCGTTTTTCTGTTTTTCCGAAAATTGTCAATTTTATCGTAAACTTTAAAGTGCTGTAACCACAGAAAAAATTTTTTGGGGGAAAAATCCTATTGGGAAATTTTGTGTATTACTTAGTTGTAACTACTGTAATTTTTTTGAAAAAAATCTATGATGGTGAATTGATATGTCCTGCCTGAGCTGAAATGGAATTGCTCCACTGATTCATTGATCAGTGAATTAATAAAAAGAAATGTGCCCAGTTAAATTGATGGCATTGAGCTCACAGGTTATTTACACTAATTGTATATTCTCTTATTTCAAAGAATAACGCTCTTCAAAAAAGAAATTAAGGGGGATTATACCCCTGTTTTCCCCCTTTTATACTTAACCAATGGACCTCCAAATCTAATCAAGGAAGCGCCTTATCGAAATAAACCTATACCAAATTTGAAGCAAATCAGATAGAAAAACCCATTTATCTAAATTAAAAGGGGTATTAGCCCCCCGTTCCTCCCTTTATATTTAACCAATGAACTTCCAAATCTAGTCAGGGAAGCGCCTTAATAAACCTGCATACCAAATTTGAAGCAAATCAGATAGAAAAATCCATTTTTGTAAGCATAATTTGAAAACTACTTAACTTGGAAGAAAAAGGTGAAATTTAAGATTTTCATAAAGCAGGACTCAATAAATCTAAATCCATCAAAAAATTCTAGGTAGCAATTCATAATTTTTTCGAATATTAATTTCATATTTCATAATTCATATCAGGGCTTGAAATTCAATTTTTCATAGGAGGGGAGTTGAGCTATTTGGGAGGGAGAAAAAAATATGAAACCCTCTGTTATTTTACGTGCTTTTTAAAGATTTTCATTAATTATTTTGTCATGTCTGTATTAATACAGGCATGACAGAATACCATTGAAGCAATTTAAATCAACAACTCAGAATAAAGATGCAAAATGTTTTTTTATTTTAAAAAGTAAGAAAGCAGGGGTGATTCTGAGTAAAAAAAAAATTCTGAAACCGACAGCAAATTTTCTGAAAGGTTAGAACAGAGGGGATGAAGGCAGGTGGGGGATCACTCCCAGCACTAGCTATGTGTTTTTCGTGCCCCTTTGATGAAATTTCCGTTTTTTTGCGATATCTTGACGAAATTTGCTGTTATTTCGCGATCTTTTGACGAAATTTGCCGTTTTTCCGTGATCGTTTGACGAAATTCGCGTTTTTTTTTTTTTTTTTTTCGTGATCACTGGACGAAATTCGCCATTCTATGACAAAATACGTGTTTTTTTTTGCAATACTTTGTCGAAATTTGCATTTTCACGCAGTCTTTTGATGAATTGCGCGTTTGTTTCACGATCCTTTGACAAAATTCATGGTTTTTTATGATTCCTTGATGAGATTCGCGATTCTTTGATGAAATTCGCGGGTTTTTCTCAGCGGCCGTTTGGCTAAACACTAAATTTGTGTTTATTCCGCGATCATTTGACGAAATTAGCTGTTTTCCGCGATCCTTTGGCGAAATTAGCTTTTTTCCACGATACTTTGACGAAATTAGCTTTTTTCGCGATCCTTTGCCGAAACTCGCATTTTTTCCGCATTCGTTTGCTGAAATTTATGATTTTTTTTGCTACCCTTTGATGTAATTTGCATTTTTTTGTGATACTTTGATGAAGTTCAAGTTTTTTTCCCGCAATCTGATGAAATTCACGTTTTTCCTATGACAAAATTTGTGTTTTATTCACTATCCTTTGCGACGAAATTGGCGATTTTTTCCTCGAACGATTGACAAAATTGATTTTTTCGGCGATCATTTGTCGAAATTCGCGATATTTTTCTGTTGAACTGATGACCAATTTTTCACAATTTTCGGAATCACTCCCAGCACTAGCTATGTTTTTCGTGCCCCTTTGACGAAATTTCCGTTTTTTGCGATATCTTGACGAAATTTGCTGTTATTTCGAGATCTTTTGACGAAATTTGAAATCTATGACAAAATGTGCATTTTTTTTCGTGATCCTTTGACGAAATGCGTGCTTTTTTTCCCACAATACTTTGTCGAAATTTGCATTTTCCAGCAGTCTTTTGACGAATTGCGCGTTTTTTTCGCGATCCTTTGACAAAATTCATGGTTTTTCACGATTCCTTGATGAGATTCGCGATTCTTTGATGAAATTTGCGGGTTTTTCTCAGCGGCCATTTGGCTAAACACTAAATTTGTGTTATTCCACGATCCTTTGACGAAATTAGCTGTTTTCCGCGATCCTTTGATGAAATCAGCTTTTTTCCACAATACTTTGACGAAATTGTCTTTTTTCGCGATACTTTGACGAAACTCTCATTTTTCCCGCGTTCCTTTGCTGAAATTTATGTTTTTTTCCCTACCCTTTGATGTAATTTGCGTTTTTTTGCGATCCTTTGATGAAGTTCAAGTTTTTTTCCCGCAATCTGACGAAATTAAAGTTTTTCCTATGACAAAATTTGTGTTTTATTCACTATCCTTTGCGACGAAATTGGTGATTTTTTCGGCGATCATTTGTCTAAATTCGCGATATTTTTCTGTTGAACTGATGACCTAGTGCCTTAAATTTTCGGATAATTCATTCACCCCTGAATTTGCCAATCGGTCGCGGACACTTGTCAACTGATCTCGAGAAAAAAATAATGAAATTTGTCAATTGGTCGCATCAAAAATTCGTGAGTTTCAATAATCTTTCGCAGTAAAAAAAAAAAAAAAAAAAAAAAAAAAAAAAATGCAAAATGTGTCAATTAGTCACGCGATAATGTCGGGAACTTTTTGCAAGGCATTCGCGGGAGTTAATCGTAATTTCAAAATGCAAAATTTTCAGGAAAATGGTGAAATTTTTTGGACGGGAGTCTCCCGCCCACAATATTATTCTGGGCGGGATTTCAAAATTTTGGGCGCGAATCCCACCATCCCGCCCTGAAATTCAAGCCCTGCATATCATAAAATTATAAAAATTGCAAATTCAACGTATTTATGTTTCGGGGTGTTATTATTTGTGCACAAAAGATTAGCACATTAGGAGTATAATTTTATGAGATATTAATGAAAATATGAAAATGTAGTGTAACATTAGAAGCACTAAATTTTGAATTTTTATAATTCAAAAACTTATCATTCAAATGACTTGAAATTTTGTGTCTAGGCATAGTTTGAACCGAAGATTTGAAATATCTTGTTAAAAATGGGTATTGCCATTGAAAAAATTAAGTTATGTTTCATTTTAATATGTAGATGACCCCCTAAGCAAATTTTATATACAGCATTTTAAAGTACACTTTATTTCCAATCGCTCGGTACCAGTAACTTTCTTCTACGATAATTTGCTCATGAGTTAGTAAGGGGTATTTACTTTTTTTTTTTTCCACGACTGTACATACATACAGAACCAGCGGGCACATTAGCTCTCAGGCTTTGATAGCCTGTGAGCTAAAAAAGCACAGCATAACAGCTCCTCCTGTTGAGTATTAAAATTAGATTAACTATCGATTACTGTAAAAGCACTTATTTTCGAGAGTCTGTCGTAATCGCGAAAATTTAAGCCTTGCGAAATATATATATTTTTTAGCCTCAAATAATAATGAAAAGTCAGAAATTTTTCACTTTCAAAATTTAATGATTACAGTTACTTAAATAAGAAATAAGTACACAAATTTCTTGGATACTTATAATTATTTCTTGAATATTAAACAGCTACTTCTTGAATAAAAACAAAATAATACAACTAATAGAATGCAGCTCATTCACTTACTATATTTATACCAGCATCTTTGAAGCCATTCATTTTTAGAGCGATGGAGAGAGGTTGGGGTGCAAAGAACTTTTCTGACAAAAGGAAGTTTCTTCGCCTTATGCAAAAGGGGTTCTATTTAGGTAGTTTTGGAATTTTTCAACTTTCGGTTCAGTTCATATAAAATCGCAAAATTTTCAGCTCGCGAAATCACCGATATCTTCATTTTCGCGAAAATAAGTGCTTTTACAGTAGATATTGTTAATTATTAATCTCAAACATAAAATTTAGTTCCTTTGTACTACCCAATAGAAGCTGAAATAAGCTATAATGTTCATCGGAAAAAGCATAGTATGGCAACATTAGGGTTAGCTGGGTGAATTAATCCTCCAGATTCGTCCAGGATGGCTCAGTAGGCAGAGCATTGGCGGCTCCAGCCAAGACATCCCTGGTTCGAATCCTGGCTCGGGCTTTTTTCCCCCCATTTGGAAATTTACAACTGATATGATTTATTTACCAATTGAATAATTGTATTAAAAATGAATCTAATAAAGATAGAGGTTTGTCTATGTGTCTTTGTGCTGACGAGATCGCTGCGCATAGGGCTATAAGATTTGGCAAGAAGGTAGCTGTACGTCTAAAGTTATGCACATAGAAGCCAATTTTTGGGTAGTTATTTTAAATGTAATTTTTAGTCTTTTTCCATGTTTTATGGCAATTTTTCCAAATTTGTAAAAGGAATCTGCTTTAAATTTTTTAGCAGAATGTAGTAAATTTTGTCCTCTTTACAATAAAGTTTATTTGGAATTTATACAGTGATTTTTAAACGTTTCGCAATTCATTGTTTTTTGGCATTTTGCAGTAATTTTTAAATTTTTCGCAATTATTTCATTGCTTTTTGCAGTGATTTTTTTGACATTTATAAAAGAAATTCGATTTCAAACTTTTAACCCTAATGTAGTCAATTTTGTCTTTCCACGCTCACATCCTCTGGTATAAATTTGTTAGCGATAAAAAAAAAATTCACATCCCGCAAGGATTTTTTTGCTCCCATTTGTGAAAAGATTCCGTATACAATGTTTTAGCCCTATCATAGCACGTTTTAACTTCTCTGATTTTCTGAATTTTTGGCGATTTTCATGCAGTGACTTTTTCACACTAGTAAATGGGATACAGTTTCAACTTTTTAGCCCAATTCAGTAAATGCTGTCTCCTTTTCAATAAAGCTTATTACAGAAATTTAATTTTTTATACGATTTTTTGACATTCTTAAAAAGGATTCCAGTTTCAATCTTTTTGCAGAACTTATTAAATTTTGTCCTCTTTTCAATAAAATTGAATACCCATAGCAATTTTTTTTTTTTTTTTTTTTTTTTTTTTTTTACATTTTATGGTGATTTTTTGAAATTCGGTTTCAAACCTTTAGCTTAATGTAGTAAAATTTTATCCTCTAACTTGAATTTTTAGTGATTTTTAATAAGATTTTCAATGCATATTTTACCATCTTTTCCTACTGTGTGGCAATTTTTTGACATTTTCATGAAAGAATTCCAGTTACAATGATTTAGCTTGCTATAATAAAAACGCAATATTTGAACTTTAGTGATTTTTAGAGTTTTGCGGCGATTTTTCCACATTAGTAAATTTTTTCCAGCCACAGAAAGGGGACCAAAATGCATAAAAAGGGACCATTTTCGAAAAAGGGGACCATTTGGAAGTCCTGCAGTTATAATAAAAAAGGTTGCTATAAATCGTGAAATCTTCAACAATTTCTTTGGCTGCAAATAACTGATCATATAGGTCAAAACTGCTAAATTTCATTAGCGGCCACAGGCCAGTAGAACTAGTTTTTTAAGTGGCCCTTTTTTTAAACTAGTGGCCACTTTTTAATTTAAAAACAGTAAAATCTCTATAAGTATTCATCTAAAAGTGAATAGCCCAAATAAATATGTTAATATAAATATATTGGAACCAAAAAAAGTAGAATCCTCGATGAAATGCAAGAAAATTTTATTCTGCCCTTGTAAAAATTGGACGGATGGTAGCTGCTGATAGACAATTTTTCACTAACCTAGCCACTTTTCTGCTTTACTGGCCCTGTGGTCGGTGTCTAGTGCTAATTTTGACCTTTAGCTGACCATATGGTTAATACAAAAGCAATGTTTTTTTAATTAATATAGAGAAAAAAAAATTTAAATGTAAAAAAAGTATTAGTTTTCAATAAAAAAAAAAAAATGGTTTTCACCTATGCTCTGTACAATGGACAGTATCAGTATTTAATACAAGTTTTGAGAGTTAGTAATATTTTACCCAGCGCTATACTTTCATTTTCTAAACTTTATAATTTAATAGCACAAAAATGTCTAAAGAAAAGCAATTATTGTATCATTAATTTAAAGCATATCCACTTTTATGAAGGAAACTAAATCATTTTTAAATTTTTATGTAAAACTGAAAACATTACAATTACAAGTAAAGTAATGCTACGTTAAATTTAAGACAACTGCATAGTTTATTCTGGATCAGATGAAACTTGGAAAGTAATATTTCCAATAATGAAGAGATTGTGCAACAATTAATCAGGTGCATTATGGAATCTAATAATTCCAAATCAATATATTTCAATTTTTAATTATTGCTCACCAAATATTAGAGGTGTACCTAGTAGCAGACTTGTATAAAACCAAAAACTTTCTTCGCACAGAAATATTGGGTCAAAAATTTTCTACAAATTTAATGTTTAATAAAATTACGTGTTATATTATTTTGACGATATGAATTAAAAACAGTAGTTTCAAATTAGTGATGCAACGAATAGTGGTTTGGCCGAATAACCGAATATTCGGCCAAGTTATAGCCGAATATTCGGCCGCCGAATAATGAACTTATTTTTGCCTAAAAACAAAATATAGTATGCACTATGTGCACAATTCTTGTATATTTCACAATTAAAATGTATTGTTTTCTTTTAAAAATTATTTATATACAAATTTTTAATTTTTTAAAGCATTATTTTACTTTGAAAAAATATTCGGCTATGTTCGGCCTAAAAATTGCCTTAATAATATAATTCAGCCCCCCCCCCCCCCCCCCCAAAAAAAAATTCTTAGCAAAAGTTCCTCATCAGGTACTGTCTAGTTACATTTTAATAGATATATGTGTTGTTGTTACATTTTAAAATAATGACAAAATTTTAAATGTACTAGGAAACATAAGTTTCAGCTTTCAGATAAAATGAAAAATAAGAAATTTTAATATCTTAAGAAAAACCGCTGATAGAAAGGGTGAAAGGAATAACCTCTAAAATAGTGGAAAGAAATCATTGTAGACTTTATAAAGCTCACAATTAACAAATTTTTTTTTCATCTTTATTACTTTTTTTTCTTTGCTGTCAGCAGTGAAGCCTCTATAGAAAGTGCCCCTCAATGTGAAAAAGGAAAATAAATTAGTAATTTTCTTTCCCAGCCACTGCTAGAAAGACAACAGTGACCTTTGGAGTGGTGGGCGAAAAATTCGGAAGACTTTCCAAACCTTTCATGATTAGCCAAAAAGTACCTTTCTGCACCAGAAAGTACCATTATATAGTAAGAGATTATTTTCAAAAGCAGGTAACATTTACGAAAAAAAAAAAAAAAAAGGCAATCACCTGAGAATGCTGAATTATTATTTCTGCATCACAATCTACGTTTATTGAAAGCATTTTAACTGTTTTTTAAGGCAAATATAAACATTACAATGCTATTCTTGAAAAAAATATCTAAAACGTAAATGCATATGCATACTAATTAAGAATTTAGTATTTACATTTCTTTCATTATTTAATAAGAAATAGTAACACACTTAAAAAAATCACTTAAATCATATTTAACTTTTAAGCGTATTTTACTAAAAAAAAAAAAAAAAAAAACCCTTAAGTATTGCAACATATGACTTAAATATCTTAAACATCTGTATCTAATCAATCATATATTTATATTCTTTATAGGTATAATTCAAAATGTTATTGAAAGAAATATATTTTTATGTAACAAGGGATAAATGTTAAACTTCCCATTATGATAAAAGAAAAAAAAATGAATTAGCTTGTATAGCTGTGTTAAAACAATTTTGAATAGATTTAATGTTAGCTTATTACAGATACTTTTTGTGCTTACTGATACCGCATAAAAATTTTTTAACATGATTCCTAAATTAGCCTCTTATATAAAAATGGGTAGATAAAATCCATTCGCAGTATGAAAGTTAATGGGGAAAAAAAAGTGTTAGTTAATTTCAAATAAAATTTTCATTATACATGATGAAAATAAATTGTCAAATTAAAAAGTTATACTGTGTAAATATATAAACATTTATTACAGTACTATTCGGCCAAGGCCGAATAATGGACTTGATATTCGGCCGAAGCCGAATATTCGGCAGACAGGCCGAATGGGCCGAATATTCGTTGCATCTCTATTTCAAATTTTCTGAAAGGTTACAGCACAGCAGAGGAAGGAGATTCCCTCCCAGCGCTAAGTACTTTTGTTGCCCATCGAATTAACTGTTTTCGGGTCGGGTGGATTTCATTTTGAGTATAGATTAATTCAGGTTGGGTTCGGGTTAACCCAATTTTTCAAAAGTTAATTCATTATGTTATTTCAGATTAAAAACTATAATAATAAACATAGATGTTTGTACGTGTGTTGTTTTCCAAAGAGACCACTGTGTTTTTTCCGAGACCCTTTGACGAAATTTGTGTTTTTTTCGTGATCCTTTGACGAAATTTGCGTTTTTTTTTTTCACGGTCCATTGTCGAAATTTGTGTTTATTCTGTAGGGTTTAATCTAGAGCTAGCCAAATAGCCAAAAAGCTAACTGGAAGTGCTTTTTGCCCCAAAAGGTATTTAGTGGATTAGTCAAATAGCGACAGCCAAAGAAATATGCTTTATGATTCCCATTTTGTTGTTCCGCATTTCCTAATGCTGTCATTGCACAAAAACAAAAAAATCTCATATTGCATCTGCGCTGCGGCAACACTTCAAAATTTTACCTCATGCTCTCTATGCAAGCGTCTTCTAACAGTGTGCCATCACTTGCATCAGACACAACTCCAGCATATGACGAAAACGAAAATCGCAGATTGTATAAGTATGGGATATGATGTGCACTAGCTTTGAGTCATCAATGTGCCAGATGCATGTTATATAAACTTTTCAGACTTGAATTTAGGTGCTTTTCAGTTAGTCGAGCGCCAGCGTTATATATACATACATATACTTATATACATATAAATATATATATATAGGTTAGTAGTGATATATGTAAAACCCTATTACCTGTCTTGACACTGCTCGGGAAATCTTCTCTACATTTCACTTTTACTCTGCTATACACTTCACATTCTATCTTTATTAAGTAATACATTCATTCTACTTTTCTTTATTTATCTATATAAAATATCTTTTATTAATACAGTAAAGTTATTCTTTATTTCACTTACCGTTTATATATTCCTGCCATCTTATCTTTAAATCCTTTTTAAGTTGTTTATTTATCGTAGGTATTTTCCGACTTACGATTTTCAGCCATCCACGTTCCAGGCAATCAGGAGCATAGAATTCATTTCGAATGACAAGTGTTTCACAGCCGCCACTAGATGGCGTTGCTCGTTTGAAACCACTGCACATCGTTCGTACGACGTTTCGTCACGATGTCCTTCGAGAATCTTCTTCTACTGCTCCGTGATTGGTTTTTCCATTCACCTGGTTCATATAAGTTAAGGTGTAATATCTTTTCCTTCACCTCTTCTTCCTATTCCTCTCACCTCAACAGTGTTTCGTTGGAGGAATTTTAAAGCGTGTTATTATGGCGTCTGATGTTGACATTTAAGTTCATTTTATATATCTTCTTATAAAAGCTGTTTTCTACATTTCTTCATTCAACGTTTTGTCATCGATCACGTATTCATTTTAAGTGAGCCATATTGTTTTATCATGAGCTCTGGAATTGCTGATAAACTTTGTTTAAGTGTGTTCCGAAACGAAGGATTGTGATTCATCATGAAACGTGTCGGCAGATGTAATGAAAATAAATCTTTGTCTCCAGATATCTAAATGTTTTCCGTGCTGCTCTTTAATCAGATGTCATTTAGATAGAAACTGGTAGTGTTTGGTGTATTGACAAGAATGTATATTTTTCATGAAAGCTCCGAGATCGTATGGCCACTCGATGATCCTGTTCTTCATATGTCATGAGGGTTTGTTTTACTCTGTTTCAATAGTTTAATACGTTTATATATAAACTTAAGATTTACTTGTTGTATTATATTATAGTTAATCCATATGTCTGCTTTTTGGTTTTTAATAAACTTCAGTTTGTTTTTAAACTTTCTTGTAATTATTTCATCACCATATTACTTCATAAACTTTTACATTTAGGGATTAACAGCTAAGTTTCCATTGTGTATTTTTGCTCTGCTAACTTTTAATCTATAACTCAAATTTAATCGCCTTCAAGTAGAGGTCAAAATTAGCACTAGCTACCGGCCACAGGGCCAGTAAATGAAAAAAAGTGGCTAGTGAAAAATTGCCTATCAGCGGCGAAACTTCCGGCCACTTTTTTACAAGGAAATAATAAAATTTTCTTGCATTTCATCAAGAATTCTACCTTTTTTGGTTCCAATATATTTATATTAAAATATTTATTTGGGCTACTTAGTTTTAGATTAATACTTATGGAAATTTTACTGCTTAGCATTTTGAAATAAAAAAGTGGTCGCTAGTTAAAAGAAAGTGGCCACTAAAATTAGTCCTACCGGCCAGTGGCCGCTAATGAAATTTCCCAATTTTGACCTATATAGGTTAGATGTGCCAGAAATGGACACCCCTTGATGTTTTTGGTCCATAAAAATATAACTAATAAATATTTAGCTTTAATTTTTTTTTTTTTTTTATAATTCCCCCTTGCATGTTTTATAAAACTGGGTTATTGTTGACATTTTTAATGAAATCAATAAGGAAGCAGAAAATAATGTCTTAAATTTTCGCTGTTTTTCTGTGAAAATCTTAATGAAGAGGCTAAGAGCTGGCTTTGATTAATTAATTTATATATTCTTTATTTTCTTGCAAAATTTGAATGTTTTTGTTTGAGTAGCAATTGAAAACTTAGAATTTTATATACTAACTGCCATTTGCAAAATTTCATTTATTTTTTAAGTTTTAAGAGGGGTGTCTATTACTGGGATGGCTAATTAGTCATTTTCCAGTAATGGACACCCCATGTAGACATTGCTAAAAATGCATTTTCAGTAATGGTTACAGTGCATAAAATATTTTGGCTTAACTGCAAACCGAAATAATCAAATTTAATTTTTAAATTACATTTACCAAAATGTAATAACACCAAAACTTTTATGAATAGCTGCTTTTAAGTTATTTTATGTGATTAATAAAATTTCAATATTTTATTATTTTTTTTAAATGTGTATTATTTATACCTTGCATATTTTATAATCTGGCAATCAAACCAGCTAGGAAGCAGAAAATATTCTTTAAGAGCACAGTCAAAGAGGGGCTCACAGAGCTTAATCCCTCTCTGTTTAAATAAAAACAATTAAGTTACAGAAGCTATTAAAAATCTATTTTCTGTCTTAAATGTTTCCTTATTCACCTCTGACAAAAAAAAAAAAAAAAAAAAAAAAAAAAGAGCAATTTAACAAATTACAACGACCATTTGGAAAATGATTTTTTCAAAGACTAAAATTTAAGACATAAAAAATCGCACGGAGTTGATCATACATTACATATGCCACGAAAACATTAATAGTGTTATTACACGTAAAAATCCCAAGCGACAAAAATCGCCTGCGACTCTTATTTGGTGTGAAATATTTATGTATTCATTCCTGTCCTATTTATCTTTATTTTTAATTGGCGTATTCCATTTTTCTTTTGCATGTGAAAATCTTACAAATTAAAATTACCTCTTTGGCAGAAATTGTTATTCATCTTCATTAGTTATTATCCACCTGAAACTTACGTATTATCTAAGCATTCATTGGCTGTTCGAGAAAAAGCTTTTCCATCGTCAGATTTCCAAGAAATCTGACTACTAATTTTAAATGAAATTTCATTCTTAAACTTCTAAACATCCGACAATATTACTTTTTACAACGTCGGATAGAGAAAAAAATGTACTTTTAAATGCAATTTGTTTGAAAGCTGTATCTCAATTTCTTTCGGAGTTATTATTTTTTTTTTTTTGTAGTTTTTATTACTTTTTTGTCATAGTGGCAACAGAAGGTATCCATCTCTGTTGAAAGTAAAGGCAAACACAGATTACTGTATAGATCAATCAGAAAACGAATAAAATGCGGATTAAACCAATAAAAACCTTCAGATATGCTTTTGATTTCCTACCCTGACGAGAACAATAACCATTTTTCCAAATGGTTTTAAAAAAAAATGTAATACTATTAATGAAAGTTATAGGTCATATTCATGAAACTAGTAAATCTGCAGATCAGTAGACTCAAACATCAGTTCTACAGTTTTATTTTGAAATTATTTTATTTAGTATTTAAATTATTCAACTCACAATATCATTTCTTTCATTGTATTAATTATTATAAATGATATATCAAGTAATCTCTGGAAGATTGTTAAAAATTAGACAAAACAAAAAACTAATATTCTAAAACTTTTTTTTTTTTTAATTACCTTTTAAATCCCCCACTGTTTCAATAATTTGATAGTTGTAATTGCCTAATATTTAGTATTTTAAAATAGGGATTGACCGAAGCAGCAATTTTGCCGAATACTGAAGCTTCGGTATTCGGCAACCGAATACTTGAAACTTTTTACTACGCATTTTTGCATATATTAGCTTTTTTAATAAGCTTTAATTGAAATTAAATTCTCAATAATTTAATTCAGTTACATTTTTATTCTTAAAATAAATCTAATTACACAAAAAAATTTAATGAATACTTTCCACTCACAAATTCATTAACCCATCACTTATTTTTTATTATTTTATCACTAGTCAATACCCAAAAATAACCTATGAAAGTATTAAACTATACAGGGTATTATTAAGGATAAGGATTGTCAGAAAAACAAAAGTTCATTCAAATACAAAGAAACAATGTCATATTAAGCTGATTTATTGATTGTCTAAGTCTAATTATAAACATATTGAATACGAATGGTCTCAAAATATAAAAGGTATCATAGCAATTTGTACATTTAACTATTTTCTGTCAAATTATTGATAGAATATTTATATTTTGATTAATATTTTAACATTGTGGTGATGAAGACAACAAATCTGAGCAATTTTAATTTAATGGTTATAAAAGCTATAGGATAGGCATAGGGGTATACTTATTTGATGTGTGTATTTTCTTTAATATACACCTTAGATATACAAATATGAACTCTGATATACTTATTTGATATGTATATTAAAGAGAATGCGCATTAAATAAATTTAAATTAAAAAAAACTAATGTAGAAGTAAATAAAATTAAATGATAAGGGAAAGATGCGCATCTTCTTTATTATTTTTTTTTTTTCTCTGTTGTAGACAGTTGTTTTGATTTCACATCTATGTAGACCAGGGTTGGCGACCTTTTTATAGTTGCGTGCCAATTTTTTTTTCAAAAAATATTTTACTTGACCTTGACATGCCAATTAAAAAACAAATTTAGTTGATTGAAATATAATGAATCAAAACTATTTGAAAATTTCTTATTAGGATATTTTCTAAAATGAGTAACATACATGTAAGTATTACACTGCAATAATTATAGAAACAATTATATTTTAGAAGTTAATTAAAAACTAGTGGTGTACCGAGTAGTGCTTTGGCCGAGTAGCCGAGTACCGAGTACTCAGCCGAGTACCGAGTAGTTGGGTAATAAGGAAACAAAACGCTGATGTGCACATAATGTGAGCTTAGGTGTACATATGTGTGTACATATATATATATATATACCTGTGTGTACATATATATAATATACATATATAGTATATATAAACTAATTAAATTTGAAATTTTTTTTGTGCACCTTTTAAAGACAATTTTTGATAATTCAAAACAGTAGCAAAAAAAGGAGAATTGACACATAACAAGTACAATTATTAACCAATATAAAATTAAAACATTCTTCAACCCTCTAATTTATCCCGATACCTGAAATCTGTCTATCAAAAATAAAAATGTTTATTGGTTACTGTAACAATTCATTGAATAATGCAGAACATTTCATATTTATTTTGTAACTGTACCTTATTTTCTTTTGATTAAAAAGAAGAGAGAAAAATACAAAGAGAGGTAAAAAGCGATACATGATTTCTTAACAGAAGACTTATGTAAAACTGACACTCCATTTGCATGGTGGGAGGGGGGGGGGGAGAGAACTTTTCCGATTATGTGCAACCTTGCAAAAAAATTCTTATGTGCATTTTCAACCACTGTTTATTCTGAACGTATATTTTCAGAGGTAGGCCAAATTTATAGTAGTAAAAGAAATGCTCTATCTACTGATAATGTAGAATGTTTGGTTGGTGTTTTTGCACCATTATTTGAAATATAATAAATTTAATTATTAATTTTTTTTATTACATTTATTGTATTTTCAGTTTCTTTATGCAAAATAATAGTCTTTTCTGTTTTCCTATATTATTTAAAAATAACTTATTTTTCTTTGTATAAAGGTGAAACTAAATTTTAATCTGGAATTATTTTATGAGGGTTTGAGGGTTTTTGTTCTTAACTTTTTCTGTATTTTGTAGACATATTGTTAAATACCGAGTAAATAGTTTTATGAATTATTGCATATATTATATATTGATATTCGAATAACTTTTTACAGATCAGTTTTAAATCCATATCATATGCTTAAAAAATGAAATTATTACAACTACTCGGTATTGGCCGAGTACTCGGCCAAAATTTCGCCGAGTACCGAGTATTTACCGAGTACTCGGTACAGCTCTATTAAAAACATAATGTGATTAATTGTTGCATCTTGGATGAAAAATAATAACGTGTTCAGGTTCAGTTAATTTCAACAGATTGCAAACTAAATGAATTTATATGGCAACCACTCTTTGATTTTTTATATTCTAAATTTGCGAAAATGGCAGATATAAATGGTAGAAAAAAATTATTAAAATTGAAAAAAGGCAGTTTATTTAAATAGTTATGAAATTAATTTCCAAGTTGCCACAATTTACCATCGGCAATAATCTTTCCTTCTTGATAGTTTTCAAATATTTTCTTTGTTTGATAAATTTTCGAAACCATATTGAATAAGATTAAAATTCTTCAATTTGCAATTAATCGAATTTAGAATCTAATCAGATCATCTAAGTTTGTTTATTTTGAGTAAAATCGCTGTATCCTTATTTAGAGACATAATCAACGCTGCGCCGTGCCAAAATTATTCTTTGGCGTGCCGAAAGTGGCACGCGTGCCATAGGTTCGCCGACCCTGATGTAGACTATTTAGGAAGGTTTTTTTTTTTTTTTTTTTTTTACATTAAAAATGACCTTTGACTTGTTTTTTGTAGTGCAGCTGAACTCTGAACTCATGCGCATAATATTAAAACTCATTGTTTAGCCTATTCTACTGTTAAGTACAAGAGAATTCTTCTACTTCTAAGAAAATACTTATCTGCAATTATTCGGCCGAATACTTAAAAGTATTCGGTCGAAGCCGAATATTCGGTTTACATGCCGAACCACCGAATACCGAATCAACTATTCGGTATTCGGTCAATCCCTAATAGGGATTGACCGAATCAGCAATTTTGCCGAATACCGAAGCTTCGGTATTCGGCAACCGAATACTTGAAAATTTTTAATACGCATTTTTGCATATATTAGCTTTTTTAATAAGCTTTAATTGAAATTAAATTCTCAATAATTTAATTCAGTTACATTTTTATTCTAAAATCTAATTACACAAAAAAATTTTATGACTTCTTTCCACTCACAAATTCATTAACCCATCACTTATTTTTTATTATTTTATCACTAGTCAATACCCAAAAATAACCTATGAAAGTATTAAACTATACAGGGTATTATTAAGGATAAGGATTGTCAGAAAAACAAAAGTTCATTCAAATAATAAAAAACAATGTTATCTGTTTCAGCGTAAATGCCCTCAAATTTATTTGTTTATAATTTAACTCTGTTTGTCTTTCACATTGGGAAACATAATTATAAAACTGATTTCTTTTGACAGAAAAAATCTAATCTGCTTATCTAAATTGTTTATAACCCTGAATCAATATTTATGAGTAACATTATGATTTCAAGGTCATGTAATATAGATTTATTTACTTTATAATAATTTTGAATTGATGGTGATTTATTAGTTTTATAATTACTTGGATGTCATTTTAAATGAATATTATAGCTATTTAGAAGATTTATAACTGCATATTGTAATTTTTATTTTGATGTTTATTTTATATAATATGTATCATTTTTAAAATGGTCAGTCTTGACTCTGTAACCAAGCAGAGAACATGTAACAGGGTCAAACCACAGTATTTGGTCCCAAGCCATCTTAATTTTTTTTATTTTGAAACTGATAAAACTTTATATTTTTAAAATCTGCAGATATTGAAGTTTCTGAAAAATGTAGACAAAAGTAATTATAACATTTTTCAATAAAAGTAATTTATAGTTAAAATTGGATTTAGAAGAAAAATGTGTTGCGGAGGGGACAAACTAAAAAATGCTATTTAAAGGATAAGTATTTTAAATACATTTCTTTTTTTTAAATAATGCTTTAAACCCACATTTTTGTGTCACATTGAAACATTTTAAGCCTTTAATTGATTAAAAAATACAAATTTAATAAATTTAGACAAATAGAAAATTTTGGTTGTCCCCTCCAAAACATTTTAAAATATTATTTTTTATTTTTTTCAGTGTCAGTACATTTTGAAAAACATTTGACTTTAAACTTATCAAGTATTAGCAGAATGCAATAAATAAATTCCAAATTTGTATCAAATTCAACAATTTAAATATATATATAAAGCAAAAGAAAAATGTTTTGGAGGGGACATTTTTGTGATGGAGGGGACAATTTTTTTTTTTTTTCCATTTATATTTATTGTTTACACTGAAACAACAAAATTCTCCTACAGCTTCTATTTTATAATGTTACTACTAGATGGTACTACTGAAGCGTATGTTTTCCTTTTCTTTACATTTGTTAACACATATATGTACTAGGTTGTACAACACAGTATTTTGACCATGTGATTCTCAGTTTGTTGGCATTATCAGTCTAGTGACTAATTGAGTGTAATTCTAAAATATGTCTTAATTGGTAGGAAAATTTAAAAAATATATTTTATTTTATCAAAGTTTCTAAAAAATAAGGCAAAAATAGCCACACAAAGATAAAGAGAATACAGGGAGAGGATAAAGTTAAATTCAGCTTTGTATGAAACAGAGAAGAAAGAAAGAGAGAAATGGAAAGTAAAGGCTGCTAAAATGGAAAAAGCAGTAAGGACATAGCAGAAGAAAAAAAATAATAAAGAGAGAAAAAGAAAAGCAAACTGGAGGCCAAACAAAAAAGTAACAATATTACTCCAGAAAATCAATTATCCTCAGTTTATAAGAATTCTTCAGCTTTAGGAAAAGCACTTTCCAAGGCAAATAAGAGTTTAACAAAGGAATCTCCTAAGAAGGTATCAGTACTTGCAAAAATTGTTCAAAATTTAACTTCACACAGGAAAATAGATCTAATTTCACAATGTTCTGTTATAAGGTGTAATTTATTTCAAGAAAGAAAGCGACGAGCTGATGCCATTCCTGAAAAAACTGTTGCGAATATTACAACTTTTTTTTTAACGTGATGACATTAGTCGAATGTTACCTGGCATGAAAGATTCCATCCTTATACGTAAAGGTAAACTTAAAGAAAGAAAGCAAAAAAGAGTTTTAGAAATGTGTTTAAATGAAGCATATTCTTTGTATTGTATACTTCTTATGCTAAGCAAAGTATTGGAATTACTAAATTCTGAATGTTAAACCTAAGCATGTATTATTTGCTTCACAAAAGCACCAAGAAGTATGCTATTGCATTTACCATGAAAAGATTAACTTAAATCTTCATGGTTTCCAAAACAAGTCTTGTGTGCTGCAAGTTAAAGAAGTGAAAGAGTTATGCAATTAACTTTATATGAAGAAGGTAAACATACAGAACTCTGTGTTGATCGTCAGTGTACGGACTGCGGTGTTGAAGTTATTGAAACACATTTTAATCTGACTTTGATGATAGTTAGTTATCATCAATGGATCAACTTTGAAGGCAGTACAAAGAAACTCCCTGTAACATGCTCAGTTGCTGAAGCACTGTACGGTTCATAGTATGAACTGTATGAACTTCATACAGAATAATAGATTGTTTTAGTAATTATAGCATTGATTGTTGAAAATTAATTGATTATATATATTAATGACTATCATGAAATGACCTTAAAAGCTTAATTTTTTTCTAAGAAGCGTATACAATTGCTAAAAAATGCCCAATAATGAATAGGTTCCTAATTTTAACGAAATTCCAAAATGTCCCCTCCGCAACATGGTGCTAATTTTTTAAAAAATAATTGACAGTGAATTTTTTGTAATTCAGGTGTAATATTTTATGACTATAATGCTAAATAGCATAATTTAGTATAAAAAACTACTTTTAGTGCTATACTTTATTATACATAGGAAAAATAATGATGCAAACTGAAAATTTTAAAACTAATATTTTCCTGTCCCCTCCGCAACAATAAGAAAAAAATTTTGTTCTCTTTCACTTTTAATACTTGTTTCCTTTTTTATGTTGGAATGTTTTCAACATATCTTATGCACTCATAAAAAAATTCAAACTTGGAGAAAAAAAAATTATTTTGATGTATTTAGTTGAAATAAATGATTAAATGTCCCCTCCGCAACAAAACAACTTACTGTGATTTGGCCCAACATGTCCTGACTCTGTAATCAGAGATGCCAATTGTTAAATCATGGCTCTGTTTAATACAGAGTGTATAATGGAAGTCCTGACTCTGCAACGAAGCAGAGAACATTTTTTTATTTGTATTGGCTCTGTTAAATACGGAGAATTACTATTATGGAACAATTATTAACTTCTAATGATGAATAGAATTTACATACTATTTCAGTTTTATTTAATAAACTATTTAATCTAATTGCTCTCCCATCTCACTTGGATTTTGAAAATTTATTTGTCAGATGAATTTCGGCGCCACCATTATTTTTGGTGCCTCGTAACCCGCGAAACATTTTTTGGAAAGAATAGTGAGCTATTGTGAAAGAGATTTGTGATTAACAACTGTGATTTATCTTTCAACATGTGATTAGTGCGTGATTTATCTTTCAACCTGTGATTAGTGTGGAATTATTATTGTGCCATTTGGATTACGACATGCCATCTACATTACCTGGAATTAACAGGTAAGAAAATATTTTTTTCATTTTCTATGAATGGTTTATGTTTTAAAATAAGAATTATTCTTTATTTAAAATGGAAAATCTTGAAAAGCTGAAAGCAAAACGTTCTGTTGAACGAACGAGTTTCACGAAATTAATTACAAAATTAGAAACATTATTAAATGATGACATTGATAATACGAAAACCGATGAATTATTAGAGCTTCAAGAAATATTCCTCTTAAAAGAAACGGCTTTCCAAAGTTTGAATCGTGATATTGAAGCTCAAATATCCGACTTAAAAGAATATGAAAAGGACATTGCTAATAGTGAAAAGTACACTGACCAATTGATCAGTGCTAAATTTAAAATTAAAAATAGATTAAGAAAATGTAAAAAGGATAATGTTTCTATGATAGCAACTAGTCGTGTAAATTCATTGAATGGTTCTGCTAGTGGAACAGAAACGAGTTCTGCCATGAAATTGCCTAAATTAAATGTTCCAAAATTTTCTGGTGAAATCGAAGAATGGGTCGAATTTTTTAACTGTTTTGAAACATCGATACACCAGAATAAATCACTATCTAAGATAGAAAAATTCGCTTATCTAAAATCCTTGTTATGTAATCGGGCCTATAATGTGGTAGAAGGGTTTCCTTTGACAGAACAAAATTATGATACTTGTATTGATTTATTAAAGGACCGTTTTGGTAAGGTTGATGTTATTATTAATAAACACATGACTAATTTATTAAATATGGAACCAGTTAAAAATTGTTCAAATTTAAATGCATTAAGAAGATTGCATGACATGTGCGAAGTTAATATTAGAAGTTTAAGAAATTTGGGGGTAACATCCAGTTCTTATGGACAATTGCTAAATCCTATTTTGCTAAAGCTATTGCCCCATGAATTAGTGATTGAATATCATAGAAAACGTGATACTAGCAAAGAGTCAGATGTAACCGATCTAATTGCCTTTCTGAAATGTGAAATAGAATGTAGAGAAAAGGCTTTGTCAATGACAAGTTCTAAAAATGATGCATCCTCTTCTTTTGTACATAAAAATAAAACTGAATTTCGTGAAAAGAAAACATCAAATAAATATCAACATGCTAATACCTTAAATGCCAATATTAAAGTTTTTTGTGTATTTTGCAAAGGTAATGATCATTTATCTTCCGAGTGTAAAAATTTAGCTGATGATAAGAAAAGATTAATGTTACGTAAGGAGGGTAGATGTTACAAATGCTTTTTGAAATCGCATTTATCTTCGCAATGACGCATAAAATTAAAGCCATGTCTAAATTGTAAAAGCACTGAACATAACAAATTATTTTGCTTTAAGAAAAGTTTGAAACCAGAAATTAATGAAAATCAAAATCAAACAGTTGTATCTAATTCTCATTGTAATTTTAGAAATTCTAAGCATGCTGTTTTATTGCAAACATGTTGTGTAACTGCTCAAGGTAATTCTAAATCAAAGGTAGTTCGATTATTACTTGATTCTGCAAGCGAAAAAAGCTTCATAACAAAAACATTAGCTCGTGAATTAAATTTGCCTGTTTTAAGAAAAGAACATTTAACTGTATTCACTTTTGGCATGGATCAAGGTCGCGAAGAAGAATATGATGTTTTTAAAATTAAATTGCGAAGTAAAATGAATTATCATCGTTTTATAGATGTTGAGGTGTTAGCTACCGATTTGATAAGTGCAACAACATTGAAGGTTCCCAATTCTGACCCTCTAGTTATAAAATACATTGAAAGTAAAAAATGGAGGTTAGCCGACCCTACGCCCGAGGAATCCGAAGTACAAATTTTACTTGGAGCTGATTATTTCTGGAATGTTCAGAGAGGTGTCGTTGAAGAAATTAATGACCATTTATATGTAGCTAATACACTTTTTGGGTACACAATAGTGGGAAAAATAAACTCTAAAGGTAACGAAACAGTTAATGCTCATCTTGTATCTGTTAATGAAATAGAAAATTTTGATTTGCAAAAGTTTTGGAAACTAGAGTCTTTGGGTATTTGTGATAGTAAAAATGAATTATTTTCACAAAAGGATTTAGATGCTCTTGATTTATTTAATAATAATTTAAATTTTGTAAATGGAAGATATGAAACTAAACTTTTGTGGAAAGTAAATAAAAATGAATTGGAATCCAATTTTGATGTAGCTAAACATAGACTTTGGGGATTAAAATCAAAATTGTGCAAAAATGAATGGTTACTTAAGGAATATGAGAAAATATTAAATGAACAATGTGGTTTGGGTATAATTGAAGAATGTGAGTTTAATAAAGATGAAATAAACAAGTATTACATGCCTCACAGACCAGTAATAAGGGAAGATAAATCGACAACTAAAGTAAGAATTGTTTTTGATGCGTCATCCAAAGATAAGGGGGCAAAATCGTTAAACGAGTGCTTATTTCCTGGGCCCAATCTAAATCCTAACATATTGGACATTATTTTAAAATTCCGTCTCCACAAAATTGCTTTCTCGGCAGATATAGAAAAAGCATTCTTGCAAATCCAGATACAAGAAGAAGATAGAAATTTTTTGAGGTTCCTGTGGTTTGACAATATCACTAGTAACAATCCCATTTTGAAGGTTTTTCGCATGACCCGTGTAACTTTTGGTGTAACAACTTCACCCTTTTTCCTTTCTGCAACCATCAAACATCACATTGAGGGGTATAAAGATTTGTTTGGAAAAATAGTTAATATGCTGGATACTTCCTTATACGTTGATGACCTGTTTCATGGAGCTGATTCAGTAAACGAAGCTTTTGTTTTATCAAACGGTGCAGAGAAGATATTGAGTGAGGCCAATATGAAACTCAGAAAATTTAAAACCAATTCTTCCGATTTAAAATTTTTATGGAAGGAACATGGAATAAACTTTGAGGAAGACACTCTTGAACAAAATCTTTCGAAGGTATTGGGAATTATATGGATAACAGAAAGTGACACCTTGAAAATAGACATACAACCACTTTTGGTAGAATTTGACCATAAAATTATTACCAAACGTATTGTTTTACAAACTGTGGCAAAAATTTATGATCCTATTTGACTTATTTCCCCTTTCGTGATAAGAATTAAATTTTTAATGCAAGAACTCTGGGAACATGGAATTGACTGGGATTCTACATTACCAGATTCTTTAAGTGGAAAATTCAGAAAATGGCATAATGAAATAAAAGACTTGGTAAATTTTGAAATTCTTAGAAAATATTTTGTAACTATCCCAAAATTAAATCCTGAAACCGCTCAACTTTTCATATTTTCTGATGCTAGTTTAAAGGGGTATGGGTCAGTGGCTTATCTACGTGATTCTTCTTCTTGTGAAACTTCATTTGTAATAGCAAAGTCGAGAGTAGCGCCTCTCAAGAAAATTACATTGCCGCGCCTCGAACTTCTTGGAGCACTTACGGCTGCAAGATTAGCGAATTATTTAAAGGAAATATTTAAAATTGTGAATGAAAATATATTTTGTCTAAGTGACTCCCAAATTACCTTTCACTGGATTAAAGGAAGTGCTAACAACTGGAAGCCCTTTGTGGCAAACCGCATACGCGAAATTCAGGAACTTGTTGCTCCTGTACAATGGAAATTTTGTAAAGGAAAGGAAAATCCTGCAGATGTTCTCTCTCGTGGTTGCTCTGCATCTGAATTGATTAATAACGAGGTATGGTTACATGGTCCTAGCTGGCTGAAGGAAGAATCGTTACCAGTATTTCCCCCTGAAACTCAACCTAATCTACCTGATGAAGAGGTCTTGCAAGAACAACATAAAACGCTTGTTTGCTCCATATCCCAAAATATTCCAGAATTTGAGCTTTTATTTAAATTTTCATCCTGGACTAAATTAAAACGAATTATGGCTTGGTGCCTCAGATTCATCAAAAATAGTACATGCCCATCTGAACGAGTCTATGGTTTTTTGACTGTTCCAGAACTTGAAAGGGCAACAAATGCTATTGTGAAATTAATTCAAAACCATGAATTCGGAGACGAACTGAAAATTCTAAAATCCAGAAAGATCCTAAATTCTAAAAGCAAACTACTTCCTTTACATCCATTTCTTGACGAAAATGATATTCTTCGTGTTGGAGGTAGGCTAAAAAATGCAAACTTGTCTGATATAGGTGAAAACTGGGAAATTGAGTTAGTAGCCAGTGGCCGGTAGACTCAGTTTCATTAGTGGCCACTTTTAAAAGTTAGTGGCCACTATAATGTTTCAAACTTTCTTGGCACCTAGATAAACTATAATCGTTGTATATATACATATTTTCTATAAATCAGAGTTTTATACCAGCCAACTATTCATGATAAGAATAGGGACACAGTTGAAATTCAAGAAAATTACTTTAAAACTACAAAATTGTTATATTAATTTTTTTTAGAACATATTTTTGGATTATTTGTAAATGTTCATAAACACAATTATCAATCAGATTACTGTTACTTTCGTTACATAAAAAGTTAGTAACTAAATCTAAATTCCAACAACTAGGTGTATACAAAAAAAAAAAAAAAAAAAAAAAAAAATCAAAACACAATAAAATGCTATTTCGATTTTAGTTAATAATTAACATACCATATACATTACATACAGTGGAAATCTAAGCTGGTGAGTGTATTTCGCAGGATTAAACAGTATCTCTTGCAGAAAAATAAGCTAACTGATCAAACACATTGAAGATATTGTAATGTCCTTACCCTTTAGGGTCCAATTTTTTTTTTTCAATTTTGAGAACAAAATTACTTTTATTTTAATAATCTTAATCGTAGCTATCCAAATAGATTTACTGATATGATAATAGGTTAAGAGTTTCTGGAGATGTTTGGAAAATCTCGTATTACAAGAGGGTTTAACAGATATTACAACTTTAAAATGTTTTTTGTGTTTTACCACACGATGTTCAGAAAAGTAACCTATATTTAAAATTTAAAGAGTGAAATATATGTATAAAATGAATTACTAAATGTCCAAACATAAATGAACTCATAATAAGAAAAGCATAGCCATATACTATCATTACTATGTGTAGATAGTAATAAAAGTAATTTTTAAGACAAAATAATACTTGATGAAAAGACATGTACTATTAGTAGTAAACCAGACCCGAAAGGGTTAAAATCCACTTGCATTTGCATCCGGTGAAAAAAAAAAAAAAAGGAATAAATTATTTGAAATACATGTGGAATCAAAGCTGATGAATATATTTTGCATAAAACTATATTTCTTGAAAAAATAATCCAACTGAAGAGCGAGCATGGCGAAAAACTGAAATATTGAAAATACAGCTAAATCGCTGCAATCTTCTTGCATCTGGTAGGAAAAAGAATTAATCAGTTTGCTAATTAGATGTAATCAAAGTAGAGATGCATATTTCCATGAAAAAAGTTGTATTTCAGTTGGTGATCGGTAACAGATTTTTTTTATCGCCACTTGGTGAGTGGCGACTGTAGTGGCGATCGATGGCCAATATTTTAATCGCCACTTTTATAACTTTAATCGCCACGTGGCGAGTGGCGACCGCTAATTTACACCTATATTGTCTGAATATCAAAAACATCAAATCATTCTCCCTAAAAGGCATCATGTTACAGACTTGATAATAAAGTATTTTCATGAGAAACATCTTCATAGCGGGACTCAATCGACAATTTCAGCAATTCGACAAAAATTTTGGATAATTAATGCTAAAGAAGCTGTGAAAAGAGAAATAAGGAAATGTATGAAATGTTTCCGAAATTCATCACACCTTTCATCTCAGTTGATGGGAAATCTGCCATCAGCACGCGTGACACAAGCTCGAGTATTTTCAAGAGTAGGAGTCGACTTAGCCGGCCCCTTTTTGATCAAACCTCGTAAGGGACGTGGTGTGAAACCCTTTAAACATTATGTTTGTCTGTATGTTTGTTTCGTAACAAAAGCTATCCATCTTGAATTAGTCACTGATCTTACAACTGAAACCTTTCTAGCCTCATTGAAAAGATTCGTGGCTCGGCGTGGAAAACCTCTAGAAATATTTTCCGACAGAGGTACAAATTTTGTAGGGGCAGACCGCGAAATAAAGAGAATGATGTCTCAAATTGCTTCTGATGAAAAATTGCACAAGTATCTTACTGACGAAATGATAGTATGGAAATTCAACCCACCTTCCGCCCCTCACTTTGGAGGCCTTTGGGAAGCGGGAATAAAACAAATGAAAAATCATTTGAAGAGAACAATTGGTGATCAGATTTTAACTTATGAAGAATTTTTGACCTTAACTGCACAAATTGAGTCATGCTTAAATTCAAGACCGCTTGTCGCTGAGTCTTCTGATCCAAATGACTTTACGGCTCTGACGCCAGGACATTTTATTATAGGAGCACCCTTGACCTCCTTACCTGAGCCTGATATCTCCTCTACCTATGTAACTCCTTTGGAACGTTGGAAATTGCTACAAAAGATTTTCCAAAGTTTTTGGAAAAGGTGGTCGTCAGACTATCTCTCACAATTGCAGCAACGTACAAAGTGGTTTAGAAGCAACCCGAACTTAAAAATCAATGACTTGGTGTTGATAAAGGAAGAACACCAGCCCCCATTAAGGTGGAAATTGGGCAGAATAATTGAACTATTTCCTGGTGATGATAATATTGTTCGTGTTGTCAAATTAAAGACTTCTACTGGTGAACTGAAACGCCCTATCACAAAATTGTCTCCTCTACCGATGGACATTTAATATAATAGAATTTTACTTTATTTTAACTAACTTTATTATTATTATTTTTTTCTATGTCTAATTTTTGTAACTTTCTGAACTATTTTGTATATTAATGTCTTTTTCTATTTTTAGTTGTTCCAGAAACTGTTTTTTTTTAGAAGTAGTAGGATTTAATTGCATTTCATTTTAGTTATACTTGACATTTAAGGTAATATTTTAATTTTGTATTTAATATTTGATTTAGTATGTGATAGTGGAAATTTGGTAAGTTATAATTGTTTGATGAACTTCGTTCATGGAGGCGGAGGATGTTTCGGCGTAAATGCCCTCAAATTTATTTGTTTATAATTTAACTCTGTTTATCTTTCACATTGGGAAACATAATTATAAAACTGATTTCTTTTGACAGAAAAAATCTAATCTGCTTATCTAAATTGTTTATAACCCTGAATCAATATTTATGAGTAACATTATGATTTCAAGGTCATGTAATATAGATTTATTTACTTTATAATAATTTTGAATTGATGGTGATTTATTAGTTTTATAATTACTTGGATGTCATTTTAAATGAATATTATAGCTATTTAGAAGATTTATAACTGCATATTGTAATTTTTATTTTGATGTTTATTTTATATAATATGTATCATTTTTAAAATGGTCAGTCTTGACTCAGTAACCAAGCAGAGAACATGTAACATGTCCTGACTCTGTAATCAGAGATGCCAATTGTTAAATCATGGCTCTGTTTAATACAGAGTGTATAATGGAAGTCCTGACTCTGCAACGAAGCAGAGAACATTTTTTTTTTTTTTTTTTGTATTGGCTCTGTTAAATACGGAGAATTACTATTATGGAACAATTATTAACTTCTAATGATGAATAGAATTTACATACTATTTCAGTTTTATTTAATAAACTATTTAATCTAATTGCTCTCCCATCTCACTTGGATTTTGAAAATTTATTTGTCAGATGAATTTCGGCGCCACCATTAATCTGATTTACTGATTGTCTAACTCTAATTATAAACATATTGAATAGGGATGTTCTCAAAATACAAAAAGTATTATATCAATTTGTACATTTAACTTTTTTCTGTCAAATTATTGATAGAATATTTTGATTAATATTTTAACATTGTGGTGGTGAAGATAAGAAATTTGAGCGATTTTGATATAATGGTTATAAAAGCAGATAGGCAGAGGGGTATACTTATTTGATGTGTGTATTTTCTTTAATATACGCCTTAGATATACCGATGTGAACTCTGATATACTTATTTGATGTGTATATTAAAGAAAATACACATTAAATAAATTTAAATTTAAAAAAACTAATGTAGAAGTAAGTAAAATTAAATGATAAGGGAAAGATGCGCATCTTCCTTACTTTTTTTTTTCCTCTGTTGCAGACAGAGTTCTTTTGATTTCGCACCTATGTAGACTATTTTAGGAAGGAAAAAGTTTTTTTTTTTAATAAAAAATGGCCTTTGACACTTGTTTTTTGGGGTAATTCGCAATATACTCTCCTTCGATAACTGCGCCAATGTGGTAATCGGGCTGCTCCTCGACACGTCACAAAATATGGCAACCCTAAGATTTCTCCGGAGAGAGTTGATGGTTAAACTCCTTGTTTTCTAAGCTGCTTTCTAATTGGACCGAATTGAAAGCTTATTTTTTTTGTAAAAGGCTTTCTTATTGGACAAAGAAGAGAATCAAGGAACATTTTGAATTTGTTTAGAAAAACGTTGATATTGCTGCAGTGGATTTTCCGTTGAAGAGTTGTCACTGTGTGTCGCAGTCGCGTGTTTCTGTTTTTATTATTTGTTTTCTCAATCTTGTATATTTTGAAACAAGTACTTATCTGGATAAATGCTTGATAGGTGAGAATAAATATTCGATCAGTTATTTTTCTTTTATTTTTACCTGTATTTTTGAGCATTGATTGAATTATGTACGAAAGAAAGGTTGATTGTTCCAAGCTATGAATGACTAAAAATGACAGATTGAGTGATGCTTTTGAATGACATCCTAGAGCACAAGGTAAAATTATGAATAAAAAAACGGGGGGTTCAGGGGGGGCGGTAGCCCCCCTGATTAAAAAAAAAAGGCCCCTCTGATTAAAAAAAAAAACATTGTTTTGCTCCCATTACTGTTAACAAACACTCTTTTTTAATAATTTGGGTAAGTGAAAGTTTTGTTTTTAGGTATATTTTATAAAATGTATTTTAAAAAATATGAAATGTATTTTATTTTAAATGTATTTCGAAAAAATTTGAAATTTTATCTATAATTTTTACTCAAAAATACAGGTTAAAATAAGAGAAAAATGACTGATCGAATATCTATTTTCACATTTTAAGCATTTGTCTAGATAGGTACTTGTTTCAAAACATACGAGACACGAGAAGAGAAAACAAATAATAATTTTGCGTACTCTCTCCCGGATGTTGCAGCACTCCGGGAGTTAGTACGCGAAAATGCGCCAATTTGGCGATTTTTGAAAATTGCGCCAAGAAGGAGAGTAAACTGCGATCGCACCGTTTTTTGTAGTGCAGCTGAACTCTGAACTCATCCACATAATATTGAAACTCATTGTTTAGCCTATTCTACTGCTAAATAAAAGAGAATTCTTCTACTTCTAAGAAAGTACTTATCTGCAATTATTCGGCCGAATACTTAAAAGTATTCGGCTGACGCTGAATATTTGGTTTACATGCCGAACCACCGAATACCGAATCAATTATTCGGTATTCGGTCAATCCCTAATAAAGAAAATATGTATAAAAGTAAACAAAAGACCGGTACTTTAAAATAACAATAAGCGATAAGAGACGAAGCAAGGAGAACAAAATTTATTCTGCCACCAGTAAAAAAGCCGGTTTTCGGCAAAGGATCGCAAAAAAAAAGCACAAATTTCATCAAAATATCGCGGAAAAAACGCCATTTTCGTAAAAGGGCTGAGACAAAATAGTGTATTTCGTCAAAAGATCGCGAAAAAATAGCGAATTTCGTCAAAAAATCGTGGAATAAAGCAGAATTTTGTCAAAGTAGTGTGGGAAAAAACACTATTTTCGTGACAGGCTCGCGCAAAAATAGCGAATTTCAACAAAAGATCCTATCTAATCTATCGTATATATTTATGTTCTTTATAGGTCTAATTAAAAATATCATTGAAAGAAATATTGGTTGAATCCTAATACAGCCGAGACACTTCGCATCGTTCAATTTGGCGAGGCAATAAATGGATCTTTGTTGTTACCAGTTCCTTTCGTAAATTCTTTCCACGCCTACAGTTGTGTGATCTTGAATTTAGATTGGTTGAATGGGATTGGTTGATTTCTTGTGTATTGGATGGCTACGCTTACGTTTGACAACTCAACTCCACATGTTTTGTAATTTTTGTACAACGAGGTGTCGAAGAAAGAAGTTTTGTAATTGTAAAATTAAATGACGGTAAGGTAAGAGTTTGTTATTGTTAATATTTTCTGCTGTTTTTAGTTGTAAAATTTGAAAGTTAAAGTACCCGTGTAATTTAGTTTGAAATTGTGAGTACAGTACCGGACCTCAAATCCGGACGACCCAAAGTCCGGAATGGAAAAAAGAAAACAAATTCCGCAATGATCTCGAATAAATATTTCATAAAAACGTCCATAGATGGCGCTACATGTGCACATAACACAGTGCCGAGCCAAACTAGACTCAGCAATTTTATTTTATTGCAATGTTTTTCATTCATTAGTTTTAATCCAAATTTTCTAACAGAATTATCGTAGTTAGTGTGTGCACACATTTTAAATTTATTTTAAAAAGAAATCCTTTTCTTCATTTATATAGAAAATGTAAAAAGAATAAATAAATAACCACAAGAAAGAATTATTTTTAAAAAGGTTCGTAGAATATATTTATAATATTTATATGTAAAAATATTTTACAACGCCCTCCTCCCACTTTTAATAAGTTCAACAAATTTCATTTTTCGAAAAAATTCTGTTTGTAAGCACAGTACCAAAAAATTCTTTTCTTTAACTCAAAGAGAAAAAAAAATCTATGCGAAGTTCCTTTCTCCATAACAAAGCAAGCTGTCCATCGAAAGCTAATGATCTCATTCTGATAACGTTGACTTTCCACTTCACGCAATTAAATAAACATGTTGAATAAGCAAAACAAACAGCAGATAGATATGTCGTTTTTCTTTACTTTCTTTTCATCTAGTGGCCTCTTTTTTAGAGGTACCCTAGTTTTCTAATAACTTATCATAATTTAATAAAAATTTGTTACACAAGCTAATTCACTATTATTGTAACTTGCTGAAAATTTGAAAGAAATTCGTTAATTAGCCTAATGCGGCTCTCGCAAACAACGATGTATTTTCATTTTCTAAAAAATGTTTTTATGTTCCTAATAGGGATTTGACCGAATCAGCAATTTTGCCGAATACCGAAGCTTCGGTCAAAGTGTACACCGAATATTCGGTATTCGGCAACCGAATACTTAAAAATTTTTAATACACATTTTTGCATACATTAGCTTTTTTAATAAACTTTAATTAAAATTAAATTCTTAATAATTTAATTTAGTTACATTTTTATCCTTAAATCTAATCACACAAAAAAATTTAATGTCTTCTTTCAACTCACAAATTCATTAACCCATCACTTATTTTTTATTATTTTATCACTAGTCAATATCCAGATTAATGAAAGTATTAACTATACAGGCTATTAGTAAGGATAGGGATTCTCAGAAAAACAAAAGTTCATTCAAATAAAAAGAAACAATGTTGTTATTAAGCTGATTTACTGATTGTCTAATTATATACATATTGAATTGGAATGTTCTCAAATACAAAAGGTATCATATCAATTTGTACATTTAACTATTTTCTGTGAAATTATTGATACATATTTATATTTTGATTAATATTTATCATTGTGGTGATGAAGATAAATTTAAGCGATTTTAATTTAATGGTTATAAAAGCTATAGGATAGGCATAGGGATATACTTATTTGATGTGTGTATTTTCTTTAATATAAACCTTACAAGGGAACCACTTTTGGTGTTGCTCGCACCTAGCATTGAGACCTGGTGCATTTTAAAGCCCTATATTATGAAGTTTGAGAATCAATAAAATTTTTCTGTTAAAATAATATTTCTTGATTTTACAGCAGCATAACTTTCGGAAAATGCAATTTTCGAGACCACTTATCGGACTATTAACATTGAATTTTTTTAAAGAGAAGCATTTAAAAATAAAAATTAGTTAATAATAAGTATAAAATATTTTAAAAAGTTCGAAAATTCCTTCAAAAACTCACGAATTTGATTTTGAAATATTGCAACATTATATTCATATTTTTGGCGGAGAAACAGTTGGCGTTTATTTTCAAAAGTAGAGCTTTACGGCAACCCTAGCCAAATGTCATAGCTGAATTTGCAATGGCTAGAAATTGCAATGTCCGATATATTTAGCAACAGTAATTTTTCTAAATTGTGTAAAAATATTAATTTACTTTATGATTACTTTTACCAAAGGACCATTTAATACAGCAACATTTCATTTTAAACATTCGAAACTTTATTCCATTCGATTTCAAAAGAAAATTGCTTGCTTATTTTCTATTTCACTAAAAAAAGTTTTCAATGATCTTCGAAGCTTTTATAGAATTATATTTATTACTTATATATTTATCGTCTGCATAGAAAAGGAAATAAAAACATAATATGTGTTTCTCATGTTATCAATTATTTAAAAAAAAAAATTCGCAATCTCTATACTAGTAATATGTACTGTATATTTACTCTTTGGATAAAGCGGCCGGAAAAATTGTAGCGCCCTATTTGGCGACTTAACTCACTTTTGGCGTGAAATAAACAAATAAAAATGTAATAATAAAAAATTAAAAGTATAAAAAATATAATTTTAACAGAGAAATTTTATCGGTTCTCTAACTTTTATGTATAGGACTACAAAACGCACCAGGTCTCGATGCTAGGTGCGAGCAACACCAAAAGTGGTTCCCTTGTTAGTATACAGAGATGAACTCTGATATACGTATTTGAGGTGTATATTAAAGAAAATACACATTAAATAAATTTAAATTGAAAAAACTAATGTAGAAATAATTAAAATTAAATAGTAAGGGAAAGATGCCCATATTCCTTACTTTATTTTTTTCTCTATCATGGACAGTTGTTCTGATTTCACCCATATATAGACTATTTTCGGAAGGAAAGAGTTTTTTGTAATTAAAAATGGCCTTTGACTTGTTTTTGGTAGGGCAGCTGAACTTTGAACTCATGCACATAATATTGAAACTCATCATTTAGCCTATTCTACTTCTAAGTAAAAGAGAATCCTTCTACTTCTAAGAAAATACTTATCCGCAATTATTCGGCCGAATATTCGGTTTACATGCCGAATCACCGAATACCGAATCGACTATTCGGTATTCGGTCAATCTCTAGTTCCTAATAATGTAATGTGCAGGATTAAAAAAATTCTTATCCTTATTTTAAATTATTTTTTTATTATTTATGTTTATGTTTGTTTACTTATACCTCATATGGCAATCCGCAATATAGATTCCTAGGCCTAACTCGCGAGCAACAACGCATTTTCATTTTCTAAAAAATGCTTTAATATGTCTAAGAATATGCAGTAATAGTATTTTTTTTTTTAACTTATTTTTATTTTGAATTACTTTTTGTAATTTGTATTTTTGGCTTTATTTACACTAAGCCTAAGGCAATTCGCGGTATAGACTGCTTCGTGGCATGTAAAATTTTGCCAAGGGCATGTACTGTATCTGTTTATTTATTGTTTTGGTTGAGGACCTAAAATCCGGACCGGCCGCGGTCCCGACTAGTCCGGATTTGAGGTCCGGTACTGTATTTGTTCATTTTTTTTGCTGGAAAGTTAAATGAAGTTTATCGACGACTAGAAATTTACGAAATTATGGCAATTCAACATTTTATAGAGTTGGTTTTCAAGAAAGGAGATGTTTGTTAAGGTATGTTAATAATTTTATGTATTTTTATTAGCGTTTTATATTAGCCGTTTATTGTATATTTCTCATGTATGCTGACCTTACGAGTTTTATACATTTTGATATTGCTACGCATTGAGAACTGCTGAATTTTGATATTGCTATGCAGCGAGAACTGCTGAATTTTGAGATTGCTAGGTAGCGAGAACCGCTGAATTTCGAGATTGCTACACACCGAGAACTGCTGGTGACAGTGATGTTTTTTTCGGTTAATGAACGCGAAGCGTTCATACATGTTCCCTGATTGCCGCTTTAACCAGTTTCCTGCGTTTTGTAGATTGCTGCAGAACTAGGTTGCTGTATTCAGTGTAGGGATTGACCGAATACCGAATAGTCGATTCGGTATTCGGCATGTAAACCGAATATTCGGCTTCGGCCGAATACTTTTAAGTATTCGGCCGAATAATTGTGGATAAGTATTTTCTTTAGAAGTAAAAATTCTCTTTTACTTAGAAGTAGAATAGGCTAAACAATGAGTTTTAATGTTGTCTGCACAACAAAAAACAAGTCAAAAGCCATTTTTAATTAAAAAAAAACTTTTTCCTTTCTAAAATAGTCTACATAGCGGTGAAATCAAAGCAACTGTCTACATTAGAGAAAACAAGTTGGAAATTGCTCGTCAAACGTGGCAAATGAGGTGCGTTCGTACTATAACTAGTTTTATAATTATTTTTTGCACCCCATATTGTACTGAATGTATAATTTTTTGCACTTCATAAAGTGCATAGACTGATACATCATTAAAATGCACTTGCAATAATTTTTCCCATTGGTCGTAATGTAAAGAAAAACTTTTGACTGTCCCTGTAATTAAACTATACATCCGATTTTCCTAAAATTTGAAATGGCTCGACAAAATTTTGCAACAATTATATCTTTAAAATTTCAGATCATTCGGAAGGCTCTAATATCATTAAAATGCACTTGCAATAATTTTTCCCATTGGCCGTAATGTAAAGAAAAACTTTTGACTGTCCCTGTAATTAAACTATACATCCGATTTTCCTAAAATTTGAAATGGCTCGACAAAATTTTGCAACAATTATATCTTTAAAATTTCAGATCATTCGGAAGGCTCTAATATCATTAAAATGCACTTGCAATAATTTTTCCCATTGGCCGTAATGTAAAGAAAAACTTTTGACTGTCCCTGTAATTAAACTATACATCCGATTTTCATAAAATTTGAAATGGCTCGACAAAATTTTGCAACAATCATATATTTGAAATTTCAGACCATTCGGTTGGGTAGTTTTTGCTCTGTTACATGCGGACAGACGGACGGACAGACGGACGGACTGAACGACGACTATAGGTGCTACGTATTTATATAATTACGAACGCACCTAAAAAAGTAAGGAAGATGGGCATCTTTCCCTTAACATTTAATTTTAATTATTTCTACATTAGTTTCCTTAATTTAAATTTATTTAATGTATATTTTCTTTAATATACACATCAAATAAGTATATCAGAAATCATCTCTGTATATCTAAGGTGTATATTAAAGAAAATACACACATCAAATAACTATATCCCTATGCCTAAGCTATAGCTTTTATAATCATCAAATTAAAATCGCTCAAATTTGTTATCTTCATCATCACAATGTTAAAATATTAATCAAAATATAAATATGTATCAGTAATTTGACAGAAAATATAGTTAAATGTACATATTGATATGATACCTTTTGTATTTGAAAACATTCCTATTCAATGTGTTTATAGTTAGACAATCAGTAAATCAGCTTTGACAACATTGTTTCTTTTTATTTGAATGAACTTTTGTTTTTCTGACAATTCTTATCTTTAATAATAGCCTGTATAGTTTAATATTTTCATAGGTTATTTTAGGTATTGACTGGTGATAAAATAATAAAAAATAAGTGATGGGTTAATGAATTTGTGAGTGGAAAGAAGTCATTAATTTTTTTTTTTTTTTTTTTTTGTACTTTTCGGTTAGCCGGGCGCCAGTGTTTTATATACACACATATATATGTATCTATATATGTGTGTGTATGTATGTACATATATATATATATATATATATGTAAATATACGTGTGTATATATGCATGTATGTAAAACACTGGCACCCGGCTGACCGAAAAGTACCTTTTTTTTGTGTGTGTAATTAGATTTAAGAATAAAAATGTAACTGAATTAAATTATTAAGAATTTAATGTTAATTAAAGCTTATTAAAAAAGCTAATATGCAAAAATGTGTATTAAAAATTTTTTAAGTATTCGGTTGCCGAATACCGAATATTCGGTGTACACTTTGATCGAAGCTTCGGTATTCGGCAAAATTGCTGCTTCGGTCAATCCCTAATTCAGTGATATATATTATTTTTTTTATGAACACGAAGCGTTCATACTTCTTTAAATTAGAAATGAATTGTTCAATGTTTACTATAATATAGGCACGTACTTACAATATTAAATAACCTCATGATTTTTTCTGAAAGTTGTTGAGAAAGAAACTTTTAATCATTATATCGTTACTCTGATTTGGAAAAATACTTTAAAAATTTCACATTTTCAATAAACTTATGTTGAAATCGTTTGTTTTATTTTGAATCTCATAAAAATAAGCTTTCCTGTGTTTTCTAATATGTCGTTATTTATAAATGTTGTATTTCCCATGATTCCAGGGTGATGACGTAGTAAAAAACAGTCTGGAAGCATTCAGGAAAGTGGACCAATCACGTTAGTTTTCAGGTTGCCGCATTTTAGACTGGCGTATGTGGGGTATTTCGCGCTTGTCAGAAAAGTCGCCAAATGGGGTGTCTCTGCTGTTTTGGGAATCTGCCGAAATATTTTTTTATGTAAGGGATAAATATTTTAAACTTCCCATTATACTTTTAAAAAAAATTAGAATTTGCTTGTATGGCTCTGTTAGGACAATTTTGAATAGATTAATTTTAAATTTAACAGATTATGTTAGCTTATTACAGATACTTTTTGTACTTATAAATACAGCATAAAAGTTTTAACATGATTCCTAAAAGACCCTCCTACTCTTATATAAAATTGGGTAGATAAAACCCATTCAGGGTATGAAAGTTAGAGGAATAAAAAAGTGTTTGCTAATTTCAAATAAAATTTTCATTATACATGATGAATATAAATGGTTAAATTAAAAAGTTTTACTGTGTAAATATAAAAAAAACTTTACAGTATTATTCGACCAAGGCCGAATGAATAATGGACTTGATATTCGGCCGAAGGGGTCGATTATTCGGCTACAGCCAATTAAACGTTGCATCTCTAATTTGCATTCAAACTAAAACCATATGCATGGACAAAAACAATACCTGAAAAAACTCATTGCTTTCAATAAAATTGTTATTTATTGTCTTTAATTGCTGTTTTGTTAAATGGATGTCACCACCAAGGTAAGTTTGGAGCATTTATAAAATTATTTGAAAATATGTGTAGACCAAACACCAAATTATGTTGATCTATAAAGCCTAAAATTATGCTTGTTATTGTGATGCCTAGTTCAAATGAAAACTTTAAACTATGACCTAACAATGTTGCGCAATAAATATCTTTATAACTTACTTTACATAAATGATTTTTCCCCAAACAGCTTCTCTATTTTATGTCTGAATATAAAAAAATTAAGCACCTATTGAAGAAAATAAGGCACTTTCGCTGAAGTCTAAACAAATGGAAGCACTTTTTTCATGCCAAAAACAAAAGACTGTTTGAAGCCTGAAAATTTTTAAAAAACTTTGTATCATAATGCATATTATAACAACGTTCGAAGTTTTAAAAATAGATTTTAGAGCATTTATTCACAAAGGAATTAATTCACACTATAAAGAACGTTGTTACTACAATTCAATTTTAGAAATTATTGCAATTTGTTACCAAAAGTTTATATTTCGTTACACAACAGTTCTGATATTAAACCATACACATACTAATCTGTTGCGGATCGTTACACAACAGTTTTGATATTAAACCATACACACACTAATCTGCTGCGGATGCAAAATTAAATAAATTCATAATACACAATTCCAATTGCAAAACTAATTCAAAAACTTACATGCTACCAATTAACTACTTAATACATAGTACACGTCTTAATATTCTCCACTGTAAACATTCAACGTAAGCACAATCAATATATTCAGTTGCATTAATGGCGTTAAAACAGAGTCAAAGAATGACTTAACAATAAAATTGAAAGGAACATTGAAAAATAAAATTAAGAGATCTATACTATCATAATAAATCATAAGTGAAAACTCTAAAGAAATAAACAAAATATCAAAACATACCGCCACAGCTGATTCAGAGCGTTTTAATTTAAGCCTAATGCAGCAATTTAAAAACAATGAAAGGATTTCAAATAAGCTTGAATAACATACCTGGCTTCGAGACGATTGACTCTGAGTTTGATCAATTTGAGAAGCTTGAGTCTGAGACGGCAGAGAAAAATCTGTGAATTCAAAATCCGACCCTTGGGTATCAGCACCCAAAAGATCGTTCCCTTCTTCTGGATCCAAAAACGTTAAAGTTTGAGAGCTGGGTCCATATGCATCAACACTCATCGTGAAATATACTTATCTGAAACAGGCATAAACTTGCTTTAAAATAAAACGCGTGTCCAGCAAATTATCTTACACTTCTTCAGTTCTAAACAGTGCAATCAAACATTAAAGCAGGCCTCCATGTTTAACAGAAAACTGAGATACACTATGTTCGCAACACTAATCTCAGTTTGCAAACGTCACTCATTAAAAGAAAATAATTAAATACCTAATATCAGATATTTCTAATCTTTGAATAAAATAAAAAATACAAAAAAAATTGCGATGTTAAAACAAAACATACAACACGTTACCACTTGTTTCTAAAAAATTTTATTCTCTGCGGATCTGTAATTTTTTTCCTAAAGGTTACTAGAAGTAGTTGAAGTTTTTTTTTTCCTCCCCATAAAACCATTGAGTTGGTGAGTTGAAAACGAGACATTGCAACTTGTTACGAAGGAAATGATGTAGAAAAAATAATATTATTATGAAATTTAAGGCTAAAACATCATTTATCTAATCAGCCATTGTTATATTTTAATTGAAATAAAGTACTTTTTTTAGTAGCAAAATGTTCCATTAGAGAGAGCTGCGGAATGTATCGATGTTATTAGATGCGCCTGGCAACAATTTTAGGCACAGCTGTGTTATGTGGAAAACGGAACTGAACCAGACGAATTTCTATAAATGATAACTTCTGCAAAATTCTGTGAGTGTCTTATGGCACTACCTAGCATAATAATTTGCTTCGGGAAATTTTCTTACTTTTGTACGTATGTGAAATTATAGACCGAAATATTTGTGTGCTTTACTTAATTTGTAACTAATGTTCTTACTAAAATATCAGTTTATTCAGCATTAAATTTTCCTGTGTTTGTATGTTTGTTTTGTTTCATTCTTTGTCATCGTAACTTTCTTCTTTTAAAAAAGTATAGTAATTCACTGTAACAAGTTTTTTAAAAATCAGTTTTTCTTCTGTTTACTTATGACTTGACACATGACAAATTCATTAATGAGCAAAATTCGTTGTTCTTCATTTATTACTAATCTTTTAAAATTATCTTAATTTTTTAAAGGGGAAAAAAATGTTTCTTGGCAAAAGGTTACTAAATGGATTTTTTAATTCTCTGTTCAAAAAAATGAAATGCTTATTTATTAAAAGTTCTTTTTGATGCACAATATCTTTTTAGATAAGTAGGTCACTCACGAGTTTTCTTGTTATTGTTATAGAATATTTCCATATTGCTGGCTTATTGTTTTCTCTTAGAAATAAAATGTTTTTATTATTATGTTGAAATTGTAATCTTATACAAACAAATGTTACATATTCATTGCCCATAAAAATAGATTTCATGTGCAAAGTAATCTGTATGAAATAGCTCGGTAGTAAGTGAAGTATGAATTCTTTTTGCAGTATACAGCACATATGAAAATACATATGGCATAATAATGCTTGAAGAACAACATACTTAAGCTGATGAAATTTCTTCTTAAATAAATTTTATTTCCCAAAAGGGCAGTCATAGGGAGATGCATACATGCACTCATGTCAAAAGCTGAACTCCTAATGATAGATTTCACCAATATAAAGGAATTCACAACTTCTCTAAGCATTATGACCATTAGACAGTCTCATTCTAAGTGCTCTGTATGAGTATACCAAGACTTTGAGTTTTATCAATAGGAAAATGAACTTGCATTATTACTTAGATTTGATTTGCTATATTAGTGCATGAATTTTTATTATTACAGTTAAAAAAAAAAAAGGGGTAAAGTCACCAAATTTTAGTAATAAATCAGTCATCATACAGGGTTGGCTTTTTACCGGTAAAAACTGGTTTTTACCAGGACATGGTAAAAACTAGGTTTTTACCGGTAAAAACCTAAGGATACAATAAACTCTACTAGTCATTAAACCGTATTTAAATATTATTGATTGAAGCTGTATTTTCATGTAACTGATGCATATATATATATAAAAAGATGGGAAATAAAGAATTAATTCTCTAAAGCTGCTGATATTGTACTTTAATCATATAAATTTTTCCATATTTTCTATTCCTCATCTATAAATAGAACAACATATGTTCAGTATCGGTTTCACAAAGCAGGGTTTCCATTTCACTTATACTCTAATATGATTGTTTATGGATGCACAACACATTGGATGAACTTACTGGCAGAAAATAAAGTTCCAATCCATTACTAAACATGACGATATACAGAAGTATTTCCGAAATTATCATCTGATAAGTGAAACACCAGTTGCCAATCGAAGTATGATAGAATAACCATATAGAATGTATCTCTACATTTATTAAGAATAGTCCTGCATTGCTTGACATTTGTAAAATCATGAAAAAGATATTGATATTAGAATTCAAAGATTAGTGAATGACTAATTTATTTAAACAAGTGAAGGATCTATTTCAACAGCTACAAGTAGCCAAAGCCTTAAATATTCGTCAGATCAGATGCTTGTTCTGAATGGCTGAAATTAGAGCATTGTCCTGAATTACTTTCATATAAAGCTTTTGTTAAAAAACAAAATGATTTGGCTTTAGAGCCCTTTCACCTTTTAGCATGACAGATCCAATGCACAAAAATCAAGATTTATTAAGTGAAACACAAAAGGAAATGGCTCATAGATTACATGCCAAATTCTCTTTCACTCTTCTTGGCATATGAAGTTGAAGCTCAACCATTTCCAATAAGCTTCTTTAAAACAAAAGATGTAAAAGCCAAAGTTCGGTGGAAAGCACTAAATAACAAAGAAATGAATCCTGAATCCATACATTTAATGATTAATCTCCACTCCATACCTTAATTTTTCATCCATAGAGCTAATTTTTTCAAACTTTTTACGTATCCACAGTAAATTAAAAAGTATACTAGGGTGTACAGAAAGCTACAAAGCTTTTTATAAAATGCTAAAAGGCGTCAATGATATAGACTGGTAAACTGTACTAACATTTGTACAAACTGTATTATGTGATAATTAATATTTGTAAGCATTTGGTTTTTATTAAAATGATTAAGGTTTTTAAATATTATAAAAGTGTACTTATAATTTTCCATTTCCTTTCAGTAAAAATTAGTAAACTATCTCCATTAAGATAAATATAATAAATACTGTAATGTGCATTCTCATTGAGAGTTATAATAATGATAAATGTGCAATAATATCTTTAAAATTTTGAATTCTTGCCCGGTAACAGAAAGTTCCTGACGGGTGACGTGCATCGCAGATTTTCTTTTCCCTTTAGCAGATTTTTTTTTCCATTGGATCTTTTTCCAACTTTATATTATGTTTAGTTCTTTATTATTTATTACTAAAACTTAAGATTTTTATTAATAAAAATGAGTAAAATGCTTAAAAACATTAAAAGTAAATGATTAATTAATTAAAGGTTCATTTGTAATATTTTACCTGCAGATTATTTTCAGTCCCTGAAAGATCTGTCACAGACACTTGGAGAATTTTCTGCTATTGGGAATTCTTGTAGCTGGTAAACATGGATGAATGTCTTCTGGGCTTTTTATATTCCTTAAAAACTGCTATTTTCATATAACATTCTTTTAATTACCTAATCAGAAACTAAATTAGGTGAATATTGTTGAATGGAAATAGTGGTATGAAATACCCGGAAAACTTCACCCCTGGGTAAATGAAAAATTAAAAGATAAATTTTCATAAAAGTGACAAAAAACAGTCACTCATAAGTTTTTCAAAGGTGGTAAAAACCAGAGTCAGATAATATAGACGAACACGCGAACGCTGTTCGCAGAAAATTTTCAAAGTTTGCAGACAGTTCTGATGGGTTTTTTTCTACAAATTTTTCATAAAACAAATTATTAAGACCCCAGGCAGAGAATCTGTGCGAGGCCCGTCGCAGACTTGCGAGAAGGTCTGCAGATAAAAAAAGCTATCTAGAAATTATTTGCCATGTACCATGGAAGAAGCGCCGTGGCATATATATTTTTAAAACTTAAAAACATTGGAAGTGCGGGGCTTATGCCAAAACGGCAGGTACAATGCTTTTTTTTTTTTTTTTTTTTTTTTGCCAGGGCCTGTAGCAGAAACAGTGCAGCACCAAAGTAGGTGCTGCAGATTATTTTAGGCTTTGCAGGTTAATTTAACAGATTAAACATAAATTTTGTGTTGAAAAGTAAATGTTAAATGTTGATCTCTTTTAAATAAAGTTTATTTGGTTGGAAATTTTAGCGAATGTTTATGTGCTTGTTTAGCATTTCTCTGCGATTTGCAGTGACTTTTTTACATTCGAAAGGGGAATTCTGTTTTAATATTTTAGGGCTAAGATGTGTTATTATCCCACCCTCCGCGATGTTGAGTATTTGGCGATTTTTATCGCTCTGGCAACCCCGGCGTTTGCCGTCTAGTAACTTATTATGGCAACCCCCTTTTTTATGACGCGAGAGCGTGAACATTCATTTCACTGCCGGGTGTCGTTTCGTTGCTGACGGTTGGTTGACTCTTGTACCAGATACTCTTTGATATCGTGTTCTATGCCTGTCTTTTTATTTTTATGTTAAATTTATTGGATGTATTTCATTGACTATAGTTTCTGTAGTCCGTTTAAACGCTCTTGCTGAAGTAATTAAGAAATATGAGGAAATTTTGACCTGAAAGGGGGATTTGTTTATAGCGTGTCAATGCGTATTAAGCCTATTTTGGAAAATGACGGCGGTGTTATATTTTGTGCTGTAGGTTTCAAGAAAGCAGATGTCTGTTAAGGTATGTTGATAATTTTATGTATATTTTCATGCTTTAAGAGTTTTTTACATTTTGAGATTGCTACAAAACGAGAACTAATGAATTTTGAGAATTCTATATCGCGAAAAATGCTGAATTCGGCGATGTTTTTTTTTCGGAAAATGATTGCTGATTGCCACTTTAGCGAGTCTCGTTTTTTAGGTATATTTTGCTGTTTTAAGAGTTTTTTACATTTTGAGATTGCTACAAGACGAGAACTGCTGAATTTTGAGAATGCTATATTAGCGAGAAATGCTGAATTCGGCGATGTTTTTTTTCCGTTAAATGTGCGCGAAGCGCTCATACAAGGATTACTGATTTGCCAGTTTAGCGAATTTTGTTTATTATTTACATTTTATTTTCGTTGAGCCAAACATGCGTAGAAACGGGTGCTTGGCGACATTTACTACTTGGCGGAAAAGGGGTTTTCTCGCCAAAAAAAATCCAAGATGGCGGAGGGTGGGATAATAACACATCTGTTCCTATTTTAGTAAACATTATCCTCTTTTCAATAAAGTCTAATTCAGAAAACTGGAGGTGGGGGGGGGGGGGGGGGAGAGCATGTAACGTAATGTGAGGGATTGGAAAGAGGACTTTTTCACTTTTGCTGTTAGCGGCAATATAGGACTTAGGAAGGGCATGGCGTTTTTCTGCAGAAAATTTTTAAGAAATTATTTGAGTTTGCGGACAGTTTTACATTTTATCTAAGTCTGGTAAAAACCACGGTAAAAACATGTTTTTCCAAAGACAGTAAAACAATCAGACGGTACATACCGTCCAACCCTGTCATCATACTATGTTTTAGTATTCCCTGTTTTTTTGCTTTTGGGAGCCGAGAGACAAGGGGGGGGGGGGGGGGGTGTCCTTGCATGAGCGTGTTTATTTAACTCCTTATCACCCACCGCTGGAAAAGTAGGAGAGTAGTATTTTATTCAACGCATTTATATTTAATGGTCGATCACGAAGTGCTGTTATTTCAAATAAAATTTGGAATCCCCATTTCTTCGGAATTCTGCAAAATTGAAATTCTTGTTTAGGCAACTTGGTCATTTTTCTACATGTGCTTCGTTTGAGATTATTTATTGATAATTTTTTTAATTTGTTTTATTATTTAAAGAACTTTTTGTGGGTACATAATTTAACAGATATAATTTTTTTAAAAGGTCTAAGGAATTTATTGTAAAGTAAAAAAAAAAAAAAAAAAAAAAAAAATGAAATTTGAAATATACAGCCTTTGAATATTGTTTATAGTGATTACAACATTATTTTTTTTTTTTTTCATCAGAAAAAAAAAAAATTGCATTTGGGAAAGTATTTTTTGGCACTACAGTCCATTTTCAACAGTGCATTTTTTATAAGCTTTTTATAGAGGTGTGATGATGAGGATTTAAAAAAAAATTTTTTGGCCAATTCTTCGCTTTATTTCTTCTGTGATGTACTGAAAATGCAGCAGATTCATGATGATAGAATGTAACAATAAATCTCATCGTTGAATGTAATATTGTGGGAGAGATGAATGGATACTATTCTAATTTTTTATCATAATTTATAGATTTTGAAAGTTAATAGTCCGAATTTTGTTTAATCTTCATGTCCTATATTAGCCGTCCAAAATTTTTTCATCTGACTTTGTAGCTTTTTTTCTGTTTTGTTATATTTTTGCACCCCAACCTCAGGTTTCATAATTTTTTTAATTTAGAATCTAAATTATTCAGATTTTTGGTGCTCCTTTTCTTTCATACAGCGATAACTGAAAATGTATGGTAGCTTGCAGTAATTTTCAGACAAAATCAAAACTTTTGCAATTTCTCAGAAATCAATGATTTTTCTTTTAAACTTTCTCTTGATAAAATCATGCCTGGTGATTATTCTGTAACATTTTCAGATAATAAGCATTAATAACAAATATAATATATTTTAGAGAGAGTGAATTGGCACCGATGGGATATGAACCACAGATCTCATGATCAGGAAGTGACAACATTAGCGTCGAGCAAAAGGCCAAGCCAGTTACTCTAAGCTAGTAACTTGCTTTATACTGATCATATGAGATGATATCCCCACACACTCCCTACCCAGTGAGAAAGACATCTTGTTGACGTGTGACGAGCGATATGCACTTGTGAGTGATCCGCATTGTGCCAGGTTTATGTGCTGTGAGTGTTTCATAGGTTTGGCTTCCTGGAGATGATTTGGTGCTGCCATCTGTTGGTTATGAGAGGACATGATTGTTGTTGAAGGTTGCGGTTTTGCATACGTCTGGGTCACCACTTTAGAGAGAGTGTGAATTGGTGCCGATAGGATACGAACCACGGATCTCATGATCAGGAGGCGAGAACATTAGTGTCGAGCAAAAGGCCAAGTCAGTTACTCTAAGCTAGTAACTTGCTTTATACTGATCATGTGAGATGAGAATCAGGGTTCGCAAAAACCCGGGTTTTTCTGAAAAAACCCAACCCACATGGGTTTTTTCATGAAAAACCCAATTTTCCCCAGGTAAAATCGGGTTTTTTCGAAAGTATAATGTATGCATAATTACATTATTGTATAGTATATTTTCTATATATTATATACACTATACATAAAAAAATACGTTGTTCCCTTATATATAATATAATTGTAATGCTATTTTACAAATTATAAAATATATAAATTATATGAATTTAAATGAATTAAATGTCAGTGTTTCTCACAAATTAGTTTTAAATATAATAGAAGATATAAAATTGTTAATTTGCTTTAAAATCAAACAATGAATAGAATATTAAGATTTAAAATATATAAGTAGGAAGAAAAAAAGGGGTAAACTAGTCGGATGTGCCAATCTCAAAAGTTTCTTCTATCTCATACATGTTAATAATTCAAAACTTGCTATCACAGTGCCAAAATTAAATGACAATTTATGCCCATCATGAGGATTGTAAAATATAGATTCATTGAATTGGATGCATTTAACATGGAGATACAAGTATAATCTGTTGTGTAATTTACAACAACATAGTAACAGTTTATGTCAATGTCTAACTGAATCTGAAGTTTGATGAAAATCCATGTACTATTAATTCTTGAAATAAAGCTATTGCAAACAGCGAGATAAATGCAGCACCACTATTAGGTGATATACACCAAAAGCTAATCAGCAACAGTATATATAAAGGTCTAACTGAATCTAAATTTTTATTCAATTCCGTACATTAGTTCTTGAGGTAAGAGTTATTGCTGAAATCACGAAAAATGCAGCATAGCAGCATTACCTGTTGGGCGATATGCACCAAAATTTAATAAGCAACAACTTAACTTGTAACTGAATCTGAAGTTTTATGAAAATCCATGCATTAGTTCTTGAGATAAAGCTATTGCAAAAATTGAGATAAATGTAGCATAGCAGCGCCACCTGTTGGGCAGTATACACCAAAAACTAATCAGCACCAGTTTACAGCAAGGTCTAACTCAATCTAAAGTTTTGTGAAATTCTGTGCATTAGTTCTTGAGATAGAGCACCCACAAAATTTTTTTCACATACAAACAGACATTTTCTAAAAATCATCAAATCGTCTTCAGGACCTTTTTAAAACATATAAATCCATCATAAACTGGAAGTCAAAATTTTTCACGAATCCAATACTTTCTTCTTGTAAAGATAGAAGAAAGTAAAAATACATATTTTTTAATTCCATGAATATAGTTGATTTGAATTTTTTATATACATTATTATGATATAACCTTTACCTATAATTATGTACCATGTATGTTGCCTACTAGGTTTTTTATTAGTAAAGTATTGCAATGTGCTGGAATATATTTTTATTTTACTTCAGATGTGTATGTAATGGTTTTATATATATATATTTTGTCAAAATTAGCTGAAATGACTTAAATTCATTAAATGTATATGTTGTTTCAATTTTTAAATTATTTTTGAAAATTGAAAAAACCCACATTATGGGTTTTTCAGTGGGCTTTTTCAAGTGGGCCCATTCTGAAAAAAACCCACTAGGTTTTTTCGAACTAGGCCCAGCTTTGCGAACCCTGGATGAGATCGCCGCATTTTAATAAAATCCTGTCTGAAAATACCCTGTGGCTTGGGGTAATTTCCAGACAGCAATTTGTACGGGCTGATTTGAACATCAACTACGGTAATTAACCTTTTATGTATTGAATTATGAATTCATGAAAATTTTATCTTCTAAAGCATTTTTCGTGAATTGTTTAAACTATATTAGAAGATTTACATAATCATTTAATAAATTTTAGAAGGATTTAGGATTAGTTAAATTTGAATTATAAGGATTTTGGGCAATATTTATAACACCACTAAATATTTTATTGTAAATATTTTTCTTAGTATTTTATAGAATTAGGAAATGTACAAATATAATGTTCTTACAATAGAAATATTTCCGAAGTAAAAAATTCCCCCCCTCCCCCCAATGCCAAGAAAGCTGAAAAGATGCAAAAGCAAAAGAAATCATCCTTTTAAAAATATTTTTGTTTTGTGTATCCAATAGTGCTTTTGGAACAAGATAAAGTAATGAATCTAAAACTCATTCGGAACAGATGTGTTATTATCCCTCCATCCGCCATCTTGAATTTTTTTTGGGCGTGAATTAAAAACTGTTTTTTAATTAATAGTTATAATTATTATATTCCAGTTTTTTTAATATTATATTAATCTATCAACAATATTTAACCATTGGCGACATTTACTACTTGACGGGAAAGGAGTTTTCACGCAAGAAAAAAATCCAGGATGGCGGATGGAGGGATAATAACACATCTAAGCCACTCATTCTAAACTGTATTACAACTAATCAATGTATTAAATGAATTTTATAACAAGTTATTTTAATGGTACTTATAAGTACCGTCAGTAGATAAAGGGTTAAGAGATACCATTGTAAAATGTTATGGGGTATTTATGAAAGATGGATGGACAGACAGAGGAGTGAGACGAATAGGGTTTCGTCAGATGAACAAAACCCTAAAAAGAGAAACTCATTGTGCAATTCAAAATGGCATACTACCACATTAAACGTCTAGAATAATCAGTGCACATTAACACGGCTTAATTTGCGCAGGAGCCCACCAGAGCTCGGCTTCGGTACTTCTCTGTTTTTAGTAAATATTTAAATATTGGTCGGAATTCACCGGAGCTCATAAATACAGGGCTCCGGAGCCCAGTGCAATAGAAATTCCGAAAAACTGAGGCCTAAATTACCCTTTCCTTTCCCTCCGATCTCAAAGTTTCTACATTCTTTTCTATCAAAATGCTTATATGTGACGTAGTGTGTTGACCCCGTAGGAAATGGAGAGGAAACGGCGCATAAGATTTTCTGAACATTTTTCTTATAAATGTTTTACTTGTTCATTCATTATCTACATATATGGATAGCTGTGGAATTTTTTTTTATTTATTTATATTTTTTTTTGTTAAAACTATTTCTGTATCATAATCCATAACTTATTAAATTTCAGAATTCTGCGATTAATTAACATTAAAATTAGGCAAAGATTTCTATTCGGAAGGAGTGATAATTTAAAAACTGAAATAGTTGACAGTTAAGTATATGCAGATAAATATATTTAAAATTTTTATTTTGCTAAAGAAAAATAAGATGCTTTACATTTTGCAAATAATGCATGAAATATAAATATGCGTATTAGACTGATGGCGGGGACATTACTGTTTTAGTACTGCAGAATATTAGGGCTCCGATACTTCTTTTCTTAGAAATTAAGCTCTGCACATTAATAAGCTATAATTTGTGAGATTCAGTTCAAACTTTTTGATGTGTGCTGCGAATGAGTGATGTATGTCTTTTGCCTATTGATAATTTCTCCTGCTACCTTTTTTTTTTATTTTTTATTATTGTATAGAAGAAAAACACAACCAAAACAAAGTCATTTTAATGTTTTATCATCATTTAATGTAGAAGTTTTTTTTCTTCTTTAAAATAGCATTTTCTTTTTTTACCAGACAGACTGTTCAGTAAAAAACATCTGTAATGTGTTATTTACATTTAAAGTCCAAGTTTTTTACATGTTGAAAATGAATATGCATCTGATTTTGGATAACCTGAAAGAAAATACTCTATCCAGAAAAGGAAAATTTAAAAAAGATTAATTGTTGTATTTTTTCTGTGGTATTTATTCACATAAAAACACTTAAGAATGAATTTCTATTTAAATATAGTGAAGCCAACAATAGTGGGGAAAAAAAAAAAAAGTATCAGTATAGACATCAATTCACTATCTTAGAAAAAAAGAAAAAAGAGTACATGTAGATGTAACAGTTATGAAACATTTTGTAACATAGTAGAGGCCAATAACTTTGCAGATTTCTAAATTTTGTGGATTTTAGATCATTACTTTGTTTACATTTTAAAACCTCATCAGAATAGTTACTATATCTTTAGGAAATAACTAGATTATACATAATAAATGTAAATAAAAATCAGTATATCTAATGACGATTTAATTAATTTATTAAACTATTTATTTTTAAATCATAATCATTATTACAAAGTATAACTTAAATTTGTTAAACACATAATCAATAATAGTTTAAGAGCATTAGTTTTATTTTATTTTTTTAAATCTTTTTCTTGCATCCTCCATCCTGCAAACAATCATCAGTTCTTGCTCAGTGTATTATTAAAAAATTAAAATATTTATTTTCATGAGAAAATTTCTTATCAAAAGAATTCAGAAAAACTCATTCAAATACTTTTTACGTACTTGAATGGACTCTATTTAAACATATCTAAAACATTTGAACATATTTTTTAAAAAAAAAGAAAAAAGAAACTATATATAGCTGTAAATTTGGATTGCCATTTATTTATAAAAAAAACTTTTAACATGTGATTATGTCAGGCATACCTGAGTGTTATTCTCCATATTTTATAAAAATTAAAATTCTTCTTCAACTACCATTGTCAAAGGCAAGAGTTGCTGGCAAACATGAGCTATTTTGGCAACGTTGTGGTAAGTTTGGCAGAAAATATTCTCTTGCTTTTAAAATTGCTGCTAATTTTGCACCAGACTATTGTCATTATATCAAACAAACTATAATGATGCTTGTACCAATATGGTAGTGGTTTTAAACATAACAAAAGTATAAGTGCAGTTATCTATCGAGAAATGTTAGCATATTTACAGAATGTTTATGAAAATATTTAAATTTTCCAAATCAACATTTGATAAAATCATTTTTTAATAAAAAGTTAAAATTTTCTGTGCAAAATTCACCGTGATTAGTAATTAAAATTCATAAGATACAAATAAATGAAAATACATTGCTTACAGGTGCGTCAAATACAATAAAATCCTTTAAAAACACATTACAGTCATTTTAAAAAGTATAAAAACTAGTTTAAAAAGTATAATAGTCTGAAACGATATGTTATCATATGATATCCATGCAGTCTGGAAAGAATTAATGCATGATTAATAAACCTGTACTTAAAAAAAAATTCCACTTTATATATTCCATACCACCCTTGAAGTAAAATGGTCTGTCCCAGGTAGGGATTACAATCCCGAGACTAATTTCCGATTTCGGGATTGCTTAGATTCAATCCCGGGAAATCCCGGGATTAGGAAAATTAGAATTTCTATAATATCATCAATTTTTACAATAGCTAAATATCACAATACTATAGAAAAGACAAAGCAAAATTACAGCCTAATTTGCATATGAAAATATACCAAATTAAAAAAATTAACTTCAATTAATTATCAAAACTTATAGGATAAATTAGAACAATTGAAATTTACTTTGAAATTTTAAAGAAATACGCTGTTGATGTTTGAAAATGCAACAAAAAACATGAAATGTCTATGTTTCATCTTCTAAATAATTTCTTTTATTTCCTGTTAAACAAGTTTTTGAATAGTTTAATATTTACAATATTAAGAACTAATTAATATCACGAATTAAATTATGAATTATTCTCACACCCACGTAATTAAAGTTTATAATTCTAGGATATTGGAAATGCAAGGTTTTCCCTAACAAGAAGATTTTTGTCTTGAAATAAAAGAACTTAGCACACACACACACATAGAATAAAATAATACATAGATGTATAGTTTAAATTTCTAAATAGCAATAGCTGTTAAAATTCGAAAACGTTGCATAATATAAAAAATTATTGCGTACCTCGTGAAAAAAAAAAGATTATTTTGAATAGCTCACTGTTTCCTAACTAATCGGTATTCCTTTGAAAATATGTTCTAGGAAATATGACGGCATCTAAATTTTCATCTCCAAGACCCAGTTGTAACATTGTCTGTTTTTAGGGAAATGTCATATTCGTTTAAACACTCTGTTAGCATTTCAATGCACTTTTTTGCTGTAAAAGGTCCATATATGCGCATAAGGCCTAAATTCCTGAATTTGCTCAAATTTAAATTTCTTGAATGGGCATTAATATTCATAAATCGCTTCCTTGCAGTAAATGTCCATTCGTCAAAAGTCAAACTAAATTTTTTTCCTGATTTTTTAAAATTTTGTATTTTACTTGTAATTAACTATTTTATTATAGTTCACTACACGATTTCGAATTGATACTGCAGATTTTGGCAAATCATTATAGCATTTAGCTATCAGTAAGTTCTTAAATCAGCTGAAGTTAAATGAAAAACAGTCTTGAGTCAGCTGTCATTCGCAATAAAATTAAATCCAGTGATTCCTTATCACTACTAAAATAATCTTCTATTTTCCGCTTTTTAGAAAGCAATGCATGTTCTATGCAATCTTGACGTGTAGAAGGAAGAGATGATGTATTAAATTCTTTCTAAATTTTAGTACCATGTTTCGTCGATAAATGTGCATGCAACCCTTAGTCGATGCTCCTAACGTTTTAAGCACTTGGCTACATCTTTTACGTTTAGCGATTTTTTTCATCTTTTGACCTTAAATAGCAGTGCCATACTGAAGACGCATCATTATCTTTCCTATGAGCTACAAAATCATTTTCATTAGACATCTTTAAAGCAAAATAGGTATAAACGCCTGAAAAGCAAAGAAGTTAGCACATAATAATGACTACGAATCTCAAATGCGACGCTTATCAGAAAACTCTAATTCGAAATTTTGTGATACCCAGTTACTGAAACGACCGGCTTTCTAAACGCGGCGAAATCGAAATAAACAAATGATTTCATTGTTCCCGAATAATAGCCGAGCGGGTTACATCTGTTTGCAAGTCAAAAGGTTTTCATGTTAAACGATTTAATCGCTTTGAAATATGTAAAAAATACTTGAAATATGTATATTTTTTCAAGGATATATAAATTTCATAAAAATTAGTTCTTTTTCTTTCCAAAAGAGAAAGTCTATAAATATATATTTTTTTATTTCAGCTGAATATTGTTCCATTTTAAAAAAAAAGGACAATCCCGAAAATCCCGGGATTTGGCAGACAAGATCCCGGGATTTTTGGGATTAAAAATGATGCGGGATCTTGGGTTATGGGATCCCGGGATTGTAATCCCTAGTCCCAGGCAAAGCTAGAGGACGCAGAGAAACAACAGCTATTAGTTTTTCACTGATGAAGGCCGAGTAAGTTTCAGTCGAAAACGTTTTGGTTTTTAAAGGATTTTATTGTATTTGACGCACTTGTAAGCAATGTATTTACATTTATTTGTATCTTATGAATTTTAATTACTAATCAAGGTGAATTTTGCATGGAAAATTTTAACTTTTTATTGAATTTGAAGTTTGACGCTGGATAGTATGAAGTGCCGAACTACACAGCCTATAAAAGTACATTTCAATAAACTCAAAATTATCTTCCGCACAAGTAATCACCAAGAAGCTATCATAAGAGAATCTCTAGAAGTAATCGCTAATAAAGAAATAGTCTGCAGCGATATGTTATCATATGATATCCATGTAGTCTGGAAAGAATTAATACATGATTAATAAACCTATACTTTTTTGAAAAAAACAAAAAAATTCCATACCACCCTTGAAATAAAATGGTCTGTCCCAGGCAAAGCTATAGGATGCAGAGAGACAACAGCTATTATTTTTTGCACTGATAAAGGCCGAGTGAGTTTCGGTTGAAAACGTTTTGGTTTTTAAAATGACTTTAATGTGTTTTTAAAGGATTTTATTATATTTGACGCACCTGTAAGCAATGTATTACATTTATTTGTAGCTTATGAATTTTAAAATCATTTTTATTTGTTCTAGCATGTTAAAATGATTTTTACTGTATTCGGGACCTAGATAGAGTGTTATCTTGTGCTCAATTCATTGTAGAATGCAAACCATTAGTGCTGCATTCGAGATGATCCTTTATCAAGTTCATGATCAATGACCAATAGTATTGGGAGAATTCAGATTACAAAAATTGCTTAAACTTATCAAAACAATTTTTTTTATGTCGAGACTTAGTTGGATGGTTTCTCGTATTCAAATAAGGCTTATTTCATAAAAATCGTCCGAATTGTTTTCGTTTAACACCATCATTTTTAGTAATGAGCCTGTTTTAACCATATAAAATAAATTTTCTTGAATTAGAGACCTAATCCTTTTCTCATGTCTGAATTAGTATAGGAGTAAAATTTTGTGAAAATCATTAGAGCCGTTTTCGATATATAGCAGCATTTTCAGTGCTGAGTTTGTTTAAATCTGTCAAAATGAACTTTTCTGAATTCGACCTTGCTAGTTTGTTTTCATTCTTGAATTAGTATAGGTGGCATGTTTCGTGTAAATCGTATGAGCATTTTTCAATTTATAGCAAGCAGCATCTTCAGTGCTGAGTTTGTTTTAATCGGTCAGAATGAATTCTTTTTGTACTCGGGACCTAACTAGATCATTTTATTGTGCTGTAATTAGTATAGGAGTCAAGTTTCAAGAAAATCTTGACAACCGTTTACAATATCATCCATATAAGGAAAATCACTTTTTCTTTTAATATGCATATGATAAATATTAATTTATCTTTAATAATTAACTATAAAAAATTTTAATTATTAAAATATGTATAAAATATAATAACTAAAATCTTGCGCTTATACATGAAGGAAATTGAAATGAGACCCTAAACAAATGGTCAACATAGAAGTATGTGTGTGTGTGTGTGTGTGTGGGGGGGGGGGGGGTAGTTTTCATTCTATGAAAGTCAATATTAATATATTGAAACTCTATTTGGAGAAAGTCATAAAATTGATCACCGGCTATGGCTCTTTAATCTTTTAGAGGAGGATTTCTATTGGTGTTTTACTTCTTATTTTGAGTAAATGTTTCTTCATTTCACAGCTTGCTAAGACTTGGGATGAAATATTTCACTCAAATTGTTTGTAGTGCAGATTTTAGTTTAATAATCTCTAACATGGATGAATATTTGTTCTATAGATTTGAAAGTTTAACTGAACTAAATAGCCAATTTAAAAAAAGACGATTATTATTGAAGACAGATGTATATTGAAATGAATTAAAGCTGTTGACAGGATTCTTATACTTTGTCATAGGAAATTATTGATATATACAATATCATTATAAGCAAGTTTCATTGTACATGTGTTTCTCACAGTGGTATAGATATGTTCATGGGATCCTATGTCAAAACTCTGATCTATGCCTTCTGTCCAATCTGTCCTTGATTGTATACATGAAAATAATGGATTTTCAGGGATATGTTTAGGAAAATTTTAGGTCCTTTAAAGGACCCTTCACAAAATTTTTCATCCCCAAACATTACCCTTCACAAAACATTTTATCCCAAAAACAGGACCCTTCACAAAATTCTCTTAAATAGACCTTTCACGGAATTTTTTCACCTTCAAATTGGACTTTTCACAAATTTAGTCATTTAAAAATAAAATCTGGCCTGTAAGTAAGCCGTTTAACTCACCAAAAAGCATATTACTCAGCTTTTTATATATGTGATAGAACATGAAGGCATTGATAATTTAAAATTCACAAAATTATGACTAGAATTTTCACAAAAATAAAAAAAAACTTCACACTTTCACAAAAACAGGATCCTGTGAGAAAAGTCTGGACAGACCCCTGATTTTATCTTTCCTAGGATCATGGGGTTTGGGGCTCTCTTTCAATGAAAACATATAGGGAATTTTCAATTTGTATGGAAATATAAGTCTCTCCATAAGTACTTTATATTATTATAAGATAAAACACCAATGCATTATATAATATGTCTCTTTTGTAATTGTAGGGTAAGGTACAAGAGTTTTCAATACAGAAGGATTTAATCTAAATGTGTTATAGAAAATGCAAACAATTATTTGCATTTTCTATTATAAAATTCATAAGTTTCCAATCATAATTCTTAAAAATGTAAAATTCTTCAAAGTGAGATTTTTTTAAATTTTAGATCTTGGTATCGGGATCCCTCCAGCCTGCAGGCCCATTGCATTTGACATCCCAGCCACCCCAGCGGTAGAATTGATAAAAAAAAGTCACTGGTCCAAAGGACCAGTAAACATCAGAGTTTACTGGTCCGCAGACATCGTCACTGACCTGCTACATAAAATTCTATTATGTACCTTTAACCCTTCAAGTGACATCCCCCCCCCCCCTCCACTTCCTATTAGAGTATAAACCAAACTTCCTTTCAGTTACCCAAAATTTTCAGCATAATAAAATGTAAACTTATAATTTGCTAAAAATTAAATAAACAGTACATGAACAAAAACTATAAAATTATTAATTATAATTATGTATTTTATTTCCAATTATTTATTTCAACTGACTAAGTTTTAATGCAATTTTTTATTTATTTTTTTAAATAAAATTCTGTGGTTTGTGTTTGGTTTTCTCAAGGATGGGAAAATTTACGTTTACCTGTCAGAGAGGGAAAAAAGCTACTGGTCCTGCGGACCACTAAATTTTTTAAAATAGTGGTCCGATTGAATTTTTAGTGGTCTCGGACCAGCGGACCACCAAGGATTTCGAACGCTGCACCCTATAGTTATACCGCTGATTCCACTTCGAATATTCACCATAAAAAAAAATACACCCTGTTTGCCCTTTGAAATTGAAGTAGCATCCTGACTACCCTCCAAAAAATACTTTTTCTCATAGAACAGCACTTTTCTTGCACTGAAGAACCAGCTTCACACACATTGTCAGATTTTATTTATGCCTTTATTTTTCATTTCTGTATTTCACTAATACTAATCACTTTCATAAATGGACATGGATAAAGATAGGAAGTCGCTTTTTCTCCTTTCATTGTTCCAGTGTTAAAGAGCTTTCAACCAATACTAAAGAAGTTTAGTAGTTATTTTTCATACTTAAGAATTAAATGTACTCTTTATTTGAGACTGTGCTCTTGATTTTAAGCATTCCCAGCTCGTAATTTGGAGTTTAGAGAGGACATTTAGTAAAATCCTACCAATCTCCCCTTTTTCAGGCATAAAGGTGCATAAGAATAATACTGTGACAAGAGTCATAAATTATTTCTCTGAGAGTTCTTTTTCAAAGACTATTCAGTTGAGATCTTTTTTATTGTTCTTCAAAGGTTTCAAAACAAAGTGCACAAAATTAACAAGAGAAATTCTCTTCAGGGGAGGTGATAAACTTGTCAAGGACCCTCCTCCACTGTGGTCACATTCTCTTGTCACAGGACAAAAGAATGACCATATAAAACTAGCCTGAGGGCTTACACTCTGTTGTATTGATGTATTCCAAGCTTTGATCTGTCCTGATAGAAAGGAGGAGAGGGGTACATTGAAATCTGAGTAGATTAAGGTACCATATCTGTTTATGGATAACATATTAAAATTAATTCTTTCATTTTATAATTCAAAGTTTTATTGCGATATTTAAACTATAATGCCTAAATTTACATTTATTTTTGCATTAACTTTGATTAGGTAGGTATAACTGGATTTATAGATTAATGAGAAAAGTACCTATTCACTAAAAACTGGTTAAATAATTGATCTTTTACATTTTTTTTAAGGACACCACTTTTTAAATTATGAATATAATTTTGTAAACTATTTTATAAAAATAAGAAATGTGATTTTTGATTACTTTGTGTTAATGGGTTTGATTTTTCTAGAGTCTTTCAGATAAGAGTTTCAACAACCTATTATAACAACTCTTTTATTACAGGCTAGCTTTTTAGCTTAATGGTCTTTTAACAGATTTTAAGTAAGAATGCTTGGCATTCAGAAAACGTTGCATAACATTGTTAAAGTAACCGAATCCTATTAAAACACAAGATATGGAATAATTATTCGGAATTTGATTTAAATTTATACCTTTTTATAACAACAGAAAAACACACTTTCTAGAAATCTATAATTCTTTTATTAATGACATATTATAATTACATAGAGAAATTTGGCTGTTATAACAATAACAAATTTACAATGCATATTTAAAACATGACATTATAAATGATTTATTAGGCATGTTAAAAAAAACTTATTGCTATAAACTTACAAAAATAAATTAGCTTGCAAGCACAAAATCCATTTGGTACTTTTAATTTTATGATCAGAATGGTGCTCAATTCTTAAATTATCTATCTAAAGAAAATAGGCCCTTCAAAATCCGTCTTCTCTTTGTCGTCAGTTAGAATATAATATTCAATTATTGCAAACATACAGATTGTAATCTGCAGTCATTAATAGGCAAAGCAAGGAATGTCCCATTTTGTTATTGCAGTACAGGACCCATTATCTGGAAACCAAAGACTTTCTAGAATATGGGTTGTTTCAAAATTTGGATCCCTCCTCCCTCCCTCAACCCAGTGGCGTAGCAACGGGAAGGGGGGGGGGGGGACAATGAGGGTGGCCGTCCCAGGCGCCGAGGCCTAGGGGCACCAAATTAAGAGAAGTTTAAACCAAAATTAACTCTCATATTTTGACAAAAAATAAAATTGTTGATTTTTAAAATTTAGTTTTTTATGTGAATGTTTTCTTTAGTAAGATATTTTGCTATATCCCAATAATGAAAAAAGAAAATGCTTTTGTAAATGTTTCTAGGGATGGCTCAATACACTTTGTACTTAAGATAATTATGTACCTAAATTGAGGCGCAATGTAATTAAATAGGGGGCGCAAAGTTGTGAGGAGCTCTTTAAACCGAAATTATGTCAAATACTTTGAAAATAAATAAGAATTGTTGAGCTTTTCTTTTGTGTGTGTGTGTGTATGTGTGTGAATGTTTTGAAGAAATTCAGTGATGGTGGGATAAAGGAGATATCTATAATTGTCAATCGCTGATGGAGGTTTCTAACTGTCTAGCCTCCAGTTTATAAATCAAAATGCCATTTGATGACTTGGATTCACATTTCTGGCAATCAAAAGAACATTGTTTATTTGTACAGTAGCTGATCCTCCTGTAAATTTTTCCAAACGAACCGCGAATGATTAAAATCTCTATTCATATTAAAATTTCAAAAAATAATAACGAATTTCTCAAAATGAACCTCTGGAATGGGTGTCCACTGCTTCAACAACATAGACCGAAACTGCTATGCACGCATCTCTAAACACTAAAAACCTACATTTATCTTTCTCAAAAGGAATCTCCGGTTCAGGTCCCTGCTTTCTGCGCCCCCGTATAGCAAGCTTGCTGCGTACGCGCCGGAAAATATGAAGAAAATAGTAATAAAATTTGAAAGAAAAAATCCCTGCCGTCTCGGCCTACAGGTGGAGGTAGATTTCGAAGGTAAGTACTAATTTCACCAACGAAAGCTAAATCAAGATTAGAGATAAAACCAGTTTAACAATTTTATTTGGCCGCTTTTAAAGACTTTTTTATTTTATTTTTCTGTAAAAGCTGCTTTTAGCAGAATCATGTTAAGGCATATTAAAAAAAAATATTTTTCCACACTCAACAACTCAAAATTTTCTGACACATGTTCAAACTAGAGATGGGAAATATAGTTACTTTTTGTTAACAGGTTACATCGTTCCACATTTGTACAGGTAACAAGTTCCAACAATCTGTTATTTTTATAACATATAACTAATCGCCGTGTATGCAGTCGACGGATGGTTTAATTAGAAGGCCCTTCAAACAAAATGTTTCAAATAATTTTTTGACGCAATTATAAATGCTGTTTTCTATTGAGATGAATCAAAATCTGTGATTAAAAACTTAATTTTTGCAAGACAAAAGCTTACCTAGGTATAATACTTTGAATTTCGTGCATTATCAGAGTTTTTGGGCACTAATAATACTCTTTCCATTTATGGTGACTTAAACGTTGAAAATTCATAAAATTCTAAGTATCATAACCCGGTACGGTTTGCTTATAGAAGAATAAATTTTTGCTGTTTTACTTGTTATAATATGGGGGGATTTTTTTTCTAAATAAAACTTATAGGATCCAGGCATTGTATAAAATTTGCAATTTCTTAACTATTCAAAAAGTAAGTATTTTAACGTAAATTGATTTTTATATGATCTAGAACAAAATTTGAAACATTTTACAATTGGAGCTATGCCCCTAAAACTAACGGTTTAGAAATTAACCTTTTGTAAACGATAAAAAGAAATACCCTGCATAAAAACAAACACAATTTTAACAACATGTATTATAAAAGAGATAAATTTGATCTTCACTTAATTGCAGCCTTGACTTGAATATTGACTTGCAACCATATCTATTAAAGCATATTCAATGCTAATCCCACAAGAACACGAAAATATTATTTATACACTTTTAATCAAATGCAATTCATCCATACAAATTTCGTACGTACAAATACGTTTCTAAAATTAATTACAATTGTATTAAAATTAAGTGCCCTCACAAATTATACAATGCTATTTTCTTTCTTTATTTTTCAGTAAAATAAAAAAATGTTTTCCAGCTCTCATCTTCTAAAAACGCAACAATGACAAAATAATAATAATAAACAATTGCCCAACAAACAAAAAGTCTAGCGCCAGAATCACCCCCCCCCCACCCCTTCACCTCCACAAACTTCAGGAGTACATAGAGATAATATCCCTTTTAAATACTCAAATTCAAAGAAACCGCCTCCTGCCAACCCATGCCTATGCTGGCCAAAGATTGTCCTCAGCGCGATAAAACAAACACCTACAGCAACCAACTCCGTAAATCTCTTTAATTCAATCCTTCCAACACTAGATGAAATCATTTCATCCCCATAATAATAATCCAATGCATTATTATGTTCCACAAAACACAGATCTTTCATTCCTCCCACAGAACAAGAAAATAATTTTTAATCGAATGTTGTTCACTGAGACAATATTATCCTTTCAGTTTTATATAATCATCAGTGGTATTTTTAATTTAAAACGCTGTTGTACTAAAATGTTTCAAAAGAAACAAAAGTTAAATTAACTGCAGAAAAGTCAAGCAGATAAAAAATTACAAAGAACTTCTATTATCTATATTTATTCTAAGCTTAAAAATAATCATTTGATATGTTTATATGAGAAGAACTCCATTTACCCTTTGTGTGTATAAAAGGAAATAAGCCTCAGAAGAAAATGGGAAGTCTGCGGTGATTGGTTGCTTGTAAGATATGCTTTTTAGCCGGCAAGGTCTGTGGCTTCTCTAGCCTTCATTCTCAAGACAATGAAAGTACTTAGAGCAATTTAAATAACACTTGGAAAGATATATTTTTGTCTGGCTTCGATTATTTATGATTAATCATTTTAACTTTGAGTTTTCAGAGGCGCACAGTTTTTAGGCTTTTTTTTTTTTTTTATTAATATAGAAAACAAATTTCAGACATTTTATTTTTATTATCATTTAAATATGTACTTCTAAAAAAAAATTTAAAAAAAATCCTTTATTTTAAAATTACTTTGCTGATAATGCATTCCAAATTTAACAGGGACTTTCTGATAATATGTTACTGAATAATAAACTGTAAAAGAATAACATTGTTATTTATCCTAATACGTTAAATAATGCCCATCCCTAGTTCAAACTCATTTTTAAAAGTAAAAACAGGAACTTGTTGACGTGATTTTTTGAAGAGATTTATAACCGACCTGTGTTTTATTATTCGTTCAATTAATCAGAACTCGACTTACAAACCATTTTTTTCTTAGTACGACCATTGTATTAGTTTCCAGCGTTATCGTTTCGGGAAATCCGGTTCAAAATGCCCATTTTGACAGCATTTTTTTAAATATATTCTGCTTTTATCAAATAATCGATCAATATGGCACATTATATAGTTTCTGAATAAGAGAACCTGCCTATTGGATGCGTTTGAGAGCAAAAATGAGTTTAAAAATGAGTCAGAAAATAAGCAGTTTGGATTTGAGTACATCCTTAATACAGACATGGTACAGGTTCAGCAAAAAAAAAGCTGAACTTTCACGGCCTAATGGAATTTTGACAAAATTAACATTTTTTTGCAGCGTTCAGATGAAATTTGCGCTTTTTCGCGATACATTGACGAAATTACCGTTTTTCCCCGACCACTTGACGAAAATCACGTTTTTCTGCAATCTTTCGAAGAAATTCGTGTTTTTTCTGCAATATTTCGAAGAAATTCACGCATTTACCACGATCTTTCGTCATAAATAGCACGTTTTCCACAATCTTTTGCCAAAAATCGCGCATTTTCTATGATCTTTAGCCAAAGATCCATTTTTTTATCATCCGACAAAAATCGCATTTTTTTGCGATTCTTTGATGAAATTCACATTCTTTTTTCACGATCCTTCGACGACTTTTGCGTTTTTTCCACGACCTTTCAAAGCAATTCGCTATTACACTATCTTTCGCCAAAATTCGCATATTTTGCACGATCTTTCGCCGAAATTTGCATATTTTACAAGATCCTTTGGCAAAATATGCTTTTTTCTGCAATCCTTTGATGAAAATCGCGTTTTTCCAGCGATCCTTTGGTGGAAGTCGCATTTTTTCTCGCGATCCTTTGAAGAAATTTGCACTTTTCCTGCGATTCTTTGAAGAAATTTGCATTTTCCCGCGATTGGTTGAAGAAATTTGCTCAATTTGGCACGGTTCATACTCGTGTTTCTGTTGTATTACATCCATTCCCGCTAAGCCCCCCCCCCCCTCTATTAAAAATGTCAACAAATTTTAATGCATATTTGCATCGATCACAGAGATAATAAAATTCACTGCTGAAAAAGCAGAATTCCGCGTTTTCGCGGAAAAGTAACATGTCTGTTAATAAGATAGTTTTCTGTCAATCCCTATTTTTGTTTAATTTGTTTTTGCTGTAAGAGTTTGTCTTATCAAAAACTTGTTAATATGAAAGTTGTAGATAATTTTAATAAAATGTATAATAAATTTAAAAGGATCCGATATCTTGTGAATTGACGAAGTTATGAATTTTTTTCTTCAACAACCCCATTTTGTTTTCGTTTTTATTTATTTATTTATTTATTTATTTTTTGCAGTAAGAGTTGGTCCTATCAAAAACCTGTCAGCATAAAAGTTGTAGATAGTATGAAGAAGATTTACAATAAGTTTAAGTGGATTTGATATCTTGAGAATTGACAAAGTTATGAATTTTTTTCTCCCTAAAACCCTGTTCTTTTGTTTCTCTTGAGCCCATTTTTAATTTTATCAAAAATCTGTCATACATAAATTTTTGGCCCTTTCCCTAGAAGTAATAATAACTTTAAACGGATTTGATATGTATTATAATTAAAAGGTTATGGAATTTTTTCGGTTTTCACAAAACCCTTCCCTATTTCCACCCCGTTGGTCCGATTTTGCCCATTAACGAAATTGACCGAGATTTTCTGCCTCTTGATTTTCTACATCAGTTTTGAAGAGATTTGTGTGCAGAATTACGGAAGTTATCGTGTCCATAAAAAAGTGATTATACATAAAGTTTTGAACTGGAGTGGTTTTGGGTTCTAGGGGCCATGATCGGCGTAGATCTGCAAAACATTTTCAGAAATTCCAACATAGGGGAGAATGTAATAGGTAGAATTTCTTACAAAATCTACCTAAAAATCAGGCCCATGAAACCTCAGATAGAAATGTCCCCCGGTGGTAGAAGTAGAACTAAAAACTGTAAGATAATCGAAAACCATGTTGAATGAGCAAAACCCAGTTGAAATTGGGTTCATAGAACCCGAGACAAGAATGCGTCCCCTGCGCTGGAAGGTGGAGATAAAAACTGCAAGAAAATCGTAAGCTAAATTGAATTAAGCAAGTCCCAATGAAATCTAGCCCATAGAATCAGAGAAAAGAATGTGCCTTTAATGTTCGATAATTGTGGTAAAAGAAGTCTATATTTTGGAAAACATATCTTTAAATGTAAATAAAGGGGAGAAACTCTTGGTAGACGAACTCTTAACTCATACCAAAGGATTCTTGCCACAGAACACTTTAATAATCTTCGATTAAACTGATAAAATGATTTTAAATTAAGATTTAAACATTTGGCAACGTTTTATAATTAAGACAATCGTCCACATGTCATATAATCCCTGATCTACCGATTTTGGAAATTAAATGGAGGAGGCGTTCGAAAAAAAGACCTGTTTTTAGTTTGTTTTTAATGTGTGTTCGTCCCTGTATGGTTCTTTCTCTGAAATTTTGCACTGTCGCCGTCAATTTTTTGAAAAAATTAAGAAAAATTACCGACCCAAAAATTTTGTACACAGGTATAAAATATTTTTCTGAATGTGTTGTCAAATTTCAAATGGATATCTTAATTATTTTCCTTAATTTTTGTTGATTAATGAAAATTCTTAATTTCTCGTTTTGGCTGTGGAATCAGGTTCAGATGTGCACGCGATTTTGCCATGTTGTGAAAAAAATCCATTTTGATTAGTTTTTAATTAATCATCTCGGCTAATTATCGAAAAATTAGAAATCTGAGACTCATGTGCATCAGGATCTGCCTTGAACTACCCAGTACCCTCACCCAAATTTTCAGACTTGCACGTGCGGTAGATATTTTTAGCTTTCTCCTTCACACACATAGATTGATTTTCACACTGATTTTCGTGTTCTTAGAATTTCATATGAATATTTTCGTGTATTGGGGGCTCCTGTGAACTAATGCAAAATAGATTTAGCTGGAAGAACAACAAGTAAATATATTATTTCTTCTTTATTGGAAATTTCATTTTTCCATCAAATTGGCATTGTAAAAAGCCAAATAATAAAATGTGGGCGATCTACCCCCAAATTTTCCCTTCTCAAATCGTACAAATTATCAGGACTTTACAGTCTTCTTAGTACGACGAGTACAAATGGCTCTTTTCATCATTCAAAAAATTAAGTATATTTCATACATACTTAAATTCAGTGCATATGTATTAGAGAAAGCTATAATACATATAGAAAGCTATAATATTAGAGAATATCTATATCTATTATACCTATGTAAGAAATAACTGGGAGGTTAATGGGAGAAAAGAATTTGACTCGGAATCTCTTTTGTGAACCGAACACGTTTATTTCATCTCTGCATCTTACAATCATCTTCGCAAGTTCCATCGGATGCCCCTCGAGCGATTTACGTCAATTTGGGACCTACATGGTCGTAGGTTGTGCAGGCACCTTGAATGGGCAAAATCTAATCTTTTTCGTGCGTGTTCTTGCTAATATGTTAGGGATTGTAATATTTTCGAGCATGGAGTAAAAAATTAGAGGAACATTGTTTAGTTTAATTGATTAATTAGCTCTTGATTGACCTATGGTCAAGATCCTCACATTTCCCGAGATCTATGACGTACAAGGCTTTAACCGCTAACGAAGAAGAATTGTCCAAACAGCAACATTTTCTCTCTTCTCTGATTTTAATGGTAAGCAAAAAAAAAAAAAAAATGTTATGTTGGGAAACAAAGTTACAAGAGGTAAAACGGATTTTAAAATATAAGATTTAAAGTTAGGAAAAATAATTTAAGGATTTAAATTTAAATTTTTGAAATTTAATTTGAATTTTGTATTTTAAAAGGATTTTAATTCATATCAGTTTTATCTATAGAAGTATATATATCTCTCTATAAATATATGATCATTGTCATGCAACTGCGCTAATTTATAAACAGAGTTGGATGTGATTGAGCATATGTTAAGGGTTTATTAAGATCTCTATCAAATTCGTTGGACATCTTGATCCACCATCCTGTTTCAAAATAGCGGCCCCTTAAAGATTTAAATATATATATATATAATTATAAACACAAATACTTCTTGCATAATCGCTAGGTCTTGATAGAAGGATTCAAGAACATGTTTTGGTTCCCCTGTATCTTAAAAATGGATGAGTAGAGGAATTTGAAATTCTAGGACGGCTGCCGTTTTGAAGTAGGACATTTTTTTTCCATAATCGGGCGTAATTTAGGAGTTTTAGCAAGTGTGTTTTTTTGAAAATTTATTTTCATTGATGCTACTCCCATATGCTTAAAACAATAGCCATCTCAGTGAATGTTCCGCTAAATTTTTGAAATTCCCATTCAAATTTAGTATTGATGAAAAATAGAAATCTTCTATTATCGGGTTCCATGCATTTCAGTTTCGTGTGTTTGAGTAAAACTAGCTGAATCCTTAAAAACAAGGAAGAATGAAGCTGCCTTTTCCTCCCGGTACAATCCCAAAAGGCCTTTTTAATCTTGAGGAAAAATGTGTTTATTTTTTTGTTGGGGGGGGGGGGGGGGGGGGGCAAAATTTCTTCCTGCCCCGGGCGCCAAAAAACGTAGCTATGCCACTGCCTCATCCTGAGCAGCAAAACAGCAATGTAAATTAATTTTAAACTAAAATTTGTCAGGAAAATGTTTTTTTTTTTCCAGGTGGGGAGCGGTGTAGTTTTGTGGTACCCTGCCTATGCCACTGATGTAACTGAAGGTAACTATTTTAGTGGTTAACTCATTGAAACAATGCACTTAAAAGATTGGGAATTCATAAAATTCACAAATTCATGAAATTTTTGTAAAATTTTCAAATAAAATTTTTTTTTTTGATTTCTGGATAACGGTCCTATACTGTATTATAATTGATCCTATTATTGTTTGATAGCCTTCAGCAGCAAAGAATCTCTGGGTTCCTATATAATTGATCCTGTTATTGTTTATGATAGCCTTCAGCAACAAAGAATCTCTGGGTTCCTATAATTGCTATGAATTTACATTTGAAAATTTATAAATAACATATTACAGTAATAGTATGATGTATTTTATGTATATATATATACTTACATTGTGGAATATCAGGAATACTTACTTTTTGGCATGTTATGTTTCAAACTTATCATATCTACATGATCATGTTAATATGTTATTACTGGAAAAGAAGCATATGGCTGATTCACATTATTATATATTTTTAGTTGGGAATTACTGATGAATAAAATTTTACAAATCTGGTTTATGTCCAGAATGTAGGCTGGGATAAAGATGAAATCTCTCCTGAACTTTTCTCAAGGATTGAGTAATATATATATATATATATATATATATATATATATATATATATAAGAAGGTTTAGGCATAAATAATTATTTGGCATTAGGCTATTTATTCAGCTTGAACAAAGGTGCAATTTAAAATTGCGTAACAATTTCAATAATATTTAATCTATCTCCAGCTAAGTTGAGACATTTCATGCACATTTCTTTATTATTTCTTAATTTTATTAGTTTTTTAGTTTTGAATTTAAGGGATAAATAAATAAAAAACTTAAGACATATGTATTCACATTTTGTATGCTGAAGAATTTGCAAAGCTTGAACTGATATTTAAGATTATTAAAATTTCTATCTAAAAATTAGTGTTTGTGTTATTTCTCAATGAGCTTAAAAAAGAAATTAAAGAAGAATGGGTCATTAATTGTCAACAAGTAACGAATATTAAGCAAATTACTTTATTTCTATAGATTTTGAATAAAATAGTTGTTACTTGGCTGCTTTAATTAAAATGAACTATTTATTAGATTTTCATATTATGGGGCTTTCCCAATTAAATTGTTCTTTCCAAGTGAGGTTAATTTATAAATAAATAATGGCATTTAATAACTAGCAACTATTTAAATTATTAAATAAAGGTAACACTGAAGTTTTTGAGACATGAGTAGACATATGCATAAATATATACAGTGGAATACCGATTTAACGCTTACATTTAACGCTGTTTTCTTAGATGAAAATTAACACTTTTTCGAAAAATAACAGATAGTTTTCAATGAATTTCATGCTTTTTCGATCTATAGTCCTGCTTTCCTTCCAATCGATATTTCCTGTAATTAATATGGTTTTTATAAAAGTCAGGTGACCCTCCATCTACCAGAATCAGGTGGATGTCCCCTGTGCTCTTTGTTAAGAGTGGATTGGTCAAGTGAAGACTTGACATGTGAACTCTCCTCCCTTTTTTTAGGTGTTTAGGAGAGAATTATTGCCCCCACCTTTTGTTCACTACTGACCCGTTCTTTGAAGTTGTGGTGCATTGAAAGGCTAATCCATCACATTAGGAAATCATCTGTGCCTTCTTTATCAAGGACCATGTCATTTTACTAGGATTCTGCATAAAAGCACCGGATACTACAATAGACAAATCCACAATGAAAATCTTTTTTCTTTTATTCCACTATCTATTCAAGTTCTTCCTTGTTCTGTTCTCTTTTCTTCCCAGTGGACTAATTGGGAGAGATGGCTTAAAGAGGGAGGGACCGAGGGAGCAGGACTGTTAGGTTTCCGATAGAAACTGAACTGAAGGATAACATTAGATTAAAAATCTTTGTTTTCATTCAGCGAGAAGTGATTCTCTATTGCCGATGAAGCCGGCATTATTGAAAAATCGTAGCATTTTTGGAGGACTAAAGTAGAATTGAATTCCTTGGACTTGCAATCGACACTTAAAACAATTTTAAGCCAGCAAGATGCCATTAAAAAAAAATCAGATACACTAGGAAATGCTGCAAAAAAGATCAAAACCTTACAAGCTTCTCCATATGCTGAACTAGAAAAAATCTTAATTGAACGGCTCCACCAAGCAGACTCTGCAAATATTCCTATTAATGGAGCAATATAAAGAGAAAAAGGCATCGAAATTTCTCTTAGATCAGACATAACAGGATTTTCCACATCATATGGGTGGATTGACAGATTCAAAAAGAGACACAACTTGGCATACAGATCAGCGTGTGGTGAATCTGCAAGCGTCGATCAAGCCACAGTTGACTGGAGATGGGATGTACTACCATCTCTAGTAGAAAATTATGCTCTGCAGAATATATTTAAAGCTGATGAAACAGGCTTATTTTTCAACCTCTTTCCAGATAAGACATACACAATAAAAGGAGAATCATGTAACGGAGGGAAAATGTCAAAAGAACGTTTAATTTTTTTACTGTGCTGTAATGCTGTTGGTAGTGAAATACTAACTCTGCTTGTGACTGACCGTGCTATAAAATCTCGTTTTAAAAACATTAAAACTTTTTCCACAAGTTACAAAGCTGATAAAAAAATTCTGAAGGACGGAAGTTATTTTTTAAGATTATTTGCGACAACTGGATAACAAAATACAATTGGAGAACTGTAAAATAATCTTGTAGATTAATGTACAGCTCACAAGAATGTAACATTGAAAAATGTGTACATAGAATTTCTTCCACCAAATTGTACCAGTATGTTACAGCCCTGTGACTTAGGGATAATTCATTCCTTCAAAGTGGCTTACAGGCAACAACATGTATGAAAGGCATTGTTTCAGTTGGAATCTTGTGTCAACTCCAATGACCAACACGAATCCAAGAAAAAGATACCCAATCGCGCCCGTCGGCCTAATCGTTCGGATTTTTCGTGGTTTTCTTCGAACCGTGGATATTTCCATGCGTTAATACGGATTAGGTTCCCTTAGAAAGACCTCCACGGAAGGCACTTCCCCTAGGGCCCATATCCCTCGTGTAGATAATTGGCCGTCAACAATCAACCCAACCCAACCCAACCCAACCCAAGAAAAAGATAAATGTGTTAGAAGTCTTACACTTGATATCATTGGCATGGATGAAGGTTACAAGAGACTGCATCTGCCACAGCTTCAAGAAAGGTGGATTTCTGACCGCAGCCTCATCTGAACCATCTGCTTTTGATCACATACCGAATAATGATCCCACTGAGGTTGATTCAGCACAACTTGATAGGGATTTCCTTGAATATGCAGAATGTGACACCGAAGTATAAGAGAGTATTTTACATCTATACTAATAAAAGAACACATTGCTCTGTCTGTGTGCGATTGCTAGCGAAATCTACCACACGTAGAAGTCTGAAAATATAGGTGAGTTAGTTCAAGACAGGTCCTGATGTACCTGAGGCTCAGATTTTTAATTTTTAAGGGCCAGAACTCCTGGGCCTCTTTAAATTTTTATGCACAAAATTGTTAATAACTTGCCCCCCTTTTATCCAATCTTCTTTGTTTTGGGGGAGCTTTCACTATATAGTTATTCTCGCCATTCTACTTTCCAGTTATGTCTCTGGACCCTTGGGGCCCGACACAGAGCCCCTTGAAGTTTTTGCACTAATAAATTGCTTCCTTTTAATCCGATCTTCCTTTTTGGGATCCTTTTTCCATTTAGTTATTCTCACGTTTCTACATTTCAGTTAAAACCCTGGGGCCCCCTAGGGAATCGCAGGGCCCCTTGAACTTTTGGGCACCAAGCATTTTTTGCCCACAATTTTTCTCCCCTTATAAGCGATAATTTTATAGTTGAGTCTTGGATTCTTATTCCTGGACCCACACCCTTATATTTTTATTGGGGCCCTTTTTTAAACATTTACCCAATATTTTGTGCATTTTTTAAAAATATTATCCTAACGAATAATTCATACCCTATGCTTAATTTTGACTAATTGAAGTTCTAAAGCGCTAAGTACTAAGACATTTTAACATGTTTTCATGTTTAGGGCCCTTTTTTAACTATCAGTTGGCCCATTTTGGGCCCCTATTGCAGCTCACATAAAAATGATCCAATTCACTAGCTTTTTTTCCTAACAACTTCTTAGGTCCTCCAGCCACTAAATGAACAACAAAACAATTTCTCAGACTTCAGCTACCATCAATTTTGAATATTAATAGCCTTCTTGGGGACTTGGTGCGGATTTTTTTTAAAGGATCCAAATTTTTTGAAATTTTCTTTAACATAGTTCTAGAATCTTCTGATTACTTTAATAACAACTAAAAATATCTTTATACCCAACTACATGCCAGTTAAGCCTCTGGCCCTTTCGGGTCCGGTGACGGGCCCATTGAAATTTTTGCATTGTAAATTGTTAATAAATTGCTCCCTCTTAATACAATCTTCATTTTTGGAACCCTTTTTCCATTCAGTTATTCTCACATCTATACATTCCAGTTAAGACCATGGGGCCCCTATGGTCCCGATCCAGGGCCCTTGAACATTTTGTGTGCCATGCATATTGCACCAACTAATTTTCACAACTTCTCAGTGCATAATTTTAAAGTTGAGTCTTGGACTCTTCTTCCAGGACCAACAGCCTCACATTTTTATTGGGGCCTTGGGCCTTTTTTAAAGCATTTACTCAATTTTTTACGCATTTAATTAAAATATTATTCTGACGAAAAATTAATACCCTATGCTTAATTTTGACTATCTGTAGATCTAAAGCATTAAGCACTAAGACATTTCACATGTTTTCATCTTAGGGCCCTGCTTTTAACTATCAGTTGGCCCCTTTTTGGGCCCTCTGTTATAGCCCCTTAAAAATGGGTCCGATTCACTAGCTTTTTTTTTTTTTTTTTTAACAACTTCTTAGGTCCTTCAACTACTACATGAACGACAAAAAATTTTCAGTCTTCAGCTACCACCAATTTTGAATGTTAATCGCCTTCTTGGGCTGTTGGTGCAGCTTCTTTAAAAATTATCCGAATTGCTTGCAATTTTCTTTAACATAGTTCTAGCATCTTCTGATTACTTTAAAAACTACTCAAAGGCATTTGATTACCAAACTACATGCCACTTAACTCCCTGACCCCTTGGGGCCCGGTACAAGGCCCCTTGAAGCTTTTGCAGTATAAATTGTCAATAAATTGTCCCCTCTTAATCTTCATTTTGAGTTGCTTCACTTTTCCATTTAGTTATTCTCTCGTTTCTATATTACAGTTAAAATCTTGGGGCAACCTTAAGTCCCGTTTGGCCTGATCCGGGGCCCCTTGTGTGCCATGTATTTTTCACCTCCTAATTTTATCACCTTCTCATTGCATAATGTTAAAATTGAGTCTCGGACTCTTCTCCCTAGACCAACACCCACATATTTTTATTGGGGCCCTAGGCCCCCTTTTTAAGCATTTACCCCATTTTTTGCACATTTCTTATGATTAATTCATATCCTATGCTTAATTTTGCCCGTTCTTTCTTTATACCTCAGCTACCACATTTTTCGAACATTAATCTCCTTTTTCAGCATCAACTTATGTTTACTCACTACAACCGTAAATTAAAAATTGTGTTATGTTAAAGGTACCTTTAGATATGGGATTTCATCCATTTATTAAATATTGTGTTAATGTTAAAAGTAATTCATGAAATTTATAAGGGGAGGGGGCATCTTCCACCGCTTGGGGATGCATTCTATCCTCGGGTTCTAAGGGGCCAATTTGAACGAGATTTGGTTCATTCAACTTGGATTACAATTCAGCTACTCTCTGTGTTATGAAATTTTATCCTTAGACTTCCGTTACCAACATTTTCTAACATTAATGATTAATGGTGCATTCTTTTTTTTTTTTTGTTTCTAACAGCTTGATTACTACGAGGTTTCGCCCACTCAACTTGGTTTTCGATTGTCTCTGGCATGTGCGGGGCACTTCCGGTAAATGCTGCCATATGTAGCGGGGACCCAGGTTACAGGTTTGTTCAGAAAGAAGTTTGTTGGGAACACACTAGACGCTGCAGAAGGCAATGGGGGCTCCGAAATTAGGTTCATTTAACAAAATTTCAAAAGATATAAAATCTTACAAACTTGAGTTTTGTTTAAGGTTATTATTTACAAACAGCGGGTGGGTCTGCTAGTATATAATAAAGCAACTCAATACTTCATTTATATGGCGTTATTGATTGTACATTGATTTTTCCTGATCTCAAGGATTCCTGTATGTAACAATATTAAAGTTTTCTTTATTACGCATATTTTCATTTACCTTTCTTTTATACATCACTAAGAAAATACCTGGTGTATTCGAGAAAAGTTGCCTGTTTCATTAGCTAGTACTATAGTCCCTTAGTACATCCTTTTTTTTTTTTTTTTTTTTTTTTTTTTTTAACCATTACTGATAAAATTAAAGCCATGAAACCCTTACATTTTATAGATAATGAAAGGTAATTTTCTCTGCATTAATTAATTGCATCTACAAAAGTAAATAATGGAACAAGTACAATTTTCTCACTTTTAAATTTTAATGAAACTTGTCAAAAACACAGGGGCCTTCCAAAACTATATCGGACAAAATACAGAACAGAAACATTACAGTGTTCATGTTCAAGTGTTATACACCAGGGCTGTCCAACCTAGTGTCCATAGGTGCCTTTGTGCCCTTTTGAATGCTTCCTGTTACTAGTCCTTTTTTTTTTTTTTTTTTTTTTAAACATAAAATCTATTTTTAAAAAGTCTTAAAAATTTTAAATTACAGTAGATCTTTATAACACACACCTTAAGACGAGAGGTCGTGCATATTATACAATTTTTTGTTATATAGATAACATTTTGCACATCATTAACTTTGCCTTGTAAACATGGCCAAATGAGTCTGGAACATATTAATATACAGTAGAAGATCTTTATATTGCTTTCCTTGGGATCAGAAGTTGTGCAGAATATAATTTTTTGCATAATATAGATCATTTCACATATTATTAAAATTACCTTATATACAGGGCACAGATATGCCTGCTCCAATCACTATATTACTCATCTCCAAAAAAATTTAATGTAATAATAACAATCTCTTCATTAAAAGAGCTTTAATTTAAGCCGATAAAGATGGAATAATGTCTGAAACTTGGTCCTCTGAGGTAACAATGTTTCTACAATGTGGAAGGCAGGCATTCTTAACTGGAAGATGCATTGTTTACATCTGAGAAATTGTGCATTATATATAGCATCAAAGATTTTGGCTGTTTATCATACAAAAGTTTTTGAGATAAGCTCCTCTCAATGAAATGTGATTCTAAATTTACTGTGATTTATATTTTAACTGCAGCTTATTTATACATGAGCAAGGCTATGACTATGAGATCTATATACATCATAAAAAACCTTTTTTACCTTTCAAATGTTTCCTGTTACTAGTTTTTATGTAAAGATCCATTTTTTAAAATATTGTTTTTTTTTTAAATTATTAACATTTGCATGCTATTGTAGGCAGCATTAAGATTTTTGGCTTGTTTTGTTATCCAGCAAAAGTTTTTGAAATAAACCTCTTTCTCGGAGAATTATAAATTTACTATAATATATATTTTTTCTTAAGATACACATACATTTTTAAAAATGGAAAATTAAACTCTAAATTAGTACAGCATGCCTTTGAAACGGACCACACCCCATCCTTCAAAAATTCATTGATTTTGAAAAATAATTGTAATGCATTATAGAATATTCATGGAAAATTGGTTCACTAGACCCTTGTATGCTCAATGAATCTGGTACGATCCCAAAGGAATACTTTGTGTTTTTGAAAGAATAACTTTGACTGTGTCCAGTATATGTTCGATATTCTGTTATTGCTGATGTTTGTACTGATGAGGCTGCGTGTTGCACAGCGAAATGTCTATTTTTGTATATTTTTGTTTTTATTAAATGTTTTTGTGTATATTTTTAATTTATCTGTTTTAATGTAGTCAAGTCTGTCTAGTATATCAAAATTAGTTTTTATATTTTTTCTGCGGGCTATTTTTACAAGGGCATAGTTATTACTGTAAGATATATGTGCATCATAAAAGACGTGTATGTCACTAAAACTATCAAAGTGAAATAATGTTGTATGTTTCCAATCATGCAAATAATAGCGCCCTTCGTTGTTTGCCTGTGGCTGATGTGTGCCTCTGCTTAATGGACAGTTGACAGACCTGTTTTACAACAAAAATTGTCAACTGTCATCATTTGATGCACATGTTTATTCTTTTGCATGTCTTTTCTTTTGTATATATTTTTCTATTGTCCTTTCAACAACACATAAAAGGTGCTTTACTGTAATCAAATAAGAAGCCTATTCTAGTATTTGATCTTAAAGTAAATGATAGTTAAGTAAAAAATGTCTTAGAATCAATATAAATTTAGATTCATTTGAAATTATTTTAATAAATGTAACAAAATTATTTCATGCTTCTTGTTAATTTTAGTTTTATTTTCTTAATTAAATGTCATTGGAATGCCTTTTTGAAGATACCAAAAGAAAGGCGGTAAACATAATTTTTATCTGTTATTACTGAAGAGAGAGAGAGAGAGAGAAAGAAAAAAAAAATAGAAATGTTATTTAACACAAATTTTATTACTTACTAGGGGGCTCAGCCCCCTGCGAGCTATGCCTGCCAACCTCCGTTCAGGCTTCACAACCTCTGAAAACATACTAATGTGCTCTGTTTAAAAAAGCATCATGCGAAATTAGCACTAGGCGCAGCAGTTCATCCACAACACAGACATACTATTTTATTATATGTGCAGAGTAAATCAGCAGTCGCCAACCTTTCAGGTCTCATGGACCACTAAATTCAAAATGTTAATTTGTGTGGACCATTAAATTTTTGAAAAAATATAGATACACTTAGGGGGCTCTGCCCCCTGCAAGCTATGCTTGCTCACTCCCATTCAGGCTTCACAGCCTCTGAAAACATACTAATGTGCCCTGTTTAAAAAATATTACCAGGTTATGGAAGATTGAATGATATTATCAGTATAACAACGGCTATCTTCAGTAATCGGGTTGCCATGCTTTTCCATTTTGAATGAGCATTTTTCAGTTACCAAGGCTTCGTCCATCGCTGTCATAATAAATGACATGATTGATAAATAAGAACAATTACTCATTTGGAAATCAGCCTGTATAAATTGGTTAGGATAAAAATGACGCTATCTTTCTGAGTTTTATAACAACAGTATGGACAATATTCCTTCTTTAGGTTTGAGATTAAGAAACTCTGTCTGCTTGGGAATAGCTTCCAGATCCACTTATTGAAAAGCATTGTGTTTTGAAATTTTACGCTTATATTTTATGTCTCGATCGAGATTTATATATTTCATGAACAGGTATAGCTTATTCATGAATTCTTTTCTCTACTTTAATACACCATCATGCATATTTTCAAGTTTTTATTTTACTATGTTCTATTAATTAATAAGAATATCCAAATTTTCTAATATGCATTTATTGAATAGTAATTCGTACAAAATAAATCGAAGGTATTTTGCGCATACATTTACTTTTATGTATTTTGCATCAAGTGATGTAATATATAAACAAATTTGCTTGCCACACTACTTTTATACCATGTGACATCAGATTGTCTTCGGAATGAAAATCGTTTTTAAATGTATCATTTTAATATATGACATAACTTTCACTATTGCATTTTGCATGTAATAATTTATTAATTTTAATTTTTTTTCCTCTTTTAAGATTCACGGGTACATATATTATTTAAATTAAAAGTATTTGGAAATTTTATTATTTGGGATTTTTAAATGTGGTGTAATATTCACCATTAAAAGTTTTTCACATATAATAATTTAATTATTTTAGGCACTTTAAATATTAAACTTTTGTGTGTGATAATTTTATTATTTTAAAGTTTTCATACTTTTTTAATATTTACGTGTTAAGATTTTGACGTAACATTCCTTAATTTCTGCTTTTAACACGTGATCATTTAATTTTTATTTTAAAATTTTCTTTCTGTTTTTAAGATTATTGATGTCATTTTCTCTTTAACCTTGAAAGGAAAACTTCTTTTTTTAGTCTATGGAATTTGAAAGTGACAGGCGATTTTTGGTTTCTAAAATAAACTGATTACAAATGATCAAAATGTGATAAAATATTTTTATTTTTTTAATTTTCTTGGAAAAGGTAATTTAATCACAATATTGTCTTATTGTCTTCACTATCGATTAAAATAAAAGAAAATTTCAATTTAAAAAATGACGAAAAAGAAGAAATCTAATAATTCCTGTGTTTTTCCCTTTTCTCCTTTTTCCCCATAAAAATGGAGTAATCTAGTTGCCAACATTAATAGAAATGTCATTAAAATAAGAAAAAATCAATGTCTCAAAAACTAATTCAAATTTTTAAATTCTAATACCACTTTTGAAACCTGTGGATCAATATGGATAATTGGAATTAATTTCACCGCCAAACCTTTCATGCTTTAGGAGAAATAGCTGTGAAAATGAAAAATAATCAGTCATTTCATAAATTAATTTCATTAGTATTTTATATACAGTGTCGTCATAAAAAACTTCTCCGATATATGAACCCCTCGTGGCCTAACTGCTCAACCCAGCAAAAAGAAATTTTAGATATACTTATTTGAAGGTATGCGCTTGAGATCGTTGGTTTAAAACAATAGAGCTCTCACAGTTACGATTACAGTGAAAAAATTTCTAAATTTTCAAAAGGCAACACCCATTTTTTTTTCAAGCACAAATTCATCAGCGCATTGAAAAACCATAAATGGCGTTGGAATGATACATGTGCAATGAAATTTGCCGCCGCCATAAGACACTTGCAAAAAAGACCATTGCGAGGAATGAAGGAGTGGCTACAAGACATGTTTTTCAGTAGCCGATTATTTTTTTCCACTTGTGAACTGAGTAATGCTGTAAGATTTGTTTTAAAATGTGTTTTTGAGTTGTGTTTGTGTACACATAGTGAAAATAAAAATGTAATCATTTGTTTTAGAGTGCTGAATATTACGTTACATAGTAACTGATAAGGATTGAGTACCACGATATTACACCAGCAATTTTAGTCATACGTGAAATCGTTCTAACGTCATTTGTGGTTTTTCAATGCCCTGATGAATTTTCGCAAGGCAAAAAAAAAGGATTTTGCCATTCAAAAATTTCAAAATTTTTTCACTGTAATCGTAACTGCGAGAGCTCTATTGTTTAAAATTATCATGATCTCGGGCACATACTTTCAAATAACTAAATCTGAAATTTCCTTTCGATTGGTTGAGCGGTTAGGTCACTAGGGGTACATATATCGGGGAAGTTTTTTTTATGACCACCCTGTATATAGGGTAGATTTATAACTATTTTTTTTTTTTAAAGTTGTATGAAAGCAAACTGTTGAAAAGATGTGTATTGAAATCTATTTGATTCAATCATATGAAAAACAAAGAATGGTTTGTTTTTTTTTTTAATTCTTATTTGACTGTAACTTAAATAATTATTAAATACAGTAGACTCCCTTAAATCCGCGACCCTAAAATCCGCGAACGCCTAAAATCCGCGTATTTTTTCAGATGTAAACAATGAAATTTACAGTTAAGTTGCAGGAACAAAATTCAAGATGGCGCCGAAATCAGCGACTACCGCAGTGTTTTTTTTACTACATTTTTTGTTAATCATTCTCTTTTGGCTATTACAGCTGGTTTATTACTAAATAAATTTACATTACTTTTGATTTTGATATAAATTAGCATATCTATATCTAAACTTCCAGGGTTCGAAATGGAAAAATCCACGAACCGGAACGCTATTTTAAAATTATTTTTCGCGGAATTTTTTTTTTAAATTATAGACAAATTGATTTCTAAGCATACAAAGCAGTATAAGAAAAGCATTCAAGACTCTAAATAACAATGAAAAAAGTTACAGTGACTGCAATAAGCTATATATACTGATAATAGCATTAACACTGTTCTCCTTGCTATCACTAGATGGCAGCATAGGACTTTTGGAATCGAATTTAATCGATTTCATTCGTAATAATTTAATATTTTTCTAAATTTTTATTAATTACTTACTTTTAAACTAATAAATTGATTTATTATTTGAATGTTTCACTTTATTGTAAGCATTCATCATAATTTCCTTTGCTTAACTACCAATGAAATTAATGTTTCAAAAATGTAAACAAATCAATGACCAGAAATCCACAAAATTCTAAAATCCGCACAACCTCTGGTCCCAAGCTGTGCGGATTTGAGGGAGTCTACTGTACCATAAAATATTAATACAGTAGAAACCTGCTAATCCGAACTAATTGGGATCGGTGCCTGTTCCGATTACCCGAAATTTCGATAAAAACAGTAAAGAAAAAAATGTAATTTCTCAATAGTACAGTAAGCCTCTTTAATCTGGCATTTTAAGGTGTGGCATGCTCGATAATCCGGCATGACTTCTGGAAAAAAATAGTATTCCTTGTTTAATTACTCTTGATGTTTATAATAATCCAATGGAACTTCAAAATGAGGAATTACATAACAACCCATTACAAACGTCTCAAAATCGAGAGTCTATAAATAGTTCAGTCCCCACGTTGACGAGGGGGGAAGATTTGCGAAATTAAACTGTTGAAAAGAAAAATTAATTTTTATCAGCTGAATTAAATACTTTTTACATTTTAGAAAAGAATTTTATAGTGACTGCTGGCAAACAGACTGATATTCGAGATTTTTTTAAAGATGGCTTCTACGAATAGCTTGCAATGCACATTTTAATTTTATATTTGTGTGCATATGTTGTACTTTTACATTATTAAGTATATTTTTAAATTCTATGCAAGTTGCTTAAAGAACAAAAAACATGCTTTACTGCCATTTTTTATTTAATTTTGACTTTTACACATTTTTCCCGACTTTCATCCTGTAATCCGGAAAATTTCGTAAGTGATTTGTTCAAGTATAATTTTCGAAAATAAAATCAGTTTAGATTGACCAGAATTTCGGATTAGCGGGGTTCTACTGTACTGTACTGTGCAATTTCTTTTTTCTTTAAATAAATGATAAGTAAATTTATGACTTTAAACGTATCTTTTAAATAGTATTTATTTTCAAAAATTTATCATTTGCAAACAACTAATTATGTTTAAATTGTCTGAAAAATATTTATATTAATAAATTTGTCAATCTTATTTTTAGATAACTTATAATTATTATAGTACAACTAGCAGAATTACCTGGCTTTGCCCGTGTTAAACATAAGGGCCTTCCAGGTAAAATGAAATAATATGGCAGTCACAGTAATGGAGCTTTGTGAATTCTCGTCAATAAAAGATAAAAAATATAATAAGAAAATATGACATTACTATGTTGCAACCATAGTAAATTCTCTCAACTTTAAACTTCAGAATGCGTATTTTCTTTGGCGGGTGTAATAGAATAACATATTATTTTAAAGGCAATACGAAAAAAGAAAAATTAGTCAAGTGTCATAGCAGTTTTGGTTACAGTTTAGTGATAATAGTTTAGTGAAATTCTCGTTAGCATACCACCTATCTAAATTTTAAAGCAAAAACATGTCAGTTAGTAATGCTGAAATCATACTGATGGTGACAACGGCCTAATCCATAAATTGTGCTTATACTGGAATTTTTCTTAATTTCTTAAAATTGCCCAATTTCTTTTCTACATTGTCGAATAGATAAAAGTACTTTCAAATGGAATATGTTTAAAAATTGTATATCATTTTTCTGATTTTTAATGGAGTTTACAGTATTTTTGAGACATGGATATTTTTTAATTTGTGTGCAACCGAATTACGATAGATGAACCCGTTTGCACTTAACGCAGTATTATAAGGAAAAGACATGTCCATGAGTAACGCTGGCATCTTATTTATGGTGGCAATGAACCTCACCCATAAATTTTGCTTTTACTGCAATTTGTTTAACCTCTAAACATCACACATTCAATTTTTCCAACGTCGAATGAAAAACAAAATGTACTTTCAATGATATTTTTTTTTTTTTTAAGTATACCTCAGCATACTGATTTTGTATGTATTTTTAAGTAATTTTTAAGCATGAATATTTTATAAATATGCGTGCAACTCAATTACAAAAGATGAATCCTATTGCTCTTACAATGTGAATAATTCAGCATTTTTTTTCGTTATTCCATAACTAAATTGGCAAACAAAATTAATGCACCCCCCCCCCCCCCAAAAAAAAAAATCGAATATTCAAAATTATCAGATTAAAAAAGGTTGCTATAAACAGTTAAAAAAAAAAAAAAAAAAAAATTCACGATTAACAGCTTTTTAATACTAAAGTACCAAAAATGCTTTTTGGTTTACTTTTTGGGCATTGTGAAATATATAGTAAATGTAAGAAATATTTTAGTGCTTTAAATTAAGAGCAATTTTTTTTTTCTGCGCTGTAAAGCACAGACCGCCGTGGCGAGTGGCCTCTTACTGTCCTCCGTGCTTTATTCTACCTCTTATTCCGACTCTTTTGCAGAAGCCAGGTTTAAAGGTCCCCAGCAATGTCCTGAGTATAAGAGACTCTAGTGGAAGCCAGGTTGAAAAAAAAAATCAAATTAAATCCGGACAAATTTAAAAGGGAAATTACACAAATTAAAGACACCGAAAGGAGGGAGGTAGGGCTTGGGGCCCTGAAGCTAGCGAACGACCACTGCTGCGTCCAGCTCATTATTTGCTTGTATAAAATGCATGATATTCAATGAATGAATATTTGTGCACTATTCCAGGGTGGATTGTCTGATTATTTTTAAGCGGAAACTTTCATTCATGAAAACTAAATCTACAGTGACTAACCTGAAAATGTCATCAAATTCCAGAAGCTTTCTGTCCTGATGTCTAATTTTGAAGCTTTCTTTTAAAAGAGAAGGATCTAATGCTTAGAAACATTTGCTAAATTTCATTTTCTATATAATATAAATCTTAGAAAAATCGTATTTTATGTATTTGTAATAATATAAATCACAGAATGCTCTCATTGCATTTAAGGTATTGAAATACTTAGTTAAATGGTGTAATTAATGATAAAGCATGCCAACAAAATAGGAAATAAAACGTAGCAACCGTTTGTATTTCAGAAAAATACATCATTTTGACGTAAATAGAGTAAAGTATTTCAGCTTTTAAAATCAGAATGCTTGTTTTCTTTAGCAAGTGTGAAAAAAGTATACGATTTCCCTGACAATATGCAGAAAAATGCAATAAATATATCCAAATGACTTAGCATTTACTGAAATTTTAGTTTGTGTGGCTTACAAATAAAGCCTTCACTTTATGGATGATAATAATTTATTTCATAAGATCAAGAGTTTCCCCTCAGAATAAAACATTATTAGAAAGTGGTGTCACAGCTAGCAAACTTTTTTTATTATTATCTTTTTCCTAATTTCTTGATATTAAACCGACTACATTAAAATAGATTTTTTAATTTCAGAAACATTCATCTAAGGTACTACGTCATTTTAACACATGCTTAGTTAAAGTTTTTACATATATGTAGGGAAAATGTGCATTTTCTTCTTTGAATTATGTCAATTTCAAAAACAGCAAAAATATAGTGAGGCAATCTGAATTTTTATTGGCTTATAAAACAAAATACTCGAGTTAACATTTTTTAAAAAATAATTCATCATTTTTTAGGCGTGTGGCAACAGGAAAGAAATGATTAAATTAGAAAATTTAAAAAGAGATATTTCTATAATGTTAAATTATGGAAGGTGGTAGAAAAAAGTAGATTTAGAAGAAAAGTGGAGGAAATCACATGCAGAAGATACCAAAACACATATTAAAATAAGGAAGAATAAGAAACAATGCATTTAAAACAATTAGGCTTTTATTTCATTGTTTTTCCTTTTCAGTCATAATGGCATAAGAAAAAATACAGAGATACAAAATTTAATTTATAGAGTGCAGTTAAATTAAAATTAATATTATAGACACCTTATTATATTATTATTATGTCCCCTGATAATAGGAGCTTTGCAATTAATAATGCTTTTGCAGTACATAGTTAGTGAAACTTCAAATTGATGATTGTTGTTACACCTTTCACTGTAAAATTTTATAATTCCCACAAGATAGTTTTACTATTTTAAAGACTGATAATTTGACCTCAGTCATTTATTTTAGGACTCGCACTGCCGCAAGCCTTTCTGTACTTTAAAGACTTAGTATGTTTATTTTATTTTTAAATTTAGGCTTACAATCACTTGAAAGTTATTCTAATGTTACTTAATTTAAAACTCAACATTGTTGAATGGAAAATTAAGAGAGTATAGTTTGATAAATGACTATTTTAGGTAGAAAGGTTTCATTTGGCCACTGTCTACTGTAGTGGAATTGGTAGGTGTATACAATATTCTCTCTCAAATCTGCATAACTTATAACCAGAGATTTGCAGATTCTTTAAAAAATAATTTGAATCCGTTAAAAATCTGATCTCTATAAAAATACAAAGGATATGATTTTTTAGAAGAAACTAGTTGGATGTGCCAATCCCATAACTTTCTTCTATCTCATACATCTAAATACTTCAAAAAGCATAATGTGTTTAATTTTGCATTTTTGTCATTTTTTTTAATTGGGTGGGGGAGATTTTGTAATGAAGTCTAATAAATGGTTAATATTTCAAAAAATGTGAAAATTGTTGCTTATTATAAATATACAAATTAAACTTGGATTGAACAATTAGGTGATTTACTGTAATTTTTTCTCCACCAATAGCTACTATGCTCGTCCCTAAAATCAAACAAAATTCACTATCACAGCACCACCTTTAGGCCGATTTTCTCCAAAGTTTTATACAAACTGTGGTCTATGACATTACATCTAAATATAAAATTTTGTCAAAATATGTTCAAAAATTCTTCACTTAAATTGCGAAAAATTGAGAAAATCACTATCACAGCACCCCTTTCTGAAGGCGAATATCCATATTTTCAGCTGCGATCTGGTGTTTATAGTCAAAAATGTATATTATGAAGTTTGGTTCAGTTTTATCCATAACTTTATACGCTTTCTGATGATATAAAAGAAAAATCACTATCGCAGTGCCCCAATATCCCCGATTTCAACTGGGATCTACTGGCCTTAGCCAAAAACATATATGCTGGCCATAACCAAAAACATGTATAAGATTGATGTAAGAAATATATAAGAAACATATATAAGAAGTCTGGTTCAATTCTATGCATAAGTTACATTTTTTGATGACACAAAGATTCTTTTATTATAGATATAAAAAAGTAAATAAGAAAAAGTTTAACCAACAAACAAAAGTAAGTTATGAATTTATGCTTGGAAATTACATTTTTATTTTAAATCCTCTTACACACCTATAAGCTTTGCTTGTAGATAAACTAATTTAAATAGCAAATTAAAAACTGTTTTTCTGTTAATTAAAAATGTTTCACCAATTAATCTTTAAAATGCACTTGTATTTATAACTTTTAATATTTTGTCATGTAAAAATAATAATTACATGATTAAAATAAAATTACATGTGTAAATTAAAGGAAAAGATAATACAAAAATTAAACTCAGTAAATTTAAAATGCAAATATGAAAAACTATGAATATATATATATGTGTGTGTATAAATTTAAATATTGCTCACATTATGAGCAAGAGGTGCAGATTTTAGGGATGTAGGATTTTAAAGAGTTTGCTGCATTATTGAAAAAAAGAGAAAGGGCTCCCTTCTAAGAATCTCTTCATGGTTATTTTTGTATGTATATCCTCTTATAAGAATTATATCTGCTATCACACACAATAAGTTGTTGATTTGATCAGTTATTGCAGACTTTTGACCTAAGCTGTAATAGTTAGTCCTTGTTTCAAACAAAATCTGAAGCTCTACTGAACATTTTCTAGTAAATAATATATCAAGATTGTGGTATCTATGTTGTTTTACATACAATACATTGTTTTTGATTAGGATTAATAGAATCAGTTATAATTTTTGAAAAATAATTTATTTAAAATTAGAAAATCTTTAAAAAGTTCATAAATTTCAGTTTTATAAAATTTATATGAAATTACAGGTATAAAAATTTTCAGGATAGTTTTATAAAAAGGATGACAACACGATAAAAGATCTGATAAATTAAAAAATAATAATAGATGAAGAATTTCTGGATCTGAATAAAAAAACAACTGGCTGACAGAATAGTGTATAACATGAATTTTTAAAAAATATTAATAAAACTGAATTTACATTTATAGAAAACAAGGTTAGTCATTTTTATTTTGTTTCAGAAAAAAAAAGAAAAAAAAAATTACTATATGTAAGCTTTTTAAGGCAGTTGTTTTTGTTTTGTTTTTTTAATGGCCTAAAGAACATCAGGTTTATTGCTTTACAAATTTTACTGAGATACTTAAGTATCACCTTATATTCAGAATTTTCAAAAATCTTACATATGTCTGGCTCAGCTGAAGGTAACTGATTTTTGAGAAACTTTTAATAAATTATTAGAGATTTAATCACTTTTAAATATGATAGCTTGAGATCAAAAAAGAAAGAGGAACAGGATATATTTTCATCATAAATAGTCAGATATCATTTTTATTCTATTAATATTATGCTATTCTTCATTATAAACATTTCAACTAAGTTTCAGAAAATCTTTACAAAAGTTCACTAAGTTTTACTTCTAATCATATAACTCTGTCAGTCAAATATGCCACAAAAATTCAACTGCAGTGTAAAAATTGTCTTGATGTTGATTCCATTATTTTTCCATATATTAGTCAGAACTGTTAATGAAGCTTAACTATTATAAGGCAGAATCTCAAATAGTTGATTTTTATTTAACATTTCAAGATCTTATGAATCATCATTTCCACATTGTTCATATCAGTAAGGCAGCCATTTTGAAGGGAAAGAAAAAGGGGAATTCAACTTAAGAAAATTCATCTAGCTCCTTACAAAGTGCTTTGGTAATTTACTGACTGTAAATTATATCGATAATTAACTAAAAATAGCTTTATAGGACTCTATGGCTTCATAATTGTGACTAGGATTCCACACCAAACAGAGATGAAGAATGCTTAGAATGCTTAAGCTTTTTAATATAGTACCTAATCTTGGCAAATAAATTTAACCAAATACTATTTGATTGTATGGTTTATTGTTATGTGTTAAATATGATTCTAGACAAGTCCATTTGTCATATAAGATAACAAATAGAATCTAGTTTCTCATTATAAATAATGAGTCTTCTCCATCAATGTCATGTTAGTCACATTTTTTCCCTGTAGCATGGTGAATTTGCAGTGTCAGATTCTTTCTTATCACAGCTAAAAAATATGTTAAATATTATTATTAAATATGCACAAGAGTTCTTCTATATATTGAATATGAATACTGTAAATGCTCTAAATCTATGTTAACCAGTGGTGCCAACTTATATCGGCCCAATCCCACATAATAATTGGCACTGAAGAATTAATTGCCAAACATATTTTAAGTGGATAATACTATCAACACAAGAATTTGCAACCAGTAGTGTAGTTGTGAAAAAAACAGAAGGTATACGTTCTAAGCAGAGGGTATACACTCAAGGCAGAGGGTATACCCTAGTGCAGTGGTTCCCAAACTTTTTGACTGGCGGAACCCTTTTCAGAATGAATTTCTATAGCGGAGCCCCTGAAGTCGACCATACCGTATGTTACAAGGTAACGTTTTTTAGTTGCATTGCTACTGAGCACAGAAGAGGGGATGATTAGTAATCTAAACAATTGTGCATTGTCCCAGAAATATAAAATTATATTTTGAAACTGTTACTTTAATTCTGAATTTATTTTCAATTACCATCAATACAGATGGAGTTGTCAAAATTTTACAAACCTACACAGGGACGCGCCAGCAGTGTCCGGCACCTGTGTGCAGAACTTCACTTAGCACCCTTTATTCGTAAGCCCCCCCCCCCCCCCCCTCACACAGCATTTTTGTCTATGAGGTTTAGAGAGACTATAGTTTGCCCATCTATACTAATAAAAGAAGAGAGTTTGTCTCTCTGTTTGTTGGCGACGACTTGAAAAATCTACCAAACGTAGAAGTCTGAACTTTTAGGTGAGGATAGTCCAAGGTAAATTCTAATGTACTCAAAGCTGAGATTTTGATTTTTTCATAATTAGGAGATACATTAATTAAAACTCGCAATTAAAATGTGTCTGCCTAAAAAACAAAGGTGCGGTCCATGTCAGAAACCCATTCAGAAGAGAGAAAGCAGAGAAGATGCGAAAGTGGTTCCCCCATCCGTCTTTCTAAACGTGCATCGCCTGAACAGTTCAAAATATGGAAAACGAAAGATACGAAACAACATTTACATTCTTTAAGCTTTCTAACGGAACAACCCATTTCAAAAAAAAAAAAAAAAAAAAGAAAGTAAAATGAAATCTCAAATTCTTGTTTGTTTTTTTTCCTCGTTTTACGAAGCCCACATCCGTTTAACTAACAGAAACATGGAAAAACTGATTACATCGAATTAATGATCGCACTTTTTCATTTAAAACACCGCAATCTGTTCAAGAAAATATAAATATTAACCCTTTCAAAAAAAAAAATTGGCGAGAGCCGTTTCGGTATTTTTGCAATTTTCACTATCTTTAAGAATCTGCATCCGCGCTTCTGACCAAAACATGAAAATATTAGAAATACCACAACTTATCTACGTTCATTTTCCATTTGGACACTCCCACAAATTAACTTGTGCTAGCCGTGATTCAATTTTATTATAGTGTATAATTTCCATATGTTTGCATTTTTCAAGTTGATTTCCTATCAGTCCAGAAAATCTTTTAGGACCCATTGTTGTTCAATCGAGATGTTGAAATAAGCATCTAAAAAAAAATTTGTTTGCACGTAGTAAGCAATTTATCCATTGTAAAGGTTTTGTGGGGGACCTCAGACGAGGGCGGTAGTGTAACGTTGTCTCCTCAGAGGCTTGATGATAAAGAGTTTAGCAAAATGAAAATTGAAGGTTTTTATTTTCGTAAAACAACAAAATCTCTTGGCTAAATAAAATGTCAACACTGACACAACAAAATACGTAAGAACGTAATCTGATAAAATGAAGTTTTAGTGAAGTAGTAGAATCTAATAAAAGTTCTTGACAGAATAATAATCAGAGTTCAAATTAGATATTTAAAGAATCTCTGTAAAACACAATGGCTCCTCAAAGAAAATATTGTTCTTTAGAAGCACTTGACTAGCAGTCACCTGTTCAATCAACTCCTCTGTTGACAAACCCAGCTGTAATGCAGCTGCCCGGCCTAGTTGCCTTTGAGAGAACAATTGGGTCTCTCCCTCAGACTCGACTCTCCGAGAATATGCTCCGTAAAAAGCCTAGAGAGAACGTTTCTCTCCCCCAGGTTAAAGAACCTCTTCCGAGTTTTAGACTTAACTAACCAACTCATCTGCTAACTCTTGATCTCCTCAGATCTTAATTTCTCTCTGGAAAACAATGTGAGTCTCCAACATCCACTGGCATTGGTTCACCTGTTAAAATCCTTTTGACAGTTACCCGTCTAATGGCTAGGCTAGGCCCCACCCACATTTTGCACACAAAACTCTCCTGGTCGAGGAGTACTTACTCGCATATCTCGGTGTATCAAAGTGAAACCCAGGTGGCCGTTCTTTTATCGACGCTGTTCCAAAGTGTCACCTTCGTATGATCAATCGTGCTGGAGTTATTTACTTTTATGTTGCCGGCAAACGCTGGGACTTAGACCGATTTTTGAGTGCCTCTTACGAATACATGGGATCTCCATGGGACATGGGAACTGTGAAAAGGCTAAGTTTCCACAGTTTTTTCAATCTTGCGCTTCCAATATTTTGATAACTCTAGTTTTCTGTCCTGTATTAAGGGCGGTTTCGTCGCACCCAGTAAGTTTCAAATTTGAAATGTCCATCATTATTTTGAAAATACACCAAAATTCCATTGGCTATATTAATAGCAGGGGAAGATATCAATGAAATATGACCAACATATTTTGATCCTGGTTTTTGAACTAAAACCATGTGTTATTACTATGGTTCTTTCAACTGCTTGATTGTCAAATTCAGGGTCAGTAGAACTATCGATTGAACTATTACCTTCCAAGCTATCTTTCTTCAGTTCGTGAGACATTCATCAAAACATCACATTTTTATTTTAAAATAACTTTTTATTTCCTTGATATTCCTTTTTCCAGTCTTGCTACACTGCGTATTAGTACTTTCTCAGTAGTTTCTATATCTATTGATCCAGCTGACATAATTTTTTCCTCTCTTTGGTCTTTGTGAAAGTTACGTTCTTGTTCGGATACATGACAATATTTTGTGCATTTACACAAAGAAAGGTTTTTTGACAATTACCTAAAATTTTACAGTTTTATATTGGATGTGGTGGAATTATTCTTTCTACTATTAATATTTTTCTTCAAATTTTGGCATTTCTCATGATAGTCTAATCATTTTTATGTGTGTATCAGAAACCATTGGAATTGAAGCTAACAACCATACACTTTTAATTGTATCAGCAATGCCTTAAATATTTCAGAAACAGTGTGTTCCAGATTGCAGCTGTCAAATTTAAGTTAAATTGAACTCATAAGTAATGTTTCATAACATCTTCATACGTTGGCAGAAGACGACAGTCTAATGTTAATTGTTTTGGTTCACGAAACACAAGATACTTTAACAAATTTCTAGTTTTAGGTATGTTAGCAGACATTGTCACATTTGACACTGACCGTTTATTAAAAAATAATCGACGAAACTGCTAACACACAAACACCACTCCTCGATAACTTGAACTAACATTTTATGACTCGCAGTCAAGTAAAACAGAAACAATGAAAACCAACGCCTACTACGCTGGCTTCAGCCAATGTCAAATAAAGTGGGGCCATCTTTTCCATGACATTCAAACTATATTATTCTCTTTATTACAGTGCTTTATTACACTTCATTAATTTAATTTTGCAAAATATAAACTTATTAATAAGCTTAAAATACTTTTAATGCAATTATTGGGTTTTATTCTTTTTTTAGGGAAAATCAGACGCTTTGAGGAACCGGAAAATGTCATTTTAAAATTAACAGGAAAATATTTTCCTTCTGTGGAGTTAAAGAGGGAAAAAATTCGCTATTAGAATATAAAATTCGAAACTTCGTATTTTAGTTCCATCCTAATATACACTGCCGAAGGCAGTGGAGCTAACAATATTACGTTCGTTTGGAAAGATTTTTGTTAACAAATATAAAATCGAAACAAAACAGAGGGTATGTAGCAAACCCAGCGTAAGGAATAACCCTGGGAATAAAAGAATGAAAGATATTGAGATTCGCCAGGGATGGCTCAGTCGGTAGAGCATTGGTGGCTTTAGCCAAGATATCCCTGATTCGAATCCTGACCCGAACTTTTTTCACCCACTTGGAAATTTACTACTGTTGTGATTTATTTACCAATTGAATAACTGTGTTAAAAATTAATCTAATATAAATGAATTTTAGACTAAAAATATAAATAGATTTTAAATTTTACACCTGCATATAAAAGTTAAATGAATAAATTTAGGGAAACAATTTCAAATATTTTATATTTCAAATGTAAGATCTCATTAGCCCCAATATTAGGATCGTTTTTAATTAATTTCATTTAAAAATATAAAACCAGCCAACACTTGTATTTCAGTATATTTAAGGTTATTATCACGGGACCAGGTAGGTCAGCTAGTAGGACATAAAATGGACGGGAATTTAAAACTCTCTCTCTCCTTTTTAAAAAATAAATCTATTTTTTGGTGTATTACAGTACAGCCATCATTGTAGCTCCTAAGTTATTTATGTGTAAATTGATTTTTTTCTGCTAATGCAATCTCTAGCATCTAATGCTATATATAATGCTAGTGTTCATGTATTTCAATTTTATGTTCTGAATTGAAAGGAACAAATCTTATAATCATCACATTTATTTATCCGGCATCTGATTGGTATGGGCGTACGTAAACCACCCCTTCTAAATCTTTTGGAAAATAAGAAATTTTGGATGTTTTTGGCCCAATTTAACCTATTTTCATCATTCTCCACTCCCGGCAACCCCTTAAGAAAAATCTTGCGTACGCCATGAATGATATGTTTAGAGTAGATAAGACAGAATAGATAAAAAAAAAAATATTTCCTTTGCCCGAAGGTCTAAACTCGAATGACCGAAAAAAAACATGCAATTTTTGTTCAATACATAATAGTTTCTACAGAAGTGATCATTCGTAGGGTCGTTGAAAAAATCGTTCTTCGGAAGCCTAAAATAGACTATTTAATGAATGAGAAAATCACAGCTTTAAACCTGCTCTATGGAATTCAAAAACCTTCGCAAACGGCTGATGCTTCATTTTTACCAATTAAACAATTAAAAGTTGTCCCATAGTCACGCCAGTCTCTCCAATTTAAAATATATGCATTGAACAGAACGTTCAGTTCAGAAGTTCTAGTTTTACATTGTTTCTCTAATTTATTAATTAGACGACCCAGAAGTAGAATTTTAAAAAATGGATAAAGAAGAATTAAATGATAATGAGTAAATTTGTTTCATGTAAATTTACAAAACATAATTAAGCTGTCAGAAAAATGTAACATAATATATAATTAAACTAGTATATAATCCCCGTCAAAAATGACGGAAAGTGATAAATCTTCAAAACAATAGTTAAAAAAATATTTTTCTGACTTAAAAAAAAAAAAAAGATGCCTCATGCGTTTTGTTAATCAAAAAGTATTATTCTTTTATTTTTTATGATTAGAGCAAAGAAATTATGTAAACTACAATTTAGTCACCAGTGCTTAAACGCTACATTTCCAGCTACACATTCTATGACGAAAATGCTCGATTAGGTTCCCTCTACATTAAAAATTTGTTGTTTAGCGGGGGGTTTTTTTCGCTACAAACTATGTTAAAATTCATAATTTTATCTGCAAGATAATTAAAATATGTTGCACCGATAAGAAATACTCATTTTATTTGAAATGTCTTCAAATCTGATGAAATGCATTGTAAAAAAACTACAATTACAACAGAAAGTTGACGGCAAAAGAATTAGCAAGAAACATAAGCTCCTAATTTATTGGAAATTCACGCGGCCTACAGAGGCGCTACTCGCAGCCTTCGGTGCAGAAAAAATTTTCTCTTTAACCCTTTATCTACTGACAGTACTTATAAGTACCATTAAAATAACTTGTCATAAAATTAATTTAATACATCAATTAGTAGTAATACAATTTATAATGAGTTATAGATGCATTACTTTATGATGTTCCAAAAGCATTATGGGTTACACAAAATAAAATATTTTTTAAAGGATGATTTCTTTGGCCTTTGCATCTTTTCAGCTTTCTTGGCATTGGAGGGGGGGAGGGAGGGATTTTTCAATTCAGAAATATTTCTATATTTCTATTGTAAGAACATTATATTTGTAGATTTCCTAATTCTTAATTCTGATTTCCTAATTCCTAGAAAATACTAAGAAAAATATTTAAAATAAAAGATTTGAGTGGAGTGGGGTTAGAAATATTACACAATATCCCTATAAATTCAAATTTAATGAATCCTTCAATCTTTCTAAAATCCTTCTAGAATTTATTAAATGATTATGTAAATCTTCTAATTTTGTTTCAAAAATTCACGAAAAATACTTTAGAAGATGAAATTTTCATGAATTCATAATTTAGTACATAAAGGGTTAATTTCCCTTTAACCCGGCAGAACTCGCTAGTGAGAATGCCCAATTGCTTTTCTTTTACTTTACATTCATATAATATCAACTTTTTTTGGTTGGCTTAGTACTTTTATTCACAAAATAAGTAAAATAATTGAAAAACATTTTGAAATTTTAATTAAAATGAAACATGATTTAAATAAGAGTCTTAAAAAAGTACGACTGCTGTGAGAGAAAATCTCATGCAGCGAGTTCTCCCGGGTTAACCCGTTAATAGTCGCGCGTTGGTCTTTTCCCCGCCCGAAATTCGCTATCTTCCTGTAACTCATTTCCTGTTAAATTTACGATAGCCAAATTCCGTGTAGCTGACCTTGAGTGTTCACACTCTTGTGTAGTAAAATTGCAAGTCATTCCTGCTATTTCTTAGCATTTTATCGCATTCTTAAGTTTCAATCGGTCTAAATGACCGCGTTGCGACCACTTGTGTTAGTTGAATTTTTCCCCCTCGGGTTCATCCTTTCCCATTTCCGCGAAATCTGCGGGGGAAAGTTTCTTCGAAGTGCGGGCTCTCTGTCTGTTGTTATTTCGTCTTTCTTCTTTCTGCTATTATTTTACCCGTTCATAGAGTACTTTTTTTACTTTTAGAATGTTACTTAAAATTGTTTTATTATATTAGTTGTGAAGTCAGTTCGCACAAAAAACTGATTGATGGTCACTTACATTATTTTTTTTTCATTGTCAAACATTGCAGGAATAAATTCTCAAATTGATAATCGTTTAAATATGGAAAGCAATGGAAATTCATCATCATTATTTGAAAGAAGTTGCTTTCCATTTATTACCGGAACATATAAATAATAATAAAAAAAAACCCGACAATAACACAGCCAAACCATTAAAAAAAGAGAAGAGAATTTTGTGGGAATCAGTAAAAAAATTGCCGTATCTCCAAAATCTGAAAAGTATCGTTTTTGTACAATAAAACAAACTCAAAAGATAAAACAGTTTTCTCAGAAATGTAGTATGTATATCTGCGAAGAACATACATATAATTTATTTGCACAATAATGAGAACTTTATAATGTAGGTTAGAAATTACGCAAATAAAAATCTCTTTTGGATAATTCAGTGAATATTTATACTATGATTATAAAAAATATTTTAAGTATTTTTCTAAAATTTATCTATTTTTAAATTTTCATACTGTAAGTAAAAACACTTTTTTTTTTAACAATGCCGCAGAAAATGTTTTTTTTTTATTATTATTGAAATCCAATATAGGCTTGGGGACGGTATCTAACAAATTTAAATTTGTTGTCCTTCATCAACTGTTCAAACTATTTTTCAGAATGTTTTTCAGAATGCGAGAGAAAATTCATTTAAATAAAATTATTGCTGCGTATTTATAATTTCGGAGAAAAATTTCTTATTGTTTTTATTATTTTAATGAATGTTATTATAAAACGATAAATTATAACAATAATACCTTATTATGAAATGTACAATTGAATATTTATTTTAATTAAATAGTTGCTGTAAAATACATCCCTATTAAGATGAACCTTTCAGTGATTCTATTAAAATGATTCATCCATCTAAGGATTTAAATCTACAATTGCAAATGTATTTAAATTAAATATATAATTTCAATAACTTATTATTCGCTTTATATAAGCGAAGTTCGTATCCAGAGTTTTTATTCAGGGGCGCTGCTCCCACCCTGAAATAAGTAGAAAAACTACAAATCGTGCATTTTCATTTGAAAAATGGATTTAATCATAAAATCTCGAGAGCCCCCCCCCACCCCTTCCTCTCCCCCCTCATACACACATAGACACCCCACAAAATAAATAAATAAAACGTAGTTACAACATTTACATTTATAATTTCGAAATTAAGTAATTTTTACCTTTTTCTTTATTATATATATATATATATATATATATATATAGTATGCTGGCGAATTAGTGGTATTGTATTTGATTCGCTGTTGCATGTCATAGGTTCCATTTTTATTTTCAGTTTAATTGTTCAATTTAATGTCAGTGTAATATATTGATGCTAAATTTATTAATTTTATTTTATTAAATGGATATAGAGTGCCGGAGTATCATAAAAATCTACTTGACTCTGATTCTGTCCTTCCAAAAAAAAATAAAAATACCCCTATCACGAATTTAGATTCATATTCCTAAATGTTTTCCTACTAATTATTGATTCATAGTAACATCAGAAATTCAATCAAATCATTTACTATTTACTTTTAAGTATTTATGAAAAACGAAGAAAGAGTTATTAAAAACATTTATCTAGATGCCAACTGAATATATACTTAAGCGAAATAAATAATTTGCTGTAAAAGGTTGTAAAATGAATAATTGCTGTAATCTTTTAAAGTTCAGTCAATATTTTCACCCTACCTTATCCATTTTCGATCATCTGATAACACCGGCAAGTTTCCCCTTCGTTTTCGGCCTGCTGGTAACGGCGGCAAATGGACCGAACGCGACTACTAACGTTCTAAAAAATGCCGCGACTACTCTCGGGTTAAATAACGCTAAAGTGCCATTGAAATAATTCTTTATTGTAAATGCATTTGAAAGTTTCAAATTCGGATAATTTTTACTTTGTCCTATAAGACAGAAAACAAATGTCACAGGAAATCTGAAATTGTGGAAAAGATTAATCATTCTGAATAAATTAAAAATACATGTAATGTAATGTGCTTGAACGGACCTTTTAACCTTTTTAGAGTGAAAGTTATATCTTTTATCCACCAGATGGCGATAGTTATCCGTTATTTTTAATTCAGAACTTGTTGTTGATGATGATTTGGCCCTTAAATTTAGAACTTAATAGTTTTTGAAGGTTTCAAACAAAGTTAAAATATTTAAAGATTTTAATAAACTATTACAAATATTTTAAGACCAGCATCGGCTTTAACCTGTATTTTTTTTTAATGAAGCGTTCAAAGAGTCATACATTGGTTTGTAGATTTGCTGGAATTTGAATCAGAATGGCTACAGTATCGTCTGTTTAGATCTGATTTCTATGTTTATAATAGCTTAATTTTAATTTAGAACTTAATACATTATAAAATGATATGATACACATGTTTTATGTGAAAATATGCTGAACAGACATGATTTCAAATAGAAAAAATTATCATTTAGCCGTCATATGCTAGGATATGTTTTTCATTAAGCCTAACATGGCGTTTAGCTATGGTCGATTCGCAGACCAGAGTGGTTCGCACCGGCATGGTTCTGACGTTTCCTGCACTCAGATTTTATTATAAGTAGATAATTTTTTTTAAAGTATTTTTTCCTCAACTGAAATTTTTGGCGCCTTTACTACTTCGGCGCCAGTGTGCATCGCACACTTTGCACACCGGGTCGGCGCTCCCCTGAACCTACAGTTAAAAAACCTCCAAAACTCAAGCTTAAATTTGCTTTTCAAAACATTTATAACATGAATAAACATTTGCTTTGCATTAAATTTTACATTATTAGAGTGACAAACCATAGCGCATAAACGCTTAATGTAATAGGATGGTTTTGCATAAATGTCTGAATTCAGGTCCAGTTGATAGTAATTCCAGGTGAATGTTAGATTCAAAGAATGCATTCAAAAGACTTCTGTATTTCGATTTGGTTTGAAAGTAAGATCTTTAACACTACGACATATACCAAGGAATTTCACTCAAGTTTTATAAAAATATTTCAGACCAGTAATTTTTATTTAAAACTATTTAACTCTTTTATTTAACTTATTTCTGTTTGATTTATATTTACTTATTTTATGAAAATTTTCTGGTTCAAATCAAAATATTTTCATTTGGTACCACCAAATAACTGGTTGTTGTTGGTATATTTAGTGTAACTTGCTACGATATGTCAAATCAACGAGGACCTCAGTGTTTCACTGAGTGTAAGCTGGATATTTTTTTGATAATGCTGAACACATTTAGAGTTGTCCAAAGCCTTTTCTATTCAGTTGTTTGAAGAGTTTTTTAAAGCTGTAGGATGCCCCTGAATATTTATTTATTTGTATACTTTTTTATCTGGTGTTGTTTGTATCCCTTTTTAACAGAAGGGACGTAATAGATATTGTTTGACTCAGAATCCGACCAATACATATTTCATCTTAAAAGAAAAGTTTGGTAAATGAATCGGAAATTGTGACAGATTTTCATTGCAATGATAGATACATTTATTTCATTTTGCTAAACATATCGGGGAAAAATATGAAATTAGAATTCACACAATCTTCATTAGTTAAAAGTTTTACCAGTTTAAGAGTTATGATTCTTTTAATATCCAACTCTGCAGTTATAACAATCGTGTAAACGCTCTTCGTGGACAATACCATCTTATTTCAGTATGTAGTTGTAGGAGCGGATGCCGGCATCGAATAACTTCATACATAAGCTTAAAAAGTTTGATTTTAGTTTATTAATTTAATGGCAGCATTTAACCTTTTCATGAGTTCAGAAGACATTTTCCTGGTGATAACATGTATCTATAAAGAATGCAATAGATCGTGTTACAGTGCTTTATCATCTCTTTAATTTTTGTAATGGCATTTTGACCCGTCATTGCTTTCACATCATCTGTGCATTCATGTTCATATGTGTTTTCCTAGATATTAATCAAAAATTATTTTGCCCTTTAGTGCGTTGGTTTGTGGTGATCTAGAAAATATATGATCTTAATAGCTTTGTGAAACATCTTCAGACTGGCGTTAGTAAGGCACTTAATTTTAATCAAGTTAATGTTTTTAAACACCATAATAATAGAAAAGTCAAGTTAAGTTCCTGGTGCCCGTTTCAAAAAAGTCAGTTAAAGCTCTTAAATTACATGGTCTGAACGGGATATTAGTATATGTAACAGAAAAATACTAACAAAACTGCTAATCCAGTGACTTCAGTAGATTCATTCATTTGTAGTGCAAATTTCGTACATCTGAAGATGCTGTTAAGTGTTCTTTTACGTCACCTGTTATAGAGTTAATTAAAAAAAAGTGATTTATTTGACAAGGCAATATTGACACTAAATTAACAACTTTTTCATAAAGCAAATTCATGACAATATCAATTTTACAAAGTTTATTAAATAAAAATCTTTGCAGTTATATGATCTTCACAAACTCAAGCGACTCATTAAAATATCAGGTAAGCACCGTCTTAAGGGGACCGGGAAAGCCCTATCTCGCCATGTTAAATTCACCAACTTTATGTACCTTTTTCTCAGAAATGGTGAAAGATACAGTTCTAGATTTTTTAGAGTAGTTAGAATAGCATGCTTTACGCAAACAGACTGTTTTCTTTCTAAGTGAAACTCAAAATTAATTATTTATTGAAAGTCACTTTAAAATTAGCATTTTTGGTACGATTTCACTGCCTAAAATAAATAATTCTCAACAAATAATTAAATCCCTGTGTTAAACTATACAATATAACATAAGTATTTAAAAAATATATGAGTTCTTAAGTTTAATAGATATTGAAAAAAAGGAACATAAAAATGAAAAATCCAAGTTTTGAGAAAAAGTCAAAGATTTAAATGGCCATTAAGCTGTGAAGTACTCTTACAAAAAAGAATGAATAATTTCAACACTTATTTTTTTATATATAAATATGTACGACACATCGTTGGAAAGATAAAAGTTTAAACTATTTAATGATATAAAAAAGTAAAAATTGATCTTTTGGTTGAATTTTGCTTTCCCGGTCCCCTAACAGGGGTGACGGGGTCTAACAAGGTAAATTTCTATCACTACTTATAGAACATTATTTTTGTCCTAATTAATCACAGTGATTAAATAGGACAAGAACAAAATTTTAAGTTAGTTGTAGAAGTGTATCTTATTGCCTATTTCGCACCTGTGAAGCCTGCACCTATGTCCAGGGCATTTCATATATGTTTTAACAAGTGTTGTGATATTTTCTTTTGAAGCATGCATACATTACTTTGCCCTTCATATTGAAAAAAAATCAGGCGCTTTATCTTTCAAATCAGACTGATTTCTTTCGGAATGATGACGTAGATGAGCATGGAACGAGGAGTCATTGGATAACACTTCACCTTAAGTCACACTAAGAGGAGGATTTGGGATATTCAAATATCCAAATTTTCCTTCAAAATACAATTTCTGGCTTTCTTACAGTAAGTTTACGTTTGATTCTCCATTTATCGCATTTTTTGATTGGAAAACGTAAAAATAGAGTGTAAATTCATACTTGCACCAAAAATTTTAAAGAAAATATAACTTAGTTAATTAAAAGAGTTCAGATTGTTGAAGATAGTGACCATCAATGCAGAAATACTTTTGTAACAAAAGAATCTGTTCCCATTTTTGAAAAAAAAAAAAAAAAAAAAAAAAAAAACCTTGCTTTTTAAATGTGTTGGTTTTGTTCAAATTTTCATTATTTACCTAAAGTGTGGCGGAGCCCCTGGAAAGTTCACAAGGAGAGCACAGTTTGGGAACCTCTGCCCTAGTGTATATGTACTATACCTTTCTTGAGAAACAGAGGGTATACGGTGTTCCTTAAAAAAATCCAGAGGGTATACAGTGTATACCCTCCACTACATCCCTGTTAGCAATCCCTCCCCAAATCCAAAGAAAAAAAATTAGGCATATTATTTTTCCTAAAACATTTAAGCCCAATTAATATTTTTCAAAAGTTGATGCCACTATAGCCCTTTGACTGAGTTTCGTTATGCTATGTATGGTTAATGAGTTTTATATATGTCATAATTAGTTAAAGGTTAATGTATATATTAACTACATAAAATGCTCACAAGAAATCTCTTTTAAAAAAATATATATTTATGACTATTTTGCTTTGCAGGTTGTGAGTTTGAAAATGGAAGGCTTTAAAGTGATAAAACAGACATTTTCGGTGTCTGTTTCATAAAAAACTGAATAATTTCAGCACTGTGATGAATTCACTCAAGAATGATAACAAAAGACTGTCCTCTGAAAATTTGCCTGTGTTTTTCACAGGCCTTGCTGAAACTGTTAAGAAAGAGACAAAAATACCTTTACTGTGCATTCTGTGTGGGAGCAGTTTGGTAAATAAAGCAAATAATAATGGAAATTCACTAGAGAAAAGTAATAGTTATAATGGCTGTGAAAATTGTGCTAAAAACTTTGATAACATAAAAGCAGCCTTAGAATTATTATCTAAAATTTCTTCAAATCCTTCAACAACAATTTCATCTCCAGAATTAAAGAATGATAATGCAAATATCAATAGAAACAAGTAAGTATTCATTTATATATATATATATATATATATAGAGAGAGAGAGAGAGAGAGAGAGAGAGAGAGAGAAAGTTCGGTGAATGAATTTTTATTTCAAATACAGTATTGTGCAGCATCAAATACAATTTACTGTCCTTCAAAATAATCCCCATGGATGGTAATGCACTGTTGGGAATGAGTATATAAGTCCTTGAAACTCCTGTAAAACAGTTCTTTCGGAATGGCTTTCAACTTGGCCGTCACGACGGCAGAGTCCGTCGTCGCCTAAAAAAAACCAAGGTACGGTCGGAAAAATCATGCATAAAGACAATACTTTTTGCATTCTTCGACTCTAAGGGTCTCATTCACAAAAATTCCTCCCTGAGAGTACCACATTGAATGCTGTTGCCTACGCCGATGTTCTGAAGCGTTTACTGCAATGGATCCATCATGTTCGCCCTGAGTACACCACGCAAGGCTCCTGGACTCTTCTCCACGATAAAGCCCGCCCACACACCGCCTTGGTTGTATGGCAGTTTTTGGCCGCGAATGGAGTTGTGACACTTGATCATCTCCCTTATTCACTTGATTTGGCACCTGCAGACTTCTTCTTCTTCCCCAGATTGAAGTCAGCACTGAAGGGAAAAAAATTTATGGACTTCACCAACATTCAACGCAATGTGACGGCCGAGCTCAAAGCCATTCCGAAAGAACTGTTTTGCAGGAGTTATATACTCATTCGCAACAGTGCATTACCATCCATGGAGATTATTTTGAAGGACAGTAATTTGTATTTGATGCTGTACAATACTGTATTTGAAATAAAAATTCATTCACCGAACTTTCTGGCCACAGGTTGTATATATATATATATATATATATATATTATATATATATATATATATATGCTCATAAAAATTATTGTATAATCCAATGTAACCTTTGTTTATCCATTATTAGACTTTTTTTTTATCAATTGCATTTTGTTGAAGTTTAATAAACACAGATTTTCTAGTGCAATCAAGATTAATGGTAAAATAATAAAGTTTTCTGAATGAAAGTTTTTTATTAACCCATTAACCGCTGGTGTTGCGTTCACGCAACAGTCAAAATAAATTCGTATAAAAAATTAGTTATCAAATGAATTTTATATTAATAGTAATTTTTGAGTAGGGTATATTATGGTTACTAATTCAATAGAAAAATATTTTCTTTTAACATATTTTTTCTATTTAATAACAAGTTCGAAACTTAAAGCATTTTTAAACGAAAACTTTCACGTTGTCTTTTTCGCAGAAGAAATATAGTTAGACAAACGTAAGCTTTAGAGTAAATCTATTTTTAGACAAGGTCAAAGTACATAAGAACATTAAACAAATCAGTTGCTTTCGTTTTAATGGGGGAGGAAGAGATAATAGGTGTTGCGTTTACGCAATGTCAGCAGAAAAGAGGTAGTTCCAGTACTCACTCGTATTGTTCGAATCTGTGGATTTTTTTCTTATTCCGTGCTCACAGAAATGCTTCAAATACATATCTTACGTTCTTCGAAGGTCTTCAAAGAATTTTTAATAAAGATTCATATAATTATGACGGGAACGAAACAAATATTATCGTTATTTTATCAGAAATAGCAGAAATTATTGATGAAGAAGGAAATAATAATAGATCAAAAAGGGATAATGATATTTTACCTTTCGATACTGCTGGCGAAATTGAAATGTGCGTGAAAAAGAAGTTTGTATCCTCTAAAAGTAGTGCAAATCACACATACAAAAAAACTGGAGATTTGGAGAGGATAAAGGTAGAAAAATTGATTATGACTCAGCCAAAATATGAAGAAAAAATAAAACCTTGACCAATGCGAGAAGGTAAAGATTATGTTCGAAAATAAATACTGTCACTTAGATTTCCGACGGACAATTATTTTACCACAATTCTGGTGCCATTGTGGCAGTTGGGAAATCAAATTAATTGGCTTCATAAACGTACTACTGCCCCTGAAATGGTTAATTGTCAAGTCCGATGACAGCGAAAGACTGCATTGTAAACAATGCCATAGCCAGAATATTTATCGCTTCAGTACATTTGTGATGTTGATTTACATCATAAGTGTAGCGAATATTTTGATACTTGAAACTGTTTTCTGTATATGATGAGTAATTAAAAAAAAAATAATAATAATAATAATTTTAATAATAAATTACATTAGAGTGATTGCTTGCTGTCTAAATTATAAAGAAGGTAAACAAATCTTACAATGCTCATATATGCAAGAAAATCCTGCTGATGCTCAATTGAGCTCAATAAACATCAGTACTCTTATTCCGCTGACGTTGCGTGAACGCAACACTCCATTTTTCGTAAGCTAACACAAATTTTGTTATTTCCACTATAAATTAATGTTATATATGTTCAAATGAATAACCAATATCATTTGTATAAAAATTTTTTAACCCCTTATAGTTTTGGCGGTTAATGGGTTAAAGCAAAACCTCCATTGGAATAATCTATTAAACATTTTTTTGTTGATTTGAATCACATCTCTTAAAATATAAAAAGCCTATTTTTAAGAACTCAAAGTTGCATTATTTGTTCATAAGTATGTATTTGTGGCAAAAATTGCACATTTTATATGCATGCAAAGAGAAAATGTATAATTTATAAACAATGAGTAAAATATTTATTTTTTATGTATTTTTGTTGTTGTAAAAAAAACTTGTGGGGAAGAAAAGGCTTTTTATCTCGCCTCATCTCAAAAAAGTAACATGGAAAAAATATTTTTATGTCACATTAAATTAGAGAAAGGAATAATATACAGTATAGCCTGCCTATAATGATACTGCATACAAAGGTAATTTATGCAACTCCAGTAAAATTGCTATGAAAACTAATGTACAACAAATCTATCTATAACAATAATTGGTTTTAGCGGGAAACTGTTGATAACGATTATTTTGTCCTATTCAAACTGAACACAATGCATAGTCTTATTATAAAATTTTAAAACTAAATTTTAGGAAATAAATATAATAAAATGCAATGAAAATTAGAAAAGAATTAAACTTCTATTATTTATGGGTACAGATGTCATATTCCCCCCATATTGGCGCAATTTTTTTCAGTTGCCAATTTGGCAAAAACATCAACAGCATAAACAACATAATCCGGGTTACCACATCAAGCAAAATAATGACACTTTGGCGCAAGTTAAGTACCTGTTGCCTATATGATATTGGCGACAGGAAAAAATCGTGCCAATATGGGGCGAATATGACATTTGTACCTATTTATGTATATCCATATATCTTTATTTAATAACTAGCTGACCCATTTGGCATTGCCCAGACCAGGATAACTTTAAAATGTTGAATTCAAACATTTTTCTCCAGGAACGATTTGAAGTGTTGGGGGCCTCACTGCCTCCAACAGCAAACATCCTAAAATTTGTATATTATATTAAAAAAAAAAATCTATCAAAAAAAGCTAGAATCAAGATCCCCACTGTCTTCAGCAGAGTACAACCATGCGTACTATGCTTGCTCCAATTTGTTTTTGCAAACGACCTTCGAATTTGTAACACTTTATATTTTCAAACAAAAATCTTTCCAAATAAACCTATTGTTAAACGTCCCACTGTCTTTCGCTGTGTACACCTTCAAATTTGTATGATTTTTTTTTTTTTTTAATGAAAATCTATCCAAACGAACCTGGAGTTAAGGACCCCATTGTAGAGATCTGCACAAGAACGAGCTTGACCTGAGGCCTGTACACGGGGCTATCAAAATGAAGGAAAAATTTCAAATGGGTTGGCAGATTAAAGACAATTCTTTTAACGGGCTGGACCAATGAAAAAAAATAAATAAACGGGCTGGTCTGGGTCGACCAGCACAATAAAAAAATTTAAAAGAATCAAACCAAGGTGCTAAAATACGAACAATTTTCAGTGGATATGACTGGGACGAGGATAATTATAAATGTGCTGCACAAGCTTGATGCTAGATTGACAACATCCAGTGGTGACCATCCCCCCCCCCCCCCCCCAAACCAAATGACGCAAATTTCTCCCCAAAAAAATCTTTGTACATTAACATTGACCCCCCCCCCCTCCCAAACATCAATTGTAAAATATATTCTACTGATAATTTAATAATAGTATTCTTATGTACTATCACACAAACATGAAATAAAAGTTTTAGAAGCATAATAAATATATATATTTTATTATTAGTAATCTGATTGTTTCCATATTTATAAGTCCTGGCTGACAAGCCTGTGTTAATACGTTCACTAGGCTCCAGTTTTCACTGCAATACAAGCATTATTTCAATTAATATAATTCTAAAGATATAATGCAATATTAATGACTGAAGTAATGATTCATACTCTTAATAATTACATTCATATGCGTAATCAATTTTTTTTTTAATATTAGAAAAATCAATTCTTTTTAGCTAAAAAGAATACTGTGTACTTATTTTGCCCATTTGCTTCTCAGCTAGAGGATATGGAAATTTAGATTCATCCCAGCATCAGTGCTTGTGCCTTGCTTTCCGCAGGACATGAGGATCACTCTTGCAAGGCAGTACTTGTTTCTCGATATCAGTATGATAGCTCGATATTATAGCGACTAGAATACACAGTGTGGAAACCGGCTATCCCTGTAATACTTAAAAAAACGTTAAAATATTGTATACCTTAAATGTGCAATGATGCTGCTGCAATATGCAGATCGCAGCGACATCTGCAAAATATTTTCTACAACTGCAAGAAATTGCTAGTCTATACAATGTAATATTAGTAATACGAAAATCTCGCAGATATTAGCAGTATCGTCGCACATTTAAGGGATACAAATTTTTAGCACTGTTTGGATAGCATATTTCCACACTAGGTATTCTAGATGCTGTACTCAATATATTACACTTAATGAGTCATTTTTAAATAATAAATAAGTACAGTATAAACTTGAAGAATTTTTTTATCAAAAATTTTAATTTACACATATTATAAAAAATATAAATATATCCCTTCTAAGCATTGGCTAATAGATGATTTCTGAACCGTTAGTCTTTGATAAACAGTTTCAATTTCAAAAATATTTAAAATTAGCTGAAGGATTATGTTATGTGCCATTTGGGTCAAAAAATACATTTTTGAAGACGTTACAAAACTTAACTTTTTATACGTCTCTGGGTCCTATAAGTTATATTTAGTGAAACAGTCCTCATGCTCTGACATGAAAGGGAAAAAATCCTTTTAGTACGACTAACGAGTTACCGAGTTTCAAATTTGGGAAAATTTGGCACTTAACACAGTGCCTGAAAGAATGTACGATTTCGATCTAACCGCACATCACTTCGGGCACCATGTTAAAAGCGAAAAATTTCCAAATTTTAAACTCTCATAACACGGTGAGTTTTGGTCGTACAAAAATGATTTTTTTTTTTTAAATTTGATATATCAGAGCTTCAGGATTGTTTTACCAAATATAAGGCTAATTGTGTCCAACATGATTATTTAGCTGATTTTAAATACTTTTACAATTGGAACTATGCCTAAGCCTAATAATGAAATTATCCATTGGTCGACCAACTTATGGAAAAAACCCACTATATGTTAACAAATATAGAAAACATATTCTAGGAAAAAGGGAAAGGACAACAATTCTATAAAACAAATTTGAAAAACGTTTGAAAGCAAGTAGAAGTAAATTAAAATAATAATAAACTTCATTTTTTTTTCCTTTCCGCAGACTATACAGTTTAACATATGAAAATCATTTTTTCATTATTTTGCGTAAAAGAATAAACTAATCTGAAATACATTATTATATGGAAAAAGTATTTTCAGAAATGCGAGAAGCCACTGAAGTTGTCATAGAGGTCTGCACGGGCCGGAATTTCCAGGCCCGGGCTCTGCCCGAACGAAAACTATCTTGACACAGCCCGATGTAAAAATTAAAAGTTCGGCCCGAGCCCGTTAATATTTTCACTGTTCATTGCCCTACCCAGCCCGTACAAAGCTCAGCAAAAACAGGCCGGGCCCATGGAAAATTCAATTAAATCAGGCCCGATCCATCCCGACTCAATTTTTACAAAAAAATCAGATTTTTCTTAACATACAATTAAGATTCTTTTAAAGAATACTGCATGCATATTTATGAGATAATTTTACAGAACATTTTAAAATTATGATGAGTTTGCAAGAGAGAAAATACACTATAAAAACATTAATGATTACTTCAAGTTTTAAGGATAGTAATCAATAGTAAGGAATTATTAAAAAATTAATGTAGTTTAGAATAAAAGAAAAAAAGGAGGGTTAAAAACATAACATTTGAAGCAGTATAATAAAAAGTAGATTTGTGAAAATATTTCTCTGTCATTTATTAAGGTTTTTCTCAAATCCAAAGAAGATACTTTCTGACGCATTTCTGAATTCATTTCTTTTTGGAAACGCATAAGATTGACAGGTGTTCTTATTCAGAAACTGCGTAATCGAATGGAGTTATCCATTTTTTCATAAAGGCAATATATCTTTGAGAAAATACTGTCAAAGTTAGCATTTTGAATCGACTTTCCAGAAGCGATAGCACGAGAAAGGAGAAAAACCTGCAGTTACATGACAAAAATCTCTTATATCTCGATAAGTCATTTATTTATCAAAAATGGTAAACACTATTCGATTCCAAATCCCTTCAATAGTTAGGCGTGTCAATTTTACACATTTTCAGTTAAAAATTAGTCAAAGATTTGCATTGTTGAGCAGTGAATTTCAGAACCACCTTAAAATATATTTCCAAAGATTCCGGTAACAGAAGTTCATTATTTCTGTTAATATTTTTACAAAACATATTGCCTGCCCTACGCATCCTGACAATAATTAAGTCCAGTTCCGGTTCGACTCAACTATTTAGAAAAAAATTCAAGCCTTATTTCGACCCAGCACGAGTCTGCTGAAAAAATTTAAGCCCGGGCTTAGACACCATGTAACTGTCCGATGCCGATCTCTACGCTGTACATGTTACACTTCTGTATTGATGTTGTCAAACTAGCATCGGCTTGTGACACACAATTATAATTATTCTCGTGAAAGTCATATTCATTGAAAAAGGCTCTTAGTTTATTGGCCTTGTTTAAATTTTTATATCAGGCTGGCCCGTTTATTTTGTTTACATGTCCGGCCCGTTGAAAAAATTGTCGTAATTCTGCTTGCCCGGGACCATACAGACCTCTAAGTTGTCATATATTCAGAAACATTATTAAACTCTTGATTAAACATTTTCCTCTTCTCTTTGAGAGAGAAGACTATATCTCTTTAGAATTATTTGACAAAATTATAAAGCATTTTTTTCACACATTTGGTTGCATGAATGCAAAACTAAGTTATAAAATTTTGCCTAAATATGAATTATGCTTTATATATTTTTTTTAATATGGAAAGAATTGTTTTAGAGATTCTAAGAAGACTTTTTTTTTATGGAAAATATCTTGTCTCAACCATCGTCTGAAAAAAAAAAAAGGAAATATTAAGAATTTAAAAATTCCCACCTCCCCAAAAAAAGTGCTTTTTCTCTAAATTCCCTCCCAAAAATAAATTGTATAACGCACTTTGCATCACCAAACCCACCTCTCTGGGCACCCCTGACAACATCAATACAAAAATGTAACATGTCCTGTGTAGAGATCCGCACCAAGCAGTTTCATTGTGTCTGAATCAGGGCTTAATTTCTTCTTTAGACCCGGGGCGGGCCGGGATCAAGCTTACATATATTTTTTTTTTTCTACTTGCTAAGCCTACATGCAGGATGATGCTGGACTTGATTGTTCCCAAGAGGTCTTGGGTGGGCAGTATGTTTTGCAGGGCTCAAAATGTACCGGAGCAAACCGGAACGATGTTCCAGTTCGTGAAATTGTGACAAATATTGTTCCGGTTCGTGGAATTATTAAAAAATATTATTACAGTTTCATACATATAGCTTATTATGCTCTCTGTAAAGTTTTTTTTCTGATTATTTAGAATCTTGAGTGCATTTTTTTAATTGGTTTTTCTACGGTTAAATATAAATTTGCTGTAGTGTAAAGTCCCGATTATCCGAGTTAATATGGACCAAGCTCTCCTCGGATAAGCAAAAAACTTGTATAAACCGGATTGACACAAATCCTCACCCACTAAGGAGATGAAATATAAATTTTTACTTAATTCATTCATTTTTATGGTACTACGAACATTTCTTTGATGTACATTTCCGTTACTTTTAAGAAATACGAGGAATGAAATTGTTTATTTGAAAAAGCCCTTTATAGTTTTTTGTTTGTTGAATGTCAATTTTGCTGCAGTATTAGGCTACTGCATAGCTACCAATTTCTACCTCTAAAACTTACCAGTAAATTTTGCCTAATTCAATCGCTGAAATCAGAAAAAATTTGTATTCAATTTTAGAGGTAACAAAACTGTACAAATTGGCAGCTATATGATTCTATTTTTGTCATAAAAATTGCAGGTGTAGTCTCTCCTTTCTGCTCAAAGTATTAAACAGTTTTTTTCAATCGAACTTATACCTTTGGAATAATGAACTGATAGCTCCCCTTATTATGAAACACCCATTATAAATGAAATGTTAGGTGAAGATGAAAGAATAGCCGTAAAATGTTAGAACTCTGATTTTCAGGTCAGAATGGGAAAAAAAAATAGCCGTAATTTTTTGTGAAAAAAAAAAAAAAAAAAAAAAAAAAAAAAAAAAATTATGGCCATTTTTTTTTTTCCATTATGACCAGAAAATCAGAATTCTAACTTTTTACGGCTGCTCTTTCATTTTCACCTAACACTTCATTTATAATGGATGTTTCATAATAATGGAAGCTATCAGTCCATCAGAAGAAAATAACTCGGCTAAAGCAGAAACTCGGTTAAGCAGGACTCTGATAATCGGAACTTTACTGTACTTAAAAAAAAAAAAAAAAAAAAAAAAAAAATAGTCGGCAATAATTTTGAAAATAGCGTTCCGGTTCATTGATTTGTCCATTTCGAGCCCTGATGTTTTGTAAAAATAATAATAGTGATAGTAAAGTTTTAGTAACAGAATCTTTGGAAATAAACTTAATAAATTACAAAAATATTTTCAAATATCTACTTTATTTTATTATACAGCTTCAAATGTCTTTAACGATCCTTTTTCTTTCATTCTGAATAATATTAATGTTTTTAATGAATCTTTATTTGAATGTAAGAGTCTAATTACTAATGTTGTTATTCTGTACGCTCTTGCTTGCAAACATGTGGTAATCTAAAATATACTATTAAATTTTCCCATAAATATGTATACAGTATTCTAGAAATAATCTTAATTGTATGTTAAGAAAAATCTGAATATTTTGTAGAAATAGGGTAGGGCCTCATTTCATTGATTTCTGTATGGGCTGGTCCATGAATCGTGAAAATACAAAAAGACTGGATCTGGGCTGAACTTTGCTTTTGCATTGGGCCAAGCCTGGCATAGATAGCTTTCATTTGGGCCAGAACAGGTATTGGCAATTCTGGCCCATGCAGACCTCTACTCATTGCTTTCAGCAATGTATTCTAAAGCTTAATTCTCTTAAAATACAAATTGATATCTGCATATTATAGAATTTTGTGTTATATAGATCACATTTCACACATCATCAAATTTACCTTGTAAACATGGCTAAATATGTCTAGAACATATAAATATACGTCATATTGGCGGGATTTTTTCCTGACGCCAATGTCATATACGCAATGGGTACTTAACTGATGCCAAAGTGCCGTTATATTGCTTGATATGGTAACCCAGATGTTATTGTTTATGCCGTCGATGTTTTCGCCAAATTGGCATTGGAAAAAAATCACAGCAATATGGGGCGTATATGACATCTGTGCCGAGGATATTTATATTGCATTCCTTAGAGCACTTGTGCAGAATATAAATTTTTGCATAATATAGATGATTTTACACATTGTTAAATTTACTTTATAAACATGGTGATAATATGCCTGGACCAAATCCTATTACTCATTTTTAAAAAGTTTGATTGTAATAATAGCAATTTTTTCATTAAAAAGGTCTGAGTTAAGGAAATAAAGATGAAACAATGTGTCAAACTTAGTCCTCTAGAGAGTAATAATTTTTTTACAAAGTGGAATGCAGGTGCTTCTTAAATGCGAAATTCATTGTTTATATTAAGTTGTGCATTATATAGATAATTGCATTGTACAGAATTGCATTATAAAGATCTATTGTACTATTTGTCCATTGCTGTTGTTGTTGTTTTTTTTATCCAATGATACTGTTAGAGCCAAAAAGGTACTCTGAATGCCTAATTGGTTGATATTAATTCATCTAAGCAGCCATAAACACCTTTTTTAACAGATATTAGCTTATTACAGTTTTTAATATTACAAAGCCATTGCTTATTCATTTGCAGATTATCTCATATCATGCCAATTAATGCACACTTTTGATGACAGAATCCCATAATCTTGAAAATAGTTATTCAGATCAAATTCTTTAAATGGAAGATCTCAGATTTTTAAAATTTTTTGAAAATGCAAGAGAAAGCAGAGAAATAACACTTAACTTACATTCTACATTAGAAAAATTAGGGCCGTGATATTTTTAAAAAAGCTTGCGACAATTCGGACTTCAAAAAGTGAAATTTGTTTTTTAAATGATATAAATAGCCATAAAAACACACTTAATAAACTTTTCTGCTTGTTTACATATGTATTTTTATATAAATATCTGAACATTTTATTTATATATATATACAGTAATTTCTCACTTATATGTCACATCTGTTATGCATCTCCCTGAGTTATACGTCGATTTTCTATAGTCATGGATAAACATATAGCAACACAATGTTTTTTTTCCCCGTTATTACGTTAAATGCACCTCTCACTTATGAGTAGGAGAAATTTGAAGTTTACATTAAAATTTCTTCCTGTTCTACATGTGTCCTTAAAAAAAATTACATCAGCTTGTAAAAGGGAAGTCAATTGTTTGTCTTTTGCTTTTGTTTCCTGAATAATAATTGGAAGCTGCATTCATTGGCCACACCCTTTCACACCTGCTACTTCTAAAATAGGGGAAAGGATGAGTAGGGCTTTTTTTCCAGAAATGAAGCAATGGACTACAAACATTTCTAATGTTATACAACGTCACGATGGATTATAGCTAATCAGCTACTCAATTTTCCCAACAAGTGTTCACCAAAAGCCAATATAATACCACAGTGCTTGTGGGAAATTTCCCACAGGCATTGCGAGCTCCGTCCATTGCATGTGGTCCTTGAAATCTGTCTTATTAGCCTGCTCATATTAAAAGTCTTTTTTTTCTCAAATTTCTGTCCTCGTTCAGAATGCTGAAATGTTTTTTTTTTTTTTTTTTTTTTTTTTTCATTATTGAAAATTAGTAAGCAAACAAAGTTACCAATTTCTTTTAAAAGGGGGATTATTAAAATGTCCAAGGAGAGGCTCCATGTGGCGAAAAAATCTTTAGCAGAACAATTCAAAATTCCTGTTACAACTTTAAAAGGTATTTTGAAAAACAAACATAAAATTAAAGTAGCCAACAAAAAATGTGGAATCCATTCAATAAACAGAGTAGAGTACAGAGTGGAAACTTTGATCAATTGGAAAAAACTTCAGTGCAGTGGCTTAGAGAAGCCTCCAATATACCAGTCAGTTGTCAGTTATTAACAGAAAAGGAAATTGAATTAGTACAAACTTTTGCAATAGAAAATTTTTCTGCATCCCAAGGATGAAGTGAAAGTGCAAGTGTTAATGAAGATAATGTTGAGCAGTGGCTAAGTGATCTGCCAACTTTATTGGAAGATTATAAGCTTTGTGACATCTTTAATTGCAATGAAACGAGGCTCTTTTTTTAAATAATGCTGATAAAATGTCATGGTGGTAAAAAAAGTAAAAAGAGACACAATTTTACTTTGCTGTAATGCAGATGGTTCTGATAAATTATCCCCTTTTGTTATTGGAAATTCGAGAAATATTCGTTGTTTCAAAAACACAGAAAAATTGCCATGTGAATACGATAATAGTAGTAAAGCGTGGATAAATGTTAACATCTTCTTGAAACTTCTTCAGCGATTTGATGTAAAGGTGGAAAAGGAAAAACTAAAAGTTATTTTATTCATTGACCAATGCCCTGCTCTCTTCTTCAAATGACTTCTCAAAGCTCAGCACTACAAAAGTTGTTTCCTTCCATACAAACTGCATTAATAAACTTCAGCCGTTGGATTTGGGACTTATTCGTTGTATGAAAGTAAATTACAGACAATTTTTGATTCAAAGAAATATTGTCTCACTTGAATTAAAAAGTGCAGTAAATAATCTAAAAACATAACCGTACTTGATGCAATAAATATGCTCTGTTCATCATAGGGAAAATGTCAAAGAAACATGCATATGAAATTGTTTTAAAAAAGCAGGATTTATTCTGAAGGATGTTGAAAATGATTTATCTTCTTCTAAAGATCAGCCATTGTTAGAGGAAGAATGGAATGCTGTGTTGGGGAGAATAATTAATTTTAACAATTTTGTGGATATCGATGAAAATGTAACAACAGCAGAAATGAGAGACATACAAGAAATAGCCTCAGAACTTTAAGATAATGCCGCAAATGAATCAGATAACGAAGAAAATGTAGAAACGCATCCACTGACTTTTGCAAAGGCAACAGATGCTCTGGAAACCCTTTGTCACTACATTCAGTGAACTGATGCATCTAGTTCTACAAATTCTTGTTTCAAGGAACTTGAAAAAACTATTTTTAGGGAGAGACATCAAGCTCATCAACAAACTTCGATTTTAGACTATTTAAAAAACATAGAGTATGAAATTAAAATTTTGAGATGCACATATTTTAGATTTGAATTAGTAAATCACTAACAGTCCAAATGAATCTTTTTTTTAAATTGTTATTCTGCATGTTATTTAACCATTTAAAGATTAATATTGTCTTAAAATTTATTTCAAATTTAATTTTTACTTGAATTTCATTTATGGGTCTCTCTTGTTTATGCATCATTTTTCATCAGTCCCTTCCACCGACACATAAGTGAGAGATTACTGTATTATTGTTTTTTATATAGAATTTATTTCTGCTTGTATATAAAAATAGATAAATAGCTTTTTTATATTAAATTATGTAAATATTAAAAAAGTTGCTTGCATATAGAAAACAGAATAGGTTGCCAGAAAATATGTTGCCAAATTTCTTTTTCTCGCCAAGGTCATTTTTTGTATCTCACCAAAAGCTACACCACACTATACTGGAAAATACATTTTTTTTTTTTTTCATATTTCCATTCAAGAAATTGATGGCAGTTTCAAAATACACAACAAAATGGAAAACGTGAAAGTAAATCAGAAAACACGAAAACCAATAGGAAAAAGTGGGTATGAGAGAGGGAGTACGTGAAAGATTGGACAATGGTATTTCAAATCATTACATTATAAAGGGTGTCCAATGGCTAATTTCTAAACCATTAGTCAGACATATATTTCCAATTCCAAAATGTTTTAAATGAGATAAAACATTATTTTAAAAGTTTTCATCAATAAAAACTTTTCTTAAAAAGTTACAAAATTTAAATTTTTATACGGTCCCCCTGTCCTGTAAGTGATATTTGGTAAAAGTTTCCTATTACTCTAACAGATAAGACAAAAAAGTCACATTCATCTAACACTAAAATTGACTGAGTTATGAAATTTTGAATTACATTACTTATGTCAATTTTCTTCATCTGAACACAAATGAGTTTGACCATGTTTTGAGGGATCATACTGGAAAGGAAGTGTTTAAAGTACTAGAAGGACTTATTTCGTGTGTACATTTCTACATTGCAGTCGAAGAGAGTCACTTCAAGCAAGTTTTAAGATAACTTTAATTTTTATTCATTAAGTTTTAGATTAGATAACCTAATAGCACTTAAAGATGTATCATTTTGTAAATAATTGCAGCTGTTGCTTTTCATAATTTCATTTAGCAAATATCACATTTAACATTTTAATATTTCATTTATTTTTTAACTTGTATTTTTAGTACAAGTTGTATATTTTTCTTTAATACATCAGAATGATTTCAAATTTATATTGTAATGTTAATTCTACTCTCAACTATTAATTTTTCCATCTGACGATTATTTTTATTTCTAGTAAATTTGTGAATGACCCCTATTTCATAGCAAAAAAGATGCTTCAATTTTAAATAGCTATTCGGTCAGTGTTAATCGTAGAAAAATGGGACTTTCTTTTTCTCTCTTCTTAATGTAATGCAATATTTTTACTAAATATAACTTAGGACTGGGGGACCATATAAAATTTTTAATTTCATAATCTTTTAAGAAATGTTTTTATTGACACAAATAGCTTTTAAAATACTTCTTTACCTCATTTAAAACATTTTTGTAATTTGAACTATATGTCTATGCCTAATGGTTTAGGAATTAGCCATTGGACATTGTTGTGAGTGGACACCCTGTAGACTGTGCAGCTATAGAATATTTTTATTTAAAGGTATATGCAATAAATACAACATATACCTTTAACTGTTGAATGCAGGTGTTATTTATTTGTGTATTAATATATATTGTAGTATGTGTGTTTTATAATATTCTTATTTGTTTTGATAATGGCTTTGGTGGAGCAGAAACAAGTAAACAGTTTATAATCTTTTTTACTATTTTTATCATTTTTACGTAACACCTTTTAGCAATTAATTGATTATATTATATACTGAACCAGAGTTTGGCAAATTTGTAATTGCAATTATCTGCAATGTAATTACAATTTAATTGGATGTAATTAATTATAGTTTAAAATTACATGCAGTAAAAAATTCTTGCAGCTCTGTAGCCGGAACCGCCCCCATCCCATTATTTGGCAAAATTTCTGCGTTTAAATGTTTGTAACTATAATTAGTTACACGCAATTAACTTGTGATTACAAAGTGGATAATTGAGATTACAAATTTGCCCAACTCTGTACAGAACCAATATGAAACCAAAAATTAGAAGATATTTCTGTTTGAAATAGTAAATATTATATCTTTTAAATAGACATCAATTTATTTGCCCTATTGATTGCTGAAAATCCAATATTTATTGAAATTTTTTTCTTCATTGGTTGATGGCGTATTTCAGCAATTAATAACAATGTTTATATAGATGATTGCATAAAAAATTTAAATTATTATCATTATAATTTAAATTTTCTATCTAATTGTAGGCGTAAATCCCTTTTGCCACATCCAGTTAACCGATCATCAACACCTAATGGCATGCTTATTAGTCCTCATATGGATAAATCACCAGAGTACACCAATATACAGGTAAAATTATATTGAATTTAAGTTTTATCGATTTCTTATTTAAATTATAATGTTTTGAAGGTAAAGTTGTGTGTTTTTGCTGGTTTGTTATGTTATTTATTAGGAATTAAATAATGTTATCTTATCTCATAACTCATTTCAAAAACTGGCTCATTGGCATTTCCTCATATTATTTTATTAGGGCTCATATCCAGTTAACCAACCAGCACCTAATGGTGTGCTTATTAATTCTCATATGGATAAATCACCAGACTATGACAATACACAGGTAGAATTTTGTTAAAGATTTGTCCATTTATTACTTAAATTGTAATGTTCTGTTCATAAAATTGTACATTTTTACTGATTTGTTATTTAATGCATTTCTCTTATTTTGAATCTCTTTTTTTGTATGAATTATTATTCACCCTTAAATAATATATTGTACACATTTCGAAAACTGACTCATTGGCATTTCCTTACACTATTTTGCTAGGGTTCATATCCAGTTAAAACACCAGCACCTAATGATATGGTTATTAATTCTCACATGGATAAATCTCCAGACTATAACAATACACAGGTAAAATTATTAAATTTAAGATTTGTTAGTTTATTATTTCAATTGTGGTTTTCTGTTGATAAAGTTGTTTTGTTTTTACCCGACTGCCAAGAAGGGTTATGTGTTTCACACGTGTTTGGATTTCTTTATACCCTCGAAACATCCCAATGGCTGGATAAATTTAAATGAAGGAGGCCTCTATCGATTTGTCTTAACCATCCGATGGTTATTGGCTCAGTTTTGGTTTTATAAATTCAAAATGGCAACTGTAAAATACAAAATGGCGGTAGACAAGAAAAAAAATTTTACGCACCCTACTGAGTGGCATATAATTGGATATGCCTTTCAAAATGAAGATGATGTTTCATTGACTATTTTACAGACAGAAGCTTTGGTTAAATATTACACAACCTGGAACCTGGAAGTTGTGTAGATAGGATCTCTAGCTTTACTGGAACTGTAACCTCCATAGACATCTATAGGCCTCAACAATAAAGTGTTTATAGATAGGAACTAACAATTAAACACAACTTAAAAGTCATCAAAACAAGTAAATAAAAAAGATAGGTAAGTAATATAAAAAATAGTTTCACATTGATGAGAAATAATTAAATAGTTCACTTTTTACGCAGTTTGATTTTTTAAATTTAATTTTTATTACTTATTTCTGTGTTACTTTGCATTTGACTTATTTTCTGTATGAATTATTACAAGGCATTATGTTAACTCATACACATTCTGAAAACCTGATCATTGGCATTTCCTCGTATTTTATTAGGGTTCGCAACCAGTTAACCAATCAGCACCTAATGACATGATTATTAATCCTCATATGGATAAATCACCAGAATATAATAATATACAGGTAAAACTATATTAATTTAAAAAATTGTTAGTTTATTGTTTAAATAGTAATATTTTGTTGATAAAGTTGTGTTTTTATTGATTTGCTGTGTTAATTACTGCAACTGTATTTCTATTATTTGATGTTTTTATCCTGTGTAATTACAGGGCTTTTTTTTCTGGGAGGAAGGAGGAGGGCATGTGTGGGTTATACATACGTTTAAACATTTTGGGATTCTAATATATATATATATATATATACTAGGGGGCTTTAGCCCCCTGCAAGCTACGCTCGTCAACCAGCGTTCAGACAACGCAGATTCTAAAAACACGGTAATCTGATGGGTTTTAAAAATATTAGAGAAGATTGAATTATACTGAAAAAAGCTGTGCAGATCTCCCTGTAAATGGGTTTTCATTCAATTCCCTTTGATTGCAAAAATGTAAGGGCGAATCAGTTGCTGTTAAGGCATCCAATGCTTATTTTCGTTTTTGATTAAAGAAGATCAGTTAAACATTTGAAAAGTAGCTAAAATAAAATGAATTAAATATACAGAGTCTTCGTCTTCCAGTATTTTAAAACAATCTCTATAACAATAGCCTAAGTCATGTGACTATTATCAACAGTTCCGGGCGGGCCACTTTGCTTTTTATACTCTAGGTGCCATTTTGGTACTTTAATGTTAGCCATGCACAGGTGATAAGTCGCCAAATATTATTTTATCGCCATCATTTCATCTATATTATAATAGTTCAAGTCATCAGCTGTCATAAACAAATACGGTCTGATCCCCTCGCCTTTCATATTTAAGTTTGACACAGATGTCATGTACGATATTGGCGCGATTTTTTTCCGACGCCAATTTGGGGAACGCATCAACAGCATAAATAACAACATCCGGCTTACCATATCAAGAAAAATAACAATACTTTGGCACCAGTTAAGTACCCGTTGCGTATATGACATTGGCGTCAGAAAAAAAAATCGTGCCAATATGGGGCCGTATATAACATCTGTGCCAAAAGTTTTCCATTTTGATTAAAAAATCAAATTCTTTTTCGAATAAAACTATATAAAAGTTGTCACGGTTGCAAAGAATTCTTGGTACTGTTACGCTAGACGGGTGCAAATCTCGCCAATAGCTTTTTTTCAAATTGCCAGTTAGCATTTTTTTTTTCGAGTGGTAAATTAAAACATTGATTTGAAGTTGAAATTAAACGTCGTGGTTTGTTGCATTATTGGGAAGAGTTCCATATTGTGTGCTGGTTGGCGCGATTGGCGAAGCAATCCAAAATGGCACCAAAAAGCCATTTTAGCATCTTATAAAATTTTTCAGGATGGCGGAAGAACATGGTCTTTAAATATTTGTAAACATATATATATATATTTAATAAATGTTATATATGTCACATGTTAAAAAAAGTACGATGTTTATACAGATAGTTTTATATATATTACGTATAGAGATATACCTTATACATACATAATATATATACACCTATAAATAAATATTATGTACATATATAATTTTATATATTTATTATATTTATTATACATATCAAATTAAAACAAAAGTTATATATTTTTCAGAAAAATATAGGCTAAATGCAAAAAAATACGCAAATAACATATGAATAAAGCCCATTCCAGAAAAAAGCAACCCCAAACTGAAGTCGCAACCACATAGATTCATTTAATGCCAAAAATAGCTTGCCAAAAAAAAACCAGCACACAATATGGAACTCTTCCCGCATTATTTAACATTTGGCCAGATGTCATATATATATATATATATATATATATATATATATATATAATTTTTTTTTTTTTTTTAATGAAAATTTGGCGAAAACCAGTTACATATGCATTTTGGATATTACTTAGTTATCCCGTCGACCAGAAATCTATCGCCAAACTATAAGATTAAATGTCAATAATGGTGGATCGTAAATGTCACATTCACTTAACTTTAAGTAAGTTATACATGTTTACGTCATCAAGTGATTTTTATTTCGATGTTTTATTTGTATATTTATTAATGTTATACTAATTTATTTTTTCTTTCATTATTTAAAATAAAAATTATCTCAATTTGTATAATTTGGCGAAATTGGTCGACGGAATAACTTATAATATTAAAATATTTATTTGCCTAAAAGACGTTATAAAAACACATTAAAAGTAAATTAAAAATCTATATTACAAATATATTTTATCTAAATTTACGAAATATAGATTTTTAATTTTTTTTTAATGTGTTTTTATAAAGTCTTTTAAGCAAATAAACATTTTAATATTATGATATGATTAGTAATGGAGGACGTAATTTTGATTTACTACTCGCACTTATTTACATAAATAGTACTGTATTTAATTATTTTCTATTATTTTCAAAAGGAAATAACAAAAAAAATAATAACTATAGAACAAAATAATTTATATAATTTAAAAAAAAAGAAATAAAAGTAAATAAACAATTATTATTAAATAAACAACAATAGCCGGGTTACCATGTCAATCAAAATAATGCCATTTTGGCACCAATCAGAATCTTTCGATTTGGCGAAAGATTGTTCAAGTAAATTGAATTATAAATAAAAGTAGCACGATACATTTCTTAGCATATATTTAAGGGAGGCCAAACTGGTCGCCAAATTAATTTAAAATAATCTTTTCTGAAATCTGAAAAAAAATATCTGTTCTGATTAAAATTTGAGTTGCCATCATTAAAAAAATGTACTTAAAATTAGAAAAAAATTAATATTTTGAAAACTAATTCGAATTTAAAAATTATAATACCAGTTTTGAGATCTATAGATCAATACGGATTTTTTGTGTTAATTTCATTGCAAAGTGTTCCATATTTTAGGAGAAATCGCCGTGAAACATAATCAGTTGTTTAATCAGTCGTTTCAAAGAATCGTTTCATAAATTCGTTTCATTAGGATTTTATATATATAGGGTAGATATATTTAATTCCAAAATCAAAAGTATGTAGATGTTTATGCAATTTATTAAGTTTTACATATAATTTGCCGACTCAAAGATGTTTTCATTTACTCTTGGTAGAAATCACTCTAACAAAGGGAGGTTCCGAGGACAGGGACACAGAATGCAGTGAATGTTTGGTATTGATAGAGTATAATTAGGATATAAATATATTAAAGCCATAAAGCACAATACCCAGGAGGTCTTGAGAAAATAAGTCTCAAAGTTTGTTATAGTTTATAATCGGATAAATTTCCTTGTTTGATAAGCACCTCAATTGTGTGGTTGGCAGCGTGCTGGATTTGAGACTAGTGATTGAATGTTTTTCAGTTTGAATTCTAGTCACTTATTTTTTGCAACAAAAATTTTTATCAATTATTTTCGAATCGCAATTCAAAAAATACATATAATAATTGAAATTTACAAAAAATATAAATTAAATATATATTTTGTAGCATATAAGTACATTTTTAACTATGAAATTTTGCCTATTAACCACTTCACCGGCGACATGTATGGGAAAACAATGCTTTCACCCCCAAATTATCTTAGGGCAAACAGTGAAGTGGTTAATGAAAAGTAAAAGAAAAAAAGTATCTATTTTATATTTCTATAGACCAGAAATTTTTGCTGTTATTGAAAATTATTTCAATAAATAACCTATTTTTCATAGAGAAATTAAAATAGATGAATAAATATATTATTTTAATTTTGTTTCATTATGAATATATTTTGAATATTTGATTTTTTAAAAATTTCTAACATGATTTTTCTCCCCCCCCCCCCCCCCTCCCACCCAGAGTATTGGTTTTGTAGTTATTGCCTTCTTAATAAGTATTTTTAGCAATTTGATAGGCAATCGGTACTTTTATAGACCACAAAATTTTGCTGGTTTTAAAATTTATTTACTACTAGCTGACTCACATGACTTGTGATGATTGAACCTCAAATTTATATGATTTTATATCTTTAACTCCATTTTGTCTGAATTTATATTTTTAACTGACAAAATTGTGAAAAAATATTGAATTGAAAGTACAGTAGATTTCCGTTACAACGGACTCCATGGGACTGCTAAAATATTTTGCTGTAACGGAATTACTCCTATTTTTCTAATGAAATTGCATATACACGTAAACTAATTAAGTAAGATAAATTTACCTTTCATTATAGAAGATTTTAATGGAAGACTAATTAAATTAACATATAAGAAGTTAGTAAAATAAAATTCAATTTTAAAAATACAAAATTACGGACTAACCTTTATTTAGTATCACATTATTGCAGAAAATCTGTGATTTAGTTTGTACAAAGGAAGGTGTATTTGATAACAAAAACGTGTGCAACGAATGAATGTGAGAAAATACCTCCTCTGGAACATTCTTTTGATGAGAAACAAAAGAGCGCATTTTCTCCAAGCATGAGAGCGGTACCTTTTTAAATCATCGGTAACATCAATATCGTCATCGTAATTTTGTTGGTCTAATGTACTTTTAATGGACAAAATGATATCATCACTAGACACTTCAGAGCATATTTGAATATTTCTCATCCACCGATAAGAAGTCCTCCAAATCCACCTGATCAGGGACTGATGTTAATTTTTTTGGCAGCCTTCCAAATTATGTTTAACTCAGAGAATTCATCCAAATCTAAAATTTCTGATTCATTTTCTTCGGTCTCAGTTAACCGTGCATGTTTCCAACAGTTAGAAATTGCTTTCTGGCTAATTTCTTGCCACAAACCAGAGATCATTTTAAAAAAAAAAAAAATGAGCTGAATGAAGGCTTTTTATTGTAACAGAATTCCTAAAAAAATGCACTTCATTAAATCGGAATTTTTAATACATTAAGGTTAATGCAATTTGAAAAGGGGATTTGTCAAATTTCATTGTAACAGGATTTTTCGTTGTAATGGAATTTGTTGTAACAGAAATCTACTGTATATGCTATTTGGTATTATTTTATTTTCTGCGTAATTTGATTTTTGGAGTTTATATGTACCGAAAGCAAGCGAAACACTCAGGATCTGGACTCTTTTACTGATATCTTCGAAATTTTCACACATTTTATTTTGTAAAAAATATTTTTACCCATCCGAATGATTCAAAATTTTTGTAGGTGTTGTAAATCTGGTTTATTGAAAAAGTCTAAAAAGATTGTACTAAAATAGAGTCCTTTAGTTACTTTTAACATAGAAAAAATATAGTCTTCATGAGGCGCGAAGTGACCTGCATTTGCCAGTGTATTTGAAAAAGTTAAAATTCATATTTTTAAAAATTGATTGCACCATCGATTAGAAGATTTCAGCTTTAAGAACATATTTTTGGTTTGTCGGTACCTTTAAAATTGCACACTGGAAGGTCGAAACGTTCAGGTTTTTACTGATTTCATCGAAATTTTCAGACATTTTATTTTGTAAAAAATATTTTTACCTGTCCGAACGTTTAAAAATTTTTTTAGGTGATGTGAATTTGGTCTTCTGAGATGCTCTAAAAAGATTGTTACAGACATTTAGTTACTTTTATGGTAGAAAAAAGATATAGTCTCCGTGAGGCACGAAGTGACCAGTTAAAAGGGTTAAAATTCATATTTTTAAAAACATTGCACCATTGATTAGAAGAAGGTTTCAGTTTTAAGAATATATGTTTGGTTTGTGGTATCTTTAAAATTGCACCCTGGAGGGGCGTTGCAATAAGGGAGTTTTTTGGAAAAACGGCCCTTTTTGAATTTTTTTTCCAAAAGGTCAACTGCAATATATTTTTTAATTGATTGTGGCATTTGGGACGTAAGAGTATGATCTTTCAGAATATGTCTTCTGTTTTTAACTTTATTAAGCAGTATGGCCTGATGCATGTTAATAAGTTAATAAATAATGACAAAATACCTCCAGAAATTCCTTCTTTTGGATCTTCATTTTCTCCCAATGCATAGTTAACGCTTTTGCGCATGCATCAGTACTTTTCCCCTCCCGCAAAGACAGTGATGAGTTTTTTATGAGAGTGTGTTGTGATTTTTAATTAATAACTCAACTTATAATTTGAAATTTTAAATTCTGAGTTTCAGGTGCATTAAGAGAGGGCCTTTGACTATCTTCACAGAAATTTTCAGCTTTGTATGTGCTATAGATTTCCCTGGCCATGTCAGGCACGCAGACAGAGCAAAACTTTCTTTTATTAGTATGGATTATTTACATAAATGAGCTACTATTTTTCACAATGAAATAAATTAAAACGTGATATAAAATTGTAACATGCTTCTTTAATTATTTTTTAAATTGCAATTTTTCTATTATCTTGATAATATTCCAAAATGTATCTTTTATTTTAACAACTAGCTTTTTAACTTTTGAATTTCTTAGATCTTGGATTTTTATGTTTATATTTAGAATAAATGTCTGTGTGCTTAAAAATAAGTTTTAAAAAGATATTGATTTGTTAGAAACAGTTATTACGTAGGCAATAATTACAAAAAATTTTTAAAAAAAGTCATATTAAGAATTTAAAAGAATATTTTTAAAAAATCATCAAATATCCGAAATATTTTCGTAATGAAACAAAATTAAAATAATATATTTATTCTTCTATTTAAATTTATTTCTCTGTGAAAAATAGATTATTCATTGAAATAACTGTAAATAATTTAAAATAGCAAAAATTTCTGGTCTATAGAAATATAAATGCATACACTTTTTTTTCTTTTACTTTTTGTTAACATGCAAAATTTCATAGTTAAGAATGGACTTATATGCTACAAAATGTATATTTAATTTATATTTTTCATAAATTTCAATTGTTATACATATTTTTTCAACTATGATTTGAAAATAATTGATAAAAATTTTCATTGCAAAAAATAAGTCTGACTGGGATTCAAACTCAAAAACTTTCAATCACTCAGACTCGAATCCAGCATGCTGCCAACACTGCGACAGATTCGCTTGCCAAACAAGGAAATTTATTCAATTATAAACTGTAACGTAAACGTTGAAACTTACTTACTCAAGACCCCCGAGGTATTGCGCTTTATGGCCTTTATATATTTATATTCTAACTATACTCTATCGATATATAAACATTTACTAAATTCTTTGTCCCTGACCTCAGAACCTCCCCTTGTAAGAAAGCAGGGTTGCAAAAAAGCCACCTAAAATTAAAAAAAGCCACGCCAGTGGCTTTTATTGGTTTTAACCGGCTTTTTTTGGCCAAAATTGGCTTTTATACAGTAAAGCATTTTAATTATATATTACAACTTTTTATGTGTTTTTTAATTAGTTTTAAAGACATTTAATTGAGATGGAAATCAATAATAACCCAATTTTTCAATAATGAAGACATTAATATTGAAATAAAAGGCCATACCAATTGATTTCTCTGGTATACACTGACCTTAACACCCCTTTTTTTTTCATTTTTACTGCTTTATATAATTAAAAAGGACAATGGTTGCTTAGTTATATATTTTATTAACTAATTTTAAGGGATATTAATATACAAGTCTTATTTTATTTCTCAATTTATTTAAAATCCCCTATAAAGTCATTAAATAAAAATATCATTTCTCTCTATTAAAACAGTATTATGAATAACATATGCATTAATTTATGCATGAATATATGCACTATTTTAAATAGCAACTAGCTTTTCAAAATTTTAATTCAACAAGTTTTATTTGGAGAATTTTTTTTTTTTTTTTTAATTGTTCTCTTTATTTTATGCAGTTACATGTACTAAAAATTTCCTCAAATGTTATATCCTCAGACCTGCCAACCTTTGAAAATGAGAAATCGTAGCACACAAAATTAAAATTAATCTGGAGGTTGGTTGGTTGGTTTTTTGTGTTTCGCAGCCATCTTACATTCGTAAAAGGAAGGTTTCAGTCTTTCAACTCAATATAGTAAATTTTTCCCTCTGAAAATCTGTATATGATTTTTAGAGTTTGTTCTCATTTCAAAGAGTTTTTTTGACATTTGTAAAAGGAGCCTAGTTCTAATTTTTTAAGCCAGGTACAGTAAATTTTGACGAAATTCGCTATTTTTTTCCCGTGATCATTTCGGGATATTCACAATTTTTTCCCCACAATCGTAATTCAGATTTTTCTATGATGATTCTTTGTTGAAATCTGTACTTTTTACCATGAACATTTGATAGAATTCGCATTTTTTACCGCTATCCTTTGACAAATTTTGTGTTTTTTACCACGATCCTTTGACAAAAATTAGTGTTTTCTTTCCACGAATTTTTGGTGAAATTTGCATTTTCTTACTGATTTTTCAATGAAATTTGCATTTTCTTACTGATTTTTTGACGAAATTCGTGTTTTCTTTCTGCGATATTTTGACAAAATTCACGTTTTTACCACTATCCTTTGACGAAATTAATTTTCTTCTGCGACCAATTAATGAAATTGAGTTTTTTTTTTTACACGGTCATTTGTCGAAATTCGTGATAGTTTATTGCAACCAATCGGCAAAATTTTTGATATCTTTTCGCAACCAATTAACAAACTTCACTACTCGCTTCCACGACCTTTTGACAGAATTTCAATATTTTTTTCTTCGATAGTTTATCGAAATTCATAATTTTTTGCGCAATCTTTTGACGAAATTCGCAATTTCTTTCTGAACTCTTAACGAAATTAGTGATTTTATTCAGCGACCAACTGAAGATAATCACTATTTGTTTCTGAAATCTTTGACGAAATACCCGATATTTTTTACACGATCATTTGAAGAAATTCTCAATTTTTTTTCCGCAATCGATTCACGAATTAATTTGGGGAAATTCCATAAAAGAAAAAAAAAATCGCAGACTTCCAAGAAATTTCAAAATATACTCGAAAAAGAATCATAAGTCTGTGGAAGAATTTTCAGGGGGAAATACTGCACAGCCTTTTTCATTATGCAGGACTTTCATTTTTCGTGTGGAAGTCGTGCGATTTTGCACACTATTTCAAACCTTGCCCCTCAAAGAACACCCTCCCCCCCCCACCTCCAAAAATTCTTAAAATTGCACCTCTGTTTCACTCAGTATACATATTAATATACATAAAGAGGGTTTTATGTTAAGAAGTTTATTTTGCAGGCCAGATTTTTTTTCCCATGAGCATTTTTTAATGTCTGAATTTTTGGACAAATGACCAATTTTTTAAAACTTTCGGAAATGAATACTTTGAAATTTTAGAAATTTCGGAACAGAATCACTCCTGCAAAAATATGCTGCACGGGATAAAAATCGCAACTAGAAACTTTTGCGTTTGTGTTTTTTGCAAAAATTCGTAGTTTAAGACCGATTTTCGTAGCATCATAGTTTATAGGTTCAAATTGTAGTAACTATGATTTTTTCATAGCAGTTGGCAGGTCTGTATCCTTCCTAATTTCTCTTTCAACATTGTTCATTCTACGATTTTAATCTATCCATATGGACATATTTGGAATAAGTTACATAACAGCTTAGTAGTAGAAAAACTTTTTACATATATCATTTTTATAAGTTAGAATATCAATTGCTTATTACTGGGTGTTTGTTCTCAAGTATTATATAAGATAATTTCAGTTATTAAATACATATATGCTATTTAGTTTTAATCAATTTTAAAAGTAAATATCAGTATGTAAGAATGCTTCTATTTTGATGTGTGACATTTTTTTATTCTTTCATATAATCTTTAAAATGTGTGGTATGTGTAGAGCTATAATAAAGATTTCCAAACCAATACTTTAGAGTCTAATTTAATGTATGCTTCTGAATATTTATAATTTTTTTTCTGATACAATGCCTTCACAGTTGCATTCTAGCAGTTATAAGGACTTATTTATTTGACAACATTTAATAGAAGTTTATATTTTTTTTAGTAGAAAATATTTATAAGTGTATTAAAAATAAATTAATCCAAATTTTATATGAATTATTTATGCTTTTTTTAAGTGGTTAAAACCAAAAAAGCCGGCCGGCTTTCTTTGGCCTTGCTAAAAGCCGGCAACCCTGTAAGAAAGACAGCAAAATGCTATTTTTCTTGAGTCAAATTTAGTGTATCCCTAAGCATTTTTTAAAGGAAAAAAAAAAGCCCTAGATCATAAAACATTAAACATATTATGTTAACTTATACAATTTTTAAAAAATGGCTCAATGGCATATTCTCACATTGTTTTATTAGGGTTCACATCCAGCTAACCGATCAACACCTAATGGCATGTTTATTAATCATCATATGCATGAATCGTCAGAATATAGTAATATACAGGTAAATTATATCGAATTTAAATTTTCTTATATTATAAATTGTAATATTTCATTGATAAAGATGTTTGTTTTTACTGGTTTATTGTTTTATTTATTGCATTTTTCTTATTTTGAAACACTTTCCTGTTAGAATTATATTAGGCATTATTTTAATTCAAAAATATTTTGAAAACTGGCCTATTGATATTGTTTTAGTTTATTGTATTAGGGTTACTATAAAACTAATATTTGAAATTAATAAGCATGCTGAGATAGATATCTGATACCAAGTAATTCCTTTTTATAGAAGTCTTTCTGAGATAGGGAAAACACCTTTGTGATTTTCAAATATAGCATCACATAAGTTAGAGGTGAATACATAAGTTCCTCTAACTTATGTATTCACCAAACAGTACTTTGCTAAGATTATTCAAATCATTACCAGAATCAACTTTATAACAGTCTAAGCAATTTCGTCATCAACTATTATATATTTATCAATTAGTTCATTTGAATTTGACATGCAGTACCATTTTCTTAAAATATTAGATCATTTTTGGTAGTTTTTTTCTGTTTAATAAATAAAAACAACTCTTTAGCTTTTAGTGGATCTATATGAAATATAACTGTCACATTCAATAAAATTTGTTGCAATTTAATAAGTTATATTAAATTTTAATGTTGCATCTAGCTAAGAGATGGTAGCCAACACACATCAGTATGTCTTATCATGGTCTGTGACTTCCTAGCAAGATGTTGATCATATGTAAAGTTGTGTATTTTTGAAAAGTACAAGCCACATAATAAATCACCTCAGAAACTGAATTTGTGAATAAGTGGTGCATGTTCTTATTAAAGTTCAATTTGAAACCAAATTTCAGGATTGTGTTAACAGATAAATAGAATTGCTAAAAATGATATAATTTGACTTTTTACATTCAAGAAGCTATGCAGATTTCAAAGATTGTCAATTTCTCCGTGCTCTAATCTAATATACTAACAATGACAGCTTGTGTCTGGTGATTTAGGACATTACATTCATGACTGCCAACTTTTACACTTTTTTGTTGCTACTAATTTTTAATAAAAATCTAATCTTCCCCTTATTTAATTACACAATTTTATAAGGCAAAGATTTTTATTAAATAGTGGTTACAAAAAAGCATAAAAGTTGGAAGTCATGCATGTTGCAACTAAAAAAGCTGGCCATGAACTGTTACTGTGTGTCATACAATAAGCAAGCGCAGCACATCTTTAGTTATAGCATTTTTTTATTTGTAATACAGAAAACTTAGCATTATCAAAAATATACATTTTGTTATTGTGAATTTTTCAAAATAAAAAATAGTTACGTACAATGAAATTGTCTATAATGGTATTAAAACAACCAGAAATGAAAATATTTCTATGGACAGGTAAATTATCCCTAGAGACAAACCAATCGGCTAATGCAGTATGCAAAGTATGAGAAACAAATATATGCAAAACTTATTTAACATTTTATTATAATCTTAATTGGTAATGAAAATAATTTTTTGCAATAAATTTGATCAGAAACTTTAATATTAAACAAATACTAGTATTTTTATCAAGCCAAATTGCCTGAACTATGTTGTAAACATACATTAAAAATGAAAAAGAAAACGACTGTGAATAATGAAAAGTTTTTATTGAAGGACATATTCAGTAAACATAAGTAAAAGTTTCACATGTCGATTAGGCTATTATTTTGCTTTCAAAATGGCTCTCACAAAATAGCTTTCAGGATTTAGCTCTTTGCAGCAATTTTTAATCACATTCATCATATTACAACCAAAAATCATTAAAAACGCCAAAAAACAAGATGTACATTATAGAGAGGAGAAATAACCAGGCCAATGAAGAGTGTTCTACCATAAATATTAATGGCAATAGCTGCAATGCGAGTAGGAATTGAGACTGTAACTGATTCAAATCTCAATCTTTCAGAAATACCTTGTACATTTTTTTTAACATTGTGTTTTTTTTTGTATGAACCTTATCCTAGTCTAGTATAAATAATGTCTTAGAACATTCTTTCACATCTATTGAGAGTCTTGATTTGCCTCTCACAAAGTTGTAGAATTTTCTACTGTTTAGCACAGAACCTGATGTTTTGATATTCATGGGCATTATGTAATCTTTTATTGCTTTAGACCGCTCAATAAAGTGTGAAAAATCTGTTGTGGATCAGGGAAAATATTCTGAATTCCACGCAAAAGCATCATATTATCATTTGCATTGAGTTTGTGACCAATATCTGGATTATATGATCGTTTAAACATCCAAATGGAAACAATTAAAGTAGACAGCATTATCTATCTGCTAAAAGTGTATCATAATTGTTAACTTGATTTTTATATGATAGACGGAGTAGTTGCACTTAAAAGTAACAAAAAATCCCCACAATTAGGCAAGAAAAAAATAAGAAAATTTGAGTTACTTTCATTTGGGTACATATATTGCCAAACTTTGAAGATCTTTATTATCATCAATTTTTTTTTTTTTATTTGAGTGGAAAATATTTAGCAATTGTTCTTAGGATGCAATGAAACATAATGAAAATAATTATATGCATATATATAATTATGGAATGTATAGATATCACTTACCTGCAAGAAAAGTGACACATCTCGCAAAAATTCATTTTGTGTTTTATTCCACTAATAGGTCTGTCATAGGATAGGTGTGCCTTGCTACACAAGAAATTTCATAAGTGTAGTTATACGGAAAATAACTTTATTACGCTATTTGTCCATTCGTGACCACAGAAGAGGGGTGGATTGTGAGGGGAGGTAAATTTATTCAACCCTCCAAACCTCATCGTATGTCTTCATTCTTAAGGGTTTTACACTTTTATGCATGTTTTTACTCTTGCATGCAGAGCTAAGTGCTATAATTTCATGTCACAGAAAAATCATGCAAATTTTCTTTTGCCTCTCCTGTGAAATTTACTTTTGTCGAGATGTGTCACTTTTCTTGCAGGTGAGCAATATATGCATAGGCTAAAGCTCCATAATTTGGTTGATATCTAAGGTTGCAATTTTAAATGTATAAGAGCAGTTATATCACAGACACAAAAGGGACAAGTCGCAATACTTCCATTCCTCCTGGCTGTCACATGATCGAGTCAGACTGGTAGCAATGCTGGTATTGCATAGAAAAATACAATTTTTTTTAATATTTTAATCTTTTTCTAAATTTTTATTATTTTACATAATTATTTTATATAATTATTAATTATTAAATTATTTTAATATTTTACTTTGTTGTAAGCATTCATTATTAATTTCCTATGCTTAACTATATTCAAATTACTTTTAAAAAAATATAAACTAACCAATGATCAGAAATCTGTAAAATTCTAAAATCCACACTACCACTGGTTTCAAGCTGTGAGGATGTGAGGAAGTCTACAGTACTATTGTAGCATGTATACTTCTATGAATATTACATTTTTAATAATAATACTTAAAAATAAGTTAAAATTAGATTTATCTTTGATCTGAAAATGATGTAAAAATTTGACATAAATTAATTTAAATATAATATTGATGTCACTAAAACAAGTTAATATTGTAGATTCTTTTGGGTCATTCCAGGGTTGTTACGTTTAAAACATTTTGTTTAAAACATTACATTTAAAACAATGTTTAAAACATGTTTATTAAAGAATCGTTTTATATTCAAGTTGCATGCTTTATTTACGCAACAAATACGTCATTTTCATGTGTGGATCATTCAGAATTTAAAAAGATGGTGTCGAATATAAAACCTGGCTACAAACCACCAAATCATCATGAAATAGGAGACATATTACTTGACAAAGTGCATGAATCTGTGCTGGAAACTTATAAAAATGATTTAAGAGAACAGATTGTTTGTCCTGTTCTTGACAGATGGAGTAACATTCACAATGAGCCAATTATAGGAATTACAGTATCTTTTAAAGGCCAAATTTACTTAGTAGATTCAATTAATACATCTGGCCACCCTCATGAATTTAATTATCTTTGTGAGCTTGCAAGTATTGCCATAAATAAAGTAGAGGAATGCAGACCTGCCAACTGCTACGAAAAAATCGTAGTTTCTACGATTTGGAGCTATAAACTATGATGCTACGAAATTCGGTCTGAAACTACGATTTTCTCGCGAAAAAGCATGCATTTCGTGAAAACATCGCGAAAAATCTCAAATTTGGTCAAGAGATAGCGAAAAAAAAACATAAATATCATCAAAAGATCGCGAAAAAAAGTGCTAATTGTTCTAAAAGATCGCAAAAAAAAAAAAGCAATTTTCATCAAAAGATCACAAATATGAGATGAATTTGGTCAAAGAATCGCGATAAAAAAAACGCAAGTCTCATCAAAGGATCACGGAAAAAACATGCATTTCGTTAAAGAATTGCAGAAAAAAAGCTAATTTAGTCAAACATCGCAAAAAAAATACGAATTTCATGAAAAAGACACGGGAAAAAACGTATAATTAGCACCGTGAAGAAACCCTTTCCATGTCCCACTGCTGTAATTTTTCATGAAATTTTCTGTGAATTTTTATTTTTTATTTACTCTCTCAGAATAACCCGTGCTCTGTGTTCTCTTCAGAAAACATCACACACAGACAAAAATGTATGTTTATTATTATGATACATATAGTTATTCATCTGAAAGGATATACAGAATTTTAAAAATCGAGTTAACCTGAACTCAACCTGCAGGAATCTAAGCTCGGGCCTCGGGCCAAACCAAAAGCAATGCGAGTTAATCCAATTTCTAGTGTAAAAAATAGCTCTTAACCAACCAACCCATCTGGAGATTAAATTGAATCATGGGTGCTACGATTTCTCATTTTGGCAGGTCTGGGAATGCTATGGTTGTTTTATTGGCAGCTTTGTAACAGACAATGCTGCCATGAAGATGAGAAATGAACTTAAAAAGATTGAGAGACATAATATGAATATTTTAACTTATGGATGTTCAGCTCATGTCTTAAATCTTCTAGCAAAAGACATTAAAATCTCTAATATAAAAGATCAAGTTTTGATATTGTTTTCGAAATGATCATTTTGCTTCAGCAAAGCTTCGGGAAACAGTTGCTAAAAAGCTTGAGTTACCATCAGGTGTCAGGTGGAATTCCATGTTGGATACAATGGAGTCTTACATAAGCAATTGGTCACAAATTTTGAAAATTTGTGAACATAATCGAGAGAAAATCAATTCTGATGTTTCTAAGAAAGTCCATAGACTTGGAGTTAAAAAGAAATGTTGAAGATTATATCCAAAGGCTCAAACATATTGCAATTGCATGTGACAAAGCTCAGAGTAATAATTGTATTATTAGTGATGTAGTTGAAGTTTGGAAAGATTTAAAAAAAGAAATGTCAGAAATATATGCTGCTAGTAATCTTACCATGATTACAAAAAACATTGAAAAAGCCATAGAAGACAGATATGAAATGGCCATGACATCTGTATATTTCTTGGCAGACATTACTCATCCACGCTTTAAAGGAGAATCACTTACAATTGATGAGACAGAAAAAGGCATGAACCTTGCAGCCGAATTATGTCCTGAACTAATTCCTATAATTATAAACTATAAAGCTAAGTCAGCTCCATTCTCCAGTTATATCTTTGACGCTATTAATAATAATGCAAAAAAAAAAAAAAAAAAAAAAAAAAGATATGCTGTCAGTTACCAATCATAAATTCGCTATTCAAGAATCAAATAAAGTGCACAATTTTGTAGAAATAACACTTTTTTCTTGGTGGATAAGCCTTGAAAAACACGTCGATAAAAATATCATGCTGATCACAAAACAATTACATACAGCTGTGTGGATCGTTTTGAAAGAGTTTTCGACTTTTGGCAGAGCAAAACTAGAAACCAGTTAGGTGTTGATAAGGTTACCAAGCTTGTTACAATTTTTAAGAACTTAATAATTAGATGTTTTAGTTTAGAATAAAAAATTAATTGTTAATTAATGTTTGGTATTTATTAAATAATTTTTTTCTTATTTACTGTTTTCTGAAAATATTTTCATTCTTTATATTTAATTTAATAATTTTTGCTCGCTTTAATCAAAATTGTGCTGTTGAATGAGAAAAAAATGTTTTAAACGTTTAAAACATGTTTTAAACAAAAAAAACATGTTTTTTGTTTTTTTCTAAAAAAAAATGTTTTTTTCCAACCCTGGGTCATTCTCATGAAAAGGTACAAAATAGCAAGAAAAAAATCTATTTCATAAAAGTATGCAAAAAATCTTTAAAATTGCATGGATGTTTTCATGTATGCTTAATAAATAACCTTATATTAGTGGTCAAGTTTTCTATTTTATTTTTCTCAAGTTTTTGATTTTTTAAAATTTTTGATATACCCACGGAGGACATGAGGAGCATTTCAAAAATTTAAATGAAGACATAATTGAGTAATTATAGGACATAGTTTGTATATATATATATATATATATTAAACTGTTAAGTCAATCACACAGAAAAGGCAAAATTGGCTAAAAAAAATTGTTTTAAACTTTTGAATTTAGAGAATATAGTTTTCTGGAAGAAAAAAAATGTGCATCAGGATTTCATTACTTTTAATTTTTTTTTTTTTTTTTGAGACTTCCTTATACTCCACACAATGTTTGATAAATGACTGTCAAACTAGACAATATCAGTAAAAAATGTTTTATCAAGTCCACAGAGCAGGGTTGGCAATGTTTTGGACACAACGGTAAAAACCACGGTAAAATCCATGGTTTAAACCGTACTGTCCAAAACCCTCCTTCTGTCTAAAACTGTCTTAAACTGTCCAAAACTATATTTTGTAGTAAAATTGTATTTATCAGAACAATGCTAAAAGTTTAAAAAATTGACAAAAAGATTACAATACAAAAATACCAATTTAGTATTAACAACCTAATTACCCTACGTTATACTACCTAACAATTTAGTAGCAACAACCTAATTGCCCTACGTAACAAAGTAATTACATTAAGAAGATATTAAATTCAATTATGTATCATAATTTTAATGTTATTCATTTAAATAATAGTAGTTAATAGAAGTAATAATGATTTTTATGAAGAATACATTCTGATTCTGTTACTGAAAGTCCCGAGAGTTGTTACTGGAAATAATTGATAAATGGAGTTCAGGTTCAGCATACTGATTAAACCAGCTTATGGCTGGCAACTATGTATATGTGTATATTAAGAAATAGTATAAATAAAAATAATTGATTTTGTTTGATTATGAGATATTTAGATAATGACTATTATTATAACACTATTATATGACTATTATTATAACAACACTATTTAACTCTTAAGAAATAGAATGTTCACTAGAATTAGATTAAATTCATAATAAAAATACATAATTTAAAAATAACTTCTAGATTTTAAATTAAATATTTGTGTTTTTCTTTCATTGTCCTATAATCTAGAAAAGATAATTTACAATGAAATATTATTTAAAAGAAATTTCTTTGTAACATTTTCTTGCACAAAAAGTGAAACAAAAGCATTAGTGTTAAGCAAATCTCCCCTCCCTATACTACATGTGTGGTATTATAAAGAATTTCTTATTATTATAACTCAATTTTAACAGAAACAGAACTTTTTATGTTACACAGATATAAGAAAAATTTGAACTTTTTTTTCATTTACCAAAGAATTAAATGGAATGTTAGTAAAATATATTGTGAGATATTTATATTTATTCATATGTTTAATAAGTGTGCAGTGCTTACATGTGGAATGTTGCTTTTTTTAAGGTTTTGGACACTTTAGTACAGTTTTGGACGCTTTAGTACAGTTTTAGACACTTTAGTACAGTTTTGGACAGTAAAACCCACATGTCCTGTCCAAAACCCCAACCCTGCCACAGAGGATACAAAATTTGTTTTGAATTTTTAACTACTTTGTTTTTCAGATTTCTAAAATGGTGTATTTCCTTTTATTAAATGTAATGTTAAAGCTGTCTAAATTTTGTATTTTAATTATAAATGAGCTTTTTCTTGTCTTTTTTATGATGACTGTGGAGTATACACTGACAATTTTGCCAAACTCCAAATGGAACTAATAAATTGAAAAAGACTGAATAATTTCACAGGAGAACAAAGAAAATAAAAAAAATAAAAAGGCTTTTTTCTCCCAAACTACCTAATGATGATTTGGAATGTACTGACATCTGTGACACTTTCTTTTATTTATTTTCAGTGTCTACGGTGGGAAACTATTTTGGCCAGGGACAAAGTTTGTAAATGAATTCCTCAGTAAAAATAAAATCTTTTTTTAAATACAGTAGAGCGCCGATTTTCTGAACATGTCGGGACCGACCCTAGTTCAGATAAATGGACAGACAGTTTAAGGGATGTTCCTGACTATACTAAAACCTTCACACATTATCCAGGCTTAAGACTGGAAGCAACAGTTAGTGCAAGTGTGTTTAAGAACTGTTCTTTTTTACTTTTCTATCATTTAAAATTTTATTTTTCTCTTTTTATAATTTTCTGAACTCCAAAGATTATAATTTAAGCAAAAAAGCTTTCTATTGTTGCTTGCTTCAAGAAGACGTTCTTTTCAGTGCTGCCCTATCTCGAATTCTTCTTAAATATGTTAGTTGAATCAGAGTTCTTCTGTCGTTCGAGCCATTTCATAGCTGTTTCCAAACATTCAAAGGCTTCGTTATGGGATGGACCTATGTTATTTTCACAGCATTCGTTTTCATTTCTTCAATTTCTTTTTCATCTTAAATCTCATCATCATTACAAAATTTTTTTGAAAGGAATAGGCTGTTCGGATAAATGTAAGATCGGTTAAAAAAAAATATTTTGAGAGAAACAAGCTGTTCAGATAATTGGAAGTTCAGTTAATTAGAGTTCCGATAATCGACGCTCTACTGTATTAAGTTAGAACTTAACAAAAGATTTTTAATTAGTTATTATTGAAAAAAATGTTTTTTACAAAAATTTAAATTGTTTTAAATGTCACTGAAATGAAAATTGTGTTTTAGATGTAGGGACATCCACAGAGGGACTTTCGACTTATATTCGTTAAAAGTTTAAAGTTAAATATTAAAATTATTTTGTCAGAAATGTATTTAAAAACTTACTTAAATATACATATGAATGAAAATATTAGGGAATTTTCTATATTTCTGAATATTTATCCCTTTGGGGCCATAAAATGTACATTTTCATGAGCCTTTATGTTAGCTGGACACAGGTGATAAATCGTTAAACATTTTCTCATTGCTGTTATTCATTATCATGCATATCACATTCATTTCATTTAAAATATAAACCTTTCACTCATTTCATTTAAGATAATAATAATAAAAATATGTATATATACACTAAAATTATGCCATTTTATTACATCAAAACATTATTTCTAATTTACACATACAAAAAAATAAAAGTAATGGGGGGGGGGGGTGCTATTAGTGAGATTTGCACCCAGCTAACATAAAAATTATAATATTGAGTTTCTGATTACAGCAAAAAAAAAAAAAAAAATGAGTAGAATTATATAAGAAAGTTTTAAAAACTATTAAATTAAAGTAACTCACCACAAAGCCTACATCTGAGAGATCATCATCATGAAAAGTTAGTTAAAAAGGAACTTGTGTTACAGGAATTAACAAACAGTTCACAGAAATGTTTTATAGCTTTTCAAAATGGTTTATCTATAATTTGAAATCAAAAACAATGTTTAAAAATAATTAATTTATTAAAGTTCAACAAAGTACTATTTTCAAATTTTCACCTGACAACTTATCTTTTCATAATATTTGTAATTTTTTTTAGTACATATGTATTAAAATGGACATATTTACATCAATTGGTACTGATAGAAAAATTGACTCCTTTAAATGACTTTAAGAAAGAAAATTATAAACTTTAAGAGTTTTATAATTAAAAGCAAAATCATGCATACATAAAAAAGCACTCATCTTATTGTCCAAAGTTAAAAAATGCTATTACAATTAATATACAATGTTATATAAAATTTGGGTTTATCAATGTGATTTTCTTTCACTACAGTTTCTGGTTTCTAAGGCTAATGTCAGATGAACGTCTCTTTGCACGCTTTTTGTTTCAACATGAAAAAGAAACACCTTCGCTAGCAGGTGTTCATTTTTCATGTTGAAACAAAAAACAGTGCAAAAAGACGTGCGTCTGACATTAGCCTAAGGATTCGACATTACATATAAAATTGCTTCAAACAAGTCACACTATTTCCTTTGCTCTTTCTCCCGATGAATTCCCACGTGCTAGTTCACAGTGCTACAATAGATTACTAAAATACATGAAAATATGGTGGATATATTGATGCTATGATTGAAGGAATGAACAAAAAAACCATTAATTGCCGAAATGTCAGTGAAGGTTTACTGTGGAGACACGAAAAGTTTTGGTTTCTGTTAGTCTGTCTGTTCCGCGATAACTGCCACAAAAAGCATCCAATTAACTTGAAATTAAGTGGGTATATTGATGAGGTACCCGGAATTAGCTGTATTGTTTTTTGTTATATTTGGTTCATTCGTTCGGAAAATATAGAATATTTTATTTTTTACAATAATGCTTTTCTAAGGCAATTCAGATGATTTTTCCATTTTTATTTGTTGAAAGGAAATGGCGCATATGATTAAAGGATTTAAATAGTAAAATATGGATGATGAAATTTCCTAATTGGAATCATACATTATTCATATTAGTTTGAAATTTTCTCTATGCATTTGCCAGAGTTTTTAAATTCGATGTATAACTTATGGAGGGATTTTATATATATGCGTTCCAATAATATAAAATATTTTCATTTATAAACTTACTTCTTTAGAATGTACACGTTTCATTGTTTTAATTTTCTTTTAACTGTTGCCTAGCAACGGATCTACACCTAAAAATATCGCAGATGTGAAAGTATGTGTAATTGTTTGAATTCAAATGAACGTCAAAAAGGGATGAATTAATGCCTTTTTGTCTTTACAAAATATAGATGGATTTTACCGCAGAAATAAAGGCAGGCTATGTTCTATTTATTTTGTTCATATATATTTCTTATAAATTAAAAAGTTCATTATTTTGATAAGGAATGAATTGACCATTTTCTATAAAATTTGACAATCTTTTTTTTTTTTTTTTTTAATCATTGCCAAGAAAATCAGAACCTGGAATAATAATTTACCCTAAACAGCTAATTTTGATTTGAAAGATTTTCATGTGCAAGAGGAAAGTGAAATAAACAAGTAACATAAAAATTTTGTTTTTAAAGTCAATTCCTACTTAGGTCATCAAAGAAAAATTTAATGTAATCCCTTAAGCTAATATTAGTTTTTGTTGCATTAAAATATCTCAATTTGTTGATTTTCTATAAGCAAGTAGGTTTACAATAGAACTCTATGGGAATTTGGCGAAATATTAGAGATATCGCCAAGTTGGCGTCACTTTTGGTGACTCATTTTGACCACCAAATTTGGCGATATATCGCCAAGTTGGCAACAAACTTTGGTATATTTGGCGACAGAACAGGGTCCCCCCTATGGTAACCCCTTATTGAAAATACTTTAATTGATCTTCAACAAGCAATGGCCGCCATTTTGTTTCCCATGCAAAACTAAAATTAATTAATTAAAATTTAATTAATTAATATTTGAAAAAACTGTATTAACATCAACTGCCATCCAGTACAAGTTTAAAAAAATTTATTTCAACTTGATAGGATGAATAATGAGTATTTTATTAACGATTGAAAATTTGAACAAGATAAATATATAAGTGTAAATAAATAAATAAATATAGGGAGAGTGTGAGCTAATAGTAGGAATTGAAAAACAGACATGAATATACGTTTTCATATTGGAAATAAAACGAAAATACGAAAAGAAGGTGAATTTGATATAAAAGGTGAAGTTGAAATAAAAGGGCCTTGTGTTATGATATTAATTCTTAATATTAAAAAAAATATATTACCAATTTCTCACGGTTTATCGTCTGCACACGGCTAACAGAAACGTTTAATTTTTAATCGAAAATTTCAATAAGAAAAAAACTTTTGAAAAACAAATAGATAGTAAATGTCAAAATTATGCACCGAAAAATTATCTCTGTCAAAAATGACATCATTGTATCGGGAAATAAATATTTTCATTCTTAAAAGCCAAACATTAACTTAGATTGCCGGAAAAAATATTTTTGGATGAGTGTTACTTCCTAATGCAGCCTCTTTTCAGAAAATATGAATGAAAATTATTTTATTTTTAAAAGGAAATTACTTTTTCGTTCTTAACCTTCTCAGCGGCGTGAACTGATACATCCGTTCACTAACCTGCAGTTTTAACTGCAATAGACGCATTATTTAAATTGATATAATTCTATATATTTAACTCTATTTTAAAACATTGAGTAATAGTTAATACTGTGAAGTATTATATTCAGATATGTAATTAAGTTTTTTGTATCATGTTAAAAAATCTCCTTTTATTATCATTTAAAAAATAAATACAGAGAAGACAATATTACAATTTTGCACTTTTGCTCAGCTGCTAGGGTGTTAAAACCTAAACTTTTAATATAATTGCATCAATGTAAATTATTTTCTGTTCACCGGTATTGAAAAATAAGGCTCGGAAGTGTAAAAATCAATATAATATTCATGGTAACCACTAGCACAATGAATAAAAAGTTACATATGTAAACTTAATGAGGTCACGGGGGGTACCAGGGGCATAGCCTCCCTGAAGAAAATCTACTTTATTATCTAAAAAAATACCAGAATTAGCAGCCCATGAAAATTTCAGAATATCCTTACATAACATTTTTAAATTACCACTTCTAATGTCTGAAAACTTTGCATTTTTTATACTTATAAATAATTACGCAATTTAAAAACTTTAAATTGCGGTTTGCAGGGAGTTGATTATTACCCAAAAGTGTGTTTAAAAATAATGACTTGCAGAGCTGACGTTGAGGCTCCTGATCTGCAGATTTACTAGTCATATACATGCTGATGACTGTGCCAAGTACTATTTTTCTTATCATATGAAAAACTGGTGGAACCAGAGAAAAAAGTAAAGCTCGATCTAAAAAAGCTACAGTAAAAAATTGGCAAATAGTTTCAGTCTAAAAAAGTAAGTAGTGCATAGAAAAGTAATGGAACCAGATTATCTGTAAAGCTCATGAAATTACCCAAATTTTTGTTCATAGCTGAAAATGTGGACTGAGTTTTACTGGTGCCTTACATTCAGAATCATTATCCACTCAAAATGAGTACTGTGTATAGTAAAGGCCCAGCACTGCACCAAGTCAAGCTAAACTCCACAAAGGCTAAAAGAATGTAAACCATGAAGTAATATTTTAAGCATAACATTAATGTAGTCAGACTGTTGAGGAATTGTTGTTATTAACATTTCTGACATAATACATCTAACATAATTTTTATTTCATGTAATTACTGTGAAAAGGAAACCTAAAGGTCAATGGACTTAAGCCAGACAAGTAGTTAGCATATTGTTGAATCGTACATGTCTAGGGTTTTGGGCTTACTTTGGGCTTTGATCTTCCAAGCATATCAGTGACCCCTGGAATGGAATTTGGTCCATACTTCTTACTGAACTGACTTCTCAGGTTCTCGCTCATTACCAAATCAGCCCCTAACCTATTCTTATGAACCCAAATTTTTAAACTGGTTATGATTGATTGGAATTCAGAATGTGTTAAAATTGCCTTTACTTCCCTGATTGATTTTAAGGCACCAGTAAAGCTCAGTTCACATTTTCAGATACCAACAAAAGTTTGGGTAATTTCATGAGCTTTACAGATAATCTGGTTCGATTACTTTTCAGCGCACTACTTACTTTTTTAGACTGGATCGAGTTTTACTTTTCTCTCTGGTTCCACCAGTCTTTTATATTTCACAACTTTTTCAGATCCTTTCAAGAACTTAATCAACCAACTTCAACTAACCAAACAACCACCCCAACTACAACCAATGACCTCAATTAACTGACCCAACCAATTGCCCCAAAACTAACAGAAACGTTGGTTCGTCAGTGTATTTCAAGAGCTCTGGTGACACCATACTTATTGCTAACCCCCATATTGGGATATTGACCTATACTTTACTGAGGACTGGCCGCCAGACTAGTCGTTAGACTAAGTTTTATACATAGTGTGAACTCTTGGATTTTTCTGCTACGTACCTATGCTCCTCTGGTTTAAGGGCATATACAGTATCCTAGGTCAACCCCTCAAACACACAAAAAGCTAGGGTAAGAAACAGTCATAAGAAATGAATTAAAACTGCTAAAAAACTATAAAAAGGGAAAATTTCTGTTTTGGGGATTTAATGGGAATTTAAAATTTAAAAATGTCTGAAAATGACTGAATGTAGAAAAAGGACCAAAAGTGATTGAAAATATTATACAATACAACTGTAAAAGTATTATAAAATTTCACAATTAAAATACAAATTTTAAACTGTTTTTCATATGCAGAAGTGCTGTTCAGTACTTAGGATTTATTACCAAATGGCATGGGACAAGGCATATTATTATACCATCATGTTAAATATAGTATACTGACAACCACCCCTCAGCCGATGTGGTATAGTCTGATCGGTATGCAGAAGGAAAAGGGAAAAAGGATAACAAATACAATGAAGAAAACTTGAGAATTTAAATTTAAAAATGTTAATTTAAAAAAGATACTTAAAAGCAGGCAAACTCTTGCCTCTTCTGCATACATGATACAAAATATAAATTGTTCATACAAAAAATACAAAATAAACTATACAGACCGATATTACACAAAAATAAACATAAATTTTACAGATGAATACAGTAGACTCCCTCAAATCTGCACAGCTTGGGACCAGAGGTTGTGCGGATTTTAGAATTTTGTGGATTTCTGGTCATTGATTTGTTTACATTTTTTAAACATTAATTTGATTGGTAGTTAAGCAAGGGAAATTATAATGAATGCTTACAATAAAGTGAAACGTTAAAATAAGAAAAATATTAAAATTTATTAGTTTAAAAGTAAGTAATTATTAAAATAATTATGTAAAATAAAAATTTAGAAAAATATTAAATTATTACTGATGAAATCAATTCAATTCCAAAATTCCTATGCTAACATCTAGTGGTAAAGTGATAGTAAGTTCGATTCATTATTATTCGTTCTTAGCAATATGTGGACGGAGAACGGCAAGGCTTCATGATGTTTACGAAGTAAACATCCCAGAAATAAATTAAATAAAGAGTGTTTAAAGTTAAAGACTTCCGAAAATAAGAAAAGTAAATTACATATTTAAATAAATAAAGAAACTATTAATGTAACTGTAGTTAAATATAATATGTATAAAGTAAACAAAAGACCGGTATTTCAAACTAGTGATGACATAAGAAATAGGGAAAAAAGCAAGGAGAACAGTGTTAATGCTATTATCAGTATATATAGCTTATTGCGCTCTCTGTAATTTTTTTCATTGTTATTTAGAGTCTTGAATGCTTTTCTTATAATGCTTTGTATGTTTTTAAAAATTTTTTGTCTATAATTAAAAAAAAAGAAAAAAAAAAATCCGCGAACAATAATTTTAAAATAGTGTTCCGGTTCGTGGATTTTTCCATTTCAAACACTGGAATTTTCGATATAGATATGCTAATTTATATCAAAATCAAAAGTAATGTAAATTTATTTAGTAATAAATCAGCTGTAATAGCCAAAACAGAATGATTAACAAAAAATTTAGTAAAAAAAACATTTCGGTAGTCGCTGATTTCAGCGCCATCTTGAATTTTGTTCCTGCAACTTAACTGTAGATTTCATTGTTTACATCTGAAAAAATACGCAGATTTAAGGAAGTCTACTGTATTATATAAAAATACTACCGTATTCCCCCGCATTAGCTGGCATGCCGCAAAATTCGAGGGAGACCAGATTTTTTAATATTAATCTCTGGTCTTTCCTGGCATGCCAGAAAAAGTGAAGATGTTCAAAAACAGAAAGGAATGAGGTTCATTAGCTGTATTCAGTAGCATCAATTGATGTTGGGGAGGAGGGGTGCAATATTAGAGTTTGTCCCCACTTTTCTAATTATTTAGTTTACCTTTTTTACATATTCATGATAGTAAAAACGTTTTTCATGTACCTCATACGTTTTCACACAAAGCTCTCTCCCCAGCACACATCCGATATTTACAATGTAGAAAGAGATTATCTCATAAATTATTACATGAACAGAAATATTCTTACTATATATAAAATAAGAAAAATATGATAATTATGGAAATACATAAAGAGAGAAATATGTGCTTACCTTATATCAAAAAAGTAATTTTATATGATAATTTGAAAAACTGAAATTTAACTGAAATCCAGTGTTTTATTTAATAAGAAAGAATTAAAAAAATCGATTTTTAAAAAGAAAAAAGGAACTGCTCTATTGAATAGATAAATAACGCGAGTTTGTTAAAAGTAGGCAATCTAACAAGGCAGTCTGTTTGAAACTTTAAGATAGTTTATAACACATAATAAAAATTTTAAAAAAGGAGGGCGCGTCAAATTTCTGGAGGAGAGGGATGCAAAATTTTTTAAACTACGGTGTTTTTTATCGTGCCGATCGATTTTTAACTTTCATATAATTTATAATACATAACAAAGATTTTAAAAAGTAGGGGGCGTCAAGTTTCGGGGTGAGGAGGCAATAAAAAAATTGTAGGTGGGGGGAGGGGGGATCAAATATTTAAAATCGTATCGTTTTTTACCGTTTTATATGTGGATTTTTGACAGAGCCATGGGATAAATATTACAGTAGAACCTCGATTATCCGAAGTAATTGGGACCGATCATCTTTTTCGGGAAATCGAAATTTTCGAATAATCCAGAATGGTTCAATTTGAAGATTAATGGCAAATATATGCGCTATTTCTTTCTATGGTAACAAGTGCTTAATAAAAATAAATCAAAGCAAAATAGAAACAAGAACGAATTACCTGAATTTAATTTTGAAATTAAGTACCTTTTACGTATTTCAAAAGAGTTTGAAACAAAGTTTTGCAGTTTCAATTGTCTTTGCTTTGAGCTCTATATCACAAAGTTTTTTAATACTATTGGTTCACCAGTATCACAGTTTTCTGCATAAAACTTTTTTATTTTTGCAACATCTTTCTTCATAACAATACCAATGCCGCATTCTTGAGCTTATTTTGTAATACTAACACCTGATTTTACATGATTTATGATTCGAATTTTTTCTTCTATACTTAAAGTAATGCGTTTTCTTTTTGTACACATGATAAAAATGAAAATTTTTACTCTAGTAAAAATCTCAAGTTAAATTCAGTGAAATTCTAAGAAAATGGATACAAAATATTTATCTGTACTCGTGGTTTGGAAAGGAACGCTTGCACACAAAGAATGTGATAGTAAAAAAATAAATAAATAAAGCTTTAAAAATCGATTTCGGTTAATCGAGAGTTTCGGATAAAAGGGGTTCTACTATACTTATTTAATGTAAAATTTCAAAAGTGTACTTACCACTATGTTTGAATAGTAATTCCAACAAATATCTTAATTTCTTGCTTAAGCCCGCCACCCCATTGACTAATATAGCTACAGGTAGGTCGTTTCACGGAGTTTCGTTCAGAAACATTTTTGTTAAGAATAGAGGTCGCCCCTGGTGGTAGAATATGGAACTAAAGAATTCGAGAATATTATTACGGACCAGGGCAACGCTGGGCGGCTCAGTTAGTAAGATACATAAAATAAATGAATATATGTATCAAGAGAGACATGGAGAAAAATAAGTATTGATGCTTTTTCCTTAAAATGAAAAATGTTGATAAAAAAACCAAAATAAATCAGCCGCCTGTCCTCCAGTAGCGAAACTTCGTATTTTCCGGCATGCTGGTGTACTTCGATTTCTTCCGGTATGCCAGCTAATGCGGGGGAATACGGTACATAAACTATATAGATGAATATTGCACAAAATATACAACATAAGCTGTAAAGACGAATATAATACTAAAAATACATGATAAATTATACAAACAACATTATCCCCTAATATCTATACCGTAATTTCTGGCCTATAATCTGCGGATCAAACAATGATGTTTGGACCCAGAAATGTTATTTCGTATAATGTAACTTATTAAATTGCAGCAAATATTTAACTACAATTATTAAAATTTCTGGGTCGAAACACAATTGTTTGTTCCGCGGATTATAGGCCGGAACTTACAGTAGTAAAACTTTAATTTACAAGTTAAAGTGTGAAAATTGAAAAAAAGCATCGGTTTCTGAGACCCATAACAGCAGTTAAGAGTTAATCTATAATAATCTTTTTTTTAAAATGTATAATCCTAGCAGAATCAACCTGCATTAATGATACGATAGCGCACATGTGCAAAATAATTTTAATATTGTATGAACTCTTTATGTACTGAATTATGAATTCATGAAAGTTTTATCTTCTAAAGCATTTTTCGTGAATTTTTGAAATTGCGTTAGAAGATTTACATAATCATTTAATACATTTTAGAAGGATTGAAGGATTTAGGTTTCATTAAATTTGAATTTAGAGGGATTTTGGGCAATATTTATAACCTTACTCAAATCTTTTATTTTAAATATTTTTCTTAGTATTTTGTAGAATTAGGAAATGTACAAATATAATGTTCTTACAATAGAAATATTTCCGAATTGAAAAATCCCCCCCCCCTCCTACCCAACGGCAAGAAAGCTGAAAAGATGCAAAGGCAAAAGAAATCATCCTTTAAAAATATTTTTGCTTTGTGTAACCAATAATGCTTTTGGAATAAGATAAAGTAATGCATTTATAACTCATTCTAAACTGTATTACTACTAATTGATGTATTAAATGAATTTTATAACAAGTTATTTCAATGGTAATAAGTACCACCAGTACATAAAAGGTTAAAATTTTTTGAACATATATAAAAAATTTTCAAGTTAATTTTTGAATTTTTTTTTTTTGGTTTTTTATTGTTGGCGCCTTATATTTTTGATATAATGAAGTGCCGTGCTATGTGTGAAGAGTAAGCTGAAGAGCTGAAGATTTCTTTTAGTTTTGCATGTGTTGCACCTCCTTTTTAACCCAAACAACTTTTTCTTCAGTTAAATGCTTTTCACCTGGTTAATCTTTAAAAAGGTCCTTTTGTACTCTTTTTTAGACAGAAAAGTTCATTTTTAAGCCAAAAACGACGTTTTTTAAGAGCCAAACATTTTCGGATGACCCGTTTTTAAAAACACAATTTTTTTTATTGCATAATAATATTGGTGGTCACTTATTTAACTTGTACAATACCTTGGTACCCTATTGCTTCTCCTTGCCTTTTATTTTCTGCATGTTTGCACCTTGAGTGCAGCTTAACTATACACCGCCATTAGCATTTGCATTTAAAATGGGAAAATTAAGAAAAAAAATTTCGTTGCCAGTGCTTAACAGAAACTAAAAGCTTTTCCTCCTGTTTTCCCCACCATTTTTTGCAACATGTCGTGCTTTTTCACTAAATTTTTGGCACCATTTTCTGTTAGCTTCAGACAGTTTTGCAACATTTCCCCATGTTTTTTAGGATTACGTTTTACCTAATTTCGACGCCCTATTTTTAGACTTTAAGCAGCTTTTATTGGATTTTGGGTCCCCCATGTTTTTTTTTAAATATTGCCTTTTTCACTGTTCTGTTTATCTAAGTTTTATTTTTCAGAACAAGCTTCTTTTTTATTTCTTGCCATTTCCCGAACTAACTTTTTTTTCCCTCTCTCTCTCTCTCATTAGAAGGCATCTTATACAATGCAGAACAGCAGTTCTTTTATCTTAATCTTAAAAAGAGGTCTGCACGGGTCCGGGCTTGGCCCGAGGTCCGTTCCTGGTTGGCAAAAAAATTGAACGGGCCTACCGGGCTGATAAAAACTTAATCGAAGCCAATAAAATATGAGCCATTTTCAATGAAGGTCGCTTTCGCGAGAATAAGTATAAACATGCATCATGAACCGATGCTAGTTTGAAAACATTAATAGAGAAATGTAACATGTCCAGCGCAGAGATCAGCATTGGATGATTAAATGGTGTCTGAGGACGGGCTTAATTTTTTCAGCAGACTCGTGCCATGTCAAGATCATTCTTGCATTTTTTTTTTTTTACATAGTCGAGCAAGGCCGGAACTGGACTTTATTGTTCTCAAGATGTGTAGGGAAGGCAATATGTTTTGTAAAAATATTAATAGCAAACTTCTGTTAACGGAATCTTTGGAAATATACCTGAAGGTGGCTCTCAAATTCGCTGCTCAACAGTGAGAAATTTTCTGATACATTTTCTTACTCATTTTTAACTGTAAAAGCATAAAATTGACAGGCCTGACTATTGAAGGGATTTGGAATCGATCAGCGATTTCCATTTTTTATAAATAAATTACTTATCAAGATATAAGAGATTCTTGTCACTTGACTGCAGATTTTTCTCCTTTTCCCTGCTATCGTTTTTGTAAATTCGATTCAAAACTGTGAGAATATTTTCTCAAAGATATATTGCCTTTATTAAAAAATGGCTAAAGTTATTCGATTACATAGTTTCTGAATAAGATCACCTGCCAATCTTATGCATTTCCGAAAAAAAATGAATTAAAAAATGTATCAGGAAGTAGCTCCTTCGGATTTGAAAAAAGCCTTATTAAATGGCAGAGAAATATTTTTACAAATCTGCTTTTTTATTATACAGCTTCAAAAGTTATGTTTTTTAACCCTCCTTTTTTTCTTTTATTCTAAACTACATAAGTTTTTTAACGAATCCTTATTTGAAGGTTGAAACATCTAAGACTCTAAGTAATCATTAATGTTGCTATTGTGTATTTTCTGTCTTGCGAATACATAGTAATTTTAAAATACAGTCGGACCTCCATTTAACGAACCTCTATTTTGTGAATTTCTCTATTTTGCGAACTTTTCCTTGGAACCAAGAACATTTTACGAATTTCTTCGTAAAATAACTTCCAAATAGCGAAGTGCATTCTCTATTTAACAAACTTTTTCTTGTGATCAAAAAATTTTTTTCTCCCCATTTTCAAAATATTTCTGGACATTTCAAACTTATTCTTTCTTTAAACAAATTTTACGATGTTCAATGGCCTTGAACTGGTTTTAACAGGTGCCTTCTTTGTCAGCAGTGAGAATTCGGTAAGTACGGAGGACGAAGACAATAATCCCTTAGAGTAACTTAAAAAAAATGTGTATATCTATACTAATATTATAAAGAGGTAAAAATTGTTTATTTGTAGGAGGTAAGCTCTGGAACTACCGAACCGATTCCAAAAGTAATGGTATCAAAATGATGGTGTTCGTCCAACTTAGAACATAGGTTATATCTTATGTCCGTGCCACTGGCCAAAAGGGGGTGCAGGAGCAAAAAATGTTCTAAAAATGAGATTTTTGTGTTATTGAAGGGCCTAGAAACATGAAATTTGGAAAGGTAGTTACTTATAAGATACTAATGATCTCTAAGGACATTTCTTTAAAAAATCGAAATTAAAAAGGGATGAAAATGCGCAAAAAGCATTCTAAAAAACGTTCTAAATGACGATTTTTATGCAATTTCAGGAAGTACCAAACTGATTTAAAAAATAATGGTGTCAAAATGATGGTGACAACCCTTGCTTTAACATGGGCTATATTTTATGTCGGTGCCACTCCCTTATAAAGGGGGTGCAGGAGCAAAAAAAAGTTCGAAATTGTGATTTTTGGTGTTACTGAAGGGCCCAGATACATGGAATTTGGCATGTTAGTTACTTATTAGATATAAATGATCTCTAAGAACATTTCTTAAAAAAAAATTGAAATTTAAAAGGGGTGAAAATGCGCAAAAGGGCGTTCTAAAAAACGTTCTAAATTGCAATTTTTACGCAATCTCAAGAAGTACCAAACCGATTTCAAAAATAATGGTGTCAAAATGATGGTGACAACCTTTGCTCCAACATAGGCTATATTTTATGTCGGTACCATTACCCCCAAAGGGGCTGCAGGAGCAGAGAAACGTTCGAAAATGCGATTTTTGTGTTACTGAAGGACCTAGAAACATGAAATTTGGAATGGTAGTTGCTTATAAGACATAAATGATCTCTAAAAAAATTTCTTAAAAATTTCGAAATTTAAAAGGGGTGAAAATGCACGAAAAGAGTACTAAAAAACGTTCTAAATGGCGATTTCTACACAATCTCAGAAAGTACCCAACCGATTTCAAAAGTAATGGTTGGAAATTGATGATGACAGCCCTTGCTCCAATATAGGATCTATTTTTTGTCCGCGTCATTACCACCTTGTGGTTGCATTTTAAAAAAAAGTTCTAAATTGTGATTTTTGTGATACAGAAGGGACTAGCAACTTGAAATTTGGCATGGTAATTACTTATGAGATGTAAATGTTCTCTGAGAAGAGTTCCTTAAAAATTTGAAATTTAAAAGGGGTGAAAATGAACGATAAGTGTTGTAAAAACGTTCTAAATAGCGATTTCTACGCAATCTCAGGAAATATAAACAGATTTCAGAAGTAATGGTTTCAAATTGATTGTGACAGTCCCCGCTCCAACGTAGCCTATATTTTATGTTGTTGTCACTACCACCTGGGGGTTACAGGAGCAAAATATGTTCTAAATTGCCTTTTTTGTGTTACTGAGGGGGTTTAACATTTTAAATTTGGAATGGTAATTACTTCAAAGATGCAAATGCTTTCTAAGAATTGTCGAAAGAAAATTCCAAATTGAAAAGGATGAAGTGGGCGAAAACATTCTGTAAGCGTTCTAAATTATGATTTTTATGCAATTGTAATGAAATATGGAACCGATTTCAAACATAATGGTTGCAAATTTATGGTGATAGAACCTGCTCAAGCATAAGCTATATTTTACGTCATTGCAACAACCCCTAGAGGGTTGCAGGAGCAAAAAACTTTCTAAATTGCGATTTCTGCGGCACTAAAGAGGCCTGAAAGTTTAAATATAGCATGGCAGTTACTTATAAAATACATATATGTCCTCTAAGAACAGTCGAAAATAAATTCGAAATAAAAAAGGGGTGAAACGAAGGCAAGGAGTGAAAAGCATTCTAAAAGAGTCCTAAATTACGAATTCTATAGAATCTCAGGAAATAATAAACCGATTACAGAAGTTATTGGTTGCGAATCAAGGATGATATTCCCTGTTCCTATGCGGGTTATATTTTATGCCGGTGTCACTACTATCTGGTTGGCAGGAACAACAAGAAAGCCTTTAAAAACATCTAAATTCTGTTTCCTATAGAATATTAGGAAATACCAACCGATTTCAAGGTTAATGTTGGCAAATTATTGGTGATAGTCTCTGTTTCAACATTTTTCAAGACAGTCTATTTCAACTCTGTTTTGGCATTTTATGTTGGTGTCATTAACAAAAGAGAGGTGAACAGTTAGACAAAAAGCTTGGAATTTGACATGATGGTTAGTTTTAAGACGTAAATGTGTTAAGATGGTTTCTAAAAAATTAAAAAAAATTCTAAAAATTCTCTAAATCTAAAAAAATTTACATTTCTAAAAAATTCACTTTTATAATGAAGTTTAGTCAAACTGTGGCTTAATTTGCAATTTTTGAATTATTCCAAAAAGTGTTCTTCTAATAAAAAATAGTCATGCAAATATCACTTGGCATATTTCAACTATTACGCGAGCAAAGCCACGGGGTTTGCTAGTAGTGAGATAAAAAGAAGAAATTAACCATGATGTGCTGATTGATGATTGTATTTCACTTAATTCTGAAATTGAGACCTCGGAAACACTATCTGAATTGGATATATTCGACAGTGTGTTATTAAAATTCCTTAATTTTAATGTAAAACTATTTACTTTAAACAGAAAATACAGTGTATTCCCGGACAATGTTTTGTTTTATCTGTTTTATGCAGTTTAAAGTATTTTAAAAGGTGAATCTCTATTTAATGAATTTTCCATATAATGAATTTTTTTTCGGGATTTAGCGACTTTGTTAAATAGAGGTTCGACTGTATACTGTAAAATTAACCCATAAATATGTATGGTATATTATTCTTTAAAAGAATCTTAATTGTATGTTTAGAAAAATCTGAATTTTTTTGGAGAAAATGAGTTGGACCTCATTTAATTGGTTTTCCATGGGCCGGGCCTGGTTACACTGATTTTTGTACGGGCCGGGCCGAGAACTGTGAAAATTAAAACGGGCCGAGCCAAGTTTGCTTTTGTTCGGGCCGGGCATTGAAATTTCGGCCCGTGCAGACCTCTAATCTTATCTATGAAAAAAAAAAAGGAAATGTCTGGCATAATATTTAACTTTGAATTAATTGTTTTGCCCCCAAAAAGATTACAACAGTGTTGTATTTTACAAAATTGTTCAAAGGTAGTAATAGACAAAAACCTTTTGATTAAAAAGAAAAACACATTTTTGACTCAAAAATGAACTTTTTCACCAAAAAGGGGTACGACAGAGCTGTATTGTATAAAATAATTTAAAGCTTAACCATGCAAAAAACATTCAACTTCAAAAAATCTCCGCTTACCCGCTTTTAAGTCGAGATCTTTTGCTTGTACCTCCATTCATAAAGCACCTAAAAGTTTTTTTTTCCCCTGTACAGGTTAAGGAAATATGCGTGTGTGAATTTAGATGCTCTTGGTAGCTCCAAACGGGTATACAAATTGGGTCGGAACAGCTACATGCCCTACACCCACTCCTTTTTTACCTGGGTACGCTGCATCAGACTTTTTGTATCTGCCCCAAGGAAAGATGAAAAAAATTTGACATTGTCACAACATCTTTCTTATTAGCCTGCTAGCACAACTACTGGCTTTGCCCATGTGAAGCATAGGGGACCTTCTGGTTACAATAAATTAAAATTAAGTTATATGGCAATCACAACAACAGAGCTATGTGCATTTCTGCCCATAAATCGTTAAAAAGCAATTAGAAAATATGACGTTACTGTGTCGCAACCATAGTGGAATCGATGAGCTTAAAATATCAGAATGCGCATTTTCTTTGGCAAATGAAATAGAAAAACATAAGAGTTTCCTGGAAGTACGAAAAAGAAAATAAACCAAATAGTGTAACATTTGGAGAATTTCTTGTATATATTACGTCTAGATTATAAAGCAACATCTACATTATAAAGCAAAAACATGTCAGTGAGTAACGCTCACATCATATTAATGATGGCAATGACCTAACCTATAAATTATGCCTGTACTGCAATTTTTCTTAACTTCAAAACATCGCACATTTTCATTTTTTACACTGTCAAATAGTAAATGCAATCTGTTTGAAAATAGTGTCTCAAATTTCTGATTTTTAGTGGATTTAATTATTTTTCATTGTATAACCTGTGTCAAATGCTCTAACTTTCCCAATCTTTAATTTTCTCTTTTTCATGGATCATGCATGAGTTTTCTGCATCATAAATATCCACAGTAAGAAGCATGGTTTTCGGCAAAGGAGCCCGGGGCGAAAAATTGTAATTTTATAGATCCTTACTATTTCAATGTTTAACTGCATAGTTCAGTTAGATACCTATTAAGCTTGTGCCTTATTTTTTCATTTTTCTTTTGACGAACTTCTAATTTCGATGTGGAAATGCTGAAAAAAGATATTGAGCTTTTTTTTTTCTTTTTAGTGCTAATGAGTTAATATTTTGTAATTGGCATGTGGCTAGTTGTCGTATTCGTATTTTACTTAATATAACTTACAGCTGTTAACATATCAGAAAAATACCTATGTACCTAATTTTTATTATTTTATCATATAAGAAAAGTGAAATTTTGATTCCATCTGTACTTATATGAATTAGACTGTGCGTTAGTTGATTCGTGTTTTTAGCAAATACTTGATCTTGACATGTTACTCAATTATGGAATATTAATCAGCCATAATACTTAACATGATTTTGTGAAAAGCCACAGGTTTTGTAGTCTTAATTTTAAAACTTGCGAAATTGAATTTCATTTTGTGTTATTTTGACGTAATTATAGTAAAGTGTTTCATCTATTAAAATGCATGTTTTCTTTGGCACGTGTAATAGAAGTATACGATTTCCCTGACAATTCACAGGAAAATGCAATAAATACAACCAAATGACCTTGCATTTAATGAAAATTTATTTCGTATGATTTAAAAGTAAAACCCCCACTATTTATAAATGATAAAAATAAGGATTAATTCAAGAGTTTCCACTCAGAATGAAACATCATAAGAAAGGGACATGAGTTCAATAGAAAATGACGTCATATCTAGCAAACTATTTTTTTTACTATATTTTTTCTAATTTATCCTTCTGTAATTGAAATACCTATATTATAGTAGCTGTTTTGACTTCAAAAACATTCAAATAAAAGTACAATGGTATTTTAATACACATTTAGCTACAATTTATATATATTTATGAAAAATGTGCATTTTCTATTTAGAATGATGTCGATTACAAAAATATATCAGGAGAATGAATTTTTATTGACTTATAAAAACAAAGTACTTTTTAAAAAAAATTATTATTGTGCTATTTTTTAGGGTGTGGCTACACAAAAGAAAGGATTTAATTAGAAAATAAAAAAGAAAAGATTTCTATAATGTTAAATTATGGAAGGTATAGTGCTACGTAAAGTTTAAATGGATGCCATTCTCTTAATATTGTATATTTTTTGACCCAACCTTCGAAAGGCACATTGCTAAATGAAAAGCTTTTGAACAAGCCATTACTCATCATTGAATGTTTCCTGGTTTGGGTTGTAATTAAATTGTTGTCTTTCCATCAGGTTTCAAAGCATTAAACATGCATCTGAGCTCTACTAAACAGCACTAACATGCTTTTTGATAATTTATCTTTTTCTATGTATTCAATTTAATTTTAAAACCTAGATGCCAAATAATCATCTATTATAAGTCAAACTTCATCTAAATATTTAGCTGAGAAATAAGAAAATGATGGTCACTTGATATAACTGCATAACTGACATCATTAGAATTTCAAAAATAGGAATAATTTATATTTAAAAAATCATGACACATTCTATGGTATATAGTTCTGGTAGCAAAAGAATTGACCTTTGTTATAAATTAACGTTGGGTATATTTACGCTATATAGCCAAAAATCACTGGACACTTTATTTTACACATTTTGGTCGAATATCTAGAGAAATACTTGATGAATTTTTCTGAAACTTTGGAAATACAGTAGACTCCTTCAAATCTGCAACCATAGTATCTGCAAATGTCTAAAATCTGCACATCATCACAGATGTAAACAATGAAACTTTCAGTTCAGATATAGGGGCAAAATTACAGAATTTTTTAGTTTTATATCATTCTGCATGTATTTTAATATGTAAATATGGATAATATGACTGAACTCGTGTTTTTCATGAAAGAAATATAAATTTATTTCTGAAAAAAATCAAGATATTGCTGATATCACCGGTATTCCACAATTGTTTTACTAAATATATTTATGTATTAATCAAGCTTTTTTTGGTTATTAAGACTGGCTAAACCTGAGATAAAACTTCCTTACTTTATGATTTTGATGTGAATTAATAGGGTACCTTTATTAGGAAAGTTTCATTGAATAATTCAAGGAAAATATATCTCATATTTACTATGCATAATGCATATTTAATTATACGTTATTAATTATTTACTTGAGCTTTACTTTTAATAATTTAATCATTTTAAAAATTAATTTACATTTTATTATTTTAGTTTATTACTTTATTTTAATATTTTACTATATTGCAAGCATTCATTATAATATTGATTGCATTTAAATTATTATTTTTAAAAAATGTAAACCAGAACAATGACCATAAATCCACAAAATTCTAAAATCTGCACAATCTCTAGTGCCAAGCTATGCGGATTTGAGAGAGTCTATTATATTTAAATAATGCACCTTTTTTATTTCTGTTAAAAAACCAGTGACTCAAAAGTGCATATTATAACGTTAACAAATGCTCGATTGGTTTCAACCAATCAACAAACCATTTTCCTTGAGCAGTATAACAGCAAATATTCAATTTCTGTTCGTTATTTAAGATGCCGAAAGCTATGGAATTCACAAAAGAAGAAATTTTAAAGCTATTTAAGTTGAAATTAAAAAACAAGCTCATTATTGGAATTTCTAGAATGTTACATTGTTCAAAGCAAGGGATATACAGATTTCTTTCAAGAAATGACAATTTTGACCAAAAACCAATACACTAGTGGCCCCTTGTAGCAAGTCTTCAGACTGATTAAAATATTGGGAGATTCCTGTTGAAGCAAAATATACCCACAAGGCAAATTAAAAATAATCTCATTGTCAATGTCTTAATTGACACAACATAAAGCAAGAACATTGTTTAAAAAAATACAGTGAAGTAGCTAAGGTTTTGGGTACCCGGGACAAGAATTAATTTGTCATCACCACCCTTCTTAAATCAAAATAACCATAATATTTTTAAAAAGTAAGCAAACAATCTTGGTAAGTAGTTATTCTTAAAGAGAGTATAGACTACTAGGTTACTATGACCAAATGATAAGTACTGTATTTTGAATCAGTGCATTGTTATTTGGATAGCATTGGATAAATATGCAAATAAATAATTAAAATTACTAATCTCTACACTATACATATGTAAAAAATAAAATAATAGTAAGCCTTTGATCCAGAACCAAACAGAAAAATGGTAAAAGAAACGAAAACCGGAAATAAATGCAGTTAGACCTGGTTAAGACACTCATGGTTAATATGTGGATTTTTTTCTAGTCCCTTGACATCACCTATAAGGCTAATGTAAAAATATCATGTTTAATATGCGAACGGTTAGTATGCGATCCCGCTTAATACGTGATAGATTTTCTGTCTTTTGAAGTAAAGAATCACACATAATACACGAATTCCTTTCCCATATCGCCAATTTAGCAGATTATTTTATTTAGATAAAAACCACTGATTCCAAATAGTAATGTTTGTTTTATTTAATGACAGATTTATTAAGACGAATATTACTAATATAAAATAATGATAGATATTTGAATAAAAAAACCCTGCTAAATGAGAAAAACTGATTAAAATGAGTTCATCAAAGTAATCAATTAATGCCTGACAAATCATTCTCTGTGAAAAATGCTTTGAACATCTTGCTTCGATACATCATAAAAATTATTATGATTGTTAGTGAGGTTTTAAATGTATGTTATATCACTACTATGTTTTATAGTGCATGCTATAGGCAAAAAAATAGAAACTTGTAAAGATTAAGCAAATGCGATTGCAGTTGTATTTTCTCATGTTAAAAATGGACAGATTATAATGGTATTCATTATCACAAGTACAAAAGATAATTTTTGTAACTGGCTTCAAAGATTTAACATATTTTTCTTTGCGTTAAGTTTTCTTTATGTCTAGCAGGAAAATTATTTTTGTTGCTTTATTTTTGGTTGTAATATTAATACAATAAAGCCACATTTGAATCTATATTTATTTTCAATTATTATTCCAGTCGGTCCTATAAAAAAGAAGCAATTAGTTAAAGTTGAATTTTCATCTAAATATGTGTCAAAGTCACAATTTTCGACTGTACACATGTAAATGAAAGCTCTAAAGCTCATTCAGATGATTAGATGCGTAAATAAACCCAATTTCTTCAACATTATACAAATCACATTTAATATGCGATCTCGCTTAAAACACGACTTTTGTCTGTATAAGTTGTTTTTTTGTTTTTGGAACTGAATCGAAATTCTCTTCCAAAATTTTTAAACCTATTTAAAAGCATTTTTATTTGTAAATGTTCGATTAATAAATTTCAGTTATTGAAAAAATAAATTAAAATACACTCTATTCATATCACTTATTTCTGATCATTAACTTTTTTTTATATATAATGCATAATTAGAAATAATGCATGTTGAAGGTATTTACTAGATTATGTGCCCAAAATACCAAGATGAAGAGTGGATTCAATAGAAATTTTTTTTTATATTTCTTCTAATTTCAAGGCTAGAGATGTGTGTAGATTAGGATAGAGGACTACCCTTAACTTAAGATTAAGGAAGTAAATTGGATATGAATATTTAATCTTCTACATTACAGCAACATTTTTTAAATTTATTATAGTGGGGGGAAAAAAAAGACTAGATCAGGGGTTCCCAAACTTTTAGACCGACGTACCACTAAATCGAAGTTCATACTTCCGCGTACCACCAGGTAACAAACGTAATGCTAATATTAGAAAAACTGTGAAAATAAAGCTTTCCCTATTTTCTTTGATTTCAAATCATGATTTTAAATAAATTTACTCCATTAAAAACAGATTTCCATGAAATAAAAACAAACACACACTTTTGATACAAAAGAGAAAAATTTCAGTCCACAAACTTATATAAATAATGAATTGTATTTTAAATATATAACTTCAACATTGAAATAAAATTTCAACACCTCCTACCAGATCTACCAGTATAAAAAAAAGTTGGGGGAGGGGGGGAGCATGAGGTAAAAAAAAAAAAAAAAAACGTGTTATAAAGTACATTTGGGAAAAATAGTTTGAATTGATCCTATTCGTATAGGCTTCACCTATTTCCACGCATTCAGAGTTTACCTTCAAATAATTCAATTTAAACAGCATGTTTTTTCTGCTAATTAAATTTGTTTCATCGATTAATTTTAAAATTAGGTCTTTATTTACAAATTTTAACTTTTCCTATATTGATGTAATAATTACATGTGTTTAATTCTGAAAAACTGATTGTATCATAAGCATTGTGTGCAGATTTCAGAGAGCGTGGCAATAATAAAAATGTCTAGTAATACATGAAAAAAAAAAAAGTTTAAAATTTCTAAAAAAGAAAAGCTTCATATTTACATTCGAAAATTTCCAGGATGATAAATTCACACATTTTTTGTTTTTATAGTAATATGCTGTTTCCTTTTACGTATCAGTATTGGACTTTAGCATACCAGTAGCGAGAGCGTCACATACCAGTACTGGTACGCGTACCATAATTTGGGAACCCCTGGACTAGATAATTTGACATGATGAAATGATGATATTCTGTGCCAGCTTAAATGTATATCTTTAAAAAAAAAAATCAAAATTCTATTATTAATAATTTATCCAAGGTTTAAAAAAACTATTCTTCAAATACCTAGAATCATAATTAATAAACCATTATTTACATGGTTTCAGATTTTACAAAGTTTTAAAGAGCTCCAAAAAATTTACAAAGATTTTTGAGAATTTAGTCTGAACATTGTAGCAATATTTTAAATAAAACTACTGTTCTAAAACAATCTAAGCTTCAAAACATATCGATGTTAATGGCAGTAACTCTCACAATTTGTTTTGGTGTATTTCAAAGATTTGTGTTGTTGAGGTTTGATGATGAATTTAAATTCTCCATTGAAAATATGGAAGCACGTGTTTCACCAGTTTTCCATTGAAACCTCAATTGACCCCTAAAATTAATAAAATTAATTATTTACTAACAATAAAAAAAATAATAATTACGGATTTTAATTCATTTCTTTCTTATTTAAACTGTAAGAGTTACTGGCTGATCATCTGCCTTGATGTATGGGGCTGTTCAAATATTACATAAGCATGCTTTTGACTATTTTTGACCCCCCCTCCCCCCTTGTCAGCAAAAATAAGCAAATTGCGAACCCCCCCCCTTAATAATTACGTAAGAAAATTGGAACCCCCCCCCCCCCCCTTAAAAAAAAAATTAGGACACAATACAAATTATAAAACTCTACTCGACTAATATAACTACTAAATAATAATAAACGCTTGTTTTATTTCTTTACAATTCTATTTAAGAAAATTTCTTGGATCACAATTTTAGAAGAACTTAGCCATTTGAAAAATTTAAATTTGAACATCACAATATCTATTCCGATGCTGACCACGGCTGCTCAAGCCATTTTTCCATATCTGTTATGATATTGGTTTCCAGTTTTACTTGATTATCTTCATCGTTTACCATTCGGATGCAATCTTTATCAACTTCATCTTCATTGATCCACTCAACATCTTCCATATCTTCCACGAATTTTACGAAGCGCATAAGTTCATTTGCTCGACGAGCAGCAATTCTCAATAGTCGTATAAGGCAGTCCTTCTCGCTTTTTTCACTCTGTTGAATTTTTTTGTATCTGTTTGCTGACTTCTGAGATGCATGATATTGGCCACAACTTCCACAAGTTCTTGCGGATAAATGCGTGAACTTTATTGAAGAGCAAAAATAATCATACAGCATCTTTAAAAATCCCTTTCCTGTACTATTCAGATTTAAGGCCAGACGGAGACTTAAATCTATAAATTCCCCCTCTTCACTTGCAATGATGTCATTTGACGATTGTATCATTTTAATTGGAGGAGGAATGAATCGTCCTTTTAATATACGAAATAATCCACTACGTGCAGGAGAGCAACAATTCTTTTTTTCGCATTTTACAATTTGCAGCAAGTATTGACTTTCTTGTACGACCTTCGAATACCAATCCAAGTCATAACCAAGAGACTCTGGTTCGCCTGAATCAACATATGTGGCAGTAACGGGATAACTGTCAATGTTTAATGAGTTCCAGATATCTGCGAGAGTTTTTCCAGCATATGCTAAGTTATTTTGCTCCATTTCTTCATCAGTAGTGCGACCGTTCTCATCGAGATGGGAACCATAATGGTTATGAGGGTGTATAAGACAAGACAGTTCTCGACTGAGTGGTGTCATTCGCCTTTCTACTCAATTATATGCACTTCTTCCAGGAGCATTGCACGCTATGAAAATTCCATCCAAATCATGCTTTTTGAAATGGTTAATAGCAAACGATATAACTTTCTGGTAGCGGGGATTCTTGTCTGGATCTCCATCAACCGTTACTATGATTACACGTTTGATGAAACCCTCTTCTGTTTTCACTAATTTTTCAAAATCTTTGAGTATTAATAGAGTTTCAAAATCCTGAGCATGAGTATTTGCTGTGGAAGAACTGTGTTTCCCTCTTCTTATAGCTTTAAACGTTGGACCAGAATAACCTATGTATGGCTTTACTTTGATCTGCCATGCCAGGAGCAATCGCAATACCAGCGTAAATACATGGGATAAGTTTGCGGCGTTCAGCGATGACCCAGTCATGATCGCTTAAGGATACGTGATACTCCATATGCATCAGTATCATAGCCTGTTTATTGGCTGCTGTAATTCCCAAACGTACGCGCGCTTTGTCATCATGTGAAAGAAAAAACACTTGCATGGGTCCAAAAATTGAAGCTAATGTTTCTAAATAATGGATGGATATTACTGCAAATTGGGTATCAATGTGAGATCGGTGATAATCAGCCAGAATCCAAGAAAGTTTTATCGGCACTGTGGTGACATGTCTTCGACACTCGATGGTTGAGGAATTTTTTGGAAGCAAACAAAGATATGTTCTACTCCTGCTTATTGCAAAATCAACCTTTTTCAGTTTTGCAGTCAAGTCATCGAGAGTTTTGACACTTCGGACTTGTTTCTTCTTTTTGCATCTGCAGCGCTTCCAATAATAGCTATGTCTGCTATTGCTTTAAGTAATAATGGTTGTTTAAACTTGGTCTTCCTACTGATTCCCTCAAAGCTATTTTTTTTAATGTCTGGATTATCATGGCAGATTTCTCCAAGCTTTGTTCGTTTGGTGGTTCGATGTTTTCTTTGGTATTCAGCATTTTGTCGTTTCCTTTTTAAGGATTGTTTTTCCTTTTTTGAGATCACTGGAAACCTTATTTATCTGTTTTTGAATCTGAGATACATTGGTTTCAATTCAATTGGGTTACATTTCATTTTTAGTAAGGTTCAAAATTTGAAAACAGTTAGAAGATTATCTGCTACAAAACTAACATATTTTTAAATTCTTTTCCCCCATGGATGCATTAATTTTTGAGTTATTTGAAAAGAAAAAATAAAGCTTAGCTTGGCTACGCCATATTTAAAAAGTAATAACTCGTTTTTTGACGTTTTTTTTGGTCTTTATTTATTCCTATACTGACCATGTTTTCCCAAGGCTACACGGTCATCTTATCTTATCTATCTTTTTTTCAATTTTTACAAGTAATTATGTAAACTTAAAGTTATGATAAAATATATTTAAAATTTTAAGAATAAATTGATTATAATTACCTTTATAAAATAATCAAGAAAGACTGATTTCTTTTTGGTTGCCTTACGCAGTTCGTCCTCAATTCTTTTTAGCACCATTACCTCTAACTCTTTGTCAGTTTTAGAAGACTTTTTGTACTGCCGCCACACATCATTAGTTTTACATTGAATATCCTTCAACGGTTTATCTGATGCAGACTTTTTGAAACTTTCAAAAAGTTTTTTATACAAGATTTCTCGAAATGAAGACATATTTCTGATTTTATTTATTTTAAACACCACTACACTGCAGTACTGAGAGGTAGAGGTCTGCACAGGCGAAATTTCCAGGACCGGGGCCGGCCCGACTCATAGAGAAAAAAATTCGGCCCGGCCCGTACAAAAAAATTATTGGCCCGACCCGATAAAAAAGTTAAAAGTTCGGCCCGACCCGGAAAGAAAGTTAAAATCTCGGCCCGGCCCGATTGAATTTCTACAAAACATTGATTTTTATGTCGATTTGGCGAAAGATTTGTCTCGTACGAGGAGTTCTGGCCAAAAATATGTCTTAAATATTTTTTTATGTTTATAATCTTCATTTTTATATAAGTGGTGCAGGCTGCGACAATTATTTTTTTTAATCAATCTCTATTTCTTGTATGTAAATGAATCCGTTATCATTAATATCGTTAATCCATATTCCATGTATTGAAGTGCTAAAAATCTGAAAAATGCTATACAATAAAATCTTCTAAAACGGAATTGCATAAAAAAGAAAAAAATCCGTTATAGACAAGTGCCCTTCTTAGCAAGTTTTAAATGTATTATAAATATGTCTATTCCTATCCTATTTCTTATCCTATTCTTACGTATTAGTATATTAATTTTGTATGGATCAACACGTTTTTCAGTTTATAACAAGATTTCGTCATAGACAGGTTCCTTCTCACATGTTTTCTTATATTTTCATTTAGCTATATTTTAATAAGCGTAGAAATTTACTATTCTTTAAAAAGAATAAATTTGAATGTTTAATAGTAGAATAATAGCGATTTAAAAATGTGTACATTTTTTTCAAAATTTTTTGAGCCTGACCTAATTTTACTGACCTTTGAACGGATCAGGCTACGCCGAGACAATGATTTTCATACGGGCTGCGTCAAAACTAGGACTTAAAATTTTGGGCCTTGAAGACTTGGAATGAAACCAGTCCCGGCTCTGTACAGAAAAAAATGGGCCCGGCCCGATCCCCCAGGAAAAAAGTAAGGCCCGAACCCGGCCCGTCCCGTAAAGAGTAGTAACTACGTCCGGCCCGTCCCGAGCCTTCAGAAAAATGTATGGCCCGGGCCCGCCCCGAGTGCCGTGAATGAAAATAGGCCCGAGCCCGGCCCGTGCAGATCTGTACTGAGAGGTTTTCAAAACTCACGAGACACCAGACAGTAGAGCAGTCGGTCACTATGGTTATGAGGTTCAACCACTTGACAGAGGAGGGGTGGAAACAAAAAAGATAGAATTTTACTTGTGTTTTGGAAGCTTTCCCGGAAAACTCATATTGTCACAATACATCATATCGCATCGGTCCATTCTATTCTATTCTATTCTCACAATTGGAAATAGTAGTAAGTTCTCAGAGATAATAAGCCCTCATGCATGAAACATGAATAGTCACCTCTAGATAAAAGAGATCGTTTATGTTTTCCTTGAACATTTCCTTGAATGAACGTCATTAAACTGATAAAAAAAACCTCTGAAAAATAACAATTCTGGATTGGTTTACTGAAACTTGCAATGAATTTTTTTTTTAAACTCCTGAAAACTGCTGTATCATTTAAATTTTCTTTCTTTATATATTTTTAAAGATTTTAAAAATATATTTTCAATGCTATTGTAAAAACTAAGAAGCTTGAAGCACTTTTATAATTATATTAATCGTGATGGTGCTGCAGATTTTGTACGGTCGTGGGAAAATAAAAAAAGTAAACACCCTCTACTAACTCTGCAACAAATTATTGTAGAAGAAAGTTACTGGTGCCAAACGATTGGAAATAAAGTCTACTCTTAAATGATGTATATAAAATTTGTTTAGAGGGCCATCTACATACCAAAATGAACTCAAACTTTGAGTTTTTTCAATAACAGTACCCAAGTTTGACACCACAAAAAAATCTACATCTTTCAATTACCCCCAAACAAATTTTCATGAAATTTGTAGGATGAGTTTCAGAGAAATTATTTTAAAATGAGCATATTTTAGGGGCTGTATCCAAAGTATTCAGTAGGTACTCGATTGTTGAAATGCTACAGAATGATTCTCGCTTCAATTAGTACATTATTTCTTGCCAATATGACCTGTTGCCAGCCCAAATGTTTCAATAAAATGAGTAAAATATGTTTTTTTCTTTTTCAAATTATGCTTTTCTGTGCATCATAGACGGCCCCTTAAATCACCATTTTGACTTTTTTTAATCATAATTCAAAAACTACTTGGAAGAAAAATTTGAAATTAAGAATTTGCATAAAGAAGTACATAATAAATATAAATCTATCAAAAAAATTGTAGGTTGCAATTCATAGATTTTTTTTTAATATTAATTTTGTAATTCATTTAAAATTTTTTAAATTACAAATTCAATGTATTTATGTTTGGGTTTTTTAGTATTATAACTACATAAAAAATTATCACATTAGGATTATAATTTCAGGAGATATTAATAAAAATATGAAAATGTAAACATTAGAAGCTCTAAATTTTGAATGTTTATAATTCAAAAAACTTATCATCCAAATGACTTGAAATTTCGTTTCTAGGCCTTGTTTGAACCAAAGATTTAAAATATATTGTCAAAATTGGGTGTTGCTATTGAAAAAAAACAAAGTTTGCTTCAGTTTTGATTTGTAGATGGCCCCTAAGCAAATTTTATATACATCATTTATAAGTAGACTTTATTTCCAATCGTTTGGTACTAATAACTTCTTTTTTATAATTAGATGCAGTTAGTAGTGGCTGTTTACTTTTTTTTCCCACGACTGTACATGTATTTGATAACAGAAATCTGTCATTAATCACTTTGGTGGAATTTTGAAATGGATAAAAATCAAAACTTCAAGAATATGCACAGCTTAGAAAGACATTTAAATTGGAAGATTTTAATGTAGTGTTGTTGCATTTAATCGAATTCTTGCAATGCAGTTAGCATATATTTTTCTTTTATATCTAAAGAAATTTTTTAAAAAGAATCTTGAAATCAGGAGTGTGATCTTTGATTAATGAAAAATAAAAGTGTATATTTATAAAGAAATGAAATAGTACCAAAATTCGGAACTTTTGAAAATCATTGTGATTTTCTGATGTAGGAAAAATGAACTCCAACTGAATGTCATGTAGCTATTTTTGATATCTGTGGAAAAAATAATTTGAGTTGCTTACGACTCCTTTTTAACGCACTGGAATAAAAAATTATTTTAAAATAGTGATCATGCGTTATGCTTGAGTAAGATAGCATTTGCTCTTCTTGTGATGTTCTGTGTCTTATATTGTTTATCAGTATATACAATAAGCATTATAAAAATATTTTAAATAATTATCGATAGGGAAAAATATTATCTGATTTATTTATTTTAGATCAATACTTACATTTACAAAAAAATCGCATTCACCAATTAATATCTTCATTTTTATTATCAATATCTTCATTTTTGTTTATTTAAATTAGCATTTATCAAAAATTTTAAAATAAAAAATGGTGCTTTGTCAGACATACTTTGGCATTTGTATTTCCTTCTTAATTGCTTCTTCAAGCACACCATGCTGGAGAAAAAATGGATTGAAATAGAATTTTAGAAATTTAAAAACAAAACAAAAAACCTTTTTATATAAATTGATATTTTGAAATATTTTAATAAAAGATTTTGTAAATGAGAAAAAAAAATCAATAAGCAATTTTAATTTATTGTCAGAATAATCAAATGGGGGGAAAAAAAGGTCACATAATTTTAGCCAAAAACATGCGAATTCTCCTTTATACATAGTATATCACTACTAGTTAAATAATGAAGACCAGAATCACTATGTAGAATGTTTCAAAATAAATATGGGTGCATATTTTTTGAAAAAAAAAAGTTAAAAAAATGGAAAAAGAGGAGGAAAAACATAAGAACAAAGCACATCCTTAATTTGAGGGCAAATAACAATGATGCCCAGTGTCCCCCCTCCTTCCTTAGCTTTAAAAGCTCCCTTGGAAAATATAATCTTGCAAACTGTGATTAAAATCACATCACAGGCCCTAATGGATTGGGAGCGAAAGTACATGTTGTATGGGAATAAGTGGCTCACTGTACTATTCAGCAATGAAAAAAGTGGAATCTAGATAGTCTTGATGGCTGAAATTGTTATTGGCATGACCTCAAGAAACATCCACATACTTACCACATGCCTAACCCACACAATCATGCGGGTCCGGTCTTAAAGGGTTAACATATCATCCTTAATTTTTCTGTGCTTTGGCATACTCCAGAGAGGACGATTTTAACAATTTGACAAGACGGTAAGTCTCTGATGGTTTTGAGGGGGAGAGGGAATTTGCTTCTGCGCCGAAACTAGTGGCACCCTAGTGGAAACTAGTTTTTGCACCTAGGGCAAACATGGATTTTGGCACACATATTAACACCCCACTTCGCAAAGTAAATTATTTTAAAATTTAAAATATGTAATCATAAAATACGTAATACTGAACTACGTAATCTAGGGTTGACTCTAAGCCACTTTAACAGGACGCAGCGTCCGGCGGCTCTTTTAAACCCTTCTGATGCACCCGGTTGCCCTTTTTAACACTTCCTATGCACCCCGTGGCAATTCAATTGATACCAGGAAAATATTGCAAATTCTAGGGACTCTGAACAAACCAGTTCAAAATATGTTTTATTAACAAGGTACAAAAGTGCCCTTATTTTAGAATAGTGTTCCCTTTTTGAAAAAAATGTACCTTTTTTTTAGAACAGCGTTCCTTTTTCGAAAAATGTACCCCTTTTTTAGAATAGTGTTCCCTTTTTGAAAAATGTACCCTTTTTTTAGAATAGTGTTCTCTTTTTGAAAAATTCCCACCCGGCGGCCCTTTTTAGGGTTTCGTTCATCTGACGAAACCCTATTCGTCTCGCTCCTCTGTCTGTCTGTCCGTCACAGAGCCCGTTTTCAGAAACTACACATGTTGGAGATTTGAAATTTTGCATACTTACAGATGACCACCACACATCATACGACAAATCATAAAATTTGAAAAAGTCGTACATTTAACCCTTTGGGCTCCCACATGTGTATTTTAAACAATTCTTTCTAAGTGAGTCCCTAATTAGGTTGCAGCCATGAAATTTTGCGTACTTATAGATGGACACCTCAGATCAAACGACAAATCATAAAATTTTGAAAAAGTCCTTCATTTAACCCTTTGGGCTCCCACATGTGTATATTAAACAATTCTTTCTATGTGAACCTCTAATTAGATTGGAGGCGTGAAATTTTGCATATTTATAGCTGAATACCTCACATCAAAGGACAAATCATAAAATTTTGAAAAATTCGTACATTTAACCCTTTGGGCTCCCCCATGTGTATTTCAAACAATTCTTTCTATGTGAGCCTCTAATTAGGTTGGAGGAGTGAAATTTTACAAACTTATAGCTGAACACCTCACATCAAATGACAAACTATAAAATTTTGAAAAAGTCGTACATTTAACGCTTTGGGCTCCCACATGTGTATTTTAAACAATTCTTTCTAAGTGAACCCTAATTAGGTTGGAGGAGTGAAACATTGCATACTTATAGCTGAATACCTCACATCAAATGACAAATCATAAAATTTTCAAAAAGTTGTATATTTAACCCTTTGGGCTCCCACATGTGTATTCTAAACAATTCTTTTTAAGTGAGCCCCTAATTAGGTTGCAGGCATGAAATTTTGTGTACTTATAGATGGACACCTCAGATCAAACGACAAATCGAAAAAGTCATACATTTAACCCTTTGGGCTCCCACATGTGTATATTAAACAATTCTTTCTATGTGAACCTCTAATTACATTGGAGGCGTGAAAATTTGCATACTTATAGCTGAACACCTCACATAAATGACAAACCATAAAATTTTGAAAAAGTCGTACATTTAGCCTTTTGGGCTCCCACATGTGTACTTTAAACAATTCTTTCTAAGTGACACCCTATTTACGTTGGAGGTGTGAAATTTGGCATACTTATAGCTGAACACCTCACATCAAATGACAAACCATAAAATTTTGAAAAGTCGTACATTTAACCCTTTGGGCTCCCACATGTGTATATTAAACAATTCTTTCTATGTGAACCTCTAATTAGATTGGAGGCGTGAAATTTTGCATACTTATAGCTGAATACCTCACATCAAAGGACAAATCATAAAATTTTGAAAAAGTCGTACATTTAACCCTTTGGGCTCCCCCATGTGTATTTCAAACAATTCTTTCTATGTGAGCCTCTAATTAGGTTGGAGGCGTGAAATTTTACAAACTTATAGCTGAACACCTCACATCAATGACAAACTATAAAATTTTGAAAAAGTCGTACATTTAACCCTTTGGGCTCCCACATTTGTATTTTAAACAATTCTTTCTAAGTGAACACTAATTAGGTTGGAGGTGTGAAATTTTGCATACTTATAGCTGAACACCTCACATCAAACGACAAATCATAAAATTTCAAAAAGTCGTGCATTTAACCCTTTGGGCTCCCACAAGTGTATTTTAAACAATTCTTTTTAAGTGAGCCCCTATTTAGGTTGGAGGTGTGAAATTTTGCATACTTATAGCTGAACACCTCACATCAAATGACAAACCATAAAATTTTGAAAAAGTCGTACATTTAACCTTTTGGGCTCCCACATGTGTACTTTAAACAATTCTTTCTAAGTGACACCCTATTTACATTGGAGGTGTGAAATTTGGCATACTTATAGCTGAACACCTCACATCCAAATGACAAACCATAAAATTTTGAAAAGTCATACATTTAACCCCTTGGGCTCCCACATGTTTATTTTAAACAATTCTTTCTAAGTGAGCTCCTAATTAGGTTGGAGGCGTGAAATTTTGCATACTTATAGCTGAGCACCTCGCATCAAACGACAAATCATAAAATTTTCAAAAAGTCATACATTTAACCCTTTGGGCTCCCACATGTGTATTTTAAACAATTCTTTCTATTTGAACCTCTAATTAGATTGGAGGCGTGAAACATTGCATACTTATAGCTGAATACCTCACATCAAATGACAAATCATAAAAATTTCAAAAAGTTGTATATTTAACCCTTTGGGCTCCCACATGTGTATTCTAAACAATTCTTTTTAAGTGAGCCCCTAATTAGGTTGCAGGCATGAAATTTTGTGTACTTATAGATGGACACCTCAGATCAAACGACAAATCGAAAAAGTCATACATTTAACCCTTTGGGCTCCCACATGTGTATATTAAACAATTCTTTCTATGTGAACCTCTAATTAGATTGGAGGTGTGAAATTTTGCATACTTATAGCTCAATACCTCACATCAAAGGACAAATCATAAAATTTTGAAAAAGTCGTACATTTAACCCTTTGGGCTCCCCCATGTGTATTTCAAACAATTCTTTCTATGTGAGCCTCTAATTAGGTTGGAGGCGTGAAATTTTACAAACTTATAGCTGAACACCTCACATCAATGACAAACTATAAAATTTTGAAAAAGTCGTACATTTAACCCTTTGGGCTCCCACATTTGTATTTTAAACAATTCTTTCTAAGTGAACACTAATTAGGTTGGAGGAGTGCAAATATTGCATACTTATAGCTGAATACATCACATCAAACGACAAATCATAAAATTTTCAAAAAGTAGTATATTTAACCCTTTGGGCTCCCACATGCGTATTTTAAACAATTATTTTTAAGTGAGCCCCTATTTAGGTTGGAGGTATGAAATTTTGCATACTTATCGCTGAGTACCCCACATCAAACGACAAATCATAAAATTTTGAAAAAGTCGAACATTTAACCCTTTGGGCTCCCACAAGTGTATTTTAAACAATTCTTTTTAAGTGAGCCCCTATTTAGGTTGGAGGTGTGAAATTTTGCATACTTATAGCTGAACACCTCACATCAAACGACAAACCATAAAATTTTGAAAAAGTCGTACATTTAACCTTTTGGGCTCCCACATGTGTACTTTAAACAATTCTTTCTAAGTGACACCCTATTTACGTTGGAGGTGTGAAATTTGGCATACTTATAGCTGAACACCTCGCATCCAGATGACAAACCATAAAATTTTGAAAAGTCGTACATTTAACCCCTTGGGCTCCCACATGTGTATTTTAAACAATTCTTTCTAAGTGAGCTCCTAATTAGGTTGGAGGCGTGAAATTTTGCATACTTATAGCTGAGCACCTCGCATCAAACGACAAATCATAAAATTTTCAAAAAGTCATACATTTAACCCTTTGGTCTCCCCCATGTGTATTTCAAACAATGCTTTCTATGTGAGCCTCTAATTAGGTTGGAGGCGTGCAAATATTGCATACTTATAGCTGAACACCTCACATCAAACCACAAACTATAAAATTTTGAAAAAGTGGTACATTTAACCCTTTGGGTTCCAACATTTGTATTTTAAACAATTCTTTCTAAGTGAACACTAATTAGGTTGGAGGAGTGCAAATATTGCATACTTATAGCTGAATACCTCACATCAAACGACAAATCATAAAATTTTCAAAAAGTAGTATATTTAACCCTTTGGGTTCCCACATACGTATTTTAAACAATTCTTTTTAAGTGAGCCCCTATTTAGGTTGGAGGTGTGAAATTTTGCATAATTATAGCTGAACACCTCACATCAAATGACAAACCATAAAATTTTGAAAAAGTCGTACATTTAACCTTTTGGGCTCCCACATGTGTACTTTAAACAATTCTTTCTAAGTGACACCCTATTTACGTTGGAGGTGTGAAATTTGGCATACTTACAGCTGAACACCTCACATCAAATGACAAACCATAAAATTTTGAAAAGTCATACATTTAACCCCTTGGACTCCCACATGTGTATCTTAAACAATTCTTTCTAAGTGAGCTCCTAATTAGGTTGGAGGCGTGAAATTTTGCATACTTATAGTTGAATACCTCACATCAAACGACAAATCATAAATTTTCAAAAAGTCGTGCATTTAACCCTTTGGGCTCCCACAAGTGTATTTTAAACAATTCTTTTTAAGTGAGCCCCTATTTAGGTTGGAGGTGTGAAATTTTGCATACTTATAGCTGAACACCTCACATCAAATGACAAACCATAAAATTTTGAAAAAGTCGTACATTTAACCTTTTGGGCTCCCACATGTGTACTTTAAACAATTCTTTCTAAGTGACACCCTATTTACATTGGAGGTGTGAAATTTGGCATACTTATAGCTGAACACCTCACATCCAAATGACAAACCATAAAATTTTGAAAAGTCATACATTTAACCCCTTGGGCTCCCACATGTTTATTTTAAACAATTCTTTCTAAGTGAGCTCCTAATTAGGTTGGAGGCGTGAAATTTTGCATACTTATAGCTGAGCACCTCGCATCAAACGACAAATCATAAAATTTTCAAAAAGTCATACATTTAACCCTTTGGGCTCCCACATGTGTATTTTAAACAATTCTTTCTATTTGAACCTCTAATTAGATTGGAGGCGTGAAACATTGCATACTTATAGCTGAATACCTCACATCAAATGACAAATCATAAAATTTTCAAAAAGTTGTATATTTAACCCTTTGGGCTCCCACATGTGTATTCTAAACAATTCTTTTTAAGTGAGCCCCTAATTAGGTTGCAGGCATGAAATTTTGTGTACTTATAGATGGACACCTCAGATCAAACGACAAATCGAAAAAGTCATACATTTAACCCTTTGGGCTCCCACATGTGTATATTAAACAATTCTTTCTATGTGAACCTCTAATTAGATTGGAGGCGTGAAATTTTGCATACTTATAGCTGAATACCTCACATCAAAGGACAAATCATAAAATTTTGAAAAAGTCGTACATTTAACCCTTTGGGCTCCCCCATGTGTATTTCAAACAATTCTTTCTATGTGAGCCTCTAATTAGGTTGGAGGCGTGAAATTTTACAAACTTATAGCTGAACACCTCACATCAATGACAAACTATAAAATTTTGAAAAAGTCGTACATTTAACCCTTTGGGCTCCCACATTTGTATTTTAAACAATTCTTTCTAAGTGAACACTAATTAGGTTGGAGGAGTGCAAATATTGCATACTTATAGCTGAATACCTCACATCAAACGACAAATCATAAAATTTTCAAAAAGTAGTATATTTAACCCTTTGGGCTCCCACATGCGTATTTTAAACAATTATTTTTAAGTGAGCCCCTATTTAGGTTGGAGGTATGAAATTTTGCATACTTATCGCTGAGTACCCCACATCAAACGACAAATCATAAATTTTGAAAAAGTCGAACATTTAACCCTTTGGGCTCCCACATATGTATTTTAAACAATTCTTTCTAAGTGAACCCTAATTAGGTTGGAGGCGTGAAATTTTGCATACTTATAGTTGAATACCTCACATCAAACGACAAATCATAAATTTTCAAAAAGTCGTGCATTTAACCCTTTGGGCTCCCACAAGTGTATTTTAAACAATTCTTTTTAAGTGAGCCCCTATTTAGGTTGGAGGTGTGAAATTTTGCATACTTATAGCTGAACACCTCACATCAAATGACAAACCATAAAATTTTGAAAAAGTCGTACATTTAACCTTTTGGGCTCCCACATGTGTACTTTAAACAATTCTTTCTAAGTGACACCCTATTTACATTGGAGGTGTGAAATTTGGCATACTTATAGCTGAACACCTCACATCCAAATGACAAACCATAAAATTTTGAAAAGTCATACATTTAACCCCTTGGGCTCCCACATGTTTATTTTAAACAATTCTTTCTAAGTGAGCTCCTAATTAGGTTGGAGGCGTGAAATTTTGCATACTTATAGCTGAGCACCTCGCATCAAACGACAAATCATAAAATTTTCAAAAAGTCATACATTTAACCCTTTGGGCTCCCACATGTGTATTTTAAACAATTCTTTCTATTTGAACCTCTAATTAGATTGGAGGCGTGAAACATTGCATACTTATAGCTGAATACCTCACATCAAATGACAAATCATAAAATTTTCAAAAAGTTGTATATTTAACCCTTTGGGCTCCCACATGTGTATTCTAAACAATTCTTTTTAAGTGAGCCCCTAATTAGGTTGCAGGCATGAAATTTTGTGTACTTATAGATGGACACCTCAGATCAAACGACAAATCGAAAAAGTCATACATTTAACCCTTTGGGCTCCCACATGTGTATATTAAACAATTCTTTCTATGTGAACCTCTAATTAGATTGGAGGTGTGAAATTTTGCATACTTATAGCTCAATACCTCACATCAAAGGACAAACTATAAAATTTTGAAAAAGTCGTACATTTAACCCTTTGGGCTCCCACATTTGTATTTTAAACAATTCTTTCTAAGTGAACACTAATTAGGTTGGAGGAGTGCAAATATTGCATACTTATAGCTGAATACATCACATCAAACGACAAATCATAAAATTTTCAAAAAGTAGTATATTTAACCCTTTGGGCTCCCACATGCGTATTTTAAACAATTATTTTTAAGTGAGCCCCTATTTAGGTTGGAGGTATGAAATTTTGCATACTTATCGCTGAGTACCCCACATCAAACGACAAATCATAAAATTTTGAAAAAGTCGAACATTTAACCCTTTGGGCTCCCACAAGTGTATTTTAAACAATTCTTTTTAAGTGAGCCCCTATTTAGGTTGGAGGTGTGAAATTTTGCATACTTATAGCTGAACACCTCACATCAAATGACAAACCATAAAATTTTGAAAAAGTCGTACATTTAACCTTTTGGGCTCCCACATGTGTACTTTAAACAATTCTTTCTAAGTGACACCCTATTTACGTTGGAGGTGTGAAATTTGGCATACTTATAGCTGAACACCTCGCATCCAGATGACAAACCATAAAATTTTGAAAAGTCGTACATTTAACCCCTTGGGCTCCCACATGTGTATTTTAAACAATTCTTTCTAAGTGAGCTCCTAATTAGGTTGGAGGCGTGAAATTTTGCATACTTATAGCTGAGCACCTCGCATCAAACGACAAATCATAAAATTTTCAAAAAGTCATACATTTAACCCTTTGGTCTCCCCCATGTGTATTTCAAACAATGCTTTCTATGTGAGCCTCTAATTAGGTTGGAGGCGTGCAAATATTGCATACTTATAGCTGAACACCTCACATCAAACCACAAACTATAAAATTTTGAAAAAGTGGTACATTTAACCCTTTGGGTTCCAACATTTGTATTTTAAACAATTCTTTCTAAGTGAACACTAATTAGGTTGGAGGAGTGCAAATATTGCATACTTATAGCTGAATACCTCACATCAAACGACAAATCATAAAATTTTCAAAAAGTAGTATATTTAACCCTTTGGGTTCCCACATATGTATTTTAAACAATTCTTTTTAAGTGAGCCCCTATTTAGGTTGGAGGTGTGAAATTTTGCATAATTATAGCTGAACACCTCACATCAAATGACAAACCATAAAATTTTGAAAAAGTCGTACATTTAACCTTTTGGGCTCCCACATGTGTACTTTAAACAATTCTTTCTAAGTGACACCCTATTTACGTTGGAGGTGTGAAATTTGGCATACTTACAGCTGAACACCTCACATCAAATGACAAACCATAAAATTTTGAAAAGTCATACATTTAACCCCTTGGACTCCCACATGTGTATCTTAAACAATTCTTTCTAAGTGAGCTCCTAATTAGGTTGGAGGCGTGAAATTTTGCATACTTATAGCTGAGCACCTCGCATCAAACGACAAATCATAAAATTTTCAAAAAGTCATACATTTAACCCTTTGGGCTCCCACATGTGTATTTTAAACAATTCTTTCTATTTGAACCTCTAATTACATTGGAGGCGTGAAAATTTGCATACTTAAGCTGAATACCTCACATCAAAGGACAAATCATAAAATTTTGAAAATGTCGTACATTTAACCCTTTGATCTCCAACATGTGTATTTTAAACAATTCTTTCTAAGTGAACCTCTAATTAGATTGGAGGCGTGAAATTTTGCATACTTATAGCTGAATACCTCACATCAAAGGACAAATCATAAAATTTTGAAAAAGTTTTACATTTAACCCTTTGAGCTCCCCCATGTGTATTTCAAACAATTCTTTCTATGTGAGCCTCTAATTAGGTTGGAGGCGTGCAAATATTGCATACTTATAGCTGAACACCTCACATCAAACTATAAAATTTTGAAAAAGTCGTATATTTAACCCTTTGGGTTCCAACATTTGTATTTTAAACAATTCTTTCTAAGTGAACACTAATTAGGTTGGAGGAGTGCAAATATTGCATACTTATAGCTGAATACCTCACATCAAACGACAAATCATAAAATTTTCAAAAAGTAGTATATTTAATCCTTTGGGCTCCCACATACGTATTTTAAACAATTCTTTTTAAGTGAGCCCCTATTTAGGTTGGAGGTGTGAAATTTTGCATAATTATAGCTGAACACCTCACATCAAATGACAAACCATAAAATTTTGAAAAAGTCGTACATTTAACCTTTTGGGCTCCCACATGTGTACTTTAAACAATTCTTTCTAAGTGACACCCTATTTACGTTGGAGGTGTGAAATTTGGCATACTTACAGCTGAACACCTCACATCAAACGACAAATCATAAAATTTTCAAAAAGTCGTACATTTAACCCTTTGATCTCCAACATGTGTATTTTAAACAATTCTTTCTAAGTGAGCCCCTAATTAGGTTGGAGGCGTGAAATTCTGCATACTTATAGCTGAGCATCACACATCAAACGGCAAATCATAAAATTTTGAAAAAGTCGTACATTTAAGCTTTTGGGTTCCTACATGTGTATTTTAAACAATTCTTTCTAAGTGACACTCGATTTAGGTTGGAGGCGTGAAATTTTGCATACTAGCTAAACACCATCATGCGACAAATCATAAAAATTTGAAAAAGTCGTACATTTAACCCTTTGGGCTCCCACATGCGTGTTTTAAGCAATTCTTCCTAACTGAGCGCCTTATTAAATTGGAGATTTGAAATTTTGCATGCTTATTATAGCAGAACACCTGAGGCCAGGCGACAAATTATAAAATCTTGAAAAAGTCTTACGTTTAACCCTTTGAGCTACCACATATGTATTTTAAGCAATTCTTTCTAAGAGAGCCCCTAATTAAGTTGGAGACATGAATTTTTGTGTACGTATAGCTGAATACCTCAGACCACACGACAAATCATAAAATTTTCAAAAAGTCTTATATCATTTACTCCTCCGGGCTCTAACGTATATTTTAAGCAATTTTTCTAACCTCCGCCCTTTTCACGCGGGGAGCACTTTTCCAACTTTTGCCAACACCCCTTTGACCATTCTTTCATATTATGCACCATAGTCTTACATATTTGAGTTCCACTTTTTACCGCCAGGGGCGCCTACTTATCTCGGGTGCTATGGGCCCAATCCCTTCCGACTAATATATATACGGATAGTATGTAAAACAGAGTTTCGTTCGGATAGAGATTTGTTTAGAATAGAGTGCGCCCCTGGTTGCGAAATGTGGAACTAACAGATTTTTCAAAAGGATAAAGTGTTTTGAAATGAATATTAAACGAAACCCTCTGTGCGATCTGTGATCACACTTACCCACTTGTTTTCTTGAGTCAACACTATAATCAGCTTTGTTAAATATTCATTCATTAAAACCTTCAAAACGGAATTGAAAAAAATCCTGCTTTATACAGGATCCTTATACCCCTTTAAGACCAGACTGCTTTTTGAGTTTTTTTTTAAACAATGCTATAACCGAAATTTGTAACTGATAATCCACAATCTGTTGACAAAATTCGTATAATATAGTTTCTCTGAACCAGTACAATCACTCGATTCTGGCATACTCCAGAGAGGACGATTTTAACAATACCGTGATAAACATAGATTAGACGTGAGAAAAATCTACAAACAAAATCTTCATTTGGTGCCCCCCTTCACCTTCCGCTCTGGCACCTGGGGCATATGTACCCTCTGCCTTCCCTTCCCCCCTTAGTTTCGGCCCTGATTTGCTTTAATATTCAAACCTGCTTGGCATTTTTCCATGGTAAACAAAATTCAACGAAGTATTAATAGACATTAGAGCAACATCATCTTCAATTTGGTAACATCTTAAAGGTACTGAGTAGGGATTTCAATACAACAATGCTTAAATCAACAACTCACATAGTACAAAACAGTGGCTTTCAGCCCAAAATCTTAACATTTTAGATTGGCGAGCTTAAGTCTAGACTTAAACCCAATTGAGAACATTAGAGTGAAGTATACAGGAATGGAAAGTAATATGACTCTAACTAAAGAACTAAAAGAGGCCATTGAAAAAGCATAACCACTACCAATAATATTTTAAAAACTAATTGGTTCTATGGAAGTATGATTATTTAAAGTTATATGAAACTAGAGAAATACTATTAATAGCACAGTGTAAAAATGTTAAATGATGTATTTTTTTATTAATGTTAATAACACTAGAAAAAAAAGGTATAGATATTTTATGGAAACACACTTGTCCCAAAAGAAGTTCTTAATTCTTAATATGCATATACCAGGCGTCCCAAATGTGCTGGGTCTGTTCAAAAAGGGAATTTTTTTTTTACACAGCAAGAGATATAAATGTGTTTACTGAAATGTACTTGGGAAAACATCAAGTTTTGAGAAACAGAATGATATTTAAGTAATGAATTTCATATATAAAAAGTAATATACATTTTCAAATAAACCTGTAAATTTTTGGGATACATGGTATATTTATCATTTTACATCTGCCAACTTTGGAGGGGTAAAATATGGTATATTCTTTAAGTGACACTTTCTGGGATCATATATAGTTTAGTTTAGTAAACATAAACATGAAAGGGGTAAAATAGAAATCTATTTTAAATGTATATTAACTTTCTAAACAGAAAAAAATATATATATAATCTATATTTTATAGATATTTGAATATAAGAAATAATTTAAAAAAAAATTAGACTAATCATTTAACTCTAAGGTCATTGCTAACTGTCATTCTCTTTTAGAAAAATAAATTTACATCTGTTTATATTATGTAACAACAGATTTACCTTTCAGTAAACATTCTAGTCTTTTTTTTTTTTTTTTTTTTTTTTTTTCTTGTGAAAATTTATGAAATTATATAACATATTTAAAATACCTACTTAAGAAAAAGAGATAAATGTGTGAATGTAAGAGAAGAAAGGGAGATAGTGTCAAAATAAGAGAGTCTCCTTTGAAAAAAGGGAAACTTGGCAGGTGACAGATTTTGCTTATCTGGGAGCCTAGAGTTATCACAACTGTTACATATTGAGGACTCAGATAGAATAACAAAATTATATGGAAACTTTAAAAAAATGTAAATTAATGTCCATAATAAAGTAAGATCCTTATTTAACCTTTCTGGGTTTAAGATAAAGAGTCGTTTTTATAGGTGGGAATCGGCGCACTTTAGAAAAGCATTATTCAGATTAGAAATAACAAACATTTTTATTGCAGGTATGGAAAAATCAAAAACGATGTTTTTATTCATGTCCCAAAGGATTGTTTTTGTCTTCTTAAATATTTTCAAAGTAATGTGCGAACTTTTTATAGTCTTTAAGATAGCTAAAATATTTTGAATGAAAGGTAAGAGATTTGTGTATGTCATATTATTTGCATTTTGAAATTATAATTAATCTGAAATTACTGTGCGAACTTTTTATAGTATTTAAGATAACTAAAATATTTTGAACAAGAAATAAGAGATTTGTATGCGACACATTATTTGATTTTTGAAATTATAATTAATCTGTTATTAAGAATGAGATATTATATATAAGATTGAATGCATGCAAACGTCCGAAAATATTGAAATGTTGATGAAATTTTACTTAGATTAGCCATGTGGATGCAAACGCAATCGTCGTTTTTTCGCTGATTTACTTATCATTATAACATTATTTTAGCGGAATATTATTTTTATGACTTTCATTTTCAAAAGAAAACACGTGTTGATAAAAACAAAAACACATGCTTGAACTACAATGAAAATATTATTATCTCAACACGTGATTGGTTGAATATTGGCAAAATTTAAAAGATCGTGATTGGTTGATCATTAGCCAGAGTTTAGTTGTTGTTTTGCTTGAAAAAGAAAAAAAAAGTGAATCTTTTGTTTACATTTTTAAGTTTTGTTTTGTATGCAATCATAAGCACATGGATTTGACAGCTAGTAAAACCAGTGAAGAAGCGATTTTATCGTTTATATATAATGTAATGTATTATTTATTTCTGTGCCATATTTTATGTGTCATTTATTTTGTCTTAATTTTGAATCTTTCTCTTGTTTAGAAAACATGTGTTGTACAAAATGATAAACTACCAGATTTGAAAAGAAAGAACAGTTTCCATTCAAACAGCCCTAAAAGACTAAGAAATGACTCTTCGCCTAGTGGAAATGTATATCATAATTCTCGAAATAGTGCTTCTGAAAAAGTAATTTCTTTTTCCCTACTTTTTGAACATTTGTATGTACACAAAAATTATGCCAAATATACCGTTCTTTAGTGTCTTTATTTGTATTTTTGGTTAATGATCCGTAATTGGTTAGCTAAAATTGATGTTAAAAATCTAGACCCCAATAATTGTTTGGCACACAAAACAAACAACCTGGTTAACGAAGTATAAATATTTTTGCGCCAAACCACGCTCTCTAAAATGCGTCAAATAGTTGTTTACTTGGTTACGGTACATTCCCCATTTTGTAACATACCATGATTTTGTCAACGGTCACCTCCTTAATTGTCTGTCTCTAAGTTTATGTCATTAGGCATTAGGTCTCATGACCATGATGCCTGATTCCTGTCCTAGTGTTGTTGTTATTTTTTCTTTTCTAATAAAAATCTTTAAAAAAAACTTGCTTAAAAATCATTAATATTTGCATACTTTTTGCTTGCAAGCACAAGCTTCATTAAGCTTTTTTTGCACCATCTCTGCAAATCTTTTTTGAGATAGCTCTCCTTCGTAAAATGTAATTTGTTTTTTCTGTAATATATTTGTATATGAGGACCTTATGGCTGTCATCCCCAGCTAGTTAGTTGTATGTGTATCACTCATTGTAGTCAGATTAATAGTAATTCCAGTCATGTAAATAATGGCATCCTTTAATGTTTGCCACTAGCCGGTGTGTGCTCCTGCTTATTACTGTGTGGCTCAGGTAAGAAAAACCCTGAATAGGATTGCTGCTTTCGAAGATCCAAAAACTTGTAGGGTGGGAACTGGTCAATTTCATATGTGACATTTTGAGTTGTAGAATTGAAGTTAAAGCAATTATCCTGAAGCCATTTTCAAACGAAAATTGATTTTTCAATATTGGTTAAAAAATCAGAAGAATTCTGAAAAAAAAATTTTTGACTAATTTTTCTTTCATTTTTGAGTAATTTCTTATTGTGTGATGGATTGACATATTCTGTTTTTAAAAATGTCCTTCTGTCACACAATAAGAAATTACTCGAAGAAGAAAGAATAAAATAGTTAAAAAAAATTTTTTTTTCAGAATTCCTTTTGATCTTTTAATCAATAACAGTCATATGCAAACTTAAAAATCAATTTTCAATTGAAAATAGCTTCAAGGTAATTGCTTTAAGTTTAAATCTACAATTTAAAATGGCATTCCGTCACATATGGAATTGTTCAACTTTGTCTGTAGCCAGTATCCTTAAAGATTTTTTTCTTTATTTTATCTCATGAAGAATTTCTTGCCTGAAAATTCAATTGGTAATAAGAAAAGTCATCAGAATTCAAGCATAATTTTAGCAGGAAAATTTTCATATGAAATTTGGCAAAAAAGAGTGAAATTAACCAGGCAAAGATTCACCAGAGCTCATTTAGACAGGGGTGGGGGAGGGGGTGTAATTTCCACGTTCATGGAGAGATCTTTACATAAAGGAAGATGTTTCAAATTATTAAATTCAAACTACTGCATCTTTTAATTTGACTTTTCTTGTAATCACAATATTAATCAAGTTATTATTTTTTTTTTATAAAAATCCTTATTTATCCTGAACTGCTTTTCAAACTAATACACAGAGCATTTATATTTTGAGTGCTCATTTTCATTATATATGCTTAAGTACTTTATTTTGCCATTGATAATTTTATTCAGTGCTTTTCTTTTTGCAATGAAGAATCCTCTCATTCTATAAAGCTTTGAAATAAGTCTAATATCTTTTTATTTGATTTGTGCTTTTCTTTGCACTGGTTTTCACTTGCCATGTTTCCACTACAATCTTTAGAAATACTTTGTCAATTATTAAATCATTAGAAACTTTTTTCTTTACAAAAAATAATCAAATAATATTTAAAAAAATATTTAATCCAAATTTTGGTTATTTGTATAATACTGACACAGAGCAAAAGGGGAATATTAAGATTAAAGCTAAAATCATCTCCCACAGCTACAGATGCGAGCAGAATATAATCCAGGGAGGTTGTACAAAAGAATTTGAACAGATTTTAAAATAGAGAATATAATTATGAAAGAAGCTAAACTAAAAACTTTTTGTCTGGATCCCCCCCCCCCCCCTTCCTTCCTGCATCTTTAAACATGTAAATATAAAAAAATAAATTAAAATGTAATGATTAAGAAATCTGTACTAATAAAATAAAGTTTTGTTCTGTGTGTCTGTCTGTGATGGCTAGCAAAATCTACCGCATGCACAAGGCTGAAAATTTAAGTGAGAGTAGTCCAAGGTCTCTCCTAATGCACCTGAGACTCAGATTTTTCAATTTTTTCTAGATATTAATTTAAAATCACAACAAAGTCTCATTAAAAATACATTTTTTTTTTTTTTTTATCCCCAGTTGGATGGTTGCATAAAGTTCTCACTGAAGTAATTAAATAAACCATGGTACAATGTAATTTGATCGTTTGATCTTTCAAAAGTTACTGGTTTTTTTATTATTAAATATTAATATTTTAGCATAAAAATTATACACAATTCCAGAACATTATATTATTTATGGAAATATCCAAGAATTTAGATGGCAAGAAATATTTTTTAAAATGTTAAATAAAAAATTAGAATACTAATTATTTGCACTTTTATCACTAGAAATTAGCAACAGTCATTCCACTGTTATGTGTTGCTTTGTGACTATTTCTGTAGGAAGTTTATATTTTTAGCGCATAGTTCAATTATGTCTGTTATAAGTTATGAGCACGATATTCTTTAAGTTTTGATGAAAACCTTTGTTTTTAATAATATAGTTTCTAACAATTTTTTTATATTTAAGCCAGGGTTTTTGTATATTTTTTGTATTAGTTTTTAAAAGTTTTAAGGTTTTAATTTTTTTATGAAACTATTATTCAGAATACTAAAACATGCACAATAGCAATTTTTATAGTTATTTTTATTACCACTATTTCTGAATAGTAATTTCAGCAAATTTCTTAAATTAGGTTCCTCGTTCAAGTACCAGTCTAAATTTTTGACCAAGGACTCCAATAGTTTTAATTAGTCCTTTGTTGAAGAGCACTTGCATCTCCCCTCCGTATCTTAAACTCAACTCCTATTACTCATATTTCTCTGTAACAAATTCCAAATGACATTAATATCTTAATTATCGCCTCTCACAGTCTTAAACTTAATTTATGAATAGTGGTCACCACTATTTCCAAATAGTAATTTCAGCAATTTTCTTAAATTGACTGGCTCAGGTACCAGTCCAAATTTTTGAGTCCCTTTCCCCTAGCCTCTTCATTGGTTTTTACTTAACTGGGCCAAGGACTCAATAACTCAGCTTCTATTGCTTATATTTCTCCTAAACTAATTTCAATTTAAATTAATATTCTAACTAGCACCTTTCACAATCTTAAAGTTAATTTATGAGTAGTGATTACCACTATTTCCGAATAATAATTTCAGCAAATTTGTTAAATTAAGTTCCTGGCTCAGGTATCATTCCATGTTTTTTACCAAAGGCTCCAATAGTCTTAATTCATCATTACTAGAAGAGGACTTGCATTCTCCCCCCCCCCCCCTCCCCTTCATCGATTTTTGTTTAACTGAACTCTTTTTACTCATACCTCTTCAAAACAAATTCCAAATTACATTAATATCTTAATTATCATGTCTTAAAGTTAATTTATGAGTAGTGGTTACCACTATTTCTGAATAGTAATTTCAGCAAATTTTTTAAATTAGGTTCCTGGCTCGGATACCAGTTCAGATTTTTGACTCAGGACTTCAGTAGCCTTAATTAGTCATTTGTCGAAGAGCTCTTGCATCTCCCCCTCTTACCCCCTTCATCGATTTTTGCTAAACTGAGCCCTGTCTTTAGCTAGTATTAAATATTCAAAATTAAATTCTTACCAGCCTTTTTCAAAGTAGATGATTGAAAATGTATTTTTTTTTTTTTTCCACAGCTGGGGAGGAGGAGGCCTGTTCCCCTGACACCGCCCACCCGATTTAGGATAAATTTAAAAGATGTGGACCTAAAAAGAAAAATACAACTAAAGATTCACTACCCCGGGTGTTTCAGAAGGGCAGGGACCTTAATTAGAATTTTTGCTTGTATTGACCTTAATTAGAATTTCAATGCAAGCAAAAATTCTAATTTATATGCAAAGTTAAATATGTACTAAACTAAAAGAAAAATTTAAACAAATAATAACACTTGGAAAATCCAAGAGCACTGGAGATTGCTCTCTTTTTTTAGGACAAAAAAGACTGCAATAATTCTCGGAATGACTGATTGAACAGGAGGAAATTGGCGAGAAAAGAAAATGCTGGACTTCTTTAAAATAAAGTCAACTGACTAGTTACCCTGGCAACAGGACCAAGCCTAGATGGGTTCCGGAGGCTCTCTTATCTGATCCACACAGTAGCAGGCCTACATTAGATTAGAATATTAAATCATACATAATGTTACGCTTTAACATATTAAATTAACTGAATAACTTTCCAAATATAATCGGAAACAGCTTCAATGACAGTAATTTCTGCATTATTATTCTTTATTTAAAAGCGAACGGGTAGTCAGGGTTCGTACGGTCCTTGAAAGTCCTTAAAAGTGCTTACATTTTTCAAAGGAAATTTTTGGTGCTTAAAAGTACTTATTTTCATGCAAAATCAGAAAAAAGTCCTTAAAAGTGCTTAATTTTACTCTCGTATTAATTCTTAATCAAAGTTGAAACTCTTCTGCATTTCTTTTAATTTCTGATTTTAAAAAAATCTTAATCCCACCTTGCCTCCCCTTCTTCTGAAATTTTACTTTCCCCTTCGTAATATCAAAGTTAAAAACTTCATTTTTTTTAACCTTTTTCTACCCTCAGGATGTAAGACCTGCGCCAGACGAAGCCAAAATCTGCGCAAAGCTGCTACAAAAGAGCTATTTTTTTCCATTTTGTGCCAAACCTGCACCAAAACGTACTTAGTGCCAAGATGAAATTTAGCACGATTTCGTCGATCCGAGAAACAACAAAAAAAAAATCAATTTTTTCTATGCCGCTAATTGCTTCAAAAAAAGCAAAAAACCGCAGTCAAAAGATCTCGAAAAACACGCGATGTTTGTCAAATGATCACAAAAAAACGTGAATTTTGTCAAAGGATCACTAATTTTGTCAAAAACGAACAGAACGCGGTCAAAAGATCGTAAAAACGATAATTTTGTTAAAAGATTGCGAAAAAACCCCGCAAATTTCATCAAAAGGTCGCAAAAAACCATAAATTTCGTCAAAAAGATCGCGAAAAACACACAAATTTCGTGAAAAAGATCGCGAAAAACACAAGAATTTCGTCATAATATCGCGATTTTCGTCAAAGGATCGCGAAAGAAAAGGGCATTTTGTCAAAAGATAGCTGACTTCGTCAAAACGGGGTCAAAAGATTGTGAAAAAACGCGAATTTCGTTAAAAGATCGCGAAAAACACGCGAACTTTGTCAAAAGATCGCGAAAAATACGCAAATTTCGTCAAAAGATTGCCAAAAATACGCAAATTTCGTCAAAAGATCGCGAGAAACTCGCGAATTTCGTCAAACGATCGCGAAAAACATGCGAATTTTGTCATAGCGAAAAAAAAACCCGTTAATTCTGTCAAAGGATTATAAATTACTTCTAAAAATGAACAAAACGGGGTCAAAAGATTCTGAAAAAACGCAAATTTCGTTAAAAGATCTCGAAAAACCCCACAAATTTCATCAAAAGGTCACAAAAAAACGCAAATTTTGTCAAATGATTAAAAAAAACCCACGCTAATTTCGTCAAAAGATCGCGAGAAATACGCAAATTCGTCAAAAGATCACGAGAAACCCGCAAATTTCGTCAAACGATCGCGAAAAACATGCGAATTTTGTTATAGCGAAAAAAAAAAACCCGTTAATTTTGTCAAAGGATTACCAATTACTCCTAAACACAAACAAAACGGGGTCAAAAGATTGTGAAAAAATGCAAATTTCGTTAAAAAAAATCGAAAAAACCCACAAATTTTATGAAAAGGTCACAAAAAATCGCAAATTTTGTCAAAAGATTAAAAAAAACCACGCTAATTTCGTCAAAAAATAGCGAACAGCACGCTGATTTCAACAAAGAATCGCAAAAAATACGCGAATTTTGTCAAAAAATCGTGAAAAATACAGGAATTTTGTCAAAAAATCGCGAAAAATACAGGAATTTTGTCAAAAGATCGCGAAAAATACGCTAATTTCGCCAAAAAATCGCGAGAAATACACTAATTTCACCAAAAGATCGCAAGAAATACGCAAATTTCATCAAAAGATCGCGAAAATACGCAATTTTCTTTTTATTAGCATTAGAATTTCAATTTGCGCCAAAAACAGTTTTTATTGCTACAAAATTAATTTTTGCTGCTACAAAAATAGATTTTACTGCTCCAAAATTCGATTTTTGCTACTACAAAATGGCTTTAGTGCACTTTCATCCCTGTGTTGATGATTGCTGACGGTTTGACGAGGAGCCCGGGACATCAGCCCCACATCCCCGTGCCATAACAACTGAAGACTACTCTTCATCAGAGTACTTAGGATGATGTGAGAAGTAGAACTCTGTTGGGAACCATAGATGCCAGGACGGCTGAAGGTGAAAAGCGGTGGCAGTAGCCTCCCCTCAAAAAAAAAAGGCCCAAAACGGGACCATACATTTTACATATTAAATTCAAGTTAAATTTTCCTAACACTACAAAAAGAATAAAAATTACAATGCGATAAGGTTATCCTACACAAATGGTAGAAATTTTAAACAAATAAAATAAAGTGGTTATAAGTTTATAAGAGAATTATTTACAAATTTCCAACAGCAAGGTTTAAGCACACTGGATCTTATTGATCTGATCTATGAATGTTAGGGTCTTTTTTCCTGCTTCTTGCTTAACAATTTCATCCAGAATTGTTTCGAGTTTTTCCGCAAGTTTGCAAAAGGAATCAATCTTAAGCTCAATTTTAATTTTTTCCAATGTATTGACAATTTTAGTGAAACCAAGGTTAAAATCTTCAATCTGGTATAGTTGTACCGGGTCTGGTGGCGCCATCTTTGGCTCCTTTTGGGAAGTATGAACTTTTGTACTAGTATTTTTAGTTTCTTCAGAGTTGGGATTATTTTGCTTATTTTTGGCGATATCTGCGTAAGTTTTACGGAATTTGGGTTTGACAGGATATTTTTCGCAACCCTTAAAAGATGCTGGATGTTCAAATCCACAATTATAGCAATTCGGCGGTGGTTTAACAGTTTTTTCAACTTTTTGTTCGTTTTCGCTTTCAATTTTCTTATTCGGGCATTCAGGGCTTTTATGTGCCCCCCCGCATCCTACACAATTTGGGTCCATAAAGCAGTAGGTGCTAATGTGGAAAAACCCCTGGCAATTCCAACATTGCACTGCTTTATGGGGGGCCCTGTACTTTTCGGTTTCGATTCGAATTTTAAATAACTCACGCAAATTTGAGATTTCTTTGGTTTTTTCGTTTTTAGTCAGGTGGGTCAGAAATAGGGGGAGAACTCTCTTATTAACCCTACTAACCATCTGGACGGTTTTTATGGGTTCATACCCTTTATTTTTTAACTCATCGTTAATCTCATCAGTTTTACAACTCTTAGGGAGTCCCCTTATAACAATTTTTATCGGAGCGATAGTGTCCGGTATAACGTAAAATTTATGCGCTTTTTCTTTAAGAAAAGCTATAATTTTATCTTTAACATTAAGGTTCGAGGGAAAAATTTTTAAGTCCTCTTGGACAATTTTGACGTTAAACTCTGGGTCGCACTCTTTTTCGATAGTAGAAGCGAAATTTACGAAGTTTAGAATATTTTTGACTATGATAGGTTTGGGTGGTTTAAGAATACTTTTAACTGCTTTAATTTCTTCAGAGTTAGGTTTGATTTCTTTTTCACTCGTTAATTTAGAATAAGCTTCGTTCACTCGTTAATTTAGAATAAGCTTCGATGTTTTCATTATTTTTTACGGGATTTTCCTCTAGATAATCCATTTCGGAGATCATAGCAACCGACTCAGCGGTCTCCAACTCCCCGAATTCAGATTGGCTCTCGCCATTTTTCTCTATACTTTCAGATTGGCTATCACCTTTCAGTTCGATTTCGAAATTTAAGTTATCATTTTTCATACCAGTTTTTTGCTTTTTGCAGCCAGGTACAACTAAACCAGTTGATATGCTAATTTTGCTTCTATCTTTTTTACTTTTCTTTGTCCTGACTTTAGTAGGATTAAAAGACTGTAAGGGGCCGCTCTTACACGAAGCTATAGAAAATTTCTTTTCTTCTTCCCAATTAGGGCCAAAATGTTTACGAAAATAATGGTCATTGAAATTTCCGCTACTATCAAAATAGGAGAACATCTCATCCATCTCTGCCTTGGTCTCAAAATTTTTACTTAACAAGTAATGGTCGAGATCGCTACCCTCTGGGATAGGATCCGGAATACCCTTAAAGCTAAAACTGCCATCGCTATTTGAAGTCAAAGCCATATTACCTATGGGCGAAGTCCCAGGCATCTGGTTGCTATCCATCAGGATCAGTCTTCAGAATCTCCAAGTCACCGACCGGTTCACTACTGTCATACGTGGCCGTGAAAACGGCCTTTCGCTATACCAAGTACGGTGACTAGCACTGTCTCAGGGATGACATGTCAGGAGCTGACACACTCGCTCTCAGTCTCCCTGTGTTTGTCAAATGATCACGAAAAAACGCGAATTTTGTCAAAGGATCGCTAATTTCGTCAAAAACGAACAAAACGCAGTCAAAAGATCGTAAAAACGATAATTTTGTCTAAAGATGACGAAAAAATCCCGCAAAATTCATCAAAAAGTCGCAAAAAACACAAGAATTTCGTTAAAATATCGCGAAAAACACAAGAATTTCGTCAAAATAGCGCGAATAACGCGTCAATTTCATCAAAGGATCGCGAAAAAAATGTGCATTTTGTCAAAGGATAGCTGACTTCATCAAAAAACGAACAAAACGGGGTAAAAAGATCGCGAAAAATACGCGAATTTCGTTAAAAGATTGTGAAAAATACGCGAATTTCGTTAAAAGATCGCGAAAAATATGCGAATTTCGTTAAAAGATCGCGAAAAATACGCGAATTTTGTCAAAAGATCGTGAAAAATACGCAAATTTCGTGAAAAGATTGCCAAAAATACGGAAATTTCTTGAAAAGTTCGCCGAAAATGCGCAAATTTCATCAAAAGATCGCCAAAAATACGGTAATTTCGTCAAAAGATCGCGAGAAACACGCGAATTTTGTCATAGAGGGAAAAAAAAAAAAAAAAAAACCTTGTAAATTTTTAGTAAGGTAAATAAATAAGTCATCTAATATACTCCCTCCCTAAAAAATTTAAAAAAATGTGCTTGTCCCTTTGCCCCCTCAACTTATAAAGTTTAAAATCTTAAAAATCATTGCTTTTTTAAAAACTTTTTCTGCTCCATTAGTTAATTTATTGTAACAATAAATAATCGATCATACAGTTTTACTCTTCCCTCCAAGTCTTTAAGTTAATTATAAGTCTGTTAAACTAGCCCCCACCCCCCACCCCCCTCAATAATTAAAGAAAATTATGTTTCTCCTCTTTGTTTATCTTTACAATAAGAAAGTATTGAATTCGGGAAAATTTTCGACTGATTTACATGTTTTAGGGGTCAGATATCCTGAAAAACATGTTTTTACAAAATGAGTCTGTGACTCTGTTTGTCTGTATGTGACACAAATTTTGTGGGTGGTGTATCTCAAGAACTAATGCACAAAATTTAATAAAAATTTATATTCAGTTAATCCTCGATATAAATTAGTGTTGATTAGTTTTTGATGTAAACTGCCCAACAGGTGGTGCTGCTATGCTGCATTTTTAATGATTTACGCCATAGCTATATCTCAAGAACTAAAGCACGAATTTTCATCAAACTTCAGATTCAGGTATACCTTGATAATTATAGGTGCTGATTATGGTTTGGTGTTAATCTCCCAACAGATGGTGCTGCTATGCTGCATTTTTCACGATTTCTGTAATAGTTATATCGCAAGAACTAATGCACGGATTTTCATCAAACTTCAGATTCAGTTAGATGTTTACATAAGTTGTTGGTGATTAGGTTTTGGTGGCACTGCTATGCTATATTTTGCAGGATTTGCACGGTTTTAACAATAGTTGTATCTCAAGAAGTAATGCACGTAATTTCATTTCTTTAGAATCCTTATGAGGGGCATAGACCATTTAATTTTGGCACTCTGATAATGAATTTGTAGCATTAACATGTATGAGATAGAAGAAAGTTTTGGGATTGGCACATCTGACTAGTTTTCTCTTCTGCTGTATGTTATTTTAAAATTTTCTAAATTTCTACTGACACATGGTGAAATTTCTCCCCCCCCCCCCCTTCCCATCCATTTGAATATTTAAAACTTTTACGAAAATGAAAGAAACCCTTTATTAAAAAATGCATGTTATAATTTATTAGTTTATTTAATTTGAAGGTCCTTAAATTTTTTTGGATTTGGTCCTTGAAAGTACTTAAAAGTACTTGATTTTTATTTAAAGAAATGTGTGCGAACCCTGGTAGTTAATGGGATATAAATTACTGAAATTTGTACAGTTGTCTATTATTTAACAATAATAATGATTTTTTTTTTTTTTATGTTGTCAAAGCATTTACATAATCCATCCACATGCCTATTTCAGATGAAAATGCTTTTGAAATACCATTAACTATTAATTAATAATGTGATTCTTAAAAATTCAGCGAAACACTTTTTTTAATGACCCTTAGTTGCCAAACTAATGTAATGGTTAATATGTAAAATCAGCAATTTTTTAAAGTGAAGTTTGAGATCAGTAATTCTCAACCGATATTCCTGAAACAGAATGTGTCTTAGAATTGTTATGTAAAAATTGATCATAAGAAAGTTGACATGAAGACAGCATTTTTAGAATTTTTCTCTCTGAAAGGAAATAAGGCTGCTGATCTCCTTAAATTCTTTTGAAACATGAAAACGATTATTTAGATATTATGGTGTTTTATCTCAAGGATATGACAGCATAACTATTAAGAGTGGTACATATGACAAAATGCAAGCAATCAGGAAATCTAAAATTATAAAAGTTAGTTTCCTTTTTCGAAAGTATTAATCACTCTTTTAACATATGTGACCAAAATTCTGTTGCAGAAAATGCAACTTATGTTACAACTTTTTGAACTTTGGAAGCAATTTTTGCATGCAACATTTGTAAATACAGTAGAGCCTCGATTATCCAAATTAATTGGGACTGACCCTCTTTTGGATAATCGAGAATGCTTCAATTTTAAGATTAAGGAGAAATATATGCAATATTTCGTATTATGGTAACAAGTGCTTAATAAAAATAAAGCAGTAGCAAAATAGGAACAAGAATAAATTACCTGAATTTTTTTAATATTGTTAGTTCACCAGTATCAAAGTATTTCTGCTGCTCCAGCCATGCCAAACCTTTTTGCAAAGTGTTCAAAAGCTTCAGAATTGCTAATTTGTTTGTTTTCTTCTTTCCACCCTGCAGCTTATGGGAGCTCAAGTTAAATTCAAAGGAACTCTAAGAAAGGGGATCGAAAATATTTCTATGTACTTGTAGTTCGGAAAGGACCGCTTGCACACAAGGAATATGGTAGTTAAAAAAAAGTTTTCAAAATGGATTTTGCACACAAAGAATGTGATAGTAAAAAAAAAAAAGCTTTAAAAATGGATTTTGGTTAATCGAGAGTTTCGATTAAAAGAGTTTCGGATAAAAGAGGTTCTACTGTACATACAGATTTTTAATATATTTAGAATTTTTTTCAGTTAATCCTTCTTGGTTGAAGTGTTTCTTTTTAACCTGTTTGTGCTTTTGCTTTCCCACAGTCATTTGATCTTTTTAGATATGTGTCCCATATTCTTAATTTTTTGAACAAGTTTTATTTGTAGTAAAATGCCACCCCTGCTTTAAAAAGGTACTGTTTTTTCTTCTGTTGTATGGTAAATCGTACATTTTCCCTTTAATCAAACATATTGAAATACTGATAAAATAATCAAGTATCAGTAAGGCTCAGAAAATGACATAAAATTATCGCAATATGAGCGATAGTGATTCATGCAATATTTTGTGAATTATTGCTTGTGTCCAGTTAAAGAAAAAAAAGGTGCCCTCATAACTGTGCATTTTCAAGTTTTATAGAATTAAAGATTTAGATTAGGTCACTGCATTCTTTTTGGTTATTGAATATTTTCAAATATTATTATAAAGTTTCATCTTATTAATATTACTTTTTGAATGTCTCTTTTATTGCTTTCTTCTATCTTTACTAGAAGAAAGTATTGCATTTGTGAAATTTTTCAACAGATTTACATGTTTTATGGGTCAGATTTCGAAAAACATGTTTTTACAAAATGTCTGTCTGTCTGTCATTGTTGCTAGTTTGACCTCCGTTTTTATTCTGAAATTTCAAATTCACACCAGAAAATACTAATAGTATTTTCTGATTTATTTAATAACAGAAATTTTGTGATTACTTATAGTAAAGATTCTTCTTCAGGAAGTTCCGGTGTGAATTCGGTATTTTGGATTGAAAATGGAGGCCAAACTGGCAACCTACTGTCTGTATGTGACGCAAATTTTGTGGGCTCTCTATTTCAGGAACTAATGCACAGAATTTAATAAAAATTTATATTCAGTTAGTCCCTGATAAAAATTATTGCTGATTAGCTTTTGTTGTAAATTGCCCAACAGGTTGCACTGCTATGGTGCATTTTTCATTATTTCTGCAATTAGCTCTATCTCAAGAACTAATGCTCGAATTTTAATCTAACTTCTGATTTAGTTAGACGTTGACACAAGTTGTTGGTAATAAAGTTTTGGTAATTGCCCAATAGGTGATGCTGCTATGCTGGATTTTTCCTGATTTTTGCAATAGCTTTATCAAACTAATGCATGGGTTTTCATCAAACTTCAGATTCAGTTAGACATTGACATAAGTTGTTGCTGATTATGTTTTAGTGTAAATGACCCAACAGTTGACGCTGCTATGCTGCATTTTGCAGGATTTACACAATTTTAGCTATTGTCATATCGCAAGAACTAATGCACGGAATTTCATATCTCTTGAATCCTCATGATGGGCATAGATTGCCATTTATATTTGGTACTGTGATAGCGAATTTTGAAGTATTAACATGTATGAGATAGAAGAAAGTTTTGGGATTGGCACATCCAACTAGTTTTTATTTGAATGATGAAAATAAATAATATTAAAAGTAAATTTAATAGAATAAAATTGCAGTCTGTTAAAAAATACACTTTTTAAGTGGAACGCAATGGAACTTTAATATCCTGAATCAGTTACAGGAAAGGGGAAATGTTTTAAGTTATACTAAATATATATTTTTTTTCTTTTCTCTTTGTAATGCTGCTTTAAATATTCAAATAACAAATGTTTGACTTATGGAAGCTCAGTTACATTTTAAATAACTATACACATATATATGAGGACGTGAATTTCAAAACTCGCCTTATCCAAAATTTAAAAAATCGAGTTTTCTCTACCAATCTATTCTATTGGTAAACCTGCACAGAAAAAACACTATAATCTGTAAAAAAAAAATATTTTTATCCTTTATTTTTGGGCTCTTAAAATATTGGTTTGGTTTCAAAACTCGCCTTATCCACTAGGGAGTTGGCAACAAAACTAGCTTTATCCTTGGGCATGTGTAAGACCAACGAACGGCTAGCTTATCAGCTACTATTATGGTAATTTTCCTTCATTTCTCTGTGACCTGTTGCTATTTTCGTTTAAAGATTTTACCTGTTCTATTCATACAAACTAATTAAATAAGTTTTACAGCATGTCTTATGTGTAATGGGCAGTGAATAAACTCTTGCATTTTGTAGTGGAAGGGTGAAGAATAGAAAAAGAAATACGAACACATGGGCTAGTAAAGAATACATGCAAAAGAAGATTAAAATGTAAGTTAAAAATGGGGAATCGCTTTCTATATTTCTTACTCAGAAGATGTTAAAAGATTTAATTTTTATTCTCAGGCATAAACCTAAGGCATTTCTGGGCCTTTCAAAGGTATTACGATAAGGTATTATATAAAGACTAAGAACCATGGCCATCTTCAAATTTGTGGAAGTGTATTTCGGAAGATTCTTGGAATATCAAAATTCAGAGTGTAAAAGTTTTGCTAGAGGTATCTAAAACTAAACTTTCTTCTTAAAAAGAAGGGAGAGGGAGTCCCCGTGAAGCAAGAGAAACTTAAGGATGTCCACAGATTGTTAAAAAAAACATTTTGATGAAAACTGGTCAGAAATGGAAGTGCTTACTTTCTATAAAAATATTATTTCTAAGGAACCAGAACAGAAGGAAATGTGTATATATATAATATTATATGTTATATAGATTATATTAAATTCTTTTTATAAAAAAGTTATTTTAATTATAAGCTATTTATGATAAGTTTTATTTGATTATTGATAAGTTTGCTTTTGTATAATAAAACATATTACTAAATTTTAACCATACTTATTGCTCCCGTAAGGTTTATTTTTTAATCCAAAATATTATCATCCGATGACCAAAAATAGAAACTATTAATTTCTTTCATCAAGTATGATAGAGATTGGCAACAAAACTCTTCTTATCCATAGGTTGGCAACAAAACTCTTCTTATCCAAAACTTTTTTCAATTAATTAATTAAATGAATTAAAGTAGATTTTCCAACTTAACACAATGATATCACAGAGCAACTAGCTATAAGTATACAAAAAATTGGAGGTATTCGATGCACGGGGTCGCAGTTACAGGTTTTTCACGATTTCCCAAAATTTGATTTTTTGGATAAGGCAAGTTTTGAAACTCACGTCCTCATATATACAAAAGTGTTAGTAATTTTTAATATGTATATTTTTGCAATTTTTATGTACACAAATTTCAAAAATAAAAATTCTTATAGAAAACCAGTAGGTATACCTTAATTATATTCAATTGAATACCAAAAATTCTGTATTCAGTAAAAATATTGTATTTTGTGTAATCTCAAATACCATTCTAATTAAAAACCTAATTTGTGGTTGGTGTAGTAAGAACATTCAGCATATATTTATTTAAATATCAGCTTTAATTGTGTAACTTGTTAAGTTATAGCATTAATCCAGTTTTATTCTATTCAGCTATACTAAAATAAAATGTTTTTTTTTTTATTTATTTATTTATTCATTTACTTTTTTGTCACTGTTTGTAAATGTTGTGCATTATACATTTTACATCATTATTCTTCAATAGCTGGGAAACAGTATTTGGGAACTTTATAGAAAACACAAACAAACCCAGACTGTTTACAACATGAAAATGGCATTACGTGACAAGCTTCATGAAATGTTGCTGACTGCATTTCCAAGTATGTTAATTTTAATTTCTAGGTAATCTTTTAAATGAAAATGCTTTTTCTGTTTAGTTTTTATTGTTTGTCTAACAAAAAATAATGAAGCATTTTCCAAAGTATTAAAACTAAAGTAAATAGTTTGTCTCATTAGAATTTATTTGTCTGCTAGATTAGTTTTTAGAAGATTTATCTTATTTATATTGACCTTTTTTTTTTTTTTTTCTCAAATGCCTATTGCTTTTGTATGCAGGGGTTGGGAATTTTTATAAAATCTTATCAGCCAAAGATTTGTTTTTACCAGCCTACAAGTTGCAATATACAGTCAAAAATAGTTCTGGCAAATTTTATGCAACTGCAAAAATAATTCTTTGCTACCAGTGGCATCAAGGAAGCAAGGGAGGCTTAACCTCCCTCATAAAACTGATTTAAAATAACCAAAATCTAAATTAAAGTATTTCTAATATCTATATATATATTTCTCTTGTGTGGCGTTAAAATAGCGTTGAATTCGTAGCTTGCCATTTGGCAACAACTGCAGTAACACAATTAATTTGCCTTATTACTACATTCTACCAATCAGAAGAGTGATTTCACCACTTAAACTCGAGTCATATTTAAAAGAAAAATTTTAATGGTTTTCATAAAATGTAAAGGTATTAAAACGATTCCTTTTAATGATGCACTAATCGCGCAAGAGCAGAACACAGATTATGTATTGAGAAACAATATAAAGTAATCTGTGTAAATAAAATGACAGGGAATAATCTTTCATAGTAAGCAATATGGAAAACGAAATGTTTCTGATGAAAATGATGACATCATTTGGAAAACAAAAGATGCATTTTCATCCATGAATTAAAATATTTTACTATAACTGTGTCAGTGATGACGTCATATTCCTGATCCTTATTCCTACACATACATAGACTGGACTCTTCCTATTTATTTAAAGATCCTTGGTATACACAAAATAAAATATTACTGAAAATTACATAATTATCAGTTATTTAAAATGAATATTTTATGAAACTCAGGAATTTTAAAACAATTGCTTAAATGATGGTTTAACCACAGAAGGGATGAATGGTTCTGATAAAATGATGTTAAATTTGAAAGAAAGGATGCATTATCATATGGACTCCAAAAGTATTATGCGGTAGAATTGTTTCAAACAAACAACCGATTTCTATGAAAGTTTTCCATAGTGTGAAGGAGTTACCTCCAGGAAAAAGCACAGGAATGGTTTGTTAGTAACTGCTAATGACGTCATGAGCTTTAAAGTCTATATAAAACTGAAATATTTTAGAACGATTTTGTCAATATGACGTCATATTCACTGGCCTTTACATCTAACTCAGAAAATTAAAATGCAGAGCAGGAGCTCTTTCTAAGCATAGTACGATCTTTTGGCAGATGTAAGAATAGCAATGGCCATTGGTTCATTTTACGGTCACGTGATGCATTCAGAAAATCTGCTTTTTTATCAAAAGTTTCTTTTAGACACATCAGAAAAGGTGGTGTTTACGTTTTTTTAACTTGCCAAGTGTCTGAGAGGTATTGTATTTTTCATGTCGAACGAACTTCAGATAGTGTTTGTTGGTTTATATTGAACTATCTTGGTATCAGGTAGTGTTATTCTAAGAGTTTTTCGAAATACATTTAAGCCATTCTGTACAATATTATGTGGATTAAGTTTTAAATTAATTGTGATTCAAGGTAATTTTTTTCAGTTAATTAATTTACATTTTTAAAATTGGTAAATTTCATAATGTTAAAATGATTTATGCCTATTGGTAGCACCAACTAAATGCATTTTTTATTGTGATTTCAATGAAGTTTTCAATTACTTTTTTTTACGTTAAATTTTTTTAAAGATTTCATAAGTTAAAGGAGTTTATGATAGTACTTATTATGGCTAGAGTTGCTGCAAAAAGCGAAGCGAGCTAGGAGCGCATAGTGGTTCCATTCTGAGTTGTGTCACAATTCACGGGGGTTGGTGAATGTTAGTGAACAGGGGGCAAAGCCCCCTAGTAAATGAAATTTTAAGTAATGATATGGTACACTTTAAACTATGGATCACTTTAAACTTTTCTATGAAAAGCCCATGATAAATAATAGAACTCTGTATAATTCTTTTCTCGGAGACAAAGGCTAGAAACGGGTTAGCCTGCATCGCTGTTTAAAATTAAACAAATTTAAGAGGGAGGGGAAAGGGAAGAAAATCATTGCACATTAATCAAGTCTGGAGGTTAAAAGATGAGTAGCCACTGTACTAGTAAACAGAAGAAACAGTAGACAATAATTTCATTGAATTCACAGGCAGAGTTGTTTTTCTCTTTAGAACAGTAGTTCCCAACATTATTTTGGCCATGCCTCACCTTAGTGTCCCTAAAATCATGCCCCCATCCTGAAATGTGATTCTTATTATTTAAAAACATGAACACTTTTTCACGCGGAAAAACGAAAAAAGGACATTAACCCTTTTGCAACTGTACCCCATGTATTCTAATGTACCTTTTCATTTTTAGCCACTGTTTATTCCGAATAGTAATATTTGCATCTCTGAAAATTGATGATTAGATAAGTGAAAATTACTCTACAAAAATAATTATGTTCAAATTCAAGGATTTTATGTTCCCTATAAAGCATGTATACTTGCCACTAATTGCAAAGTGGTTAACAATGATAGTCACTTCAACATTTTTGAGCTTATTAAACAGTAAAAAATTTGTCACAAATATGTTTTTAGCAGAATTCTTTAAATTCAACAAAGCAATACATCTTTACCTTCATATCTAGAAGAGTTTTGATGTACGTTGCTAACTCACCTCGGTATGAAACATTGTTATATCATCTGCCATTTTACTTTTACAAAATATCTTGAAGAGATTATCATGTTTGTTATTAAACTTGATAGCATTAATATATTTTATAATTAATTTAAGTATCTTATTAGGAACACAAGCGGAATGTTTTTGAAAATAATGCAATATGCAAAAAACATTCATGGATTATCATATTTATCAATTTTTAGTGGCCATATTCTTTCCTCTTATAGCACACTTTTCTGTTAGATTTTCCACCTTAGCCATAAGAAATTTATACAACCTGTTTTCTCCCCTTATATCCGTTTGGGTATTTATTAATTTCATAAGGTTGGTAGTAACTAGTTTAGATAATTGAAATATTTTTTTAGATTAAATGTATAGCAGGCACTTTTACATAACTCAAGTAATTTCTTCTGTAAAAGTTACTTTGTGTGTCATATTACACAGCAAATAGAATTGCAATGTATGGTCGAAAAGGTTGTATAAAACTCTAAAAAAAACCTATAACAACTAGAAACATTACAAACAAGAAAGAAAAATCATGCGTCAAGCATAGATTATGAAACACTTTCCAACATTTCCTCAAATCTTTAACAAAATTTTGTTATTTAGATAAATAAGTTAAATAAGATAAGTAAGTAAATATTTTAGAAAACACATAAAACATTTGAATTGCTGATTTCAGCAGTTACCGTCCATAGACAAATTTGTATTCCAATTCTTTTGAACATCCCTGTATTTTATCTGTAGGTTGATATATATACTATATAATGTGAAAATTTAGTTTAGCAACAAAAAGCATAACAGGTTGAAATTTCTCTTTCAGCAATTTATACTAATAGATGGAGACATACTTGAATATTTTTGTTCAGCCCTGTAATTTACCTAGTACCTTTATTACATGCTAGTATTTAGCTAAAATTTAATTCAAACTAAAACACTCTTAAAACTACTAAAATCTCATTTCCAGAAATTATCATCCATAGACGGCCATGTATGCAATTCTTTGTGTGCCTCTGTATATCATTTTATCTATATTCTACAAACATTTCTTAGTAAACTAAATGCAGTTCAGCGTTATGCTCATATTCAGCAATCTTTACAAATTTTTATGTGTAGCCCTGTAATCAACTATAGCATTTATACACGCCATATAGTTTGCATAAATCTAGTGAAACTTAAAAGCATAGATCATAATTAAAAATGCATTTCCTGCCATAATATACAGTACTTCAGATAGAATATACTATCTGAAATATTTTGTGTGTCTCTGTAAATGCTATGCACTTAGTATTATACATGAAAAAACTTATAGTAAGCCTCAGCGACGTATATCAATTTCATTATGTATGAGATAGTTTAACATATTTAAAGCATGCCACAAACAATTCCCCCCACCCCGCTATACCATTATCTAACGGAATTCTTTTGTGTGGCCCTGTAAATGAATAATAACTATTCTTTGCACTGCATATTTTAGTTCACTTCGCAAATGCATATCAATTTTATTTTGTTTGAAAGGGTGTAACATCTTTCAAATTCATTTGAAACGATTTTTTCCCATTGTCCGTAATGTAACACAATACTTTTGACTGTCCCTGTAAATAAACTAAACATGCTACAAACTTCATTTGAAATAGGGATTGTGCTAAAATAAGCGTCAATAACATCCAAAAATTTCAGTATATTTACATCATTCAGTATATAAACATCAAGTATATTTACTAGAGTTAGAGCATGGGCAGAAAAACCGAAATTATAAACACTTTTCAACTTTGTTGAAAAGTGTTAAATATGATAAAATGTCTATTTTTTTTAATTTATAAAAGCATTCTTTTTCTGATAACAATTATTTTTCACTTTTAAATTAAACAATTTAAAAAAAGAATAAACTTTTATTTTTATTTTTATCCATAATTTTAATATAATAATCTCAACTTTACTTTTCCAGGAGAGACAAAAAAAAAAAAAAAAAAAAAAAACTGTCAGGAAAATTTTTAATAGATAATCTAAAAATGCCCCTTAAAAATCAAATTGTCCCCTGTGTGGAGTATGTCCCACATTGGAAATTGCTGCTTTAGAGGGTCATTGCTGCAAGAAAATTGTTCTCAGTTACTTTCAAAGGTAAAAGAAAATTCTTTTAGTCTCATTTGGACAGTATATGTCCCGGAAGCAAATTTTTGGGAGCATGACATTTCATAAAATAGGCTCTTATTCCTCCTCCTCCCCCCTCACTCTAAACTCAAGAGGCAGGTGCATTTCTGGCTGCCTTCTCCTATTTTTGTCTGTTCCCATTATGATCCACTCTAGAAAACATTTTTACCCATTTTAAATTAAAAGACAGTGTAAATATTAATGATTTTATTCAGACATCATTATGTTTTGACATGTTCCTAAAAAATATTTTTTAAATAAATAAAATATATAAGCATGTAACATCTATTTACAGCAGGGTTGCCGGCTTTTAGCCAGGCCAAAAAGCCGGCCGGCTTTTTTTGGTTTTAACCACTTAAAAAAAAGCCGGCTTTTATTTTTAAAAGTTGGTTTACAGTTAATTTGCTTTAAATTTGGATGAATTAATTTTTAATACACTTATAAATATTTTCTACTAAAACAATTATAGATTTCTATTAAATTTTGTTAAATAAATATGGCTATAACTTCTAGAAGGCAAATGTGAAAGCATTATGTCTGGAAAAAAAAAATAATAAATATATATATATATATATATATATATATATATATATATATAAACATTGAAAATAATATAAGTTAAGCTCCAAACTGGTATTTTGAAATTCTATATTTCATAGCTCCACATACATTACGCATTTTAAAGATTATATTTAATTAATGGCAAAATGTAGCACATCAAAATGGAAACATTCTTGTGTGTCCATATGGAGAGATTAAGTTATAAATGTTAAAAGAGAAATTAGAAAAGATGTTTCATTTGAGGAGAGTGGTACATAAGTGTATAAAAAATAGAGCATAAACAAGAAGAAAAAATTCTCTAAATAAAATTTTGAAAAGCTTCGGTACTTTTTGGTTAGCCGGGAGCCAGTGTTATATGTACATATATATGTATATATAAATGTATGTATATATACATATATATTTACATATATCTATATGTGTTTATATACAATATATGTATATATATGTATATTTACATATATGTATGTACATAAATATGTATATATAACACTGGCGCCCGGCTAACCGAAAAGTACCAAAGCTTCTTGTTAAGCATATTCATGCATATGCTGTTGTTCGCAATGTTTTTAATAGTGAGAAATGGTGTTTTTATTAATATGACTATGTATAATTTTAAATGTTTACTAGAAATAAAATAAGACTTGTATATTAATAGCTCTTAAAATTAAGTAAAACATGTAACTAAGTAACCATTGTCCTCTTTAATTTTGTAAAGCAATAAAAATGAAAAAAATTGGCAGTTGGTATGGCCCTTTTAAAATTTAGCTGACATATTTGCAATTCTGACTACAAATCACTAGCAAAACCATCTAAGTTTTATTCCAGTATTAATGTCCTCATTATTGAGAAATTGGGTTACTTATTAAACTCTAAATCAATTAAATGTCATTAAAACTAATTAAAAACACTTTAAAATGTGTAGTTTATAATTACAATGCTTCATTGTATAAAAGCCAATTATGGCCAAAAAAGGCCAATTTTGGCCAAAAAAAGCCGGTTAAAACCAATAAAAGCCACCGGCCTGGCTTTTTCTAATTTTAGCCGGCTTTTTTGCAACCCTGATTTACAGTAACATGTGTTTCAAATAGTGTTGCCAGGTGTCATGACTTATGTGGGATGTAACAATTTTCAGGGATTCTAAGACACGTCCCATGGAACTACTGCACATGTTGCCAAAAGTTCTTATTTTTATGATACACATTCTCTCAAATTTCTTTTAGTGCTATGCTATTTATTAGCCTGCATCAAGTATTAGTGCATTAGTCTGCTCTGGGATAATGAAAACTATTTATAACAGAATCCTGTTTTTAAAAATGTAAAAGTTTTAGTATCTACTAAAGGAATACCATTTGGAGCTCAATACTCAATTGGAAACCTCTTCAAAATTAAATTTTGTTTCACTCCCTAGGATTTCGCTTTCACAGATTTTACTGTGTAACATTATTATATTTATTTAGTACAGAAAACTTGCTAAGAGGAAATCTTAAATGACTGGAGACATATTCTTTTGTAGACAAGTTCCCATCTTAGCAGATATAATTTTATGGCGTTTCTTCCATTTGGACTAAGAATGTTTTAAATTTAAGTCCGTGTTCTGTTATAGACAAGTTCCATTTTCATAGGATTTACTGTATTTTTATGTCCCAATTCAGAAGTCGCTGCCTTGTTTTTCGTTTCTGTGCCCCACTTTTTGTGAAAGTGGAGCTGGCAACACTAGCTTCACTACAATTGTGAATGTAGTTGCTAATATAGTGATCTGGGAATTGGTGAGAAAGTCTCTTTTTTTGCTGTCAATTACAGCACAGCCCTTTCTGTTATTTGGCTTACCAGCTGCTGCTAATTAATAAAATGCCTTGCTATATTAACATTTGTATAAAATTAAGAAAGATATGCAGCAGAGGTAAGTTTGGGTTACTTAGAAAGAAAGTTTGTGTAGGTTAAAACTTGTGCTGTAGTTTCATTGCAGAAGTTAGAAAGAACACAAAATTTGGCCAGCAAATAAAAATACATGAACGTTTTATATATATGTAACGAATTCGTCGCTACTCCAGTTATAGATCTTCTGTCGTGTCGTCAGCCAAGGCCCGACCGCTGGGGGCAGGGGCGCGAACCGCGGACGCGTGCGTGCCGATTTCTGAGCGAATCCTCGGAACTTCTATCATCTTTAGGTAGTCGCAGGCCGCGAGTGGTATCCGGGAAATCAGTCAGATTCAGACAGTAGTTATTCCAATAAAGACACAGTTTTTCCGGGGACCTGATTTATTGTTCCTTTGTTACATCCTTTTGAGAAATCAGGCCCCTTTTGGCTTGAGAGCTGCTAATTTACTTTATGGACATCGGGCTTGGGAATTATGTGTACCGCTAAGCGATACTTAGAGAGCCGAGTGTCGTGGAGTTAGGGCATTCGTTTGATGGTCAAAAGCCCTGTCCGGGGACCTGTGCATCGGTATAAATATGCTGTATTTCGCATTATTCCAGCTAGGGGCCGTTGAAGTCAAAGGAGGCGTCTTTAAACTATAATTGGTCGTTAGCTGAATGATTGACTGCCCGGGATACAGGCTGTGGTTTGAGTTGGCCGATCGAATGCAGCAAGACTTATAAATTGCACTTATTCAGCAAAAGTATTCTTATGAGATGTGCCAAAACGATCTCTAAAAGTTATAAAATGCGATGCGGGAAAACTGACTTAACAGGGGCAATCTCATTCAATCAACTGAGACACAATTACAAAAGCATTTTAAAAGTTTTAATTTTAATTTTCTAAATTTAAATTTTAAAAAGGGACAAAAAAAGGGGATTTTAAAAAGGGGCTTTTTTATCATTTCATATCCCCCCCCCCACTAAAACAAGGGCCACAGGGCTCGCCTGCAAGACCTGTGGGTCTTATCTCGTAAATTTAACCCAGGGTGTTTTTTGCTCCAGCTCTCAAGTCAATTGGACCTATTTTTACATTCATATCAAGTTACATAAAAATATTGTTCACATAAAAATATTGGTTACACTAAAACATTGGAATTCTTTAAATGGTGCTGCAGCAAAATAATAAGGGGACAGTCTCGAGACATGGGACCTTTAATTACACCAAACTGTCTCTAAAGCAAGTCTTTTGGATGTTTTTTGTAAATGTCTCTGGGTATTGTCCATTGAGAAACATCCTTTTTTGGTGTAAAATTGTAACATTAACATATACAGAATATATAACATATACTAAAATACTCAAAGATAAACCTACTGAAAACTATATAACATATTCAAATGTAAAAAATATTTACAAATACAAAATATTCAAAATTATAAAATATTCATTAATACAAAATGTTCAAAAATATAAAATATTCAATAATACACAATATTCAAAAATATAAAATATTCAATACTACAAAATGTTCAAAAGTATAAAATATTCAATAACATAAAATGTTCAAAAATATAAAATATGCACTAATACTATCAACACAAATATATTGTCTACCAAAATGCAGTTTGGCAAGTTTGCATTTCTAAAAATACTGAATTTTCACACTGAGCTAACATAAAAGTAAAATACACTGTAATACTAACAACAACAAACACATTCCTTCTTATTCTACCTTTCTGTTTCGGTAGGGACTTTACTACTTCTTTGATGCAGCCAAGGGTTATTTTTATGAAAAACAAACTAAGTTGTCTTAAAAAAAAGGAAAACTATAGCTAAAAAATTATAAATATGCGTTTGCTATAATTTTCACCATGCCCAGGGTCAGTGTGACATGGATTTTAATACTCTGAGGTGAATATCCTCCCAAAAAAATGTGCCTCTTGCACAACTGAAAAAGGAAGGTGGGCAATCGACATTCACCTACAGAGGGGAAGCAAAGCAGTTTTGCCAGATTCTCCGTTCAACCTGGAAAGAGAATCTGGGAAAACAGTCCGGCTAAAGATGGGTGGCCACGGAGCGGAGGACCCCTTCATAGGTCACAAAATTATCATAATAATATAGTTATGAAAAAAAACAAAAATTCTAACAGTACTTTTAAACTGTCATCATCATTCTACGCCACCGGGGAGTTAGGTTACACGCCCAGCTGGGTCCTCGTCCAAATGCTACGAGCAAGGGGGACGATAGGAAAGCAAAAATAAAAAATTGAAAGATGAAAGAGATAGATTGGGTTTTATTCATGGTTGAGCTTAAGGTTTTGAGGTGGGTGGTAGTATCTTAACTTGGAGGAATGGACAATTTCAGAATTTCTCTTAAAATGTGGACTGGGTTTATCAATTTCAAAGGATACATCAGAAAGTTGTTTTAAAATGGTGTATGGGCCAGAGTATGGCGAAGTCAGTTTACGGGTATTAGGATAATGAAATTCTTCATACATTACAATGTCACCAACTTTAAATTTTACAGGAAGGAAACGAGCATCATAACGGACTTTATTCTTTTTATGGTAAGCAATTGTTCTCTCTTTAGCCAATTTTCTAGCTTCCTCCACAGGGGGATAATAACTATTATTTGGTAAAGGAGGATCATGTGGTAATTTTCCTAACAATAAATAACTAGGGGTGAACTGGGTTACAGAATGGGGAGTATTATTATATTCATATAAGACTTCATCTAAAAGCTTAGTCCAGGGTATTTTCTTGGTTGTGGAATTGACTTTACATTTTAATCTAGTGACAATAGTCTGATTTAGGCGTTCAATTTTCCCATTCGTTTCCGGGTGATGGCTGCTTGTTAATCTGTGTTTTACATTGTAAGTACGAAGAAATCTTTTAAACCTGGAAGCTGTAAATGCTCCATTTCTGTCGGTTAACAATCTATTTGGTACTTGTATCTGAAATAATTGCTTCAAAATGTTTGTATAAGTTTCGGTGGTTACACTTTTTGAAGGAAAACCCCACACATAGCGAGTTGCATGGTCAACGACTAAATGCAAATATTTTTTTGTAGAATTGTAATAATTAAATCCGCCAACAGAGTCTACTGCTAAACATTCAAAAGGTATATCTGTTGGGGGCATTAATTGCAATAAGCCAAATCTTTTTTGCCTACATTTTTTGTTTATCTGACAAGTGTGACAGTGTTTTACAAAATTTTCAATGTCCTGATTAATGTTAGGCCAATAATACTGCAGAGAGATTAAATTTATCATCTTATAAATTCCAGGATGGCCAAATTGTGTGTGGGTTTTTTCTAAGAGGGGTAGACGTAAAGACATGGGGACCACAATCTTATACAAACTTTTCTTTCTAATTACAACAACATCATTTATCTCAGTGTATTTTTTACCATCAACTGTTACATTTTCTTTTCTCTGATTGTCTCTTACTTCATTCAAGTCAAGGAGATGTATAATATGGGGTAAATTTTCTGAAACAGGCTGTCTAGATAGCATATCAGCTTCAACATTAGTGGAGCCTTTTTGGTATTTAATTTCATAGTCAAACATACTAAGTTTTAGGGACCAGCGGAAAAGACGTCCTCTTAAATTTTTAACACTTTTGAGCCAGGTAAGTGCCGCATGGTCTGTATGTATGACAAATTTTTGACCGTGTAAATAATGATAAAATTTATCTAAAGCATCCACAATCGCCAAACATTCTAACTCAGTAATTGCATAATTTTTTTCATAATCGCGAAGATTTCTAGAGTGATATGCTATAGGATGTAATGTTCCTTTTTCATCAACTTGTTTCACAACACATCCCACTCCATGACTTGATGCATCTACAAACAAATGACAAGGTGTTTTGGGATCAAACAACTTTAATATAGGTTTTTCAATTAAAGCATTTTTTAACTTTTCGAAAGAATTTTGACAATTTTGGTTCCATACATAGGGGACATTTTTCCTCAACAAATTGTTGAGAGGGTATCGAATGTTAGCATATTTTGGAATAAATTTGTGATAAACGTTTATAGATCCCAAAAAACGTTGTAATTCTTTTACATTCGTAGGTGGTGTTAATTTCTTAATTGTCTCTATATTAGGGTTGTCAGGTGTGATACAACCATTCGAGACTTCATATCCTAGGAAATTAATTTTGGATTTAACAAAATTACACTTTGACAATTTTAGTTTAAGGTTTTCTTGGACACAGATATTAAATAAGGTCTCTAAATGACACAAATGTTCTTCTTCATTTTGGGAGAATACAATAACATCATCAAAGTAACTACAGGCAAAGTCAATTTTGTATTTATTAAGGATTCTTCTGAGGGTACGGTTAAACCAAGCAGGCGCGTTTTTCCATCCGAATGGTAAACGATTCCACTCATATAATCCAAAGGTAGTGGCAAACGCCAGCTTCTCCGTATCTCGAGGGTGGATAGGGATGTGCCAATATCCACTGGCCAAATCAAGAGTGGAAAAAACTTTAGCATGTGCCAATTTATCTAACAGGGTGTCTATTCTAGGTAAGGGTTCTGCATCTGTTTTTGTAATGGCATTCAATTTTCGAAAGTCAATACATAACCGGGTTTTCTTCCCTTCTTCTCGTTTATACACCAAAGTTACGGGTGATGAATAAGGGGAATAGCTTTCTTTAATGATACCGGCTCGCAATAAATTCTGAATTTGGTCTTTAATTTCTTCTTCTTCCTTAGGGGAAGTGCGATATGCTCTTAAAGAAACGGGGAGGTCTGATGTTAACTGTATTCTCTGGGGTTCAATGTTTACACAACCTACATCATATTTATCTTTAGCAAAAATACAGACATATTTGGCTAGAAGAGCAGGTAATTGTTCCTTGACAGTCTGAACATTTGGCACATGTTCAGTGGTCTCGAACAACTCCGGCTCAAAATTTTCTTCGAATATCTCTGCATTTTTAACTGTATTTTCCATTTCTGGCTGGTTAGTATATGTTTCTGATAAATGTAAGGTATGATGGGATGAATTTGTTGAAATACTGTCCATGAGAGGTACTTTCTTTTTCTCTTGCGTGATTTGCATTTTAACACAGTCAATATTCAATTTAAACAGTTTACAGTGGGGTAGCCCAATCAAAGCATAAGGTAAGTGATTATTAATTATAAAAAGTTCAACATTCTTAGAGATATGTCCTAATTTCAAACTAACAAGGCATTTTTCTTTCAAAGCTAGAACACCTTGTGTTTGTGTGACCGATATACTCTGCTGAACTTTACATATTTTTAGGTTAAGTTTGTGGGCTAAATGATAAGGAATAACACTGATAGAACTCCCTGTATCGATCAAACAAGGTAGTGAGCCTTCACTTTTTACATCAGTAATTTTTTGACAATTTCTATTTGATTTTTTGTAGCTAGCTTTTTCTTTTTGTACATGTCCGGACATAAGAAACCGTCATTGATTACTAGATATATTTTCAGATGACTCATTAGCTCTCTGATCTGGGTTGGGGTTCGCAAAATTCATATTGGGACTAGGGGTTGGAACTGCTAAGACTTGTTGTCGAAAAGGGCAGTATTCCACCCAATGATACGCATTTGGTATTCCTATATTAAAACAAACTTTGCATGGGGAGGGTGGCAAAGTGGTCTGGTGATGTACATTTGGTCTCGGTTGACCATTTGTCGTCGGTCTAACTGTATTTTGGGGATTTCGTGCTTGATTAGAAGCAAAAGGTCGAGTCGGGGGGTTTTGATAGGGAACTCTGTAGTTCCACTGCCGGTTATAATTCTGTCCTGTCTCATATGGGGGGCGAAACGGTCGCCATTGTCGATACTGATTGGGGTTTTGTGGGCTTGCATCTATTTTGCTCTCATTTCCTTTTCTGTCCAGTTGCAGCTTGCAAATTCTGAATACTAATTCATGCCATGAATGTGTATTTGAGGGGTTGCTTGCAATAACTAGCTTTTGCATTTCTAACGGCAAGCCCTCCGTTAATCCTTCCAAGATAAGCTTCTGGTCTAACCCTAAGGTTCTCCCTATTTTAGTCTTTTTCTGATAGTATTCGTTCAGGTCCTCTCCAATCTTGTATCCAATACGGGAAAAATCAGTTAAAGAAAGAGTGTCGGGAATTTCGTAATGCTCATTGAACAAAGTGACAAATTCGGACCAATGCAGCACATTTAAACAATTATTAATGTACAACGTAAGTGCACTGTCTTTTAAGTATTTCTGTATGTGCCTAATTTTCCAGAAGTCGTCTTTTTCCTGTTCTACACAAACACTCTCAAAATAGGCCAGCCAAGCGGTCCAATTCATATTTGAATTAGGCGAAAACGCAATAATATCAGGTTCTATGGACATTTTCGGGCTAGCGGTTACTGAGTTGTGACCAGACCCAGCTTGAGCTGACAGGGTCTGTTCACCTAATGTTGTTACATTATGTGTCTGTGTGGCAATCTCGGACTTCTGAGTATCTTTCTCTTTATCTGATTTGTTTTCTAAGTCATTCTTTTCAGGAGGGGGAGTGACACTCATCTTGAAATACAAAATATTACAAGATTACACAAAAATATAAGGCACAATTTAAAACAAATAAAAATGGAATATTTTTCAAAAAAATTGCAACACAATATTTGTAACAAAAATGGGCTTAAATCTAAATAAAATTCAAATTTAATACATCATTTTTTTTTTTTTTTTCAAATTGAGATTTAAAAAAAAACGAACTTTGAACTAAAATTTTAAAATTCCAAAGATTTAAATACTGTCTAAATTTCAGAAAATTACTCTCTTATAGCAAAAATAAATAAAATAAACGTTGTCTTATTCTAATTTTGGCTATTAAAATGACAAACAATTAAAAAACTACCTTTAAAAACTGTATTCTTTTTCTCTTTTTTAATTCAAGAATAGATTAAAATGGTCTTACCTTCAACAAATCTATTCAAGGACAGCCTTACATATCCACAAACAAAACAACAACAAAAAAAAACGATCTTCATAAAAATTTCCAGGATTAAATTTACTCCCTGCATAAAAAAAAAAAAAAGAAATCATTTTCTCTTTTTCTTCTTAACACAAATCAGTGAGTTATCGAATTCAACACGGTTCTTCATTTTGACCTGGTGACCCACTTTCTCAGCTGATAACGTCCATGGCTGGGCTGGGAGGAGAGAGTTTTATTTTTCTTTCTTGCAAAGACTGTTTCAGAGGCTTGTTCGTTGGAGAAATAATTGATTTTCAGTAACAGATAATTTTTTCTTGATTGCTAGGCAGATGAATGTTTTTCCCGTTCTTTTTGACCAGTCTTTTCCTTTTAATGACCAGATTTTTTTCTTTTTAATTAATTGCTAGGGAACGACACTTTTTTTTTTTTTTTTTTTTCGTTTTCTTTTTCACTCATGGAAGGCAGAAAAAGGATTTGAAAACTGTTCTTTTTAGAGATTTCTTTCGTCACTTGTTACACACCTCTTGAGTTTTGTTGGAATTAATTGCTGGTTAAATAAACAGTAGATACGTCATTTTTTAGGACTTCATTACACATCTCGTTGTTGTTCTTGCTGGAATTAATTGCTGGAACTCTGGGATTTGAGCCGCGCAAATAAACCGTCGTGCCGACTTTTCAATGTAACGAATTCGTCGCTACTCCAGTTATAGATCTTCTGTCGTGTCGTCGGCCAAGGCCCGACCGCTGGGGGCAGGGGCGCGAACCGCGGACGCGTGCGTGCCGATTTCTGAGCGAATCCTCGGAACTTCTATCATCTTTAGGTAGTCGCAGGCCGCGAGTGGTATCCGGGAAATCAGTCAGATTCAGACAGTAGTTATTCCAATAAAGACACAGTTTTTCCGGGGACCTGATTTATTGTTCCTTTGTTACATCCTTTTGAGAAATCAGGCCCCTTTTGGCTTGAGAGCTGCTAATTTACTTTATGGACATCGGGCTTGGGAATTATGTGTACCGCTAAGCGATACTTAGAGAGCCGAGTGTCGTGGAGTTAGGGCATTCGTTTGATGGTCAAAAGCCCTGTCCGGGGACCTGTGCATCGGTATAAATATGCTGTATTTCGCATTATTCCAGCTAGGGGCCGTTGAAGTCAAAGGAGGCGTCTTTAAACTATAATTGGTCGTTAGCTGAATGATTGACTGCCCGGGATACAGGCTGTGGTTTGAGTTGGCCGATCGAATGCAGCAAGACTTATAAATTGCACTTATTCAGCAAAAGTATTCTTATGAGATGTGCCAAAACGATCTCTAAAAGTTATAAAATGCGATGCGGGAAAACTGACTTAACAGGGGCAATCTCATTCAATCAACTGAGACACAATTACAAAAGCATTTTAAAAGTTTTAATTTTAATTTTCTAAATTTAAATTTTAAAAAGGGACAAAAAAAGGGGATTTTAAAAAGGGGCTTTTTTATCATTTCATATATATATATATACAGTAGAAGATCTTTATAACGCAATTCTCCATATAACGCACAACTTCTCAGATGTAAACAATGATTTTTGCAGTTAAAAAGCACCTACATTTTTACATTGTAAAATATAGCTACTCTCTAGAGAACTAAATTTGATACATTAGTTCAACTTTATCTTCTAATTTAAGACCTTTTTAATGAAAAAAAATACTATTAATACAATAAATAAACATTTTTGAAAATGTCTAATATAATGGATTGTTGTGTCAGTTATATTTGGATCATGTTTATAAAGTAAATTTAACAATTTCTGACCTATATTATGCAAAAATTTATAATTTGGATAACTCTTGGTAACGAGGAATGTAGTATAAACAAATTCTAATGTATTTTGATATGTTTCAGACATATTTGGCCATGTTTACAAGGTGAATTTAATGCTGTGATCCATATAACGCAAAATTCTATGTAACGCACAACCTTGTGTTTTTAGGTTTGCGTTATAAAGATCTTCTACTGTATATATATGTATATATATATATATATATATATTGCAGTGTTTAAAATACTGCTTAAAAGTTCACTTCCCTCTTCAGAATATCTGCTCCCCAATGGGAAATAGATTTATATAATTTCCCTCTCCTGTCTATATCTTATGTATTGCCTTCTCCAATTTTTCTCCATAATTGGGTTATTCCAAAAATAAAACACCCTTTTGGTGTTCGACAGTTTGTGTTATATTTCCCATAATTTTGTTCAAAATTAAATTTAAACATGGAAAGTTATTTAAAAAAAATTTTTTTTTTTTTGATGCAATCTGGAAAGTTCAGATGAAATGTATTTATTGCTTTTTGAGAGCTTTATTTAAAATTGTCCCCTATAAAAGCCACATTCCAGTCCTTCATTTTTAAACACTTTTTTTTTTTTTTCACTATATATAATAATATTTTTTTAGTTATCTTTCATGACTTTTTTAAAACCTTGTACTCTTAATATATATGCCTACGTTAAACTTATTAGAAAAACTTGTTTTTTGCATTAATTACAATCATCACATAAAAATCAAATACAAATTTGCATCAATTACAAATAATTATGCGTACGCTTTAAATATATATTTTTTCATTTTATAAAGAAAATGTGTGTCTCCCCTAATATTTGCCCCTTGTGGTTGTGTTACTTCCCCCTAATATTTGTCCCTTATGGATGTGTTACTTCCACCTTTTTTCCAATAATATCACAAGAATCTGCAACCTAAGTGTTGTTAGCAGTAATCAGTTGTGCACTTTAAGAGCTGTCATTCGTTCTGTCTGGTCATTTTGTCATATGTTATATTTTGAAGATTATTATCTGCAGTGGCGAGGTGTGAGGTCTCGGGATAGTTATCGTTAGTCCATACCCTTCCAGTGACACACCCATTACCATCGAAGTCATTCTACGTTTTCTTTTTATTGAAAAGTGTTTTTTGTAATTAATGCAAAAAACAGTTTTTTCTAATATTTTATTTCCTTTAAATGAAAAAATATATTACAATCTGCAACTTTTTTATAGACACCTTATTTGTAAATGTAATCCAGCATCTGTAATTTTGTGGCAAATATCTCAATTAAAAGATTATAAAAATTTTCCTTCTCTTTCAGTAGCTCTAACATTTCATTTTTAATTGATAACAAAAAAAAAAAAAAGAAGAAGATTATTCATACCATCTTCCGTTTAGGTTGATCTTTTATAGGTATGAATTCTTTTTAAAGCCAACATTTTCCAAACGTCTTCGAAAATTATTTCTTTTTCCATTGTCATATGAATATTAAGCAAAATATCTATAGTCATTAAGTTTTAGTAAACTTTATCTTTTGTCATTTAGATAGCTACTTTCCGTATTATTAACGTAAAAGTAATTTTTCCAAAAATTGAAAAATAATTCGGGCTCGAAAGGGGTGAAAAACAGGTATAGTAAATGGTTAATACATAAAAATATTGTATTAATGTACCCACAACATATTAAATGTGACAATTTAGAGAACATATTTTGATAATGAAGCAAAAATTATTAAATTGTTCAATCAATCTATTTATACTATTTAACCTATGAATGGGCAGAAATCCTTAAACTATTCAACCATTTTAATTTAACAGCCTTATTAAAGAATGAAATATCATACCTTGTCGTACTTAATAAAATAGATTTCCTCTAGAAATAATTCAAAAAGGGAATAAGTGTAAAAAAATGCACATACTAATTTTCTTCTGAAAGAGCGAAGAATGGATTCAATAAAAAAAAGTGATGACAAGCAGCGTTATTTCTCGGAAACTGGGAAATACTTCCGTAGCCTGATTTGTCGTGAGAGGCTGAGAATATGTGTGCATAAGCAAGACCAGATTCGGAAATCTGGGCGAATCCCTTGTATCAAGTTACGATCCAGTTTTGATCCAGCCGCTTCATTTGAAAAGCGACAGATGGCAGCACTAAATGTCAATTATAAGAAAAAAGGGAATGCCACTATTATCCCATTGTCTTTAGCCCAAAAATTAAAGAGAAAAAAGAAAAAGAACAAAGTATTTCAAAATATACTTGCATAAAATTAAAACGTTTATGATGTCTTTATTTTTCTCTAGTCATTGTCGAATCTACTGATGACCAGAGGCTTCGTCACTGGTTATCTGAGCTGTTGCCTTCCATGTAATAATAATTCTATTTATGTTATTAAAATCTTAATCAAAGACCAAAAATAAATAAAATCATACAGTACTTTGAACATATTAATTTTGTTCTATTTGTATATGGCAAATGTTTTATTTTAGATTTCTTTATATGGCAAATGTTTTCTTTTAAATTTATTAATATGGCAATGTCAAATATATGTTATTTATTTCTAGCACGACTCCCACATGGTATTCTAACATAGCGTCTCCTGTTAAATGAGTTATTTACTGGATTTTTTCCCACCTTTGTACCCGTTTCCAGAAATTTTCTTCAAAACACCTAATTGTATAAAAAAAATTATCCTCCAATCAAGATAGAATGCCTCTTAAGAGAGTGGCGCCCTGACCACATGCTCAGACTGAATATTTTATACAAATTATGAGAGACGCAATGGAGAACTTCGAGGTGGAGATAATCTCTGGACTAGTTCATTTAGACAAGTGAAATTTCAACAAACATTTACTTAGCAATTTGTTTTTGTCTAAAGTCATCTAGATCTAGACCAATCAAATTTTAATTCTTGAATGTCACCAACTCTTTGAGGCATTCTAGTGGAGAGGATCTTATCAGATGTCTTTCATTATTGCGCTTGGACTGTTGGTCTTATCAAGTTATACCGTGTATTCACCACCTACCTCGACTGCTGGTTAGCACAAAAACCTCAATCGAACATTGAAATGTTATATTAACCTGATTGGGGATAATCGCAGGATTGGGGATAATGTTTTGTCATCTTCCTTTACTCCAACCCCTCTTTAATGGTCTTTGGAGCTTAAGTATGAAAGAGGCAATGTATGATGCTCAGACTGTTCTTAGACAGATGTGTTTGTCCAAATTATGGGAAACCTAAGTATTCTTTATTTCAAATCTTGTTTATGCTCACCTGGAAGTTTTTGATTATGCAATTGAGACATGTTACAAGCATTAGCTTGGTGATAATGGCAGACTCACCAAGATGCTTGGCGATTTGATTTTGTCCAAATTCTTCTCAACTAGTTAAATGTAATGCTCCGTATGTTGCTTCTCTCATGTCTAGGCACACTATCATGATCAGGTTTTGCTTATCTCGAAATGTCATTGGTTGTAGGATAATTGCTCACAAAATTTATAGCCAAATCTATTTAAGGCATGTTTTTTTACTTTTTAGCTTATTCTTTCTAGTAACGCCGGTGTGTACACTTCGACTGTCGTGTGTGGCTAGCATGGCCAAAAAGGAGTCCTTGTTTGAGCTGTATGTTCCGGGATGACTAGGTGAAATTAGTGTGCCTGTATGTGAGAGTGGTAACATAAAGTGGTCAGATTGTGCTTAGACACATGTGCTTGTTCAAACTATGACAAACATAGGCATTTTCTATTCCAGAACTTGCTTGGCAATACTATTTTTATGCTGATAGCACTCCTGGTGAGGAATTGCATAACTATCGTTATAACATCTTTTGTTGATACTGTTTGCAATGTGCTCGACAGGCGTTTTTTCTCTATCTTTATAAGGTAGCAATTATTGATTCTGCAAACTATTAAAAGCATTATAAAAAAATATTATATCATCGAATAGTTGTTGTTGTGCAGTGCAGGGGTGCCCAGAGAGGGGTTTGGTGATGCAAAATGCGTCATAAAATTTATTTTTTTTTTGGGGGGGGGGGAATTTAGAGAAAAAGTACACTTTTTTGGGGGGGGGGGATTTTTAAAATCTTAATACTATTTACTTTTTTTTTTTTTTTCACTATTAAAAAAGTTTTTGATTTTTGTAATATCACTCTTCTTTTCAACATTCAATTTCCAGAAATGGTAATGTTTTTTTAATTCTTTAAATTCTAGATAAGGGCAGTAAGAACCGATTTTGCATCTTAATATCTTTGAAAGTGCAGGAATAAAAAAAAATACTTGGTATACAGGTGGGAAAATGTTTAACACATTCTGAAAGGCAATTAGGACCGCAAGACGTGATAAAAGGACTAGCTTTCCAAAAGCGTCTTAAGTAATTTATTATATTTTTTGACAGCGTCGAATCGTACACTCCGAGTGCAAAAATACATTCTTGATGGGTATGATAAGAAATAACAACAAAATAAGCATTTCAGAGGAAGAGACAATGCTAAAATTACTTGACGATTTTCAGAAAACTAGGATTTAAGTACAGTATATTTTAGTGATGTTAGAAGAGTAGTATTGTATGTCATTAAAACAGTATAAGGTAAACAACCTGTACAGAGAAAAAGACTTCCAGCTAGTGATGGGCGAAAACGAGATGTTTTTATAGATTTTATCGATTGTATGGACATCTCGATATTTTTTTATTGTGAAAAATTTTTCTCGATGACTCCAGTTTGCCAATTGGTTTTATACCATACCCGATTCGATTTTATCAAGAATCGTCTGCCGGAAAGCTGAAATGAGTCGGGTTAATAAGGACTAGATGGCTACGCCCGCTAGTGCGCCCCTTCTTTAATCAGGGCCTCTAATTTATACGCAATCTTGTAATATGAAATCTCACACTGGGTCCCCGCTGCATACTGCACCGTATAGAAGGCGTGGTGTGCACACACTGCAAAATCTTGTAAATAAAAAAAATCTCGAACCGAGCGAACCTCGAACCGGATCCTTTGGGGGGTCAAAGGGCGGGCACAGGAGCTGCATAATATGAATAAGTGGTCGCAGGGATTTCAAACGATATATCACATGAAGGTTATAGGCAAAATTTAGAAAAGTGTCCCCAGGAGGGCAAAGTGGAGGAAGGGTCATCGGAGGGGTATAACATCAATAAGTGGTCACAAGCCTTTCCAACCAAATGTCACATGAGGAGTCTTGAGCTAAATTTGTAAAAATGCACATCGGGGTGACAAAGTGGGGGGGGGGGGGAAGGGGCACGGGAGGTGCATAACAGGAGTAAGTGGTCACAGTCCTATCAAACAATACGTCACATGAGGTGTCTCAGCTAAATTTCCAGAAGTGCCAACCGTGAGGGAAAAGTGAGGGGAGGGACACCGGAGGTGCATAACATCAGTAAGTGGTCACAGGCCTTTCCAACCAAATGTGACATGAGGGGTCTCGAGCTAAATTTATAAAAATGCCCCTCCCACCGTGAGGGCAAAGTGGGGGGGAGGGGTGCGGGAGGTGCATAACATGAATAAGTGGTCACAGTCCTTTCATACAATATGTCACATGAGGGGTCTCGGTTAATTTAGAAAAGTGCCACCCTGTGTGTCAAAGTGAGGAAAGGGATACGGTAGGTGCTTAATATGAATAAGTGATTGCAGGACTTTCTAACGATATATCACATGAGGGGTGTCGGCAAAAATTAGGAAAGTGCCCCCCCCCCAGGAGGTCCAAATATCGCAACCCCCCAGGAATTCAGCCCCCTTTTAGAAATTTCATATATTATAATATTTTTCGGAAAACTCCTTAAAAAATTCGAATTAAAATGATGAAAACGCAAAAAGTTCAAAAACTGGGGCCAAATTGAGAAGGGGAGAAGAAAGTCTCATAATATGAAAGAGTGATCCGAGGGCTTTCCAATGATATATCACATGAAGGGCTTAAAAAAGGTTGAAAATCCTTCCCCCTCCCCCCTGTTTTGTTCACTCTTTCGGCCCGGAATTCATGCATGCCCCACTTTTAATTTTTTATATTTAATAAATAATATCTACCGGAGGACTCCATCAAAAAAAACACATCTAAAATTATATTTATTGTAGAAATCACTACGGTTTTAAAAATTTGTCCCCCCCCCGCACCCTCCTCTTTGAAATTTTTATATTTAGTAAATAGTATTTAACAGAGGGTTCCAGGTATGTGACAGCTTGATAGGGCTAAAATAAGAGGAACTTTGAATATTACGGCTTCATTTCACAGCTCATTGTCATGCCTCTATCTCGTCTCGATAAATCTTCTCACATCTCTTCTCTGTCGAGAACGAGAAATTGAATTCTCGTTCTCGTCAACCTATGAAAATGCACTAATCGAGAACAACATATCGAGAAGCAAAGAAAATTGATTTCTCATTCTCGGCCAACATACGAAATGTTGAAAAGCGCGAGAGGAATAATCGGGAAGTCAAAAGTCGAGATGCCAGTGAAAAATCATCGAGATGAGATTTGCGGAAATGCCAGAGAAAGAGAGAAATGAAGCTTTCAGAGTCAACTTACCGCATTTCTGGTTTAAGTCATAGTTTCTCGAAGGAGTGCATTTGCTTATCCAATCTCTTTTGTTATTAACCGATATGAGTTAGGAGGTATAGTGGTTTATTTATTCAGTTCTGTATAGTCCTAATTTCAATAATTACTGTTGAATTTAGTGTCATTTTGCCTTGAATTTTCAATGTTTCTCTAACTTTAGCTCTGTCAAGCTGTCCCATACCTGAGGCCCTCAAATAAATATTATTTATCAAATATAAAAATTTCAGAAGAGGAAGGTGAATGAATCCTGAAGGTGCGAGAATGGACCGACTGGGGATTAATTTTCAAACTTTTACCGAACCTCTCCTGTGACATATCATCGGAAAGCCCTTTGACCACTCTTTCATATTATGAACCTTTCTCCTCTTGGAGTAAATTTCGGGAGGGGGAAGCAGTAAGGGATGATTTTTTTAAATCGTTGTGATTTCTACAAGAAATATAATTTTAAGTGTGTTTTTTTTATGGAGCCCTCCGGTAAATATTATTGTAACGAAATTAGCATTCTGTGCTCGGGAGAGCCTTCTGGTTGATCAAGGCCCACCCCACTAAATATAGCGATACTAGAATTATCTGCTGTGTGAACCGATGGCTCCAAGGTAAAGCGCTGGACTACAGACCAGCAGGTAGTGAGGTCGATCCCCGTGGAGGCAAGTGTCCTAAAATTCGTTTTGATTTAAAGATTGCTTTGTGTTTATTTCTAGTTCCTTCGGAAATATGCTAATTGTGATTATGTTAATTATTATGTTAATCGTTATTTGATTTCTAGAACTTTCCAAGCTTGGAATGTTCCATTCGAGAAAGCACCCCTCGAGTGTATTTAAGCTGATGTAACCTTGAGTTGGGGGAATAAAGCTTTGAGTTGGTTCATGCTTGTTGTATTCACTCGTTCTCAGTCAACACCTACGCGACAGTTTGGTGGAAGCGCCGGGTACGATACGAACTACGGAAGAGCCACGCAGATGTTTACGCCTTCAAGGATTGTCTCCTGAATTTGGCCTCTTACCCGATCCAAGGAGAGTTAGAAGAAAGATGCCTGAGAGTAAGGACAGTGTCCCAGAGAATGCTAGTGCCGTTCCAACTAACGTTGCTCCTGTACCCATCCTGACATACCAGCTACCTCGGAATCCGTGCATCTTTTCGGGAGAGGACGAACAAGATGTCAGCAGATGGCTGAAAGATTTCAAACGAATTGCCAGCTATAACCGCTGGGATGAACCGATGTGTCTTGCGAATGTTATTTTCTATCTTGCTGGAACAGCTCGACAATGGTTCGACAACAATGAGGAAAGTTTTACTAATTGGACTGCATTTAAAAATTCCTTAGAAAACACGTTCTGCCGAACGGACGACGTAAAGAGACAAGCTGAGAGACTGTTGCTTACACGGGCGCAGAAAACTGGTGAAATGGCCGAATCTTACATCCAAGACGTTCTTGCCCTGTGTCGTAAAGTTAACTCCTCTATGCCAGAAGGAGAGAAAGTGGCTCATCTCATGAAGGGGATTGCAGAAGATTTGTACCAGGTCCTGTTGGTTCAGGATTATCAGACTGTCGATGACTTCGTGAAACGCTGCCGTCAAATAGAAACTCTTCGACGTAAACGTGTCACCCGGCCAACATTCCAGAGACTCCCTAATGTTGCTACAATGTCAGCCGAAACGGACATAGGTGACATAACATCATTGATACGAATAATTGTGAAAGAAGAGCTTAAAAAGTTCTTGCCGGAAGCAAGTTGCTGCACAAACGATGAATGCGAATCTCCAACGGACGTCGCTTCGTTAATAAGAGAAGAAGTTATGGAGGCATTGGCACCACTCACGGGTCCAAAAAGACGTACCTTCACTCCCCGACGCACAGTTCCGGTCAGGCCTCAACCAAGGTGTGAAGCAAAAAACAGCACCGTTCCACAACGAAAGACAGATATATGGAGAACAACCAATAATGTACCCCTTTGTTACCATTGTGGACGTCCAGGGCACGTGCTCAGGTACTGTAGAGAAAGACGCAGGGTATTCGCGGATGCAAATACCTCTTGGGCATCCAATCCTGGACGAGGTATGGACACTGACTCCCTACGCAGCTCCGACGATAATTATGCGCAGACCATGTCTTCAAGTTTCAGAAGTAGTTCGCCTTATCCCCGTCGCACGTCTAGCCGTCGACAGTCGCAGTCACCTATACGTCGCTCTAGCCGTTCTCCACGCCGAGCTAAAGAGGAAAACTAGCTCTAGCGACCTATGCAGGAGGTGAGGCCGCAATAAAAGAAAATCCTCCAGCGTACATTATAACCAAGTTACAAAAAAACACCACCTATGTTACCGTAAATGGACAGTGTGTAAAAGCCCTCGTCGACTCTGGTGCCGATTATTCGGTTATATCTGAAGCATTTCGCAGGCAGTTGAATGTACCTATGTTTAGTGAAAATGGACCTATATTGAAGACTGCATCTGGAAAGCCGGTATCCGCCTCAGGACATTGTGTATTAAAAGTAAACTTGAATGGAAATGTGAAACCATTTGACTTTCTGGTGTTTCCACGATGTAGCCATAAAATGATACTTGGATGGGACTTTTTCCGTGCCACTGATGCTGTTATAGATTGTGGGAATGAAGAGCTTCAACTATCGGAAATTCTACCAGACACAGTGGTATGTAAATCTGATTCTCCCTTGCTTGCCGCAACAGATTACGTAATTGAGGCAAATTCAGCTAAGCAGATATGTACCGTTAGTCCAGACATTCAAGAAGCAGATAAAGCTATGGTTGTTGGCAACAAAACTCTCATGTGGGAAAGAGAGCTATCCATACCAGCATCAATCATTACGGTAGAAAATAATTGCTGTAAAATATGGGTAACGAATTTCTCTGGACGAACTCAGATAATACCAAAGAGGATGAATATAGCTTGTTTAACAGTAATCGAAAATAACTCCATCTGTTCGCTGAATGATACTGACAGAGAACATACCAAAAGACGTAAGTCCAGAAAGACACTGATTCGTGGAAAATTTAAAGAAATGTTAGATAATGAGCTAACTAGTCTAGAAGTAGACGCACTCTTAAATCTTCTGGAAGAGTATAGTGATATTTTCGACATTAACAGAAAATCGAAGAAATCTAGATGCAATGGTGTAAAGCACAAGATTGACACAGGGAACAGTGCTCCAATTAAACAGAGACCTTATCGTACCTCAGCAACTGAGAAACGACTAATTGAAAATGAAGTACAACGAATGCTAAAAGAAGACGTGATACAGCCCTCAAACAGTCCTTGGTCATCTCCAGTCGTGCTTGTGAAGAAGAAAAACGGTGAATGGCGCTTCTGTGTCGATTATAGAAGATTGAACAAAGTCACTAAAAAAGACGTCTATCCGCTGCCACGCATCGACGATGCTTTAGATTGTCTCGCCGGTGCGACGATTTTCTCTATGATGGACTTGAAGTCAGGCTATTGGCAAATAGAAGTTGATGAAAAAGATCGAGAAAAGACAGCTTTTGTGACATCAGACGGCCTATATGAGTTTAAAGTCATGCCGTTTGGGCTATGCAATGCTCCTGCTACATTCGAACGAATGGTGGATGCAGAACTGCGAGGACTCAAATGGAACATCTGTCTTTGCTATTTAGACGACATCATTGTGTACGCACCAAATTTTCAAGAGCACCAATTACGCCTGAGAAAAGTTTTGCAATGCATTCAAGAGGCAGGGTTGACGCTTAACTCCAACAAATGCTCGTTCGGCAAAAAGAAGCTGACGATATTAGGACACCTAGTAGATCAACATGGGATCTATCCCGATCCACAAAAGACAGCTGCTGTGACAAAGTTCCCTGTTCCAGAAAATGTTGCAGATGTTCGAAGTTTTCTAGGCCTGTGCTCGTATTACAGACGATTCATCAGAAATTTCGCCGATATCGCCAAGCCCTTGCATGAGTTATTAAAGAAAGATGCCAAGTTTTCTTGGGGCACATCGCAGAGGGAATCTTTCGCAACGCTTAAGAAGTTACTGACCAGTGGACCTGTTTTGGGACATTTTCTGCAAAACGCTGAAACGAAGATACATACAGATGCTAGTGGCTATGGCATTGGTGCAGTATTAGTCCAGGATCAAGATGGTAAGGAAAGACCAATAGCCTACGCCTCCAGATCCCTGACCGCAGCTGAAAAGAACTATTCTACAACCGAAAAAGAATGCCTTGCTGTCATTTGGGCGATCAGTAAATTCAGACCGTACATTTTTGGAAAACCCTTTACTGTAGTGACGGACCACCATTCTTTATGCTGGCTAGCTAATGTTAAAGATCCATCTGGAAGACTTGCACGTTGGGCTTTGAGGTTACAGGAGTACGACATCAACGTCATCTATAAGAGTGGTCAAAAACATTCCGACGCTGACTCACTGTCAAGAAAGCCCCTTGCCGAGACAGCAGTCGACGACAATGGAGAAATCCCTTTCTTTGCTGTCATCGCAGACTACGGAAAAGAACAGCTAAAAGATAAGCAGTTGAAATCCATAATTAAAACTACCCAAAAAGGCGATGGATGCCGACGTTACCAAATGAGAAGCGGGGTACTCTATAAAAGAAATTACGACCCTATGGGACAGCAATGGCTCTTGGTAGTCCCGAAACAACTCCGTCGCGATATACTAACAAGTCTTCATGATGCTCCAAGTGCCGGTCATCTCGGATTCGCCAAAACGTATGATCGGATAAGGAGGAAGTATTATTGGCCAGGACTGTATGGCAGCATACGCCGTTATGTGGCACACTGTCGAGAGTGCCAAAGACGGAAATCTCCACCTGGACTTCCACCTGGACAACTTCATCCAATAAAGCCCCCTGATGCACCATTCGCTAAAATTGGAATAGATTTACTTGGACGCTTCCCAATAACTCGGAACGGGAACCGATGGATTATTGTCTGCACGGATTACCTGACGAGATTCACAGTTACAAAGGCATTACCAACTGCTGAGGCTACTGAAATTGCCCAATTTATAGTTGAAGAAATCATACTCAAGCACGGTGCGCCCAAAGAGATGATAAGTGATCGAGGACGTTCCTTCCTATCCAATATTGTGAAAGACATTAATCAACTATGCCAAACATCTCATCTTCTAACGACAGCCTATCACCCACAAACCAATGGACTGACCGAAAGATTTAACAAAACATTGGCCGACATGCTGTCTATGTATGTTGACGTTGAGCAAAGAAATTGGGATACAGTCTTGCCTTTTGTGACTTCCGCTTACAATTCAGCAAAACAAGATACCACCGGGTTCAGTCCCTTCTTTCTCGTACACGGTAGAGATATACAGACTCCTCTGGATGTGATCTTTCCTCATTTCGAAGAACCATATAACGAAAATTATGCACAACATCTAGTCACCAGGGCAGAGGAAGCTAGACAGCTGGCGAGACTTCACATCCTCGAGTCTCAAGCAAGTGACAAACGAAGATATGACGAAAGACATCGACCACTCAGCTATAATATCGGAGACCTAGTCTGGGTTTTTACTCCCATACGAAAAGTTGGGCTTTCGGAAAAACTTCTAAGACGTTATTTCGGACCGTACCGAATCACACGACGACTATCTGATGTATCATACGAAGTAGAGAGCATGGAAGAGAATAAAAGGCGACGAAGTTTAAAGGACGTAGTCCATATTCTGAGGCTGAAACCCTATTTTGATCCAAACGAGCAAATAGCTGATGAAGAAACGCACAGAAATTCCAGGAGACCTGTCACGAGAAGTCAGACTAGATTGCAGCGGGACGCTGCTTCCTCCTAAGGAAGGGGAAATGTAACGAAATTAGCATTCTGTGCTCGGGAGAGCCTTCTGGTTGATCAAGGCCCACCCCACTAAATATAGCGATACTAGAATTATCTGCTGTGTGAACCGATGGCTCCAAGGTAAAGCGCTGGACTACAGACCAGCAGGTAGTGAGGTCGATCCCCGTGGAGGCAAGTGTCCTAAAATTCGTTTTGATTTAAAGATTGCTTTGTGTTTATTTCTAGTTCCTTCGGAAATATGCTAATTGTGATTATGTTAATTATTATGTTAATCGTTATTTGATTTCTAGAACTTTCCAAGCTTGGAATGTTCCATTCGAGAAAGCACCCCTCGAGTGTATTTAAGCTGATGTAACCTTGAGTTGGGGGAATAAAGCTTTGAGTTGGTTCATGCTTGTTGTATTCACTCGTTCTCAGTCAACACCTACGCGACATTATTTATTAAATATAAAACTTTAAAAATGAGGGTTGCGGGATTTCCGGGTGTATTCGGGTAAGAAAGAGTGAACCCATGGGTGAGGGGTAAATTTCAAACTTTTTGGACCCATCATGTGATATGTCATTGGAAAGTTTTCTGACCACTCTTTCATATTATGAATCTTTCTTCCCTCCTCCCCAATGTGGCTTCCCGGGTGAGGCGCTTTTCGAACTTTTTTGAAATTGTAGCGTTTTTATCATTTTAGATCAGATTTTGTTACGGAATCCTCAGATGAATAATTTATAATACATTAAAATTTCAAAGAGAGGGAGAAGGGCGTATTCCGGAGTGCGCAGTTGGAATCCTGGGGGCACTTTTCTATCTTTTGCCGTCACCCCCTCATATGATATATCATTGGAAAGCTCTCTGACTATTATTTCATGTACATACCTCTCGCGCCCTTCTCCCATTTGACCCCGCGGGGGGGGGGGGGGGGGCACTTTTCTAAATCTAGCCGAAACCCCTCATGTGATATATCATTGGAAAGCCTTATGACCACTTATTCATATTATGCATTTATTGCTCCTCCCCTACTTTCCCCCCCAGGGGGGTCGTTTAATGCATTCCAGTAGATGGTCTTCTAATAAAGGGGAAATCATAGAACTAATCTCAAATGACGTAAAAACATCAATAAAAAATATTGATACTATTTACCATCCTTTCAGTTCATGTTTTTGTCACTAGGGGTGCTTTTTATTCTAATTTCTTTGGTCAATTTGCTGCTAATTGTCGAAAAATTCTAATTATTGATATTAAACTCTTCTTACCGTTTCATACCTACTCGCGACTTTTCAACTTTTTGCAGCCAAACAACGCCGTTACATGACTTTTCCACTATTATGGCTCCATTATAGCCTCCCTTCGGTTTGTTGTTTTTTAAATCCATCTCTTTTCAGTTACCATGTATTTACTAAATACTGCTTTATAAACATATAAAAACAATGATTTTAATAAACGATTGTAGAACATCTGGATTGCAGGTTCTCTCAAGTAATCGGTGACTATATCGATTGTGTTTTTTACCTATTACGATTTTTTTTTATTGGTCCACGAATTATTTTAGGGGGAAGGAATAAATTTGTAGAAAAATTAGAATTTTTTGGGAGGGAAAGGAGGATTAATTACTAGGTAATAAGACTGAAAAATTATAGTGTGAAAGAAAAACATACCTATACAGAATACAGGTGCTTACAATAGATTAGGACTATGTTTTAATGGTATAATGTCTGCCATTTTATAAGAATCCGTGCTTGTATAAGAGTATATTGTATGTTGTTAAAACAGTATAAAGCAACACTTGTACTGATACACTTGTACCGCTTCAATCCACAGTTTATTTTATGGTTGGGGGTGATTTAGAGAATTTTTTTGGGAGGGTGAGATTAAACTGTATGACTAGATAGTATTAAAAAAATGATTGGGAAATCTTAAGCGTTAATGTTTAATCTTAAACAAGGGCGTATGTACATGCAAATATATTTGATATGCGTTTGATATAAACGACTCGTCTTTAATATTTTAGTTTTCTTAAAACAATATGCAATTTTTGTATTTAAGATATATTTTGTAATAATTTAAAAGATTTTTATTTTAAATACTTGTAAGTAAATCTTTATTTTCATAAAAAAGTAGCTTTATTTATTAAAACGTATGTAGTGAACACGGGCTTGTCAGTCAGGACTTATAAATTTGAAAACAATCAGATTGCTAATAAGAAAAAATGTATCTTTTATTATTTATTACGCTGTTAAAACTTTTATTTCATGTTTGTATGACAGTACGTAAGAATACTATTATTAAATAATTTAATAATAAGAATATATTTTGCAATTGATTTTCTGTTTAGGGGGGGACTCAGTGTTAATGTATGAAGATTTTTTTGGGGGGGGGAATTTGCGTCATTGGGTTTGGGGGGGGATGGTCACCACTGGTGCAGTGTAAACACTAAAACTAAGTATATAATTAAATTTTTTTATTTTTCGAGCAATTTTTGTTATGCAACACATGGGGTGACATGTCCAACAGAAATATAAATTTTTTCACTATTTTTCTTGTGGAGAAAAAAATAGACCCAAATATAATTTTTTCCAAACAAAATAAAAAATAACTCATTAAAGGGTTAATATAAATTCTATAGATCATATACAGGGTTGCATAAAAGTTCTCAAGTACATTTTCGTTTATTGACGGAAATTGCTGGAAGGAAATTTTCAACTGTGCTATGCTTTTAACTGAACTAACATTTAGCATACCATGTGTAGTATACATACAAATTTATAGATGATATGCATAACAGAAATTAAGTTTTCAAGTGTGTTAGGCAATTTCCAAATTTTATATTTAGACATCATCTTTCGCCTTAAAAAAAAAAAAAAAAAAAAAAAAAAAACTGTGAAGTTTTGCTACAGTATTCTGAATGGGTTGGAAAGTGTTTCATATTCTATGCTGGACACATTATTAATATATATATATATATATATATATATATATATATATATATTTAAGAGGTAACACCACTTACAATACCTGTAATTTTTCTTTCTTTCTTTTTGAGAAAATTATACATCAGAATGAAAATCTATTTGATGGTATTTATTTTATCAATCTTTAAAATCATTAGCATATTTATATATTTAATTAAAAAAAAAAAATGGTAGTGCTGGATCTGTGGTAACATGGCTATGCTAAAAATGTGGCTTGCAGCATAACTTTATCAATTTTCATTGGATTGCCTTCAAATTTTAAATAGTCTCAAAACGTTTTTTAAAGAAGTACACAAGATCTTTAAAAGATATTGATATTTATAAAGATATCAAACATGCAAAAAAATCACTATGATTTTTTGTATAAAAATTTGACTTTGTACATCGTTTAAAAGTATTTGGTCAGTCATAGCAATCTTGTATACTTCTCTACGAAAAGAGAATATGTGGTTAAAATTCAGTGTCAATCTGATGAAAATTCTTAAAGTTATGCTGCAAGCTGCATTTTTGACATTACAATGTTGCCACAACTCCATTGCCACCCTTTTGATTTTTTCATATATAAAAAAAGTTAATTATGTTAAAGATTGATATAATAGATACCTTTAAATCAATTTTATTCCAGTGTATAGGGGCTGTACTTATATAACATTATCACTTTAGGGGGGAGGGTGGGGGTCTGGCCCATGATATCATAAGATATCTGTAGGGGGAGGGGTGTTGTCTTTTGATATTGTTATCATTTTTGATCCAACCAAAATTTTCTCTCTTTATTTGTAACTTGTTCTATACATCAAAATAGTCTGCAATCTTTTTTTAGTCTGTTATCTATTTTTATGAAAATACAAAGTTATTATTAAAATCATTTAGTGATTATAAAATTCCAAAATATGGAATACCTTATCGATTGAGATTCCTATTCTTCTGTCATATGTGTATGCATATATAATCCGCTGTTCAAGAAACTAGGTTCGAAGTATGTTCGAAATGATACTTGTGTTTACCAGTAAAGAAAAGAAAAAAAGATTGTTGTCAGCCTATTTTGTTGCTAAAAAATTTTGCCTGTCCTCCCCCCTCCGTGTGTAGGGGCAAGTGCAAGAAGGCTTTATTACTGTTAAAGGCAATATGTAACAAAAATCTATTTAATACTTTTAAATAGTAACTATTTCTTTTTTAAGTTTTCTTTGATATAAAATTATTTCATATATAATAATGATATTTTATTAACTATTATCAATAAAGTATGTAAATAATATGTATAATCATATTTCTATATCACTGCACACAAAAGAAAAAAATTGCAAAAATCAAAAAGATTTTTAGACATTGATTACGATATCATTAGGGCGGGGGGATTGAGGAATGATAACATATGATAACATAAGGGGGGAGGAGCCCCAAAATTACCAAAAAAGTGATAACGTTATATATGTATAGTCCCATAGTTTAAAAAACGACAACTGAACTATAACCAATTGTTGAAAGTAGCATTACCCATTAAGTAAGCAGGTCTTCTATTAGTTATAACTTTTCATAGAATAAAATTTAAAAACTTTTTTAATTTAGAATATTGCAATATATTTCATATATTTTCATATCTATTGGTTTTTAAGCATGTAATTTCATTTCAGCTTGTGGTTTATATGTTGTTGGTTCATCTATGACTGGACTAGGTGCTAAAAGCAGTGATATGGATATGTGTCTCATGCTGACACATGATGAAGTAACTATTCACATTTTCACCTTTTTCAGTGGTTAAATTGTTCAAGTTATTCTTTACCTCAGACTTCCCCTCCTTTTTAACATATATGATTTTATGAGTTTTAAATCAAAATATTATTAGCTAAAAACATTATGGACAAAGTGTTAGTATAATTTATTTATTTTTATTTGTTTAATTTATTTATTTTTAACAAAGAAAAAAGGTTTTTCCCTTCATTAACTGTGTTATTTTTTACTGCATTCATTGATTTTAATCTCTTTATTGTAGATAGATCAAGAGAGAGAAGCCACAAATATCTTACACACAGTCCGTGATGTGTTTTTAAATTGCAGTAAGTAATGTTAGCTGTTTTTTATAATATTTTACCATGTTCTTTAACTCCTTATTTAGTTATTTGTTTTAATTTTTATGTTTTACAAATATATTTATAAAGGAGAGTTATTGATTTTTAAAATTCAGTGGTTAATCTTCCATAATCGAGTTAATTGGCTTATTTCAATGACAAGTTTGGTGCAACAAAGAGTTTTGTGGCAACTCTTTAATGAAATTTATAATTACATTAAACTCCATTGTTTCCAGTGTTGCCCATGTCTCATGCTGATCCTTAGAGGTAGATCTGATTATGGAAGATTAACTATTTTATCATTATAATTATTACTGTAAGGTAAATTGTAATTAACTGCTTGTTTTTTTTCTCTCTCTCTTTTTTTCCCTTTCAATCGGGAAAAAATAAATGTTTTCAGCTTACTAGCCTTTATATTGAAACTGACTCATTCTGTTTAAAACGATACTTTTCTCAACATAGTTATTTATGTTATATTTAGAACCATAACTTCTTATTCTGATCTTTTATTTTGGAAATTTTTTTAGTAATATTACTCCCCTCAAAGGGTACTATATTTTAACATGTTATGTGCCAATGTTCTAATTGGAAACATCAACTTAAAAAATCAATAAAATGTTAAATTTCACTCTTATTAACTTTTAAAAAAAATCACCAAATAGAACAGAAAAATCACTTAATTCTTTGAAATAGAAATTGTTTCCTTTATTTAAAAAAAAAAAAAAAAAAAAAAAAAAAAAAAAAATGATCCTGTACTTCCATGAATCAATAGCTGTATTTAAAATAATTCTTTTTATTAAAAAATATCAGATATAGTAACATTAATAAGAAATGTTTTTGCTATAATTTGTTAAACAATCATGTTTTCAATAGTGAAAAAATTGATTTAGATAAAAACAAATTATATACTATATGTAAAATAAAGCTAAAATCTCACTATTTTGTTATTCAGTCTCTTTTTAGGGCTTAAAAAATTAAAAATTACATTTTCTGCTTTGTTAATTTTACTAATTCACGCCCACAAACCTGAAAAATCTAACTGTCGAAGTCTAAAGAACACAAAATGGAACTTTTACTATTTTGGATCTATGGATTGAGAAGAAAAAGCGAAATCTTTACAATTTGTTATTTAACTGTGTCCTCCAGACTCAAAAAATATCTATAGAAACAAGGAAAAATAAAGATGAAAGTTTTATTATTTTGGAAATAATTCGGATTCTCTTGATTCTAATGAAAAAAATTTTTTAATTACATTTTTTTAATTAAATTTACAATTTTTGCTTTATTTCGGGTAGTGACAAACTGAAAAATTCAATAGGTGAAAGATAACGAAATTTCACTTTTTTATCATCTTATTTTGATTTCTGTGCACAAAATAAACTAAATAAAGGAAGGATATTTGAGAATTTTGACTTTTGGTCATACAGGCCAGAAAAATTTGAAAGGAAATAAAGGGAAAAAGGCTTCTATTACAATGCTATACCGGGTTCTTAGTTGTTTTGCCTCCAAAAATAGCACAAATTTATAATTTTTGCATTACCTCCAGTAAGAGATTTGCATGAGCTGAGATTTTAAATCTCGTTTTCTAAAAAGTTCAGCCTTGATTTTGTATTTATTCTCACCAGAAACATGCCCATTGTAAATTTTTCCTATTTTATCAGCGTAGTTTGATTCTTTCAAATTTATTATATTGGGCTTGTGAGCCGGCTCAATTTTTTGTCTGATCCGGCCCATTAATGTAAATTGTCTTAATTCTACTTACACGGCCTGTTGAAAAAATTGCCTTCATTTTCCAGTTCTTGGGTCCTTGCAGACCTTTGCACCTCGTGTTCTATCTGCAAACACCAAAAATACGAAGGGAAGTACTTATATACTAAATGTAAAATATCTACCACATTTATGAATTAAAAGAGTTTTCATCTACTCTGTACATAAACACGGGTACTAACCTGTACTTTCTCTCTACCTAGCCCTGTATCTACTTTGTACACTGCAGTAAATCGGTCATCTTTAACTTGAGTAGCCTGATATAGTCCATAAATAACAATAATAATTCTTTTTATAGATTTAAAATTACATACAATTAGTTTAATTTCACTTTAAAATGTCTAACAAAAAATCGAGTGGGAGCCGGCTTTTTTTTTAGTGACTCAGACTCTTTTGCTCAAAAATAGTCTGACTCTGACGCCCTGGTATAAAATCTCCCCATTTTAAGTATTGGTTTCTTTAAACTAACACATTAGAAGTCAAACTATGAAATAAATATTAAATATATCTGATTCTGAATTTGGTTAATATCTGTATTTTAATTTAAAAATATCAGATTTTTTTTTTTTTTTTTGCACATTTTTTATAACTGTTATTATATTTCGTAGAATTTAAAATTTGTATTTTTATCTTATTTCTTATTTTGATAGGTTTTTTAAGAAATGTGGAAGTCATTTATGCAAAAGTTCCTATCCTCCGATTTACAGATTGTGTTAGGTAATTGAAAACTAGTATTTTAACTTCTTATAAAAAAATTTATTTCACACTATAATTGATTTTCTAGAAGTAAGAAATCCCTGTGTAAAAAAAAAAAAAAAAACTTTTTTTTTTAAACTGTAAATTTAAAAAATTAGCATTTCTCATGACTGGATACAGCTAACGCCAGGGGATGTGGCTGTTTGTAGCTTGCACTGTCGCACTTTGTTATGACTGACAATATCAAAATCTCCCTTTTACCAGAATAATAGCTTGATGTCAGTGATGCTATGTTTTTATAATTGTATTGTGATTGTGATTATTTGCATTGATGGCATATTCTGTTTTTTCACATGTCCACTAAATAAACAATTTTAATTACCTAAAACCAAAGCAAATATATAGCCATGTTGCTACCCAAATATCATGCATTCTGTGCTATTTCTTTCTCTTTTCTGTTTCTGCATGTTGGTCATAATTGTTACCAACACATGTAATCATAGGCGTAGAGTTTTAAAAATTATTGGTGGGGCTCAGCTCTGTTATAACTCTTTTCCACACAAATACATGTATGTGCATGTAAAAGACATCAATTATCAATTTACTGTTGTTTTTTAACTCCCTTTTAAAGAAATTGAACTGAATCGTATACTTATAAGTAAATCGCAAGTTAAATAAAACATTAAGACATTATAATAATTCAAATATAGAGTCATGTTTATAAAATGATAATGATATACTTGCTGTTATTAGCTAATTGTTTATAATAAAATCACAATAACTGACTGAATAAATTGACTTTGAACAACGCCGTTTTTTTTAACAAAAAGATTTTATGTTATAAGTTCAAATGTTTTAGATATTTATTTTATTTTTAAAAAATTGCACATAAAGGGAAAAAGTTTTTCCAATTTTGTTTATCCCTGTAACAAAAGAAAAAGAATAAAAAAATATATTTATCTTCTGAAAAATGCCACATTAAAATCCATAAAGTATTAGAAAAGTAAAAAAACAAGAATTTTTTTATATTAGAGGGGGCCGGAGAAGTCTATTTTAGAAATTATTGGTGGGACTCGAGGCCTCATGAGCCCATACAACTTTAAGCCTATGCATGTAATGTATAAACTAATTGAAGTATGGAAATCAGAGAATAAACCAATTTCAATTTTATTGCAAAAGTTTACAATTCTTATGAAAGCCAAAATGCTACTTACATGATTTTAGTAACAACAACATACTTATTTAATTATGCTGTAAATTATTTCAGGCAATGTTTCTGGATTAAAAATTAGTCAAGAAATATGACCGAGTAAACAAGTTTTGATCTTACAGAGCTTGTTCTGTACAAAGTAAACATCTAAAAAATGTATAAAGTAACTTATTTACATAATTTACTTTAGAAGTCAACTGAAAAAAAAATATATATTGATCAATAAAATCCCTATTCTATGTATCTTTCATGTCACCCTTTTTTGATTATATGTTATTTTCTTGCTTTTTCAAGTATTTTTACCAGTTGCGCATATATATATATATATATATATATATATACTAGGGGGCTCGGCCCCCTACGAGCTACGCTCGCCAACCCCCGTCCAGAAACCGCAGACTCTAAATGCACGCTAATTTGATCGGCTTTAAAAATATTTCGAAAGATTGAATTATAATTTAAAAAACAGTGGCGATCTCCCTATAAACGAATTTCTATTCATTTCTCTTTGATTGGGGAATTTTAACGCCAAATCCGCTGCGGTACTACTTGATTATCCCGTCGACCCATTTCGCCAAATTATATAAATCGCCAAACCACTCGCCAAATTATACAAATTGACATAATTTTTATTTTAAATAACGAAAGAACAAATAAATTAGTACAACATTAATAAAAATACAAATAAAACGTCGAAATAAAAATAACTTGATGACGTAGACACGTGTAACAACATTTCAAAATAAGCTAATATAAAAGGAATTAAGTAAACAGAGTCTTTGTATCCTGGTATTTTTTAACAAAGCGAAAAGAAAGTTCTTTTAAATGAGACATTTTAAATTAATCGTTTTTAATCTGATGTAATTTTTACCAAGCTATTCTTTCTTTATTAAATATTCACGTGAAAATACCAGTTGAAAAGTATCCTCTCAAAATATCAAATAAATGTCTAGCGCGATTTTTAAATTTAAACCGTTTTGCAATATTATTTTGCGTTCATTTTATGTAATAACTGTAATGTGACGTAAATATGACGTAATTTCTCCTATTTAATACTTCTAACGCATGTTAATAAATTTATTATTTTACAAATTCCTTTCTCTCTTAAAATTCACGTGTAATTATAGTTTTTATGACGTAATTTTTAATAAGTTCCTGCTTTTTGCACATAATTATTTAATTCTAATTCCAAATGGTTTTTTTTCTGTTTATAATAGTCACATGTAAATAAATTTTTAATTTATTTACACGTATAAATATTTTTTTTTTTTGAAGCAAACATTATTGCTTCCTCTGTTTATACAGTTGGCAACAGTTTAAATTAATATCACTTTCTAAAATCTGTAAAAAATATCTCTAGAAATGCTGAAAATTTGAATTTAAAATAGAAATAAAACCTCAAAAAATGAGTCAAAATAAAAAAATTAATGCAATCTGCACTCCGGCAAATTCTAACGCATAAAATGATCTAAAAATGATTACACTGCCATGTACAGTTTTTGCTGCTATAAAACTTTTTTAGTGGAACTATTTTGTCCAACTTTAGCATTAAATATCTCTTAAAATAATTCTTCGATTTGAAAACTGTCTGCTTCAGCGTGTTTATCAAACATTTCTGTATAAAACCACCGATTTTTATATTTTTGTATGCATTATTTTTCTTAATATTAACGAAGAAAGACCTCCAGTCACAGAAAATTCAAAACCGGCGGCGGCGGCGGTGACAGCGGTAGTTACTTTTTTTTAGAATAGAGAGATATGCACCATGTACACACATATATATATATATATATACCATACAGTGATGGAAATTGGGAAATAAAAGGTAGGCGTCAAATGGCGACTGCTGTAAATATCTTAAGCGGCAAATTAAAATTTTTAGTTGCAATTTCTAAAATTCATTTTTAACATTGTTATAATATTGCTTTTTAGAAAAGAACAAATATTTTTTTTTAATTTAAAATTATTGAAGTTCTTAATATCCAAGATTATAATAATTGAAGAAATTGTAAAACTGATATAAAGCATTTTTAATTAATACTATATTCAGAAATTAATATAAAAATGTGACTTAATCATGTAAAACAAAATTATAGCAAATCCAAAATAAAATTTTAACCAATGTTGATAATTACAATTGAATTTAGTGACAAAAAAAAAAAAAAAAATCATATAATGCATGTACATTTGAATCTCGTAATATGACATCAAAAGGTATTTTTAATTATTACTATATTTAGAAATTAATAGAAAAATGCACTTAGTCATGTAAAACAAAATTGAAACTTGATAGCAAATCCAAAATAAATGTTTATCCAATGTTGATAATTATAATTAAATTTAATGATAAAAAAAAAAAAAAAAACATATAATGCATGTACATTCAAATCTCGTAATATGAAATCAAAAGGTGCATTAATTTTATTTTATTTTATTTTTCTTGCTAACTGTTAAATAAACTTAAAAAAATATGTGATAAATTTGAAGATCATGAATAATTTTGTAGTGGTCAAATGCAATAATTTTGTTGCATTTGACAACTAACGACAACTAATTTTGAACACTGATACCATATAATGCTGTTTGTAAGCCCCCATTTTTCAAAAGAAAAAACACTTAAATTTCAGAGGAGGCTTATAAACAAGATTTAAAAAAAAAAAAAAAGTTATCTTTAATTTAGAAGTAAAAATAAAAAAGGTAAATACAGGATTGAGAATCTACACAATTTTGAGAGATTCACGTAAAAAAAAAAAAAAAATCCTCGAATTTGCGTAACGTTTTGTCTCCCCCCCCCCCCCCCACTTCTCTGCAATACACAAAATTTAAAAAAAAAAATTTTTTTTTTACATTTTGCTGCTTTTTTGTTATTTTATTGTATCAATAAATAATGAATTTTCTAAATCTCCTGCCCCTTCCACAAAATTACCACTTCCTTCTTTTGCTCTCCTCTGGTACCAAACACGCATACAACCTTTAATTAAAAAAAAAAATCATACCTATTTATAATACACTATGGTTGGTAACAATAAATAAAAAATATATTGCCTAAATTATCACCTCTTCCCAAAATATCTGCTTCTCTCCCTTTCTCCCCCTCTTTTCCCTGCATCTCATGAAGTTTAAAATTTAAAATTCTGTAATTTTTGTCTACTCTTTGTATTAAAGATTTCAGAGTTTGGTACAATTTCAGTATGAAAATGACCCATAAGCCTTTTTTTTTTTTTTTTTTTTTTTTTTTTAATACATAGAAAAGAAGATATTTCTTTTAAAGGACAATTTAGTGATTAAAATGTATTGGTTGTTCTCTTTTCCTTTTGGGCCAACTGTATAGCTAGCTAAAAAAAATAAATCCTGTACATTTTTATTGCCAAATTGTCACAAAGAGAAACATAAATAGCTATTGGATAGGAAATTGTCTTGCTTCCATTTATATTTTTTTAAAAGCTTAGGGGTTTATATTGAAATTATACCAAGCTTCAAATTTTTAAATATCGATACCTAATTTTTACAACATATTTCGATTTTTTGGAAAATTTTATCTTAAGGTACCAAACAGGAAGTCATTTGGTAAAGTAGTTTAGTAATTATGCAGCTGTAAAGTTTTCAACTCCAAATGTTAAATTCATTTTTAATTGTTGCAAAACAATCTAAAATGTGTGTAGTGTTTTTTTATTATTATTATTTGGAATAACTCTGAAACTACTTAACAAAATGAGTTGAAACTCATATATTTGAAGCTTCTAAAAATTGATTTCTGTTAAAAGTTTTATAGATTACATTACATACAGGGAGACCTCCTACAACGGTCACTCCGAACAGCGGTAGCCTCTGAATATCGGTCATGTTTTAGTTTTACCGAATATCTTTCATAGAAATAACATTACACTAAACCTCCAAACAACGGCCACCCCACAGCATTTTTTTATTTATTTTATTATTTTTTATTAAAAAACTACAACTGAGATTGCAAAAAATGTGCAGGTGGATTTTCTTATTTGACATCCTTACAATTTTTCTAGTAATTTCTAGCAGTTGCTTAGCAACACCCCATTCGTAAACAGGTGTAGTGAGAGGGGGGGAAGGGGTGTGGCTGATGAAAAAATTTTGCGTTTACTGGAAAGGAAAGTGTGAGCAAGCAGTAGTCATTTGTACTCTTCGTGAATCGTGTGATAATATTTCTTGTCTACATGTAGCATGTGTTTTTCACTAAAAGAATGAGTTCAAAGCAAAAAAATTTTATGTGATAAGTTGAAAGTTATCCAGGACAGCAAAAAAGGTGTAAGCACACTAACATTAGCTGAAATGTACAATTGCAGAAAGACCCAAATAAATGACATTCTGAAAAAAAGTGACTTTTATTTAGAAAAGACGTTCCAAGGTGTAAATTTGGAATCTAAAACTAATGTTGAAAACTGGTTATGTTGAGATTGATAAGTTGCTTTTGGAATGACTTTCGAACTATCGAGAGAAAAATCTCCCAATTTCTGAACCAATGTTGCAGGATTAAAAGTTCGGACCCTAGACATTACAGAGGAAACAAACTTTCAAAAAAACAAAACAGTTATAAATAAGTGATTTCCTTAGTGTAAAATAATAGTATGTATTTTTTTTTTAGCTGTAAAAATGAAATAATTTTGGGCAGTTTTTTTTATTTTAATGTAATGTAATTTTGAGCTTTTAAAATGTGGAACCTCTGAATAACAACAACTTTTATAGCATGGTCACTTTATTGTACTCCCAGTGGTGGCTTGCCGCTATTCAGACGTTTTACTGTATTTGTTTCGAATGTAAGTTTAATTATGTTTTAATTATGAAATTAATGATTGGAAAATTAATGTGTGCTAGCAGGCTATGCCTGCTGCGCTGGTCAATTTTTCCAACTGAACCTTGGATTAAACGAAATGGTGAATTCGAACTTGCATTTTAAACAATATGGACCTTCAGCTGGACCTTACTCATTGCTGAAAACAATGCGAACACCATTGCGATATAATATTATTTTAAACATTGGACAAAATTTACCTATTAAGAAGTAATTATTTTAGTTGATTACTAACAATGCACTTTTGGTAGGGTAATGAGACCGTTATGACAACAGGAATTAATAGCTCTATAACTAATCAACGTATAATGAAATGTTATATACTAACACCATTCCTGAAAAGTCATGTAACAGTGCCACTTGTATCAAAATATGTTCTGTAGATATTTTTTAAAAAGGCTAAACTTCCATAATCAGGTTCACTTAATTTTTTAACTTTTTCTGTTGTTCTATAACTAAGTAACGTTGAACAATATGTATACACTAAAACATTTCCAAAATTATTACCTAACCAATTGTGGTATATCCTATCAAAGTATTATAAACAATTGGAATGAAATGCAAATTTCTGTTTCAAATATATAGTAGATGATGATGATGCGATTTGTGTAATAGAATTCATCGTGAAATTTTCGCTTCAAACATAAACAATGCTTTGAAGATTATACCTAATACACCCAATATGTGAAGTATCCCATTACGGAAGGTTAACTTGGATTCTTATGAGCAACTATCAAAAGAAAAATGAATATGTGGCTTTTGTGATACTTTTATGTTAGCCGGTCGCAGGTAATAAATCAACAAAGATTGTTTTCATACCGTATTCTTATTTTATTATTTTCATTTAAAATACAAACATTTCATTTAAAATGCATGCCTTACACTAATTTCATTTTAAAAACTGAAAAGATAAACAATAACAGGAAATAATTCCATAACTAAAAACAAAGAATTATTTTTAATTTACATTCGCAAAATGTAACTACTGCTACTGGCAATTTTAAAAATGCTATTGGCGAGGTATGCGCACGACTGTTATAAATGTACCCATTTTTTCTTCTTATCGAGGAGCAAATTATAAATCAACAAATATTATTCCAATTCCAATTTCTTTCATTGAAAATAATTTTTAAGTCATTACAAACATTGCTTTCATATTTAAATATTTTCTTTGGTACTACATAGGTATCCCGTCGACCAATTTCGCCAAATTATATAAATCGCCAAACCACTCGCCAAATTATACAAATTGACATATTTTTATCTTAAATAACGAAAGAACAAATAAATTAGTATAACATTAACAAAAATACAAATAAAACGTCGAAATAAAAATCAGTTGGGGACATAAACACGTGTAACTTGCTTAAAGTCAGGTGAATTTGACATTTACAATCAACCATTATTGGCATTTAATCTTATAGTTTGGCGATAGATTTTTGGTTGACGGAATATCTAAGTACAGTAGAAGATCTTTATAACGCAAACCTAAAAACGCAAGGTTGTGCGTTATATAGAGTTTTGCGTTATATGGATCACATCATTAAATTCACCTTGTAAACATGGCCAAATAAGTCTGAAACATATCAAAATACATTAGAATATCTTTATACTGCATTCCTTGTTATCAAGAGTTATTCAAATCATAAATTTTTGCATAATATAGGTCAGACATTGTTAATTTTACTTTACAAACAGGATCCAAATATAACTGACACAACCATCCCTTATATTAGACATTTTCAAAAATGTTTATTGTGATAATAGCATTTTTTTCAGTAAAAAGGGCTTAAATTAGGAGATAAAGTTGAACTAATGTATCAAATTTAGTCCTGCAGAGAGTAGCAATATTTTACAATGTGAAAATGCAGGTGCTTTTTAACTGCAAAATTCATTGTTTACATCTTAGAAGTTGTGCGTTATATGGCGAATTGCGTTATATAGAATTGCATTATAAAGATCCTCTACTGTAGTACCTTTTTGTTCCATAATGCTAATTTCTTAGTAATTTTTTTACTTTTATTTTACATAAAATCACTATTTTTTTTTTGGTGCTACTTAGCTATCCCGTCGACCAAAAATCTATTGCCAAATTATAAGATTAAATGCCAATAATGGTTGATCGTAAATGTCACATTCACTTGACTTTAAAGAAGTTACACGTGCTTACGTCATCAAGTTGTTTTTATTTCAACGCTTTATTTGTATTTTTATTAATGTTATCATATACTAATTTGTTTGTTCTTTCATTATTTAAAATACAACTTATGTCAATTAATATAATTTGGCAAGTGGTTTGGCGATTTATATAATTTGGCGAAATTGGTCAACGAGATAACTAAGTAGTACGAAAGTAGTAGTAAGAAAGACAAAGAAGAAATGACGAATTAACAAAAGACTTGCAATTCTTTTTTTTTTCAAAATGTTGAATTTTTTTATAGTAATAACGCATGATTGTATAAATTTTCTTAAAAATTATCTTCATTTCCTAGATTTCAAAGCTGTGAATTTTCCTATAAATGAAATTGGCGATATGACTTAAGAAAAAATGAAATAAACAGTAGATAATATTTGCTTAAAAAAATGGATAATATTCATTGATCTGAGTTTGAGTTTATAAATATCACATGCTTTCGGAATTACGGTGAAAAACATTTTAAAAAGTATGAAATTATTTTACAATATGTATGTTGGCAGAAATTCAGACTAAAATTTAAGTATTTGATTCCATTTTTTAAATATTAACTGATATCTATATAAGTTACAATTGAATATAAAAATGTACTCAAAAAATGATCTCGTTCACTTAAAAAAACACCATTTGTGAGAATATTCTCAAGCTAGTGTCACAATTATGCATTTTTGACTTAAAATCACATTGTTTGGCGACAAAAGTAAAATAAAAAATCGTAAAAACGTACAAATAATAATTACACATGTGATTCACAATTACATCTGCTTGTTTCTTCTATAAGTTACGTGATGGGGTAATTAGATAAAAAGAAAAGAAAAAAAAGTCATTAAAAATTCATCTAATCAAATTAGGGATGCACCGGATATTGATTTTGCCGGATATCGGATACCGGATATCCGAAGCTCCTTTGCCTGCCGGATTCGGATATCCGATCGGATATCCGGCACTAGATATGTTTTTAGTTATATGGTGAATTATTTCTTTATATAACGCCATCTCAGAACAATAAATTACAAACATGTTTCATACATCATTAAAAACATTTTAAATGTATTGAAATATAATTTACAAAAACTATATCTCTTTGAACACCAGGGCTTGAAATTCAAGTTTTCCCCAGAAGGGGAGTTTCCCAGCCAACATTTAAAAATACAGGGGAGTTGAACTGTTAGAAAGGAAAAAATACATATATATCTTTAAACTCCGTTATTTTTTATGTACCAGTTAAAGAATTACATTTATACAGACATGACAAAATACCTTTGAAATAATTTAAATTAACAACTCAAGATAATTTATTATCAAAAATGTTTATTTTTATTAAAACAAAGGAACAGAATCAAGTTTTATACATACCATGTCTATTTTTCAACTTTCACCTAATGTTATGGGCAATTAACAATTCGGTTGCTAAATGAATTTCTTAATTTAGAATTTATTCCATTTTGCATGTTTTAGCCTCTTTTACAAGTTACACTTTTGACAAACAGCACAGACTACCAACTTTTATAACTTTAGAAATTATCGGAAACGCATGGTTATGCTCTGTTAAAAAATTTTAGAAAACTTTGCAAAATTTGATGTGCATTATTTTTTAACTTACTTGCATGAATAATGCATATCGGTGATTCTATTGTCAATAGCCTACGGTGATTGTATGTCACTTCTGAACAAACTTGTTTTATTATATCCTTAATGGAATTATAGTCAAAACTGTAATCCCTGGTATTTTCGTTAAAATTGAACTATGGAATTTTAAATGCATTCAACATGTCCAAAAACACTTCAGTGTATATATTGTCGTCACTCATCATTTCTGTCCACAATTCCAATGACATCAGTTTCTGCCGACTGCAACTGTGTTTCAAAGACTAGCAACTCAACCTTAGGCCATAACTTATGTAAAAATGTTACTAACGTTTTAATTTTAATTCACTTTCATTCACTCCCATCAAGAATCTAACCAGTAGTCAACTTTCTTCATATCCACAAGTTTTAAATTTTCAACAACTTCTGCTCCATCAGTCAGTCCTTCAATCAAAAACTGTATCAACCTTTTCCTGTAATGTCTCTTAATTTTCTCAAGGAGCCGTTCTCTGCTCCAGAAGCTAATGTGTAGCTTGGCAATATTTCATTATTCTAATCTGTTTCATTGCAATTATAGATTGGGGGGGGGGGGGGAGAAGGCTGAGTAGTGGCATCTGGTAGGGTAAATAAGAAAGCTTTCCATTTATCTGAAAATTCTTATGGAACCCCAGTCAACAAAAATGTTTTGGTCCCATGCTTTTCAGATAACCGGAATTTTACTGTACTTGAAAGATTAATGAATAAACGTTATGCTTGTATTGAAATTTTTTCAAGCTATTGAGTATGAATTAATAATATTAAATAAACCTTGTGAATCCTTCAGATTTATTTATTTATTTTTGTTAAGAAATACTTTATTTTTGTAAGATTTTAAGAAACATTTATTTCCTCAAAGTAATTTCTTTTGTTAAGGGGACATTCCAGTGAAACTGGTTTTCCCTTCTCAAATCATGAAATTCTATATTAACCCATGGGAAATTTTAGCAAGAACAAAAAATCATACATTAGTCATACATTATAAAACACTTTCTAACACTATCATAATATTGTTACCAAATTTAATTTTTATTCATTCACATAACACAGTTAAACACTTAAGGGGATCCTTCATTAACTTGAAAATGGCCATTCCGTAATGTTAAACCAATGGGCAGGGTTTTTTTTAATTGTTTAAATTTGAAAAGTTTTAAAAGATTCTTTTTGCATAAGATGCTGAGCTCGATCTTTCATACGGCTGTTTTTTACTTTTTCGATTTCGGTTGCAGATTTTTTTGCATGGAATTGCAATGCATTGGAATTTTAAATCCATATCCAAAGTTTGAAAAGGAAATAGTCAATTGATTTCTTCTATTACCCGATAAAAGGTTGATTTTAAAATCATGTCCCAATTTCTGTGATTTGCAAAAATCAACTAGTTTGTTATTTCGAAACATGTTTTTTTAAGTTCACCAATTTTTTTTTTTTTCATGTGTGCCACAAGTGTAATCTCATTTTGTTTAGTGCTGACTATTGGCCAAATTGGTAGGGCTCAGTCTCCGGTGGCCATTACTGCCCTTTTAGTTATTTCCTATTTTGGGCACAGGGAAAAAACATCACAAAATACATAATTCGGTCATAAAAAAAAATATCGCCGATTTCGTCAATTATGGTGAAAATAAATAACAAAATTTGTCGACCGGTCGCAAGAAGAAAACTGAAGTTCATGGGAAATCGGCAGCGGGAAAATATCACAAAATTTGTCAATCGATCATGGAAAAATATCATGAAATTTGCCAGTCCATCACGAGTAAATATCGTGAAATTCCTCAGCCGGTCGCAAAGAAAAAAACTCGAAATTCTTCAATCGGATGCAAAAAAACAATCGTTATTTTCATCAGTATGTCGCAAGAACAAACGGGGAAATTTGTCAATCGGTCACAGAATAAAATTGCTATATTTGTCAATTGATCTCGAGAAAAAAAAATTATGAAATTTACCGATCGGTCTCTAGAAAAAATCATGGAATTCGTCAGTCGGTCGTGGAGAAAAAGCACAAAATTTTTCAGTCAGATGCAGAAAAACAACTATGAATTTTGGCAATCTGTCGTAAGAAGAACCTGTGAAATCTGCTAATCGATAGTAGAAAATATCACGGAATTTGTCGGTCGGTCCTGAGACTTGATCGTTGTTTTACAAAGAAACATTTTCGAAAATGATTTTTTGGAAACGGCAGCCGCCCGCCCACAATATGGCATAATAAATAGGACACAATAATAATCTTTAGGGCACGTATCCTGCCATCCCGTCTCGAAATTCAAGCCCTGTATCTGCCATTCAAGCCCTGTAATGTATATTAACAATATTGCATAAAAAATGTAATTTAAACATTAAAATATTCTGTTTATTTGTACAATGAAATGCTGATAATTGCTACTGGATTTGGATATGGGATTGACTATATTGATAATTGCTAATAATTAATTTGTACAACGAAATGCTGATAATTTGTATAGTCAATTTTAACCAATTAATATGCATATAATTGTAGAGTATTTTCACAAAGAAATACTACATACTTTCTTTTTATAATTTAAACATAAAATATCTGCTAATATACCCATGATTAAAGAGTTATTTTCTCCAAACATAGGTTTAATTGATGCCCTTTTTCTGTTTTAATTATTTAATATTGTTTTTGCTCAAAGTCACGTTTAGTTTTATTTTAATTTAAATTATTTTGATATTTATAAGTAAAAAGAAAATTACTTTTATTTTAAATATTTATAAGGAAGTTACAAAAATAACTAGTTGGATTTGCCAATCCCAAAACTTTTTTCTATCTCATACATCTTAATATTTCAAAAAGTAGTTCCAAATGTTAACATACTTTAATATCATTAGTTCAATATTATACCAACTTTGATTTTGATCTAAAATTTCTGCTCCAGTCAATTAATCAGAATAAGAATAAGTTAATCTCGATCATGATATTTATTAAAATCAATAATTTTTTCGTTATTCTGTTGTACATCAGCTGTTTGTGAATAGCCAGCTTAGCAGGATGCGAAGTTCCCTTCGCTTCATGAGCCGCCAATATACAGCACAAAAAAAAACTGCGAAAAATAGAGAAAATTTTACAAAAATCTCTGTTACAGCCAGGGTTGTAAAAAACCCGGGTTTTTTGTTAAAAACCCAGCCCGGGCGGGTTTTATTAAAAAACCCGGGTTAAATGGGTAATTTTCCCCGGGTAAATTGACTACTAAATTTTGGTACTTTGCAAAATTTATCCGTTGAAATTTTGAAAATTCTCAGAGGAATTACTCAGGGAAAATTTAATTTTTTGCTTAGGAAAGCGCAAGAAATTTGATTGCCGAAACAAGTGGCAATCCTGATCTCAAATACAATCTTTGTAAACAAACACTTCATAGTCTAATAGATGGGAATGACTTCATAGTCTTAATAAGGATCTCAATATTTTTCTCTGTTCTTAAAATACATATATATTATATGATCCCTTTAATTTAAATAACAAATTTTAAATTGCAAAGCTATCAATTGTGTTATTTAATAATAAAATATAAATATAACTTAAAAAAAACTTGCTCCTTTAAAATTATCATAAGATTAGCAAATGTTGATAAAAAATATCTTACAACAAAAATGTTTCTTATGTATATACAGGGTGTCCACTCTCAACGGCGTCCAATGGCTAATTCCTAAACCGTTAGTCATACACATATAGTTTAAATATTAGAAAAATGTTTTCATTTGAGGCAAAGAAATATTTTAAAAGCGATTTGGGTCAATAAAAACATTTCTTAAATTATGAAATTTAAGTGTTTATACAGCCCCCAGTGCTATAAGTTATATTTAGTAAAACTTTCCTATTACAATGACAAGACAGACAAAAAAAGTCCCGTTCATATAACACTAAAATTGACTGAGTTATGAAACTTTAAAAATGCATGACTTATACCACTTTTCTGCATCTGAACACAAATGAGTTTGGCCATGCTTTGAGGGGTCATATCCTAAGTACTTAAAAGTATTCGAAGAACTTTTCATGTGTATCAGCACTTTGAAAAAAATAGTAAAGTGTTATGATTGAGTTAACTTTTATTAAGTTTCAGATTGGCTAAAATTATTGTATTTCAACATATGTTTTATTTTGTAAGGATTTGAGACTATTTCTTTTCATGATTTCTTTTAACAAATATTATGTTATTTTATTTAACTTCAACGATCGTATGTATGTTTTCTCAGTTCAAAATTTGTACTCTAAATTTAACTCACTTTCAAGTTTCAAATATCCGATCAAGACTAAATTTTACATGTATACTGATGTAAATCTGATGACAATCTAATATTATGATTTTTGGTGGTTACCATTCATACTTATTTTACAGGATAACACAAAAAATTTCGGATAGATTACTGCCAAGAAGTTTAAGAAAAAGTTTTAGATTAGTTAACACAAGATTGCGATAGTTATGTTTTTTAACTTTTATGTATTTTTTAGCACTGAATCTGGGAATTACCTTAATTTTTAACCATCATCTCAGTATGTTTTGCAAATCATAAATTGTCAAAGTTAAAAAATAACAAAAATCAAATACTATAAAATAGAGGAGACGGCTGAGTTTTTTAACTTTTGATAATTGATTTTTATGTACTTTTTAGCACTGAATCTGAAAATGACCTTCATTTTTAACCATCACGTTATAATTTTTTTGCAAATCGTAAATGTCAAAGTTAAAATATAGCAAACATCTGATACTATAAAACAGATGTAAAACTTTTATTTTATTTTATTTTCTTTAAGTGATGGTTAAAAATGAAGGTCATTTTCGGATTCAGCAGTAAAAAGTACATTAAAATAATCTAATAAATATAATAAGTTTAGTAAATATAATACTCTTGAAGCTAACTGAAAAGCTTAAATTTACGTTTTAAATTAAAAGCTAAAACATTTTAAAGTTATAGGATAGGGTTCCCAATCTAAAAGTGCAAGTAAATTAGTACAAATATATTTTCTAAGATTCAAAGAAGTGAATAAAAAAAACAAAATAACCATGAACAACAAATACATCATTTGTTCCTTTCCAGAAATACTCTTAAAAAAACCCGGGCTTTTTAAGTGGGTTTTTTATAAAAAACCCAGCCCGGGCGGGCAGCTGGGCGGGTACCCGGGCAGCTACCCACTACAACCCTGGTTACAGCGCCACCTTCTGGCAGAATATTTCCAAATGCAAGGAGAAACTGCTGGCCATAGCCAAAAATATACACACAAATTGGTTCAATTCTATGCTTAGCTTCATACATTTTTCAATGGTAAAATAATGAAAATAACACAAAAATCCGTATTATAGCGCCTCCTTCCTGCAGAATATTTTCAAATTGAAGGAGGACCTGCTGGCCATAGCCAAAAACATACCCCCAAAAATTGGTTCAGTTCTATGCATAACTTCATACACTTTTCGATGGTACAAGAATGAAAGTGGCACAAAAATCGCCATTACAGCGCCCCATTTTGGTAGAATATTTCCAATTTAAAGGAGAGCCTGCTGGACATAGCCAAAAACAAATACAAAAAATTTTGTTCAATTATATGGATAACTTCATACACTTTACGGTGGTACAATAATGAAAATGGCACAAAAATCGCGTTTACGTGCCCCCCCTCCTTCCAGTGGAATGTTTCCATATTGAAGGAGGCTGACCTCTAAAATATCTAAATCCGTCGAAAACCGGAAATCGAAAAAATTTCTATTACAATACTTTCTTCTAAAAATTGGCCTGTTTAATTGTTAAACTTAAAAAAAAGAAAGAAAATTAATAAAGTCACACTTTAATAAACAACTTCAAATTTTATTTTGGATTCTGAAAGTAAAGGTACGATTTTCTGAAAGAAGTAAACATAAATTCTTAAATTTATTATAAAGAGTTTAAATATCAATGTTAGGAAAGCTGGCAATTCTTTAAACTTTTGAGAATTACCTTTTACTCATGTATAGTGAACTTACTTTCATATTTTGCATTATAAACAAAAATGTTCGGCATTGTTTGGGGTCAAACTATTTCTGTTATCCTTATATATTCACTTCACTGCGCTCTGCCGGATATCTGGCAGAGAAGTCGGATATCCGATGATTGTGATCCGGATATCCGACGGTATTTCGGATATTGAAAAATCAGCCGGATATGCCGGATATCGGATATTTGCCGGATATCCGTTGCATCCCTAAATCAAATTTTCAGATTCATTTCTAAAATCTAACACAAGCGATAATGAGCCAAATATTGCGTATCAATTGTAATCTTTTCTCATTAAATTAATTTTTAAGCATTACAAATATTTTTTTTAGGTTTAAATTAAATTATAAATATTTCTTTTAGGTTTAAATTAAATATTTTCGTTTTATAACATTATCCCTCATTTAAATGAATTTTTCTTTCTTTTTTTACAATTAAATATCAGTAATTATTTTTTCATTTATTTTCTAACGGATACAGCGATTTCAATTCATTTGTCGGGAAAAAAAAAACTTCTGGCAACCTTTTTGCTCAAAATAACAATAAAATGCGAAATTTATTACCAAAAATCATAGTTATCCCTGTATATTTGACGCATAAACTACCCCTGGAATATTTCCTATCGAATGATACAATCTGCAAAAAAATCCAATGGGTAGTTTTGAAAACACTCGAGCAGAACTTTTAGGACTTACTGTTTTATAATATACTAGCAGGCTATGCCCGCTGCGCTGGTCTTTTTTTGCAAATGAACCTTAAATCAGACGAAATAGTGTATTTGACCTAATTTCATCTTGTATTTTAAAGCAACATGAACCTTCACCTGGAATGTCCTGTTGTACTATCTTAAGCGTTGGACAAAATTTGGTCTATTCAGAAGAATTCTTTTAGTTTATCAGTTATAGTGGAGTTTGGTAGAGGAATGAGGCAGTAATGACAACAGGAGTTAAAATATCATTAATCACTACACTAGTAAATTATAGAGCCTTACAATGATTGCAGCGATTGACCATTAAACTTAAATAATTTTTGGGTGATTCATATTTGTTTGTTAGTTCTTTAACTCCGGACCTCTCAGCTTGACGATATGTGTTGTTCTAACAACTTGAATACAACTTCACACAGCATTATGTTATATTTTGCAGTATGCGTCTTCTCCTGGTAGGTCTATGACAGTTTTCCATCTTCAGATTCCAGAAGACAAAATACTGTCAAAAGTGCAACAAATTATTTGCTCACAAAGCACAGTGTTTAACCACCATATTAAAAAGAAAAATGAGGCATAAAAAACGTGGATTTTCAAATCTGAATTGTTTGAATAAAATTAAAGGAGCGTCATTTTCATTGCCTTTTCATTTTATAGACCAGTTGCAATCATGTAACCGTTAACCTGTAAAAAACCTTGATGACTGATACTGGTAGAAAAATAAACATTTAGTTTGCCTCCTATAAAATCTTCCTAATCTTCCGTAATCGTATTAAGCCAAGGCTGACATCAAACATTAAAAGTGTTTGCAACGATATAGTTACAAATGTAACAGAGTTAGTTACAAAACAAAGTTAATTATGTGCCAAACTCCTTTTCATTACATTATATCAAACTGCTATTGACACAATTATAGATTTTTTTCCAACAAAAATCCATACATTAACTACAACTGACAATTATAAATAGCGTTATTTATGCAAAATTTTTAGTAAAAATCTTTTTCGTGAATACTTGAACCGAAGGTTTTCCTTGCATTTTTCTAATGAGTATAAAAACACAGAGGGATAAATAGACTTACTATTTCCTTTATATTTAAGATTAAATTATTCTTCGATATGTTGCCTAGGTAATCCTGATATTGAAAATAATCGTTTATTTGTCACTGAAATTGACAGGACTGTCTGTCAGACAAAATTGCTTTACGATGATCTAAATTTTATTTAATCAGAATTGTATGTTTTGTTTCTTATATAGGCTAACTGATAAATTGACAAATATTTTTCCATACATTGGTAATACAAAGTTTTCCAGTACCTTGCAATTATTACTTTTTTCGTGATATTACAATAACAGACGATGAAAAATATATAATACTGAATTTTGTTCATTTGCTTCGTAATAAAAAATTATAAATATAATAATAGCTAATTACAAAATCCGTCTAATCTTTTGTAATCGTGTTCACCATCCACAGTCTTCAATCATAAATGAATCTTCCAAAAATGTAGAAAATACTCCAATTGGCGGTGACCATATTACGGAAAATTAGTTCAATATCTTTTAAATACCTTCCTAAAAGAATAAAAGATATGCAAAAAAAAAAAAAAATGAAAAAGAAATGACCAATGAAAAAGAATATCGAAAACTTATTTCAGCATGCATTTTTTTTTTCAAAATGTTCAGTTTATTTTATAGTAATAATGCATAATTGCATAAACCTCCTTAAGAATGACTTTATTTCCTAACTTTTGAAGCCATGAATATTTCTATACACGAAATTGGAGATATATTGGGAAAAAAAATAAGGACAATATTCAGTAATCTGAGTTCGAGTCCATAAGAATCCCGTGTTTGGAAAAAAACAAACAGCCATTTTTCTGTTGAAATATATGGGAAATTATTTTTTAAATGTGTGAAATTAAATATTTTTTACAATATGTGTATGTGTAACAAACATTTACATTGAAATTTAAATATTTGAATCCATTTTTATAATATTAACTGCTATTTATACAATTTACATTAGAAAATAAAAATTTACCCTCTCTCATAAACTAAAAAAAAATACCATTACCGCTCCGGCTGAAGTCACGCTTATGCCTTTTTGACTTCACATTGTTTGGCGACAAAAGTAAAATCAAAATTTTAAATAAATATCCTGCAACTCACAAGTACAGCCATTTTTAGAGTTATTTCTGCGAGTTTCTCCGGTAAGACACATAATGGGAGAATGAGAAAAATCAAAATAATTTAAAATAATAATACGGAGATTTTATATAATCAAATTTTTCAGATACATTTTTCGGTACTACTTGATTAGGCACAGATGTAATGTACACACTATGTTGGCGCGATTTTTTTTCTGACGACAATTTGGCGAAAACCTCGTTTTCGAATATCAGTTACATATATATATATATATTTTTTTTAAAAGGGAGTAGCAATAACTAAAAAAAAGTTCAATTAATAACTATAGAACAAAACAATTTAAATTATTTTAACACAGAAAATAAAAGTAAATAAACAATTTATTAATTTTAAAAAAACAACCTCCGGGTTATCATATCAAGCAAAATAACGACACTTTGGTGCCAGTTATGTAAGTAAGTAAGTAAGCACCCACCCTGGGAACCCGCTTTTGGCTTATGGTTAGGTGTAACCCCCAAGCCCAGGGCAGGGAAAAGTTTTACTACCTGCGATACTACTTGAATTTTTTACAGTTTAGGAGAAATAACAATGTTAGATATATGACAATTATTGACAGTGTTTGCAATAAATATTTACAGATGACCCCTATAATTACATTTGAGAGAAATATTCATTATTATAACGTATAAATATGCATAGTTTTTAGAATTTGATATTAAACTTTTTTTTTTTTTTTTTACACAATTACCTACATATTTGCAACACTTTTATATTATTGCCAGTTATGTACCTCGGTGCGTATATGACATTGGCGTCAGAAAAAAAATCGTGCCATCGTGGTACGTTTATGATATCTGTGTCCTTCATTACACAGTTGGCCAAAAAACTGTCGCCAAACTGTAAGGTTAAATGCCGATAATTGTAAATGTCACATTCACTTGACATTAAATATGTTACATGTGTTTGTCATCAAGTCTTTTTAATTTGGCGTTTTATTTGTATTTTTATTGCTGTTTTACTAATTTATTTGTTCTTTCATTATTTAAAATTAATGCAAAATTTCATTTTTTTTTTCTTCAAGCCCTACATACATTTTATAATTATATACGCTTACGTTTTTGGACTAAATAAAAAGCAATGGGTTTCTTACAATTTTCCGTTATCATTGATATTTATTGTGTCCCTTAATAAATTCGATTATTACATTTAAAATATTTACATTTTATTCACAAATATAATATCTTAAAAATATCTGTTTGTTTATAGTTTAATTTAATAATTCTGCATTTAAATACGTAGAATATTAGTATTTTTTTGTTCAAAATTATCTAAATAATTAAAATTTTATTTTTGGTATGTCACTACGTCATAAGTGAACATCATTAATAAAGTAAAGTTATTCTTTATTTATATTTTTAATTTGAATTAATTTTCCTTTCTTAAAATTTTAGAGTGGCAACATTCTTGCATTTGTATAATTTGGTGAAATTGATCGGCGGGATAATCAAATGCTACCCATTTTTCTTAACCTAGCGCAAGCGAAAAATCGCCAAATATTGTATCAATTGAAATATTTCAAATTGAATTTATTTTTAAAAGCATTACAAATATTCATTTCATGTTTAAATTAAATATTTTCATTTTATAATATTCTCTCTGTTTAAAAGTATTTTTCTTTTATTTTTTTTCTTTCTTTTTAATTCAAGCAGAAAAACAGATTTTTTCTTTTATTCTGCGAGTTGTTTACATTATTTTCTACCTGATATAGCAGTTTCAATTTTTTAACCAATGATTATGATGTCAAAATATAATCACTGGCAACCCTTGCTCCGAAAATATCAATAAAATACGAAATTTATTATTAAAAATCATAGTTATCCCTGTATATTTGACTCATAAACCACCTCTGGAATATTCTCTATCGAATGACACAAACTGCAATAAAATCCACCGGGTAGTTATGCATAAATACGGGTTAGGTTCCCTTAGAAAGACCCCCCACAGAGGGCACTCCCCCCTCAGGCCTATATCCCTAGAGTAGATAATCGGCCGTCAAAAAATCAACCAACCAATCAACCAACGGGTAGTTTTTGAAAACATTCGAGCAGAACTTTTAGAGCTTACTGCTTTATAATAAATATGATATGATAAATATAAATATAAAATATTTTTAACAGAGATCCATTTTTGAAAGCTTCAAGTATCCAAATTCAAAATTTCAGTTCATCCTGCCAAATAGTTTTTGAGTTATGTTTAAAAAAGTACACCCATTGTAGTTTCCTTAGCAATTATTAAATGAATCTAACATTAGAAGCTGAACATTTTATAGATGCAAATTTCCTAACCTACTTCACTGAACAACTTCCTGTTTGGTATCATAAGGTAAAAGTCTCCAAAATATCCAAATATGATGTCAAAAATAGATGTTCATATTGAAAATTTCAAACTTTGGTATAATTTCATTAGTATAAAGATGAACCTTCTAAGCTTCTTTTTATTTTAAAGTAAATTAAGGCTGTTCTCAAATCCAAAGGGGAAACTTTATGACATAGTTATGACTTAAGTTTTAATTCATTATTCATAATTTTATTTCCACATTTTATCATTAGTAAAATATCTGATTTCGAACTAAATAAGATGTTTGAAATTATTATTTCATTTTTAATAGTGGAATTGAAGTGGATTTAAATGTAAACAATGCTGTTGGTATCCGAAACACTCAACTACTGTCAAGTTATGCTAGGTGTAAGTTTTTTATTTTATTAAGATTCCAAAATGAAGTATGTGTATTTATAGTTTTTCTAGGTTTAATCATTCACTTATGTTCTTATTATACTTATATTTTAAAGTGATATTTATTTGTCAGTCAATTTTTACATCAACAATTTATCTTTGCTGATCTGAAGTGTTTTTATGTATCCTGCTAGGGTGTCAATGATTTTAATCGACTGATTTAAATCAGCGATTAAATCATGATTTTAATCAACCGTTTTTTTTTTAAATCATTGATTAAAATCCAAAATTTTCTAAATGTTTAAAATGGTCAAAAAAAGTTTCAAAATCTAAGATATACATAATTTGATAGTTTCTACAGGTATTTTGACTTATGAATAAACAAAAAAAGAGCTTTAAATAATTGTTTCTAAACTCAATTTCTGAATATTATAAAAAATTAAAAACAGTTAAGTTTATAAAAAGCATTGTTTTTATCCAACATAAAACAGTTTTATTTAAATCTAATATAATTTGCAATGTCATAATTTCCTTTAGGTAATCAATTTAGGTAATCAATTACCCACTTGTTTTGGTTAGCATACACATAATACATGAGTGTGAGTTTCGATTTTCGTGATGAACAGTAATTTTTCTAGGTACAAATGCAAAATGAGCTGCAATTAATATTTGTTAGTTTTGTTATTTATGCTACTAACAAATGAAATTACTTATTTGCAGTTTTTATTAATTCTGTAATTACTTACTGTTTCATCTCGGCCATTTTTTTAAGGTTACTGCACCCTTCCCCTTTTGAAATTGGCAAAATGCACCCTGCCTTAAAAAAATAGTTAAATTCACCTGTTGTTGTAACCAGAGATTTGTTGTAAAAAACTTCCCATTCAACAGTATTTCTAAATTCATGTGCCCAAAATCTTGCAAAAATAATAAAACTTTATTTTTTTTCAAAAAAAAAAAAAACAAAACAAAACAAAACAAAAAACAGGATATTATTAAAACATGTTATTTAATTGTATTTTTCAATTTGTGATTCATAAAATTATTAAAAATTAAGGACACTTTATTTATCATACTAATCCCCCCCCCCCCCTTACATCATTACTAAACACATTACTGATATATTTCCTCATGAAATAGGGCCCTTTTTGGAACTAGCATCCTGCCCCCTATACTTTCTAAAATGAATACTACATTATTAATTATCATTTTAATAATGAAAGCTTAAAAATGTATAATATGTTCCTAATTAGAAAGTTAATTGTTTAATAATTATTAATTTGAAGTAGTGTTAACTATGTATTTAATATTAAATGCAGTTATTAATAATTTTAATAAATGTTAAATATCACTACCATTTAATAAAGTTTTACATAATTATTACAATATTAATGTATATAACATTATTGTATGATACTAACTAATGAAACTACTAATTTGCAGTTTTTATAATTTCTGTAATTACTAACTAATAATTATAATTTTATTAATTATAGTATAAAAACATAAATTATGTTAGCAATTAGTGGTTTAATTGTTTTGGAAACCTAAACTCTTGGCACCTATTCAGTATTTGAACGCTGGGAAAATAAATCATAAAAATCCGATTTAAATCAAAAAAATCTGATTTAAATTTTTAAAAATCTGATTTTTTTAAAAAAATCATGATTTTTTTACACTTTAATCATTATTTTCTTTCTAAAAATTAGTTTAGAAACTTTTGAAATTTATTGATATTTTCTTATTTTAGTTGATGAAAGATTTCCACCTTTAGTTTTGCTAGTAAAAATGTGGGCTCGACATCATGGGATAAATGATGCTAAAAACAACTCTTTATCCAGTTACTCCTTGGTATTAATGGTCATACATTTTCTGCAATGTAAGTATTATTTTAAGTATATAATAATTAAAACTAATGCTAATTGCTTGTAATGTGTTCTTTATAATGAATTCCTGTAATATCATACTTATATTAAATTCTCATTGTAGTCAAACTATAAACCAATATCATTTTAAACTTTAAAGTATAGTAATACATAATTCTTTAAACTTTATTTATAGACGGGGTTCAGCCACCTGTGTTGCCCTGCTTGCAACAGCTTCAACAGGTATTTATTTTTCTTGCTTTCTCTTATTAATATTTTTACATGGCAAACTCATAATTGATTTTTGGTTTTTAAATAAAATGAAGATTTGAATGTTATAAAAAGGCATCTTAAATAAAACTTCTAACTCTTTAAGTAAAATATTACTATAAAAAGTGATAAAATATCTTTATTAAGATTGACGATCGTTTCATCCGCAACATTTTCAAAATCATTCACGATAGAAAATATTTTCACATAATTTAAAAACAATAAACATAGTCAAAGTCACAACAATGTCACTAGACATGATGCATAATGAAAAACATTGCAATTAATTATCAATAATTAATAATTACAATTCAACAATTAATAATTTATTATTATTATATTAATTAAAATTAATCCACGCTCACAAATAGCTAATTTAATTTTATGTTTGCAATGTTTTTCATTATGCATCATGTCTCGCGACATTGTTTACTATGTTTATTGTTTTCAAATTATGTGAAAATATTTTCTATCGTGAATGATTTTGAAAATTTGAAAATGTCAACGATCCTCAATCTTAATAAAGATATTTTATCTCTTTTTGTAGCATTATTTTACTTAATCTGTTTATAAGTGATTATTATACATGTTTTTATTACTTCTAACTTTTGTTGCTTTAAGATAAACACAAATTACCATAAATTATATTTTTTATTATTATGTTGTAAAAGGGAAAACATAATTTTGATAAACCTCTTCAACAGTGAAATTTGTAACTCTTTTATTATTATTGCTGGGTGACAGGATTGTTAAATCCAAAGTAAATATTCTTATGATTTATTATGTATCTATGGTTTACATTTTATTTTTTCTTTCAATTAAAGGTGCTTATTAGTAACATACAATAATATAAATATATATACTAAATTTTAAAGTCTATTGTCAAAAATGATTTATTTTCAGTACTTAATATTATTTAAAATGTTTTAATCAACATTTTATTTCACAGTAATGAGATTCTGCCACTCAACTATGATTTCTACTTTTTTGTGCTGCTTTATAACAAAAGGCAAAATTTTGGGTCAGATATTGTATGCCACTTCATGGCAATTTATTTTTTACTGATGCCAATCTTTGATGTTTTTTTTTTTTTTTCTTTTTTCCAGTTATGTAATGTAAGAGTCTGCTATTAAAAATTTTTTGTACTTTATTGATGTTATTTGTTATTATTTATTTTTCACCCCAGTAACAGAATTAGCTGTTTCAGTCTGCAGCAAACTAGGGATGAAACAAATATTTGGCCACTATTTGGTATTTGGTCCTCTTGCCAAATATTTGTTTGACCAAATACTGAATGCTAGATTGCTTAATATCTGTGGCCAAATACTGTTAGATTTTATTAGAAGAAATTCAGGATTTTTTTATTTTTTCAGTATGCTTTTCTGAAATCTAAATTATCTACTTTTTGATGCATTTATGCAATCATTTTCATGGTTAACTGCACAAAATTTACTCTTATTTTTATTCAGATAGTAAGAAATCAAATGGCTTTTCACTATTTCCTTTAAAGGTTTGATAGCCTAAGAGAGACTGTTCAGACGAGGAAACAAAGTCCATATGTTAGAGAGCAATCGATTATAGATACATTTAATGAAAGTTAAGAATTGTAATTCTTTTCTGATACATTTGAATATTAATACCTGCAAATTCTACTTTTCTGGAAAACTGAATTGTGTTTTAAGAATTTTGATGTGTGCTACACATTACTAAAATGAAGTTTTATTAAGGGTGTAAAAAAACAACCAGATGTAAATTTTAAAAGAACAATTGTAGCTCTAAGTTATACTTTGTTCGACGAGATGAGAGAATGAAACTAAACAAACACATGTGGAATGATTAAACACCTGGCACTTTGCCAGGAGTGCCAAACAGACCATCCTGAGTATCTGCATTTTTCTGTCTTTCACTGCTAAAATTATCGATTTTTTCGAGTGATTTGCTATTTCATACAAGTGGAGAGTGAAGAAACTTATTTAAGCCATCCAACGAAGAGAGTAAAAAGAAAAACCTTAAGTAAGGGGGAAAAGAATAAGATTTTGAACGTGTATAAAATGGTGCGTGAATCAAATCCTGAATTTCCAATTTCTGATATAAGGGATTGAGCTGCTCACACAACAAGGGGTAACTAAAGCTTCTATTTTCCGAGTGATGCAAGAGTATAAAAATTGCAGTGTATTAAACTCTCTGAAGAAGACCAAATTACACAAACATGTTTTAGAAGATATAGATGATTTTGGCAGGAATGCTATTAGGGGAAAAGTCCATGAGTTCTAATTTAGAAATGAACTGCCCTCTATAAATAAAGTTTTGAAAGTTGTAAATGATGACCTTGATTTGCAAACCCTTAAAAGGACATTTTATCACCCTTTGAAAGAATTAAATTTTATATATTCATGAAGAGAACGGGACAGTACTTTCATTGATAAAAACAGAATAATTACGTGGGGAAGAAAATATTTAAGACAAATCAAATCTTTAAGAGAAGAAGGGCAAAAAATATATTATATGGATGAAACTTGAGTGAATGCAGGACATACAGTTAGTAAAGTTTGGAAAGATACTTGAAATAAAGTCTTCAAAGCAAACATTTTTATCTGGCCTTTCTTCAGGATTAACATCTTCAGTGAAAGAAAAATGGATATTGATTATCCTCATTGGTAGCAATTCTGGTTTTGTGGATGAAAGGCTTGACATATTCAAATCCAATAAAAGTAAAGATTATCATGAAGACATGAATTCCGAAAGGTTTGAAAAGTGGTTTACTGATATTTTACTTTGACTTGAAGGTAACTATGTAATCTTATTGATCATTCTAGAAAAGCACAAATAATGCCAAATACTTTGTGGAGGAAACAAAAAATTGTCGATTGGGTTTTAACGAAAAATATCAATTTTGAGGACGGAATGTTAAAAGCGGAATTTTTACAATTAGTAAAGCAAAATAAAAATAAAGATGACAAGTACACTGTAGATGAATTGGCAAAAACTCAAAATAAAACTCTCTTGTGATTACCCTCTTACCATTGCAAGCTTTATCCTATAGTACTGATTTGGGAATGTATTTTTAATTCTATTTTAAAAGTGTAAAGATACATTTCGGACACCCTGTACATTCATGAACTTTCAGGTCCAATAAAACATTATTTCATTCCTATCTTATACAGTCGAACCTCATTAATATGAAATTAAAGGGACTGTGAATATTTTTTGTGCTATCCGAGATTTTATGCTAACTGTCAAAATATCTATGTTAGATATAAAAACCAAATAAATTAAGCTACAAATATATCCCTTCTCTTAAAATCATAAATTAATAAGAAATAGAAAATTTAATTAAGAAATAAAACAAATTAGCTATGATTTTAGGCAATCATAAATTTATTTACCTGCTAATAATTTTTTTAAGAAGTCCATTATTGACTTTTGCTTCAGTTTTTGTAGATTACTTCCTTTTAGGAATGTATGGACCTTATCTAATTTGTTTAATACTCGAGAAGCATCCTCTTCTTTAAGGAAACTTTGTACTGTTTTCAATGCTGTAATAGCTTCATCTAATGACACTAAACTTTTCCATCCTGTGTTGATTTCTTTACCCTCGTCTGACATTTCTTCCCTTTTTAGATTTTTTTTTTTTTTTGACTTACATCTTTTTTTTTTCCAACTAATTCAGAAATTATTTCTTCATTTGTCGTCACATCCAAAGCCACCCATCTTCATCTAATGTACTCGGCAAAGAATATCTGTGAAAGAATTCCCTGTTTTTCAGTCTCTTCTATTAAATTAGTGGGCATTTCAGATTCTGTTTCATAGGTTTCTTCATTTATTTCATGCGTAACCCAGGAACAGTTTTTCACAGTTCTTGTAGGGATACTGTTCCAGGCACTTCTTAGGTTATCACTTCTAGTAAATTCACAGAAAATTCCATGTTATTGTCAAATCGTTGAATCATTTTGTGAACAATTTCTTTTCTATACTGCAATATTAAGCATTAAATAATTCTTTGGTCACAAGGCTTAAGTTTTGCAGTAATGTTTGGAAGAAGAAATACTCGTTTAATTGTGTTTAGTACTGGAACACCTTTATGAGCTCTTCAATTGTCCAACATTAAACAGATTTTCCTTTTTTCTTGGTAGAATGTCAAGTCCAGATCAATAACCATTTCATGAAAATAGTTCATCCATGCATTCTTGTTGGAAATGTAGCAAAAAGGTAAAGTTTTAATGTTTTTGAAACAGCAAGGTTTGGCCTTGACTTACCAATCACGAACAATGGTAATTTTTCACTTTCGTCCATGTTGCAGCTGATCATAAACGTAATTCTTTGCTGAATTTTCCTCCAGTATATTCTTCTCCTTTTAAAGTAAGTGTTTGCAACAGCTGTGCTTTGTAAAGACACTAAATAAAAACAATTGGAAAGCCCCTTTCATTAGCATTAAAAATATCACAAGAAGCATACTTTTTTTTTTCATCTACTTCCTAAGGAAAAGGACTGTATAGAGAAGATCCATGGTAGACTCTTTTCTACATATTTTTTGTAGACAATTCTATGACGCTCTTTGAATTTTGTCAGCCATCTGTTAGAACATGTGAAATCACTCTTACCAGGAGCATCAGTAAGCCTTTGCTTTCTCTTGCAAAACTGCACCAGTTAAAACAATGTTCTGGCTTCTTGCCTCTTTTATTCACCGCAAGAAAGCAATTTCAATTTCTTCCTTCTTTTCTGTATGCATTTCTTTTTTGCTGGTTCAAATTCATAGATGCCAATATCTCCGGAAATTCCGAAGTTTCTAAGAAAATGTAGGATAAAATACGGAAGTACGGTAATAAGGTAGAAAGTATGGAAATTTGAGACAAAAAAATCGCGAATTTCTTCGATCGATCGCGGCAAAAAATCACGAATTTCGTCAATCGGTCGTTGAAGTATATCGCGAAAATCGTCTATTAATCGATAAAACCGCCAATTTCTACAATCGCTCGCGGCAGAAAATCGCAAATTTCGCCAACCGATCGTTGAAAAAAGTTGCAAATTTTGTCAATCAGTCGTTGCAAATAATCGTGAAATTCATCCATAGGTCGTTGATAAAAATCGCAGCCGCGGCAAAATATCGCGAATTGCGTTAATCAGTTGGGGGGAAAATATCCTGAAATCTGGTAATCGGCCAATGATAAAAATCGCGGATTTCGTCAATCACTCGCTGCGCTGAAAAAAAAATCTCGAATTCCGTTAGTCATTCGCAGTAAAGAATTGCTGTTTTCGTCAATGAGTTGCGGCAAAAAATCGCTGTTTTCGTCAATGAGTCGCGGAAAAAAATCGCTCTTTTCGTCAGTCAGTCGCGGCAAAAAAATCGTTGTTTTCGTCAGTAAGTCGCGGCAAAAAATCGCTCTTTTCGTCAGTCAGTCGCGGCAAAAAATCGCGATTTCCGTCGGTGAGTTCTCGGCAAAAAATTGCGATTTTCGTTCGTCAGTCGCGACAAAACAACGCGATTTTCGTCTGCAAGTTGCAGCAAAACATCGCGATTTTCGTCCTCATGTCGCGGCAAAACATCGCGATTTTCGTCCTCATGTCGCGGCAAAACATCGCGATTTTCGTCCTCATGTCGCGGCAAAACATCGCGATTTTCGACCTCGAGTCGCGGCAAGACATCGCGATTTTCGTCCTCAAGTAGCGGTAAAACATCGCGATTTTCATCTGCAAGTCGCGGCAAAAATCGCGATTTCCGTCTGCAAGTGGCGGCAAAATATTGCGATTTTCGTCTGCAAGTCGCGGCAAAACATCGCGATTTTCGTCTGCTAATCGCTGCAAAACATCGCGATTTTCGTTCGTCAGTCGCGGCGAAAAATTCGCGATTTTCGTTCGTCAGTCGCGGCGAAAAATTCGCGATTTTCGTCAGTCAATCTCGGCGGTAAATCGCGAATATGTTAATTGGTCGCAGGATTTCACACTCACATCAATCACGGATTTTTTGCTCCGTAGAGATTAAAAAAAATTCCACAATTTATTATAAAAAATTATTAATACATCAAAAGTAAAAGTAAATTAAGTAACCTTTATTTAAATTATGTTTGTGTTGATAAATGCAAAAGCTGCAAGAGGACTGAAAATATTTGTAAAAAATATAGCTCGTAAAAAACTTTGTGCAACTCCTGAAATGACTCCTGAAACCTGAACATTTTACTCCTGAAGAGTGTCCAAAACTCCTGAAATTTAACTGGTTTACTACTGATACAGTCTTTACAATGTTGGCGTCTATGCAAATTGACTCATAGCATAAGCTGCTTCGATCTTTTCATGATTCTTTAAAATCATAGAGAATTTGCTATTGAATATGCCATACTTTGCTGCAATTTCCGATTTTTTCAGCACTTTGTTCCTGGCTTTGTTAAAAAAAATTTTTGCTTTGTTTCTAAAGATTCAGCTTGCTGTTTTCTACTCATCTTTTCTACAGAACAACTGCAAACAGGTTTTCAGTTGTCTTAGTCAGATAATGAAGTTGGGATTGAAGCCTAGCATTTCGGCCCAAAATTAACTTTCGGTGCAACTTGTCTATCTGCAGCGCTCCATTTGTTTTTCTCTTTTTTGCTTCCCCCCTTCCAAAATCCATTTTCTTACGACAAGTCTGCACCAACAATTCAGCTTCTAAACCCCAGGTCAATCAGAAGTAGTTCGGGCAGCGGTGGCCCAGTTGGCAGAGCATCGAATCCGCAGCTAAGGCCGTGGGATTGAGGCCTATTGCTGGCTATAATCCGCCATGTACGCTAATGGCGCCTGGTGCATGTAAAATCCGTCGTGGGTGCAAAGTCCTCCAAGTTACCTGTGAATTATACCTCTAGAGGTGCTTTGCCAGGTGAAGGTCTCGTCATCTGATCAAGGTTCTAAATTACGAGACCAACTTGAGTAGCAATGTGCAGGTGCCAAACAACAGGGTATAATGTTAAGTAACCGGCTAAACAAGTATACACAAACAAGCAGTAGGCACTGCAGATAGGATGACGATCGAGGCAATGATATCAGGTTTTTTGCCGCTTTGCGGCGATTAGGCGGCCTTACGCCCCAATGCCAGGTACTAAACCCGTTAAGCTGGGGCAACCCGGCAGGTAGGGGCCTGGTCATCAGTTAGAAAGAAAGTTGGGATTGTCATTTCTTTTGCTTGAAAATAGGAGATTTCGGAAACCCGATTTATGGTTTATGTCACTATCAACACACTCAAACAAATAATGGAACAATCAAGTTAAAAAAAGAAATCCCTTTACCCAAACTTTTCTTGTGGCCAATCTATAGCTCATATGGGTTGGTGTGGGAAAACTTGGGCATATCAGAGGAAAGAGAAAAGCAGGGATTAATCAAGAATTCAGTATTTCACCATTTTCTCAAACCCTTTTTCACTTTAGGTCCTTTTCAAACAGTGAGAAAAATTCCATTTTTGACAAGAGGATGTGACATGAGTGTTTGAAATATCGAAAACTTCGTTTAAGGAATCATGTTTTGACTTTGGAGCAAAAAAAGTTTTTCACCTCAACCTGATTTTGAGAAATTCTATTTCATTTTCTAATTCGTTTAGCATTACCATTGATTTTCAGACACTTATATGACGGGAGCTCAGTATTATTTCATGTGAACGAGATTTGACTATGTATATATAAAAAATTATATATGTATTCAATTCACTAGATTAGAAATATTTCAGTTATAATGTTGCTTTTAACTAAGAAAAGCTTTCTAGCTTTATTTCTTATTTAATTATTCTTTCCTTTGAATATTACAAAATGGATTATTACTATTATTATTATTATCTTATAGGATAAATATCGACCAAATTCTGATGTCCAAAAGCTAAAACTGCAAGAAGATTTACCAGACTTTACGTCAGAAAATACAATGAATGTCGGGGACTTATTTATTGGATTTCTCAATTATTTTTCTCATGAATTTGAGTATGTATACACTACATTCATTTGTAATAATCTCTTTTAAAAATATTTAGTCATATTTTTTAATTCCTTTTGTAATTATCTTTTTTTATTTCTATTTTAGTTATTTTAGAAATGTGATGTCTGTTCGTTTGGGTGGAATTATACCAAAAGAAATAGCTATGAATAATACTTATTCCGCAAAAAATAAAAAAGCCCATTGGAAATGGGTGTGTATAGAAGGTAATTTTAATTTTTCTGTATATAAGTTTTCTTTTGTACGCATATTTTAAGTACTTTTTAAATATTAAAAAATTCTTTGTTATAGAACTAACATAGTTAAAAAAATTTGTTTCACTTGACTACCAGTTTTCTTTCTGTTCATCCATCCATGTTCTGATTATCATAAATTTGCATTAAAACTCTGATTATCCAAACTCTGTTTATTTAAATTGTCAGATATCCATATTGATATAAGGGGAAAAAAATCATTTTAAGTGAAGGAAAACATTATTGAAATGCAAATTTATGTAATTTTTCGTTAAAATATAATTTCCACGAAATTCCCATTTAAATTAGCATCAAAATATATTTACTATAAAATCAGGCATATAACGCACACCGGCGTATAACATGCACTTCCAATTTAAAACTGTATTTTTCTATCTTTAGGTATATTCGCCGTATAATGTGCGCCTTTTTCTTTACAAAGAAATCTGAAGTGTATGTACATATGCAATGCTCTTATCTTTTAAAATCATAGATGTGTCCATCAATAAACCATTCAAAGGAAATTTAAAATGACTGTGGAATACATGGATTTTAGGAGGTGGCAAATCATTTACAAATGCACCATGCCTGTCTAGAAATCATGTATGAGTGGATAATAAAAGCATGGAACGAAATTAAACCTGACCTAATTCAAAATATCAAAATCCCTTTAAAAGATGTAGTATATCTAACAATCTAGATGGAATGAAAGATGATTAGTACTTATGTGTGGAGCAAACATTCAAACCGTGTTTTCTCACAAAAAAATAAAAAATGAGTTATTGTTATTTTTATGAACTCTGTGTTAAATTGCACAGAAATAAATGGTATTTTTTACTAAAAAATTTTTTTCTCCGATTATAAATCAATTTTAAAACTTGACGTTTCAATCATAGAGTGTTTCCTCCAAAGCCTGCATTCAATCAAGCAGTGATTTCTCCAGTCTGCCAATCACAGTTGTCACTTAATGTGTACTTTCGAAACCTACCATACATATCACAATTGAAACGGATTGTTTTAGAAAAAAATAAGAGAACTGTTAAAGTTAAAGGCTTCCAGAATTATAGATTTCAAGATCTAAATGAAGAATATGATGTAAATCTTCTGAAAAAGGGAGTTACTGTTGCCTTGTTCAAAGGGTTGTTTTAGAATATCTTCCTCTTAGCCACGCCATACCAGTTGAAAAGAACAAAGATGTTAAAAAACTTTTGAAGGTAATGTATAGTGAACAGTGGCAAAATCAACCTGATGATATATTCAAATGATACAACCACATTATCCATGATTGATAAGCCTGCAATAAAGAAGAGGGATATGTGTATAACTGTCTAGATGAAGATATTGGTTTTAAAATTTGAAGTGGATTTCTGGCAAACGAGTATTTATTTAGTAAATATTTAATGAATACTACTAGGTACCATAATCTGTCATTTTATTTTAACAATAATCAACTGAAATTCGGTATTTATTCAAATAAAATAATGCTATTGTATTATTTGTGAGTTAGAACTTATTTCATTCAAAAAGCGTTTTATCCACTTATCAAACAATCAAAACATGTTTCCTCCTCTTAATTCGGTCAAAACGTGATTTCTCCAAATATTAAATGCATTTTATTAATTTGTTTTATGTTTAATATCTTAGGTATGCTTGCAATTCTTTCTAATAAACAGTAATAAAAATACACAATAAAAACGAGAATTAAATACAAGTTATTTTCTTATTTATCAGTTTTTTGTGTTTTTTGAAAATTTGTATCTGAAGGAGAAAGCATGGTTTGCATGTTTGCTCCACATGTATGAATCAGATGAAGCAGAATTTGATGCTATGTCTGAAGCTATAACAGAAGACGAAAAGTTCATAAGTTAATGTCATTTCTTTTAAATAAACAGTATTTACAGTACATGTAAAAATATATTTTTTTAATGCTCATCTATTCCTTCTATTTAAATCTATCATTTTTATATTTGGCATGTAACGTGCACCCATAAATTTCAATCTTATTTTTGGTATTAAAAGTGCATGTTATACGCCAGATTTTATGGTAACTGAAAATTTTTAAGCGTATTCTTGAATTATTTTATCTCAATTTTGTTGATTTATGGCAGAGCTAATAAATTTTATTAGACATGTTCAATTAAGTGATGTTGCATATCTTTTAACTAAACAAAATTTTATTTTGTATTGGAAATGTTAAAAATGAATTTTCCATGCATGCACTGTAAAAAAAAAATTCAAACACGTTACTCTACCCGGTGGTACAGCAATGTGGCCCAGCGGTTCTGTTATGCTTCCATATATTTCGGTCAGATATTCGCAAATTCTTCCATATATTTTGGTCAGATATTCAGAAACGTTTCTGCATATTTCGGTAGAATATTTGGAAAAGTTTCTGCATGAATTCGTGTGTTTAGAAATGCTTTGGATATTTTGGAAATGTTAATGTATATTTCGGAAATGTTAGTGTATATTTCGGAAATGTTTGTCTATATTTCGAATATATTTGTGTATATTTCATAATGGTTTCTGTGCATTTCAGAAACCTTCCTGAATATGTTTGAATTTTATTGCATAACTAGCAGACTCGCCCGGCGTTTGTAAATAATAACCTTTAAACAAAACTTAAGTTTGTATGATTTTATATCTTTGGAAATTCTTTTAAATGAACCTAATTTCGGAGGCCCCATTGCCTTCTGCAGTGTCTAATGTGTTCCCATCAAATTTCTTTCCAAACGAACCTGTAATCTAGATCCCCATTACCTATGGCAACATTTACCGGAAGTACCTGCACGTGCCGGAGACAATCGAAAACCAAGTTTAGTGAGCCAAACCTCGTAGGAATCAAGCCCACAAAAACAAAAAAAAAAAAAAAAAAAAGTGCACCATTAATGTTAGAAAATGTTGGTAACTAAAGTCTAAGATAAAATTTCATAATACAAAAAGTAGCTGTATTGTAATCTAAATGGAAGGAAGCAAATCCCGTTGAAATTGGGCTCTTAAACCCCAAGGAAATAATGTGCCACCAAGCAGAGGAGGATGCTTCCTCACCTTGTAAATTTCATGAATTACTGTTAGCATTAACACGTTTATTATTTAATAAATGGATGAAATCTCTTATCTAAAGTTACCTTTAAAGTAACGCAATTTTGAATTTACGGTTGTAGTGAGTAGACATAAGTTGATGCTGAAAAAGGAGATTAATGTTCATAAAAGGTGGTAGCTGTGGTATAAAGAAAGACCGGGCCCTTAGGTCCAGGGTCTTAACTGTAATGTACTTGGGTATAAGAAAAAATTTTAGGGGGTTTTAAAGTAGCTGGAAGACGCTAAAACTATGTTAAAGAAAATTGCAATAGAATAGGATAATTTTTAAAGAAGCTGCAACAAAGGCCCCATGAAGACGATTAATATTCAAAATTGGTGGTATCTGAAGTCTGCAAATTTTTTTTTGTCATTCATGTCGTAGCTGGAGAACCTAAGAAGTTGTTAGAAAAAAAAAAGTTCGTGAATCGGACCATTTTTAAGGGAGCTGTAACAGGGGGCCCAAAAAGGGCCCTAAAAGGAAAACATGTTTAAATGTTTCAGTACTTAGCGTTTTAGATCTTCAATAAGTCAAAATTAATCATAGGGTATGAAATAATCATTAGAATAACATTTTAAAGAAATGCACAAAAATGGGGTAAATGCTTGAAAAGGGGCCCTAGAGCTCCAATAAAAATATGAGGGTGTTGGTCTAGGAAGAAGAGCCCAAGACTCAATTTTAAAATTATGTAATGAGAAGGGAAGAAAATTAGGGTGTAAAAAATGCATAGCACACAAAAAGTTCAAGGGGCCCCGGATTGGGCCCTTCAGGACCCTAAGGTGCCCCAGGATTTTAACTGGAATATAGAAACTGGAGAATAACTAAATGGAAAAATGGTTCCAAAAATGAAGATCGGATCAAGAGATGCAATTTATTAATAATTTATGGTGCAAAAGCTTCAAGGGGCCTTGTTCCCTGGCCCCAAGGGGGAAGGGACTTAAGTGGCATGTAGTTTGCTATAAATACACTTTTTAGTAGTTTTTAATGTAATCTGAGGACGCTATAACTATGGTAAAGAAAATTGCAAGGAATTCGAATCTTTTTTAAATAAGATGCACAAAGGGCCCTAAAAAGACTATTTATATTCAAAATTGGTGGTAGTAGAAGTCTGAAATATATATATATATATTATATATATATATATATATATATATATATATATATGTATTTTTTTTTTTTTTTTGTCGTTCATGTAATAGCTGGAGAACCTAAGATGGTGTTAGAGAAAAAAAAAAAAAAAGCTAACGAATCGGACAATTTTTATGGGAGTTATAATAGTGGGCCCAAAAGGGGCCAACTGATAGTTGAGAACAGATCCCTAACACCCTTTTAGATCTTCGATTAGTCGAGTTTAAGCATAGGGTATGAATTAATCATTAGAATATAATTTAAAACAATTGTGCAAAAAATTGGGGAATGCTTAAAAAAGGGCCCTAGGGCCCCAATAAAAATATGTGAGTGTTGGTGTAAGGAGAAGAGTTTAAGACTCAACTTTAAAATTATGCATTGCGAAGGTGAGAAAATTAGGGTATGAAAAACGTATGGCACACGAAAAATTTAAGAGGCCCTGGACTGGGCCCTAGACGGGCCCATGGTCTTAACTGGAATGTAGATAGAAACAGGAGAATAACTAAAGTATCCCAAAAATGAAGATTGGATAAAAAGGAAGCAATTTAATAACAATTTAGTGCACTAAAACTTCAAGGGGTCCTGTACCGGGCCCCTTGCAAGGGTGCCAGGGTTTTAACTGAAAGGTAGAAATGGAGTAGAAACTGAAAAGAGAATTCACGCCAAAAACAAGGAAGATCGGATAGAAAAGAGGCAAGTTATTAACAATTTAGTGCACTAAAACTTCAAATGGCCCTTACTGGGCCCCTTGCAAGGGTGCCAGGGTCTTAACTGTAATGTAGAAATGGACAGAAACCGAAAGGAGAATTCACCCCAAGAACAAAGAAGATCAGATGGAAAAGAGGCATGGTATTAACAATTAAGTGCACTAAAACTTCAAGAGGCCCTGTACTGGGCCCCTTGACAGGATGCCAGAGTCTTAAGTGAAATGTAGAAATGGGGCAGAAACTTAAAGGAGAATTCTTCCCAAAAACGACGAAGATTGTATAGAAAAGAGGCATGTTATTAACAATTTAGTGCACTAAAACTTCAAGGGGCTCTGCACCGGGCCCCTTGCAAGCGTGCGAGGGTCTTAACTAAAGTGTTGAAATGGGGTAGAAACTGAAAGGAGAATTCATCCCAAAAACGAAGATTGGATAGAAAAGAGGCATGTTATTGACAATTTAGTGCATTAAAACTTCAAGGGGCCTTGTACCAGGCCCCTTGCAAGGGGGCCAGGGTCTTAACTGAAATGTGGAAATGGGGCAGAAACTGAAAGGAGAATTCACCCCAAAAACAAAGAAGATCGGATAGAAAAGATGCATCTTATTAACGTTTTAGTGCATAAAAACTGAAAGGGACCCAGGCGTCCCGGCCCTTAAAAATTAAAAATCTGAGCCTCAGGTGCATCAGGACCTGTCTTGGACTAATCACACCTGAATTTTCAGATTTCTATGTGGGGTAGTTTTCGCTAGCCATCGCACACAGACACACACACACACACACAGAGCGATTTGTTCTTTTATTAGTATAGATAATTTTAGACTTACTGTTAATTGTTTGTTACACATACAAAGTTAAATAACGTGTTCGAAATGCATATTCTTGTCCATGAATCTATGATAGATATTAGATATTTAATTAATGAATAATAATGTAGTTCTAGTATTAGTAAAGTACAAATAGCACCGTTTATACGTTTTTATCATCTTTTCGTTTTGAACATTTGTTCCGATTCACAAATTTTGGAATGATGAAATGCATTGTTTATATGATCAAAAAACTTCATAGTTTCACTTCTATTAATGCGTTTTATCCTTGTTGTTTATGAATTACATATTTGTAAAAAGTTAGTATTGAAAATTTGGTTTGTATATCTATAAATAATTCTTTTTTAAAATGCAGTCTCGTGAGCTCCATCCTGTAAATAAATACATTATGAGAATGTTTAATTTCACTACATATAAATAGATGCATTTTTTTATACCTTTAAATAATTATTTTTTCTTTATGCATTACTTCAAAATAGTTAAGATCTGCGATTAATTATTTTATTTTCATGAATTGTATTATTATGTAATAAAATTAAATCAAATAATGTTAATTCTTTTGAAAGAAGCATATTACTTTCTTAAATAAAAAAAACATAAAACATGATGTTTGTAGAACATAATGGGTATGTGAAGAAAATCCGAATATTTGCATGAAATACTTTGCACGGAAATGAGAGTAACATTCCCGACTTAATCAGTTACGCAAGAGAATTCATAGTTTACACTACATTTTCGGAAATGTTTCCACTATGGACTGTAACGTTTTTTGTAATATTGTAACGTTCGATGTCAGGATCGCAGATTGATTACCAGAAAAATAAATTTAAAATTACAATTAAAAATGCTATTGAAAAATCTGGTAACCAAAATGCCATTCTGACACCACGTATGGCCGTGATCGTACATCGCAATTATAACTACTCGGCAACTGAAGATTAGGAATTAAGTTAATTGAATTTACTAAAGAATAATTAATTTGCCTTAAATTGAATGAAAGCTGAAAAGAAAAATAAACAAAATAAACTCATCCATGGAAGAAAACAGATGAAACACACAATTAACTTGAACAATTGTTTATTTTGGTAAACATATAAAATAAAGGAACTGCGCAGACCCCTACAAATATTAAGTATTAAATTATATAAAGATGTGCATGATCTATCACAAAAAATATCATCTTTTAAACAGATGATATTTATATTTGTAGAATTTGTGAATGAGTTGTAGGCAAGAACATTTAAACCGAATTTGATCTAAATCAGAGTGACTATTAGTAGTAGAAGAAGCTTAATTGATGAATAATTGGAGATTGTCCGATAATATGGCTAAAATGGATCATCAGTTCGTCATTATAGCAGAAAAGTCTCACATCTTTACGAAGCTACCATATTCATTCCTAAAAGATAGGGATCCATTCTGATTCGTTCAGTATTTGCCAGCACATAAAGGTGGCTGCATTCAATCTTCCTTAAACGTATAACTGCGACGCAATAATTTGAAAAGTGATTTTATGTTACCATATCCAGGCCAGAAGAGATGGAGGAATGATTTCCAGAACAAGTTGAAACCCTCAGTTTTCATTGAATATAATCCATGAGCTGACTTAAATGTTCAGATTCTCACAAGTTCTCAGATTAGCATTAGCCGTGTTTCATACTAGCTTCATTATATTATCTTCCAATTATTTTCACACAGAATTTTTATTTTATTAGATTAATGAAATTTAAAAATATAGAATTAAATGAATTTAAAAAGTGATCGGCCTTCAACCCGTATAGTCAAAGGACCGATTATAAAAGAAATTTATTGTTTCTTGTAGCGATGATGCATGCTTGTTCGCACATCAACGTCCAGAAAAAGAGAGGGAGAAAAACCCCGTAGAATATTTTGAAAGGACGCTCAAAATTAAGAGAACCAATCAGTGTTCCCCAAAAACAATTCCAGCGTGCGGTCACTGAACTCGTCATGAGAACGCAGTTCCCCCGAGCAAAAATGGCGTCTTTTGAGATATAGCGATGTGCTTTGCATCGGTAAAGAAACGAAATCATGGCGATATTCAGTGCGTCTTAAAATGGATGGCGCTCGTATTTAAAAGAAGCGAAAGTAAATAAAACATAAGATTCGGATTACTCGCGATCTATTGCATCAAAATAGATGAAATTTTGTCTGCTGAAAGGAAATAATTATTTATATCGAATAAATATATTCTGTAATGAATTTAATGAATATTTAAGAATTTTTAAAAGGTTAATATTAAAGACTTAGAACTTTTTGTAAACAATCTAGAAATCACTGATAAATAAATTATTTAATAGATATTAGAATCAAATTTTAGTAGTTAGAAATATTAACGTAATATAGATATTTTAAATTGTTATTTGGAAAGATAAATAAAGTTTTTGAATGGATTAATATTTCAATAATTAAATAGATAATGGTTAAAAGATTTAATATTGTTAAACTAATGGGAAAGTATGATGTTACGTAACATTTTTGATTTTTTTTTTTTTTTACAGTGTAGAAGTTGTTTTTCAGGTATATATGTATACGTATTGGATGATATAGAGACGTGCTTTGGTGACAAACTTGGTGAATGTTTCAGTCTAGGTCAATTGGTGATAAAATTTGTTGCAAAATACATATTTTAAAAATTCTCCAATTCTGTGTGGCTGATAGTAGCTGATTTATTGAGAGTTGCCGGAGTCATGTATGATTAAATGATTTTCTTGCCCAAAGCAAATGTACAAATAGAATTGATCCACTATAAGTGACAATGTAATGTCGCTAGCCATTGTTTGTTTGTTCAAGATGTCAATGGCACCTTGCATTCTTTGTAAATTTAAAATGTTTTGTGGAATTTTAAAAAGGCAGAAATGAAGATTTTGCCACAATTTTCTTGTAATAATGTAAAATGTTTGTGTGATGCATGATTATTTCTTTCTTGCTTAAATTATTATTATTGTATAATCCAAAATGTTTTTCTAAGTATTGTGATCTTTTGTTTATAGAGCCATTTGACTTGACAAATACAGCATGTGCAGTTTTTAAACCTGATGTATTTCATTATATAAGGCAAGTTTTTTCAAGTTGCTGTGCAAAAATCAAAAGAACTTTCAATTTAGGTAGCATTCTACAGTAATGTTATTAAAATTGTTATTATCTATGTAAAAAAAAATAATTTTATACACATGTTTGATTATAATAAATAAATTTTATATTTGTTTTTGATGTTATTACTTTTTAATGAGCTCGAAGTGGCTAAAAATTTTGTTAGTGAAGGTTAAGTGTTTTATTCACCCATTTTTCTGTCCATAACTACTTTATAGTATAATTAACTACAGTTCTTAGAAAATTAATAATATGCTTGCATATTGTGATGATATTTTTTTATAAATTCAAAGTTAAAGATATTATTAGAATTTCTCAATTTTATTCTTTCATTGTAACAGAAAAAAAAAAAAAAAATTGTGCATACAAGTAAATTGCTTTTGATATTTTTTTCCCCCTTCACTTTCAGCATATCATGTTAAATCTCTCGATTTTTTTTTTCTTTCCTATTAGTACAATATAACTTATGGATCTGTTTTCTTTTTTATTATTATTATTCTCTGATACAACATTGAAAATGTATCAACTGCATTTAATTTATTATGTTACCAGAAAATGAGTGTGTTACAAGGTAATTTTAATTATACGACATATGTAAGTATGCTATGAGTGAAATTTAAAATTTCAAAAGCTCAAGAACAATCTTAATCTTTATATATTTTTAAGTAAGGGAGATTGTGGTAAAACTTGAGCATTTTCTCTATAACATTAGCTGATATCATTTAGTCAGCTTTCTTTTAAGTTATAGAGAAAGTAAGTTATTAGTACTTTGTTAAGAAATTTTGCTGAACACTAATTTAATATTTTATTTTTAGTTATTTATTTATTTACTTTGTAACACACTTCGTAAATAACTGGATGGTTTATGTAATAGTAGAATCTTATTTTCAAGGAAACTTTGTGATGTTTACCCTGAATCAAAATTATACTTTGCAGTATTATCTTTACTTAAAAACTTTGATTTAATTCAAAATTAATGAAATAAATTTCTTCGTACTAATTGTAAACTTTGTAAATTTGTTTTAAAGCATTTTTTTAAAATGTATTTTTTATAGTTAATTGACTTATTATTCATGGTAATTTTTCCTGAATACACCAATTTTTCATCATTTTAATCTGCAAATTTTACACTAAGAAATTTTTCTAAAAATATTCTAAATTTTGGAAGATTTCTTCATAAAAAATCATTATAAAATAAAGATTGCTTGCATATATGTCCTCAAATGTTTTGTAATGATTTATTAATTATTATTCAAAATAAATTCATTTTCTTCCGAAAATACTTGCTGGGCATTTTTTGTGCTAAAAATGAAATGTCACAAAGATATATTGTGCTTTGTTTATATATTTAACCAGCAGTGATTCATTTAATTCTTTCTATTTAATTGAAACAGTAATTGTTTATCTATAATTTTTTTTTTTATTATTATTATAAAACCACAAAGAAAAAAAAAAGGTTTGGGGGGGGGGGCAAAAATTGTAGGTTGAGTAAATTTCAAAAAATCGTATAATTTAAATGGTTCTTCAAATGCAGTAAAACATGACCATTCTTTGTTTAAAAGTTATATTAATTACATGTAACATTGTTGTATTTTTTGAATTATGGTATATTGAAACAGGAAAGAGAAAAGACCCTTATATTTATGTTCTGCATGTCTCTTTGAAAGCATATAAAATAAATTTTCTATGATTTTAGTAGAATAGATTCTAATGAAAATGCATTGCATTCTAAAACAATCTATCTGGTTTTTAACAAAAATGGCAGGCACTTCGCCAATCTCCAATTTCTTTCTTATGTAGGGTCTCTAACCAAACCTATTAAATAAATGCTAAATATGTTAGTAATATAACTTGCTATCTCATTAATAAAGCCCTCCACATATTGAAATTGCACTGAATTGTAAATTTTCAGTCTATTTTCTTTGTATCTATTTATAACTTTTAAGGTTCTATTTATGTATTACAAGATCTTTGAGATACATCTGGTAGGTGTAAAATAAAAACTTTTTTTTGTCCAATTTTTGATGCAGTTGGCTGTGAATTAAAAAAAAAAAAAAAAAAAAAAAAATTCTTTTAAGCATTTCTGTTTGATCTCTCATATTACTGTTCAAAGGCATCATAAGTGTATAGATTTACAGTTTGTATTGTAAACTAGTTTTAATAAATGTGCTTTGGTGTATATTAATATTCTGGAAATAAACAGTACAAAGTCAAAATTCATTTATTCCACAATAAATCTCCAATAGAGGAGAAAAGAAAAAGATTATATTTTGATACACATATAAAGTTATATAAATATTTGATTGATGTTAATATAATTTATTTATTGTGAAACATTTCTTATTAAATTATTGGAGATCATCATGCAGACAATTGCATACATTTGATTTCTTTGGTTTTGCGGAACCTTATATTTATCATTTCTATACAAATTTTTTTAATGTAAAATACATTTTTTTTTTTCTGTTTGAATATTCAAAAAGTATGTAAGTAATATTTTACTTAAAATTTATGTACCATTTTCCTTGATTATTATTGTAATATAAAATGTATTTCTTTAAAAAAAGAAAAAAATAGAGTTACCATCATTTTCTATTCCAAATAATGAATGAAAGATATTGTAGTTATCTAGATAATTTTTAAATACATTGTTTAACTTTGTAATATGAAATCATGCATTTGTTATTTTGTTAATAGAGAAATGATTATTTTTTCTCCTTTTTTTTTTTTCTTTTTTTTTTTTTGAGATATCTAAATGTTTATGAGTTTGTTCCATTCTTATTGTTATGAAAAGTAATACTTAAAAAAAAAAAAAATAATAATAATAATAATGTAAAAAGTTATTCCATTTATTTTTAATTGTACTACATCTACTGTAACACTTTAAAATTCTTATTATTTAAATCATGTAAATTAAGATTTTAGCGGTAAGATGTAGAAAATTTTTACAGACATCTGTAAGAAGTATTTTTAGAGGTCTCACCTTAATCACTTTAGATGTTTATTACTTGTGAATCAATAAACGTTTTGATATATTATTGTGGGCTCCTCTATGGCTTATAATATTTGATGATGTATTTAAAGTTGATAAAAAAAAAATGTAATTGTAAATGTCAGCAATATGCTTCTTGCAAAAAGTACTATGCAAATTAGAACTGCACTATTTTTCTAAAAGTGTACATATTTATAATTAATGTGTAGCTTCTATTTATTTCAGTTGGCAAACTTGTTGATATTAAGTGAATTTTTACTGTGAGAATATATGTGCTACTAAACATTTTTTTCTGTTATTAATTAATTATATTTCTAAGGTAATAGTTTTTATTTTGACTATTTTATAATTAAGTTTTATAAAAGTCATTAAATATTTGGTGGAATTAATAAATTACCATGCATAATTTTTTTTTATTAAACTTTTTGTTTTATATTTAAATGCCTTTCTACTATCAATATCTTGTTATTTGTTTTTTTAACAGAAGTTTTTCAATTGATTGTACATTATACCGTTACTTTATAAGAATAATGTCTAAAATATTGAAAAACAAAACTGCTAAATTCAAATTGAATTTGAATAAACTGTGGATTTAATCTCAATATAAGTATGTATATTCTAGATAGGTGTTGAAGTTTTTGTACATAATGCATTTTGTTTTGAAATTTGCATATTTGTAAATAAATTATTTTTCAATCATATAGCTCATTTCTTTATACTTTTATGAGAAAATTTATGTTTTATATAATCCCTTTTTTTCTATTTAAGTTAATAGAATTTGTTCTTATATTCATGCTTTATCAGGGTTCTGTTAAGAAAAATTTGGTTTCTTTAAAGGACCATTCACAAATTTTTCATCTTAAAACAGGATTCTTCACAAGATTTTTCATCTTAAGACAAGACCCGTCACAAAAATTCTCATCTTTATTTTTTTATTCATAATAATGATCTACTTATCTATACTAATAAAAGAAAGTTTCGTTCTGTCTGTGTGTCTGTCCACGATGACTAGTGAGATCTATTGCATGTCCAAGACTGAAAATGGGTGAGGGTAGTCCAAGAATTCTCCTGCTCCACCTAAAACTCACAATTTTAAATTTCTGATAATTTGCTGAGTTATTAATTAAAAATCACAACACACTGTCATCCAAAAATCATTTATTTCATTTTGAGTCATCGAAAGCACTCGTGCATGTCCAGAAACCCAATTTATCAAGCTGTACTAAGATTAATTGAATTTTGCTATTTGGAGGATTTATTGTTGCTTTTTTTTAACCTTGAACAGCCAAACTACACTGCTGGCCATTAAAATTGCAACACCATGAAAGATTGAAAATACAAAAAAGATATTTATTGTACGTAAACAGTATGGCATGAAAACAAAATGGTTAAATTTAGAAACAGTTTGGGGGTTTACAAGGGTGCAAAATTGGTAGAAACAGCTGCTCCCCCTGGCAGCTAAAACGGCCCTTATCCGGTTAGGCATGGAGCCGAACTGGGCTTGGAGGACAGAAACGGGCTACTCATTCCATTCTTTTTCAAGTCTATGCTACACATCATCCGCCGCATTAGCTGGAGATGGGTGGCGGGCTAGTCTCTAAGCAATTCATGACCAGATATTTTCAATGGGTGACAGATCTGGAGACCGTGCAGACCAGGGCAGCAATCGAATATCCTGTGTATCGAGGAAGGTCAGAACATGATGTGCAACATGTGGTCTTGAGTTATCTTGCTGGAAGATGGCGTTTGGCAGGACTCGAAGACAGGGCAAAACCACTGGACGTAAGATGTCAAAAAGGTACTGATATGCATTCAAATTACCATCGATCCAAACTAGAGATGTGCATGTTGTGTACCCAATGGCTGCCCAAACCATCACACCAGGTGCAGGACACCTGTGCCGATATTGAATATAAGCAGGCGACAGGCGTTTTCATCGGAGCCTCCAGACAAGTATACGACCATCAGAGTACAGTACGTACAACCGGGACTCGTCTGAAAAGAAGACATTTTTGTAGTCATGCATCCAGCTTTGTCGTTCGGCGCACCAGAGTCGCCGACTCTCCCTATGCTGCATTGTCAAGGGAAGCCGCAGTATTGGTCGCCATTCTGACAGTCCACACTGCTGCAAACATCGTCGAACCATACGAGCGGATACTGGGTGAGCTTCAAACATGCCCATTTCCTCACTAATGGTTCAAAATGTGGTTGTACGGTTTTGCAGGGCCGACCTCACAATATTTCTGGGTTCTCTGGCGTTATTCATGAGAGGGCGTCGAGATCCTGCATGCCGTTCAGTATGACCCTCAGCAATCCATTGATTCCATATTTGCATGACAGTGGTTGGATTTTGACGAATGTAATGGGCAATATCACAGAAAGATAATCCACACTCTCGATAGGCAACAATACTGCCTCTATCGAATACCGACACTTAGTGGTAAGCGTTTCGTCTTATTATTCGAGGCATAACACGATATTCTGAGCAAAGACTGACCTTACAAAGCACGTTCCGAATGAGAAATCCACTACGCAACATTTCTTTTGTGCAGTACTTTAGATGTCGTTTCTCCTGCCTGCCTCATCTAAATGCGCTGAAATACTAATCAATTGCATATTCCAACCTCTTTGACGTTCGTCAGATCATTCCTTCCTGGTGTTGCAATTTTAATGGCCAGCAGTGTATTTAGTATAGTTAAAAGCAGAAGACATATTATGAAAAAATGTACTTTAAAGTCTTAAATGTCTTAATCAGTTTGAAAAAGCACTGATGTTAACCCTTTGAAAAAAAAAATTCAAAATTGGTCGTTTTCGTATTTCTCTTTTTCTCCCATATGATATTGTTTCCTTAGGATGTAATTTTGGAGGTACTGGTTAACAAAAAAAAAAAAAAAATACATACGTAAAGCTGAGACCTTCTTCTCTCTGAAGGTTCAGTCGGTTTTCAAAAATAACAATTTTAACTCTCTCAAAAAAATTTGCGACTGCAGGTCACTTTGTGCCTTAAAGAGACGATCTTTTTTCTATGGTAAAAGTGCCTAAAAGCTTATATTTGAACACAGTCTTTTCAGAGCATCTCTGCAGACCTGACTTACACCACCTATTAAAATTTTGAAATGTTCAGACTAGTAGAAGTATTTTTTACAAAATGTGTGAAAATTTCGATGAAAACAGTAAAGGGGGTTTTGGCATGGTTTCGCTCAACTTCGGCTCAAGTTTTCATTACTAAGTTTGCATAATTTTTTTTGCAAACTTTTAAAGAAGTCTTGGATACAGTTATATTTATAATGCATTAAAATATTAGAGAAATGGGGTGATAAGAACTATTTTTTGCTTGTTATGCTAACAGAACTGATCCAAAAACAAGAGATATTGCTATTTTTTCACAATTTTTTTTCTTACGAGGTGCATAACAATCATATTTATGACTGCTGAAAATCTCAGAGTTCAGACAACAGGGACTATTAATTTTAACTACTGAAATAAAGCAAAAAAAAAATTCTTTTTACAAGCCATTTTACCACTAAATATCAATACTTTTTCTGGATTGTTTCACTCAGGCTGTGGAACTGTTTTTTTTAACTACTAAAAATTTCAAAGAGTGTAGACAATAACAACTATTTCTTTTAAACATTTAAAATATCAGACGAGCCCGCCCCTTTCTCTCTTTTTCTGGCATATTTCAAAATTACTCATTGACACCAAAAATCAAAATATGCGTAAAAAGAAAATACAAATCTCATATACTTCCAATCCTGTTTTCAACACTGCAAACCATTTAAAAAAAAATATGAAAATTAACCCTTTCAAAAAAAATTCATTCCTCAAAAAATTCAAGTCACTTTTCATTTTTTCTGTGCATTTTGCCGCAGGATTAACATTATGCATATTTTGATTAAAAAAATAAACTTAATTTTATACTAACTTTTAACTAATGATTTAGTTATACAATGATAAGGTTTAGTTATATTCAGATTTAAGGGTGAAATAATCAGTTTGAAAATCAAAAAAATTCTCTCAGGATTTTGATGTGAAAAAAATAAATAGTTACGCTTAAATCAGTGATTTTATCACTATTTTAGCACGAAAATTATGAACTTGTTGGAAACATATCACGTCGTATTTCCCATTAAATTAATGACGACAGTCTCTGTTTCAACATAGACATTTTATGTTAGTGCCACTACAACCAGATAGGTGGTAGACCGTTAGACAAGAAGCTTGGAATTTAACATGATGGTTAATTTTAAGATGTAAATGTGTACTGAGAACGGTTTCTAAAAAATTGAAAACTTCAAATAAATACTGAAATGAGCATAAAAGCTTCAAAATACTTTCTAAATTATCATTTATTTAGAATTAGTTTTAGTTCTTTTTATTAATTTAACTCTCATTACTGCCTAATGCAGTGTAACAATGGAGTTTAGTCAAACTGTGTGTTTATTAGTCATTTTTGAATTATTCCTAAAAGTATAATATCTTCTAATAAAAATTAGACATACGAATATCACTTAGCATATTTCAACTATTACACGAGCAAAGCCGCGGGTTTTGCTAGTACTATATATTTTCTTTTTTATCCTATTTTTAAATTTCCTATTAACAATTATTTTTAGTATTATTTCAGTTTCAGTACCAATATTTAAAGTTACATCCTTTTAAAACTTTAATTATGTCAGCATCAGCTAATTAGTCTTATAATAGTAAATAATTTTGTGAAAAAAAACTTAGTTAAGTACATTTGAAAGAGAATACTTAGTACTTTTATATTTCTTTTTTGTTTTAACAGAATATATTCAGGCTGTAAATTTTAATCATTAAGTTTTATTGCTGTACTACCTAAAAGCAGGTTTTTTATTACAATAACATAAAACTTGTTCTTGCTAGTTGCTATTAAAATAGTAACTTACAAGGAAGGTCTCCATACTGGGCATACTCAGAATATGTTGAAAAAAATGCTAGTGAAAGTACTCATGTATGTAATAAAGAATCAGTTAAAATTGGCGGCGGAATTACAGTAGAAAATCTGTAAAAAAATAAAATACTTTCGAATAATTGGCGTGAAAAGACGAAAGCGGCACGCAATTTGGCAAGCAGCACTTTTCCTCGCCAAAAGCAAACGATTTTAATGAATCTGAAAATTGTTTGTTAATTGATTTTGAGAATATGCGGTTTTTTATGAATTTAAACGTAAACCATGAAAGAAATTATTATTATTATTACATTTTGTATTATGCATGTTGCTTGTTGCCGATTTGAATGAAATTTTGCCATTGTTTTATTCTCCAATACACAATTTTTTTAATTTAAACCGCTTTATTGGTTATAAAAATAACTTTTAACACCAGACGAATAATGCTGCCGTAATATATTTCCATACCGAAGAAGTTGTTTCCATAGCAACAAAGTTGAATCCACAGTGCTCATTGAGGCATATTTTTAGGTTTGGAACAATTTTATTCAATTTATATTTTGTTTTAAATCGCAAAATATGATAGTTAAAAATCGTTATAAGTACATATAAATATATATGACAAAACTTTAGTTAAAACAAACTAAAAATGACAAAGCTAAAGTTATTTAAATTAAACTTATTTAAACAAATTCAACATAAAAAGTTTTTTCCTTAAAGAGTATTCGACAAGCATATTTTTTTTAAATTTTATTTCTTCGCCAAACGGTGATAAGTCGCCAAATAAACGAAATTTTCATTATTTTTTTACGGATGTTCTACCAAGGTTCCGCCGAAATTTTTTTTTATAAACATATATACCCATGGGAGAAGAACATTCTGTATTTTTTTCAGATTTTTCTGAGTATGCCCGTATGGAGACCTTCCTTGTTAGTAACAGAATTAGTAATATAATAGAAAAATAAGATATTAGTTTAGTAATAGTAGATTGTTTTTATAGAAAAAAAAACTTAGAGGAATGTTCATTTAATATCTTTGCCTTTCCTTTGTTTTTCTCTTTAATTTGATTCTGTTCCTTGTTTTATGTTATAAAAACAAGTTTCGCGTTGTGAAACAGAAAACTTGTTCTTGCTTGCTACTCACATAGAAAAAAGGGGGTTTTTCTTTGATGACTCATTCTCCCCTTTTTGCCTTTTTATCACAGTCTGTTGCTCAGATATGCAGGTATGTATTGTATAAATAGTTGAACATATGTTTTCTTGTGTAGGTTTAAAAACCCAATTTCTGATATATATAAGTAAATTATTTTTAGATCAATAAATTAATACATTGTATTTTGCAGGATCAAACTATTGGCTTTATAATCTGAAATTTTTACGTTGAGTTCAATAAACAATAAAGGATAGTGTAGTGCTATAGATTGAGTATACTGCTGCATAATCATAATATTTGGTGACTGCCAACTATCTGCCGTACTGGTTGGTTCGGGAGCTATATTATATTTGTTGCATTTTTATTAAATAGTACTAATGTTTACTGAAAGATAAAAGACAAAATGACACACTTTAAAAATATCATCGCGTACTTTTAAAACTGCACAACACAGCACAATCCATTTTACATATTTAACCTTCCTGTCGAATTGCCATAAGCGACAATAAGGTAATTTTTCAGCAATAGCTTTAAAATCTTTTACGCTGTTACTTTGAATTAGCATTTTCAATTTTTTTCTCCTTATACAGTAAAAATGCTATAAGTGAGGAACCAGGAAGTTTTTCCACTTTACTTTTGAATCGGACAAAATTTACAATCTTTTTAAAATTACTTTTGAAAACTCTCTGCATCTGATGTCTACTTTCTGATGTCTTCAACATTTATATTAGGTAATGAATACCCAAACAGCAAATAATCCTTTGCCAAACTTCTGACGAAATTCCTAACTCTACTATTAGTCATCCTAGTGACCTCACTCTCTGGGGTCGGCAGGTAAGAATTCTTGTCTGTCATACAAACTGCTTTTCGAGCATTGCATCCTGACTGCTATTGAATCAATGTTGAAGCCTTTGCATATTAGTTTTCGATAATTTGGTTACTTGATAATTTTTTATCGAGTACATTGCAACATAATATGATCTTTTGCCAATTAGCTAATGATATTAAATAGAAAAAAATTGTATGATGCAAAAATATCCTTCAACACGTAAAAAAGTTTGTTTTAATTCAAAAAATTAGTATGGCTAATTGGGAATATTTTCCACTATAAGATGCAAAAATATTTCTGTATTGAATATGTAACTAATTGAAATGTAAGAAATTTGTTTTATTTAAAGTCAAAATATTGCTGATAAATAATTTTACAATGAAAATTACAATTTAAATTACAATTAATTTTCTGATGTAAAATGCAAATAAAATTACATTCAAGTTAAAAATTATATTCTAACTTATAAGTTACTTATACTATTTGTGTACAAATATTTTTGCATCTTACAAAGAATAATTAATTGTAATTTTCATTGCAAAATCATTTAACAGCCATATTTAGATTTCAAATTAAACAAAATTTCTAACGTTTTAATTGATTACACCCTCGATATGAAAACATTTTTGTGCATTATGGCAGGAAATATTTCCATTTAACGATATTTATTATTTGAATTAGAACGAACTTTCATACATTTTAATTATACAATTTTTGCATCTTACAATGTAAAATAATCTCATTTAACATATTGTCCTAGCTGTGAAAATTCTATTCTTTAATACTTCTCATTATACTTTGATTATGTATGAAAAAATATCGTTTTTTCTTCCTTTTAATATCTAAATAACTATTTTAATAAATAAATTGTTCAGTCTTTTTTTTTTTTAAGTTATAAAATTAAATTTATCACTATCTGAAGAAAAAAAGATGATCTACTTCTTCATAATAAAATTTATACCATAATATTATCCGAATAATTTCCAAATAAATTAATTTTTAAATCAGAAATTTCTAATTCATAATTAACAAAATACATTTAGAGCAAATAGTTTGTTGTTGTAATAATCTAAATTTCAGATATTATAATTTTCAATTTATTTATCTAAATCAACAAAACAGCAAATATCTCTAACTGTTTATCAAAGTATTATTTTAAGTATGAATGTCTATACATAATTATTTTAGAAAAGAGAAAAAAATGCTTTTAAATTGTTAGTTTGCTTTTGCACTAATTGCCCTGCTATCAAAATTTTAAAGAGATTTAAGTTTACTGATTTGTTTATCACCAAAGAACATTTTTTAGTAAGTACTTTTTCTCCCTCTATTCCTTCGACTGTCCGTTTACAAATGATGTCCTTGAAACGTGAAAAAGCATTTTGAGTGGCAGTGAGGTACGATATTGGAGAGTTTCATTCATGTGACACACTCCCCCATTATCACTACAGCTGGATGTTTACTGTGGAAACAGACAATAACACCCCCAGAAAAAGGATTCTATTTTCATTACTTTCCAATTACGGCTGATGACATACATATGAATATTTTGCTGATTAATTGATTTGTAATAATAATCCGATTCCCTGTGAACGTTTGCCCTTGACGTTATCTAGATAAATTGCTAGATTTTGTTCAGACGATATTGTGTCAAGTATTCCATTCGACTACTGTTCATTTACCGACAATTCTAGTGTTAGGCTGAAATTTACCTGATATCTCTTGTTATTGGGGTAATCACTTGGTTAAATTTCTCCATGGGTTAACATGGGATTTTGTGCATGCCTTTAAGACAAAATTCTGTAATAAACAGGTTTAGTTTTCACAGATTTTACGGTAATTTCCTAGCCACATAAAAACTGCTTCAAAATTTGCAGTAGGGTTCTAAGTTAATAATACTTTTTTGCAGTTTAAAAAAGAGAAAAAAAAAAAAAAACTGACTGAATTTTTCGATGACAGTTTAATAGGAAACTCTCTCGAAGATAATACATGATTAAAATTTAATTTACTATTCTGTGCATTTTGTTGGATTTTCCAATTTGAAGTACTTTGGAAGTGCAAACCCAGGCATAAATGAAATTGCTACATTATTTGTGTGTTTTTGCTTATTTTGTAGGAAATGTAATTTGTAAAAAATACATTTATATACACAGGTGATTTATTATTTAATATTTATTTCAGTTTAAACTTAGAGTATTATAAATACTAAATACAATCAAAGATCTCATAGAATATTTTTGTACAAACAATATTACATCATAAAAACAACTTCAGTATAAAATAAGTCTCTTATACTTTTCTTGAGCATATTTAGGCAATTTTACTTCAACTTTTTCTCTCAATTCTGTATTGAAGAACGTTGCGATTGATTTGCTATTCTTGATATATATTCAAGCATAGCCTGTAAAAGAAATAATAATAATTATTATTAATATAACTATCAAACACAGGAGACTTCAAAATGATATTTAAAAAAATCATGCATACATTTTTAAAGAAAAATTCATGGCATTGGTGGTGAGAATTATTTATTCAAGACCTCGTTGATTGACTGAACTTTTTTGTTAACAGTTCCAGTATACAGCCATAGAGTGGAGAGTATGATCATTGTTACGAAGGCGATATCTTTTCTGTTAATTTAATTTAGATTATAAATAGAGGGTGGTGTGTGGGAGAAGGGGGTGACTTTTTCTCGATTTTTCAAAGATATGAACAAAGTTATCAAGATTAAAATGTATGATATAAAATTATACTCTCAGGCTCTAAAATAGGTAATAAGCTATATAAAAAGCTCTAATGTAGTTTCACTGTCCTTTAAATGTCTGTAAGGGCTCATTATTTATGCTGTTTCTGTTTTTCAGGCTCTTAGAAATATTTTTTAAATTAGGTTTATAATTCTTGGAAACATTCTTTTTTTCTGTGAAGGTAAGAAACCTTTAATTAACTTTTCATGGCAAACATATGAACAAATATTTCAAATAAAAAGTTATTAACAATAAGCATAAGCAGCTCTATTCATTTTATTTTGTGTGTGTCTGTGTAATATAAAAGGTATGTGTGTAATATTTTAGATTTAAAATTCCATTTTAAATCTAAAATTTAAATTGATTTTCAATTTAGTCTAACTCTTAATATCTAAATCTAAAGCAGCTCCTTTTAAGTTGTTTTCCCAGCCCGGCAAAAATTACTTTGATATTAAATTATGATATTAAAAGTTAAAACGCTAGTGCAATTTGCAGCTGATTGTGTTGATGCCTGGACCCGAGAACTGTGCTAGTCTTGGCCACACATCAATCAAAAACTAATTAACCTATTAAGTTAAAGCATCCTCCCAATGTGACACCTTCAGCCCTCTGCCAGAAAATACTGCAAGTTCTTATCAAAGAGAAAAACTCATGCGGAAAAGTCAGCTCTTCGAAATTTGAGGCGCTCTACTAAACTCATGTTGATGTAATATTTTAAATTAATATGGCTCTGGGAGCCTCTGTAACAATGTTCATACTCTCAACCCTATGGCTGTATCCTGGAACTGTTAATAAAGAAGTTCAGTCAATCAATGAGGTCCCGAATCAATTATTCTCACCAACCAAGTTACTTTAATTCTACATGGAGCTCATAATTTTTTACATATGTAGAGCATTCTACTAATTTAATTTAGAATGCTACAAGTAAATCCTGTACTTTGATCATAACAGTTACTGATGCACGGGGCAATGCTCGGGCTGGTGATAACCTTAAATAAACCTCAAATTTATATGACTTTATATCTTTAACCTGATTTTGTGTGAATTTTTATATTTTTAAATAAAAAATTCACGAAAAAATATTGAAATTTTGCAGTAAAACCTCTCATAAGAAGACATTTTTTTGTTTTTTCATGTAGGGTCACTTTCAAGTTTAAAAAAAAAAATAGTTTTTGTTGTCCGAACGCTTTAAATTTTTATCGGTTTATAAATAAAACGGTTTTGCAGCAAATGGAAAAGTTTTGTGAAAAAATATTGTTATCTAGTTGTAAAAGAAATGTGTTTTCTTCTCTTTTTTTGTTTTGTTTTGTTTACGTGTCAGGTCCTTTAAAATAACAAAATTATATCTATACGTATATAGTTCTTATTGTCCGAACTCTCTGAAATTTTAATTGCCTATAAATGTAACTGTATCCAACTATATTTACTGGCAAAAACATAAGCCGAAGCCACACCAAAACAGCTCATGTTTTAGCATTTTCATTGAAAATTCCTCAGATTTTATTATTTCTAAGAAAAACTTACTCGCCCGAACGCTTAAAATTTTTTCTAGGGAACATAAATACGGTCTGCTGATATGTTCTAAAAAGATTATGTCAAAATACCGACGTTTCGTTACTTTTAGCATAGAAAAAAAAGATTAGCGCAAAGCGACCAGCAGTCGCATTTTTTTTTTTTTTTTTTTTTTTTTTTTTCATTAAGGGTTAATAAATTTTGTATTTTTCAAAATCTATTACACCATTGAAAAGAAGAATTCTCAGCTTTAAATAGGTATTTTTTGTGCTGAAAGGGAGAAAAAGTCAACCGTAAAAACTACCCATATTTAAAAAAAAAAAAAAAAAAAAGAGAGGTTAACAACAATATTATTTTGAACTGATTGTGGTGTTTAAGACATAAAATATGAAATGTAAGAATATGTATTTCTTTTTTTCCATATCTTGAACAGTTCGGCCGATAAACGTTAAGACATATGCACACACCCCCCCAAAAAATAAGCATTTGATTGTTCAGCATGCACTAGAAAGCTTTCTACATGCACTAGAAAGCAGGGACTGAGTATGCGCACATGCGTCTGCCAATTTTCGTACATCGGGACATGCCTTGGGCTTTTCTTTTCTTTTCTTTTTTTTTTTTAACTATCATATTCCTAGTGTGCAAGCAGTCCTTTTCGAATTAAGAGTACATATAAATATTTTCCATCACCTTTCTTAGAGTTCCTTTGAATTTAACTTGAGCTCCCGTAAGCTGCAGAGTGGAGCAAAGAAAATGATCAAATTAGCAATCCTGAAGCTTTTGTATGTTTTGCAAGAGGTTTGGCATAGCTGGAGCAGCAGAAAGACTGTTATACTGGTGAACTAATAATATTAAAAAACTCTGTGACAGCATCAAAGCAAAAGCAATCGAAACTACGATAAACAAAACATTTTTTTTTTTTTTAAACCCTTGTGATATACGTAAAAGGTACTTAATTTCAAAATTAAAATTCAGGTAATTTATTCTTGTTTCTATTTTGCTATTGCTTTATTAGCACTTGTTACCATAATAAGAAATATTGCATATATTTCTCCTTAATCTTAAAAATTGAAGCAGTCTCGATTTTCTGAAAGAAGGTCGGTCCCAATTACTTCAGATAATCGAAGTTTTACTGTACTTAAAAATTCATGCTTGAAAATTATTTTAAAAATCCATAAATTGAGATACAGTTTTCAAATAAATTGTATTTGAAAGAACATTTTTTTCCCCTATTCGACAGTGTGAAAATTTTAATTGCATAATGAAATTTATTGGTCAGTTGCCTCATCGATATTGCAGCAGCATTACTCATGGACATGTTTTTGCTTTATAATATAGATTTTCTAATATATTTTCAGACATTAAGGAAGATAATTATTGAGGTAGAGAAATTTCTTGATCTATAATTTGGATCATAAAGGGTTAAGTACATAATCGAATTAATCAAATACATTTATTGATAATATGCATACGATTATGACAATAATTACCTCATGTATTAGAATATATTGATCTTTGTTTTGCACTGCACCTCCTCGATCTCGTCGAAGTTGGGAGACACATTGTAAAATGTCAATCGATTTGGATTCATCATATTCCCTCATACATAGGTCAAGTGCTAAAAATACTCCACTTCTTCCAGTCCCAGTGCTAAAAATATAAAAGATGTTTAGTAATAATATTTTCGCAAGGAGTCAACATGTTACATAATTTTATGCCGGGAAAATCACATATACGAACACCTCATCACAATGTAAATACAAGTCTTAAAAAATTAAAGAATATTTTGCTTGCGTAACTATGTATAAAATCGTTATATTATCAGTATAGTATTTTCATATGCCAATAGACCCATGCGAGGCTTTCACACTGCAGTCATTAATATTTTCCGGTTTTTTTTCTTTAATTTTTAATTAATCGAAATGAAACAATGTGTTTTAATAAAATGTGTGCGTGTCATATCAAAAGCTTGTTCAAAAACCTTTTGAAGAATAACTCATTCACCGTTTTGTATGTGCATAGGAAAAAGGATGTTGTCGTCAGAAATACGATTTTTATAAGGTACACCAAATTCATATATTGTGATCAGGCGAATAAAGAAAACAAAAATAAAAAACACTTGAATAAAAGTTCAAAAAACTATCATAAATTAAAAACTATTGTAGTAAAAGTTAAAATGGAAATGAATTCAATTACACATTTTGTCCCTTATACAAAATTTCTGGTACAAGAAATAATTTCATCACCAACCTATAAAAAATTTATTTATATGTGTTTCACTTATAATATGTTAATATGCAGGATATCCAGAAAATATCCTTTATACTTAAAAAACAGAAAATATTTTATTTATTTATTATTTTGCCATTTAATAAAGAAGGTGAATATTTAATGACAAATCACTGAAAGAGGTCCAATGCACTTTTTTTTGGGGGGGGAGGGGGGGGCTAATAAATATTGTTTACCAAATCTCAAATCGCAGCACTGATAGGCTGAAAAGCTGAATTTCAACTCCCAATTTTTTAACAATCTGGTAATTTCTGACCAATTTAATGTAACTAATGGTGCATGCATTGAAATAAGTCTAATTGTCAAAACAGTTTCGATACTTTCTTCATTGAATGTAAAAGAAAAAAATATATATATATATATCATTTTATTTTATGATTTTCTAAAAGCATAAATATATTTTTCAGACACTCTGTATTGTTTATTATTAAACTCAAAATATTTTAGAGATTTTATTTAAAGGTTCCATGAATGTGTTGAAGAGATTAAAATTGATCTCTGAGAGATTCTTTATCATATCTATCTCAAGTATGCCCGTATCAATTAAAATTAGAATTTGAACAATTGTTTGAGCAGAAATCTAATAGAATTTAATACTATAAAGTAGAAATCCTAATATTGCGTAAATGAAAAATAAATTGTATGTAATTAATAAGATTTGTATTTTTTGAAGCATCATAAAATGAAAAATAAAAAAATCAAAGGGACAATGATCGCTTCAATCTAAAAAATAATTCCACCAGCTTCACAGAATCACAGTAGCAGTAGTTAATAAAAAGAGCCATAGCTAGCATAAAGGAAGACTATGAAAGGAATGGTAATAAAGGAGAGAAAGAGAAGGACAAATAATAACTAGTATGTTGTGGCCATTACAAATTTTTCTTCTATATGAATCACGTCAATTAAATCATTTAAATAGTACAAGAAATTACATAAATTTAGCACCAATTCATATCAAAGTATATCTGAATTTGAAGTTTGATGAAAATTCGTGCATTAGTTATTGAGATAGAGCTATAGGGGAAATTCTGAAAAATACAGCATAGCAGCGCCACCTGTTGAGCGATTTGCACCAAAACACAAACAGCGCTAATTGATATCAAGGTATACTGGAATCTGAATTTTGTTTAAAATCCAAGCATTAGTTCTTGAGAAAGAGCTATTGCGGAAATCAAAAAATGCAGCATAGAAGTGCCACCTGTTGAGCGATTTACACCAAAATGTATAAAACGTCAATTCATGTCAAGGACTAACTGAATCTGAAGTTTGATGAAAATTCGTGCATTAGTTCTGGAGATTGAGCTATTGTGGAAATCGTGAAAAATGCTGCATAGCAGCGCCACCTGTTGAGCAATTTACACCAAAACCTAAACAGCACTAATTCTTATCCAGGTATACCTGAATCTGAAGTTTGTTGAAAACCCAAGCATTAGTTCTTGAAATAGAGCTATAGCGGAAATCACAAAAAATTCAGCATAGCAGCACCACCTATTGAGCGATTTACACCAAAAGGTGCAAAACGTCAATTCATGTCAAGGACTAACTGAATCTGAAGTTTGATGAAAATCCGTGTATTATTTTTTGAGATAGAGTTATTACGAAAATCGTGTAAGTGATGCTAAATGCAGCATAGCAGCGCCATCTGTTGGGCGATTTACACCAAAAAGTTACCAGCACCAATTCATATCAAGGAATAACTGAATCTGAAGTTTGATGAAAATCCGTGCATTAGTTCTTGAGATAGAGCTATTGCAGAAATCGCGAAAAATGCAGCATAGCAGCACCACCTGTCGGGCGATTTACACCAAAAACTAATCAGCAGCAATTTATATTAGGACTACTTGAATGTAAATTTTTATTAAATTCCGCGCATTAGTTCTTGAGAGAGAGCGCCCACAAAATTTGTGTCACATACAGACAGACTCACAGACAGACATTTTGTAGAAACATGTTTTTCTGAATCTCTGACCTCTAAAACGTGTAAATCCGTCGAAAACCAGAAGTCGAAAATTTTTACGAATCCAATGCTTTCTTGTAAAGATAGAAGAAAGTAAAAAAGGAAAAAAATTCATTTATTTATTTAAATTATTACCTTCTTCTATCTTTACAAGAATAAACTATTGGATTCGTGAAAATTTTCGACTTCCGGTTTTCAATGGGACGTTTAGAAGGTCCTGAACACAATTTGATGGTCTTTAGAAAATGTCTGTCTGTCTGTATGTGACAAAAATTTTGTGGGCATTCTATCTCAAGAACTAATCCACGCAATTTCACAAAATTTTAGATTCAGTTAGACCTTGATAAAAACTGGTGCTGATTAGTTTTTGGTGTATATCGCCCAACACGTGGCGCTGCTATGCTGCATTTTTCTCGATTTTCGCTATACCTCTATCTCAAGAACTAACGCACGGATTTTCATCAAACTTCAGATTCAGTTACAGGTTGACTTAAGTTGTTGCTTATTAGGTTTTGGTGTGTATCGCCCAACAGGTAGCGCTGTTATTCTGCATTTTTCACGATTTCAGCAATAACTCTATCCCAAGAACTTATTAACGGAATTTAATAAAACTTTAGATTCAGTTAGACCTTGATATAAACTGGTGCTGATTAGTTTTTGGTGTATATCGCCCAACAGGTGGCGCTGCTGTGCTGCATTTTGTACGATTTCCGCAATAGCTCTACCTCAAGAACTAATACACGGATTTTCATTAAACTTCAGATTCATTTGATGTAAGCTGTTACTGATTAGGGTTTGGTGTAAATCGCACAACAGGTGGCGCTGCTATGCTGAATTTTTCACGATTTTCACAAAAGCTAATGCATGCAATTTAATCAAACTTAATATTCTGTTACATTTTCACGTATTTGGATCCTTATTAGACTTGGGTATATATTAAACAACAGGTGTTGATTTTATACTCTTTGAGTTGGAGATTTTGGTTGCGGACATCTAAGAGGGTGATTTCTGAAATTCAATGATTTGTTTGAAACAATGCGATACTTATATATCCTTGATAAATGCATCCAATTCAACGAACCTATATACCTTTACAATCCTCATGATGCGCGTAGATTGTCATTTCATTTTGGCACTGTCATAACGAATTTTAAATTATTAACATTCGTTAGTTTGTTAGATAGAAGTTTTGGGATTGCACATACGACTAGTTTTTATTTATATTAATCAAGAAAGCTTAAGAAGTGTAAGAGAGAATTAAAATAAAAGTTCCCAAGTTGGGACATGGAATTTCATAAAGGTCATTTACAAAGCTGTCAGAGCTTTTAAAGGTAAAATATGCCTAAAAATCCAAGTATTTTATTTCATAAAATTTTATACTGAAAGATTTATATTTTAGTTTGTAAAACTACTCTTTGATGAGTATTTTGCTAAAGGATGTTTTCTCTGAACACTACCGCACACATTTTATTTATGGTAAAAAAAAGTTATTTAAAAACTATAGCAGTATAAAAATATACCTGCAGTGAACTACTGTTGGACCAGCATTACAGTTGATGAAAGATCGACATTGCTGAACAAAAGTTATCAAACTTGATGGATCTTTTGGCACTCCCACATCTGGCCACTTCGTATACCACAAATGAACAACATCACGGAATAAATTTTTCTAAAAGGAACAATTAATTACATTACTAAAATGACTATTATCCTGTGTACATATTGTATGAAATATATTTATTATTCGAATATACAGTAAAAGAAAAAAAAATTCATGAGATTAACATTTTTGTTCTGCTAGTTGAAAATTAAAACTATAAATTTATACAGTTAATGGGAGATGGGGAGTACAATTACTTTTCATTAATTGGATTTATCATTCCGTTGCTTGCATGAGTACAAATTTCCGATTTATTTTTTTTTTTTCAAAACCAAATAAACATGTTTTGAACCAGAAACTTTATTTAATAAAATGTATATTTTTATGTGGGCATTTCTTTCATTTCTTTTTTTAAAGAAAAATTTCCGGTTTAAAATATCTTTGATTTGGAAATAAATCGAAAGTTGGCAACTTTGTGCTTAGTAATAAGTTAAATGTTGCAGTAACTAATTATCATATCACTTACAGATGGGTGACAAAATAATACGAACACTTATTAAATAAGAGAGAAGTTTTATTAATAGGGGGTTAGTTCACCCTTTGACTTAATTACAGATTGTATGCGACGTGAGATGGATTCATAGAGGTCGTGAATTACATTTAAAGGAATATGAAGAAATTCTTCCTGGAGAGCAGTCTTTAATTCCAAAAGCGTAGATGGTGGAGGAAATCGAGCATGGAATTTTGACCCCAAATATCCCCACAAATGTTCAATAATTTTCAAGTCAGGGGACTGAGGGGACCAAGCAAGATGTCCTATTTCATCCTCAGGCTCTTCAAACCATTTTTGGACGATTTTAGTAGTGTGGATAGGAGCATTGTCGTCTTGATAAAGTGGGTATTCTCCTGGTAATAAAGTCTGGACGAAAGGATGTACCTGATCCTCCCGAATATCGACATAGTGAGCAGATGTATCCTTCCCATACGGAGTAACAAGAGGCCCAAGACCACGCCAAGATATCGCACCCCATACCATAAAGGAACCACCATGATGTTTCACAGTCGGCAAGAGGCAGTCAGAAGAAAATGCTTCTGCAGTCTTTCTCCATGCATAAACGCGTTCAGTTGTCTGAAATATTGTGAAGATTAATTCATCAGACCAAATGACTTGTTGCCACTGTTGAAGAGTTCAGTTTTTGTGTGTTTTACACCATTACTGGAGTCGTTGAAAAGCCTGACGTGATGTCACCAATGGCTTACGAATTGCAACTCTTCGATAAATGTTCGAAGCATGAAGTTCCTTTTGGACAGTTCTTGCTGAAATGGGATTCTGGACATGACTTTTTATCTCTGACGTTATCTGGGATAAAGATTGCCTGTGCTTTTGGGACGGTACGTGGGTCAACTCTCTTTTATTCCTCTCAGAAAGCTTTCTTTTCCGTCCACTGTTGTACTTCGTCGATGACACTTTACCACATTTTATGTACGCTGTCATAATGGTGACACAGTACTCTTTGCACGCCCCAAATAATTGGCTGTTTCCGTCACGGTGCAACCAGTGCATTGCATTCCAACAATCACTCCTTTTAGGTAGCTTTCATTACAAAAAGCTACTTATTGCAGCCGTTCGGAGGAAAGCGATTTCAAAAAATTTTGGTATATTTTCATCGATCATGACCCCCAGACCCCGAAACCACCCTCCGTTCAAAAGTTGATATATATATATATATATATATATATATATAACCATATATATATATATATATCTGACATTTGTCATACTGTAACTCTCGAATTTATGAACCGATTTGGATGTAATTCAGTATGTGCATAGTACATACCAATGTCTCGACCGAGTTCGTTGGCCAGCTTCATCCGCCATTTTGTTTCAAAATGGCGGCCATTTAAAAAATTTTTAAAAATTTTAAATTTGAAATGTGGTACCAAAGAATTGAAAATGCAAAAATATTTTTTTCTTATGTATTTGACCTTTAAACAAAGATTCCGGAGCAGTTTTTGTTTCGTCTATATCTTAAAAAATGGCTGAGTTATAGCATTTTGAATTTCTAGCGTGGCTGACATTTTGAAACGTCCTGATATTTGTCACGTGATAACAGGCGTATTTATGAACCGATTTGGATGTACCTTGGTGTGTACATAGTACATACAAATATCTCGACCGAGTTCGTTGGCCAGCTTCATCCGCCATCTTGTTTCAAAATGGCGGACATTTAAATAAATTTTAAAAATTTAAAATTTAAAATGAGATACCAAAAAATTGGGAAATGAAAAAGATTTTTTTCGTATGTGTTTGACCTTAATACAAAGATTCCGGAACAGTTTTTGTTTCGTCTATATCTAAAAAAATGGCTGAGTTATAGCATTTTGAATTTCTATTGTGGCTGACATTTTAAAACGACCTGATTTTTGTCACGCGATAACAAGCGTATTTATGAACCGATTTGGATGTTACTTGGTCTGTACATAGTACATACCAATGTCTCGACCGAGTTCGTTGGCCAGCTTCATTCGCCATCTTGTTTCAAAAGAGTTGCCATTTAAAAAAAATTTAATTTAAAATTTAAAATGAGGTATTAAAAAATTGGAAAATGAAAAATTTTTTTTATGTGTTTGGCCTTGATACAAAGATTGCGGAGCAGATTTTGTTTCTGAAAATTTGTTCTTTTGTTTATTTCTTAAAAAATGGTTGTATTATAGCACTTTGAATTTCTAGTATGGCTAACATTTTAAAACGATCTTGTATTTGTCACGCAATAACACACGTATTCGCCTATTTCCATGTAAGAAGGCATGTGGATAGTATACATCAACATCTCAGCCAAATATAAGTTACTTTAAATAAAAGCAGCTTGGATAAAGCTGACTAATTTCGCGAAATTCTCATTCATAATGATATAGTATTGATAAAAATTAGTATTGAATCTCCTATATTCAGTTTCCACTAAATTGAGCTTCGTGTGTTTGAATAATATAAGTTGGCTTTTTTAAAATAAGGAATTTGAAAGCTACCTCTTCCTCCCGGCACTGGCCGGAAGGACTTTTTCGAACTCTGACAGGTCAGCCATTATTGAGTTTTCCAGAGCGTATGGAAGTGCATGCAACACCTATGACTGACATTGAGCAACTGATATCTTACCTTTCATAACCACTAGGTGGCAGAATTCAGTACAAAGTGACATGCGCATCCTGCTTCTTTGAAATGGACTATGCCTTTTTCATGTGTGTTCGTATTATTTTGTCACCCATCTGTATGTACAATACCCACACACACACGCACACAAGAAAAGAAAGGAAGAAAGAAATTCTATGTAAAATTGTAACTTTTGTTCTATTTGATCCAAAGAAAAATATTTTAATTTTCTGGAGGTGCTTAGTAAAAGTGTTGTTTGTTTTGCGTCATACGGTGACATTTACACATCAATATTGAACCCAGATTTTAAAGGTTTAGTGGGTAGTTCATTTTCTTTCTTTTCTAAAGAAGAAGTAACTAACGGTGTCGCCGCCGCCGCCGTAAATGATTTTTTTTTGTGACTGAGGGGACTTTTTTTGCTAATATTAAGAAAACTACTGCATACAAAAATATGTAAATTGCTAGTATTATCGAGAAATATTTGATAAACACGCTGGAGCAGACAGTTTTTAAATCGAAGACTTATTTTTAAGAGATATTTAATGTTAAAGGTGGTCAAAGTCGTTCCATTAAAAAAGTTTTATTGGAGCAAAATCTAGACATAGGAATTTAAACATTTTTTCTAAGGATATACATTAGAAGCTCGTGGTGGGCAATCTGCATTTATTTTTTTAATTTGACTAATTTTTTTCAGGATTTTTTTTAAATTTTCAATTCAAATTTTCAGCATTTTGAGTGATATTTTTGACATATTTTAGAAAAGGTTATTATTTTAAATTGTTGCCAATTGTAAAAACAGAACAAAGAGTAATATTTCTTTTGGATTAAAAATTTATTTACACGTGACTATTATAAACAGGAAAAAAAACTTTCAAATTAGATTTAAATGATTAACGTATTAAAAGAAGGACAATATTGAAAATTACGTCATAAGAAATTGTATTTACACGTGAATATTAAAAAAGAAAGAAAACTTAAAAATAATGAATACATTAATAATGCATTAAAAACAGTAAATATGGGAAATTACGTCATATTTAAAATGCCAAATAATAGCATTGCCAAACAGTTTAAAGTTAAAAATATATTTACACGAGATATTTATTTCATATTTCGAGATAATCTTTTTAACTATTGTTGCCAATTCTGAGATAGAGCAAATAATAATATTTCCTTTCTAACAATATAACTATTTTAATGTGAATATTAAAAAGAGATAGAAAAATTTGTTTAAGATTATGTCAGATTTAAAACGATCTTACTTGAAAAAATTTCCTTATAGCGTTGTTAAAAAATACCGGGAGGCAAAGACTCTGTTGACTTAGTTCATTTTATATTAGCTGATTTTCAAATGTTTAAGTAATCTTATTTAATCAAACCTGAAAACAGCTATTAACAGCAGCTGATTCGGCCTTAAAATCCCTCAGTAAAAGAGAAATGAATGGAAACAGGTTTACAGGGAGATCGACACCTGTTTTTTAATTATAATTCAATTTTCCGTAATCATTTATAGCCGATTAAATTAGCGTGTTTGTAGAGTCTGAACGAGAGTTGGCGACAGAGATACTAGTGTAAAAAAAAAAAGTTGAAATACAAATTTTTATTAATTTTAAATTGGAGCTAACGAATCATATTCAAAATGAATCATTTAATATTGAAGATAAACAGATGTTTAGGCATGGAGTTAGAATAATGTGTATATTTCATTACTTTTTGTTTTATATGATACTTAGCAAAAACCGAAATATAAAATTCGTGTATAATTTAAATTAATTTTGAAATATTAATAATTAATTAATACTTCAATTATAAAAAAAAATAACAAATAGAAACATATAATATGTTGGTCCCCATTGTCATTAGTACCAATATGGTTCAAATTCCCCCAAAATATTGTTTTATTCTGACTTTTGGTTGATACATGATGAGCAATTATATAAAAACAGCAGCAGTAGGAGATCATAAAGAAAAAAAAAAAAATCCAGTTTCTAAAATGCTCAACATTAGAGAAAATGTTATAGCTATGGATTTGCAAGCAAATAGTCAACTTTGTTGAAAAATAAAGATTATTAATTTTTTTATTTTAGTAGTTAAATAACGTCATTTTCATTTAAATTTTTAAATTCGCTTCTCAATATTGACACAGCCCCCAAATACATTTCAGTGGATACTTAATGTATTTTTCAAGACAGAACAATGAAAATTTATTTTTATGAGGAATGAAGTTATAGTAAATCAAATAACGGGAAAAATTAAGGTTTTGCATTGAATTCAAACAAAAATAATATGCAGACAATCCCTATAGACAATAAAAGAAAACTGAATTATTGCCAAATTTTGCATGATAAACAACAACAAAAAAAAATCTGTGTTTAACCTCAACAACATATTCAAGTTTTGTTAAAATTTGAGCATTTTAATGATCACCATACATTAAAATAAATTCAATTTTTTTATTTATCCTGGTAAAAATAATAATGGTAATAATTAACAATTTATTTTAAAGAGATGATATTACCGCAACAATACATTTTTTCACAATCATTATAATATGTTTCGAAAGTTAAAGCGGTGAAGTATATGTCCCCAGGAAGACAGATAAACTTGCCAATTTTAGATTCTAATAAAATTTATATGAAGTTACTTAGAAGAAAAAAAAAATCAACACATTCATTGAAAGTGATGTGAGGGTGAAAAATGCAAAATTGAGTAACTTCCCTTGAAATTGATTAAAAGAAATCAAATTTGAATTGCATCATCTTTTCTTTCGATTAAAAAAATTAGAAAAGGAAATCTAATCATTTTTGCTTGAGTTGGAAATCTTTATTACGTTATGTAATTACTAGAGGATAAAACCCGGTTTTCCGTGTTACAGAACATATTGCCAGATGCCATAGGTGAAAACTTTTTTTTTATTGAAAATTAATAGATTTTTTACATTTAGTATATTTTTTTAGATTGCCCACTAACAACACCAAAAGGCATTTTTATGTAAAAAAAACATCAATTATGTACTCAAACAAAGTTTTTAAAACAATATTTCCGTACTACCTGCATGTTAGATTTTGCTACTTACAGCCGCCTTTTTTATTTTTGTCGTTTCAGTGACTAAGCACGTAGATAGATTACATATCTGTTAAATTTGCATTTTACTTATATTATTTATTCATCATTTAGGGGTTTTTTTCGCCATGGAATATTAGCCGGAAACAAACTTTTAACTAATATTGTTTTACATGCAAATGGTTTAATCTGTAACCCCGAGCTGTACGCGATCGAGATAGATTTTTTTTTGTTGTTTGTTTGTTTGAAAAATATTTTTTAAACAAAAAAAAAAGTTTAAATAGATGCAGCCTTGCATTTGAAAGTACATTTTATTATTATTATTATTATTATTATTCGCCAATGTAAAATTTAAAATTATGCGATGCTTAGAAGTAATTAAATTTGCGAAAAAGGGGAAGGGGATTGATTTCCTCATTGCCACTGTCGATATGACTTCGGCGTTACTCAAGGACATGTTTTTTCTTTATAATATAGATATGCATTTTACAAGGATATTCAAAATCTATTCTTACCTCCAAATCTAAAAGCCGCAGTGTTGACATTGTGTAAAATTCATATACATCTTTTTTTAAGAGAGAAACTTGAAAGTCTCCATATGGTGGCTGAGTTATCAAAGTACTTTGTGGGAAATACACGGCACATCTAGACTGTAACAGAAAACAAATTTTGACATTTCTGAAAAGGGAATATACAAAACATAATTTAAAGAAAACATGTATATACATACAAACATCTATGAAAATGAATATGGGCGTTTGCCTATCTAGAATACTTTTAGCATTAAAATATTTTGTAGAATTTAGAATGGTATCACTTAAAGATTGAACAAATAAATACCTGGTTTAAATGATAACAAGTTGGAAATTGCTCGTCAAACGTGGCAAATGATGTGCGTTCGTACTATAATTAGTTTTATAATTATTTTTTGTACCCCATATTGTACTGAATGTATATATTTTTTAACTTCATAAGTGCATAGTCTGTAACATCATTCAAATGCACTTGCAATAATTTTTTCCCATTTCCCGTAATGTAACGGAAAACTTTTGATTGTCCCTGTAATTAAACTATGCATCCGATTTTCATAAAATTTGAAATGCCTCAACAAAATTTTGCAACAATTATATATTTAAAATTTCAGACCATTCGGAACATTAAAATGCACTTGCAATATTTTTTTTCCCATTGGCCGTAATGTAACGGAAAAATTTTGACTATCCCTGTAATTAAACTATACATCCAATTTTCATAAAATTTCAAATGGCTTGACAAAATTTTGCAACTATTTTATATTTAAAATTTCAGACCATTCGGAAAGCTATAACATTATTAAAATGCACTTGCAATAATTTTTCCCATTGGCCGTAAATGTAAAGAAAACTCGATTGTCCCTGTAATTAAACTATACATCCGATTTTCATAAAATTTGAAATGGCTCGACAAAAATTTGCAACAATCATATATTTAAAATTTCAGACCATTCGGTTGGGTAGTTTTTTCTCTGTTATATGCGGACAGACAGACGGACGGACGGACGGACGGACGGACGGACTGAACGTCGACTATAGGTGCTACGTATTTATATAATTACGAACGCACCTAAAAATGATATTCAGGTTATTTTTAGTAAATGTTTGTCAGCATATTTATATTAAGGGATAATTATGAGATAATTGAAATCGATATATTTTTGTCAGTCGGACAACTTATTCTAAATCTCAAATCTGTCTTTTCTTTTCCTCTATAAAATTGATCTTTTTACTTTCTGCTATCTGTACAAGAAGAAAGTATTGGTTTCATGAAAATTTTCGAATTCCAGTTTTTGACGGATTTACACGTTTCATGGGTCAGAGATTCCAAAAAACATGTTTTTACAAAATGTCTGTCTGTCTGTATGTGACACAAATTTTGTGGGCGCTCTATCTCAAGAACTAATGCACGGAATTTAATAAAAATTTATATTCAGGTAGTCCCTAATATAGATTGGTGCTGATTAGTTTTTGGTGTAAATCGCCCTGCAGGTGGCGCTGCTATGTGGCATTTTGCAGGATTTCCGCAAAAGCTCTATATCAAGAACTAATGCACGGATTTTTATAAAAGTTCAGATTCCGTTAGTCCTTGCCATGAATGGATGCTGTTTACGTTTTGGTGTAAATCGCCCAACAGGTGGCGCTGCTATGCTGCATTTTGCAGGATTTACACTATTTTCGCAGTAGCTCTAGCTCAAGAACTAATGCACACATTTTCATCAAACTTCGGATTTAGTTAGTCCTTCATATGAAATGATGCTGACTACGTGTTGGTGTAAATCGCCCAATAGGTGGCGCTGCTGTGCTGCATTTTGAACTATTTCCTCAATAGCTCTATTTCAACTAATGAACGAATTTTCATCAAACTTCAGATTTAAGTAGTATAACTTGATTAATGTTGCTGCTGATTATGTGTTGTTACAAATCACTCTACAGGTGGCGCTTCTATGCTGCATTTGTCATGATTTGCGCAATACCTCTATCTCAAGAACTAATGCACGAATTTTCCTCAAACTTCATATTCAGTTAGACGTTGACATAAGTTAGTGATAATTAGGTTCTGGTGTAAATAACCCAATATGTGGCGTTGCTATGATGCATTCTGCTGGATTTACACGATTTTTGCGACAGTCATACCTCGAGAACTAATGCACGGAATTTCATATTTTTAGAATTCTCATGATGAACACTGATTGCCATTTAATTTGGCACTGAGATAGTGAATGTTGAAGTACTAACATGTATGAGATAGAAGAAAGTTTTGTGATGGCCACAACACACTAGTTTTCTTTGCTTCTGAGTCGAAAAAATTGAATATGCAAATAAAATAATTTAAAGAAAACATTTGTATACATACAAACATCTATGAAAATGAGTATGGGCGCTTTCCTATCTAGAATACTTTTAGCATTAAAATATTTTGTAGAATTTAGAATGGTATCACTTAAAGATTGATCAAATAAATACCTGGTTTAAATGATAAAAATTATATTCAGGTTATTTTAGGTAAATCTTTGTCAGTGTATTTATATTAAGGAATAATTATGAGATAATTAAAATCGATTTATTTCTGTCAGTTGAACAAACTTATCCTAAATTTAAATCTGTCTTTTCTTTCCTCTATAAAATTGATCTTTCTTTTCTTTTTTTACTTTGCTTCTGAGTCGAGGTAACATCAGTATAATCAATTTTCTATTAATTTCACATTGCAGCGGACTGTGTGATATTGCTATGGAAATACCTTCCACTGATACACCAGCTGACTGACAGTTTCCTTATCTGTACTATATATGCACATTATCTATCATATGTATCATATATATCAAAATCACCAATGATACAATTAGTTTTAAAAATGTGAAGCTGACACAAGGAATATAACATTTAAGGCTCCTGTCCTGTCCGGCGAAGACACTCGCGAGCTAATGATAAACCTATGGGAAGGTTATTTTTCAATATCTCATGTGCATTTCGATATTTTTTAAATATATATATATATATATATATATATATATATATTTTTTTTTTTTTTTTTTTTTTTTTTTTTTTAACAATGAATAGCTAGGCTTGATCCCTACATCTGCCTTTCTTTTCTTTTCTTTCTTTCTTTTTTAAAGATTTTTTTTTTTTTTTTAAGATGACATTTTTACTTTTGGAACCTGTTCCGAAAGTGAAAGTAACTTTATATAAAAAAAATCTGCAACCAAAATCGAAAAAGTAAAAAAGGGTAGATGTAGGAATCGAACTCATCTATCCAGTGCAAAAAACAAAATTAAAAATATCGAAATTCAAATGAGATATTGAAAAATAAAATTTCCCATAGGTTTAGCATTAGTTCGCGAGTGTCTTCGCATGACGGGACAGGCGTCAAGAATGGCAAAAAGGCCCTTTTACTTCATAAGTGTTTTCGTAAACCTTAAAAACCTACGACTTTCTGAGACTCCTGATTGGTCCTTCTCCAAGTGGTTTCGAAAAATAATAAGTTTTCCCGAACCGTGTGTAACTGTGTGTGGGATGGGGGGCGATATGCTGAATTTTTGTTTCATCCCATAACATTTCTTTAATTATATTACAGTGTATAGGAAATTTAATATAAGCATCCATTGCACTATTTTCCGCCGAAAACATCTTTATCATAATAGGATTTCTCTTTCTATCAAAAGATTGAGAAAACTTCGGCAATGTCTCTAATTCTATGCAAAACGTTTCTTAAATATTGGGGTTTTACTGATATGAATACAAAATTTTGACAGCATTTTTTAATAATAAGTAAATATTGGTAGCTGAATGCAAAAATGCTTCCTGAATGCAAAAATGCCAGTATAGATGAAGTATTATACAAAACTGCCTTCATACTAATCCAATATTATTTGTTTACAACAGATCAAAATAAAAACGTATGTCATTTATGAACTATATGGTTTTATAGATGTGATGGATAATAGTTAATTTATGTTATGTAGAAAGACTTTTACTTACTGTCCCATTTTCTTCAAACATCGTGAGCATAATGATAACTCTACATTGCTGTTCCCATATCATTCTCCAGAATTCCTCTACGCCTTCGGGTAAAGGAGCTTGGCACGCTATGTAAGTAGAAGCTTTACCACCATAGCCCTGGAATTTATATAAAGTTTAGAAAATAATATTTCAGATATTTCGAATACAGTAAAAAAAAAAAAATCTTAAAATATAATCGAAAATTCTTTAGGTATAAAATTTTCATTTATGTATGCTTTATTGTCTGTAAATTGACAAACATTGTTTATGCAATTTCATATCGATATTCAACAGATCATTTAGTCTGAGAGGCGGCGACATTTTTAGTTAACCATTTTATACAATGTGATCTTCAAATATATGATTAATCTTACTTCATTAATCACGAAAAGAGCAATGAGCTGCAGCGATAGTGGTGGATGCTGACTCGGGAGCCGCAACATAGTAAAGTCCTAGCAAAATAAGTGATATCCGATTACAAATTTTGACACAGCTCGCGGTGAAATTCGTAATCGAGACACCGTTCGGTTTGAGTATGGGATGTTGCGGCCCCCTACGTCATATCCACCGCTATCGCGACAGTTTCTGTAATTATTTAAGTAAGATCAATTACATATTTGAAGATCAGCTTGTATAAAATGGCTAATTTAAAATGTCACTGCCTCTCGGACTAATTTATAAAAATAACTTTATCGTTTTTTTCTTTTATTTTCGGTACTATCATGATACATACAAGCAATAACGGACATACAGATATTTTCCAAATATCATCAAATCGTATACAAGACATCCCGAAACGCGTAAAAAACGACAATCAAAATAAATATAAAAAATAAAGAAGTCAAAAGTGTTCACAATTCCAACACTTTCTTCTTGTGTATATAGAATAATGTTTAAATTGAAGCTTCTATATTGAATATTTATATTCCACCCCCCCCCCTTTTTTTTTTCAAAAGTAATGCAAAACCCGTAAAACTAATTTTCTTGTAATAACAATAGCAGAAAAGTATTTCCGACATCTCACGAATTTTTCCTACCTTGTTTTCCTTCTAAAGATGTATGAAAATTGGATGTATTTTTACTTTCTTCTATCTTCAACAGAAGAAAGTATTGTAATCGAAATTTTTTTCGACTTCGGGTTTTCGACGGATTTACATGTTTTAGGGGTCAGAGATCCCCAAAAACATGTTTATAGAAAACGTCTGTCTGTCCGTGTGTCCGTCTGTCTGTCGCCATTGTACCATCAAAAAGTGTATGAAGTTATGCATAGAATTGAACCAAATTTTTATTTTAAGTTTTTGGCTATGACAAGCAGATCCTCCCTGAATTTGGAAAAAAAATCGCCGGTAGGGGGCGCTGTAATAGCTATTTTTATGCGATTTTGAATATTGTACCATCCAAAAGTATATGAAGTTATGCATAGAATTGAACCAAATTTTTATTTTAAGTTTTTGGATATGGCAGGTAGGTCCTCCCTGAATTTGGAAAAAATTCGCCGGTAGGGGACGCGTTTTTTGTGCGATTTTGAATATTGTACCATCCAAAAGTGTATGAAGTTACGCATAGAATTGAACCAAATTTTTATTTTAAGTCTTTGGCTTTGGCAAGCAGATCCTCCCTGAATTTGGAAAACATTCGCCGGTAGCGGGCGCTGTAACAGCGATTTTTGTGCGATTTTGAATATTGTACCATCCAAAAATGTATGAAGTTATGCATAGAATTGAACCAAATTTTTATTTTAAATTTATGGCTATGACAAGCAGGTCCTCCCTGAATTTGGAAAAAATTCGCCGCTAGGGGGCGCTGTAATAGTGATTTTGCATATTGTATCATCGAAAAGTGTATGAAGTTATGCATAGAATTGAACCAAATTTTTATTTTAAGTTCTTGGCTATGGCAAACAGGTCCTTCCTTAATTTGGAAAAAATTCGCCGGTAGGAGGCGCTTTAATAGCGTTTTTTGTGCCATTTTGAATATTGTACCATTGAAAAGTGTATGAAGTTATGCATAGAATTGAGCCAAATTTTTTGTGTTTCTTTTTGGTCATGCATGAAGGTCCTCCCTGAATTTGGAAAAATTCCGCTGGTAGGGGGCGCTATAATTACGATGTCTGTACCATTTTCTTTATTGTACAATCGAAAAGTGTATAAAATTATGCATACAATTGAACCAAATTTTTTGTGCATGTTTTTGGCTTTGGCCAACAGGTCCTCCTTTAATTTGGAAATATCGCGTGGTAAAGGGGCTCTGTGATAGCGATTTTTGTATACTTTTCTTGATTTTTCATAGTTCTATTGTTCATCGGCGGCTCGTGCAAAGGCGGGAACTCATTTCCTGCTAAGCTGGCTATTCGCAAACATCTGATAACAACAAAATAAGGAAAAACTATTAATTTTAACAAATATCATGATATAGATTAACTCGTTTTTATTTAATTTAATTGACTGAAGCAGGAATTTAACACGAAAATCAAAGTTGTTGGTATAGTAATGAACTAATAATATTGAAGTATTAACATGTGTAACTAGTTTTTGAAATATTAAGATGTATAAGATAGAAGAAAGTTTTGGGATTGGCACATCCAACTAGTTAATAGTATATTTTTGCAAAATTTAAAGAAAAATTTGATGCTACATAGATTGCTATATCATAATAAATTCTCTTTTACATAATAAAAGTACTTGCATAAAAATAATGAAATACCTATTTAAACCCCTAGCAATAAGAGTACAATCACGAGGAAAGCAATTTCTGTTATTTCGCAAATTTTAAACAAAATTTCTCCATGAAAATTAGGTGCTTTTTTTTACTATTATAATTTTCCAAAATTTGGTAAAAGTTTGGTATTAACTGGATGGTTATCATAATGAATTATTTTTTATGTAATATAAATTAGAATTTTTATAATGAGTATGCTTTTCTCGGTTACTGTTTGCTCAAGAAATAGTGTGGAGCCTGTAAAACTCTTTTCCTAGCACTAAGAATACGATCGCGGGAAAGGCAATTTCTGACATTCCTCAATATTTTTAGCCCCCGGTATGCTATTTCATTCTGCCATCTATTAATGTGTCTTCTCCAAAAAATAACGTTACGTTGTATAAACCAGTCGCAAAACAAAGCAGATGTATCATTGTACGGAATAATCTCATCTGAAATTTTTTAAACTTTTAAGTATCGCACATTTTTGATTTTTATACCGCCGTATTGGGAAAAAAGGTACTTTTAAATGCAATTCGTTTGAAAACTGCATCTCCATTTATTTTTAAGATATTACTTTTTTTGTAGTTTTTTGCACCATTTGTTTAATTTTGGCAACTCAAGTACTCCACTTCTGTAGAAAGTAAAGGGACAATAGTTGAAAAATAGCAATTATATCTTTTTGTTGCCATTTTCTCATAAAAACTGAAGAAAAAAAATTTAATTAAAATAAGTGCTAATTTGAAAAAATATTATTGAATGATTTCTGATAAAACATGGAGCTATTATAAACTAAATTTAATTTTAAGTATCTATATTAATATTACAAACAAATGAACGCATATGAATCATGAGATAGCGGATTTTCTTTTTTTTGTCCAGTTTCATGAATGATAAAATCTTTTTTTTTTGGATTTGTGTATTATTCACCTATAATCACGTCCTATGCATATTTACTGTAGATGTTTTTTAAGACGGGATCGTAAATGAGAAATTCTTTAGCGGATGCGGATGACGTCATTTTATATAAAATAAAAGCGCGTGTTTGGGGTCTTAAGACTGAACTATCTATATTTATATACACAGTAAAAAAAAAATCTGTAAAGTTGCTAAAGTTTTTTCTAGGAAACTGGGATTCCCAGAACTTTTTATGTAACGGCAACAAGAAAAATTCTTGTAACAGACGCTGTTACAGGAATTTTTGTTGTTGCCGTTACGTAAAAAGTTCTAGGAATCCCAGTTTCCTAGAAAAACTTTAGTAACTTTACAGATTTTTTTTTTTTTTTTTTTTTTTTTTTTTACAGTGTGCATAATATATATATTTTTTCACCGGGGGCGATACTAAATTCTGAAAAAGCAGAATTCCTGTTTCCTAGTTTTTTTTTTTTTTTTTTTCCTTTTATAAAAAGTACATGACAATTCGATGTATTTTTCAAATTTAATATTTAGAATTTTGAAAAGGTTAAATTCTAACTGGATTGTTTTCATAATCAATTCTCTTTTATATAATAAAAATTAGAATTTTTGAATTGAGTATTTATTTTGGCCATTATTTGCTACAAAATGACTGTAAAACCAGTTCCCTAGCAATAAGAGTACAAATGTGGTGAAACGGTTTTAGATATTTCGCGATATTTTAAAATCTTTTACCCTTGTTGCATGAAAATTGGGTGTATTTTTCAAATTTTAATTTTTTTAAAAAAGTAAAGGTTAAATTCTAACTGTATGTTACTCACGATAATAAATTTATATGTATATATATATATATATATATATATATATACATATGACTTGGAAACTCTGTCCCTATGAGTTGCGCTTGCCAGCCTTCCGTTCAGAACCAGAATGCTCTAAAAATACGCTAATTTGCTCTGTTAAAAAAAGATTACCGAAGATTGGATGATATTATCACGATCTTAGGTAAATCGGGTTTGCATTCATTCCCTTTGACTTCTTGAATTTTTCGGTTCTCAAGACCGCATCCATTACTGACGCAAACTTTGTGATTGATAAAGTAAGATTAACCCTTTATCTACTGTCGGTACTTATACGTACCATTAAGATAAATTGCTATAAAATTCATTTAATACATCGATTAGTAGTAATACAGTTTAGAATGTGTTATAAATACATTACTTTATCTTGTTCGAAAAGCATTATTGGTTACACAAGACAAAAATATTTTTAAAAGGATGATTTCTTTTGACTTTGCATCTTCTCAGCTTTCTTGGAGTTGAGAGGAGGGGGGGGGGGGATTTTTCAATTCGGAAATATGCCTATATTTCTATTGTAAGAACATTATATTTGTACATTTCCTAATTCTACAAAATATCAAGAAAAATATTTAAAATAAAAAAATTGAGTGAGATTATAAAATATTGCACAAAATCCCTATAAATTCAAATTTAATTAATCCTTGTAAATCTTTCAATCCTTCTAAAATTATTTAATGATTATCTAAATCTTCTAATGTAGTTTATACAATTCACGAAAAATGCTTTAGAAGTTAAAATTTTCATGAATTCATAATTCAATGCATAAAGGGGTAAATACACATTCGAAAATCAGCTTTGATATAAGGATTAAGTAAATATGTCGTTACTTTCCAGACTTTTATAACGACAAAATCGTTTTAAATATGATGTAATTTTCACCATTAAATGTTTTTTGCCCGTAATACTTTAATTGTTTTACAGTTTTCTTCTTTTTTAATATTCAGGTCTAAATATACTTTTCAATTGAAAAGAGTTCTTAAATATTATTATTTGGGCTTTTTAGAATCTGACAACAATAGGTAAAAAACGTCTATTTCAAACTATGAATTAAATCTCTATTCAAATAACGAAATTTTGAATAATCAATTGAAAACTATAAACCTTATTTAACTGAACTATCTTGGCCGATTTCAACATTAAATAGCGCTTACAATAATTATTTGATTTAAAAACTGTCAACTTCAGCATGTTTATCATACACGTCTCAATAAAACTACCAGTTTTCATATACAATAGTTTTTGCAGTATGTGCCGAGAAAGTGAAAAAGTTACAATAAGTCCAATTACGGCAGCAGCGGCATTAGTCACTTTTTTTAGAATAGAAAGATAAAAATTAGAATTTTTATACTGAGTATTTAATTCGGTCGTTATTTGCTCTAAAAATAATTGTAAAGCCTGTAAAACTAATTTCCTAGCAATAAGAGTACGAATGCAGGAAAAGAGTTTTAGAATTTCGAGGAAATTTCTATCTTTTTTCCTTGCAAAGTTGAATGAAAATTGGATACATTTATAAAATTTTTAGAAAAGTTAAATTCTAACAGGATTATTCCCAAGATAATTTGTTCTTTTATATTATATATATAATTAGAACTTATCCATTTCGGTCGTTATTTGCTCCAAAAATATTGTAAAGACTGTAAAACCAATTTCCTAGCAATAAGAGTACGAATGCGGTAAAACAGTTTTAAACATTAAGTTGGGTGAAAATAAAATGTATTTTTTACACTTTCCAACATAGTTGGAAAGTGTTTATGAATTCGGTGTGTCTGTTCTTTAGTGCTCTGACTCGCGTAAATCGGCTTGGATTTCCATCAGTGGCGTGGCGTCCGGTCATCGCTGGATGCGGCGATGACCAAGCAATATTTTAAAACTCTTAATAAGCTTTTAAAACTCTACGATCCAGTTTTAGCAGAACATTTGCAGTTCATATATAAGTGAAGGTAAGATTTAAAGTTTCTTTTTTGAACATTCAACCATTGAATTTTAGAGTTAATAATTTTTCACCACAAACTTAAATAATTGCGATGACCACCGAAAATTTTCACTCCACGCCACTGATTTCCATGTCACCATTACCATTTCAGGCAAATGAAACAGGCCCTCAAGGCCTTGACGTTGATACATTTAATTGATCTTTAAAATTATTGATCCATTTTCGGGATTATTCGTCGCACTTATGTAGATATGGAGAAGATGAATCTATAATAATAAGGAAAGAAGTTTGTGTGTCGACGGTGTTCTGAAGAGACCACTGCACGTAGAGCTACAAAATTTGGGGAAAAGGTACGTCTATATATGAAGTTTTACACCTCGAAGCCCGATTTTCGATTAGATTTTTTTATTTGATTTTTTATGCGATTTTTAGCACTTTTTTAAGTTTCGAGGCGATTTTTCCATATAAGTGAGAAGAATATGGTATCTTTCTTTTAACCCAATATAGTAAATTTTGTTCTCTAAAAGTTTATTCGGAATTCGTGCAGCGATTTTTGAATTTTTAGCGAATTTTTTATGCCCTTATTGAACAGCATTTAAAACAATAGGGTTTACTTGCTCACAGAAAATCAACAAATTGAGATATTTTAATGCAACAAAACCTAATATTAACTTAAGGGATTATATTAATTATATTTAAGGGAGTCCAAGTAAATTAATTATCAATAAAAGTAACATGATCTAATGATTAGCATGATTTCCAAAACATAAATTTTAAGAGAGCCCACGGGTCAAAGGAATTAGATTTGAAACTTTTATCCAATTATAGTAAATTTTGACTTTCGTGATTTTTGAACTTTTTGTGATTTTTAATGCGATTTTTACGTTTCTTCGCGATCTGCTGCAATTTTTTGACATTCCATTTTTGACCTAAAGTACATTCTGCCCTCATTTCAATAAAGTTTATTCGGATTTCGTATAGGAATTTTCGAATTTTTCGGGAATTTTGTATGTGATTTTTAGTGTATTTTAGCGATTTGCTACTATTTTTCCACATTAGTGAAAGGAATCAACTTGCAATCTTTGAACACAATATATATATTTTTTTCTCTTTTCAAAATTTGAGAAGCGATTAAAAATTTTTTCGGGATATCTTATTGTGATTTTCAGAACTTTTTCGTAATTCCTGCTGTTTTTTGACGTACCCGGGCAACGCCGGGCAAGTTCGCTAGTAATGAAATATGTGTATTGTAGTGGGATTTTTTTTTTTTTTAAGGAAGTTTTGTTCCTGAAGTTAGTATGTTTCATTGTATATTATATATATACGATTCTTGCGTTAATATTTTAAGTAAAATATAATTGTCGCATTTCTGGGTCATCACATTTAGGCAAAATTACCTTAAGGGGGCTGGTCACTCAGATTCGGAATTCTCCCCGTAATTTTAAGTCTAATGGACTTTTGATGTATTCGTATATTTAAAATATCTTCTTGGGAAATTCATATTTTTAACACCTTTTTTCTGTGTACTCTTCTTAAAGGATGTCTCTTTTTAGGTGCGTTCGTAGTTATATAAATACGTAGCACCTATAGTCGTCGTTCAGTCCGTCCGTCTGTCTGTCTGTCTGTCTGTCCGCATGTAACAGAGCAAAAACTACCCAACCGAATGGTCTGAAATTTTAAACATATGATTGTTGCAAAATTTTGTCGAGCCATTTCCAATTTTAGGAAAATCGGATGTATAGTTTAATTACAGGGACAGTCAAAAGTGTTCTGTTACATTACGGGGAATGGGGAAAAAGTTATTGCAAGTGCATTTTAATGATGCTACAGACTATGCACTCTATGAAGTGCAAAAAATTATACATTCAGTACAATATGGGGTATAAAAAATAATTATAAAACTAGTTATAGTACGAACGCACCTCATTTGCCACGTTTGACGAGCAATTTCCAACTTGTTTTCTTAGTTTTCAAAATATTTCTAAAATCTATGCTGAATTTAATATTTTATGCGTTAAAAGCGGGCGAACTGTGAGTAAGATTTTAACACTTCCTATAAAATTAAGTCTATGCTTTAGAAATATTTTGAGAACTAAGAAAGAAGAGACATCTTTTAGGAAGTGTAGACAAAAAATAGAAGTTATAAATATTAATTTCCGAGGAGATATTTTAAATATACGAATGCATCCAGTGCCCATAGACTTTACATGGGGAAATCGGAAGCTGAGTGACCAGCCCTCTTAAAGCTTGTAAAACTAGTTTCCTTGCATTAGGAGTACGAATGCGTGGAAAGCATCTCCTTGCACTGCATTGTTATTTTCTAACAACTTTTCCCTTTCTAAAATGAAAAAAAAAAGGCAAAATTAAGAATAAGTGCGGATGCCTTATGTTTTCAACCATCATGATAAGATTTGATCTGGCCTAATGTAACACATTGCGGGATATCTGAATATATCATATAATATTCAGATATGCCGAAACTTATAATCGAAACGCACAGCATAACCTCGAAAATCCGGCATCGTCGGGACCGAGACTAAGTCGGATTTTTGAAAATTCCGCATTTCTGAAAGAATATCAAAATACTCCCAATATTCTTAATTGTGCCTTTATTCATAACTAGCTAAAGTACCCGGCGTTGCCCGGAATTTTAATAATGTTTGTTTTGAAAAATCCATTTTAAAATTAAACATACAGTATAAAACGAAATTTTAAAATATGCCAATATTTCCATAATCGGGTTTTTATCATGTTTCAGTACGTTTTTTCAAACTCGTATGACGTTATACATTCACCTGCTGACGTCAATTATATTTCCAATATGTAATAATATTCACTTTTTCTTAAATTCGTCAAACTATTTATTTCACTTTCATGTTTCATGTGGAAATCTTGCAATAGAAAAGTTATGCCGTAATATTATTTATTTATTTGTCAAACTATTTATTTCATTTTCATTTTTAACGTGCAAATCTTGCAATAGAAAAGTTATGACGTATATTAACTTTTTATTTTTAATTCGTCAAACTATTTATTTCATTGTCATTTGCAATAGAAAAGTTATGACGTAATATTCATTTTTTTTTTTCGTCAAATTATTTATTTCATTTTCATTTTCCACTTGAAAATCTTGCAATAGAAAAGTAATTGTTGTAGTAAGAATTTTATTGTGGAATTTTAATTGTTGGCAACTGCTATGAAGAAAAATGTTTAAATTTGATGGGAAATCGCTGTTAAATTGGTGGTTTTTTATTAATTAAAAATTAACTATAAATTATTTCGATTCCGAATTACTTTAGTTGCCTCGGCCATGTTTTAATACACATAAACGAAACATTTCACAATTTCCTTTCAAACATTTCACAAGGCTTCCAAACTGTGGGTTTGTATAGAATTACAGGCAGACAGACAAATTTTCATTTTCATATATTAGATTTGATTCGTAGCCAAGTGATATTTATGTGAGCAAAAGGGAAACATTAAATATTTTAAAAAACTCACTTTAATTGATATTTTCTATGTAAAAAAAAAAACAAAAAAAAATTCTAATAAACCGTGAAATTATTTATTCTCGTGTAATTTCCGAAACATCGATGTAAATTTTATTTGCTTCAATTTTTTCGGCCGTTCTTTAATAATTTTTTTCTTGGATTTTATACAACTAAGAAATATCGATTTAGGAAATACAGTCTTGTTTCTCTAAAGCAGACATTAATTTTCCAGTCAAATTTATACACTTTTTTCAGTAACGCCATTTCTTCTGCCGGCTTCTCATCCTTGTTCCTCTGAGGTACTTACCAGCGTTATGGGCGTTCAATTTAGCCCATAACGCTAACATTCAGCGTCAGTGATCTCGCCGTCCGCTAATCCATCGCTTTCGAGCTCAAAGCTTTTAAATTTGCAAACAACTGCTATCCTCTGTGGTTGAAATATATATATAATATAGTGAAACCTCCCTGTACGACCACCTCCTTGAACGACCATTTTTTTCATGGAATGAAATTTATTTCCATAAGCTCAATACTAATTTTACCTCCATTCAGAGACTATCTCAGTTGAATTCCCTCCATGAGCGACCAATTTCGTTCAAGAAAATGAGACAAATTCCGTTTTTTCCTGGTCGCTTGAAGAAGGTTTTATTAGAAAAATAATTCCGGAGAGCGCATTATTCATCAAACTTCTAAATTAAGTTTAGATTTTTTTTTTATTATTATTATTATTCCGGTAACTTTTAAGTGTTTAAACCTATTTGTGCCTTTTTAGGCAATGAATTTAACTCTGATGGCAAATGTAGAATGACAGTCAATAAACTCCCCCGCCCTACTCTGTCACGAAACTCTCAAAGAAATATATAAATTAATCAAATCGTCATTATTTGTTCCCGTCCAAAAAAAAAAAAAAAAAAAAAAATTGCATTTATTTATCGAACTTCGAAAGTACTTGGAAATAAAAATCATAAAAGATAAAACTGTAAAATCAAAGCAAACGTCAATGTATTCATTTTTTAAATTCTGCAGTAATTAACTTATGTAATTAACTGTTGTTTGATATTTAAATTTTCATATTTTTTCCTAACCTGAATAATAAATTTTAGCAACATTACTTGTTATCTTTTTTCAACAATTAAAATCTAGATTTAAACATGACCTCCATTAAGAGACCACTTCTCGGAGCGACCAATTTTTATTGGGATGGAATGTGGTCGCTTTAGGGACGTTTTACTGTATATATATTGACTCACTGTATAATATATGTAAAATATAAGCAGAATATACTAAAAAAATTACAAAAAGGGATTTTGCATTAACTTTTAAACCGAGAACAGCCACGGAATTTATGAAATACCCTGAGAGATTACATTTTTTACATTTATCACCACTAGTTTCTTAGTTAAATAGCATTTTCTGGCTTATTTTATTGCATAATTTGTATGAACTGTTCGCGATTAAATAAGGCAATTTGGAAATATTGGAAACAAAAGTAATACTGTATTCAACCTATTTATGCGCGACTGTTCACTGGTTAATGATACGTTTATAATACATATAAAACAGTTTTCTTTACCTTGATGTAATTTGCATTAATATAGCACTTCAAAGGATCACCGGATGGATCGGCTAGCACCACTCTAGTCTCAGGTCCTGCAATGATGGGAAAATCATTGGAAATAAAATATTTGTTGCTTTCAACTAATAGTTAAGATTTTGCATAAACGTTTTAATAATTTTTTATGATATGAAAAATACGTACGATAAACAAACAGATGTCTCATTCTGATCTAAATAACGCAATTATATAATTTACTGCAATTCAAAAAAAAAAATGCAAAAACAACAAATTAAGTGCACAATTTTTACTTTCTTCTATCTATACAAGAAGAAAGTATTGGATTCGTGAAAATTTTTGAGATTTTCGACGGATTTATACGTTTTAGAAGGTCCTGAACACGATTTGGCTGTTTTTAGAAAATGCCTGTCTGTGCGTGTATTTGACACAAATTTTGTGGGCACTCTAACTTACGAACTACTGAGTAGAATAGGATGAAATTTAATATGAAGTTCTATCATTATGTGAACTGGGGCTGATATGTTTTTGGACAAATTCTCTAAGATGGTACGGGGTACCGCAAATCGATTATTTGTTTGATTTATGTGATGCTTATATCTCCAGTTTATGTGTGCAGAATTCAACGAAATAACTAATTTAGAATACCCATGATAGGAATTAGGGATGCACCGAATAGTGATTTGGCCGAATACCAAATATTCGGCCAGCCGAATAGTAACTGTTAGGCCGAATACCGAATATTTGGCCAGCCGAATAGTAACTATTAGTAACTGTAATAGTAATTATAATAGTAACTATATTTAAAGGCATTAAAATGTTAAATTTTAAAACAATTTTACATAATATTTAAAACAGAAACTTTTATTTTGATAAACATGAGCTTTTTTTCTAATGAACTTTATGCTGAAAAAAAATCTGCTTTGAGTTATTTAAGAATAGGATAGTTATAAAGTTTTTTTATTAATAAAATTTAAAATTTCATGTCTTCTTTTGTGAATTAAAACAAATGAATAAAATTTTCTTAAATTCTAAAACAAACATTTTAAAATCAAAGAAAAATTGCGAAAAAATTGGAAGAAAAATTGTGCAGGATCATATATTATTTGTTTGTTAGGAAGAGACTAACGTAAAAGTAAATAAATAATACAATCTATTCAAATTCTATATGGTGGCAACTCAGCAAGAATAACTGTTCAACACCCTTTGACTGAGCAAGGAAGTTTTTAAATGCATCCTAGATCGGTGTCTGGATTGGGCGATCATTTTCAGAGATTGTAAACGTTGTTCTTAAAATCTTAGCAGGAAACAGATTATTTACTGGACAATGTTCAGGAACTTGCATTTGTACATAATTAATTACTATGAAAATCCTCGTGATTGGTTAATTTTCTTAAATAATACTTAACAAAAAAACAAATAATAACGTAAAAACATTTTTTTTAATTAAAAATATGATTATGTTTCAAATTATTCTGAATATCTTTATAAGTTCACTGTTAAATGTAGAAGTTGTATAAAGTTTTAAAAATTATGTTTTAAAAGTTTTTTTAAGTATTCGTTTCGGTCGAATATTTCGATATTCGCCCAAAGCAAATATTCGTCAGGCGAAGAATTTGCTATTCGGCCAAGCTGAATATTCATCATACCGAATAGCTTGATATTCGATCAATAGGCCGAATACCGAATAGATACCGAATATTCGGTGCATCCCTAATAGCAATAGATTGTCATTCAATTTTGATTGCGGTCATGTAAGAGAAGGTGCCGAAATTCGATGATTTGTTATGCTATGCTTATATCTCCAGAATAAATGCACAGAATACAACGAAACTTCACGCTTAACATCCTGGATATAGTTTATAATGCTTTAGTATTAAAATATAATAAATATGAACATATATAATATACATATATGTATAATCATTATAGAATATTACAAATCATCATCAATTTCAAATATAATTTATAAATTGAGTATCATGGCATGATACAAACATTATACATATTAAATTCGGAACAACAATTATTAAATTAACTAATCACTAATGATTTTTTTAAGACTAGGTCGAAACACTCATAAATGAGGTATTAAATAAGATTCAAACATTATAAATTTAAATTTGGCAAAAGATCTATCTATATAGTATATATAAAACAATCATTAGTGGATTTGTATATTGGCTAAAGTTTGTCATGACTTAGATTATACCCACCCGAATATGTTAATGTCATTTGAACGCAACCCACAACAGGACTCAAACTCGAATCACTTTAAGCCGAAACCAAATTGAAAAATAATAAATTCTATGTTTCTATTCTATATATTCTATATTATTCTATGTAATTCTATGTGTGTTCACATTTATTGAAGAATAGTATACAATTGCAACTGCAATGTATTTTTTTATTCGTGTAAAGAATACATTAAAGCCTACATTCAGAAAGATTTCTTATTATTTTTAAATATATGTGCATTGTAAATATTTAAGCAGCATGTATAAACAGTTATATTCATCTGAAAAATACCTGTACTTTCTTCTAAAAAATCGATTGCCAGAATCAATATTCAAATCGATTCACACTCGTAATAAGTCGATCACGCAGACACCCATCACTGAGTGCTTTATTACCGACTCGCAACAGATATAGTTGGAATCGGCCTGACCCGCAGCAAAAAGTTAGGCGAATCTGACCACTGGTAAGGTGCAGCTAAAATCAAGTTACCTGAACTGATGCAGAATTTTAATAATGACTTTTTAATGTATCATGCCAGTCATTTAATTTAAAGTCCGCATTTCCATCAGAAAACTCCTGGTACTTTTTTCTCAATTAATTTTAAATGAAATCTTACATTTTTGAGATTTCGGTTTTAAACCGCTGAGATATTTTACAAAAGCAGTTTTCATAAGTGATTATATACATGGGGTTTCAATATCAACTTCAAGAGCTTCTGGAATACATCATAATACAACTTTTATGCAGGAGGAAACAGGATTGTAATTCATTTATTCATTCAAAAATATTACAGTTATATCTCATTCCAGTTCTTTTGTCCATAACTTAGACAATAATGAAAATATTGGTACATTTCGTACAAAGCAAAATAAATCTGTTGAAATTTTTCTTAAAATATCTTCATTATTGTTAATGATATCAACAAAATTTGGGTCAGTTTAAAGTGAGCACTGTTAATTCAGAAATTTTTCACCTGAGGAAGGGATGATTTTGCAGCTCCGGGGAGGACACTATGAAGTTCTGAGGAGAATTTGCATTTTTAAATCATTACCAAACATAAAATATCAAGTCGTCCAGCCCCCCCCCCCCTAAAAAAAATATATCACTGGGGGTGAGGCACCTTGTATTTTTGACTGAGTAAATGAATTATTATCCCAATCTCCTAAATAAAAACTGTTTGTTGTAATGTACTCCACTATCTCTTAAACGTCTTGAGTTTTAATGTAAAATCAGTACATATATATTTTTTTTTCGTACATATGCTTTTTGTGCAAGGAAATTTTAAAAATTAAAAATATAAACGTAAAATTTAAAAATAATTAAAAACATTTACAGCTAATCAAAACTGTATGAAAATGAATAAAATATTTAGATTTTGAGTACATAAATAAAAACTTACTTGGAAGAATATTAGAGAATCTATTTTTAACATGGGCACCTTCAGGTATTTCATTCAGTTTCGGCATATTCATTGGAATTTTCTGTAAAATAATTATATAAATGAAATACATTCAGCTTATTATCACACAAAAAATGAAAAGACGTCCGACATAATGAAAAGTACTGTTAAAGCATTTTACCCTAAATTCTTCTTCAAGGATGTCTCTATTTTTTAAGCAGTTTTGCAGCGTTTTTTCATTTAGTGGATGTGATGGAATTTCCTGAAATATAATGGTGGTGAAGAACATAATAAAAATAAAAGCATCAATAATAATAATAATAAAAATATTAACAACTAAAGTTGACGCTGTGATTAATATTAATCCATATAAGATGTGAAGTTTAAACGCATTATATAAATTCATTTAGCATGTAAAATTTAAATGGATTATGGTGGTTTTGAAAGCTATGTAATTCTTTTGTATCGAAAATACAATAATCTATTAGGAGGGGCCAAACAGAAACAGCAGCTGTTAAAGGTAGCTAACAGAAAAAAAAAAATCTATTATTAATATTTTTAATATTATGAGTTTATTCTTTTAGTATTTCCTTATTTGCATAATAATATTAGTCAAGCTTTAAAACATAACAATTTACTGTAAGTAATTAACACAGGCTTGTGGTAATAACAAACAGAAGTAATAAATGTCCCATAACCAGTTCTTTTAAATATATCTAAGTTTATTATAATTTTCCGTAGATAATTTTCCTTTTGGCAAAATGAAAAGAAAAAAAAAACATTTAAGTTATCTTAATATCATTTTCCCGAGAAAAAAAATCACACGACATTTTCTGTTTTTGGAAACGTTTATTTAGCTTTACAAAACAGTTTTGCTTTTGTAACTATGCTAATTAAAAGCCAAATTGTTAAAATAAATTGTAAAGTTCTAGAAACCAGAAGTGTTATCATTAAAATAGCCGTGTGTAAGCCTGAAAAGCTATCAAACAAAACTGAAATACCATATTTTTTTTATTATCTTTTTCTTAATTATTTAAAATAATTAATATTTTATGAGAATATCTGGTTATGAAGAATTTAATTTAAATTTATTTAGAACTTATTAGAAGAATTTAATTTAAACTAAAAAAGGAGTAAACCATCACACTGAAAGAAGGGAGATGGTTTACTCCTTTTGGTACTTGTCGTTTGGTACTTGTACCTTGTCGAATTTGAAAGGTTTTGGATGAGAATTTGCATTGTCCAAAAACAAGAGAACTTTTCTTTGTTGTTTTTTCATCCTATTATCAAAGGCAGTTAACCATTCGATCATTAAAGGACAGGTCATCCACGCTTTCTTATTAGCTCTATACCAAATTTATTAAATTGAATATTCTTTCGGAAACACCTGGGTTTTGAGATATTTTCCCATAAGAGGGATTTCAAATTCTCCTATCACATTGCAGCATAATAAAATAGTGATTCGCTCTTTCGACATTTTTTCGTGAATACAGTCATCCTTTTTAAAACACGAAGTCTTATTCGGAAAATTTCTCAAAAAGAGTTCGGTTTCATCGCCATTAAAAATGCTTTTCTCCTCATAACCTTCAAAAATTATTTGCAGTCGTTCATGCTAATCCTCCACTTCTTTAAGATCTATCTTTTGCTTCTCCACATATTGTTTTGAAAGATATGTTGTGCCGATATCGGAACTTTTCCAGCCACCCATTGAAAGCCTTATAATCATGTAATCCTAGTTCTTCAGCGACTTCTAAAGCCTTTTCTTGAATCAAAGCCTAACTGATAGGAATGTTTTTTAAACGAACTGGAGTAAACCAGTTCAGAATTACAGAATCAATTTCAATGGAATAAGTCTTCCTCAATTACACATTTGTGGTGTTCTCGTTAGAATTAGTAATCCACAAATTTCTTATTTCTTCTTAATTTCTTAAAATCTCTCCCACCTGTGTTTTACCTATTTTAAAACCTTCAGCATGTATCCGTAAACTCAATTTCTTCGGATTCGTCTCAATTTCAATACTCCGTGGAGGAATATCCCTCCCGGGCCATCCCCTGAACTCAACACTGGACGTGGGAGGGGGGATTTTCCCCAGCCCACTCCCTACATTTATCTGTGATCACAAAATTTGTTACACATTTCCCTGGTAAATTTAGAAGCTTTTTACTTTTTTTTTCAATTTTTTTTTCTCGTTAAAAAATAATTTTTCATCCTTTATAGACAAAATTACTGTCCGATATTCGGAATGTCCGTTATTCAGAGGTTAAACATACAAAAATTTAGGTTTTGGGAGTGGAAATGGGAAAACTATCCGTTAAATAGAGGTGTCCGATATTCGGGAGTGTCCATTATGGAGGTTTTACTGTATTTGTTTTAATACATAACTTTTAGTATATATCATGGTGCAATTGTCCAATTTTTAATTATTTTCCATTTTGATTTTAAAAACTTAAACACGCATATAAATATAATCCTTAGGAGCATTAATAATTTCTCAATGTTTCAATACTGCCTTATATCTGTAGAATTATAGAAATTTAACACTTAACTACCGTGTGTTGCCTTTCGGCAACATACCCAATTAGTCTCCTAAAATACTATTACAATAATATTGAAGCTGTAGTGCCTAATGCTGTCAATAAAATACACACTAAAAATATTATTAAATCTCAATAAAATACACCCTAAAAATATTATTAAATCAATTTTCAATATGTAAATGGCAGCACTAGTGCTGTTTAAGAATATTTATTTTTTAAATTGCTGCTACATGAGCTTTTTGTTTTGTTTGGAAGCTTGCGAAATATCCTGTTTTGTTCTGCAGTGAGCAAGTAAAATTTATTCTTTATCATAGTTCTTAAAATAGACTATGAATGTTATAGAATTTTGTCAAGGAAATTATTTTTTCAATTAAAGCCCAGTGTTGCCGATTGGCAACAAACTGTTTCTTAGCCGTAAACCATACTTAAAACAAAATATAATTTTTTTTAGTATTTTCCCCGTGATTTATTTAAGAAATGAAAGCCGAAAAACATTTCTAATTTGATTTTTGAAAAATCAGACATTTAAGGGTTAAATAATGCTTCTATTGCAGTGAACTCTGCTGCTTAGTCAACAGATATATAGTCAACGGCGCTGAAAAAGTTAAGATAACAAAAATACTAGAAATATAAGTTCCATATGCTTATTTGCCAATCACATGTGAAAATTCCCGTATATTCTCTTTCTTTCTTTCTTCTTTTTTTTTCTTAAAAATCTATTTAATGTTTTCTAACTTTTAAAATTTGAAACTATTTGTGCACTTTAAAAAAAAATGAATAATGTCAAATACTAAAATAGAATGAAATATACACTACAGTTATTTTATTTAAACTCCATGTATTGTAAAATATGCTTGTGAAAAACTCTGGGTTATATTTATGATATTTTCGAATCTTTAAAATGATATCTTAAGAAGTAATCTCACAATAACTTTGTAACTCAAGATGGATATTATCACGCAACACACGTAGAAGTTGGATAGTTCATCAATCTTTTTTTCTAATTCAACAAAAGGTTTCTTAGGAACTCGATTCTGTGAAAAGTCTAAAATATTGTTTGGTATGATGATTTCAATGAATGCAGTTTGCCATATCGTATATATTTTTCTTATAATCATTACTATTATCATCTTATTTATTTATATTTTATTATGTTTATTTTCCAAAAAATAAAAGTTTCTTATTCGAAATTTGACATTCAATTTGGCATGGAAAAGACTAGGGAGAGAACTCAAACAGTTATTACGTTTCATAATGGATTAAGTGTGAGATAACTGAAGATAATATGGCCGCTCTAATTTCAAACTAAATTTGTATGGTTCTTTGTAACGTTTAAAATATGAAAAACCCGTGGTTATTAGCACTATCTACCGGTGTCCTAAAAAGGACTGACTGATTTTAAAATTCAATAACTTGCAAACGGTGACAGATATTTAAAAAATTCTTGCAGGAGGGTTGTGCATGGGGTCAAAAATTTTTTTACAGTGATTTTAGACTTTAGTTCGAATTAAAAACAATAGATGGCGCTGTAAACAATAAGCGCTAAATACAGGCTCGCTTTTTTTACCTTTCTCTTCTTCCATGCGGAAAAAGGAGATTAAAATGTATTAAGTGGGTCCCGAAGTACCAAAAATCGAGCCCGAATTTAGCGTCTATTGATCGCGACGCCACCTATTGTTTGTAATACGAACTAAAATCGAAAATCACTGTAAAAAAAACTTTTGACCTCATGCATAACCCTCCTGCAAGAATTTTTTAAATATCTGTCACTGTTTGCAAGTTATTGAATTTTAAAATCAATCAGTCTTTTTTAGGACACCCGGTATAATACTTAAGTTCTGAAAAGAATATTTCTTTCCAGTTTTGTTATTCATTTCCAAATTTAAAATTTTGAAAAACTATTTTATCTGAAGGCAATATAAAGAAGGCAATTTACTGTTTTCTCAATAAATCCCTTTTTAATAAGTTTTACTTCAATTAAACAAAATAGGCAATAAATAAAAGACACAATTTATTATTTTTATGCATAAAACTTTACTTATAAATCGAATGTAAATAAAAGATTTACAAGACATCAAATTAAACGTTCCAAAATGTTGCCAAAAAATTTATAACAACTACCTCAATTTCCAATAAAAGCGACAAAAAGGTGTCATGGCAGTTCAAAATTAGCAATGCCGCCAAGTGGCCGGATATTACCAGCGCGTACCTTATTTCAAGCGATAATAGCCAACAGGAATGCATCTGGATGCAAGCTTTTTTAAGAAGAGCTACAGTATAGATGAGTACTTATACTGAAGTCACAAGCATTTAAAACAATACCTTACAGGACATTTTAATGAAATAAAAATTTGCATACAAACTTCACTTCTTTTATAAAGAGCTATTTTGAAAGCTGATTTATGCATGAAATTAACCTCGAAGCATAATCAAGATAAAATTTTCTAAGAGGTGCCATGTTTGAGTTCTGTTTCACACACGGGTGTTCGATGCAGTTTGAAATAAAATTTGCATATAAACTACATTTGTTCTGATGAAAAATTATTGTGGTAGGCGAATCAACATGAAACAAAATTATATTAAGTCCCCAAATGTAATATGCGAAGTATGCATAGCATATATACAATGAACATGTCCATTTAAAAAAACAATAAATCTAATGAATCTTTTCTATATCTTTTTAAGGAGGCGAAGTGAGGATCAATGGGCTATTGTTCACAAGTTATCCAAGTGGAAAATCGAAACCTTGAACCTCTATAAGTTAAGAATTCATAAGGCGATCCATTTTTCGTTGAAACGAGATGGGCAAAGTTCGGCGATTCTCACCTATCATAAAAGGTTGTCATTGTAACTATTCTTTTTTTTACTTAGAGATGAAGACATGGCGTTATCTCTATATAAAGATTTATATGGAAACAAGTAATAAATCGCATTATTCAATCTTTTAAAAGAGGGTGTTTGTCAGTATTTTGACATTTTCTACTTTTTTTGTTTAAATTTATAATCATTTTTTCTTTTTTTTAAACACCACGAATCAATATATTTTATTTAAAAAATAATATTGCTTTCTTCTTCATGAACGTCTTTATTGATTTTTGTTCACTAATTGATTGTTGATGAAATTCTTTTTTTGAAACAGAAAATGTCGACAAAATTGACAAATACCCCGTTTTTGAAGACCAATTTCACTACTGCACTTTTAAATAAATCTAAATAAATCCTATATGACCAATAAAGTCCTATTTTTTAGATGAAATAAATAGGAAGCTTTTTCATATAAACCCTTTTAGTTCCGTGATCAAAGACAAAACACTTTCAAACACATTCAGAATAATGTAACAAAACTCACCGTTTAATAAATTGAAATGTGATGTCTAATTGAACCATTTAGAATCACATAACACATTTGAAAACCCAAATGCGCATAGCTATTTTTAAGTTTCTCTGCTCATGCTTGGGACGCAGAGAAATTTTCTATTCCAAAAGTCTGTGCTAATTCAATTCTTTTTCTCTTAATAACTGACTGGTAAAACACCAAATGAAATAAGTTAAGACAGACTTGAGTACAGTTAAAAAAAAAAAAAATACTAAAATTTTATAAAAAAAAAAAAAAAAAAAAAACAATTTGTAAACGTTTCGCCAAGCGACACGCGAGGCATCATCAGTACAAAATATCCATTCCATTGCAAACAACGGAACAAATCAAGAACAGTTAAAGTTAGTTATTTTAAAAACAGACAATATTCACTAGGGACAGAACGAGCTTCATTCAAAGTCTGCGATCGCAATTCAGTGAACCAACCCTCAAAGACTAATCTACCGTGGTAGCTGTTGCAACCCGATTTCAAAATACTGGCGTTCGCAATAAGTGGAATGTGATTTGTTTGAAGTGAATGCTGGACAATTTTTGAATTCAAATTACCATTTTTTAAAGCACCAGTATGTTCTTTAAGGCGAATTTCCAATAATCTACCTGTTTCACCAATATAAACACTATTGCAATCTTTACAAGGAATAATATAAACGACACCGGGTAATTTAGACATCATATTGAAATTTATGCTTATTGAAAAAGGAACTCAATTTATTAATTGGTTTAAAAGAAACCCCAATATTGAATGATTTTAGAATGCCAGAACGGTTAATGTCAGACGTTAAATGCATATATACTGTAAATTGACTGGTATATTGGAGGCACGAGCACTAAAGCTTTTTCCAAATGATCAATTTTTCCATTCTGTATTCTACTCCGTTTCTTGGAAGAAATTCCAAATTCTTTGTTGGCTGCCTTAATTGCATCTTCGTTTTTTAAAGTTGTAACAGGAATTTTGAATTGTTCGGCAAAAGATTCTTTCGTCACATGGGGCATCCCTTCGGACATTTTAATAACCACCATTTTAATAGAAATCGGTAATTTTGTTCGCTTGCGCACTTTCAATAATGAAAAAAAAAAAATCACTTCAGCGTTCCGAGCGAGGATAGAAATTTGAGAACAAAAAAGATTTTTAATAGGCGCAGGCTAATAAGACAGATTCCAATTGCTTCATTTCTGAAAAAAAGCCCTTCTCACCCAAGGTTACTATATCTAACCCTTCCCTCTACTCTAGAAGTAGAAGGTGCGAAGGGGTGTGGCTAAAGAATGCAGGTTCTAATTATTGTTCATAAAATAAAAACAAAAGACAAACAATTGACTTCCCTTTTACAAAGTGATGTGATTTTTTTTTTTTTTTTTCAAAGGACACGTGTGCAATAGGAAGAAATTTTAACTGAAACTTGAAATTTCTCCGACTCATAAGTGAGATATGCATTTAACGATGTGTGATATATAGATTTATATCTATAAACTACACGCATGAAAAAAAATAGCTCAGTTAGGAAATAGATACCACAGTTGAAAATTTCCCTTCAGCAATTTCTGCTAATAAGGAGAATGATACATGAATTCTTTTGTGCAGCCCTGCATACAAGGTATAGAATTTATAGAAAACGAGTAATGTGCAAAAAATTAATTAAATTTAAATGCATATACCGAAATTGAAAACGAACTTCCAGCAATTTTTGCTCAAAGACAGTACTGTAACCGACTTCTTTTGTGTGTCCCTGTAAATGAATGATAAATGCTATGAATACCCTGTTCTATAGTAATCATCTTCTAGCGAAATTCAGTGATTTATGTCAATTTCAATAAATTACAAATAGCATAATGTCATTAAAATACACTGCAAGCGATTTTCCCTATTGACAATAATGTAAAGGAATTATTTCGAGTGCCCTGTAAATGAACTACTGATGCTATACACTTCATATTCAATACCGAGCATGCCATAGTAAACATAATTAACATCCGAGATTGTATGTCCATATGTACGATTGTATGTCCATATTGTATGTCCGAGATTGTCCGTAATTGTATGAAAATCCGAGTATATTTACGCGAGTTAAAGCGTGGGCAGACAGACAGACAAACCGCATTCATAAACACTTTTCAACTATGTTAAAAATGATGTATTATGTATATCTCAACATAACTAAATAATTCAAAATTAAACAATCAATTTTGTAAAATTAAAGTTTACAAGATAAGATTAGAAATTATTATTTTTATTATTATTATTCAATATATCTTAAAAATAGAAGTTTCATCATAAAGACATTTATACCAAGCGCGGTGAAATGACCTATTTATTTCCCAACATGGTGTTTGATACATTGTTTTTCAGAACCGATGATGTGATAATTTGTTTAGTTACAAGGATGATAACCATCGGCAATATTACCTGATCGGAAAAAGCATGGTTGAGATATGATCTCGCCGATCTTCTGTTTCTTCGCCTTCTGAAACTGGCATTAATCGAAAGAGAATCGAGGCTGTACGCATCAGCTGATGGAGATGTTGTCTCAGAACTCCTGCTTTGCAGAAGTTTCTGTTTCATTACAACCTAGAACGAATCCGGTTGTTATAATATCAAGCTGAAAACATCTTAAGCATGAAACAGAGATTTTGTTTTTTTCATTCACTTACTAATTTTTCATCGTATTACAGAAATAAAAATGTTCGTAGTCGATGTTTTTTATTATAAGTTTCAGATATGAGGTATAAGTTTCAGATCAAATTCTCGTGACCTGAAATTTATATTTCAATAAACATTTAATACACTTTATAGTTTTTCATACAACGATATACATTAAATCAATTATAAATCAATTTTATTTATACTTCATTTATTAAGTCAAATCAAAATTTTAATTAAAACATCATATAAAACATTTTATCCAATTAAACGTAAAATTTATCATCAGCATAAAATTTATAAAGTTAAAATATAATTACAATTTTTACTGTCGGGAAGTATCACTATATTTCACGCAACAATAAAATAGACAAAATTGACAAAAATTTGATGAAATGTTTAATAACATTCGATTTAAATAACAATCTATAAATTTTAAGTAGAAAATTGTCAATTTTCTTGTTAGAAAATTTAAATTTTTAATCTGCCTTTTTATTTTTAAAACTATTTCGCAAACAGAAATCTTCTATATTGGAGCGCTTTAACTTCGATATAATATGTTTAACCTTCTCGCTCTCACGAACCCCAAATGACGCTCCTAAAATAAGAGTATAAACCAGTCGGATGTGGCAATCCCAAAACTTTCTCATATCTCGTACATGTTAATGCTTCCTGAAAAAAGCAGCATAGCAACGCCACCGGTTAGGTGATTTACACTGAAATCTAATCAGCAACAACTTATGTCAACTTCTAATTAAATTTGAAGTTTGATGAAATTCCATGCATTAGTTTTTGAGATAGAGCTATTGCTGAAATCGTGAAGAGTTCTGCATAGCAGTGTCATCTGTTGGGCAATTTACACCAAAAACTCATCAGGATAAATTTATATCAGGGACTACCTGAATCTAAAGTTTGATGAAAATTCATGCATTAGTTCTCGAGATACAGCTATTGTGGAAATCGTGAAAAATGCAGCATAGCAGCGCCACCTTCAGGGCGATTTACAGCAAAAAGTAATCAGCACCAATTTATATCATGTACTAACTGAATATAAAGTTTTATTAAATTCTATTCATTAGTTCTTGAGAAGGAGCGCCCACAAAATTTGTGTCACACACAGACAGACAGACAGACTCACAGACATACCCACAGACAGACATTTTGTAAAACATGTTTTTCGGTATCTCTGACCCCTGAAACGTGTAAATCCGTCGGAAACCGGAATTCGAAAATTTTCATGAATACAATACTTTTTTCTTGTAAGGATAGAAGAAAGTAAAAATGATGCAGGTATAGGGATAAGGATACACTATAGGTCAGGTATAAGGATTATGAAACACTTTCCAACATCATCAGAATATGATTGAGATATTTCATTTTTTCAAACTGTAAAATGAGATATCTAAACAAGCAACTTAAAAACTCCTAGTAAAAATTGTTTTCAGCAATTGCTGCCCATATCCGGTGATGCGTGCGATTTTTTCCATGCCATCCTGTATATGATGCATAAAATTTATAACATCGATTAATACCCCCCAAATTAGATAAGTTTAAAAATGCATGCTACAACGGAAACAGCAATTATCGATCATAGTCAGTCCTGTAACCCAGGACACGGCCAAACTCGATCGCCTGCTTTATAAGGGGAATCGAGTTTGACCATGCCAGGGCTGTCCAACGAAGCAACCTTAGAAGGTTTTCTGAGCACCCTTTCTAATATTTCCTGTAACTAGCTTTTCTTAAAAATACAAATTATTTTTAAAGGTTTATTTCTTCAAAATTTAAGATATTTGCATGTTTTTTTTTTTTATAAAATTATTATTATATAGGCGCGTTTAAGTCCTCTCATTCTACAAAAATGTTTAAGAAAAAAATCTCGGAAAAATGTAGTTCTAAATTTACTAGGATTTTTCTTTCTTTTTTTCTACAAATTATTTTTACGCAGATTTCTTGAATAGTAAGATCTTTATGGCTACAACTATGAAATATACGTATATGCATCGTAAGGCGCATTATTGCCAATTTAGTGCGTTTTTTGTTCAAAACATCTACCACTATTTTTGAATAGTAACTTCGCTTATTATTCGAATTTGAATTACAATAATTTTTATTACAATACAGGAATAGTGATAGATATTTTGAACAAAAAATAAGCACGATAAATTGGTATCACTGATAAGAAGTGTGTGTATTGTTACCACTACATACAGTGAGATAAATATTGTTGCATGTTTTGAACAATCGTGCCCTTTATTGCTTGTCACTAGCTGAGGTGCGCTGTGCGCTCCTGTTTACTGAAAGGTTGGCCAAGCCTGCATCTAATTATTTTGTGCTGTTCCGTAAATGAGCTATAAATGTTATGCACTCCGTAATTTATAGAAAACATGCTGTTGTGTATCTCAGTGATCTTTATTTAATTTCATTATGTTTGAAGTATAATGACATCATTAAAATGCACCGCAACCGATTTTTCTCTGTAGATCATAATGTAATGAAATTCTTTTGTACGTCCCTGTAAACGAGCTATAAATGTTACTTATTCTAGTCTACAACATGCTTTCACAGGAGCATATATGCTCCTGTGAAAGCATGTTGTAGCCTATCCTCAATGATACATATCAATATCATTAGGTTTGAAATATCGCAAAGTCACTAAAAAGTACATAAATGATTTTTCCCTATATACCATATGTAGCGGAATTCTTTTATATATCTATGTAAATGAACTATTAATGCTACACACTTCATTTCCGGCACCGAACATTCTATATTAAACTTCAATATCATATAAAAGTACATATTCGAGTATATTTACGAAAGTTCGAGCATGGATATGTCTATCCATAGACAAACCGAAATCATAAACACTTTTCAACTTTGTTGGAAAGTCTTAAAAACAACATTTTAAAATCGTTTTTCGACTACATTTTGTTTTGAGTAATATTTCTTAAACATCTATGCTTTATGGATAACATCAATATATATTTTTCACAATCTCAAATAGAATTTTTACTGTGCCATTTCAGAGAATGGTCCGTGAAAATAAAAAGTTCATGAGCGAGTAGTGTCTATTTACAAACCATTGCCTAACTTTTATTTGATTATGAACAACTTACGCTTATTTTTTAATCTTATAGCCCCGTACTAATACACCAGGGAAAAAAATACATATAAAGGACCTGAATGTTCTTTATTACAATAACTTTCATTATTTCCCTTTTATTGCTTTTATTATTCAGAATTGCAGAAAAGACTCAGCTGTTTAAATGAATAAATTTATATATAACAGGTCATGCAATACAAAAAAAGAAAAAAAAATTGCTAGTTTTCATAAACAACTCACCAAAAGTATGCACAGCATACAGAGAGCGACGCCAGCCACTGCCGATATTGATACAGCTGCGACAAAACCTGAATTTAATTCAGGCAACACAGGCATGGATGTCGCCTGTAACTCCATGTTAAACAATCTTACCTCCATAACCTATTAAAATGAAAAGATAAATTAATAATAAAAAAAAAAAAAACACTGGGGCAGTAAAATCCTGAAAATATATACACACAGTGTTAGTTAGACAAAATCTAATGGCACTGAAACAAATGCTTCATTCAATGAAGATATTCTATAGTAGTAACTAATTGTACTTTTTCATTTAATTGAAAATGTTTCATGTATGTAAAGGTAGAAATTTGTAATAGATTTCTCGCTTCCTGGTGTGCTAGAATAAAAAAAATTATATACACAGGTGTATAGAATTAGATACACAGGACTCTAGTTTGAGCAAGGTTTGCTCAACATTTCCTTTCTTCGAGATCGATAAAATGTGTACTAAAAGAGTGCTTAGATTTTACCATCTTGATATTAAGACCAGTAGCAGGCAAGACAGCGGGAACTAAACATTGGGGATTCCGCATCAGGCTGTCCAATTGATCGTGACCTGAACATATTCCGTATATAGCATCCCAGACTCGTGGTCAAGAAAGATGAATTGTATACCGAAGGGCATACATGATTATAGTGCCACGGAGTTTACTTTTATAATAACTGGAATATTAATGTAAATTGTAGCATAAAGGGAGCCCTATACCCATAATTTAACTGGGGGCCTGTTCATGATTAGCAAGTAGTTACAGCATCTGTAAAGTACCGTTTTAAATAATTACATTTTTTTTTCTCTCAAATTATTGTTGTAATCTTTTCAATCGATCTCTAGCGAATATGCTTGTCCGCATTGAAAAGGTTACATATATTCTCTGTAGTCGGTGTTTGAGACGAATAAGCAAATGAATATTTATGGCATGTAATGTCGCATTGTTTTAAAAGACAGTAATATTAAGAACTACTTGACTCGCCTGGCGTTACCTGGGTACTGAATAATAACCTTAAATATACTTAAAATCAATGTTCAACTCAGACATTCTTCAATGGGAGAGATTTAGTGTTGGGGCTTCCACTGCCTTTGACAGCGTACATCTTCAAATTTGTATGATTTTATCCTTTTAAACGGAAATCTTTCCAAACGAACCTCGTGTTTGAGACCTTTCTTTTTTCGGCAGCATTTACCAGGCGTGCTACACACTCTTCGGTCTGTTTTTGAAACCGAACATCAAATTTGTATAATTTTATATTCTCTAAATGAAAATATTTCCAAACAAATTAAAGGGCCTTCATTATTCGTGATTTCTAATTTAATTTCTGAGATATGTACATATATTACACTTTCAATTCTGACCGAAAGTTCTTAAGGAAAATCTAAAGGATAAAAAAACAATGTAATCTGTCTTATTCTTGTGCTCTCTTTAAATAAAAATTGTACCAAATATTTCTATTCTAATGTCTCACCCTATTATTAGTTGAAAATATTAAGAAAATTGAGCTTATTTCTGTATTGCAAAAACAGAATAAAAGACCATAGTGAATAAATTCATTGGTATCATTCTATTCAGGATCACGTGGAAGAAAAGAGATGTTATATTGAAATATCAAGAAGGACCCAATCCACCAACTTTAAAATACTCTCATTCCTTTGGACGAGAAAACATAGATAAACTAGATATTTTAAAATATTATGTTTTATTTTTAACCCTCGATTACAATGAATAATGGAGATTAGATTTAGGATCAATGGAAGAATAGCAATTACGGTAGAAATCTTCGAATTTAAATGTATGGTAAGTTCTTCATTCCTTCAATTATCTTGATTTTGAGTAAACTTTCACCTTTTCAAATCTAACGGGGCTTCTAAGTGGAACTATTATTTTAACACAATCAAACTGATTGGTAAAGTTATCATACGAATTTGAATATTTCCAACTGAGCGAAAAAATGCCCAGGCTGGGAATCGAACCCAGACCCTTGGCTTACAAGGCCAATGCTTTTCCGTTTAAGCTAACTGGGCCGACAACCAGCCAGCATATTTCGCTCAGAAAACCTTATTGGTAGAACATCTGGTCTGTCATGTAGACAGCTCAACAGAATAAACCGCAGGTAAAGGAACTCCATATAAACGATGGATACGTAGATGAACTATTATTTTAACACAATCAAACTGATTGGTAAAGTTATCATACGAATTTGAATATTTCCAACTGAGCGAAAAAATGCCCCTCAGTTGCCGCTCAGTTGGAAATATTCAAATTCGTATGATAACTTTACCAATCAGTTTGATTGTGTTAAAATAATAGTTCATCTACGTATCCATCGTTTATATGGAGTTCCTTTACCTGCGGTTTATTCTGTTGAGCTGTCTACATGACAGACCAGATGTTCTACCAATAAGGTTTTCTGAGCGAAATATGCTGGCTGGTTGCCGGCCCAGTTAGCTTAAACGGAAAAGCATTGTAAGCCAAGGTTCTGGGTTCGATTCCCAGCCTGGGCATTTTTTCGCTCAGTTGGAAATATTCAAATTCGTATGATAACTTTACCAATCAGTTTGATTGTGTTAAAATAATAGTTCATCTACGTATCCATCGTTTATATAAAGTTCCTTTACCTGCGGTTTATTCTGTTGAGCTGTCTACATGACAGACCAGATGTTCTACCAATAAGGTTTTCTGAGCGAAATATGCTGGCTGGTTGTCGGCCCAGTTAGCTTAAACGGAAAAGCATTGGCCTTGTAAGCCAAGGTTCTGGGTTCGATTCCCAGCCTGGGCATTTTTTCGCTCAGTTGGAAATATTCAAATTCGTATTCTAAGTGGAAGTCTGCACGGGCCCGGATCTCCAAGCCCACAAACTGGGCTCAGTCCAAATCTTTTCTTTTTTCGTTGGCTACGAGTCGTAGCCTACGAAAAAAGAAAAGAAAGAAAGCCTGACTCAGGCTGGGACTTTAATATTTTCACGCCTATCTCAGACCGAGTATAAAGAAGAAGAAAAATTGGCCTGTGTCTCCATTTTATTTATTTACTAGTAACAATAATAACGATGTTGTGCATTTGCTTAAAGGAATCTTTTGAAATTTAGTTAGGCTGAATGAATTACAGAGAAATGGTTTTGAAAACTTACTTTTTTATTTATAGAGCTTTAAAATGGTTACATTCTTTAACTATGCTGTTATTTCATTCTAAATTACATTATTTTGTAAATGAATGTTCATGTGCAATCCGGTTTAGAAGAAAAAAACAAATACATCTTATACATTGTACTCGCCAAACTGTCGCAGAGAAAAACAAAAATAAAAATTCGATTGGAAATTATGGCTTCTTTGAATTTATGTTGAAAATAAGCTTATAGAATCGTCTTTCTACTGAAATTGTACCAAACTTTGAAATTTACAATATGAACATCCAATGTTGACAGCATATTTGAATTCTTCGGTAAATTTCACCTTCAGATACCAAACGGAAGTCCTTCAGTGAAATAGTTTATAATTTAGGAATTATTCAGATTTAAAATGCGGAATTCCTAATGTTAAATTAATTTTTAATCGCTGTAAAACGTCTTGTAATACGAATGTTTTTTTTTCAAAGCATAACTCAAAAACTACTCTGCGGAATAAGCTATATTTGAAACTTGTAGAAATCAATTTCTGTTTTAAAAGATCAGGTTACTATTCATACTTGTTTCAAAGATTACTTTCAAACAAATTTTTTTTTTAATTAATTTTCGAAAAATACAAATATGAATTGTAACATGGATTTTTAAACAGAAATCAATTTCTAGAAGCTTCAAATATGCGAATCCAAAATTACAGCTGATTCCGCCAAGTAGTTTTTGAGTTATGCTTAAAAAGTACTCTGCAATCTGATTTGCAACATTTAAAAATGGATTTAACATTAGGAGATACAAATTTTAAACATTCATAACTCCTAAACTATTTGACCGAATGACTTCTCGTTTTGTACCCAAAGGTAAAATTTATCGAAGAACACAAATATGATGTCAAAACTGGATGTTCGTATTAAAAAATTTAACATTTGGTACAATTTCTATATAAAAAAGGCCTCCTAAACTTACTTTTTTAGGATAAATTGAAAGAAGGCATAATCGCCAATTAAATGGCTATTTCCGTTACTTCCTGTGATAGTTTTGCGATTAAAATGTATGTAGTGGTGTATCTTTATTTATATATATATTTATTTATTTATTTGACACAGATTAGATTATTGTCTAAGCGGTCATCAATACTGTCATTGTGTATTCCACAGATTTTGGATATATAATCTGGAAAATGCCGTACTTTAAAATTTTTACACAAATCTGTATGCAATATTCTTTTAAAATAACTTAAATTATTGGATAATGTCTGCTAAAAATGTATAATGTCTGCTGGTATGATTTATAGAAATTAAGGCGGAAGGGCTTGATTTTTTATATTATTGCACGGGTCAGATCATAAACCTGAATATAAAAAAATAAACGTGTTGGATAGGACCTTGGCCAAACTTTAAGCTTTTTATAATGGGCCGGCCAATAATTTCTACAGTAAGGTTTTCGTATGGGCAGGCTCGGGTCTTAGACTGGAAATTTCGGCCAATGCAGACCTAAGTATAAAATACCTTGTATAAACTTCAATGAGAATGGATCAAAAATTCAGGTCAGAGAAAGTTAAGCGTGTTAAAAATCTATTCAGGTTATTTGAAAAAAAAAATATATATATATATGAATGTATGTAACATCAAATTACAACTGAAACAACGCTAGATACACCTATACTGTTGAGTAAAGTAAAGTATTTTTTTTTTTTTTTTTTTTGAAAATTAATTTCAAAATATATGTATTTTGAAATTAATATTCGAAAAAAATGTGAATTATAATCTATGGATTTTTTAACAGAAATCGCTTTTCAAAAGCTTCAAACACGAGAATTTAAAATTATGGCTCAGCGGACCGGGCCAGGAACGGACCATACTTTTTTCTGAAGGCTCGGGCGGGTCGGGCCTTACTTTTTCCTGAAGGATCGGGCCGTGCCTGGTTTCATTACTAGTCTTCACGGCCCAAAATTTTCAGTCCTAGTTTTGACCCAGCCCGTATGAAAATCATTGTCTCGGCCTGGCCTGGTCCGTGCAAAGGTCAGTAAAATTAGGCCTGAAAATTTTTGCAAAAAATGTTAATCCAAAACATTTTTAAATCGACATTATTCTACAATTAAACATTAAAGTTTATTATTTTTAAAGAATAGCATATTGCTACGCTTATTAAAATATAGCTAAATTAAAATATAGTAAAACTTGTGAAAAAGAACCTGCCTATGACGGAATCCTGTTTTAAACTGAAAAATGTGTTGATCCATGCAAAATTAATATACTAATACGTAAGAAAAGAATGTATAATACTTGCTAAGAAGGGAACTTGTGTATAAGTAATTTTATTTTATTTTCTATGCAATTCCGTCTAAGCAGATTTTACTGTAAGCCTTTTTCAGATTTTTAACACTTCAAAACATGGAATATGGATTAACAATATAAATGATTACTGAAACATTTACATACAAGAAATAGAGATTCGTTAAAAAAAATAAATATCGCAGCCTGCGGCACTTCTATAAAAATGAAGATTATAAACATTATTTTTGGTCAGACTCATCGTACGAGACAAATTTTTAACGAAATCGACGTAAAAATCGATGTTCTTAGACATTCACACTCGGGCCGGGTCGGGCTCGGGCCGAGATTTTAACTTTTTTCCTGGCCCGGGCCGGTCTCGGACCAAACTTTCAACTTTTTAACCGGGCCGGGCGGAATTTTTTTTCTATGAGTCAGCCCGGGCCTGGAAATTTCTGCCGGTACAGACCACTAGCTCCTATCGCTAAGCGGTTTTTCAATTATGTTTAAAGAAGTACCTGCATTGCAGCTTGTTATGCAACTATTAAAAATGAATTTGAAATTAAAAGCTGAAAATTTGAAATCGACATGAATCATAAACTACTTCACCGATTGGTTTCTCGTTTGATAATCTAAGATAAAATTAGCCAGAATATTCAAATATGATATCAAAATTAGGTGTTCGTATTGAAAATTTCAGAGTTTAATACAATTTCTATATGAAGACGTGATTTCCAGTGGAATGGCTATATCCGATTTTCTCTGGCACAATTTGCTGGTTAAAAATGAATGTGGTGTTCTTTTTTTCTTTCTTTTTTTTCTTTTTCCGACTGTACTTTATTTGCAATTTAAAAAATCTTGAATTCTACTATGCGAAATAAAATTTTCAAAAGTGAAATCGGCAAGAATATAAATAATCAAACTTACAGAATTTCTGAATGTAGTTGGCGCCCATTTCCGGAGTATGAGAGCACAAATCTCTGTTAATTTTTCTGTATATTCTCCGGAATCATCTGTTATGAAAAGTGCAACTGTCACATCAGATGATGACTGAACCGGATATATAGGAGGATTCTGTACGCAGTTCTCGGCTTCAAGAACTACTTGGTGAGGATGGATTGAATGTATGTAATGAGAGACGGCTTTGGAAAGGAACTGTTGAAACTCTCTGGCTTGTGAACAAAATTCTTCCCAAGAAGTGTCCAACAGCGTAATTTCGATGCACACAGGTAGACTGGGGCAGCCAGGATTGGTCCATCTTGGGGGTGGTATGTGTTCCACTTTATCAGATGTAATGACAGGAATTGTTTCTGAAATTACAAATTTTTTTTTTTTTAATTTGAGAAAATGCTAGAATTGGGGAGGGGGGGGGGGGGGGCTGAATATATTTTGAAGACATTTTTCTAAAAGAAATACGTTCATATGTAACTAGAGTTGCAAAGGGTGAAAAAAAAAAACCCGGTTTATTGCCGGGAATAAACCTGTTTTTTTGGGAAGGAAATTTTAAAAATTCAAGGAAGTTTTCGGAAAGTTTTAGACATGGGAATTTTTAGTTTATTATTTGTAATTTATTTTTTAATGATTTAAGTTTTTGTCAATGCAAACAAAATGTTTTAACAAATCTTAAAAATACCAGTAACATAAATATAGAAAAATAGCACAGTTTGCATGAAAACTAACGAAATACAAGCTTAACTTGCAGAAATATTAAATAAAATAAATTAAAATATCATAAGCATTTTCATATTTTAATCGTCCATAAGTAAAATGTGAGAGAAGTAGATGAAAGATTCATCTTGCCTATCCCGATTACGCACGTTATTTTGTATTTTAGCCAGTGGTTAGAAGGTTGAATTCGGAATTAATTAGGGGAAAGCTGGAAATTGTTTTAATCCCTCCTGTTTAGGTCTATAATGAATGTGCTATGTTTTCCCCCTCGTACTAGCTGAGCGTTAGGAAATATGTATAGAATTATAGTCAAAAAACACGTTTTTTTTGCATTCCATAACAATATCTCAAAACAGCTAACTCTGTCAAAAACATTGTCAATACAAATGTTGTAGAGCTTAAAGTTCTGAGTAAAATGAGTACCTACACTCAATACTTATGTTGAATATTAAGGTCACAATTCTACTTCAAAGTTTTAGACCCATCATCAGGGGGATGATCTCAGAATTAATTAATTAATTAGGAGAAAACTGGAAATTGTTTTAATTTTTTCAGTTTAGGTCTAAAATGAACGTACTGTGTTTTCTTCCTCGTACTTGGGTGAATGTTAGAAAATATGTACATATTTATTTTCGAAAAACACGTTTTTTTTAGTTTCCTTAACAATATCTCAAAACAGCTAACTCTATAAAAAACTTTGTCAGTACAAATGTTGTAGAGCTTAAAATTCTAAATAAAATGAGTACCATCATTAATATTTTTGTTCAACATTAAGGTCGCAATTCTATTTCAAAATTTTGCCTTAATCGCTAATCAATAGCTTGAAGCCAGGAGAGACCAAGTTAACAATATCTCAAAATAGCTAACTCTATCAAAAACATTGTTTGTACAAAAGTTATAGAGTCTAAAATTCTGAGTAAAATGAGTACCTACACTTAATATTTTTGTTCAATATTAAGGCCGCAATTTGAGATATTGTTAAGTTAACTTGGTCTCTCCTGGTTTCAAGCTCTTGATTTGAAAAATTTTGAAATAGAATTGCGACCTTAATGTTGAACAAAAATATTAATGTTGGTACTCATTTTATTCAGAATTTTAAGCTCTACAACATTTGTATTGACAATGTTTTTTATAGAGTTAGCTGTTTTGAGATATTGTTAAGGAAACTAAGAAAAACGTGTTTTTCAAAAATAAATATGTACATATTTTCTAACATTCTGCCAAGTACGAGGAAGAAAACATAGTACGAAATTTTAGACCTAAACTGAAGGAATTAAAACAATTTCCAGTTCTCTCCTAATTAATTAATTAATTCTGAGATCATCCCCCTGATGATGGGTCTAAATCTTTGAAGTAGAATTGTGACCTTAATATTCAACATAAGTATTGAGTGTAGGTACCCATTTTACTCAGAATTTTAAGCTCTACAACATTTGTATTGACAATGTTTTCGACAGAGTTAGCTGTTTTGAGATATTGTTATGGTATGCAAAAAAACGTGTTTTTTTACTATAATTCTATACATATTTCCTAACGCTCACCTAGTACGAGGGGGAAAACATAGCATATTCATTCTAGACCTAAACAGAAGGGATTAAAACAATTTCCAGCTTTCCCCTAATTAATTCCGAATTCGGCCTTTTTTTGCTCACCACTGGGCTATTTTGTATTTTTATTTGGATATTTATTTCTACATTCGTAACCATGTATCACTAAACTTCCATAATAACTTACCAAAATTATGGATCGAGTTACTCCATGGTTACGAATATGGAAAAAAACATCCAAGGAAAAAATAAATAAATAAATAAATAAAGTAACGATTGTAACCTGAAAGAGCACGTGAAAAATTGAATAATGGCACTTCAAATCATTACATCATAGATCGTGCAATTTTAGAATATTCTTATTTATTTGTTTTGATAATGGTCCGAATAGAGCCGAAAAATGTAAATAATCTAATGAAACTATTTTCGCTGTTTTAACCCATTAACCGCCAAAACTATTACGATAGAAATTTTCAAATTTCCTGTTGAAAGTAGTTTCCCACCACAAATTCAGTAAGGTAAATTTCGCTTTACTAAAATAGCAAAATTCCTGCCAATAAATAAGACATTTTTTTAAAATTCTAAAATAGTGGTGCCAATGTAATTAATCCATTGCATGAGCAATTATTTTGACTGTTGCGTGAAGGCAACGTCAGCGGTTAATGGGTTAAGGTTTTCATCTTACACTTTTTAGCAATTAAAAGAAGAAATATGTTTGTTATATCGCGTAGACCAGGAGACAAGAACAAAATCAATATATCCGCAAACGCAAGATAACCGAATACGCTAGAAAAACGTAAAGTGATTTTATCTTCAAGCAAATGATTTATTATATCGGTTTCCAAAACGTTGGTTCATGCGACCTATTGCAAATTTCCGAAGAAAATAAAAGAAAAGTGATTTTCATATTCGATATTTATATCGGGTGATTCAAAATAGAGGTTATGACGATTATTTCTTAAACTGCAGATGATAGAAACATCAAACACACTCCCAATTACAAAATGTTTTCTATTCAAGAATAGCTTTCAGATAATGTTACAAATGGCTGTATATGTTTTAAAATACGAAATTTACTTTTTCATACGATACCCTTTCTCTTTCTATACTAATATTTTGAAGAAGTAACGCTTGCTTGTAAGGGGTAATCTTTGGAACTACCGAACCTATTTTTAAAATAATGGTGGGAAAATGATCGTGATAGTCTCTGCTCTAACATAGGCTATATTTGATTCCGGTACCTCTACTACCAAGGGTTGTGAAAGAAAAAATCGTTCTAAAATTACGATTTTTGTGATACTGCAGGAACTAGAAATATGAAATTTGGCATGACGGTTACCTTTACGATATACAATACTCGCTAAGACTGGTTTCCAGGCGAATTTTTAGTATCGGAAAACTCTAAAAATTCATAAATTTCAAAGATATTATTTCTAAAAAGAAATGGCGTATTTTTTACTACATTGTATTCAAAGGGTTAGCCTTATAGTTTGCCTAAGTAGCCTTTATAGCCAAATAGTTTGCCTAAAAAACACAAAAATAATATCACAGATTTTATATCCAGCTATATATTTTTTAATTTACTGTGATTAAGTTCTTGAACGTTTCTAAATCGTATATTTCTACAGTTAGTTACAAGGACACCGACAAGGAAGGTCGGGGGAAGGCCATTACCTTTTAAATTTAATTAACTAAATTTTCTTTTTCTCTGACGATTTTGAAAGAAATATACATATTCTTCAGTAGTGATTTTAAAAAATTAAGCATTCAGAGAAAAATAAGTAAGGAAGAATTTTTTTGTAAGCATCGGCCATTTTTTGGCCATATTGCTATAGGTTGGATGCCTTCAGGGAGGTCTTTTAAAGGAGAAGTGACCCGAATTTTGATTGTCTACAAGAAAAAAACTGAAAACCCTTCACAGTAAGGCTACCCAGACTAACCAGGGTATTGAACCTGCGAACATCGGCACCTCATCTACCAGTCAACATGCTAACCACTGGCCATTTATATCAGAGTTGATTTCGTTCACATGATGAAATTCCTTAAATTACTGGTATTTTAACCAACTAATTTATCAGATTTCTTTTAATGCGTGATGGCGGAATTATGGAATAAATTAAGGTTGATAATTTTATTAAAGAAAGCCTCGAAAAATCGAATTTGAAAAAAAGATTACTAAAACTTATAACGTTGCAATATTTAGTCTGTTATGAAAACCTAAATATTTCGCTTTTGCTTAAACTGAAAACAGCTCTAATATAATTTAAACTAAGAATTTTCAATATTATAATCATTTGTTTACCATTTCAATTTTAACTCTTTCTTGAAGCTGGCGTTTAGCTGATTCATTTTTTAATTAATTGCTCCATATTGATAAAATTAATCTTTGTTTGCCGAAAAGGTAAGTTTGAAAGCTCGTTATCTGCTGTTACCGTTATTTTTGTGTGTGGTTTAAGCTCTTAATGATGTAGCTTGCTGTATCTACTACTGTAGCTGCTAAATAATGATTAATGTTGTATATAACATTCCATCGTGGGGTTTTTGTTGTTGTTGTTGTGTCAAGGAATAAACATTTAAGACTTTGAAGTGACAGTTTATTTATTCCTAAATTTCGTGATTCTATGATAAGTCGTACTAATATAAAAGCCTCTTTTAAATCTTACCCGGCGTTTTATGTGACATTCATGTTTTACCACATGAAGAAAAGTTACCGCATGGATGTGTCGTCCACATCTTACAGTCTTAAGGATAAATGAAAGCAAGACTTCAAGGTAATGAAATTTATGTAATATCTAATGAAATAATCTAAATATAACTTTTGGAGGGGAAAGAGTTTTAATTCAATACTTCTTATAACGTTCCTGTTAATTCAATATGTGTCACATTCCCTTGTGATATGGCTCCCTGAGAAAACACCACTGACGTTTCTATCTATATTATAAAGGACAGAAACAGAAATCACCCACTCGTGGACAGCCAACCTTGCGGTATAGGAACTAAATATCCACGAGGGTAAAAGATTATAAAGGACAAACATATCTGTGCGTAACGCATAAGTAATTCTGCGAATGGCAACACTTTGAAATTTGAAATGAAATTTCGGTTTTGCAATTTTCGCTACTGCAAATTTTTAAATTTCTAAACATCGCACAGTTTCAATTTTTACACCGTCGTATAGGGGGAAAATCTACTTTTAAATGTAATTTGTTTGAAAGCTCTATCTCAATTTATTTTTGAGATATTAATTTTTTTAATAGTTTTTAGTACCAATTTTGTAATTGTGCAACTGAAGTACTCCATTGCTATTAAAAGTAAAGGGAAAATAGTCATGGTTCATTTATTTTTATTGATTATATCCTTATTGATGCCATTTTCACATAACAAATAAAAGTAACTTTTTTCTAATTTTTGAACAGAAAATGACGTCAGCCGTTAAAAAAAAAAAAAAAAAAAAAAAAAAAAAAAAACGCGCATTCTTCTTTATAAATCAAAAAATTGAAGAAGATATTTCAATATTTTTACATTACTCTGATACTGAGTTTGAGATGCAAGCAAAATGATTCAGCTAGTAAAAATGATGCCATATTTAAAACAAAAAGATCGTTTTCTGTCATAAAACTAAATATTTGACAAATACTAAATGGCCAATACTATGGCAACTAAAGGCAAATTTCTCAATGGTAAATTTTCGCGGGTACGAGTGGGTGAGATAAGAACTTAAAGTTTGTGCGAATGTTCACATAAAAAGTTGTATCGAACAAACGTGACTTTTAAGTTTGGAAATACATTCATTAATTAATGTATTGCGCGTTAAAATACTTTTAAATTGTGAATTTTAGTGGTGCGTATGTAAATTTTGAGAATGTGAAAATAACATACAGTTTAGATTTTATGGGGGAAATTTTTATAATGTGACAAAGCGAAATCCTTTTTACTAATTTTTCATCCCGCAAAAACAAACATAAGAGCCTCAATCGATAACTTCAAACATAATTACTCATCTTGGTTACGTATTCTAATACAGCTTAATTTTTCAATAATTTAAGCAGTTGAAGTTTGTGGAAATAATATTTTGGTAATTTTAGGTTAAAAACATTATTTGTTTTAAGAGTTAGACAACCAATGCAAGATTATTTTTGTAGGTTTATTATAAATTCGATCTAACAGTTCCATTCTAAACATTTTAATTCGTCAAATTTCGACGGGTTCCAACTCGTATGAGTAATGAATAAAACAAGTTGATATGTAAGACATGATAATATTTAAACTAGTGAAATAAATAGACATGATTGTTAAATAGGATGTAACTGGCAATATTCCAGACGAATCACACATTTCATTAATATATCTGACATCAAGAACCATCTTCTGCTAAAAAACTGAGCATCTAGAAGAAATTTTACTTTCAAAAGTGGGTAACATACATACCAAAAACTTCCACTAAAATGTTTACTTTATCTGTTTCAACAAATTTTAATTCACCTGCTCTTTTTACATATTTTATTGTTCTGTATGAATAGAACAAATTGATAATTTAATTGCAAAATAGTACCTGTAGTGCATATAGCACCTGTAAAAGAAGCACCAAAATAACACCTGTTAGTGCCTAAGTCATAAAAAAGGAAAAATACCAAAAAAAAAAAAAAAAAACATGAATAAACCTACCTTTAGGTGAATATCCATTGTTTAATTGAGGCTGTAGAGTGGAAACCAATAAGTCTGGTTGCGAACCAGTCATAGTGGTTGAATCAGTTAGATCCTTTGAAGAGGAAGACGTAGACATCTGTTTGACCATTTCAGTAGATGAAGGCAATTCACGGAATGATGACATCAGATGAGGAGTTATGTCAGCTTCAGACGTCACTATACTATCCTCATCTTTTGAAATGGTGCTTCTACCACTATTCCACGTTTCAGTATTGAAAAAAGGGAAAAATCTACTGTGATAGTCAGTTGGCATATCAGAAAACTGAAGCACAGAAGATGGAGTTACGAGATCTTTTTCATAAAAATTGTAATCAGAAAATTCAGGAGTAAAAATTTCAGGCGATTTCAAATCAGGAGAAATGAGGTTAATATCAGTAGAATCGGTAGGAATGAGAGTTGTAACACTAACAGCTTCAAACATTTTAGATATTAGAGTCATGGGTGTAGATTTTTCATCGGATGCATTTATTTTTTCAGTGGTGGTTACTGGCGTTGTGGACGATACTTTTAAAACAGTCCTATCATTTCTGAAATCAGAGGTTAAAATGGCGCTGTGTTTTGTTGGTTTTGCTTTTTCAGTTTTATTTACAGGAGTGTTGTTAGGACTATCGGCTTTATTAATTGCAGAGCCTTCAACCGGAATTAAGTTTTCTGATGTCTGGACTGTTGTAGAAGTTTCTGTAGTAGTGACCACTGAAGTATCCGAATCCGTAGTTGTTTTAAAAGGTGTAAAAATGATCGAAGACAATTGAGCATGATTATCTTGTTGTCTCATAGGCTTCCACAATGGAGTTGAAACACTCCAGGGAGTGAAAAAACTAGAAGTTAAAAAAGATACTTTCTCGTTCGCTCTCGGTGAAACCACGTATTCGTCATCGACATTCAAAGTTGTTTTACATTTAGAATTTATATCTGTACAATTAGTGTCAGAGAAAGGATCTAAAATGTCTTCTGAGGAAACAGAATCAGGTACAGAAGTTTTATTTGTTAAACTAGGATTTAATTCAGTAGAAGATTCCTTTTCATCATCAACATAAGCAACGGATGACGTCTCAAGTTTAGAACTCGATTTATAAAAATTTGTGTTTTCATCCAATCCTTCACGATCCACACTGTTTTCTGGACTAGCATCATTTTTGCGAACATCTTCTCGTAGATCGTCATATTCTGTATTATTTGTGTCTTTCTTTGACTGATTTGATTCCGAGAGGTCAATATCACCGTCTGTGAAACCATTATCACTAGATGGTTCCTCAGTTGTCACACTATCCTCAACCGGTGGCAATGTACTTTTAAAAGATAAATTTCCAAAAACAATGTTGAATTTCTTTTCCTCCTCTTCCGCATGGCTGCCAGCTGCCCTATGTGTTTCTGGAAAATCAGAAAAAATATATATTGCAATTAAAAGTGTATTTTAAATAAATCAATTAGAACTAACTGAAAAATTTTCTTTTATGTATATTCATAGATTTTAGAAATAAATACCATAACGATAAATTTTATAGAAGAAAATCTGTCAAAATGGAACCTGTTTGTAACTTAATCCTGTCTTAAACGAGAACATTTATGGTACTGACGTAAGGAATAAAAAAGAAATTATATCTGCTAAGACGGAAAATTGTCTAAAACAGAATTTTTTCTCGCTTTTTAGAGATTTCCTTTTCTCAGGTTTTATTGTATTTGATATCTTTTGAACTCTAATGGAATAGAAAGTTCTAATCAATTTTTTAAATACATTAAAAAAAAAAAAAAGAATTTTTTCAGCGTTCTTTCAACTATTAAAAGAAGATGTCGATATAAAAAGAAAATAATTATAAATATCGTGTTTTATATGTATATATATTATGCATATAATGAGACATTTGTTGAGGGGAGGAGATATTTAAAATTTATTTACTACTTTCACGAAATCCTTCAGATATCACGAAATTTATATATATATATACTGTAAGACAAAACGAAGAAAATCACAGCAAAATTTTCTGGCAATTTGAGTATTAGCATTTTTAGCTGTAAGAATCTGTTTTATTACAGACTTTTTTTGCCGTAAAGATGTGAAGAAAAAAAAGAGTTTTAAGAATATTTTACTGTTAAACTGGCAACAAAAATTGCTAATATCCAAACTGCTAGTAGATTTTGCTGTGATTTCTCCTTTTTTTTAGTGTATACAAAGTATTCTATGTCCTAATTTGGGTTACAAGCTACCTAACTTTTGCCCAATGACAGTTTTAATGAGAATTGTTCATTCATTTCTAGTGATTCATAAATAAACATCTAAATATACCGGGTGTCCTAAAAAGGACTTGCTGATTTTAAAAATCAATAATTTGCAAACGGTGACAGATATTTAAAAAATTTTTGCAGGAGGATTATGCATAAGGTCAAAAGTTTTTTTACAGTGATTTTCGATTTTAGTTGGAATTACAAACAATAGATGGCGCTGTAAGCAATAGGCGCTAAATACAAGCTCGATTTTTTGGCCAATCTCTTCTTCCATGCGTAAAAAGGAGATTAAAATGTGTTGAGTGGGTCCGGAAGGATCAAAAATCAAGCCTGAAATTAACGTCTATTGATCGCAGCGCCATCTATTGTTTCTAATTCGAACTAAAATCGAAAATCATTGTAAAAACTTTTGACCTCATGCACAACCTTCCTGCAAGAATATTTTAAATATCTGTCACCGTTTTTAGGGTTTCGTTCATCTCACGAAACCCTATTCGTCTCGCTCCTCTGTCTGTCTGTCTGTCCGTCACAGATCCCGTTCTCAGAAACTATACATGTTAGAGACTTGAAATTTTGGGTACTTATAGCTGAACACCTCACATCAAACAACAAATCATAAAATTTTGAAAAAGTTGGTAATTAACCGAATTACGGGCTAATTAACTTCTAAAATTAACCAATCCACATTTTTAACGCAAATTCAAACGGACTTTCTCGAAATCATCCGTGTTTCTCCTAAGGGTTGCCAGTAAAATCAGCGGAATGCACGGTTACCACGGAGGAAATTAAGCCGAAAAATGAAGTGGAGATTTTAAAGCGAAATCGTATATCAGAAAATATTGGTCCGAGAAATTTGTAAATGGAATAGACAGACGCAGAAAAAAATCTACTTTCATTTGGTATAAAGTTCACATTTCTGCGATGTGTATAAGTTAAAAAATCCACTAAAAATCGATCGATAAAAATTTAATTTCTTTAATTGGAAAGTAGAGATGGGCAACATCGTTCCTTTTAAGGAATCGTTCCAGCCGGAATCGTTCACCGAAAGGAACGAGTTCATTGGAGTCGTTCCTTTCGGAATCGTTCCGAAAAAAAGGAACGAATCCGAGGAAAAGGAACGATTCCGAGAAAAAAGGAACAATTCCGAGAAAAAAAGAACGATTCCGAGAAAAAAAGAACGATTTTGAAAAATAAAGGATTCCAACGGGAAAAAAACACTTCCGAGATAAAGAGAACCACATGCAATCCATAATATTTTTTACTAATTTATTTTCTTATGTACCCATCCATTTTCTTACGCATCCAGTCGCCTTAATATTGTAATGTTTTGGACAGATGATTTTGTTTTTAAGAATTTATTTCATTGATCAGTGTGTGCAATTAATTTGCAGTTATTTCTAACTCTATGATTTATGGCATAAAGCATAATTCCTCTTGGAAATTTAAGGGCGGTGCAAAGTCTATTCGATTTTCAGTGTAATCATTGGTTTCTCTTGAAATATGTCGTCAAATGACCATCCATTTATATTATTATTTTATACAGTGTGTCTTTACTCTCAAAGATGTTCAGTGGCTAAGTCCTAAACCGTTAGTCATAGACCTATAGTTCCAATTGTGTGTTGTTGTGTGTTAAAACAAAAATGTTTTAAATAAGGTAAAAAATTATTCTGAAAGTCGTTTGGATCAATAAAAATATTTGTAAAAAAGTTACGAAATTTAATTTTTTATACGGTCCCCCGCCCTATAAGAGATATTTAGTAAAAATTTCTTGTTCTCTTAAAAGAAAGACAAAAGAAGTCCCATTCATCTAACACTAAAATTCATGAAGTTATACGAAACTTTGAAATGCAAGACTTATGCCACTTTTCTGCATCCGAATACACATGAGTTTAGCCATGCTTCTAGGGGTCGTAAACAAAGTGCTTAAAGTATTTGAAGGATTTATTTCATGTGTAGCTGCGCTTTGAAAGAAATCGTATTGCGACAGATTTTTGTAAGGATTTGAAGCTGTTTCTTTTCATAATTTTTTTAACAAAAATTATGCTATTTTTATAAGCTTTTATTTAACCTATTAACCGCCAAAACTATAAGTAGGAATTTTCAAATTTCTTGTTGAGAGTCGCTTGTCACCACAAATTCAGAAAGGTAATTTCCGCTTTATTAAAATATCGAAATTTTTGCCAATAAATAAGGCAATTTTTTTAATTGTAAAATAGTGGTGACAAAGTAATTAATGTAATCATGAGCAATTATTTTGACCGTTGCGTAAACGCAACACCAGCCGGTAACGGGTTAACTTGAAACGATCGTATGTATGTCTTTCCAGTTCAAAATTTGTACTCGAAATTCAACTCACTTTAAAATATGCGATCGAGGTTAAATTTTACATATTGACGTAAATCAGATGACAATGTAATATTATTATGATTTTCAGTGCTTACCATTATGTACTTATTTTACAGGGTAACACAAAAAATTTCGGAGAGATTACTGCCAACAAGTTTACTAAAAAGTTTTAGATTAGATAACACAAGACTGCGATGGTTGTGTTTTTTTATTTTTAAAATTATGTATTTTTAAAATTATGATTTTTATGTATTTTTTAGCGTTGAATCCGAAAATTATCTTCATTTTTAACCATCATGTCAGAATTTTTCGCAAATAGTAAATTTCAAAATAGTAAATTTCAAAATTGAAAAAAATAGCTAATACTATAAAATAGAGTCGATGGTTGTGTTTTTTAACTTTTACGATTGATTTGTATGTGCTTTTTAGCACTGAATGTAAAAATTACCTTCATATTTAACCATCATGTTAGACTTTTTTGTAAATGGTAAATTTCAAAGTTATAAAAATAGCGAAAATCTGATACTATAAAAAGGATGTAAAACTTCTTTTATTCAATTTAATTTTATTTAATTCAAGAATTTATTCAATTTTTGGCTTATACTGGAATTCTTACAGCTAAACAGCTCGGGGATCCGATGATGTGGGAAGGGAAGAGGTTCAATTAAAACTTTGAACTTTTAAACTTTGAAATTTACAGTTTGTGAAAAATCCTGACGTGATGGTTAAAAATGAAGGTCATTTTCGGATTCAATAGTAAAAAATACATAAAAATCAATTATCAAAAGTTAAAGAAATAACAATCACGTCTATTTTATACTATCAGAATCAGATTTCCGAAAATTTTTCTCTTTTTAGCTTTCAAATTTACGATTTACAAAAATCTGTACTTTGTGATAAAAAATGAAGGCCATTTTTGTATTCAGTGTGTAAAGAATCGAGGCTGTTGCTTTTCGACATTTTATTTAACGAAAATTCTATTATTTTTTTCCCGTTATATGTTTAGTACAAGCTGTATATTTTGCATTAATATTTCAGAATGATTATAGATTTCAAATTTATAATGCAATGTTAATTTTACTATCAAATATTTTTTTTATATATCTGAAGATTATTTATATTTCTAGTAAATTTGTAAATGACCCCTATTTCGCAGCAAAAAATATGCTCCAAGTTTAAACAGCCATTACTTCGGTCAGTTTTAGTCGTAGAATAATAGGACTTTTATTTGTCTTACTTATAAGTGTAATAGGAAAGTTTTACTAACTATAACTTGAAGGACCGGGGGATCGTATAAAAAATTAAATTTCATAATTTTTCAAGAAATGATTCTATTGACCCAAATCACTTTTTAAATACTTCTTTACCCCCATTTAAAACATTTTTGTAATTGGAACTATATGGCTATGACTAACGTTTTAGGAATTAGCTATTGGACATTGTTGAGAGTGGACATCCTGCATAGGAAATTTTATTATTGCTCTGATATTTGTCACCAGGGTCTAGGAATTTTTAGTCTCATAGATTCCTCTTCAAAATCTACCTCTAGGTAATCTTAATTTCATTTTTCATTTGGATGGCCCTACTGGTTTGGATATTTAACTAGTTAAAGTAGATTACATTTTTGTTACAGTGTCCGTACTTTCAATAACTTTATCCCCTTTATCGTCTTTCTCCTCAGCTCCCTAACTTTACGCACACAGGATATTTCGCATAATTCATCAACATTATTATCACCGCCTTCAGGATCTGGTTCAGAAGTGAAACACCCTATTCTATAGCAATCATCTTGTAGTGCAATTCAGTGATATATATCAATTTTAATGCATTTGAAATAGCTTAATGTCATTAAAATGCGCTGCAAAGGATTTTTTCCCGTTGACCATAATGTAACGAAATACTTTTGAGTGCCCCTGTAAATAAACTATTAATGATACACTCTTCATATTGAATACCAAACATCCCATGGTAAACATCATTAACATATATCAACTGCATGGGAATCCGAGTATATTTACTGGAGTTAGGTATATCACACACTGAGACCACAGAACGACACAAAGCGCAACATGAAGTGCAAAAACCGGTCGAAACAAAGAACGAAGTTGTTGCAAACTTGTTTTAAACCAGTTTTTCTGGCGAATTCAAGCGACATGTCTTATGAGTCGCCTTAGTGTGTGACTTGCCTTAGAGCGTGAACAGACGGTCTGAGGGACAGACAAACCGCATTCATAAACACTAACTTTATTGGAAAGAGTTAAAAAGTAAAGCACGTTTTTGCACATTGTCTTTCCTGAGTGACTTATGTATGTCTTGTATTTTACCCTAACATCGCTATTTGTGAACTGCTGTTAACTACGTAGAATTTCAATAAACTTACAACTCTTTTTGAATCTCCAATTTCACGAGAACCTACAGGAATTTCTCTAATTTCACACCCTCATCCGCCGTCACCCTCTCTCCACTTATACCATACAGAACCTCAGTTCGGTGTGAGTGAATTGCGATGCTAATATGTTTGTTTGGATTGGGATCTTTGGAGCTTCATAACTCATGAAGTCATTGAACACTTGTGTTACACGAAAGGGTAGAAGTTCCTTCAGATGATTTGTAAACAGATTCATTAGCAGCATGGCTATGGCTAGTGATATTTATAAGATAATATTATATATATTAATATTATAATATATATATATATATATAGTAATATATATGATTTTATTCATATATAGTACATACTATCTCCGCCAAAAGATATAGTGATTCACTAAACTTCAAAGTTCTATTTCTTTAAATTTGAAATTTGCAAACATTTTAACTGAAAAACGGTTTATTGGTTTAATTAAATTAAACAAATTAAAAGTATGTCCATTATTATTACAGAGTGTAGTACTATATAAAGAACTATCCTTTTGACGATGTTTCGGCCGTTGAATGAAAGATATCTGTTGTAAACGTGTTATAGATAATACCAACCTTAATTTTTTGAGAATTTGACTATTTTTTATTCGGAGTTAAACTTTTTTATTGTCAAAACTATTTAAAATAGATAAAACATTTTGTTAAATTCGAACTTTTCAGAAAACTTTATGTAATTTAAGAAAATAAATAAATAAATTTTCTAAGTGAAAAGAATAGCAATAAGAAAGGAAAATACATAAAATTTAGTATCTTATTTTCAGTAAGTTTTACTTCAATAAAAACGGAAGTTTGGTATTAGGCTTGAAACATTAAATTTAGTTTAGCATGAAGGGAGCCTTGATTTGATCGAAACTAAACTCAGATATGTATTATCCATCACCACAGTAACAGGCATTAATCGTGGCAATGATTTCGGGATTTACGAGTATCGGGGTTACGGGATTTACGATCAAGAAATCTGAATTATTATAAGAAATTATTACGATAAACAATTTTTTTTCTTTTATTTTACGATGAATTAAAACAAAGTCACAGTTATTTAAATTCTAATTATTTAGCAAGAAATAGAAGTAAAATAACAATTGAAAAAACTGTACAAAATCACAACGTGCATTCTTTGGAAACCAATAATTAAATTCGTATATTGTAAAACTTTTTAAATGCAATATTAACCTTCCGCATACCAGACCGGTGCAACAGACCCGATAGCTACATTCAAATTGATTTTTCACATTAAAAAAAATGAAAATTTTGTAAATATGTGACTTTTTCTGGAATGTTCTACTCAAAAGAATAGAACATACCAGAAAAAACCCATATTTACAGAAATTTCAGTTTTTAAAATAAATTAGAAATATCATTATAAATGTACCTGTCGGGGCCATTGAACCCCTCTGGTAGGCGGAGGGTTAACATAATCTATTAAACCAAAACAAGCATAAAATATGCAGCTTTATATATATATATATATATATATATGTCGCAGTGTTGGAGAAAGTCCAATAATCTATATGTAGCACGTGATTTTTCTTTCCCGTTTTTATACTCAAAACGGCCATTAAGAGAGCGAACCGCGGTTAAATTATTTCAATCCCACCCACCACTGTTACTGTTATCTTATTATTATTATTAGACATTATGCTTTTTGAAATATTCATTATCTTAAGAAAGAAAGAAACGTTTTACAAAAATTCCTTGTTCTAACAGATTTTACTCTATGTAATAAACCTCAATGTAAGTTGATTAAAACAACAATCTTAGGGAGTTTCGAGATTTTTTTAATCATCTTCTTCAGGAGAGAAAAACAAGACGCCAAACTGTGGAAATAAAATGGTACTCGAGCGCTCGTAGCTGGTCATATATTTATTTTGACAAAGAGGATTCTCAAATTGAAATTGTCTTTGAGGAAAAAACATGAAATAGTGAAATATGCATGAAAGTGCGTAACTCTACAATTATTAAAATAATTGAAAATCAGTTATTATTATCCTATTAAAATACAATTTTTATGGCCTAGTGATATATTTCTTACATTATTCAAAACTGTTTCTAGTCAGATTTAAAAAAATATTTTTCACTAGTAATTAAACAAGCATTTTCTTTGTTTTTCTTAAGGCTGTTCTTAAGTGATCTGCTCAACAAGCGTAAAACGTTTTGACACATTTGCAAATTCATTTTTTAACGGAAAGATATAAAATTGGAATGTTTGACCATGGAAGCGATTTGGAATCGAACTGTGTTTTCCATCTTTTGATCAGTAAATTACCTATTGAGTTATAATCGATTTTGATCACGTGACAAACATGTTTTTCACTCATTTTAGAGAAATGATGCCTCTTTCGCGCGGAAATTCGGTTCAAAACGCCCACTTTGACACTATTTTCTGAAAGGCCTATTGCGTTTGCAAAAAAAAAAAAAAAAAAAAAAAAACGGAAAAAACAGCTCGATTACATAGTTTCTGAACAACAACACCTGCTCGTTTCATGCATTTCCGAATAAAAATAAATTAAAACTTTGTCACAAATTTATCCTTTTGGATTTGAGAACAGCTTTAAGAATTCATTTAGAAAAAATTCATTTCGTATGATACATTTACCAATTAGAAAATGTATTAGTGTATTAAAGTACACATGGTGTTCCATTACCCTCGGGGTCAAGGTACTCAATCGGTAAAGCACGTAAAGTTTCTGGGTTCGAATCCCAACTCGGGCACTTTTTCACTCAGGTGTAAAAAATCCAATTCGTATAAAATATTTTTTTTTTATTTCTTTCAGATTAATTTAGCACAAGAAGATGAAATAGTAATGTTTATTAAACGGACTACTTCGCCTCGCACTTAAATTTCTTTTTTCTTTCATTCTTTACTTTACTTTTTTTTTTTTTTTTTTTTTTTTTGAGGAGGGGCACACACATTAGAAGGATATTTTGGCAATAAAGTCAGCTTTAATAGAATCAAAATCTGTTATTTTGAAATAAAATAGCGTATTTTAATTTATTAAAACTGTCTAGTCTACAAGAAAAGAACCAATTCCCAAGGAATCGGTCCTTTTCGGAACGGTTCCTCGGATTCGGTCCTTTTTGGAACGGTTCCTCGGATTCGGTCCTTTTTGGAACGATTCCGAAATGGACCGACTCCGAGGAATCGGTCCTTTTCGGAACGACTCCAGGAATCGGTCCTTTTCGGAGTCGGTACATTTTGGACCGATTCCGAAGAATCGTTCCGAAAAGGACCGAATCCGAGGAACCGTTCCGAAAAGGACCGAATCCGAGGAACCGTTCAAAAAGGACCGAATCCGAGGAACCGTTCCGAAAAGGACCGAATCCGAGGAACGGTTCCGAAAAGGACTGATTCCGAGGAGTCGTTCCTTTTCGGAATCGTTCCGAAAAGGACCGATTCCTTTTTACAGAATGGAATCGTTCCTTCAGTTTCACTGCCGGAATCGTTCCTTTGGAGTCGTTCCTCAACAAATGACACATCTCTATTGGAAAGACAAGGAAATAAAAAGATTTCAATTCGGCGGGAAAGCAGGTAGACATGACGACGCTGCGGTTTTCCATAATAGCATATTTTAATACGAAATTTTAACTTTTTAAATATTAAATTTTTTGATTAAATTTTTTGGCATCCCGATGTCAAATTTCTCGCTGATTTCATTGATATCCATATATAAGTCCTATCTTAATTACAAGCTGAAATATTAATTATTATTTAATTAATCGGTTTATTCCTATCAAATGCGTCGATTAAAATGAAGAGACGCGCTTATTTAACCACGAATTAACTTAAATTAGGAAATCTAATAATTTGCCTGGGCTTTTTGAACAGCGATATGAGATAAGTATAACTCATTCATCATCAGAAAGTTTACTTCATACCACTATTTTCTAATAGTAATTTCAGGAAATATTTTGAATTATTGGTTAAGACCGCCACTCAGTCTGTTTGAAACTTTAAGATAGTTTATAACACATAGAAAAAAAGTGTAAAAAAGAATGGAGTGTGATATTTCGAGGAGGGGGGGGGGGGGAGCTAGAATTATTTTTAAAATCTTAGCGTTTGTTACCGCAGCAAATATTTTAAATTCTTGTTTAAGACCGCCACCATCCCGACACATCTATCTACGGAAAGATTGCGTAAAGGAGTTTCGTTCAGATATGCTTTTGTTAAGAATAGAGTGCATTCCCTGGTGGTGGAATGTGGAACTAACATAACGCGATTTTGTTAAAATTAGGAAGTCTAACAAGTCGATCTGTTTGAAACTTTAAGATATTTTATAACACATAAGTGTAAGAAAGAATGACACGCGAAATTCCGGGGAGAGGGGGGGGGGGCGCTAGATTTCTATTTAAAAAATTAGCGTTTCTGACCGCTTTAGGTGACTTTTTGAGGGAGTCCTGAGATATATGCTACTTATTTAATATAAAATTGTCTAAAGTTTAGTTACCACTATTTCCTAATAGTAATTTCAGCAAATATCTTAATTTCTTATTAAGACCGCCACCACCTCGAGTAACATATCTACTTATAGGTTGTTTAACGGAGTTTCCTTCCGATACAGTTTTGTTAAGAATAGAGTGCGCTCCCTGGTGGTGGAATGTGGAACTAACACTTTTGTTAAAATTAGGAAATATAACAAGGCGATCTGTTTGAAATTTTACGATAGTTTATAACACATTAGAAAAAGTTTATAAAAAATGGCGCGTGAAATTTCGGGAAGGTGGGGAGAGGGGGAGGGGCAAAATATTTCTTTTTTGTTTCATACCGTTTCAGGTGCGTTTTTTGATGGAGTCCTCGGATACATACTACTTATACTTATTAAATATAAATATGTCAAAAGTTAAATTACCACTATTTCCGAATAGTAATTTCAACAATTATCTTAAATTCTTGCTGAAGACCGCCACCCCCTCGAGTAACATATCTACTAATGGGTTGTGTAAAGGAGTTTCGTTCAGATACGCTTTTGTTAAGAATACAGTGCGCTCCCTGGTGGTGGAATGTGGAATTAACAGACCGCGATTTCTTTTAAAGTAGGAAATCTAACAATTCAATCTGTTTTAAACTTTAAGATACTTTATAACACACGATAATAAATTATAAAGAAGAAGGGCGCGTCGCATTTCGAGGAGGGGGGGGGGGTTGAGGGAGGTGCGCGAACAAAATTAGGAAATATAACTGGACGATCTGTTTGAAACTTTAATATGGCTTATAAAACATAACATAAATTTTTAAAATCAGGCCGCGTCAAAAATCATGGTGACCATCTGCCCACTCCCCCCCAAGGGGGCACTTTTCTAAATTTGGCAGATACCCGTCATGTGATATATCGTAGCATTTAGGGGGGGGGGGCGAACAAAATTAGGAAATATAACAAGGCGAATATGTTTGAAACTTTAACATAGTTTAAGATGTGTTTGCCAAAATTTAGAAGGTATTCCATGGCGATAAATGTACTGGACGTTTTGAAAGAAAGTGTTTTGAAAGGAATATTAAACGAAACCCTTTGTGCGATGTATGATCACACTTACCCACTTGTTTTTATGAGTTGCTCCATAGAGTTGATTATCAAATCATGAAAATATTTCATTCAACGGCTCATATTTCATCAAATATTTAATATATTTACATTCCAATTACACCATATTATTTCTACTACATTTTGTCATTTTTTTTAAACTGGCGTTAAATTTGGTAAAAAACCCTGCATGATGGATGCATATTTTAGTGGCCTTCATAAATGAATATCAGTTTTACTATGTTTGCAAGAGTGTAACACCATTAAAAATCATTTTAAACGATTTGTAAACGCATGTTGCGTGCACAAAAAAAAGGCACAAAATTTTTGAACTTAAAAAAAAATTTATATATCTCCATGAATATACGTTCTATTCTTCGATAAATTAATACATATACTGTACAATATCCATATATTCGTAAGCTATAGCGATAGATCATTTCGTGCATTTTATTTTACAGGGTGATTCCAAACATTATTCTTTTTCTTTATTGGCCCCTTAATTGTCCTTCTGATCAAACCGCCGTTGATAAATATGAAGTCGAACATATTCTTCATAATCCTGAAGTTACAGAAAAATCCGACAAATATATCTTTAAATATTCGACAAAATGTCTTACAATTGAAAATGTCCGATCATTAATGGCCATATAGTGTAATAGAGAGAAGGTTCTCATTGCTGATCGCCATCGCGACGAAATATTTCATTTGTAAGGTGTGTCCCACCGAAATAAAGCCACCGTAATTCTGTGCTGTAATTGGACACGAAACAAATCAATAAGAACGAAACAAATTTATTAAAAAAGTCTATATACAAATACATATTTACAAGGAGTAATTCACTCCCTTCCTTACTTGGGCAGGAAAAAAAGGAATTTATAAAAAAAAGAGGGGGGTAAAAGTGTCCCGCCGAAATAAAGCCACTACTGTTAATAGACAATATATACGCCATGGTTATATATGACTTGGAATATACGATGTGGCATACTATTTACTAATCCTTGGACGACAGTAACATCAATATTCTCACACGCTTCAAAGATGACGACCCTCAATTTTGCCACAGTCTGAAACTGTCTGTCATTGGCATATACAGACTTACTGAGGATACCTCAAACACTTTCTTGTGGATTGAGATCAAGGAAAAGGGGCAGGACATTCCATGACATGCACCAGATTATCCAAAAAACCATTCCCAGGAGGATTTTGCAACATGAATGGAGGTCTTAAATGCAACTTAGTCCACTAATTGCCTTTGCAAATGAGAATAAATTGTTTTCTAGCATTTCTTGGTAATCAGTAGCCTTCATGCGGTCTGAGGGAAAAGCCAGGTTATGCTTACCTCCATAGCCAAGGCCTCCCCGCACCATTAATGAGCCTCCACCTTGCTATCGTTTGGAGAAAATTTCCTCTTTTTTCCTCATGTCACACCAATAGAAAGCAAGGCCGCCTGGCCCATCCAAATTAATTTTTTTTCTCGTCTGAGACTATAACACTGGTCCTTCCAGATTTGATGATATTTGGCCCAATCGACTCTCCTTTGCATGTGGATAGCTTTCAACATGGGCGACTGTTTCCTTTTCTTATATCGCAAGATGCTTGTACATTTTTCAATTCGTGACAGGGATGATTTTGTCAGAGGGATGTTATCCTCTTTAGCCAACTGATAGGAACCAACTCAGGGAAATATCACCTCGTGAAAGATGACACAAGGCGTCTCTTTCCTGCCTGGAAGTCATTTTTCTGCATGTACGCCTCCTTTTTTTATACCCTTACGCACTACCCTGATTTACAAAATTGTCTATTATGGTTTTAGATAATTTAATTTGCTTAAATATTGGTCTTTGTGAAAGATCTTGTTCCTTAAAAGCTGTTATTTGTCCTTTCTCGAACTTTGATAGCTGGATTTTCCTTCCCGTTGCAATACTGCAAAAGAAGCTGAAAATACAACCTTCTAAAGTCTGCACAAAGGTCGACTGGCACAGAACAAGTATTTGACAAGTTCCTGACGTCATAAACCTGCTGAACTGCAGCAGCTCGAATGTCGGTGGTTACCAATAAATACTAATATTGGCAGTGGCTTTATTTCGGCGGGACACTTTTCCCCCTCTTTTTTTACACTTTCATCTTTTGCTCCTGCCCTAGTGGGGCAGGGAATGAGTTACTCCTTGTAAATATGTATTTGTATATAGACTTTCTTAATATATTTGTTTCGTTCTTATTTGTTTGTTTCGTGTCCAGTTACGGCACAAAATTACGGTGGCTTTATTTCGTTGGGACACACCTTATATAGAGAGGAAATTCAGGTATGGTCGGGCAATACAGAACATTACAATATCTGGCCTTTTTTCGAGATAAGTTTTATGAAATTCTTATTAATTGTAAGAACTCTTCGTCAGTGTAGTTAACCAAGTTCAATATTAAGTTGAACAGTTAAATTTATTGCTGTGCTAGTCAGTTTACCTGTATTCTAACTTACTGACGACTATTTTTTTTCAGATGGCGTGTCGGTAATATGGAATATCAAATAGATAACTGTTTCAAGACGAGTCGAGTGAAGATGAACAATCATTCCACTCCGACATATCATCCGAGATGGGCTTTTTACCAGGTTGTACACCAGATGAAGAAGACGCAGTGTGTCTGTTTTGCAATAGAAAATATTCAGAGGATGGAAGATGGGAGGAGTGGATAAAATGCCTAATGTGTGCGACGTGGGCCCATGTGGGGCTGAAACAGCAGACTAAATTTGTGACTTTTGTAAAAATTAAAAGAATTTTTCAAAGAATCTGATCATTTGTAGATGATCTGTTACTGTCTACTTATTAAATAATCTTGGTTATTCTTGTAAATCATGGTTTTTCTTGCAATTTTAATATGCTTTATAACCCTATTCCATATTACTTGACTAGTTCGTATTACACAAAATGTGTAATTTTTTTTTCTTTTTTTTTTAAGGGGTGTTAGGACTTTTAAAGCTTTAAAATTTTCGAAATTTTTATTTTCTTAGATGTTAAACTCCTATCTTTTCTGAACATTTTGACATAATTGTTTCCTTGAAATTCCCATTAGAGCTGGAGTTATGGTTTTTAGAATTATACTCGGAAATAGTTGAAGCGGCGTTTCCGAAACTTTGAAGTCCTTTTCCTCTAAATGACGGTTTTGGGCATAACGCGCACGATATCTCAAAAACTTCTGAATATTTTTTCATGAAATTTCCAAAACATATGTTTCATGTTAATCTGCTTAAACTGAACCTAAAATTTCCTTTTAATTGTTTAAAAAATATATTTTTTAGTTGATTATATTGTTGAAATTTTCAAAATTTTGCATTAACTAAATACAACTTTGTATTAAAAATATAAAAATGCTTTAAATACAAATTTATTTAGATTCAGAGTAATTATTACAATCTGAAGTATAAGTAGGCACCATTCTAGTTGCAAAAATTATTTTGTAATCCTTCGCGCAATCTGTTATGCGGATTTTCTGCTCGCCAAATGTCTGACAGTTTGGAGCCCCCTGTAAATGCTGATTCTGCATCTTGCAATTTTGTAATATTTGTAATGAAAGAACATATCATATCTTTCATCCCAATTAAAATTGTGTCTTAAAATCAAATACATTTTAAGCTATTAAATGTTAAAAATGGTCTGGTTTTTTTTTTCATTTTTTCCAATTTTATGAGTTCTGAGACCCCTTAAATCTAAATATTGATATGCATTTTTTTTTTCACTTTAAATGTATTAAAATTTTGTTAAGAAATAGTCAAAGTTTGTACTTTACTAGCTTTTAATGTATCTCATTTTTTTTTCTTTTTTTTTTTATGTTAACTTAGAAATGAAAATGTAAATGGTATTCCATGGTACCCGAACTTCCTCTATATTAATAGTGAATTATTTTTAAAACAAAGTGACATACTTGTATAAATAAACATTTAATTATTAAGATACTCTCTGATGATGAGCCTGGGAAGGTTTGAAAGCACTAAGAAGTTTTAAATAAAATGTATATTTTAAACTTGTAACATCTTTTTCATTACATTGGTCCCCTTTTAAGTAAGATTGTGACCTTTTTAATGTTCACATTATTTATTTTAATAATGAGAATTTAAACGACTCACCAATTCCAATGTGCCAAATAAAAGCTAGGAGGAGACATATAAAACTCGACACTCTAAAAGCTAAAATCATTCCTTCATTGAAGTATCACAATTTCGAGGCGACATCCTCACCGATGCCATGTTTGAATTTTCTGATTTAGAAACACCGGGAATTCTTAATCGTTCGTCGAATCTAAAAAAAAAAAAAAACGAGAATAAATAAGTAAATAAATAAACATTTGTAAAATTTTATTTTTAAAAAAAATGTAGTATATTGGTATTAAAATATAGTTATCTCATTCATTAAAATGAATGAGATAAAAATGCGATAAAGTAAAAGAATTTTTATAAACTGCAAATAATATTTATAAAAATTACATTATTTTTACAAATAACCCTAGTAATAAAATAGTAATGAACAAGCATTGTATTTATTGATTTTTGATTGAAAAGAGTCACAAAGGTAATGTTGATATCGCGTATACATTGTATACGCAAACATTGGCGTATACATTGCGTATACATGATGTAATTCGCATCCATCGAAGAATTCCATATTTATGATCCAGTCTTAAACAACATCTACAGAAAAGTATGTATAGGACGTCACTATTACAGAATAATACACAAATCCAGCAAAAAAGCGATGTCGTCAGTCGAAAAACTCGACAAAAAAAAAAAGATCTAATGATTCATACATTTGTAACCTCCAATGAAATTAAATATAGTTTGTAATAGCTGCATGTTTTATCAGAAATCAGAAATTTATATATTTTTTAACATAGCACGGATTTAAATTAAATTTTTTTCAGCTGTTATGGGAAAATGGCAACCAAAAGATATAATAGTATACTATTTTCCAACTATTTTTCCTTTACTTTCTACAGAAATGGAGTACCTTAGTTGCCAACATAAAAAAAAAAATCGTTAAAAACTACAAAAAAAATTAACATCTCAAAAATAAACTGAGATGCTACTTTCAAACAAATTGCATTTAAAAATACTTTTTTTACCCTATACGACAGTATAAAAACTGAAAATGTGCGATGCTTAGAAGTTTAAAAAATTGCAGTAGAGATTATCCCGTACAATGATAGATCTGCTTTTTTTACGGCTGGATTATAGTATAACGGAACGTTATTTTTTTAAAGATGACATTTTAACTTCTGGTCGAAAGAAATAGCAGCATATCGAGGTCTAAAAAGAAAATCATTAATGTCAAATTAGTTACATTTGTGACGATAGTCACTGTAAGGCCGCAAAGCTGCCATCTATCGCTATTTAACTCTTTATGTCCCAAATTATGAATTCATGAAAATTCCATCTTCTAAACATTTTACTTGAATTTTTGAAACTACATTAGAAGATTTACACAATCATTTAATAAATTTTAGAAGGATTTTGCCAATTAAAATTAATTAATTAAATTTGTATTTATAGGGATTTTGTGAAATATTTATAACTTCACTTAAATCTTTTATTTAAAATATATTTTTTAGCATTTTATAGAATTAGAAAATGTACAAATGTAACGCATTTACAATAGCAATATAGGAATAATTCCGCATTGAAACTTTTCACCCACAATCTTTTAACGTCAAGAAAGCTGAAGAGGTGCAAATAAAAAAGAAATCATCCTTTTAAAAATATTTTTGTTTTGTTCAACCAATAATGCTTTTGGGATAAGATAAAGTAAAGTATTTATAACTCATTCTAAACTGTATTACTACTAATCGATGTGTTAAATGAATTTTATAACAAGTTATTTTAATGGTACTTAAAAGTACCGTCGGGGCATAAAGAAGCTATCATGTGATAAAAATTACGCTAAAAATATTTTTCGGTGTTCTGTAATAGAATATCGTGCCATGTCTAACAGCTATTCTCTCTAACAGCATCCATTGGATATTTGTAATCCTATGGACTATATTTGACATTTGCAATCCCAGTTGCATTATATATTATAAACTGTGTTTGTCCCTGTACAAACTGCTGACACAACTGAAACGCCACTTGTTGGTGGCAAATGTAACTACCCAGGCTATAAAGTGTTCATTATTTAACCCATTTATGCTTGAATTTTTGTTTTCTCAAATTTATTGGTAAAATCACTTTAAAATGTTGGAAAATGAACTGGAAAAATACTGAAAAAAATTACGCTAAAATATCTTTGTATTTATTTGATAAAATGTAAAAGATATTTTAGCGATATTAAGTATGGGATATGTGGAAAAATGCATAACTATGTGTTTTGTCTAAATTTATATAAATTAAGCTTTTAAATTGTATATTATATACTATAATTAGTAGTTTTACGAACTATTAAAAAATATATTTGTTTCTTTACAGAGACTAATAACATTATAAGTACACTGTTAAAAATTTGCAGCATTCTGTCCAGTCATTTGATCGTTTTTGGCGAAAACGGTTACACAACCGTAATTTAACACTATTCTGACCATATTATTGGCCATTTTATGATCAGAATACAGTTAAATTACGGTTATAAAACCGTTTTTTTTTTTTAAAACGGTCGAATGACTGGACAGAATGCTACAAATTTTTAACAGTGTATAACTAATAATAATTTAAGAATAATCGTATTTGAGGCTAAAAAGCAATTTATTTCAAAATCATCTTAAAAAAGACTTTACATAAGTAACTGTCTCCCAAATGGCTAATAGAAATATATACCCATTTGCGCCTAGCGCCCTTTATTTTGTACGTTACAAACATGCATAAAAAATAGGCTTGAACATATAATTTCGCAATTTAAAAAAATGCGTATTTCGAAGAAGTCTACAAGCTAAGATTATGACTTATTTACTTGGATCCTTGATACAAAAAAAGCAAATAAGCTTACTTTTTACATTTCGCTATCTTGAAAAATGAAAAATTTTTATACACCGAAAAGAGGTCTTCATTTAAGCAAATAAATATCAAATTTATGCTGTGATCTCTCGGTAATAAAAAAAAAGACATTTATCGACAATTACTTCATGCATTTTTCATTTTGTAAAGAAGAAAAAAATTATAAAAAATTATTAAAATTCGAAACGTCCCAAAAATGGGACGCTAGGCATTAATGGGTTAAGGAAAACTTCACGTCTCTCTGTAAATTTTAATAAAAACCGCATCGTGCTACTGTCTATACTTTTTTAATTAATGAATTTTTATGTATTTTGTAACTTTTGGATGACCCAATATTTATAATTACAGTATAACCTTAACTTACTAAGTTTTTTTCGCAAACATACACTGTTAAAAATTTGCAGCATTCTGTCCACTCATTTGACCTTTTTTATCGAAAACGACTACACAACCGTAATTTAACATTATTCTGACCATATTATTGGCCATTTTATGGTCAGAATATGGTTATATTACGGCTATAAAACAGTTTTTTCAAAAAACGGTTGAATGACTAGACAGAATGCTGCAAATTTTTAACAGTGTATGATGGGTCATTTCGTATCACGTGTGGGACAGCTTTTCTACATATTTCTGCTGTTTTAACAATACTAATATATCCTCAAATTAAAACAACCATGCTGATATGAAAATCTGGAGTTTTTTTGTTATTTTTCACTTATAGTTTATGTTTTAATAACTTATAAGTCAATAGATATAGGTATTTATGTAAGTGTCGCGCACAGGATATTTTGTCAGTTTTTCATGGAATGGCCCTGAAACGGGCAGATTTGTTTATGTCTAGGATTTAAAATGTGGAGATTTTTATTATCTATTCTTTTTATTGTTTGTTTATTAATAAAAACGGGCAGCCCACTAAGGTCTAATTGTGGAAATGTTTTAACCCATTAAAGGGCCATTCCATATCACGTTGGAATAGCTTTTCTACATATAACTGCTCTTTTAACAATGCTATTGTATCCTCAAATTAAAACAACTATGCTAATATGAAAATATAGGTTTTTTGTTAATTTTTAATGTACAGTTTATATTTTCAGAACTTATAAGTTAATAAATATAGGTATTTATGTAAGCGTCACTTGCGGGACATTTTGTCCGTTTCTCATGCAATGGCCATATCAATTTATTATGTTATTTTTTAATGAAAATATCCTACATTATAACTAAATGCAGTGAAACTTCTTTTAGAGGCCACCCCTATTCAAGGGCCACCTCTATTAAGGGCCTATATTTTTAGAAGCGAAAATTTTCCCCATAGACATAATGTTAAATTTTCTCCTTTTAGAGGCCACACCTACCCCCCCCCCCCCCCATAAAGGCCATTTTTTCACATGTGCCTTAAATACTAAACAGGTGTATTAAATTCCTGAACCAAAAGATAAGAGTTCAGCAATCAGCACTTGCAACAAAGAAGGCAGGGCAGATGGGGAGGATTTAGTAACACTTTGAACGACCACAAACTCTTCCACAAGTGAGACAAACAAAAGTTCCTCACGCTTTGTTTGACCTTTCAACCTGTAAGGGATGGGTTGGAGGGGAAACTTGACCCTTTGTTGTGGGCACACAAAGATAACAGGCTATCTAGAAAAATTGACCCCACATTTACTAAAATTGTGAATGCGTATTAAAGGACAATTTTTACACCTGTCAGGAAGCACTTCCAGAAATAAATAAATTAATATATCATTCTAATGTATTAATAAATGATGTAAATTTAAGAATTTGTTCCATAAAGTAAAAGCATCATTAGAAACCAAAATTGTCTGTGAAAAAATGATGAAAAGTAAACAAACGTAAATAGAAAATTTTTCCAATCATGTATAGAGTTTGAAAATGTTAATAAACAGTTTTTTCACCTATATAGGTTTTGATTTCCTTATTTTAGTTGTTGTTTTTCTGTCACCCCTATTCAAGGGCCACCCCTCATAAGGACCAATTTTCAATGGAACGGCAGGTGGCCCTTACAGAGAGGTTTCAATGTACTTAAAATAAAAAATAAGGACTGCTAGCAACACCGTACGCCAACCTAAGATCATTTCATCAATGTTTAAAATTCTTTAATTGTTTTATTAGGCATTGACATACCAGAACTCTTCGTAATTCTTCTTCAGCCTCTTAACTAGAATCCGTTACGTGTTGAGCATTAAGTTATTGTATGCATTTTCTTCTTCTTCAAAGACCATTAAACAAGCCATTGTGATTCTAAAAGCCAGTTTTCTGAAGTCTAAATTACGAATTCCAGAGTATGAATGCGATCGCTTGTAAAGGTTGCACCGTGGTTCATGTAGCATGCAAAATCCTCGTTCGCAACATTGCCCGAGATGATAAGCAGGTTAAAGCTTGCATAAGTGCCAAATTTATAAGTATTTTGAGCAAAGAATTACAGATATTGCACAAGATACTGAGGTTACAATCTAATCAGTAATAATATGGTATCGGAGTAACAAAAAAGCTTTCACATTCTTTTTTTTTTTTTTTTTTTTCAACAAAACGTAATGCTTTTATAAATAGTATTAAGAGATCCAACTCCGGACAGAGGTAAAACTTTTTTTTTTAATTGAAAACTGTGATGGATTTTTTACATTTAGTATATTTTTTAGATTGCCCCACTAACATCACCAAAATGCATTTTTTATGTGAAAAATATCAATAATGTATTCAAACAAAGTTTAAAATTTTTTTTAAAAGCTACACTATCGTATCAGCCACATATCAAAAATTAGTAGCCGAAGAAATATCCAAAAATTTCGCCACTTCTAGCAGACTTTTTCATTTTATTAATTTCAAAGGTTTAAGCGAGTAGTTTGATTACATGCCTGTTAAATTTGTGTTTTATTTGTTAATAAAGTTTAATTTCGTTACGGAATATTAGACGAAAAGACATTCCTAACTGTTTAAGTGCAAACGGATTAATCTTTCACAACCAGGCTGCATGCACGATGGATAGAAAAAAAAAAAAAAAATCCTGCTTGAACAACCGAAAGAAGGAACGCCTCATCACCATTCATGGAGGTCCTTCTACCCCTTTCTCAAGTCAAAAGGTAACATTCTGATTGTTTTAAATTTTTCTCTTTTCCTACTTAGGTTTCTTTGTGTGCGTGAGAGCGAGAAACAAAGAAAAATAACTTATAACAACTGTAAAAGTTTGAAATGTATCGATTTCTGAGATGATGTTCTAATGACGATTGAAATGTATCGAAGGCCGTTAAAAGTGGGCTAAAAGTATACATTCAAAAAGAAAAATATTTTGTAGTATTTATTTTCAATAAATTTAAATACTTATAAATCCTATACAGTGCGAAGAAATATTAAGATCACTAACGAATTGGTGCACTTCTGAAGAAGAAGACACAATATGAAAATTTTTAGAGTGTATATTTATAATTGATCATAGAACGTTTTCTGTTACAATTGCTACATTAAAATTTCAGTTACATTTTATTAAAATCTTCTAATTCTTTTAAAACGTAAATAAGGTGACTGTTAAGAAATTATGAGACCACATGAGGAAATTAGCATATTATACGTCACATCAGAATCATTATAAAATGTACGCGTTTGTATATCATGAAAGTATTCACGAGAAACAAAGGTGCAGGTTTAGATAGTGTTATTTACGATATATTTGAAAATGCCGTGGGGTAAAGAGTTATCTGCGACCGAAGTAAGAAAAATTTAGTTTTATAAGGGTGCTGGTAAATCTGAACGAGAAATAGCTCGGTTCATGAAGCGTTCTAAAACTGCTATTCACAATGAAATAACTAGAAAAAAAGATTAAAATAAAATTAAACGATCTGGAAGGAAAAGGATTTTGACAGCACGGGATGATCAACAAATATTTCGATTATCAATTCAAAAAGGTCTTTCATCTCGGTAAATTTCTAACCCTTTCAGCAAAAAAAAAAAAAACCTCACACGTAACAGCTTGGAAGAGTCTGAAATCAAACAGTAATGCAAAAGGTATGAAACTGTTGAAAAAAAAACCGAGGTTAATGAAAGATCATAAAGAAGAAAGGCTGAAATGGGTTAAAAATGTCATGTCCTGGGACAAGAAATGGAAACAAGTGATATTTTCAGATGAAAAAAAAATAATCTTGACGGTCCGGATGGTTATAAACACTATTGGCATGATTTGAGGAAGGAACCGAAACAATGCTACAGTTGAGAAATGGGAGGAGGATCAGTAATGAATTGGAGAGCTTTTAGTCATGATGGATTATGCGATTTAACCCAAATTTCGGGACGTATGAACTCTGCGCAATATCAGGCTATGTTATATGATCATTTGACTATTTGGACCGTTTTTAGGTGTTGCTAACTGGATGTTTCAGCAGGACAATGCTTCTTGCCTGTGTCTAAATCCACCCAACAATGGTTTTAAAAAGAAAATAACTCATGTTTTGCCATAGCTAAGTCGAAGTCCAGACTTGAAACCAATGGAAAATCTTTGGGGTGTATTAAGCTGCAAAGTTTATGCTAATAATAAACAGTTTTTATTTGCCAATGAACTAGAAGTAGCCACTGTAAAAGAATGACACAATATTTCTGAATCTGTACTTAATCACCTGGTGCTTCTATAAAAAACAGAGTGTTTGAGATTATAAGAAAAAATGGAGGACTAATATCGTATTAATTTACATATTATTTTTGTTTTTAGACAAATGGTCTTACAATCTGTTAACAGTGTATTTTCCAATCATTGCTTATATTTTTGTTAACATACTTATTTATTGCATTATTCAAAATTATTGCAAACTAATTTTAATAAATATGTTTTATTTTGATCTCTCATGTGTCTCATGTGTAACTATAATTAGAACCTTTTATTTACTTCATAATTTTCAAAATCAAAGTGGTCTTATAATTTCTTAACGCACTATAAAAAAATTTCATTGCATTACAAAGAAGAAAATTAAAATAATTATAAAATTAAATAACGCAATTTTAGTTTAAGAAAAATTATAAATAAGCAAATTAAAGTATTTTGATAGGATGTTTTCGATTTTTAATTATTAAGAAAATATTCATTGAGCCGAGAAAAAGTACTTAATGAAATAATATCGAAGCGAAATCTTAAACATGTTTTTTAAGCTTTTTCCTTTTTCCTGCTATTTTTATGCTCTGCAACTATGGATGAGTTATTCGCTACATTTTTCTCTCAAAAAGGTCAACAAACCATGAAACAAAGGTGACTACATAATAGGTCATTTTGAAATTATGGAAGATTTTTTTATTGTGTTCAAATCGTTCACTTAATTGAATAATCTGCGTCAGTATGATTAATTTTCTAACATTCCCTCCTTATAATTTTGCAACACTACTTGCAAGTCGTCCATGTGAACATTATTATATCAGTTCAAAAGGTATACTAAAAATAATTCATTAAAATGGTACACGCAAATATGAACCCTTTATCTACTGACGGTACTTATAATTACCATTAAAATAACTCGTTATAAAATTCAGTTGATACATCAATTAGTAGTAATACAGTTTAGAATGAGTTATAGATGCATTACTTTATCTTGTTCCAAAAGCATTATTGGTTACACAAAACAAAAAAAATTTTAAAAGGATGATTGCTTTTGCCTTTGCATCTTTTCAGCTTTCTTGGCGTTGGGGGGGGGGGGGGGGGGACTTTTTAATTCGGGAATATTTCTATATTTCTTTTGTAAGAACATTATATTTGTACATTGCCTAATTCTACAAAATACTAAAAAAAATATTTAAAATAAAAGATTTGAGTGGGGTTATAAATATTGTACAAAATCCTTGTAAATTCAAATTTAATTAATCCTTCTAAATCCTAAAATCCTTCTAAAATTTATTAAATGATTACGTAAATCTTCTAATGTAGTTTCAAAAATTCACGAAAAAATGCTTTAGAAGATAAAATTTTCATTACTTCATAATTCAGTACAAAAAGGGTTAAAGTCAGTTCATTGAGTCGTTATAAAAAAGACATTTTCAGTAAATATATGTAATATATATATATATATATATAAGACTGCCTTAAAAATAAAATTTAAAAAACATTATTCATTCTTAATCGTTAAAGATGTGATAAGATTGTTTTCATTCTTCTAACATTTAAAGTTGAAAAACGTGCTTAGTAAAATAATACCCAAGCGAAATCTCGAGCATGTTTTTAAAGCTTTTTCCTTTTTCTTGCTTTATTACTAGAAGTACATTGCACTAATGATATATAATAACTTTCATTTAAATTATTACAATTAAGTAGCACTATATAAAAAATAACCGCCGCGGCGACGGTTGGGTGGGTCAACCGCCGCGGCGAGCGGCCCATCTTCGTCCGCAGCCTTTTATTCATCTACTCTAGTCCCACTCTTTTGCGGAAGCCAGAATGAAAAAAAAAAAAAAAAAAAAAAAAAAAAAATGAAACCGGAAGACAGCTTATTATCTTTCATATTTCTTATTTTAAAAAAGCCAACTTATATTATTCAAACTACTGTTATCTGCTATTATCTGCTACTATGTGAGATTCTGAATTAGATTTACAAAAAAAAGCTATTTTTAGATCAACAACAACATTCGTATTCGATAGTAAAGTTGCATTAATAAATCTGGAAGCTAGGCCACGGCTACAAATGCTTCAAATTAATTGCTGAAATGGTATTTAAATACCTTTTAATATACTAGCCTTTTTTTGGGGGGGGGGGGGGAGGGGAATTTTTTTTGTTCTACAACTATGGATGAATTGTTCTGTTTCTCTCAGAAAAGTCAGTAAAACTTACATGAATACACAATAAAGTCAATTTGAAATTCTGAAGATTTTTCATTGTGTTCAAATCATCTCTTTAAATGAATAATCTGCATGAGCATTATCTATTTTTCCAACGTTTCCCCCTTATACTTCTGAAACAGTACTTGCAAGTCATCCAGGTATGTGTAGTTATAGCAGTTCAAAAGGGTACGAAAAGCAATTCATTAAAATGGTACACTCATATATCGAAGTGGAATAAATGTAAATTTTATGAGCTTGAGTTTTAGATTCACATAATTTTCACCTGATGGTTAATGTGTAGGACAGAATCAGTACATTGAGTTCGAAATGAACTTTTTCGAAACTCTTTTTTTAAATTCCCTTTTCCTCTAAAATGTAGGTGACTTTCCCTGTTTTTAAAAAAAGTTAAAGATCAAGTAACTTGTTACAACAAGCTAATTGCAACCATTAGTAGGAAATGATTGCATGAGACTCGTCAAGCGTACAATTGCTATCCAAACTAATTTGATGCTCTATCGACGTCGCGTGTTGAATGGCTCTTAAATTATTATAGTTCTGGAGTCTGAAGTTCCTGGGTTTATTTTCATGTGCAAACGAATAAAAATACATGCAACACACAAATCAAATGTTATCAAATTTTAACTCATTCAAAATTGTGTTAGTGTATTCTATTTTTACAAAGAGAGAGCTACTGTGCTTTGGGGTGAAATATAGTAAATTAAGTCTGCATGAAACAAACAAGGTGGTTAGGATTTTTTTTTTCTCCAAGCCTATCTTTAACAGTGAAGACTAGGGTTACTTCAACACAAACATTTTTCGAAGGATCTTATACTAATAGCGTGTTCCTAAGTTGATAGAAATTATAGTTGTTTCAACCAAGCTGGTATCAAGAAAAGTTCAGTCTAGTTCTTCAGAATTTCGAGATTTTTTTAATAATATGCCTTAGCTGCTGATTGCTGCAATTTTTAATCACCACTATTTCCAAAAAGTAGTATTTTGCTTATTTCAATCACCGAAATATGTGATTAAAGCTGGGTTGATTCACACATTTCTAAATGAGTTATAAAATTTGAACTTACTTAAACATACGTTAGTGTATTTGATTTCTTCAAAGATAGAACTTTTTCAGAATAATTTCCTGCGCTTTATTTAATTACAGAAATAGGAGATTAAATATTGTAGATTACTATCTGGAAATAATAGTGACAAAAAATCGTAGACGTTGCCAGCCATGATGCATGCATTATTACAGTCAGCTAAAGTTCTTTTAAAAGGCCTTCACTCATGTCATTTATCACTTCAAATTTGGTTAATTTTGGTGATACTGGTTACAGATATAGATAGTCTTATTTATAATTCAACAAGTTCTCCAGGATTAGTACGAAATAAGTTACTATTTCTGCTGCTTCAAATCTGACGAGACTTGAACTACATATAATTCAAATGATGCGCTTGTCATTTCTTTGTTGTTGTTGTTTGGAAAAAATCGCCTAGAAGTGGCGCTGTAACATTAAAACAACCGTTCAGTTGACTTATAAGTTTATGCCAAATATGCTTCACATAAAGGATTAACATGTTTCCAATAAAAGATAGGTATATCTGCCTTCATTCTAAACAACGCTAATGTAATCGCAAAACTGTTTTCCATACAGCTAGATGTAATGAGTGTGGCCAAATATCCAAAAAACAAGAGGACGAATGCTTTCTTTCATAGTTGAACAGGCATATTTAATGGTAAATTTTTGTTCTTCAAAATTTTTATTTAACCTATAATTAGCGCATCGCTTGAACAATCTGAAGTTTATGTCTCGTCGAATTCGGTGCAGTAGAATAACCTCTAGAGGCATTGGATAACTTATTTTTTGCTAAACTTGGATATGAAAATGCCTCTGCATTACCCTTTTGTATAAAAACGACAAAAATTATCTTTGTGAAATCAAAATCCCTTCCTTTAATTCCTTTCAAGACGCCTGTGTGGCCACTCATTTTGCATACTCCTCTGGAAAGCTCTGAGGCTATTTAAAAATAAATATTAAGGGAATCGTTTGCCATAATTTTGATGTCATCATAGAAAATTTTCTGCAATGAAAAGCTAGTGAAATTTAGATAATGTCATGGAAGTCAAGCTTTTTCCATTTTATGTAGTAGTATTCATTATTAAAAAAATCCCTGCCGCCCCGGCCTACAGGCAGAGGTAGATTTCGAAGTCAAATATACTAATTTCACAAACAAAAACTAAATATTGATTATAGATAAATCCACTTTAACAATTTTATCTGGACGAGTTTTTATTTCATTTTCATATAATAGCTGGTTTTATCAGAATCATGTTAGGGCGGTATTCAAAAAAATACTTTTCTATGCTCAACAACTCGAAATTTTCTGGCATAATTCCAGATTCATTTTTAATTTAAAAAAAATATGAAACTTGCTGACGTGATTTTTGAAGAGATTTATAAGCGACCTGTGTTTTTATTTTTTGTTCAATTAATTAAAACTTGATATATAAACAATTATTTTCTCAGAAGGACAATATTTTTCGTTTCTAACACAATCGCTTCGGGAAATTCCGTTCAAAATGCCCACTTTGACATCATTTTTTGAAATATATTCTGCCTCTATCTAAAAATCGATTATTACGGTACATTATATAGTTTCTGAATAAGCGAATCTACCAATTAAATGCGTTTGAGAGCAAAAATGAATTTAAAAACCAGTCAGAAAATAAGCAGTTTGGATTTAAGCGCATCCTTAATACAATGATTTTTCCAACACAATCCACTTCGGTAAATTCGGTTCAAAATGCCCTTTTTAACAGCATTTAAAAAAATATATTCTGCCCCTATCAGAAAATCGACTATTACGGTACATTATATAGTTTCTGAGTAAGAAAAGTACCTATTGGAAGCCTTTGAGAGCAAAAATGAATTGTAAAATGAGTCAGAAAAAAAGCAGTTTGGATTTGAATACACCCTTACTAAGATCATTTTTTACTTCAACCGGTATGTATTTTTAATTTGTTTTTGCTCTAAGAATTGGTCCTATCCAAAACTTGTCTATATAGATGTTGTAGACAATATTAAGAAGATATATGATAAATTCATGGGGATTTTATATCTTTTGAATTGACGGAGTTATGGATTTTTTTCTTCTTGAAACCCCCTTTTTGTTTTCGTTTTTAATTTTTTTTGCGGTACAAATTGGTCCTATCAAAATCTTGTGAATATAAAAGTTGTAGATAATGTTAAGGAGATTCATGATAAAATTAATTGGATTTGATATCTTGAGAATTGACGAAGTTATGGATTTTTTTCTTCTTCAAACGCCCTTTTTGTTTTCGTTTTTAATTTTTTTTTTTTGCGGTACGAATTACTCCTATCAAAAACTTGTGAATATAAAAGTTTTAGATAATGTTAAGGAGATTTATAATAAAATTAATTGAATTTGATATCTTGAGAATTGACGAAGTTATGAATTTTTTTCTCCCAAAAACCCTATTTTTTGCGCCCCTTGAGCCCATTTTTAACTTTATCAAAAATCTGTGATACATAAATTTTTGGCCCTATTTTTAGAAGAAATAAAAACTTTAAACTGATTTGATATGTACAAAAATTAAGAAGTTATGGGGGGTTTTCTGTTTTCACAAAACCCCTCCCTATTTCCCTCCCATTGGTCCGATTTTGCCCATTAACCCTCCGTCTACCAGACGGGTCCAATGGACCCGATGGGTACATTCGAAATATTTATTCTAACCAGAAATTTCTTTAAAATAAACTAAATATGTAAACCAGACAATAATGAGTTAAGTAAATAAGTTCAATAGTTTTAAATAAGAATTCTGATGTGTAATATTTTTATAAAACTTGAGTAAAATTTTCGGTAGTTCTAGGGTTAACGAACTTGACCGAGATTTTATGCCCATTGATTTTATGTATCAGTTTGGAAGAGATTGGTGCAGAATTACGAAAGTTATCGTGCCCAGAAGAAAGTGATATATATATATATATATATAGATAGATAGATAGATAGATAGATAGATATAAAGTTTTTTACTGAGGGTGGTTTTGGGTTCTAGGGGTCATGATCGGTGTAGATCTGCAAAAATTTTTCAGAAATTCCAACATAGGAATGATCCCAATAGGTAGTATTTCATACGAAATCTACCTAAAACATTGATACAAATACAAATACTACTTTTAATCACTGAAACATAGCATTATTAACCAGAACAACTTAGAAATTTCTGCGTTAGTTATTAACATTAATACTTATTTGTTTAAAAAGCGTTTTTAACTAATAATAACAATTTTAATCATAAGTGCACATTATCATCAATCACTGATGCATTTTATGCATAATTGTGCTAAAAATTGACTACTAAAATGAAACTACATCACTACACATTTTATTTCTTTTTTTCAAAATTAAATTTTTGGTTTTGGGAAAAAAGAAACAATACAGACAAGGGAAATTGTATAGACCTTGAACGAAACGATTTAGAATAGCTCGAAATATACCAGAGTTATAAAGGTATTACATTTGATTGGCATTAAGTTAGATGACATAATATGTTTTATCTGCATTTTTACCATTGATTGCCTACAATATATGTCTATTACCTTTTTAATCATTCTAAGAGAAAACCGTCGTTCAACCACGTGTGAAAGATGTATCGCCGATCTGTCGGTCGACCATGATTCAGAGAAGCAAGCCGACGAGTTTGATTGATCTTTTATAGAAGATAAAGCTGCATCTAAAATCTAAACAGTCGACTGTAAATGTTAGAAGCTTACAGCAAAGCATACACAATTGGATCGAATGTCACTCATTGCAACTTACCAACCGTTTAAAGGCGGAATCTAGCCGTGAAATTGTATCCTCGAGCTATGAGTCTCAAGGGAAAATCCGAACATGTAAAGTTTAATCTCTCGCGGAAGGTCGAAACAAACTAAGAACAAACACAGATCAAGATGTACCTGTTTATTAGTTGGGAAAAATATCAAAGGTCGAACAGTAAGATGCAGTAAAAACATATCGGAAAATCCGGAGCTTCGTCTTACGATATTTTCAATCTGCTTAAAAACGTGTTTCTATGGATATATCCAAAAGATAAAGATAAAAAAAGATTCGTGAGTAACGATAACTACCTTCTTAGATTCAGTTTGGTTTGAAAAACTTACAATTTCCGAAATTATTTTTAATCTTGTGGTCAGGTGAAACTGATCTTAATCTTGTGGTCAGTTATCCCGTGATCGTTTCAGGAGATCTTAAGTACATAGAAAAGCTGTTAATACAAAATAATAGGATCAAAGGTTTTCCAACGAGATTTTTTTTTAATCAGAAAAATTTTACTGGAAGAGATTATATTTAGAGAGAGGTGGGGGGGGGGGGATGAAAAGTAATTAGATGTAGCAGGGGTGCAAAGAAATTTATCCTTATGCTTAAGGAAAAGTCTCAAACGATTTTCTGGGTGACAGACTTGCTTATTGCTTCCATGCAAAACACATAGATCAAGAAATAACTGCTTCTTAATATTGTAATGTTACTATAGTGGGGATCGAGAAGGATAGACATCAAAGATTAAGCAGTGAGACGCAATAAAAACATGAACAATCCACAGCTCTATTTGATGATATCCTGTGTCCTCTTAAAAACGTGCCTGTATGGGTAATAATATGAGGTATCCTAATCTTGTAGTCAGGTACATCTTTTCAAGAGACTTAAGCATTTAGAAAAGCTGTTAATACAAAGCAAATGGAATCAAAGTTTTTTTAACGAGTTTTTTTTTTTAATCAGAAAAATTCGATTAAAAAATATGACATGATGCGGAATTATTTAACAAAAAGAAAAATTAAACAGTATATACTACGTATATGGAATTAAAGGGAGGGGGGGGAGAAATACAAAGAATTGTATTCTTCTGTTTGAGAAATAAATTTAAAGCTTCATTTTTTTAAACAGAAGCAATGTGTCTAAAACAGAATCAACATGTCTTTAATCAAAGAATTCGTTTTAAATTAATTTTATTCTTAAAATATTACTAGTTTAAAGTAACTAATTAAAATCCTGTGTTGTATTTTCTCAACGTTTATCTACTTGATGTTTCGAAATCAATAGTATAAAAGTTTAAAAGAGAAAAACGCATGTAGACAAGCACAAATCACCACACAATGCGTTGTTGTAAGCCAAACAGTGAAATGCTAGAATGAACTTTCTGATTGTGGTAACGGCCACGTTTACTTCATAAGTTGCAAGTGACTACTGAAATTTGTTTCATGTAATACCATTTTCAACAACAACAAAAAGCATTTGCATATACAAAATCAATAATCATTTTCTCGATATTGTTTAGTAAGCTCTCTCCACAATTAGAAAGCGCTCTCTAGCGCTTCACCGCTTAAGCTACGACCATGGAGTGTTTATGATTTCATGGATATCTAAGTTCTATCTAGATTGTATGTGTAAGGATAATCTTGTCTATTTATCTACTAGGTTATTGAATTGTTTCTCCCCCAAAACGTTTTCACTAATAATTTTGCGACAGATTGAATGTTTTTATTTTCTATGTTTGGCATTTTAAGCACAACATTTTATGAAAAGTAATATTTTCCAACACGCTAGCAAACAGATCTGAATGATGTTAATAATAATCCAGTTGAAAAAAAAAGTTAGGCACTTAGAAAATAAATTGTAATTTTCATAGCTAAGTCATAAATAGAATCTCTTAAACAAGAAAAACTAAGGAAATATTTCGTGACTAATAATTGCGCTACAGTTCATGAAAGAAAACTGTTGATAATTCTAGCAAATTAAATAGCACTCATCAAAAATAGGCACCTTTTCCGACTTTATAATTTTGACAAATTCATATGCGAGGAGTTATTTTCAGCTATTAAGAAAATTGCAACATCTCATACAGACTTGACAGATGGTTCTCGAAGTATGCCATGATGCAAAAAATATTTTCTTAGAATCTTTTTCTGGAATAATTTGATGCCTCACAATTTATATCAAGTATCTCCAAATGTCATTGTCTCAACTTTTCAAGGTAGCGACGAAAATATGTGAATACATTGCTAATTGAGCGTGTTGTTCAAGTTAGTATCAAGAAAAATCTTACAATTGCACGGTAAAAAAAAAATAAGATTAGCAATGTGATGTGATTAAAAGTTTTATTTTAACTTTGATGATAATCAATAAAATGTACTAGAAGTTCGTGTGATTTGTTTTTTATATTGCTAAAAATTTTTTCTAAATTTCCTTTTTAAAGTAATTTCCTTTTGACGATCATGGAAAAAATTTATTAAATTAGGAGAAATTTCTACGAACAAATATCCCAGTCAAATGAATGATAAATAAGCGTCTTTAACTTCATAGAAGTACCCTCCGCACAAGTCTAAAATAAGTTTCCTCTACTCAAAAGGCTATGTAAGGTTGTCACATAATCATGGTAACCTGAAATTTAGGTATTTTCCGTATGCTCAAAATTCTTCTTCCTCTTTCTCTTCTCATAGTTTCTTTTTACTTACCCATCATACGTAGTGTTGGGTAAGTCTTGTAAACGTTTTAAAAATCGAAAAAAAAATTTTTGACGGATTTACACGTTTCAGACACTGGAGATTCCGAAAAACATATTTTTAGAAAAAAAATTTGTCCGTCCGTCTGTATGTCTGTGTGTCTGCAATCGCTCTATCTCCCGAACAAATTGAGATAGAGACTTGAAATTCAGTGTGTACTTAGGGAGTAATATGGGGAAGAAGCCTATTGAGTATCAGAAACCTCGATTAACCGGAACAATTTTTTTCGGACTCTTGAAATATTCGTTCTGATAAAAGGTATACAAAAATTTTCGAAATTGTTTATTTGAAGGAGTGAATATAAAAGACAATAAAAAAACATAAATTTTGCATTATGAATGAACTCGATCGGATAATGAGTTGCCGAGATATTTGTAATTCTGTTTTTCACACTGTTCGATTTTTCATGGTCCTGTATTTCATCCAAATTTCAATTCAAAGATATATTTTAATTGGAAATGAGACGCTTAATCCGACGCAGTAAACTGTTAGTTAATGGGATTATAATTTTTCGACTTATAAGGATGTTTCTTTTACGCAATTCGGTACTACTCGATTATCCTGCCGACCAAAAAACTATCGCCAAACTATAAGATTAAATGCCAATAATGACTCATCGTAAATGTCAAGCATTTAATGCCTCTTCATACCTATAAGGGAGTTACCGTAGGGGGGGGGCACAGTTCTGTCGCCAAATACAGCCAAGTTTGTCGCCAACTTGACGGTATATCGCCAAATTTGGCGGCCAAAAGTGACGCCAACTTGGCGATATCTCTAATATTTCGTTAAATTCCCATAGACTTCCGTTGTAAACCAATACCGTTTTCTTGCTTACAGAAAATCAACAAATTGAGATATTTTAATGCAACAAAAAGTAATATTAGCTTAAGGTGTTATATTAATTATATTTAAGGGAGTCCAAATAAATTAAATTATGAATAAAAGTAACATGCTTAGCAAATATCACATGTTTTATTTTCATATTTTATATTATCTATATCCATGATGGGTAAGTATTACGGTGGCCCCCAACGACTAGTTTTTTAATGTCACAGAAAGTGTCCTATGTAAGTTGTTCTGACTGTAGAATACTATAGTCGTATAGCAGTGCCGTTTTCGACATTCTTCAATAAAAGCTTTAATAAAATGAATTTCGTTTTTTAAAGTCGGCATTATCTATCAGTCAACTTCAGACTCCTGCTATGCAGTATCTTTCTCTTTTATCGAATTCGTCATTTGCACAGAGGCTCTATTTATCTAAATCCTGTTTCAATCAACGTTGTGTATGGATAATTAGTTCTGCGATATTATTTTAGATAAATATTGAGCACATATTTGAAATAGATGTTGTCCAAATTTTATGTCACTGTGTCCTATACAGTTATCTGAATTGGGAAAGTTTAATTTCCACAACTCAGTTTCCAAACTTTCCGGGTTATTTTTCGCTACATGTATTATTTCAAATGTTACAAAACATAAGTTATTTTTTTTTTTTTTTTTTTTTTTTAAATACTATAGAATTAAAGATACTTTTTGTGCGTCTGTTAATCACTGACTGTGTCATCCTGCGTGACACATCCTTCACACTTTCAAACTTTCCTTTTGTCACATTTTTAACTTCGTAACTTCTTCATTTAAGCTCTTTTCTACGCCCCGTGAACATAGTAAAGTTGTATTTTCTAACAAAGAGTAGTAAATGGGCTGCGAAAGAGGAAAAAAACAGAAAAAGAAAAGCAGAAAAGAAATTTATCGATACTGTTGAAAAAAGCAATTCCGCAAAATGTTTCGTTTCAGATCTATTGTTTTACCAGAACGTACAGCAGATATTTTTGCTATTTTTTAATGAGATATATCTCGAGATTCTTGTAATAAGATGCTAAGATTGTGCCATAAGGTCCAGTCTTCAAGTTATTAGTGCATGTAATAGGCAGTAGCGCAAGAATGGCCATATGGGACACTGATTAAAAAATCCGTGTCCACTCGCAACTTAATCTTATAATTCGCTTAATTTCGTTTAAAATAATTATAATTAAAAGAATAGTTTAGGAGCTCGGTTAAGAAAAATCTGTTTTTCATGGTCAGATGAAAATAATAATGAAAGTCTTATAACGAAAGAGTTGCAATCTACGTAGAATTACACCAAACTTAAATAATAATCTTTGTATAATTAGCGGAAGGGTGGTTTTGGTTGCTTAGAATGATTAATATTTTCAGTTGAGAACAACAGTTTGAAACTTTCAAAAAAGAAAAAGCGTTTCCGTCCCCCCCCCCCCTTTATTTTCTGATAGTTTATAGTATATAGAATATAGTTCCAAAAGATTTTTTTTTGTTGTTGTTGTTGTTTCAGATTCAAATTAACGCAAAAGTTACAACGACAAATTTGGCAAAGTAACGAAATGCCTCAAAACCAAAGTTTAGACACTTTTTAACCATTTGGAAAAATGGTTATTGTTCACTGTCAGGGTAGGAAATCAAAAACATATCTGGGGCGTTTTATTGGTTGAATCCGCATTTTATTCGTTTTCTGATTGGTCTATACAGTAATCTGTATTTCCCTTTACTTTCAACAGAGATGGATACTTCTGTTGCCACTATGACAAAAAAGTAATAAAAACTACAAAAAAATTAATAACTGAGAAACAAATTGAGATACAGCTTTCAAACAAATTGCATTAAAAGTACATTTTTTTCTCTATACGACGGTGTAAAAAGTAATATTGTGGGATGTTTAGAAGTTTAAGAATAAAATTTCATTTAAAATGGGTCGTCAGATTTCTTGGAAATCGGAAGATGGAAAAGACTTTTCCCGAGCAGCCAATGATAATACGGATAATACGTACGTTTCAGGTGGATAATACGTCAGTTTCAGGAAATCTGACGAGTCGCAGGCGATTTTTGTCGCTTGCAATTTTTACGTGTAATAACACTATTAATGTTTAATTCATGGCGTACGTAATGTATGATCAACTCCGTGCGATTTTTTATGTCTTAAATTTTAGTCTTTGAAAAAACCATTTTCCAAATGGTCGTTGTAATTTGTTAAATTGCTTTTTTTTTCTTTCTTTTTTTTACCTGGTCATATGGATTGCTCGAAAATTGCTCGAACGATTTAGTTTAAATTTTAATGTATACGCTCAAAATATAATTCTCCTATGGCGCTACGTAGAACTTTTTTAATATATATATATATATATATACATATCGATTTTTAGGGTTCCGTACTTAAAAAGTAAAAACGGAACCATTATAATATCACTCCTGTGTCTGTCTGTCACAGCCATTTTACTCGTAAACTATGAAACGTGGAAAGTTCAAATTGGGGGACGTAATAAGGGCTATTGATCCACATATTTACAGATTATTAAACATTCACAAATATAATTAGAAAAAATGTAGAGGTGCTAATTATGTTACTTGAAAAAAAATCTTTTCTTTGTATATCGTATGGGGTATCATGTAAAAGCTTTCGCAACGCTGAACACAAAAATACATTTCTTTTAATTTTAGGTATTTTATTTTCAGAGATATCGTTAAAAATGTAGTGCAAAAATATGTTCCCACCCCTTTATTTCCGAATCTACTCAAACGAAAAATATGAAAAAAATAGAGGTAGTAGACATTAATTTAAACCTTGCAGGAAATTATAGCGATTACTCCAGGTCACATAGTTTTTGAGAAAAGCGCATTTTTCCGTTAAACACACATTCCGATTTGCAGGCATTCAGTAAAGGTGTTAAGGAGCAATGAAGGTACCTATCGTAGCAGAAATATAAAAGCATTGTTAATAATGAGTTTCGAAAAAAATCGTCTATAATTAGCCGAGATATTAACCGTTAAAGACTCAGACGGTTTAGAAATACTTAAAGACAGGGGCTTGCTACCCTATGTACCATCGGCTTTTAAAGCATAGATAGCAACTTTTAATGATATATTTGTGTAATGCAATGCCCAGTAGCAGTATAAAAACAATAAACGTTAAATTGTTAACAGACTAATTTAATTAAAATTAATCACATAAATACTATGGTATTCGCGACTAGTTTGCATTGAGTGGACCTTTCAATACGCCTCCCGAGTATTTAAAAGTCAATAAAAAACCTATCTGGAAAAACAAGGCACGGACCAAGGTGGCGTTGAAACTTTGCGACCTCCTTTCGGAGAGCGCTTATAACAATATCAAGTTTAAACTTTGAACAAGGGTACGCTGAATTTAGTTTTATGAAATGTCTATGTAAAATTCATTGGTATATATAATGTTTTATATATACAGCTATACTCAAATCTACGTTGTATAGTTTTTTTACAAGTCTTATTATTCCTTTAGCAACGATTTTTTTAGTAATACAGTTAATAATTCATATATTTACTGTACGGAACCCTCTGAGAGCGAGTAACACTCGCACTTGACCGTTTATTTATAAACATTTTAATTTTTTTTTCTTTAATGCAGTTATTTTTACAAGCATTCAAATTTTGAAAAAAAAATTCCACGTTACGCCATAGACAAAACGCTAAGGATTAATAGCATTAAGATTTATTTATTTAGCTTCAGAAATGCTCGATGCAAGCGGCCAACTGACTCAAATAAAAAAAAATTCAAAAGGAACTGAATCCCCTTAAATAGTTCAACTGAGAGAGGTGGACAACAGACAAGATTGGAGAAATAGCAGTTTCAACTGTGCGAGAGAAGGGAAGGAGAGGCACTAGGCCTCTATAATTTTAATCGATTAATAGATCACAATTTTATAACACAGTTAACCAAATTTTTATAAAAATAACGTTTTTTTTTTTAATTCCATGTTTTCTTTTCTGATCAAAAACAATGTCCCTCTTCACCGTACTGCGATTGAACAAGCTGTTCTGTTTGATAGTGGGATCATAACACTGCCTCGTCCACCTTATTCGTCCAATCTGGTCCCCTCGCATTTTCATCGTTTCCTAGCACAGAAGAATTCTCATCAAGTGCGTCACTTCTCCTCGAAAGACACCTCATAATTCCAATTCGAAAAATCCCCAAATAATGCTGTTTTGGTCTACGAGTATTTGTTTATGATTTTCTATATTTCCAATAGGTTTTCTTGTATGTCTAAATGTACAGTTTGTTCAAACTTTGCAATTTTCAATATATACCCCGATAGTTTTATTCTTTTATTCAATCAGCCTTGCTTCATTTTTCCTAAGAGTAAACTTCCACTGTCCTATCTTATGGGAGTTGGGAGCGTTAAATATAAGCTAAAATGCGTTTGAAGACTGTCAATATTGAAAAAACGTATTCTGAAAGTTGAATGAAAATGCTGTTATGACTATAAAAATAAAGATATAAACATATGTTTTACGGAAAGTAAAAGTATTTGTCCTGAAATCCATACCATTGTTTGTTAAAGTTCGAAAAATCAAAATGGTGAAAATATAATTGGAATTTTAATCTAATATACGATACTTGTCTTTAACTTCTTCACTACTGAGCATTAATGTAATATTATAGATTATTACAGAATTAGTTCTTCTAAAAAATTCATAGCAAGAGTTTTAATTATTTTTATTATTTAGATAGAATCTTGGACATCGAAGTATATCATTCTGAGATCGGTGTTGTAATTGTGTTACAGTATCCTTTTTAAATCGGGTACCATTCTAAAATTGGGAGGAGTGAAAAGTTCACGCTTTGAAAGAGTGGCAGGCATTTTCACTCTTTTGGGAGTGAATTTTATAAAAATGTACTCCTTAAAGAGTGGAATTTTCCACTCTCTAGGAAGGAGTCAAATATTTCACTCTATTTTCGAGAATGAAATAGGTCACTCCGTTGTCGAGAGTGAAATATCTCACTCCGTTGAGGAGAGTGAAAGACTAGCCTTATACACTTTTTAAAATTTCCGATCAACTTTGAACCAATATATATGAGGTAAAATAATGAAAAGCACCAAAATATGTTACTTCTTAATTTTCAAAAACTCCATTTCATAATCTAACCTTGGAAATAACGCTCATTTCGTACTAAAACGCACTCCTTTTCCTTCTTAGAGTGGCTATTCACTCTTGATTAGAGTGAATAGTCACTCTAAGAGGGAGTGAGTATCGTAGTATTAGTATTACCCGTCATCCAATCAGAACACTAAGTCTATAACGCTTTTTTTTAAAATAAGAGAAAGACGTCCGCCATTTTAGGCATTAAAATACACGGATTTATTAAAGTGATTATTTATGGAGCGTAAAGAGTAAATCTTATTTATATTTAATCTTTTATTCCTGTTGTTTTGTATATTATGATCATGAGTTAAATAGTTTTATGTTATATAGAAAATGACTGATCTGGAATTGTTTTCAGAAGCGATATTTTCCTATTCGATACTGTGATGTAAAATATCTTAATCTGCTATCGCTCAAAAAAAAAAAAAAAAAAAAAAAAAAAAAAAAAGGTTGACGCAGAGATTGATTCATGTCTACATTCATAGTAGAATGTATGTAAACATTAATTCGCAGTTACTTGAGATTGAAAATGTGTTGAGACAGTGATTTGGATTTTTTTCGGCTTCTTACTGTCTTCTGATTACTAAGACTTACAGTATTTATCGTCTTTATTATTTTGGAGTTAAATATGATATTCGATTATTATGATATTAATAAACGGTTTCAGATTAGAAATTAGCATTATACTGGGAAAATGTCTTTTTACATATTAGTAGTGAAACTTTTGAAAGATTTTTTTTTTATTATTACTAATAATATTTTAAATTATTATTTAAAATCTTAAATCTTCGTACCAATGTTTTCAGATTTAACATTTGCCAAATTTATAAAATAATAGGAATTTCTTATAACATATGGAAAGATTTTTGAGAAATTGTTAAATCTAATAATGCATGTAATTCATCTATTGTAGTTTGGTGTTGTTTAATAGTACAATTATAAAATACTAATTATTATTTTTAGTGCATTTCAAATTGGTATATTTATTTCTTTTAAGTGTACGTAAGTATTTTTTGCTGTTTGTGATTTTAATCAAGCATTTAATTACAGACATTCTGAATCAGTTATTAAATTTCCTTCTATTCTAAACGCATTTTCTACGTTTTTGATACACGTAATTATTGCCATTAAAAAAATAAAGCATGATATTTACGCATTAAAATAAAGGGTTTTTTATGACTGATGTTTATAGATGAAACTGCTTTAGTATATTTTTTCATAGTATCACTTATATAATATAAGATATTGAATACATTTTAAAGTGATAAATAACTACTTTTCACATTAAAAATGTTTTTCAAACAATAAGAAAAGTACATATGTAGTCATTTCTTTTCTTTTTATATATCCTTCTTTTAACTATTTCCCAGATCAGTCTATTTCTATAAAACATACCAAATCTATTTAGATCATATTTACAAAATACAATACGGGAATAAATAATTTAAATAAATGTGGCTTATCATGTCGTTCTATAAATAAGAGTTGTATTAATGTCCGTCTTTAAGATAATTCGAAATCCTAATTAAGTTAAGGAATAGGTTTAAAAGAAAAATATATACATATTCCAGAGAATATAAAATTCTAGGCTCGATGTTCATATTTAATAAATAAAGCAATGCCAAATCATAAAAAAAAATTACGTATTCTTCATATTTAGATCAAGTTTAGAACTTACTAAAACAAGATGTCATAAGCATTGTTTTTTAAGTGGAAAAATTAAAAATATTTTAGAAGAATAGGACTCCAAAATAGCGATATTTTGCTAAAAAGTACTGTAAAAAAGATAAGATTTTATATCTAAAACAAAATTTTGCTTTAAAATTGGGCATTTTAAAATTATCACATATTTATAGGGCATGCAATGAAAGCAAACACAAGGGATAAGATTGTAATAATTTTTTATTTTTTGCCAGTAATTTAATTTAATTCACATGTAACTTTAATTGAGTTTTTTCTTAAAAGTTAAATTAGTGTTACAAACTATGAATTAAATAAATATTGTCAATAAAGTATTTTATTCCAATCTTTACCACGTTTGTATTTATTTTCATTGCATGCTCTAAAAGATGTGATTCTTTTAAAATGCCCATACAACAGCATAAAAAGAAAATTCACTGCATAAAAATTGAACATTCACTCATATGAAAGAGTGACTATTCACTCCTACCAGGGGTGAAAAAACGCACTCCTTTAGCAAGAGTTAATAATCACCCCTCCGAAAGTGTGATTATCCACCCCTGTTTAGAGTGACTATTCACTTCCCTGGAGTGGATATTCACTCTTTCAGAGAGTCAAAAATTCCACTTTTGCTCAGAGTGAATAGTCACTCTAAAGAAGTCGGGAATATTTTGACTCTGCGATAGAGTGACTCCTCCGGAGTGAATAGTCACTCCTTTTTATTTAGAGTGTAAGAATTGAGTTCAACATATGTGAACCTACGCAATGAAGAGTTTAAAATTAGTTTATTTCATTTTCATTTCACCAACCAATGATTCAAAATAGTTGAAAGTTTACAATTCCACGATTTATATATCCTGAATTTGTAATAAAATTACAGTATTTCTAATTGAGATTTAAAAAGTGTATAGTTTGATATAAAAGTAAAATTTTAATATGTAAATGACTCCTTATGTCAAAATAAACCACGTACATTTATAATAAAAATTCTTACGAATCCTTCAGTATATCATTCTTTTTTTTTTTTTTTTTTTTTTTTTTTTTTTCTACAACAATTAGAGCTTAATACAGCCCGAGACAGTCTTTTTTTTTTTTTTTTTTACAAGACATTTGAAAAAAAAAAAAGTTTATCATTTAATGTTTTTGGTATAAGACAGTGTTTATTTGCATCAGAGAAAAAATCCTGAAATATTATTCTTATCACTGTTGGCTTAAATTTACAAGCAAAACTAAAATTTTATCTGATAATACTTAATCTTTTGTAAGTGGAAATACAAAATACATAATCTTTTGTAAATGAAAAAAAAAAAGAACCTCTTTGGGAAGACAAACCTTTTTTGAAGACTAAAAACGATTTTGCTTTCATGTAAAATTATATGGTACAGTAGTTTTGATTTCACTAAGTTTTAGGATTAACGTAAGAGGAAGTAAAAAACACAAAGCGGCAGGACAAACTAAATCTCCAAATCCATAAAATTACTTTTACTCTTATCAGTAATACCTCATAAGCCGTTTAAAATAACTTGCTCACTAAGAATGACTTAAAAACAGTTTTCAATGTTATTTACTTTCTGAAATATAATCGTTAGAAAAATAGAAGACATTTTAAAATATATTGATCTTGGAAATACCTAACAAAATATATCTATCAATCTATTCTATCTCTCAATCAATCTGCCATATATAATTTTTTATGTATATAATCATCTAAAGACATGTACTATGAAATATATATTCCAAAAGACACTTCAAAATATATATTAAAACATATTTACTTGTTTAAAAGACGTCGATTTCAATAAAACTGTAAAACTATATTAAAAATGATATGTTTAGATTCATTCATTGAATCATCCTCAGAATATACAAAAACACAAATACAATGCACCTAAAAACTGGAAAACAGTCATCATTTAAAGTCATCCATACACTGTCCAGAGTCAGGGAGAGTCAGAAATTATTATGTAGGTATGACCCACAGAAAATTCAATATCAGATGTAAGGAGCATGTTGCAGATATAAAATATAACAGAAGGAATGCAGCTTTGTCAAAACTGAATAAAAAAGAGAATATTAACATCCTGTTTAACGAAGGTAGATTGATTTATAGATCTAATTTTTATTTACAACTATTTATAAGGGAGTCAATTGAAATTTATTTAAGGGGTTCAAAGGTTTGTAATGATCCATTATCCTTTATATTCCGAGTATTTGGGTAGAGTGGTTAAACAACTTTAGGTATCGGAATATAGGGAGCAACGGTGATATTAAAAATATAGAGGGTAGTGTATGTTAACTTTTAATAGATAACTGTTTTCTAGTTTTCATGTGTATTGTATTTGTGTTTTTGTGCATTCTGAGGATGATTCAATGAAAAAATCGAAACATGACAATGTTAATATATTTTTAATGTTTTCATCGAAATCGACGTTCTTTTAAGAAAGTAAATGTGTTTTAATATATATCTTGAAGGGTATTTTGGAATATATATTTTGTGGTATAGTTTATAGTGGACGTAAATTAAGACTTTTTTTTAAAACTTGTATTTAATATTTCACCTAAAGACATGCACACGTTTTTTGTTGCGTATGACTTAGAGATAAGTTCGGCGTTATTTTACGGAGTCCGAGCCCGACGACTTGAAATCAGAGCCAGAGCCCAAAAAATTTTGCGCCATCAGACCCCGAGCCTAATATCGGAAGTACGCAGTAGAAAATTGTTAATAACATTGTAAAATTGTTTCAATATTGATTTTTTTTTTCGTTAAAAATACTCATCTTACATAAAAAATAAGTGTTAATCCTAAAAATTCCCTCATGACAATGTTGCATGATTGTTATGTCCCTGAAAAATCTGTTTATAATAGGAAATTTCTTATATGTATCCAACCGCTGGCAGAAATCTTTAAGAGTCACACTTCGTATTCTCTTAAAATATTATTTTGCAGCTATGACAGAAAGCCACGAGTTCTGTTTTACCGTAATTTTGGAAAAGCAATTCAAACAGAAAGCGAGGATAGACTAGAAATATCCCACGGCTTTTTTGTTAGCAACACTTGACCGTGTAAAGGATTCAGAATAAGATAGAATATATCTCCTTATATTTTATCAATAACAATTCAGTTTCCTTTCAAACTGATTTTTAAAAGATTGATAAACACTTAAACAAACCGAGATTACATTTTTGTTTCTCAAATAGCTAGGTTTTCTTTATCTTTTTTTTTCTTGTTTTTTTTTTTTAATGTGTGGATAAATAAAAAATTTATTTTGAGCCCGATCCCGATTCCGAACACTGGTATAAATATAGAGTCATAGCCCGTGTCGGGCCGGTATCAGCCCGTCTCACCTCTATATGCGCACGTAAGGGAAGGAAGTTGGATTACATTAATATGAACGTTCTAATAAATATATGGAAAGCAAAATTGAACAAAAATTGGACAAAATTGGTACTCGTATTTTTTTTCTTTTAAATGAAAGAGATGGAGAAAGATAATGTCTAAAAGATCGTTTTGTTGTTGTTTTTCACTGATGTTGATATGCTGAATTCTACTGAAATCGGTATGTTCTACAAGTTTTCTTTATTATTATTATTGTTATTTACTTATGCTGTATAGTGCTGTCTCATCTCAGTTTTCAATTGAATTTTATTAAAACATCTGCGTTTATGATCTAGGATTCCCTTAACTTGAATTATAGAATTTAATGTTTAAAAAAAAAAAAAAAAAAAAAAAAAAAATCCCTGCCGGCTCGGGCCTACAGGCGGAGGTAGATTTCGAAGTTAAGTACTAAATTCTCCAACAAAACTTAAATCAAGATTAGAGATAAACCCAGTTTCTTCACAAAGAGTGAGCTGTAGGGAGCTAAACTTTTTGTGAAAATTATAATATACACGAATACACACACACATGTATATGAAATTGGTTTAAAAAATGGCTACAAAAAATTCAGAGAACCTTAAAGTGTTAAAATATGTTAATATTTCCATAGTCGGGTTTTTATCATGTTTTAATACGTTTCTTCAAACTCACATGGCGTTACATATTCACCTGCTGAGATCCATTATATTTCCAATATGACGCAATATACATATTTTTTTAATTCGTCAAACTATTTTTTTATTTTGAGTTTTCATGCTGAAATCTTGCTCTAGAAAGCTTATGACGTAATATTCAATTTGTTTTCAATTTGTCAAACTATTTAATTTTACACGTGAAAAGTTTGCATTAGAAAAGTAATTGTTGTGGTGAGAATTTTATTGTTTTTTTTTTTTTTTTATTGTTGGCAACTGCTATAACGAAAAACTTTTATTTTTTTCCTGCCATTGTTGTGTAAGAGCTGGTTATATCAGAATCATGTTAAGACAGTATTCAAAATTTTGAACCCTCCCCATTTCCACCCTCTTGGGCCGATTTCGCCCATTTTCAATCCCCGCCGAGATATTAGCCATATCAAAGTTGTTGGCGAGTTTGAGGACAATCCGTGCATAATTGCGACTTTTATCGTGCGGACAAAATTTAATACATACATACATATATATATATATATATATACACATATATATATATATATATATATATATATATATATATATATATATATATATATATATATATATATATATATATATATATATATATATATATATATATATATATAAACTTTTTAGGTGGGGGTGGTTTTGGGTTCCTGGGGTCCTATAATGAAAAGTTATGAAGGAATTTTTCAAAAGTCGCACCATGGTAACGACTGCAATAGGTAGTATTTCTTACGAAATCTACCTAATTGGGTGAAAATTTTAGAAAGAATTTTTAACAATGTATGCTTTCATTTTTGAGTACACATTATCCAGCTGAGGCAGTGCTTAGTCGTTACTCTGATGTAACGCTTGGGTACCAGGAAGTCTAGTAAGTTTTGGGAGCCATACATTCCTGAAAAATACTACATTTTATTTAAATCAGAACAAGAATACGTCTGTTTTGATTTATTCTATCATGAGACTTTAGAATACATTTCTTACAATCTACTGCATTTCTGTAATATATATTCAAATAAGTAAATTAAAGGGATGAAGATGTTACAACAGAAGAGGTCTGAAATTTCATTTCTGATGTTTTAATAACCACCTCTTCTTTAAATATGGATTCATTTTTATAAAAACTTTATAAGAATTTACTAAGACATTTATATTTTTAAACCAAAATATATACTTTTATAACGTCATGAAAACTTATAAAAAAAGATATAAAATATCCATAATTTTTCTGGAAAATTTTACTTTGGTATAGATTAATAAAAAACGCCATATAGTACGTAATTTGATAGATAATGACAGTCTCCATCTAATGAAGCTATTTTAAATCTATTCATTTCGATATTTTTAAGAACTTTTGAAAAAATACAGAAAAGGAATCGCACACAAAAAAAGGGAAAGTAAAAAAGAGATGAATCGAGAAATATTTGATGAGATAAATTACGGTGCTACCAACTAGTAAGATAAATTAAAAATAAAAATGGTTAGAGATAGAAATAACCCATCAATAGTAACTATGCATTCTTGATAACAAAAGCTCATGTAACTTATATGTTGTTATATCAGTGCTTAATTAAAAATAAAATAAGTTAAAAAATAAAAGCAAATAAGGAGGGGGAGATTAAATAGAGAAAAAATAAATAAATACTTTTATAAATTAATATTTAAAAAGATGTTTAATAAAAATACTTATAAAAAATAAGAAAAAAGGGAGAGGGAAGGATGGTAAGAATACAAGTGTTAGACAGTTAAAGAGCATAAAATATATTCTTGTATGCAAATGTAAGTTTATGTATAAATTGAAATGCGTAATACTTTAAAAATTTCCCATATAAAGGGAAGAAATTAATATTAATAGTTAAATAATGAAATTCATACAGTTATAACAATAAAAAAAGAGTTCGAACTATTGGTGTTATTCTGAAACGAAGTGCTACATAATCATCTTTAGTATCAAGGTAAGTAATTTATTATGCGTAATTATACAATAATTCTCTATTTTTTCAATACATAAATTAACTAACCATTACGCATTAAATTTCCACAAAACGCCACCCATCCTCCGTACTCTGGCTAGAGGTCTGCACGGGCCCGGGCTTGGCCCGAGGCCCGTACCCGTCCCGGCCCGCGGGCCGGCAAAAAATTAATCGGGCCTATCGGCCCGATATAAGAATTTCAGCGAAGCAGATAAAATACGAGCCATTTTCAATGAATATGATTTTCTCGAGAAGTATAAATGTGCGTCACGAGCCGATGCGAGTTTAACAACATCAATACAGAAATGTAACATGTCGATCGTAGAGATCAGCATCGTACAGTTGCAAGATGTCTGATTCCGAGTTTAATTTTTTTTTTCAGCAGACTCGTGCCGTGACGGAACTGGTCTTAATCGATCTCAGGATGTGTAGAACAGTCACTGTGTTTTGTAGTATTAATAGTGATAATGAACTTCTCTTAACAGTATCTTTGGAAATATACCTTAAGGTGGTTCTCATATTCACTGCTCAGCAATGCGAAGCTTTCAGACACATTTTCTGACAAAATTTTTAACTATAAAGGCATAAAATTGACTGGCCTGCCTATTGAAGGCATTTGGAAACGAATACTATTTTCCATATTTGATAAATTACTTACAGCGATAACAGAGATTCCTGTCACGTGACTGTACGTTTTTCTCCTTTCCTATGCCATCGCTTCCGGAAATTCGATTCAAAACGTTAACTTTGACAGTATTTTCAGAAAGATATATTGCTTTTATCTATGAAAAAAAACGACATTTACATAGCTTCTGAATAAGAATACCTGCCAATCTTACGCGTTTCCGAAAAGAAAAGAATTCATAAATGTGTCGAAATGTAGCTCCTTTGGATTTGAGAAAAGCCTTAAAAATGAGAGAAATATTTTCACAAATCTATGTTTTATTATACAGCTTCAAAAGTTATCATGTTTTTAATCCTTTATTCTGATGAACTACATTAATCTTTTAATGAATCCTTATTTCCATTTTGAAATGTCTGTAGACACGATGACTAAAACACTGTAAGTAATCGTTAATGTTTACTATTGGTGTGTTTTCTGTTTTGCGAACATCATAGTAATGTAAAATATACTGCAAAATGTTCCCATAAATATGTATGTAGTATTCATTAAAAGAATCGTAATTGTATGTTGAGAAAAAACGTTTTTTTTTTTTTTTTTGTAGAAATTCTGTCGGGCCGGGCCGGGCCTGTTTTCACTGATTTTTGTACGGGCCGGGCCGAGAACTGTAAAAATGCAAACGGGCCGGGCCGGGCTCGGGCCGAACTTTCAATTTTTACACCGGGCCGGGCCAAGATAGCTTTCGTTCGGGCCGGGCCTGGAAATTCCGGCCCGTGCAGACCTCTAACTCTGGTATCTTCCTTCCCAGCTTGTAATTTGTTTCTTTGGTTTTTTTTTTTTGTTTTTTGTTTTTTTTAAATGATATTTTAAATGATTTTTTTTAAATGTATATAATAATTTAAAAATCACGCCACGAGTTAATTATGTTCTACAACACTTTTCATCCTCCATACTCTAACATGTGTGCACCCTTCGTACTAATTGTTATTGTACATTAGGAAATAGGTAATCTTTTTAGGAAAACTATCATGTAATGGATCATAAATAAGTTTACTAATGCTTTTATTTATAAGATAAGAAGGACATAATCTATTTATTCTAAACATATGATTGAGGAGTATATTTCTGCATATTAATAAATATATACACAACTTAAAAGGTTCAAAAGTATGAACTTTGAATTGAAGAATCTTTACGTTTGTCATAAATATCAGTATTTTTTTTTTAATCATTCAGTTAGTAGGGGGCATACTAAGTAGTTTATAATAACTAAGAATTTTACGATTGTTTATTAATGTAGTTTCATTAATTTTTTGGAATTAATTATTAGAAGAAATAGTAGATGCAAGAATTTGATGATAATAAGATTTAAAATTGGTGGCATAATTATTTGGAGCTTTATCAACACATTTAATTACAAAGTCTTTTTGAAGATTTGTAATTGGTCGGAAGAGATGTTGCGTATTGATCGTAGCCAATTCTAAAACATTTTTCGTTAGAGCAAAAGTTAGTTGATCAATAACGAAATTTCATGGTAGGATAAAAACTTTTAAAAAATATATATTTTCCTTTTAAAAAAATGTCAAATAAAAATATGGTAAAGTTACAGCCCTATTTAGTGAGGATTAGTCACTAAAACATTAGCTCTAATTTCTAACTTCATTTTCCATACAAACCTTTTGGTCTCCCAATATAATATAAGTTAAATAAAATGGACGTTCTATTTTTTAAATTAAAAATTGTATTACCTATATCAACATTTAAAGCAAGAACACCATATTTATGTAATTTCGGGTCAGGAAATGCATGAACTCAGAGGTCACTGAGTGTAATTTATTTAAACTGTGTTAAATCAGTATAGATATATTATGCACCAATATGTGACAAGTAGCGAATGTGTTAATATTTTATGTATGTTTCTATCTTTGTTTTCTATTTCATAAAAATTAATATATTGTAATATAAATATAAATTTAAAAAATGTTTTTTGGTGGCGCTCCGTCATAGACATTAAACGCTTTAGCAAATTTCTAGCAAATACTTTCCATAGAAATAGTAAATAAATATAATCATATAAAAACAAAGTTCTAAGTTGTTTGTTTTTAATTATCTTCATGAAAATTTCAAATGAGAACATATGTAAAGCAAGGGTCTATTAAATGCAGTTCGTTAAAAAATATATATATATTAACTGTGTAATTATATTTTAATTATTTAATTATTTTTAAAAAGAACTTTTTTATGTTATTTATTTTATAAAATTATATTATTATTATTATTATTATTATTATGAATAAATATGTTTTAATAACGTTTTATAAAAGACATTTACTTTCGAACACATGTTTTCGAACCATACCTCCGAAAAATAATAAACAGTTAAATACACAAAGAAAATAATACACAATCAAATTTCCTTTTTTTTTTTTTTTTTTCTTTGAAGACAAATTAATTACTTTTTTAAGTATTCTAAGTAAGGTTATTTAATTAATTTAATAATTAATTAAATAACCTTAATTAATTTATTAAATTAATTAAGGTTATTTTAAGGTTATGTATTATTTTGTTAATTTATAAAATTTAAAAAAAATATAATGACAATATTTGTAAAACTAGAGATCATTAAATGAAGTTCGCAGAAATTTATTTTGCAATTGTTTTCGGAAAAGATTTTTCTCAGCCATGCGTTCTGTATTACATAAAATAATACAGAATCAAATTTCCTTTAAAAAAATAATTAATTATTTTTTTAAGTATTCTAAATAAAGTCTCCATTTAAAACACTTATAAAGATAATATTTGTAAAACAAGATATCATTAAATGTAATTCGTTTAAATATACTTTTTACTCTGTAATTATAATTTAATTATGTTTCAAACTTTTCTAGCCTATTAATTTTATAAAATTATACTATTATTATTTTTTTAATATGAACAAATATGTTTTAATAGCGTTTTATAAAAGACATTTACTTTTGAACGCATTTTTTAGAACCGTGATTCGTAAAGTAATAAACTGCTAAATACACAAATAAAATAATACAGAATCAAATTTTCTTTTAAAAAAATAATAATTAATTACATTTTAAAGTACTAAGCATAAAATTAGTCCTTCATTTAAAAAACGATATTTATTATTACTATATTTAAAAAACTTATAAAGATAATATTTGTAAAAAAAGAGATAATTAAATGTAGTTCGTTCAAATATAATTTTTATTGTGTAATTATAATTTAATTATTTTTAAAACTTTTCTAGCCAATTAATTTGATAAAATTATATTATTATTATTTAATATGAACAAATATGTTTTAATAACGTTTTATAAAAGACTTTTTCTTTTGAACACATTTTTTAGAACCATGCCTCCGTAAAGTAATAAACTGTTAAATACACGAACAAAATAATACAGAATCAAATTTCGTTTAAAAAATATATATATAATTAATTACTTTTTAAGTACTCTAAGTATAAAATTATTCCTGCATTTTAAAAATGGCATTTATTATTACAACATTTAAAAAACTTGTAACATTTGTAAAACAAGAGATCATTAAATATAGTTTGTTAAAATATATTTTTTGTTATGTAATTATTATTTAAAAAAAGAACTTTTCTATGCTATTAATTTTATAAAATTATAATAATATTATTATTATTTTACTGTGAATAAATACGTTTTAATAGAGTTTTATAAAAGTCATTTATCTTTCGAACACATTTTTTAGAACCATACCTCCGAAAAGTAATAAACTGTTAAATACAAAAAAAAAAAAAAAAAAAAAATACACAATCAAATTTCCTTTTTTTTTTTTTTTTTTTTTATTATCTACTCTTTTAAGTATTCTAAGTAAGGTTTCCATTTTAAAAAATTATAATGACAATATTTGTAAAACTAGAGATCATTAAATGAAGTTCGTAGAAATTTATTTTGCAATTGTTTTCGGAAAAGAATTTTCTCAGCCATGCGTTCCATAAAATGTAATTATTTTCACAAAAATTCGAAATAATAACACAGGTAAAGTAGCAATTTATTAAATATAATTAATTCAAATATGTTTCACAATTAGTTTAAAAATAAAAGAACTTTTCGCTGCTATTAATCTATAAAATTATTATAGTTTTGTAAAAAATAAATTTGATAATATGTTTCAATATTTTTTATCAACACTCTTTCGATCACATTTCTTGGAACCAATTGCCGTAACATAATAAGCAGTTAACTCATAAATAAATAAAATCAAACATTGTTATTTTAATTTGGTGCAACTGGCTTTATTTTCATATACAATAAAAATATTAGTTTTAATATCGTTTTATTAATAGCTTTATCATCTTTCGATTGAATTTCTAAGGCATTCATAAGGCAAATGTTGTACGCGTACACGTGGGTGGTACGTGGAGAGGTTCTAGGGCAGGGACGGCGAACCTATGGCACGCTGCAGATTTTTTTTTTTTTTTTTTTTTTTTTTTTTTTTTTTTTGGCACGGCGTAGATTTAGGTTCTACATCAAAATATAGTAGAATTCCACAAAATGCATTAATTAATCTAGATGTTTTCTCTGTTTATCTAAATTCGATTAGTTTGTGATTGATTCTAGCTGATTGTCATTGTCATACAGATTGAAGAAACTGAAATATAATTTAATGTATTCCAATCTAGATCAATATTGGCTCACAAAATTTTAAGAATTAGAGAGAATTAGGAGATTTTCGCAAAATAAAGATTAAAAGGCATTATAAGCAAAAATTCCGATGGTAAAATTATGACAACTTGGAATTCAATTCCAGACATTAAAAGTTGTAGATTCTGACGCTGGCTATTTTGTCAATTTTTTCTGCGAAACATTCTTTTTGGAAATAAATAATGTGAAAAATTCAAGTAAAAACATCTTGTTAAATGAGTCCAGTTTAACTTGCATTCTCTTAAAAATAACTAAGTACGAAGCTGATATAAATTATTTGGCATTTAAGATGAGGCAACAGAAATATAATATTTTTAGAATAAATTGTAAAGTATAAAATCAAATATTACCATTTTTGTTTAATACTAAAAGCAAAATTTTAAGTAATTTTAATTCATTATTTGATCCTTTTTTTTTTTAACCATTTGGAAAAATGGTTATTGTCCTCTGTCAGAGGAAATCAAAAACATATCTGAAGCGTTTTATTGGTGGAATCCGCATTTTATTCGTTTTCTGATTGGTCTATGCAGTAATCTGTATTTTCCCTTTACTTTCAACAGAGATAGATACTTTTGTTGCCACTATGAGAAAAAAGTAATAAAAACTACAAAAAAAAAAAAATAATAACTCAGAAACAAATTGAGATACAGCTTTCAAACAAATTGCATTTAAAAGTACATTTTTTTCTCTATACGACGGTGTAAAAAGTAATATTGTGGGATATTTAGAAGTTTAAGAATGAAATTTCATTTAAAATGGGTCCAGGAATATTAATGTTTAATCCATGGCGTACGTAATGAATGACCAGTTCCGTAGAAGTTTAAAAATTTACATAGTACCGAACAATGTAATCCATGGCGTACGTAATGTATGATCAACTCCGTGCGATTTTTTATGTCTTAAATTTTAGTCTTTGAAAAAATCATTTTCCAAATGGTCGTTGTAATTTGTTAAATTGCATTTTTTTTTTTTTGGGGGGGGGGGGGGGGGGACGTCATAATCTCGTAAAACAAATTTTTGGAATAATTTGGCACGGAGATGTGAAAAGATTCGCCGTCCCTGTTCTATGGGCACGCTACAAGTGTGTGTTCACGACCTGCGTGCGATGTGGAGAAGCTAAATGAGTCAGAAGGTATCCCATCCCATCTACTGTTTTAAAAACAAGATTGTAAAACACACTAAATGTTGAAGGTGAGTTGGGACTCTATTTCATCAAAATCTCACCAAATATGCAAGGGTGCAAAAGAGCACCTTGCATGTTAAAAAAATTCACTACCTGTAAAAGTCGCATTAAATGTAAAATAATAGTTATTTTTATCTGCATTCACTCTTTAAAAAAAAAAAAAAAAAAAAAATCCTTCTATTCAAAGTTAAAAAGTGGTGGATACGTGGAGCACGAACGTTTTTCAAAGGGGAACGTGTGACGTAAAAATTTGAGAATCACTGCCATAAGGTAAAAAAGCAGTATAATAAATTAAATATTTTTATTTTAATCAAAACTAATTACTCTCCTGAATTTTCTAATCAAAATTTAAATAAAAAGTTTTCAATATTCGTAAAACAAGAGATCATCAAATGAAGTTAACTGAAATTTATTTTGCAGTTCTTTTCAGAAAAGTAGTTTTCTCAGTCATGCATTCCTTAAAAATACTACACCTTATTAAAAATAGATGCGAAAATGTATTTTTTCGTATTTACCTGACAAAAGCATCAAGCTATCGAACACATTTCTTACAAATACAACTTACATTAAATTATAAACAATTACAATTATAAATAAAATCAAAGAAAAGTCATTAAATAAAAGTATGAATAAAAGTATAAATGCAAAGAATGAAAAAAGTATAAATAAAGGAACTATTAAAAAATACGATTCCAAGCATATTCTAATGGAAAGTATTTTTTGACTAATTTAGCTTAACTTGATATTAAATTTACGTTCATCATAAAATAAAATTCAGTCTTTTTATAAAACTATATATGAAAATCACTCGAAAACATCAAACTAATTTTATATTTGCTTAACCCCTTAATTCTCGCTCCCGTCAATATCACGGGCCGGGGTGTCGTTCGTTATTTCTCGTGCCCGTCATATTTCCGAGCTGGAGATTTAATTGCTGTAAAAAATTTCTGAAACCAGAAAAATTTAACAGGCATTTCCTTGTGAAGCAGGGATGTAGTGGAGGGTATACGCGGGTATACGCCGTATACCCTCTGGATTTTTTTAAGGAGTACCGTATACCCTCTGTTTCTCATGAAAACTACAGTATATACAATCTAGGGTATACTCTATGCCTTGAGCGTATACCCTCTGCTTAGAGCGAATACCCTCTGTCTTTTTTACGACTACATCCCTGTTGTGAAGTCTCTGATTATTCCCGCTTGGGTTTGGCTTTTGACGCTCATTGTAATGGTGGGATTTGTATTGCGTGTTTCGAAATATATAACACTCAAAAATTCATTAATAATCAAAATTTAATGTATATATATCATTTGTAAAAATTTGTGTGATGATGATAAATAAAGATCTAAGATGTGAAAAATAAATGTGTTATTCGCATTAATTTGTATGGTATAAAACAAACATTAAGACACAGAATTCTCGCATGATGGCTTTTCTACAAATGTGAATTTGTTCTATAACATCTTTATTTTTCGCCTTAAAAAAAAAAACTAATTGCATTTTTTATTTAGAAATCTTATAATTATTCAATTTCTGTAATAAAAGAAATAGGTACTTTTTTATGGTTTTTCCAAATATTAAGCGACCGTGAAGAGGTTAAAGCGATAAAAATACTTTTAAAAAGGCAAACAAATACCTTTTTTTATTCAGATCGACAAGTTTCATTGCTCTGACGGCCATATTCTCAAGACCTAAAATAATACAAATATTTTCGGAAAAAAAGAAAGAAAGAAAGAAAACTGGAGAACAAAAAATCTCGCGAACTCATAATTAAATTAACTGCAATATCAAAAATGGATATTTGTGAACGTGAATTATTTTATACTACTGTTTCATTACTCTGCAGAGTACCTTTTTCCAGATTTTAGGAAGCTTCATGGGGGCTGAATCATTGCATATATTCTCACTGCGTAAAAAAAATTATTGATTAATTTTAAAAATAGTAGAATAATTTATCCATCAAGATTTTATTTGCCATCGATTATCCGAGAATCAATATTCTAACGTAGTGAGAATATATGCAATGATTCAGCCTCCATGGAACTTCCTGAAATTTGGAAAGAGATGCTCTGCAGAATTGTGAAACAATAGCATAAAATAATTAACGGTCACAAATTAACCAATTTTAATATTGTAGTTAATTTCATTATGAGTTTGCATAATTTTTTTTTCCACCAGTTTTTTTTTTTTTTTTTTTTTTTTTTTTTTTTTTTTTTTTCACCAGTTTTTGCGAAAATATTTGTATCATTTTAGATCTTGAGAATGTTGCCGTCAGAGCAAAGAAACATGGCGATCTGAATAAATGAAGATATTTATTTGCCTTTTAAATATATTTCTATCACTTTTAGCAAATATTAAGTTTGACTCAGTCTTTTTGTTGACAAATTTCATTTTAGCGTCAAAGTGCGGTACGTCATGTTTAATCTGATCTGATGAGTAATATCCCTCTCTCTGTGTCTGTCTCTTTTATTTACCAATTTGTCCTAAGAAATCAATTTCAAAATGTTGTAACTTTGCCACAAATGTTCAAATGTTTGTCAGGTTATTGAGATAGATTAAAATATATCTATTCTTAAACATTATTTTAAAAAGTTACTAAATTGAGCTAAAAATTTCAAACAAATTTCATTAGAAAGTATGATTTTTTCCTATTCGATAATATAAAACTTGAAATTATGCGACATTTAAAAGTTGTGTAAGAGCGATAAAAGCAGACGCAAAAGTGCAGGTCGTTGCTAACAACTTTATACATTTCTAAAAATAACAAACATGCTTGAAAGTCGTCCGAAAGTGAGCTATGAATTTACGGATACAACGAACAATTTCGTAGTAAAACAAATAGGATTTTGTAGCTAATAAAAGAAATGAATTGCTAAATAAAAGTATCTTTGACTTTTTTTTCTTTTTTTTTTTTTAAGCGTTATAAGATGAACATTATAAGGTGAAAAATTTTATTTAAAAAATGTGTGAAACTGCTCGGTAAATGTTATGATATCCAGTTAATCTTTATGTAAAAAGGGCTTTCTTAGCCAGTTCGTTGCATGCTAGTATTGTATTTAAAAAAGGGGGAAATAATGAAAGAAAGAAAGCGGGAATCAATATGCATTTTCGTGGCTTTTATGACCAGCTAGCCGCATCCCACTTCCAACTAGTCCGCCCTACGCAAATACCTCATAATTGAGTCTATCCTCCACAGAAGGAAATAAAAAAGTCTCTTTCCATTCTTATATGAATGTGGCATTTTTCACTTCCGTAAGGAAATATGTTTATAGTGTTTGTCTTTGAGCTGTCTTACTTTGTTCAAAAGAAGAAGAAGAAGAAGAAGAAAAGATTATTTTTAATGTAAGGGAATACGTCTTAAAATTAAAAAAAAAAAAAAAAAAAAAAGCGAAGGATTAATAGAGAGATTAAGAAGGCCAAGGTGATAAATTAAAATTATAAATTCAAAAGTTGAGCCAAAAGTGCAATTAATTTAACAATAATCTGCCAAAAATATTTCCTTTATAATAATAAGCAAATGAATAAATAAAATCGAATGAAATCAAATTTCTTTCTCTCTCTTTTTTATGTATATATATATATATATATAGCATTGTCATCGCTTTTCCGAGTATTCTAGATTATTCCAAAAAAAAAAAAATCTGCATTTTTAAACCTTCGTATGTCATGCTAATGTTTACAAAACACATCAAAGGAAGTTCTCTGAAATGTCGTCCCACAATCGTTTTTAGAAAAGAAAAATTTGCCAGTCATGTGTTTTGTAAAAATACTACGGTTTACTTAAAACAGATATAAACTCATCTTTTTTCACTGTTCTACTAAAGCTGTTAACCTTTCGAGCTTATTTCATACATGGCAATTTTCATAGAATGTTAAACAAACATACTAATTAATAAATTAAATGATTAGATAAAAGTGTAATCAACTGGGAAGAACATCCGTAATAAAGACCGCCATTAAAAAAAAAAAAAATCTAAACACAAAAACATGTAAAACAGTTTGTTAAATGTAATTGGTATTCCATTAATCTTTATGTATTATTATTATTATTATTATTAATCCTTCGCTTCCATTTCTAAAAGAAAGTTCAGGTTCCCTTTTAATTACAATGAAATTGCCTTCGCAATAATTCAAAGTAAGAGCTCATGGAAATCAGCAGTTCATTAACTTTACACTGTAACAAAAATAAATAAATCAATCAATAAAGTAAAATAAAATAAAATCCGTTTTTTGACAATACAATTTCCGTAAAAATTTACGAACATTTTCTTTCTACGTTGAAATGATTTCGTGAATGTGAGTCTGCTTAATTTGTCATTTTTACTTAGAATTTGGGTTTTTTTTACATTTTTATACTATAAAAAATTTTCCGTTTTTTTTTTTTTTTTTTTTTAGTATAATAATAAAAGTAACTACAAATTTAGAGAAAATGAAAATTTAGAATTATCTGTCAAAGACAATACTTTTAAAATTCATATTCGCAGTATTTTTGACTGATTCACGAAATCCCTTCCATAGAAAAAAAAACTAATTCCATAAAGTACGGAAATAGCGTGGAAAATTACCATTTTCTTTTTCTTTTATTTATTTATTTTTTACAGTGCAGTTAATTAAAATGTATCTTATATTTTTAAAGCGTTTTTCTCAGCTACTAAGCTTATAAATATATGGCTTTATTATCTTAAAAGCTCATTTCTTGGAACTACACATCTCATAAGATAATACGCAGGTTAATAAATAAAATAAATTTTTTCACTTATGCATTGCTTGCCACCACTAATATTCAAATAATAACTATTCTGAGAGACTTTTTTTTTTCTTTTTAACAAGAAAGTGGACAGCTCAAAAATTTCTAAAATAGAGCTACCTCCTTTTTGAAGCAAAATAATAGATTTTAATATAATTATATCAACAGTTTTAGCATCTTTCGAGGATATTTCTCAGAACTATATCCCATAGAATAATAAACAAGTAAATGAAACAAGTAAAATTCACATTAAAATTTTACAAAAACGACTTTATTTTCATTATTTATAAATATATGACTTTGTTATTTTAAAATCTCATTTCTTGGAACTACACATCCCATAAGATAATACGCAGGTTAATAAATAAAATAAAATAAAATAATTTTTTTCACTTATGCATTAGTCCATGCACGTATGCATTGCTTGCCATCACTAATATTCAAATAATAACTATTCTGAGAGACTTTTTTTTTCTTTTTAACAAGAATGTGAACAGCTCAAAAATGTCTAAAATAGAAAACCTCCTATTATATCAACAGTTTAAGCATCTTTCGAGGATATTTCTCAGAACTACATCCCACAGAATAATAAACAAGTAAATAAAACAAGTAAAAATCACATTAATTTGACAAAAACGATTTTATTTTCATTACTTATAAATATATGGCTTTATTATTTTAAAAGCTCATTTCTTGGAACTACACGTCCCATAAGATAATACGCAGGTTAATAAATAAAATAAAATAAAATAAAATAATTATTTTTAATCAAGGCTATTTAGTCTCCCGTATTTTAAAAATAAAATCTAAATAAAAAACCTATAATATTCGTAAAACAACAGGTCATTAAATGAAATTTAATTTACAATTGAAAGACTTACTTCAAAAAGGAGATAACTTCATTTTTGCGGAATAGAAAAAAAAAAAAAATTACGCAGTTTCGCCAAATATATTTTTTCACTTATGCATTAGTACATGCACCTATGCATTGCTTGCCACCACTAATATTCAAATAATTCCTATTCAGGGCGACTTTTTTTTTTTCTTTTTAACAAAAAAGTGGACAGCTCAAAAATGTCTAAAACAGAGCTACCGCCTTTTTGAAGCAAAACCCTTCAATTGTTATCAGGAGGAAAAAAATCAGTCAAACGAACCATATAAATACTACATAGATATACTAAAAATGGATGAAAAAAAAAAAAGAAAAGCATTTTTCTGCCATTGGCAGTAAAATTCTAACAATTGCCATGAAATAATAAACAAGCATTCTAAAAACTAAAAGAGAAGAAAAATTATTAAATAAAGCTATAATCAACTAAGAAAAACTTATGATAAAAAAAAAAATTCAAAAAATTCTAGTCACGAAAATCATGTCAATTCATTAAATTGGATCATAATTAAATGGTCTTTAAATTTGATGATATTCCATTAATCTTTATGTAAAACAAAAGCTTTCTCAACCTATGGGCTTTCTCAATCTTTCTATGGGTTCTATGCTGATATTGAACATTTGGTCACCACTCGCCATACGCGCGTTTGTCAAAATTGAGGCAAAACTCAGGGAAAAGAAAGTGAAGTCTTTTTAGGTGCGTTCGTAATTATCTACTTATAATAAAATCTGAGTGCAGGAAACCGTCGGAACCATGCCGGTGCGAACCACTCTGGTCTGCGTATCGACCGTAGCTACACACCATGTTAGGCTTAATGAGAAACATATCCTAGCATATGACGGCTAAATGATAATTTTTTCTATTTGGAATCATGTCTGTTCAGCATATCTTCACTTAAAACATGTATATCATATCCATTTATAATGTATTAAGTTCTAAATTAAAATTAAGCTATTATAAACAGAGAAATCAGATCTAAACAGACGATACTTTTGCCATTCAGATTCAAATTCCAGCAAATCTACTGATAAATGAATGACTCTTTGCACTTCATTTAAAAAAAAAAAAAAAACAGGTTAAAACCGATGCTGGTCTTAAAATATTTGTAATAGTTTATTAAAACCTTTAAATATTTTAACTTTGTTTAAAACCTTCAAAAACTATTAAGTTCTAAATTTAAGGGCCAAATCATCATCAACAACAACAAGTTCTGAATTAAAAATAACGGATGACTATCGCCACCTGGTGGAGAAAAATATAACTTTTGCTCTAATTTATTCAGAATGATTAATCTTTTCCACAATTTCATATTCCCTGTGACATTTGTTTTCTGTCTTATATGACAAAGTAAAAAGTATTCGAATTTGAATATCTTAAACTTTCAAATGCATTTACAATAAAGAATTATTTCAATGGCACTTTAGCATTATTTAAAGGGAAATTAACCTTTATGTATTGAATTATGAATTCATGAAAATTTCATCTTCTGTAGCATTTTTAGTGAATTTTTTAAACAAAATTAGAAGATTTACATAATCATATAATAAATTTTAGAACGATTGAAGGATTTAGAAGGATTAATTAAATTTGAATTTATAGGGATTTTGTGTAATATTTATAACCCCGCTCAAGTCTGTTATTTTAAATATTTTTCTTAGTATTTCGTAGGAATTTGGAAATCTACAAATATAATGTTCTTACAATAGAAATATAGAAATATTTCTGAATTGAAAAATCCCCCCCCCCCCCCCAAAGACAAAGAAAGTTGAAAAGATGCAAAGGCCAAAGAAATCATCCTTTAAAAAAGATTTTTGTTTTGAGTAACCCATAATGCTTTTGGAACATCATAAAGTAATGCATCTATAACTTATTCTAAATTGTATTACTACTAATCGATGCATTAAATTAATTTTATAACAAGTTATTTTAATGGTACTGATAAGTACAGTCAGTAGATAAAGTGTTAAAGGGACAATTTTTTCTGTACCGAAGGCTGCGATCAGCGTCTCTGCAGGCCGTCTTAATTCCCAATGAATTAGGATTTCTTGCTAATTCTTTTGCCGTCAACTTTCTGTTGTAATCATACATTTTTTTACAATGCATTTCATCAGATTTGAAGACATTGCAAATAAAATGAATATTTTTTATCGGTACAACATATTTTAATTATCTTGCAGATAAAATTATGAATTTTAACATAGTTTGTTACGAAAAAAAAAGAACCCCGCTAAACAACAAATTTTTAATGTAGAGGGAACCTAAACAAGCATTTTCGTCATAGAATGTGTTGCTGGAAATGTCGCGTTTAAGCGCTGGTGACTAAATTGTAGTTTACATAATTTCTTTGTTCTAATCATAAAAAAATCAAAGGTTAATACTTTTTGATTAACAAAATGTATGAGGCATTTTTTTTTCCTTTTTAAGCCAGAAAAATATTTTTTTAGCTATTGTTTTGAAGATTTATCATTTACTTTCCGTCATTTTTCGTCATAGAATGTGTAGCTGGAAATGGCGCGTTTAAGCGCTGGTGAATAAATTGTAGTTTACATAATTTCTTTGTTCTAATCATAAAAAATCAAAGGATAATACTTTTTGATTAATAAAATGCACGAGGCATCTTTCTTTTATTTTTTAAGTCAGAAAATATTTTTTTAACTATTGTTTTGAAGATTTACCATTCACATTCCGTCATTTTTGACGGGATTATATACTAGTATTCACATAAAAACGTAGCACCTCTAGTCGTCGTTCGGTCTGTCTGTCTGTCTGCACATAACAGAGCAAAAACTACCCAACCGAATGGTCTGAAATTTTAAATATATGATTGTTGCAAACTTTTGTCGAGTCATTTCAAATTTTATGAAAATCGGATGCATAGTTTAATTACAGGGACAGTCAAAAGTTTTCAGTTACATTACGGCCAATGGGAAAAAAATATTTCAGGTGTATTTTAATGATATGACAGCCTTTCGAACAAAATGAAATTAATATGCACTTACGAAATGCACTAAAATATATATTCAGTACAATATGCGGTGAAAAAAATATTTATAAAACTAGTTATAGTACGAACGCACCACATTTGCCACGTTTGAAGTGCAATTTCTAACTTGTTCATTATTGTACGAATTATCATGTGATTTTTCATATCCGTAAGGAAAGACGTTTATGGCTTTTGTCTTCGAACAGTGTAACTCCACTAAAAAAAAAATTATCGAATTAAGGATTTTTCAATAAATTTTATTTTAAAATGAGGAATTTTTTTCATCTTTAAGTTCAGAAAATTAAGCAATTATATGAATAAATAAAATCGAACACAATTAAATTTAATTTTTTAACATACATACATATTTTTTACATTACTTTTTCTAATATTTTTTGATTTTCCAATTAAAAATCTTCATTTAAAAGCCGAATAAACAAATTACGAATTAGTAATAGTAGTATAATCATTAGTATACAATACTATTGTATGTATTATACTTATCAGATATACATAATATTATATATCAGGTACTATCAGTAAGAAAGTACTAGGTAAGATACTTTTGCATATCAGGTATAAATAATACTGTATGCATTATACCTATTGTAAGTATAATAATAACTACTATTATTATATTTGCATTACAAATTAAATACTGATGTTCGTAAAGAAAAAACTAGTGGTAAGAAGTTCAGTAAAATTTAATTTACAATTCATTTTGTCATACTACGTTTTTATCAAAAATAGATGCAGACGAAGTCTTTTTGCATTTTCCTGCCAAAGGTATATTAACCTTTCAAGTACATTTCTTACAAAGCAATATCCATAAAATAACAAACAAAAATATTGATTAAAAAAAAATTATTAAATAAAAGTGTAACCATCTGTGAAAAAGGCTAATTCAGATTCCATTAAAAAAAATTCCAATCACAAAAACGTGTAGAACATTTTATTAAATGTAATGATATTCCATTAGTCTCTATGTAAAAAACGCGTTCGCAACCCGTGCGTTGCATGCTGATATTGTGTTTTTTTAAAAATCGACCTGAATAAATATGCTTTTTTATGGCTTTGATAATCGATTGTTCTTTTCATTTTAACATGATTGTAGATTAAGAAGCTAAACCCTTTTAAGTACAAAATGTGAAAATTGTGTCATTTTGGTGCAATCGAAGTAAATCCTTTTTTACTTTCTTGTATCTTTACAAGAAGAAAATATAGGATTCGTGAAAATTTTCGACTTTTGGTTTTCGACGGATTTACACGTTTTAGGGGGCAGAGATTCCGAAAAACATGTTTTTACAAAATGTCTGTCTGTGAGTCCATCTGTATGTGACACAAATTTTGTGGGCGCTCTACCTCAAGAACTATTCCACGGAATTTAATAAAATTTATATTCAGTTATTCCCCAATATAAATGGTGCTGATTAGTTTTTGGTGTAAATCGCTCAACAGGTGGCGCTGCTATTCAACATTTTTCACAATTTCTACAATAGCTCGATCTCCAGAACATGCACGGATTTTCATCAATCTTCAGATTCAGTTAGTCCTTGACATGAATGGACGTTTATATATTTTGGTGTAAATCGCGTAACAAGTGACGTTGCTATGCAGCCTTTTTCGCGATTTCCTCAATAGTTCAATCTCCAGAAATAATGCACGGATTTTTATCAAACTTCATATTCAGTCCTTGACATGAATTGACGTTTTATACATTTTCGTGTAAATCACTCAAGAAGTGGCGCTGCTATGCTGCATTTTTGGAATTTTCGCAATAGTTCTATCTCAAGAACTAATACACGGATTTTCATCAAACTTCAGATTCAGTCCTTGACATGAATTGACGTTTTATACATTTTCGTGTAAATCACTCAAGAAGTGGCGCTGCTATGCTGCATTTTTGGAATTTTCGCAATAGTTCTATCTCAAGAACTAATACACGGATTTTCATCAAACTTCAGATTCATTCCTTGACATGAATTGACGTTTTATACATTTTGGTGTAAATCGCTCAAGAGGTGGCGCTGCTATGCTGCATTTTTTGTAATTTCCGCAATAGCTCTATCTCAAGAACCAATACTTGGATTTTCAACAAACTTCAGATTCAGGTATATCTGGATAGGAATTAGTGCTGTTTAGTTTTTGATGTAGATCGCTCAACAGGTGGCGCTGCTATGCAGCATTTTTCACGATTTCTACAATAGCTGAAATGTGTTTCCCGCTGGACACAGTACCACTTACAGATGTAAAATTTTGGCTTACTTCTTTTAGGTGAAAGTGTTGTTTTTTGCTTTCAACCGCAGAGAAAAACAACGCGTCATTTGTGATAAAATAGTATATTTAAGAAATATATACTTCATAGCCATTAGTCACAGGACACTTTCAATTTTAGACATTTTGTCGAATATTTAAAAATATACTTGTCGGATTCTTCTGGAACTTCAGGATTATGAAGAATATGTTTTACCTCATATTTATCAAAGTCGATTTGATAAGGAGACCAATTAGGGGGCCAACAAAAAATCAAAGAAAATAATGATATTTGGGATCACCTGTAATTTAAATGCACGATGAATATAAATTGATAGAAGATAAATTTTGAATTAAGGTTAGCCTAATATTATGGGTGTTTTTTTTTTTTTTTTTTTTTTTTGTTGTTTTTTTTTGTTGTTGTTGTTGTTTTTACTGTAAGAAAGGAATAAAAGAAACTTCAGTTGAGAGCTTTCTGAATTTTTGGAAAAATGCTTAAGCAAAACTTAGCTTAAAACTTAGGGAAAATGCTTAAGGAAAAATAAGCTTAAAACTTAGGAAAAATGCTTATAACACTGAAATTTCAGACTCAAATGGATTCAAAATTATAATCGAGCTGCGAACGCATTTATTAGATTTTACTAGAAAATATCTTACCTATGTATCCTTGGTACAGTAAGATATTAGGATTTTATACTTGATGATTACAATTAACCCTGTGAAGATGTGCAATTTCGTGAAGTGACCATTCATTAAATGCTATGAGATTATATAAAGGGTGTCCTAAATCCTATTTATTTTTTTACCTATTGCAGATACGGTAAAGCAAATTGCATAAGTGTTCAAAATAAGGTAGCGATTAAGATTATGTTGATGAAATAATCTTGCTTCAAAGAGCAACATTTAAAAAAAAAAGTATAAGGTGCCTGGGTGAGTATTTAGAAAATGATTCTCCATGCTCCCAATAGTAAAATAGTAAAAATTCCATTCTTCTACAACCAAAACTCACCGAGTTATGATACTTTGAATTTCATGAAATTTCGGCGTTTTTCGGTAATAAAAAATTGTCTGTCCGTTTCAGTGCTAGAAAGCTCCAAAATTTCATAAATTCAAATTACCATAACTCGGGGAATTTTGGTTTTGAAGAATGTCATTTTTACTGTTGAGCTTGTCAGAGCATGGTGAAAATGTTTCTAAATGTACCTCATAGCACTCAGGAACCGTATAACAAGTGCGAAAGTGTAACTTTCGAAAAATTTGTGGCAAGACTGTTTCATCAATATCAGCTTAATTCCTACCTTATTTTGAGCATTTTTGCAATTTACATTGCTTAAGAATCCAAAACATGTAAAAAATTAACGCGCATTTTATTCTGTTTGCATTCTTCTGTGCACACACACACATACACATATATATAGTCTTTAATTTTTGAAAGACTAGGGGGCTCTGCCCCCTACGAGCTACGCTCGTCAACCCCCGTTCAGACACCGCAGACTGTAAAAGTACGCTAATTTGATCGGTTTTAAAAAGATTTCGGAAGATTGAATTATAATTTAAAAAACAGTGGCGATCTCCGCATAAACGGATTTCTATTCATTTCTCTTTGAATGGGGAATTTTAAGGCCAAATTCGCTGCGGTACTACTTGATGAACCCGTCGACCAATTTCGTCAAATTATATAAATCGCCAAAGCACTCGCCAATTATACAAATTGACATAATTTTTATTTTAAATAACGAAAGAACAAATAAATTAGTGCAATATTAATAAAAATACAAATAAAACGTCGAAATAAAAATAACTTGATGACGTAGACACGTGTAACTTGCTTAAAGTGAAGTTAATGTGACATTTACGATCAACCATTATTGGCATTTAATCTTATAGTTTGGCGAATGATAGATTTTTCGTCGACGGGATAACTAAGTAGTACCAAAAATACATATGTCGTCAATCGCTGTTTTCGTCTTTGACGTAGACACGTTTAACAACATTTCAAAATAAGCTAATATAAAAGGAATTAAGTAAACAGAGTCTTTGTCTCCCGGTATTTTTTAACAAAGTGAAAAGAAAGTTCTTTTAAATAAGACTTTTTAAATTAATCGTTTTTAATCTGACGTAATTTTGACCAAACTATTCTTTCTCTTTTTAATATTCACATGAAAATGCTTGTGTTAGAAATGAAATATTATTTGCGCTTTCCTAACAAAAATAGTTGAAAAGTATCCGCTCAAAATATCAAATAAATGTCTAGCGCAATTTCTGAATTTAAACCTTTTTGCAATATTATTTTGTATTCATTTTATGTAATAACTGTAATGTGACGTAAATATGACGTAATTTCTCCTATTTAAGATTTCTAACGCATGTTAATAAATTTATTATTTTACAAATTCCTTTCTCTATTAAAATTTACGTGTAATTATAGTTTTTATGACGTAATGTTTAATAAGTTCCTGCTTTTTGTACATAATTATTTAATTATAATTCCAAATGTTTTTTTTTTTTTTTTCTGTTTATAATAATCACGTGTAAATAAATTTTTAATTTATTTACAAGTATAAATATTTTTTTTGAAGCAAACATTATTGTTTCCACTGTTTATACAGTTGGCAACAGTTTAAATTAATATCACTTTCTAAAATCTGTAAAAAATGTCTCTAGAAATGCTGAAAATTTGAATTTAAAATAGAAATAAAACCTGAAAAAATTAGTCAAATTAAAAAAAGAAAAACAGTCTGCACACCGGGAACTTCAAACGTATAAAATGATCTAAAAATGATTAAATTCCTATGAATAGTTTTTGCTTCTATAAAACTTTTTTAGTGGAACGATTTTGTCCAACTTTAGCATTAAATATCTCTTAAAATAATTCTTCGATTTGAAAACTGTCTGCCTCAGAGTGTTTATCAAACATTTCTGTATCATACTACCGATTTTCATATTTTTGTATGCATTATTTTTCTTAATATTAACGAAGAAAGACCTCCTGTCACAAAAAATTCAAAACCGGTGGCGGCGGTGACAGCGGTAGTTACTTTTTTTTTTTACTAGGGGGCTCGGCCCCCTACGAGCTACGCTCGCCAACCCCCGGCCAGACACCGCAGGTTCTAAATGCACGCTAATTTGATCGGCTTTAAAAATATTTCGAAAGATTGAATTATAATTTAAAAAACAGTGGCGATCTCCCTATAAACGAATTTCTATTCATTTCTCTTTGATTGGGGAATTTTAACGCCAAATCCGCTGCGGTACTACTTGATTATCCCGTTGACCAATTTCGCCAAATTATATAAATCGCCAAACCACTCGCCAAATTATACAAATTGACATAATTTTTATTTTAAATAACGAAAGAACAAATAAATTCGCACAACATTAATAAAAATACAAATAAAACGTCGAAATAAAAATAACTTGATGACGTAGACACGTGTAACAACATTTCAAAATCAGCTAATATAAAAGGAATTAAGTAAACAGAGTCTTTGTCTCCTGGTATTTTTTAACAAAGCGAAAAGAAAGTTCTTTTAAATGAGACATTTTAAATTAATCGTTTTTAATCTGACGTAATTTTTACCAAGCTATTCTTTCTCTTTTAAATAATCGCGTGAAAGTACTTTTGTTAGCAATGAAATATTATTTGCTCTTTCCTAACAAAAATAGTTGAAAATATTTTCTCAAAATATTAAATAAATGTCTAGCGCAATTTCTAAATTTAAACTTTTTTGCAATATTATTTTGTGTTCATTTTATGTAATAACTATAATGTGACGTAAATATGACGTAATTTCTCCTAAGACTTCTAACGCATTTAATGAATTTATTATTTTACAATATCCTTTCTCTTTTAAAATTCACGTGTATACTTTTTATGACGTAATTTTTAATAAGTTCCTGCGTTTTATGCATAATTATTTAATTCTAATTTAAAAGTTTTTTTCCTGTTCATAATAGTCACGTGTAAATAAATTTTTAATTTGAAGCAAACATTATTGCTTGCGCTTTTTATACAGTTGGCAACAGTTTAAATTAGTACAATTTTCTGAAATCTGTAAAAAATATCTCTAGAAATGTTGAAAATTTGAATTTAAAATAGAAATAAAACCTGAAAAAATGAGTCAAAATAAAAAAATTAATGCAATCTGCACTCCGGCAAATTCTAACGCATAAAATGATCTAAAAATGATTACACTGTCATGTATAGTTTTTGCTGCTATAAAACTTTTTTAGTGGAACGATTTTGTCCAACTTTAGCATTAAATATCTCTTAAAATAATTCTTCGATTTGAAAACTGTCTGCATCAGCGTGTTTATCAAACATTTCTGTATATAACCATTGATTTTCATATTTTTGTATGCATTATTTTTCTCAATATTAACGAAGGAAAACCTCCGGTCACAAAAAATCCAAAACCGGCGGCGGCGGCGGTGGCAGCGGTAGTTACTTTTTTTTAGAATAGAGAGATATTTATAATGTTTTAAAGTTTATAAATGTCATATATATTTATATATACGGTGACAGTTCGAGATTGTTAGTGTGTAACTATGCACATAATCTATTCATATAGCGATATCAGTGTCATTTTACGCCTATTTTTCGAATTATTTTCGGAAAATATATTTGCCAGCTTCTTCTATACATTAAATTAAAACAAGTTGGAAATTGCACGTCAAACATGGAAAATGAGGTGCATTCGTATTATAACTAGTTTTATAAATATTTTTTGCACTTCATATTGTACTGAATGTATATTTTAGTGCACTTCATAATTGCAAATCCATTTCATTCTTTTCGGAAGGCTGTAACATCATTAAAATGCACTTGAAATATTTTTTTCCCATTGGCCGTAATTTAACGGAAAATTTTTGATTGTCTCTGTAATTAAACTATACATCCTATTTTCATAAAACTGTAAATGACTGGACAAAATTATGCAACAATTATATATTTTAAATTTCAAACGATTCGGTTGGATAGTTTTTGCTCTGTTATATGCGGGCAGACGGACAGACAGACTGAACGACGACTACAGGTGCTACATATTTATGTATTTACGAACGCTCCTAAAAATACAATTAAAACCAATAAAAAAGAAGTAATATATATATTTGTTCCATCGAAAAAAGAAAACTAATTGATTTCATAACAAATTTATAAATTTTGAATGCGGTAAAAATTTTTAAAATATTCAAATACCTTAGATGCCTTAGCCTTAGAGGAAGAAAAGAAAATAGAAAAGATTATCTCTCGCTGATGATTAAAAAAAAATATTTTATACATATCGAAAAAAATACATAATCTCCATCCATCAATCCTAACCTATAAGTCTCTTAGACACGCATACAATAAGATTCCAATATTAGTGGGGAAAATCATTGAAATCGCTGATATTATCTACAAAATTTCTTTTGATTTAGTTGCGAATACAATAGAAAGTCATGACATTCAGACATTTGTTAGGCTAGAACATTTTCCTGAAACAAAACCTTGTACTCGCGGAAAAAAACAGGTAGGTAGACGCGGCGGAAAATAGCCAATATTTCAGTTTCAGAGTCCACAAAAGGTAAAAACGACTCGTTTGACCTAGTTGATTTTCCACCGACAAAACAACGCATACTAAAACAAACAAAAGATGGACAAAACTCGCATTTCGGTTTGCAAAACACGGCAATTACTCTCTGTTCCGATATATGCATTATGTTCTTCGTACATATAATATTTCAACACAGTTTCTTGCAACGTTTCTATATCGTGTGCTGGACCATCACGAAATAATGATGGTATTATTGTTATTATTTTTTTTTTTTTCAGAAACTTCCTTTTGTTCAGGAAAAAGGAAGAAAATAATAAATTCAGTTTACATCCCTTTATAGGATACTTTAGCCCGCAGTTATACTCAACCTTTTTTTCTAGCTGGCCGCAAAGATGTGTGTGGGACGTTACGCGGGTCGCAACACCCCGCATACTAATATAAAAAAAAGAGCAATTAAAATAGTTTAAAAAAACAAAAGCAATGTAAAAGACATTGTAACAAAATTAATATTAACAGCGGGATAAGGGCTTCTAAATCAGGAGATAAAAACACAGATAATCATATGAAAACAGAACATGTCTATAACGGAATCATATTAGTAAATAAACTAATATAATCATATAGAAATCATAGATCAGAATCATAGTGATCATAGTAATAGAATCATATTTAAAATGTAACAAACTATGCTCCCTACAGTAGAAATAACATACAATTATACCTGATAAGACAAAACTCGTCTAAAACGGAATATTTCTCCTGTCACTTAAAATTCCGTCTTAGTAGGTTTTACTGTATAAAAAAGTCTCAATAATTGATCTTATACATTAAAACTTATGAAAGCGAAATCGCTTAGAGCTGAAACAAATTTCGTTTTGGAGAGATTTTTGACTGTGCAGTTATAGTTGTTTAGTATTCCTTCAGTATAGGGACTATGAAATTTTTACGTTTAAGACAGTGTTCCGCTATCAAGAAATTCCGTTTCACAGGTTTTACTAAACAAAGTGCAATAAAACCTGCAAAAAAACTGAATCTATAAATACTGGAAACATATTCTGTTTTAAAGACGTTTCCGTCTTAGCAGGTAGATTTGTACGGCATTCCTTTCGGGGGAAATCATTAAAAGAAAAAAAAAAAAAAAAACTTGGTTATAGACAGGTTCTGGTTTCACAGGTTTTACTGTACCACTCGACGCCGACTAAAGAAAAGCATTCTACGAAAAGAAATTTAAAAGAATTTATGCATCCTGAAAAATCGGAACTTTTAGCGTCCCGCGCAATTGTTACGCCGAACGGGTCTTGGATATACTGAAGTTCAGGTAGTCCTGCATAAATCGGGACATCTGTCAACACTAGTCATGAATAAACTCAGAAACTGCTGCATAACCAGCACTAAACTTATCAGTGGCAGATAGAAAATCTTTCTGGTAACAATCTGCAGTTTGCTGTGCATTTGGGATAACAGGAAAAATCCGGAAGGATAAACTAATCAAACGATTTTTTAGTACTAAAAAAATCTTGAACTAATTGATCAATTTTAAAGAATCTTACAGCGAATGAAAGGTCTAATTAAGATTTATAAATAACAATTCTGGCTACAATCTGCAGTTTGCAGGCATTCTGATATCTAACATAGTTTTTGAGGAAAGAGAGAAAAACCTGCAGAATCAATCATCCAACAATATTTCAATACTCAAAAACTCGGGAACTAATTGTTCAATTTAAAGGAACTTTACAGCGATTGAAAGGTCAAATTAAGATTTATGAATAATAATTCTGGCTACTATCTGCAGTTTGCAGCATTCTGATATCTAAAACAGTTTTTGAGAAAACGGAGAAAAATCTGGATAATCAATCATCCACCCATCTTTCAATAATCAAAAACTCAGGAACATTTTAGAGAATCGGAATTCGAGAATCAATTTTAAGAAATCTTATGATTATTGAAAGGTCCAATTAAAATTTATAAATGATAATTCTGGTTTTAATCTGCAGTTTGTCAAATTCCAATATCTATACTAAAATAGCTTTTGAAAAAAAAAAAAAAAAAAAAAAAAAACAGGAGGAAACCGGGAGAATCAATTAAACAAACAATCTAAAACTCAAGAATTAATTGATCAATTTTAAGGAATCTTAAGGCAATTAAAAGGTCTAATTAAGATTTATAAATTATAATAATTACATTTTTAGCTTATGACTTATACATTTTAATTTAAAAACAGTATTGGTAAATATGTTTCCCAAAAACTCGAAAGATCTTTTAAAATACAAATGCAACACAGCGGAATGGTACGCAACTAGTAGTAAATTAAGCTCCGATTTATTAACCCGTTCAAAAAAAAATTCGGCTTTTAGAAATTTTCATTAGTTTTCAAAGTAAACGAGAAATTAATTTATGTTACTTACAAATGGTTAAACTTATATGAGATTTTAAGTAGATTTTAAGACTTTCTTTAAATTTCGCAGGGTTGTCGTTCCTACATAATATACCACTCCTTATATTTGAGATTTATGTAATGTATTCCAGTTGGTTAAACTCGAAAAAATAACTCTATTAATTAATTTTGAAAAGTTTCCAGCTTTCAGGTAAAGTAATGGATGAAAGTATCACTCTTACTTTTCAATGCTATAATTTTTATTGAAATTTCTTCTTTTAAGAGAACGAGTTGGAACCCGTCGAAATTCGACGAACTAAAATGTTAGGAAGGAACTTCAGATCGAATTTATAATAAGCCTACAAAAATAATTACAATAAAAAAATCATCCAATATTGGTTTTCTCACTCTTAAAACAAATAATATTTTTAACCTAAAATTACCAAAATATTATTTTCACAAACTTCAACTGCTTAAATTATTGAAAAAATAAACTCTATTAGAATACGTAATCAAAATGAGTAATTATTAATGAATTTATCGATTGAGGCTCTTATGTTTGTATTTACGGGATGAAAAATCAGTAAAAAGGATTTCACTTTGTCACATCATAAAATTTTCTCCCATAAAATCTAAACTGTTCGTTATTTTCACATTCTAATAATTTAAATTACGCATTACTCAAATTCAGAATTTGAAAGTATTTTAGCGCGCAATACATTATTAATGAATGTATTTCCAAACTTAAATCAACGTTTGTCCGATACAACTTTTCATTTGAACATTCGCACAAAATTAAGTTCTAATCTCAATACCTGCGAAATTTTTTTTTCAGAAATTTGTCTTTAGTTGTCATATTATTGGCTATTTAGTATTGGTCAAATATTTAGTTTTATCAAAATAAATGATGGTTTTGTTTTAAATATGACATCATTTTTACTCACTGAATCATTTTGCCTAGCGTCTCAAACTCAGTATCAGCGTAATGTAAAAATATTGAAATGTAACTGATTTATGAAGAAGAATGCATGTTCTTTTTTAATGTTTGACATCATTTTCTGTTCAAAAATGATAAAAATGTTACTTTTATTTGTAATGTGAAAATGGTATCAATAAGGATATAATCAATAAAAATAATAAACCATGACTATTTTCCGTTTACTTTCTATATAAATGGAGTACTTCAGTTGCCACAATTACAAAATTTGTATTAAAATTTACAAAAAAATTAATATATCAAAAATAAATTGAGATACAGTTTTCAAATAAATTGCGTTTAAAAGAGCATTTTTTTCCTTATACGACGGTGTTAAAATTTAAGCTGTGTGATGTTTAGAAGTTTAAAATTTGCCGTAGATATAATTGCAAAACCGAAATTTTATTTCAAATTTCAAAGTGCTGCCATTCGCAAAATGACGTATGCGTTACGCACAGATGTGTTTGTCCTTTATAATATAGATTTTTTAATGTTTGACATCATTTTCTGTTCAGAAATGATAAAAATGTTACTTTTATTTGTAATGTGAAAATGGCATCAATAAGGATATAATCAATAAAAATAATAAACTATGACTATTTTCCCTTTACTTTCAATATAAATGGAGTAATTCAGTTGCCACAATTACAAAATTTGTATTAAAATTTACAAAAAAATTAATATCTCAAAAATAAATTGAGATACAGTTTTCAAACAAATTGCGTTTAAAAGAGAATTTTTTTCTTTATACGACGTTGTTAAAATTTAAGCTGTGTGATGATTAGAAGTTTAATAATTTGCCGTAGATATAATTGCAAAACCGAAATTTTGTTTCAAATTTCAAAGTGCTGCCATTCGCAAAATGACGTATGCGTTACGCACAGATATGTTTGTCCTTTATAATATAGATATGTCAGGCCTAGATATCTGAACAACATCAACGCCAACAATGCTGGGACTTAAGGATTAACGCTCCTTCTTCTCCCCGCCATTTTTTTCACTCCGTGATCTCTAGATTTTTTAACGAGATCTCAGCGGTTCCTGAAAGTTTGTAATTATAGCAATTTCGTTAAAAAATCTACTATTGGCAATATTCATATAAGTTTCTAGTCCCATTTAAATTATATAAAAAAAAAAAAAAAGCTTATTGTGAAACATGCATATTAGAAAATTTTCTTAGCTTATGGGATATTTAATCAATATCTCATCTACTACTGTTTTCACATTTATATGTAATGCTTTTAAATTATAAGAATGTTTACGTAACTTCTAAGTAATTAAAACAATTTACAAAAGAAGACTGAATGCTTTACGTATTACCCAATATATGTATAAAATTGGGGAACACATAAAACATTCAGTCTTCTTATATAATCTGCCTTGTTCACCGCCGAATGGAGTAGCGCTTTTAAAACATATTCCTTTGACCTGAAGAATCATGTCATTAACATAGCCGTAAAGCAGTATCCGAGCAGTAGTCATCATACATGATTTTTTTTTTATTATTATCTGTTTTAATAAAACATTAGTTAAACGCGTCACCTTTCTTATAGCGTGATTATATTCCGGCAGGCGTTTACAACGGTGTTTTATGCATCTCCAAACCCATGGTTGAAACGCTCTATTTCCTAAGAGAATTCTCTTCCCGATTGAACGCTGAGAAAGTATGCTCTGTTTTGTGATGGTATGTGGAAGAAACAGAAAATGAGTTTTTCTTTTTTATATTTGCAGATTGCAATTTAGAATTACATGTAGTGTTTTGGTTTGTTTACATCGAAGAAAAAAAAAGGAAGAAAAGAAAATGTTATTAAAAAATAGGGTATTTAAATTAAGATAAATTCAAACTTGAAGTTATTTTATCATATATACCGGGATTACATCATTTTGACAAAAAAAAAATGTAGGTTACAAGTTATGTAGAAGTTTTTTTATTACCGTAAACCATTCATCATATTCCCGGAGGCAAAGTCACATTTTTGCAAACAATTTTAGCGTCAATGATTTTAGTAGGGTAAAGTGGGGACAGACGCCGCGGTGGGACAGATGCCGCAGAGATTGTGTGGGCCACACTAGTGCTCCCTCGACCAATTTAAGAAGTTCGCAGTGTTCCTCTGTGCTGTGTGCTGTGTTGTATGCGTTTCCATCGCTTAATTGTCAGTATATAAACATCTATGCCAGTTTTTATGGTTCGAACCTAGGTGGTGAGTTGCTAAAATTATTCTAATAAAGTTTTATTACATATTTTAAGCCAAATAAACAGAGATTTCATACCAAAACGGATTGCAACTGTAGACTAGATCCTAGTAGAATACGAACATGTGCTTACATTTCTCTCGCGTCGCGCACATGACACAAAATGGCGACGCGGCCTCTTACTCGCCAATATGGGACAGATGCCGCACTAAGGTTGAGGGGCAGATGCCGCAAAATATATTTTTGTTTTTCGGTTTAATAAACTCATCACTGCGATTTAAGTAGAACTTACATTTACATGAACGTATATTAGCGCATTCTGCTACTTATCAAAATACTCTCCGCAACAATGTTGGTTCACCATGTGTGAATAAGGAAACCGTAGGCAGCTTACAATTCTACCGTCTAAGCTGTTAAACAAAATATCTCCTATCCCAATGGTCAAAAGACCTATACAGACAAGTAAGAGAAAGCAAAAGGATGCAAATATTACAAGCACAGAGTTTATAAGCAAGAAAAAAGAAGTAGAAAAGAAAAAGAAAAAGAAACTAGACAGCGTCAAAGAACGATAGCTTGGCGGAAGTAAAATGTGCAAAAAAAGGAAGGGAAAGATCAACTTGAAAACACCTTACTTGAGGAAGAAACTAAAATATGATTTATCTTCTGACAATGAGTAAATAGTTTCTCTTGTGGATTCTGAGGGCAGTATTGGATTGGAATTTGATGACTCTGAATGTGCTGAGTGTCTGGAGTCTTATCAAGAAACAAAGTCTAAAGCGGGCAGGATTCAGTGCATCAAATTCAATCGATAGCTGCATGAAAAGGGCTCACTTTACTTTTGCAACGGGAAGTGTGGTGTGATTGTGGGCGAATGGAAATACAATATCAAAGAATGAGAAGAAATGCCAAAAATAAACAGGCTAGGGCCTAAATTGAATAGAACTAATGCTTACATTAGGAGCGAATTTCAATGTTCGCCTGGACATAAACCATTGATTTATATCTGTTTTGTAATGATGCTGTCTATTGTTTCCAGTAATTATGCTCTCCATTCATGTAAATTCAAATTTTTTTCTTTTCATTTTCATTTTTTGCTTTAAGTTTTGTTTTTTGAGTTTACATTTTTGCATTTTCGTTAAAATTTTCACGATTTAGTGATATATATAATTTTTGTAAATTTAATGTTATTTATTTTCATTTTAACTTGTTTGAGAAAATAAAAGTGTGATTTGCTTGAAAAAAAAATAACAGCCTAGCTTTTTTCTCCATGCGACATCTGTCCAACACCCCATGCGGCATCTTAACCAGCACATAAAAAATGATGTAAAAAAAAAGACGTTTGGGAAAATAATTATGTCTACTTTATTAAAAGGGTTTTAACTTGTTTAACATAGAAATTAGATTCTAAAGGGTTTGATTAATGATTTCTGGTACTTAGTTTGTTGTTTTTTGCTTTATTGTACATTTTATAAGAAAGAAAAGTGAAACTGCGGCATCTGTCCCCACTTTACCCTATATATAATGGTTCTTATACCTAGCATGTATAATGCATTAAATTTCACTAATTTTTAATAAATTCTGTTACTTTGTGGGAAACAGGGTAACTAAAATTAAATAAAACAGCTTTTTTGTGTAGGTTTTTTATGCTCTGATTGGAAGTTTTTGTGCGAATACGACAACCTTCATTACTGAATTGTTGAAAAATTTTGGATCAGTCATCGGTAAATTACATCACAAATTGTGATGCGATACCACTTAAATCAAAGCCAGCCTGATGACGGTACTTTCCATTAATTTTGAAATGGGTCCATCTGGATGAAATAGTTATTAAAAAACTTGACATATTAAACAAAAACATAATTTGATGAACAAATTTAAGTACTGTACATAATTTTTAAAATTCCAGCATACCAGGAAGTGAGTAAAAAAATCGTTTGCAAAATTTAATCTTATAAACATGAATCAAGATCAGTTAAATAAAAGAGTTAACAAGCTTGTAAGAAGTTTTGTTTTATATTATTATTATTATTATTATTATTATTAAAAGGCTGCTTAAAAAAATTGTTTGTTTCTTGTTTTTCTCTGGTTTTAAGCTTTCTATTCGAATATAAATGCGTAAATATGTAAACGGGGAAATATGATAAGAATGAATAATAATAATAATAGAAAATTCAATGAGTTACATTCAGGTTAATGGTATAATTTTGCAAAGTCAAGACACCAGAAAGTTTCTTCCACATTAGGGAAATCTTATATTTATAGCCTTTTTAACGCAGTTTAACATATGCATACATATGCTAAGAGCATTTGCATTATTTATATACTATCTAAACATATTGTTACTTTTTTGTATAGTGTACAACAATCATTTTTTAATGAAGAGCTAAGCTGAAACTATACAAGGAATATGAAGACGAATTTCCTGATATTATATTTCCTTGTTGTCGAATTTGTCGTCTTACTTAAATGAAATTCCTTGTTGCTGTTCATCGGATTAACGAAGTAGAATAATAATTCATAAGCAACCATTGTTTATTTAATGAAGATAAAAATTCTGGAAGATGTAATTTTTACAATGATTACAATATTCATTTCAATGTGACCTGATCTCGTGTTGTACGAAATCAGAGATTAAAATAAATCCAACATGTTGTCATACGTGATATTTTAAGATTAGTAGCTAAAGAAACCCAAGTCTTAATATATTAGAACATTAATTTATTCATTTTTAGATAGTCTGGTTGAGGATGCAAATATTGTCACGATTTCTCTTTCTGATTTGTAAAGTAAAATCTGTGAAAATCGAACCGCTGTAGGGACTTGGAAAAATTTCCCTTTTAGACAGATTTCCATCATGTCAGGTACAATTGTATGGTATTCCTAATGTTGGTACCATGAAGTTTTCCCGTTTAAGGCAGGATTCCGTTATAGACAGGTTCCTCTTTCACAGGTTTTACTGTGTTGAGCATCCGGAATTCGAACTACGGATCCTTGATTTGCAAACCAATGTTCTACCAGATACCACACCTTTTCTATCTAGGTAATTTGGATGTTGATTCCTTACAACTGTATAAAATGCTTTTTTTGGATTGCCTGTTGGCTGACTCTTCAAATACAAGCTTTTGTAAAAGTTTCAAAATTGAAATTTAACTTTAATTTTTAAAAAAGTTAAAAATTTATAAAGGCATGATGAAATTATCTTGAAAATGCTTACATAAAATAAGAGAAAAAAAATTATCACTCCTTTTTCTTTTTCTTTGCTCTTGAAATGTGTAATCTCCTCTTCTTCCAGAGATTTATAACGTTATTAATCCAAGGGGATAAACCTAGACTTTCCGGGTCACAGAATATAGATGAAAATTATTTTATATGGCATTTCTAATGTTAACATTCTTTTTTCTCTGCACATACTAAAGGCACAGCGATGAATGAGGTATTTTTTGAAAGGTTCTGCAATCGGCTTTTGACGTAGTACACTTATATATCGTTAAAACACGTTATTTGATAATAATAAAAAAGACTGTAGTTAATAAAAAAAAATAATAAAACATATCAGCAAATAACCTCAGATTGCGGCGAGAAAACCTCTCTTTTTTATTATTGATAACTCTAATAGATTTTTTTAATTTAACTAGGGGGCTCTGCCCCCTAAGAGCTACGCTTGCCAACCCCCGTTCAGGCACACCAAAATCCACAAAGCACGCTAATCTGAACGGCTTAAAAAATATTGAATTAAAAAAAAAAAAAAAAAAAAAAAGATTAGTGATCTCTCTGTAAATGGGTTTCGCATTCGTTTTCCTTGGATTGGGGATTTTAAAAGCCAAATCTGCTGCTGTTAAGAGGTACAATGGCTGTTTTCGTATTTAATTTAAAAAAAATAAGTTAAACATATACAAATAAGCTAATGTAAAATGAATTAAGTAAACAATGTCATTGTCTCCCGGTATTTTTTAACAGCGCTATAAGATAGTTCTTTTAAATAATTCATTTTAAATGTATCGTTTTAAATCTGACGTAATTTACACCAAAGTTTTATTTCTCTTATTAATATTCACGTGAAAATACTTTTGTTGTTAGAAGGAAATATTATTTGCGCTGTCTTCGAATTCACGATAATAGTTGGAAAGATCATCTCAAAATATCAAAAAAGAAAAAAAAATCAAACAAATATATTTTTTAATTTTAATTGTTTTGCCATATATTTTGGCCATTTCAAATATGACGTAATTTCCTCCATTTACAATTTTAAACGCATAATAGTGATTTTTTTATTTTAACATTTTGTTTCTCTTTTAAAATTCAAGTGTAAATATGGGTCTTATGACATAATTTTCCTACTTTTAACATGTAATCATTTAATTCTAATTTTAAAGTTTTTTTCTGTTTATAATAGCCACGTGTAAATAAATTTTTAATTTGAAAGAAATATTATTCTTTGCACTGTTTTAAAAACTGGCAACAATTTAAAATAATATCCTTTTCTAAAATTTTGTAAAAAATATCTCTGGAAATGCTGAAAATTTGAATTTAAAATGGAAATAAATCCTCAAAAAATGAATAAAATAAAAAAGATAAATGCAGTCTGCACACCGAGAACTTCTCATGTATAAAATGATCTAAGAATTATTAAATTCCAATGTATTGTTTTTGCTCCTATAAAACTTTTTTAATGGAACGACTTTCACCAATTTTAACAATAAATATATCTTAAAATAATTATTCGATTTGAAAACTGTTTGCATCAGCGCTATTATCTAACATTTCTCTGTAATACTACCGATTTTTATATTTTTGTATGCAACAGTTTTTTTAATATTAACGAAGGAAGACCATGCTTAAGCATTCAAATTGAATGCCGATCTACCGGGAATATCCACGCAGATTTTCATTGGTCCATTTCCAAATCAAAACTTTTTTTATATATACTAGGGGGCTCAGCTCAGTCCCCTACGAGCTACGCTCGCCAACCCACGTTCAGACACCGCAGACTCTAAAAGCACGCTAATTTGATTGGCTTTAAAAAGATTTCGAAAGATTGAATTATAACTTAAACTAGTAGGATGTACCAATCCCAAAACTTTCTTCTATCTCATACATGTTAATACTTGAAAATTTGCTATCACACTGCCAAAATTAAATGGCAATCTATGCATCTCATGAGGATTCTAAAGATATGAAATTCCGTGCATTAGTTCTTGAGATATGGCTATCTCTGAAATCGCGTAAATCCAGCAAAATTCAGCCTAACAGCGCCACCTATTGGGTGCTTTACACCAAAACCACCAAGCAACCACTTATGTCAAAGTCTAAAGTTTGGGGAAAATCCGTGCATTAGTTTTTGAGATAGAGTTATTGCGAAAATCATGAAAATTCCAGCATAGCAGTGCCACCTATTGGACGATTAACATCAAAACCTAATAAGCAACAACTTGTGTTAACATCTAACTAAATCTGAAGTTAGATGAAAATTTGTGCATTAGTTTTTGAGATAGAGCTATTGCGGGAATCGTGCAAAATGCAGCACACCAACGCCACCTGTTGAGCGATTTACACCAACACGTAATCAGCGTCAAGTCATATACAGGACTAACTGAATCTGAAGTTTCATGAAAATCCGTGCATTAGGTCTTGAGATAGAGCCATTGCGGAAATCGTAAAAAATTCAGTATAGCAGCGCCACCTGTTGAGCGATTTGCACTAACACGTAATCAGTATCAAGTCATATCAAGGACTAACTGAATCTGAAGTTTCATGAAAATCCGTGCATTAGTTCTTGAGATAGAGCCATTGCGTAAATCGTAAAAAATGCAGCATAGCAGCGCCACCTGTTGAGCGATTTACACCAACACGTAATCAGCATCAAGTCATATCAAGGACTAACTTAATCTGAAGTTTTATGAAAATCCGTGCATTAGTTCCTGACATATAGCCATTGCGGAAATCGTAAAAAATGCATCATAGCAGCGCCACCTGTTGAGCGATTTGCACCAAAAACTAATCAGCATCAATTTGTATCAGGAACTAACTGGATATAAATTTTTATTAAATTCCGTGCATTAGTTATTGAGATAGAGCGCCCACAAAATTTGTGTCACACACAGACAGACAGACAGACAGACTCACAGACAGACAGTTTGTAAAAACATGTTTTTCAGGTTCTCTGACCCCTAAAACGTGTAAATCCGTCGAAAACCGGAATTCGAAAATTTTCATGAATCCAATACTTTCTTCTTGTAAAGATAGAAGAAAGTAAAACCAGTGGCGATCTCCCTATAAACGGGTTTCTATTCATTTCTCTTTGATTGGGGAATTTGGCAAATCAGCTACTGTTAAAAGATTCAATGGCTGCTTCCGTCTTTGATTAAATAATTTTAGTTAAACATTTCAAAATATAAAATGGATTAAGTAAACAGAGTCTTTGTCTCTCGGTATTTTTTAACAAAGCCAAAAGAAAGTTTTTTTTTTTTTTTTTTAAATAAGACATTTTAAATATATCGTTTATAATCTGACATAATTTTCACCAAACTTTTCTTTCTCTTTTTAATATTCACGTGAAAATACTTTTGTTATAAAATGAAATATTTAAGCTGTCCTAACAAAAATAGTTGAAAAATATCAAATAAATGTCTCGCGCAATTTTTTAAATTTAAACTGTTTTGCGATATTATTTTTTGTTCCTTTTACGTAATAAGTGTAATGTGACGTAATTTCTCCTATTTAAGACTTCTAACGCCTGTTAATGAATTTATTATTCTACAATATTCTTTCTCTTTTAAAATTCACGTGTTAATATAGTTTTTATGCCGTAATTTTCAATGAGTTCCTGTTTTTTTATATTTTATGTTTACAATAGTCACGTGTAAATAAATTTTTAATTTGAAGCAAACAATGTTTGCGCTGTTTATACAGTTGGCAACAGTTTAAATTAATACCATCTCTCTATTCTAAAAAAAAGTAACTACCGCTGTCACCGCCGCAACCGGTTTTGAATTTTTTGTGACCGGGGGTCTTTCTTCGTTAATATTAAGAAAAATAATGCATACAAAATATGAAAATTGGTAGTATTATACAGAAATGCTTGATAAACACGCTGACGCAGACAGTTTTCAAATCGAAGAATTATTTTAATAGATATTTAATGCTAAAGTTGGACAAAATCGTTCCACTAAAAAAGTTTTATAGGAGCAAAAACTATACATCGGAATTTAATAAATTTTAGATCATTTTATACGTTATAATTTCCCGGTGTGCAGAATTCATTTATTTTTTTAAGTTGACTCATTTTTCGAGGTTTTATTTCTATTTTAAATTCAAATTTTCAGCATTTCGAGAGATATTTTTTACTTACTAGGGGGCTCGGCCCCCTACGAGCTACGCTCGCCAACCCCCGTCCAGACACCGCAGACTCTAAATGCACGCTAATTTGATCGGCTTTAAAAAGATTTCGAAAGATTGAATTATAATTTAAAAAACAGTGGCGATCTCCCTATAAACGAATTTCTATTCATTTCTCTTTGATTGGGGAATTTTAACGCCAAATCCGCTGCGGTACTACTTGATTATCCTGTCGACCAATTTCGCCAAATTATATAAATCGCCAAACCACTCGCCAAATTATACAAATTGATGTAATTTTTATTTTAAATAACGAAAGAACAGATAAATTCGTACAACATTAATAAAAACACAAATAAAACGTCGAAATAAAAATAACTTGATGACGTATACACGTGTAGCAACATTTCAAAATAAGCTAATATAAAAGGAATTTTAAGTAAAGAGAGTCTTTGTCTCCTGGTATTTTTTAACAAAGCGAAAAGAAAGTTCTTTTAAATGAGATATTTTAAATTAATTCTCAAAATATCAAATAAATGTCTAGCGCAATTTCTAAATTTAAACTTTTTTGCAATATTATTTTGTGTTCATTTTATGTAATAACTATAATGTGACGTAAATATGAAGTCATTTCTCCTAAGACTTCTAACGCATGTTAATGAATTTATTATTTTACAATATCCTTTCTCTTTTAAAATTCACGTGTATACTTTTTATGACGTAATTTTTAATAAGTTCCTGCTTTTTATACGTAATTATTTAATTCTAATTTGAAAGTTTTTTTCCTGTTTATAATAGTCACGTGTAAATAAATTTTTAATTTGAAGCAAACATTATTGCTTGCGCTTTTTATACAGTTGGCAACAGTTTAAATTAGTACAATTTTCTGAAATCTGTAAAAAATATCTCTAGAAAGGCTGAAAATTTGAATTTAAAATAGAAATAAAACCTGAAAAAATGAGTCAAAATAAAAAAATTAATGCAATCTGCACTCCGGCAAATTCTAACGCATAAAATGATCTAAAAATGATTACACTGCCATATATAGTTTTTGCTGCTATAAAACTTTTTTAGTGGAACGATTTTGTCCAACTTTAGCATTAAATAACTCTTAAAATAATCCTTCGATTTGAAAACTGTCTGCATCAGCGTGTTTATCAAACATTTCTGTATAAAACCACCGATTTTCATATTTTTGTATGCATTATTTTTGTTAATATTAACGAAGAAAGGCCTCCGGTCACAAAAAAAATCAAAACCGGCGGCGGCGGCGGTGACAGCGGTAGTTACTTTTTTTTAGAATAGAGAGATTTTAGAAAATTGTACTAATTTAACGTGTTGCCAACTGTATAAACAACGGAAACAATAATGTTTGCTTCAAATTAAAAATTTATTTACACGTGACTATTATAAATAGAAAAGATACTTTCAAATTAAAATTAAATAATTGCGTATAAAAAGCAGGAACTTATTGAAAATTACGTCATAAAAAGTATACACGTGAATTTTAAAAGAGAAAGGATATTGTAAAATAATAAATTCATTAACATGCGTTAGAAGTCTTAAATAGGAGAAATTACGTCATATTTACGTCACATTACAGTTATTACATAAAATGAACACAAAATAATATTGCAAAACAGTTTAAATTTAGAAATTGTGCTAGACATTTATTTGATATTTTGAGAGGATCCTTTCAACTATTTTTGTTAGGAAAGCGCAAATAATATTTCATTTCTAACAAAAGTATTTTCACGTGAATATTTAAAAGAGAAAAAATAGCTTGGTCAAAATTACGTCAGATTAAAAACGATTAATTTAAAATGTCTCATTTAAAAGAACTTTCTTTTCGCTTTGTTAAAAAATACCAGGAGACAAAGACTCTATTTACTTAATTCCTTTTATATTAGCTTATTTTGAAATGTGTCTACGTCATCAAGTTATTTTGATTTCGATGTTTTATTTGTATTTTTAGTAATGTTGTACTAATTTATTTGTTCTTTCGTTATTTAAAATAAAAATTATGTCAATTTGTATAATTTGGCGAAATTGGTCGGCTGGATAATCACGTAGTACCGCAGCAGATTTGGCGTAAAAATTCCCCAATCAAAGAGAAATGAATAGAAATCCGTTTATAGGGAGATCGCCACTGTTTTTTTAATTATAATTCAATCTTTCGAAATCTTTTTAAAGCCGATCAAATTAGCGTGCATCTAGAGTCTGCAATGTCTGGACGGCGGAAGGGGGGGGGGGGGGGGGGTGTGGCGAGCGTAGCTCGTAGGGGGCCGAGCTCCCTATAGTTGGCACGTTTAAGAGGCTACTTCAGTCAAACGAAAAGACGCGCTTGCTAATGCTAATCCTATGGAAGAAATTTATAACGATATCTCGGTCGCATTTCAATATTTTTAAATGATTTTTTTTAATTTTTATTGTATAGCTGAGATCGATCTGTATGCAGGCCGTTTCTTACTTTTTCGATTTCGATTGCAGATTTTTTTTATGAGGATGTTTTTCTTTTCGAAAGCGGTTTTGAAAATGAAAGTGTCCTCATTAAAAATATCTGTAAACGAAATCGAAAAAGTAAAAAACGGTCTTTGTACAGATTGATCTCAACTATTCAATGCAAAAAAATCATTTAAAAATATTGAAATTCAAACGAGATATCGTTATAAATGCCTTCCATACGATTAACATTAGCGAACGGGTCTTTTCGTTTCACTGAAGTAGCCTCTTAACTAGTCAATGGGTACTATGCTATGCCAGCCTTTTTACTAACTTTGGCGTTGTAGGATCGCCGGATTTGGCTGTTTATCGTTGTTTGGGGGAATAAATTTGAGCGAGTTCATGTTACCAATTCTTTTGTTTTTTCATGTTCCACGCAGGTTGTTCCGTATTCCTAAAAGAATTTCGGTTCCATTGTTTTAGCCTAATGTACTAAATTTTGTCATCTGTGATTTCTGAATTTTTAGCGATTCTTATGCGATTTAATGTTTCTGTTTTGTTTTTATTTTTCGCGGCGATTTTCTATATTATTAAAAATACATCCAATTGTTAACTTTTAGTCCAATAAAATAAATTTTATCCTTTTTTCAATGAAGTTTATTTGGAATTCGCGTACAGCGATTTTTTTGGGTTTGCGCGACGATTTCTCAACATTCGCAAATTGAATCCAGGGGTCGATCCAGGCAAAATTTGGGGCCTATTTAGGGCCCTTTCACAAAAATAAATTTAATAAAATGGGCCCCTTCACAAAAATAAATTTAATAAACTGGGCCTCTTCACAAAAATAAATTTAATAAAACGGGCCTCTTCACAAAATTCCTTTTAATAAAATTGGCCAGGCCCCTTTCGTAACAATCTTTTTTCATAAAAACTGTTTTAAAATATGTAATTTGTAAATAAAACCAGGTCACGAAGAGCAAATACTTTAGCAAGGGGGATTTAAAGAAGTTTTTGTTAATAAATTCTTCGTTCGAATTTGAGTAACTGGATTTCAACTTTCATTACAAAATGGTATTTTTCACAAAAATATTATAAAATTCACAAAAATAACTTTTACTTTTCACAAGATGGGCCCCAAGAATAAAAACCTGCATCGACCACTGGAATCCTATTTTTTTTTTTTTTTTTTTTTTTTTTCAATATAGAAATTTTTTTATCCTGCAATTTTTGAAGTTTTATTCATTTATAATGGTATTTTCAGCGTTTTTTCGCGAAGATATAAAATTAACGATGATTTAATGTACAAAAATATTCAGAAAGAACTAATTTATAAGAGAAAAATTGTGTTTTAGTTCAGACACCCTCCCACCCAACCAGAAAAAAAAAGACAGGAAATTTTATTTTAAAAGTGCGCGAACAAAAATCATATCATATTAAATTAGCTAGCAAAAAGCTATATCATATTCTCATATCATTAGCTATATCATATTTAAAAAAAAAACTGTTCAATTTATTGAACAGTTTTTTTTTAATACATTCAATATAGAATTTATTGTAAATCACATGAAACGTGTGTAAAATAAAAATTGTTTTCCCCCTTATTTTTATAATAAAAATAAATGGTCTTCGCTGATTTGTTTGTAATAGAAATCTTCTTCGGAAAATCATAAAAAAAAACAGGAATTAATATTTTTGGCTTTTCTTTTCTAAATCAATTATTATTTAGTCCCAGATCTGAAAGCTTTCATTACAATAATAACAATAAATAAATCTACCGGTGTAATAAACTCATAGTAATGAATGCTAAAATTCAAAAGCTGTGCAGTGTTTTATTATGAAGCCGAATAAAAATGTTATTGATATATATGTTAACATTTTAAATAAAGATAAAATTCTTATTATTTAGCATTCAATTTTTATGTTTAAAAAAAAAAAATTGAAAATAATCTAATTATATCCTTACAAATTTTATTCCAATTTCATAAAAATTATTATAATATCACTTTTTTCAAACTTATCTATTAAAATAGAAGGAAACACACATACACAACCTCTCACAATGTTCTTACAACACTTTATTCACAATTTTTTTTCTCACAATGTTTACAAACAAATGCACATTTTTAGTATCATTGAAGAAATTGTTTTAAACTAATCCAATATATTTAGATATTTTGCAATTTCGTTTCCAGTTAATTGATTTATGTCAAATTAAATTATAATTTAACATTGTATACATTTAACATAATACTATGTATTATGAATAACTGGTGAATTTTTTCTTGTTTTCGTGTCTAAAATACTGTTAAAATATTGAATTTATAACATTGTGATTGTTTAAAAGACAAATTAATTTAACTTCTGATCAATTCTTTCTAAGTAAAATAAGAATAGTTTAAACTTCTGTATGCGGAGGGATGGAAATTATACCGTGAATGTAAGAAAAGCCGCATAAAAAAAAAAAAAAAAAAAAAAAAAAAAAGTTCGTTTTAATTCACACAAAAGGAAAATTCTTGTTATTTTACATATTCTTTCCATATGCTTCATATTTACTTGAAGTGAAATTATCTAATCCACCAAAATTTTCTATCCAACGCGATTGTCCAGTAAATTAGATAAATAAATACAAATCCATTCTTAGACAACAATTGCTTGTAATTAATTTACCGGAAACTAAGAAAAACTGTTCGATTTCAAATCCCTTCAAATATTATGCCTGCAAGTATCCTGTTTTTACATTTAAAAAAGAGCCTTAAAATATAAAGTTTCCGGTTCTTGAGCGGGGAAAGATAATTTTTTTAAGAACAACCTTACAATAAAGAGCTTCTTTTATTCGTTTTAATTTGCAAAAGAAAATTTTCTTTGTTATTTTAAATGTTTCATCCATATGTTGGGTATGTACTTGAAGTGAAATTTTCCGAAAAATTAGAATCCACCGAAAATTTTTCTCTATATGTAATAGCTTAAAAAAAGAAACTTTTGATTGGACATCAAAAATCTACAATCTCTGATAATAAGAGGAGGCATTATCCTATTGACCCTCACCCCGCACAGCTCTGTTGGGGGTCTAAGGTTGCTAGTTATTTGCTTGCACCGCGCCAAGTCCCGCCGAAAACCTTCCTTGCGAATAAATACATTTCCTTGATTATTATTACATATTTATGATAAAAATTAATATATGCTAAGCTCAATCGATTGATGAGTCAATCATTTTTCCTGTGAAAATGAAGAAAAAAAGAGATTTAATATGCCATTTCTTTCATATTCAGTACAGAACTATTTATTGTCGCGGACTTACACTCCTCTCTAGTATAATCACCAATGACAACTTAGGTCTTCCTTAGGTATAGTATTGTAAATTTTGTAAAAAATATCTCTCAAAATGCTGAAAATTTGAATTTAAAATAGAAATAAAACCTCAAAAAATGAGTCAAAATAAAAAAAATTAATGCAATCTACACTCCCGCAAATTCTAACGCATAAAATGATCTAAAAATGATTACACTGCCATTTTGCTGCTATAAAACTTTTTTAATGGAACGATTTTGTCCAACTTTAGCATTAAATATCTCTTAAAATAATTCTTCGATTTGAAAACTGTCTGCATCAGAGTGTTTATCAAACATTTCTCTATAATACCACTGATTTTCATATTTTTGTATGCAATATTTTTCTTAATATTAACGAAGAAAGACCTCCGGTCACAAAAAATTCAAAACCGGCGGCGGCGGCGGTGACAGCGGTAGTTACTTTTTTTTTAGAATAGAGAGATAGAAGGGTTTATATTTTTAGAATGTCCTGCCCAGTAACAATAACAAAAACCATATCTATATGAAAAATAGCAATAATGATTTCAAATAAAGTTTTTAAATTTATTTAAAACGATATTTTCACATTGGCCTTGTGTCAGCAGCTAACAGACGAATATATAGCCAAAGATTCGTATTTACAATAATACTTTTTTGATTCTGTTCATTTCAGTGGTTCGCGAAATTCGATTACATGTCTTAAATTTGTATTTATTTATATTTTATTGTTTTATTTATTAGTTGATGAATGTTTTAATTTCGTTATGGAATATAAACTGGAAACAAATGATTAGCTATTTATACTCGTAATTAATTTATGTCAAACGGTTTTCTCTTTCGCAATCGTCTGCACGCGATAGAGATAGATTTCAAAAAAATTTATGCTTGAAAATTATTTTAAAAACAATATAAATGGCGTAAATTGTGGTACAGTTTTAAAACAAACTGCGATATAGTTTTCAAACAAACCGCATTTGAAAGTATATTTTTTTCCCTATTCAACGGTGTAAAAATTTTACATTTACGGTATATAGATGTTTAAAAAATTGTTATAACATAATTGTTGCAACATTAACTTTTATTAAAAAGTTAAATTTAATCGTCTGCTGTTGCCACCGTCAAAATGACGTCAGCGTTGCGCACGGATACGTTTGTCCTTTATAATATAGATAGATAAACTAGGGGGATTTAACGCGAGCTTCCCGAATTACAGAATATAGGAGAAAAACATTTTTTTTTTAAATTTTAAACTCTAATAGGTTTTTTGCATTTAATATATATTCTTTTTAAGTTGCTCTCTAACAACACTCAAATTAAACTTTCATATGAAAAATATCTATAATGTATTCATATAAAGTTCTGAAATTAATTAAAAACGGCCTTTCATATTAGCTGCATGTCAGGAGTTAACAATCAAAGAAATCGCCAACAGTTTCGATAGTTAGAACAGCCTTTTTTATTGTGATTATTTCAGTGTTTTAAGCGCGTAGTTCGATTACATGTATTTTATTTATATTATATTTTATTATATTTTATTATATCAATACAAAAACCCTTAACGGGTTACAAGTTTGTGACGCAGCACTTTATCTTATGTTCTAAGAATTTTAAATACGGAGCTTAAAAATAATGATATCAAATCTTGAGTGACACTATGCTATTTCTTAAAATATATGTAGTTGTATTATTTATTTCATCATTTTATTTTTGTTCTATTTATAATCGCATGTGCAAAAGTTATGTTCAACATTAAAAGCAACTTTATTCGCTGTTGCTTTATAATATACATGTCTCATAAATTCAAAATATGAGTTTTAAGAGATATGATATAAAATTTAAGTGACGCCTTGATGTGGCTTTAAAAGGTTTGTTTTAAAATTCAATTTAAATTATTTTTGATTTGGTTAAAATATATTTTCACATCTACACAGTACTTTTAATTTTCCAATTCACTGTTAAATATATCACTTTCATTGAATCTATACTATGCATTGAAATGTATTAGATGTAATTAAGTGTATAGATGTAATTTGTAAAAATGTAGCATTTACTATTGCAAAAAGTTAATTTTAAACGTGTAATTTAAAATTTTGTATAGCATTGATTGCAAAATTACTTAAATATACACTTCTTATAAAACTAAATTATTTAATGTAAAATACAGACCATTTTTTAGGGTTTCTCATATTTCGATAACGGATTCATATACTTTGCGGCACCAAAATCTGGATAGTTTACTAAAAAATATATATTAATATCAATAAATACGTATTCTAAACTGTCATTCGAAACAAAATCACTATCAAATTAACTACTTTTTAGTTTACTGTAAGAAAAATTAGCACCTTATGATATATTTCTGTCATTGCATTTTGTATAGTGATTACCATTAAACTGACGCCTTCTTCGATTTTGTTCTGAAACACATTTCGCATTATTATTCATTATAAATGTTAATAAAAATCAACAAGTAAAATACTATTATAAAATCAAGAAAGTATTGTTCTAGGGAAAAATAGTTTTGTTTCAAATTAAGCACTTAATAGCAAATAAAACTAATAGCCCAGGCAATAGAGACCGTATAGGGGCTCTACCTAGCAAAATTCATGGTAGTTCTGGAAAAAGGCTTACTATATGTTTTTTGGGTCGCTGAATCCGAATTTTTAACTTCCCACCAAAATTTTCACCGGCAAGCCCCCCCTCCCCCCCCCTCCAAATTTTGATAAAATGCCCCAAAAAAGGGTTTTTATTAAAAAAATCATTTAGGGAAAAAGTATCTAGAAATTCAGAAAGTAGACAAAATTTGCAACAAATTAGATATATGACATTATGACTTAGGATGAAGGGGAAGGGGACATCTGCCTCGGAACATGCGCGCGGTGCTGCATGAACTAAGTTGCGCAATTCCACTTAACCACTCACACGTTTACATTCGCCCTCCCATCTCCCCTCCGAACTTTCTCTATAAGATTTACTTTAAGTTTTTTGGGTCGCTGAATCCGAATTTTTAACCCCCCCCCCCCCAAAAAAAAATCCCCCCCCCAAATAGTTGTTTTTAATTCAAATTTCTTATTGTTTTAGGGGAAAAGCATTACGTAATTCAGAAAGTACACAAAATTTGCAACAAATAGGATATATGACGTTATGATGTAGGATGAACGGGGAGGGGGAGGGCTGCCTCTGAACATGCTCTGAGGCGCTAAGTGCACAAAGTTATGAAGTCCAGGAAATAGGGGATTTTACCTGGAAAATTTAATACTAGTAATGGATTTTGACTCACTTTATGTTTTTTGGGTCGCTGAATCTAAATTTGTAACTTCCCACCAAAATTTCACCCGGCAACCCCCCAAAAAATTTGGTTTTTGAGAAAAATTTGCGCGGGGAATGTTCCGAGGCAACTCCCTCTCACCCCGTTTATCCTACGCCATAATGTCATGTATCCTATTTGTTTCAAATTGTGTCTAGTTTCTGAATTTCGTAATGCTTTTTCCCTAAAACAATACAAATTTAAGTTAATAACAACTACTTTGGGGGGGGGGGAGATTCGGGGGGGGGGATTTTTGGGGTAAGTTAAAAATTCGGATTCAGCGACCCAAAAAACTTAAAGTAAATCTTATAAGGAAAGTTCGGAGGGGAGATGGGAGGGCGAATGTAAACGTGTGAGTGGTTAAGTGGAATTGCGCAACATAGTCCGCGCAGCACCGCGCGCATGTTCCGAGGGAGATCCCCCCTTCCCCTTCATCTTAAGTCATAATGTCATATATCTAATTTGTTGCAAATTTTGTCTACTTTCTGAATTTCTAGATACTTTTTCCCTAAAACAATAAAACAATTGAATTTTTTAATAAAAACTTTTTTGGGGGGCTTTTTACCAAAATTTGGAGGGGGGGTTGCCGGGGGAAACTTTGGTGGGAAGTAACAAATTCGGATTCAGCGACCCAAAAAACATAAAGTAAGCCGATTTCCAGAACTACCATTAATTTTGCTAGGTAAAGTTCCTTATTGCCTGGACACAGCTAAGCAGTTTTGCGATCACGTTTCAGAGCAAAACTATGAAAGTAAACAAATCTGGAGAAAGTAAAAGTTGAACTTAATATTTTTAAACTTTCTTATTATTATTTAAGGTATTTAATTAAAAACACTGACGCATTTTAGCATATTTCCAGAGTTGCGATAATGTGAAAGCGCGAAAACAAAATGTAAACAAGTCGCCATTACATTTGTCGCAGAGCATTTAAATCGGAAATGGAGGAGCCATGCCTGCATTTTCCCTAATATCTCAGTAAATAATTATCACACAGTGAAGAGACAGGTATCAACTTATTCAGAATACAGTAACCTGCCTAAAGATATAAAAATCAAAAACTCGATTTTTTTCTACCATTTTAAAAGTGTACTATCTTGCCTGTTGATTAACACTTTCTTTTTGTAACTGTTTCAGTTTTCATAATACTACAGTGCATGTATTTGAATTGAAAATTGTGCAATTGTTTTAAAACTGTGTCTACTATGACGGAGTTTGTAAATTTTGCAATTTTTAATCTTTTTAAACAAATTTATGTTCAAATTTTTAATTCATTTTACCCTCCAAGTTTATATAAGTGAAAGTGATACCTTGAAATGCGGAGGATTTCACATGAAGAGTAATGAATCGAGAACATCCTTTTCTTCCTACAAGTTTTTCATAACACTAAAGAAAGATAGGTGTGGTTTAATAAGACTATTGAAGGTAACCTTTATGTAACTATAGCATAGGAAAAAACAAAATAAATACTAGAAAACAGGAATTCTGCTTTTTTAGAATTTAGTGTCGCCCCCGATGAAAAATAAAATATATATTAAACAGTTTTTTTCAATCAAACTTATACCTTTGGAATGGATCATTTTCTTCTTATGGACTCATGGCTTCCATTATTATGAAACAGCCATTATAAGTGAAGTGTTAGGTGAAGATGAAAAAGCAGCCGTAAAATGTTAGAACTCTGATTTTCTGGTCAGAATGGGGGGGGGGGGGGGGGAGATGGCCATAATTTTTCTTTCTTTTCTTTTCTTTTCTTTTTTTTTTTTTAATCCTCATTCTGACCAGAAAATCAGAGTTCTAACTTTTTACGACAGCTCTTTCATATTCACTTAACACTTCATTTATAATGGCTGTTTCATAATAATGGAAGCCATCAGTCCATCAGAAGAAAATAACTCGGTTAAAGCGGGGACACCGTTAAGCGGGACTCGGATAATCGGGACTCTATTGTAGTTCAATTTTACGACTTAAAACACGCGATTTTATTTCATATAAAATGACGTCATTCGCATCCGCTTAAGAATTCTACATTTACGATCCACTCTTAAACATCTACAGTAAAGCATTCATAGGGCGTCACTATCGTGAAGTAATACACAAACCCAGCAAAAAAGCGATGTCGTAAACTCGACAAAAAAATCGGCTATCTCATGATTCATATGCCTTTATTTGTTTGTAGCATTAATATAGATCAGGGACGGCGAACCTATGGCACGCGTGCCACTTTTGGCATGGCATTGCTTGCGGCTCCAAATCAAAATAAAGTGAGATTACAAAAAATCGCGACTGAACTTTTCTAAAGTCGATTAAATGGAAAGTAAAAAATTTTAATTGCGGCATATTATATTCCAATCTAACTTATGGCCCCAAAAACTTTTCAAACAAAGACGATATTTGAAAACCATCGACAAGAATTGGTTATTAGATATTACTAAATTCCGAAGGTAAAGAAATAGCAACTTTGAATTTATTTAAGAACTATTCAAAGAAACTGGTGTTCGCCATTTCAACAGTTTTTCTACTTATCTCCATGCTCTCGAACCGCTGTTTTCAGAAATGAATATATCGAAATTCAAGCTGAAAACCCTTCTCAGATAAATCCGGTTCTGTTTCCATTAAAATTAACCTGATATTAAAATTCAAGAACATAAATCAAATTGCATCGCAATTTTTTAAAATTAATTTTTAATATATATTTGTTTCCATGATTATTATAGTGTTAATACCTACATGTATGTTCCTCAAATGTTAAAAGTCTTAATAAAAAATTTGAAGTATTTTAATTCTTTAATTTTCCAACTACTAAATTTGTTTTCTAGTTGGTACGTCATGGTCACTTAAAATATTTTTTTAACAAATTTGGCACGCGGCAGCAAAAAGGTTCGCCAACCCTGATATAGATACTTAAAATTAAATACAGTTTATAATAGTCCAAGTTTTAACAGCAATCATTCGCTTATATTTTTTCAAAATAGCACGTATTTTAATTACATTTTCTTTAGGTTGTCATGAGAAAATGGCAACAAAAATATGTAATTACAATTTTACAACTATTTTTCCTTTACTTTCTACAGAAATGAGTACTTGAGTTGCCAATATTAAGCAAATGGCTCTAAAAACTGCAAAAAAATTAATACCTCAAAAATAAATGGAGATGCAGTTTTCAAACAAATTGCATTAAAAAGTACTTTTTTCCCCCAATACAACGGTATAAAAATTGAAAATGTGCGATGCTTAGAAGTTAAAAAAATTGCTGTAGAGTATTTAACAGTATAGTGATACATCTGCCTTGTTTTACGGCTAGCTTATGCAACGCAACGTTATTTTTTGGAGACGACACAAAATAAGCTGGGAGAAAGAAATAGCATACCGGGGGCTAATACTCTGGATTTATGAAAGAAAAATAATGAATGGCGTTAATTGCTTAGAAAGTAATCCTCTCGTACGTTTAATCACCACAGAACTATGAATGACTTCCATAAATGACCACTTCCATGCTTTTAAGTAATGACCCATGAAAGAGAAATATGAATTTAGATTCTTTTCAGCTTTTCATATTGTCATGTTAATTTCTTGCATAACTTATTCAAATCATTCTTCCCTAAAGCAGTCTTTCTGAACTTATTTCTAAGTAAAAGACTTTATAGCTAAGTAAAATCGGTAAATAAAGGCTTAATAAATTCTTTTGATTACAGCAGTGAAAAAAAAGAACAGATAAGGAGTGTGTAATTTACCAAGAATGCAATGCATACCCACGCATCCAAGATCTATAGGTTAGCAGTTCATCCATTTTACACTCTCGCGGTCATACCTCCAAACCAAACACATGCTAAGCTCAACGAGTCATAATTATGATTTTATGCCTTGCGGTCAGGTGAATTCCCGTGGGTTTTCAATGTGAGTTCATACTTCCGTAATGCCGTACTACGATAGCATCATCATTACTTCTTGCGCACTTAAACTTTTAATTTCTTATTTTTAAAATGATATAATTTTTAACCGACTTCAAAATAAAAGAATACAATTCAAAATTATGTTGTACTTATTTATTGTGTGCATATTGATATATAATTTTGCAGTGCGTAGGCTTACTTTAATAGTTTTCACTTCGCTTTGAATGAATGCATTTTTTCAACGGTCTTGAATAAATTTTACTAGGATTTGTTCAGAACTTGTCTAGATCATCTTATTCTCGTTTTAACTATAATAAGTTATTTAGATATCTGTGAAAGTTTGACTATGTTGTTAAAATTAAAAAATTACATTTAAAAGGGTTTCAGAAACTCATATAGTCGATTTAGAGGACAGTGTTAAAATATCGATAGCCATTTTGTTCTGAATGCCACTTTACACTACCTTTAATCCCCCCCCCCCCCCTCTCATTTATCTCCTGTCCGAAATGGGTATACTTCACCTGCACTCACCGATTACAGAAGACCATCAACTGCACTTACAGCTTCGAACCCCACCTGTTCGAACAGCACCCAAGGGGTTGTGGTACCAGTATGAACTGCACTCAATGGATTGGGGTACCTGTACGAACTGCACTCAAGAGGTTGGGATAATCAATCCATTGCCTTTAAGGGGATTTTTTCTTAATTAAAAAGTCTTCTGGGTGCAAATCGAGCCATGGTAATTCTTAGCGACAATAATCATAATACTTATAAGAACATGGCCTGCGTTCATGTAGCATTACATACATTAAAATGAACCTGTTACTAGAATGTTTAAATTAACAAGATTGTTATTATTAGTTGTATTATTAGTAGTAGAATTACTATTTAAATGAAGCAGAATGGAGAATGTAATTTGGGATTTTTTATTAATTTGTTAAGCTGTTTTGTAAAGAGCTGAAAAGGTGTTAATCGCAAAAGGAGGGCCGGTGAGTGCGCCGGATATGGTAAAATTTTTTATTGCAGATTGTTTATATTTTGACAAGGAACGGATTACACTTTTATTTTATCTAAGAGACTGAATATTTTAATCTCCTTTCCATGAAGTATAGTAGTTGCTTACAAGAATTATTTTACATTATTAATATAAAAAATAGTGAAAATTATAGTATAGTATAATTAATTCTGAGAGATTAAATGCTCCTCGATGAAAGATAAAAATATGTTGTCACTTGCACAATATTCTTTACATGCCCAATATTCAAACAAATTTATTTATATTTCCCTAAAAAACCAGGAAAACCGAAAGAATTTTGCAAGAAAGGATTTGATAACATAACTATTAGCAAATTAGTTTTGCATTAGAAATATTTGCATTTTAAGTGGAAAAATAAAGAATTCCAATTTATTGCAAGGTATATTTTTTCATAGAATATTACATTCCTCGATATGCCCTTGCGTAATCAGAACTTTTCCCTTAACACATTCCATTTTACCTTCATGCAACTCGAAATTTTAGAAAAACCAACTGTTGCGAAAAAGTACATACTTGCAATCTCTCTTGGGCTTTTAGCTTATTCATTCACTTTGTTTTTCATTTACTTAGTACTTCTGTTTTTGTTGCTTACCACATTCTATGAATAACGAAACTGGTTTCGGTAAAATGATGATGATTCTACAACCTGTTTCTAGGATTCCATAAAACACATCACGTTGGAAAATCACATTTGTTTTTACAGCAGACTGTCAAGGTAAATTTCAATGAAAAGTAAAAAAGTATTACCAGGAATAATTTTCCCTCGCAGACGATAATTTTGAAGAATGGGCTATGATAGGTATTCTATAAAAATTTGTCAATATATAGGGTGCCATAAAAGAATGTCCCAGTTTCAATGGTATATTATAACAACTTAATTTAGACTATTTACAACAAATCATACATCAAATTGACAGTAAACTAACCTAGTTTTTCTTACAAATTTTCAATATGTGCACCTTTAGTTATACGGCATACATCCAACCGTATAACTAAATCAAAAAGTTCTGGGAAATTTGTGAAAGTTGCGTTATTATTCGGAAACAACAAAAGCAACAAAGACTAGTCTTCAAAGTAGAGACCATCATAGTGCATGACTTTCTGCCATCGTTTTGCTAGATTCCGGATTTTCTGGAAGTATCATGGAATCGAAAATCCTTGGAATCCCCGATCCTTGGTCCAATTCTTCCCATACTTCAGTTAACAAGTCCGGAATAATGGAAGCAATAGCCCCTTCAACTCTGTGTCACAACTCTGGCAAATCATTAGGTAACAGCAGAACGTAGACACGATCCTTTATAAAGCACCAAAGGAAAAATATCGCATGGCTCTAACGGCTTTTAAATCTTCAGCCCAGCAATAACGCTTTGCACTCAGGATTCGCCATTTTGCGTATGTGGCATTGCAAGAGAGTATTTAATAAAGCAGTACTCGCGCATGCACTTATCTAAAACTGAGTTACTCTTTATTTGTGTGTGACCTTGAACCAACACTCTACAACGCTTACAGTTGATACTACTAGGTTCCGCAAAAAGTTCTGGGAAATTTGTGAAAGTTGCGTTATTATGCGCAAACAACAAAAGCAACAAAGACTAGTCTTCAAAGTAGAGACCATCATAGTCCATAACTTTCTGCCATCGTCCTGTTAGATTCCGGATTTTCTAGAAGTACCATGGAATCGATCGAAATCGAATCCTTGGAATCGAAAAACACTTGACATGCTTCTTCAACTTCATTAAAGGATTCAAATCGACGGCCCATGAAAAAGTGTTGGATTGATCGAACGAAGCCATAATCGGATGGAGCCATGTCTGGACTGTACGCGGGGTGTATAAGAATTTCGACGCCGTCCAACTGTGCAAACTTGTCCTTGGTTATTTGGGCCTTGTGCGGTTTGGCATCGTCCTGCTGAAACAAAGCGCGCTTTAGGCGGACCAATCTTGGATACTTCTGTACCAATTTGTCGTAGACGCGATCCAACTGCTGGGAACTGAGCTCCTATGTACGATACAAATTGTGGTAACTATTAGATTAAAAAATTTCCAGAACTTTTTGCTCAACCTAATATTAAAATTTATAACTGGGACATTCTTTTATCGATACCCTGTATAACAAATCCCAACAACCAGAAATAATATATTTGATTAAATTTCTAAAAGGTAATGTTTTTTGGGGTAACTGGAACCACGAGGTAACTGGGCCATAGGCTATTTTATAAAAAAACTGTTGGTGTTTTTAAGTTTTAGCTTTTGTGAGCAATGCCCCTTTATTTCTACTTCCTAAAACAACGTGTATCAACTCAATCATAACTCTCACTTTGCTGTGATAGGTTGTCAAAAATTTACGTTTCTTTTTTTAAAAACAACGTCCATATGGTTGAACTTCCTCGGATTTTTATTAAAATACTGTAAGTACTTTTATTTGACAATCTTTTTTTTAAAGATTAGACATATAACTATATTAATATTATTAGGTATCTATACATATTTAATTCATGTTTTAAATGTAGGGCCGGTGTCCCAATTACCCCATAAATGTTTCAAGAATGGAGTAACTGGGACATGTATCCGGGGTAACTGGGACATGCTGGATCCAGTTACCCCAATAGTTAAAAATAATTTTTTTTGTTTCTCTTACTACGGGAAGTAAATTTCTCCATTGATTTTTGCTCACAATAAAGAAAATGATAGAATACCTTATTAAAATAACGTAATGAAATTAAAAAAAAAGCATATTGAGTGGTATCAAACCAAATTTCTTGACCCCTTGAGAGGCGGTGATGCCGTTATGGCATCACTTAATTTTAATTCCTAATTGCCACATTGGCACCTGAATTTTATAATTAAAGTTTAACCTTCATTAAGTACGCGAAAATATACTTTTACATGTTTTCAGAAAGATTCTCTTGTAAATATTGGTGTCATTAAATTATTTTAACATTTTACGAATGCAAGTACCTTGCCCCTGAAAGCCAGATAGCCAGACCTTGAAATTGTACTATACACAGGGGACAGGGGTCGCATTCTACAGGCATAGCTGCCAGTTTTTACGCTTTCTTGCTACCACTAAAATTTAATAGAGATTTTCGTTTTGTTTAATCATAAGATTTCGACGATTAAATAAGACAACATTTACTATAATATTTTAGTGGTAAGAGGAAAGCGTAAAAGTTGGCAGCTATGCTATAGGGAATCTTTTATCGTCCCTACCACTATTTTGAAAATAATATCTTCATCGCACCTTTCTTTAAGGAACAATAAAATTTTCCCTATATAATGCGACCCCTGGATAAAGATAAAGTACTTAAGTACTTACGTAGCCTTTTGTTCAGAGATTTACCTTGCTATTTTTTCCTTAAAATACCCATGTGAATTTTATACTTATTATCTATACTAAAGTACATAAGTACTTACTTAAGTTTTATATTTTTGGTATAAATAAATCTAATATTTTCACTTTTAGTGCTTTTTTTAGGCACACTGACAGCAAAGGTTTCCCTTATAACGCTGTTTATTGACACATAATTTACATGATCTGCCTGGTTTAAATCTTTTTAAGTTGTTTACACTTTTTCAAACAGGACCTGATATCCGATATGAAAAAATATAAACGCGTGTGGAACATAGCCCCCCCCCCCCCCTGGTCCAGTTACCCCATTTTTGGGGGCAACTGGACCCATGAGGAAAGAAAGATGAAATATGCATATTTTTATATTTTTAAATATTAAAAAGTAATTTTGAGCATTTCTGTCTAATAGAGGGAACCTAACTGAACACATTTACAGAAGTTCAGACTTTAATTGAAATGAACATTAGCTTTTTGAAGCTGAATTGTCAGAAGCTCCAGAGTCACATTGTAAAATCATGTCCCAGTTGCCCCAACTAACCTTACTACATAAAAACAATAAAAACAGTTAAAAGGGTTTTAATGAACAATTTAGATGTTTCAGCTCCACCGATGCCTCTATCAAAACAAATAAGAATGTCTTGCTGTTGCACGTTTTATAATGTTACGATTTGAAACGCCATCATTAAAATTTTCACGATATGATAAAATAATATTAATAATTAATAATTTATATATAATATATGTAATAATTTTTCACGTAAAAAACTGAATGGTGGCGTTTCAGATCATTACACTATAGATCGTGCAACTATAGAATATTCTTATTTGTTTCGATAATGGCTTCGGTGGATTCGAAACATGTAAACAGTTTGTAAATTTTTTTTGTGTGTGTGTTTTTATAGTCTTTATTTAACACCTTTTAGCAGTTTAACGAACTAAAATATTTGTCTATCATATTTAAAAAGTACAATTAAGTAAAAAGGGACGACAGACTGCTAAAGGTTTTCTCCAATTTATATTTTCCCTGCTGGTTAATTCGAAAAAGATTGGACAAACCTTAAGAGATGGTAGTGCACGCCAAAGCAAATAATTTTTGTATATTAAACTGGCGTCATATTCATTTCTTCCTCAAAAATACAGGGCGCCTCACTCCAATCCAAATGTAAATATTGTTCATATAACATTAACTAAACTAAAAAAATTTAAAAGTAATATTTGCGTAACATTTTCAAAAAGTACAATTAAGTAAAAAGAGACGACAGACTACAAAAGGTTTCTTAAATTTATATTTACCCTGCTGGGTAATTCGAAAAGATTGGACAAACCTAGGAGATGGTAGTGCACGCCAAAACAAACAATTTTTGTACATTAAACCGGGGTCGTAATCCATTTCTTTTCTTCACTCAAAAATACAGGGCGCCTCCTCCAATCCAAATATAAATATCGTTTATATAACATTAATTAAAATAAAAATATTTAAAAGTAATCTTTGCCTATCATTTTTAAACAGTACAATTAAGTAAAAAGAGACGACAGACTACTAAAGGTTTTCTCAAATTTATGTTTGCCGTGCTAGGTAATTTGAAAGCGATTGGACAAACCTTAAGAGAAGATACTGTACGCCAAAACAAGCAATTTTTGTACATTAAACCGGGGTCGTAATCCATTTCTTCACACAAAAATACAGGGCGCCTCACTCCAATCCAAATATAAATATTGTTCATATAACATTAACTAAAATAAAAATATTTAAAAGTAATATTTGCCTATCATTTATAAAAAGTACAATTAAGTAAAAAGAGACGACAGACTACAAAAGATTTTCTCAAATTCATATTTACCGTGCTGTGTAATTAGAAAAAGATTGGACAAACCTTAAGCACGCCAAATCAAATTGTATTACACGTATCAAATTATTAAGCACGCCAATTGTATTAGTAAAAACCAGGATCATAATCCATTTTTTTCACTCAAAAACACAAGGCACTTCACCTCCGATCCAAATATAACTATTGTTTATGTAACATTAACTAAAATAAAAATATTCAAAACTAATTTTCAATAATCTTGCCTTCCTTTGCGTGAAATACAATGATATCATAAAAAGTAATGGAATCGCTCAGAATTTTGATAAGCCAAACCGTATGACATGTGAATTACATTCTGATATGTGGAGCATCTACTATGACGCTATTGGATTAAGGATGGTACCCACTTTTACAATTTCCAGTGATATCCTTACATTTTATTCAAAGGAAAGTCAGCTCATTTTAAATTTCATTAAAATATCTTCATTTTTGTTAAAGATATATGAATCAAAATCCAATTGAGATTCGAGTGAAACTCTCTGTATTTTTAACCAAATATGTGGATTTTGACCCTAGTTTCCTATACAAAGACTATTTGGATAAAGTCCAACTGTTGAGTTTATCAAACTTGTGTCTGCCAGAGTCATTTAAGAGAGCTTAGTTGGTGGAGCGTTGGCGTGTTGGGCCGTCGGTCCAGGATTCGACTGGACATTTTTCACTGGTTTGGATTTTTTTTTTTTTTTTTTTTTTAATCTCTCATTTATAATTTAGTTTATTTTCCTGTTCATTTAAGAGTACTTGTTTTTTCTCTTTTTTTTTTCCTTCTTTTCTTTTAAGAAAAGGAAACTGGTTAGAAAGATTTTTATTTAATTTATTTTGAAATAAATTACACTAAACAGCGATGGAAACTTCCCATTTTACACTTTCATGCGGCTACACCCTTGATAGACTCCGTTGTCATCTAATCTGAGATTTCGTGATGAAACAAACATATTGAAAATGACAAATAAAAAGTAAGTCCGAAAAGTTTACAAATGCCGAAAAATGTAGAACAAATAAACCAGATATACCGGGTGAAGAAAACATTACATATTAGTCATTCTTAGAAGGTCACCTCTCTACAGAAGAAATATTGTTCATTTTTCAATTGGGCGTATGATCTTTTTAGAGATGAAGATAAGAAAAAAAATTCGAAAAATTCAATCACAGCGATAGAAAATGGCGAACAGTAGGTACAAAACGATACAATTTGCATAAGGATGAACAATGGAACTTGTTTTTCAGTTCACGGTCATTTTCGTGTTCATTCCAGCATTTTATAAACACAAACAGGATTGCCTTGCGATGAAATCGTGAGAACAAAGATTAGACGTTTCTTCTTAATAATTTTTTCGTTGAAAGGAAGCTTGTTCCTTTTAAAAAATGCAGTTTCAATTTCGCATTTATTTGCGTACATATTCAAAAGAAAGAACGAGTTTGCGAGTTTGATACCTTACTTACATATGAGGGGGGTAACATAGCATATCGTTTAAAAGCGAATATTTTACATTTCTTGAAAATATCTTTAAAGCAATGGCTAAAAAATAATTACTTAAAGAAGAAAAGAAAAATAAAGATGAATCCAAAACATTTCACTCCCCATAATTAAAAACATTCATAATTAACGAGCTCTTTACCACATTTTATAGCAGACAATACGGAACTTCTTATTTGTATGGGCTGGACATACCTCAGTCATAAAAATGTGAAATTTTGCACCAATTAATATAAACAATTGCGAAAATGAAACTGCAAGGAAAAAAGGAGGGCCAAGCAAAATCATGGAAATCAACGAATCTTTCTTCGTAAAACCAAAAGAAAAAAAAAAAAAAAAAAAAAAAAAAAAAAAGCAGGATGCAGAAAATTTGCTTTTTCAGAATTTAGTGTCGCCCACGATGAGTACGAAAAAAATATATATATTAGGAGGTGGAACCCGTCGAATTTCAACAAAAGAAAATGTTTAGGACGGAACTGTTTCATCAATTTATAATAAATTTACAAAATTAGTTACAATAAAAAATACATCTTATATTGGTTAGTCTAACTCTGAAACAAATATTATTTTAACTTAAAGGTCATTGCTCTTCTATAAAGACGCTCTACATTTTTGTAAAACTTTTCAATTGCGTCACTTGTGAAGAATTCCACAGTCGCTTGGAGTGAAAATTATGCACTTCTACAAAACTTATTTCAGTTTTAAAACTTAAAATACACGCTTTTATTTTATATAAAATGACGGCATTTGCATCCGCTCAAGAATTCCACATTTACGATTCAGTTATCAACATCCACAGAAAAGTATGCATAGGACGTCACTATCGCGGAATAGTACACAAACCCAGCAAAAAAACGATGTCGTAAACTCGACAAAAAAATCAGCTATCCAATGATTCATATGCCTTCATTTGCTTGTAACATTAATATGGATACTTAAAAATTAAATATAGTTCATAATAGCTCCATGTTTTATCACATATCCTTCATTTATATTTTTTTCAAAATAGCACATATTTTAATTACTTTTTTTTTTTTTTTTCTGTCAGGTGTTATGAGAAGATGGCAACAAAAAAGATATAGTAAGATGCCATTTTCCAACTATTTCAACTTTACTTTCTACAAAATGGACTACTAAAGTTGCCACCATTACAGAAATGACATTAAAAACTACAAAATAAATTAATATCTCAAAAATAAATTGAGATGCAGTTTTCAATCAAGCTGCAGTTAAAAGTATATTTTTTCCCCTACACGAAGGTGTAAAAATAAATGTGCCATGCTTTAAAGTTTAAAAAATTGCAGTAGAGATTATCAGTATTTAACCGTACAATGATACATCTGCTTTGTTTTACGGCTAGCTTATGTAAAGTAGCGTTGTTTTTTAGTGGCGACACTTATATTGTTGCCTGAAAGAAATATCACATCGGGGGCTAAAACAGAGTAACGCGTTATTTTAGAAAAAAATCTTAAGGCCGTTAGTTAAATTCCAAATTTCCCTCGCTAGTGTTAATTCTATGGGCGTGAGATGCATTCGTATATTTAAAATATCCACTCAGAAAATCAGTGTTTTTAACATCTTTTGGTCGTGTAGTCTTCTTAAAGGATGTGTCTTTTTTTTCTTAGTTGTCAAAATATTTCTAAAATCTATGCTTAATTTTTTGTGAAGTGTTAAAATCTTACTCACAGTTCGTCAGCTTGTAACACATGAAATACGCAGCATAGATACACAGCATAACGTATAAAATATACAGCATTTAATACAGCATAGATTATAAAAATATTTTGAAAACTAAGAAAAATGAAAAAATGATAATGAGAAATGAAAAAATGAAATGTACAAAGAAAATTGGAGTTAAACATAGTAATTTTCTGTGGAGATATTTCAAATATATGAATGCATTCTACGCCCATAAACTTAACATTAGCGAGGGGAATTTGAAAATTGACTGACTAACAGCCTTAACTATCATTATTAGGACTTATACTATGCTTTAAAATGGCATAATAATAATATACCGGGTGTCCCAAAAAGGACTGACTGATTTTAAAATTCAATAACTTTTTAGTTCGAATTACAAACAATAGATGGCGCTGTAAGCAATAGTCGCTAAATACAGGCTCGATTTTTGGTCCTTTCTGTTGTTCCATGCAGAAAAAGGAGATGGAAATGTATTATCCGGGCCACGCAGTACCAAAAATCGAGCCTGAATTTAGCCTCTATTGATCGCAGCGTCATCTATTGTTTGTAATTCGAACTAAAATCGAAAATCACTGTAAAAAAAACTTTTGACTTTATGCATAACCCTCCTGCAAGAATTTTTTTAATATCTGTCACCGTTTGGAAGTTATTGAATTTTAAAATCAGTCAGTCCTTTTTGGGACACCCAGTATATATATATATATAAACTTTAGTTTTAACAATACCCGCATAAATACTCACAAATTATAAAAAAAAAATCTACTTAAACATAAAATAAGTTAAAAACGAGAAATTTTGAAACCAGTTTTAAAGACACTAGACTTTATTTAATTTTTATTTTTATTTATTTATTTATTATTATTTTTATTTACACTCTTTTATTTAACTTAACTTGGTTCCTGTATGTTAAGATGGTAGTTTGTAATCGATTTTTCACTCACTTCCTAATATGCTAAAATTACATTAAAAAAAAAATGTACACACGTATGTTTCCGATGGCAATGCAACATTTTAATATTTTTAGAAATTATATTATCCTTCTATATATATAAAAAAAGTTTTGATTTGGAAATCAACCAATGACAATCTGCGTAGATATTTCGGGTAGATCCGCATCCAATTTGAACGCTTAAGCATGGCCTTTCATCGTTAATATTAAAAAAACTGTTGCATACAAAAATATGAAAATCGGTGGTATTATAGAGAAATGTTTGATAAACACGCTGATGCAGACAGTTTTCAAATCGAAGAATTATTTTAAGAGATATTTAATGCTAAAGTTGGACAAAATCGTCCCATTAAAAAAGTTTTATTGGAGCAAAAACTATACATGAGAATTTAATCATCTTTAGATCATTTTATACGTTATAAATTCCCGGTGTGCAGATTGTATTTATTTTTCTTATTTGACTCATTTTTTGAGGTTTTATTTAAATTTTAAATTCAAATTTTCAGCATTTCGAGAGATATTTTTTACAAATTTTAGAAAATGTTATTAATTTAAACTGTTACCAGTTGTATAAACAGCGCAAACAATAATGTTTACTTCAAATTAAAAATTTATTTTACACGTGACTATTATAAACAGAAAATATAAAAAGCAGGAACTCATTGAAAATTACGTCATAAAAATTATAATTACACGTGAATTTTAAAAGAGACAGAATATTGTAAAATAATAAATTCATAAACATGCGTTAGAAGTCTTAAATAGGAGAATTTACGTCACATTTACGTCACATTACACTTATTATATAAAATGAACAAAAAATAATATTGCTAAACAGTTTAAATTTAAAAATTGCTCGAGACATTTATTTAATATTTTAAGATGATCATAATATTTCATTTCTAGCAAAAGTATTTTTACGTGAATATTAAAAAAAAAAGAAAAGTTTGGTGAAAATTACGTCAGATTATATTTCTCAGATTCAAATTATAATTCAATCTTCTGAAATCTTTTTAAAGCCGATCAAATTATCGTGCTGTTAGAGTCTGCAGTGTCTGAACGGGGATTGACGAGCTTAGCTCGTAGGGGGCAGAGCCCCCTAGTAAATTATAAATTAATTTAAAGATATTTTTCCGTTAGCCAGCCGCAAGTGATAAATCGCCAAGTATTCTTTATGGTTAATATGAATTATTACAGCAACGGAGTTACAATGGAGGATCTAAGAGGAGAGGGAGGGGCGATCGTTCCCCCCGCCCGTTAGGCTAATAAAGAGTTAGAAAACGTAAACAGACATTAGAGGTCTGCAAGAGGAAAGACCAGCCCCGAAACTTCAGCTCAGCCTAGAGGTCTGCACGGGCCCGGGCTAGGCCTGTACCCGGCCCGGCCCGCGGCCGGGCCGGGTCGACGGAATGAAGGCGAATTTTCCAACGGGCCGGGTCGGGCCGACAGACAAAATAAACGGGCCGGGCCGAGCCGGCAAAAAAATTGAACGGGCCTGCAGGGCCGAGCCGGACCGATAAAAAAAATTAATCGGGCCTATCGGCCCGATATAAGAATTCAAGCGAAGCAGATAAAATACGAGCCATTTTCAATGAATATGATTTTCTCGAGGAGTATAAATGTGCGTCACGAGCCGATGCGAGTTTAACCAACACCCACTTGACATAAAGCCTTTGGGCGATTTTGTGACGTCACTCTTAGACGACCTACGTTCTTTTTCCCCGGTGGAACTCTGCCCTTTTCTTTGAGAGTTGAAAAATTATTAGCTGTTATTTAACTTGTAATTTTTTCCACTACATAGTCTTTTTAAAATGAATTAAATTAAAACCTTTTTTTTTTTTCATGTCCTTCCTACTTTGTAAACAAAGGTTAATTTTTAAATACATATATAACAATTTATTTAAAGATTTTCGTAATCAGTTATATTCCAATTTTACGAAATACACATTAGTAAATAAAAAATTAAATATTTGGCTAGAGATTTTTTTATTTATACTAGGTAAATCAGATTAATTTTAAAAGAGAAAATTAATAAAACATTAATGCATTAATTTTATATTAAAAAAATAATTATTGTGAAAAAATATAACTCAGATGTATCTCATAAAAAAATCACTTTCAAAAATCATCTTTTAGTGAAACTAATTTGTACTTTCAACTTTTTTTTTTTTGTTGTTCTCAAGCGCTGTTTAATATTTTTATAGATAATGGTAAAATCAATTTATAATGAGGTAAGTGATTTTTATCTTGATAAATCTTTTATGCATTTACTTATTTATATGTTTTATCTGCTTTTGATGTATTGTTTACAAAGTATGTAAGTTATTTTGATAATGTTGAATATAAGGTAGCTTTAAATATAAAAAAGCATAAAGTAATATTGCTATGTTTATTACTCTTAATTCTATAGATAATAATAATGTTTAATAATATGTAATTTGTTGGACATTATATTTTTCTTTTAACAATCAAATCAAGCTTTAAAATACATTAAATACCGTAAAAAATTATGATTATTATTTATCATTCATATTCGATAAATGTTAAAATATGCCCAGAACTGAAGCATAAGAATTAAAATACCAACAAATTAAGAATTAAGCGTTTAGTGAAATTAAAAAGTAATAAAGTAAACAGTAATGCTAAAATTATTCATTATTTATTGTAGTTTAATTTAATTGAAAAAATATCATGTTTTATTTACTTATATCGTTATTATTTATCTTAAAACTAAAAAAAAAAAAAAAAATAGTATGCCAGATGAAATATTCCCTTAATTTTCAAACCATTATTAAATACATCTGATAAAACACATACGTGAAATCTATAAAGATTCATAAACATGTTCCATATACAAATTGGCAATAAAGTCAATATTATAGATGGGGATTTTTAGGGAAATTCAAGATAATTTTGTCAGTATATGGCAACTAATAAAAGTGAATATTTCATTATCTGAAAACGATATGCATTTTACATAAGCTAGAATATTAAATTTTTAGATTTGATAAATTTTGAAATATGTATGGTACCAAAAAATGTTAAATTAAAAGACAAAAATTAAATATCAAAAATTTTAATAATATTATGCATTATTCAAAATTGTTTAAAACTCACTTTGATTATTGAAATAATAATAATAAAATAACATTAGATTGACACATCTGACTTTTAAAAAAAAATTAACATCAATTTTACCTATGTGACTTAAAAACAAGTATTAGTATTTATTCTATAATTTAAACAACTGAAATATATAAAGGTAAAATGTAGTATATAAATTGGCAATAAAGTTATCATAGTTAATGGACTATAAATTTTATTAATATTTCATAAGTTTTAAAATACACGGAATAATAAAATTCGAGAATTAAAATACCAATAATTTTAAAAATGGACGTTTAGAAAAATTAAAAACTAAGGGAAAAAAATAAATTGTAATAATGGAATTATTCGTTATTTTATATAGTTTCATTAGATTAAAAAAAATCATGTTATATATATTTTTTAATCTGACTATCATATTTATTATAAAATTATATTAAAACAACAAAAACAATACGACATAAGAAATTCATTAAATATCTCATTAAATGAAATATTCCTAATCTTCAAAGTATTATTTTTATAAAAAAAACCCTAATTAAAAACATAATTAATATTTATAATAGCAATGTGTAATTTGTTGGACATTATTATTATTTTGACGATCAAACTAAACTTTAAACTACATTAAATATTTTTAAAATGTATTATTATTAACTATCCATATTTTATATACTTTTTACTGTATAATTTTTTACTATATCATTATATTTACATGTATGACTAAAATATTATTTTCTGTATTTTGCTATGATTTAATTAAAATTTCGAAAATAATATGTCAAAGTAAGTATTATTCAATTAATCTTTAAACCATTAAAATAATAATAATAATAATATAAGTAAAGCAATGCTTTCTTGGTAACTATGACTATATATTTCACCCGAATAAGACATGTTTTATACATAATAGATAATAAATATTTTAATTACATTAAGTTTAAAATATGTCGAGGTTCCTTAAATTATTAACATAAAGACTAAAGCTAAATTATTAAAAATTTAATAATAATAATAGAACAGAATAAATAAATGACACCAATAAATATTTAATATATGCATTATTTAACGTAGTTTAAAATGTAGAGCATTGATATCATATACACATAAATGTTTATAGTTAATACATGCAATTATTTTAACATAATAACAAAGTAGTGAAATTGCTTTTCTTTCCTTTCGTTTTAAAAATCAGTATCATGACCTAAACGATAAGATTTCAAGAATTCCGCACTTTGAAAGGTAGTCCAATAAATGAATTATTAATTAATAAATGAATTCAACCAATCTGATTTCTTAAAATAATATGTATAAGGCAGCTATTTTATATTAACAATTGTTATTATTACTACCACTAAATGAAAATACACTTATGCTTCAGTCATGTTTACGTATACAAATATAAGAATATTTGAAAAAAAAAATGAGTCGGTAAAAAACAACATAGCCTAATTGCATTCCGAAATAATGAAATATTACATATTAAACGCCTACCCCCCCCCCCCCCCCCAAAGAAAAAAAACACTCACATTAAGTTTCAGAACACGTGGTGACTTGTATATCTTATATTCAACACATCAAAAGCAGGTAAAAAATACTAGAGGGTTCACATATAAATAAATAAATTTATGCAATATTTAAGATTAATCAAGATAAAAAATCTTACCTTATTATCAAATGGTTTCCTATTATCCAACGATGCTTTAGAACAAAACATTCAATTTCAACATCGATGAAATACACGTTCAAGCAAGCAACGTTACTATGCTATTGCTATAAGAAGAAGGGAGAAGGGGGTGAAGTTGAAAACCAGTTTAGTTGGACAGTTCGGACGGTCCACCGGTCCACTGTTAATGACGTTAGTGGAATCCCGGAGGAGCGCCAAATGGCTTTGTAAGAGTTCAAGTAGGTGTTGGTTTAACAACATCAATACAGATATGTAACATGTCCATCGTAGAGATCGGCATCGTACAGTTACAAGATGTCTGATTGCGGGTTTAATTTTTTTTCAGCAGACTCGTGCCGGGAAGGAACTGGTCTTAATCGATCTCAGGATGTCTAGGACAGGCATTATGTTTTGTAAAAGTATTAATACTGATAATGAACTTCTGTTAACAGTATCTTTGGAAATATACCTTAAGGGGTTACACATTTTCTGACTTATTTTTAACTATAAAGGCATAAAATTCACAGGCCTGACTATTGAAGGCATTTGGAAACGAATAGCTTTCTCCATATTTGATAAATTACTTACAGAGATTCTTGTCATGTGACTGTACGTTTTTCTCCTTTCCTGTTCTATCGCTTCCGGAAATTCGATTCATAGCGCTAACTTTGGCACTATTTTCAGAGAAAGATATATTGCTTTTATCTATGAAAAAGACGGCATTTACATAGTTTCTGAATAAGAAATCTGCCAATCTTACGCGTTTCCGAAAAGAAATGAATTCTCAAATGTGTCGAAATGCAACTTCTTTCGATTTGAGAAAAGCCTTAAAAATGAGAGAAATATTTTCGCAAATCTTTCTATCATACAGCTTCAAAAGGTATCATGTTTTTAATCCTTTATTCTGAACTACATTAACTTTTTAATGAATCCTTATTGAAATTTCGAAATGTCTGTAGAGACGATGACTAAAACACTGTGTAATCGTTAATGTTTACTATTGTGTGTTTTCTGCTTTGCGAACACATAGTAATCTAAAATATACTGTAAAATTTTCCCATAAATATGTACGTAGTATTCATTAAAAGAATCTTAATTGTATGTCGAGAAAAAAACGGATTTTTTTTTGTAGAAATTGAATCGGGGCGGGCCGGGCCTGTTTTCACTAATTTTTATACGGGCCGGGCCGGGCCGAGAACTGTAAAAATGCAAACGGGCCGGGCCGGGCTCGGGCCGAACTTTCAATTTTTACACCGGGCCGGGCCGGGCCAAGACAGCTTTCGTTCGGGCCGGGCCCGGGCTCGGAAATTCCGGCCCGTGCAGACCTCTAGCTCAGCCCTCGGACCGCACCCGGTTTTCATTCTTTCAGAGCCGAATCGGGTCCGGGCATTAGTTTTTTTCTGCAGACTCGGGCCGACCAGGCTCTCTTTTTTCAGGTCGAACCTGGTCTGGACTTCATTCTTCCTAGAGGTCTGTGCGGGCCAAATTTCCAAGCCCGACCTCGACCCGGGTGCAGATTTCTAAATTTTCCGCCTCTAGTTATTTTCGTAACAATTATAGTGATGTTGTACATTTGTTTAGGGAAATCTTTAAAAATGTAATTTTCTTTAATAAATTACAGATGCGTGTATATTTTTAAAAAGCTACTTTTTTTTATTTGTAGAGCTTTAAAATTCTAATTTTCTTGACCATCTGTTTTTCTTACTGATTCTTTATTTGAATGAAATTGTTCACTATGCAGCGTCAATTTTGAAACCAATTTTAGCGTCGATGATTTTCATAGAAAAACAACGATAATAGATAACAGTATTAGTGCATTTAAGTCTGTTCTCAACTGCTCTGATCAACAAGCGCAAAACGTTTTAACACATTTACAAATACATTTTTTAACGGAAATATATAAAATTGGAAGGCCTGACTATGGAAGCGATTTGGAATCAAACTGTGTTTTCCATTTTTTGATAAATAAATTACCTATTGAGTTATAAGCGATTTTGATCACATTTAACTTTTAAGTGTTTAAACTCCTTTGTGCCTTTTTAGGCAATGAATTTAACTCTGATGACAAATTAAAAATAACAGTCAATAAACTTCTCTACCCTATTCTGTCGGAAAACTCCCAAAGAAATAGATAAAGTAATGAAATCGTCATAATTTGTTCCCGTCCAAAAGAAATTGCATTTATTTACTGAACTTCGAAAGGACTGGGAAATAAAAGTTATAAAAGATAAAACTGTAAAATCAAAGCAAAGGTCAATGTATTCCTTTTTTAAACTCTGCAGTAATTAACTTTTGTTTTGATATTTAATTTTGTATATTTTTTCCTAATGTGAAAATAAATTTTAATCTTTTTTCAACAATTAAAATCTAGATTTAAACATGACCTCCATTAAGAAACCACTTCTCGCAGCAACCAATTTTTATTGGAATGGAACGTAGTCGCTTTAGGGAGGGTTTTTCTGTAATTTATATTTTAGAATGTATTTTGAAGCTTTTGCGATCATTTCAGTTTTCATTTGAAGTTTTGAATTTTTTAGAAAGCGTTCATAGCAAGCATTTACATTTTAAAAGTAAAAATCATACCATATTCCAAGCTTCTAGTCTAACGTCTACCAACCCCTGGTGATAGTGTTTCTATCATAAAAAATAATCTATGTTGGAGTAAGGATTTTCACCATCAATTTTCCAACATTACTTTTTAGAATGCGTTTTGCTCATTTTACTCTTTTAAATTTCGAATCTTTTAGAAAGTGTTCTTAGAGAGCATTTGAATCTTATAAGTATCTACCATACCAAATTTTAAGTTTCTATCTTTAACAATTGAATAGAAATCATTATTTAGAACATTTTTAGAACGCATTTTGCTTATTTAACCTTTTTAAATTAAGGTTTTATTTCCTTATTTTTCACTATAGATAAAATCTCGATCAAAAATGTGACAGTAAAAAGATTTTCTGCTTGACATTATTATTGTATTCTATATTTAAGATATTTGTCTTCTTTTATCGATTTATTTAGTATTTTAATATTAGATAAAACGTCTCCGTTGGGCGATCCCATCTAAAAAATGTTTTACCGGATATCTAAACTGAATTTCGGGGAAATTCCTGTGCGAAAACAGGTACGATAAATACTTCGAACTTCCAACCATGTAATAGTGGAAGGGTGTTCATAAATCCAAAACAGGATGCTCTTTATTAAGTAATTCAATCGTAATATCCTTATTTAGTATGTCTTAAAACAAAGAAAATATTATACAAACTATCTCCAAAAGCTATACTATAATTAAATTTTTATCACACTGTCCATATAAAATTTAGTTCAAATAACAACTGTTTTCGGCAAATTGAAGTTTAAAGTTTCATAAATTTAGCTTTTATTTTCTGTACTAGGGGGCTCGGCCCCCTACGAGCTACGCTCGCCAACCCCCGTCCAGACACCGCAGGCTCTAAATGCACGCTAATTTGATCGGCCTTAAAAAGATTTCGAAAGATTGAATTATAATTAAAAAAACAGTGGCGATCTCCCTATAAACGAATTTCTATTCATTTCTCTTTGATTGGGGAATTTTAACGCAAAATCCGTTGCGTTACTACTTGATTATCCCGTCGGCCAATTTCGCCAAATTATATAAATCGCCAAATTATACAAATTGACATAATTTTTATTTTAAATAACGAAAGAACAAATAAATTAGTACAACATTAATAAAAATACAAATAAAACGTCGAAATAAAAATAACTTGATGACGTAGACACGTGTAACAACATTTCAAAATAAGCTAATATAAAAGGAATTAAGTAAACAGAGTCTTTTTATCCTGGTATTTTTTAACAAAGCGAAAAGAAAGTTCTTTTAAATGAGACATTTTAAATTAATCGTTTTTAATCTGACGTAATTTTTACCAAGCTATTCTTTCTCTGTTAAATATTCACGTGAAAATACCAGTTGAAAAGTATCCTCTCAAAATATCAAATAAATGTCTAGCGCAATTTTTAAATTTAAACCGTTTTGCAATATTATTTTGTGTTCATTTTATGTAATAACTGTAATGTGACGTAAATATGACGTAATTTCTCCTATTTAAGACTTCTAACGCATGTTAATAAATTTATTATTTTACAAATTTCTTTCTCTCTTAAAATTCACGCGTAATTATAGTTTTTATGACGTAATTTTTAATAAGTTCATGCTTTTTGCACATAATTATTTAATTCTAATTCCAAATGTTTTTTTCTGTTTATAATAGGCACGTGTAAATACATTTTTAATTTATTTACACGTATAAATATTTTTTTTTGAAGCAAACATTATTGCTTCCTCTGTTTATACAGTTGGCAACAGTTTAAATTAATATTACTTTCTAAAATCTCTCTATTCTAAAAAAAAGTAACTACCGCTGTCACCGCCGCCGCCGGTTTTGATTTTTTTGTGACCGGAGGCCTTTCTTCGTTAATATTAACAAAAATAATGCATACAAAAATATGAAAATCGGTGGTTTTATACAGAAATGGTTGATAAACAAGCTGATGCAGACAGTTTTCAAATCGAAGAATTATTTTAAGAGTTATTTAATGCTAAAGTTGGACAAAATCGTTCCACTAAAAAAGTTTTATAGCAGCAAAAACTATACATGGCAGTGTAATCATTTTTAGATCATTTTATGCGTTAGAATTTGCCGGAGTGCAGATTGCATTAATTTTTTTATTTTGACTCATTTTTTCAGGTTTTATTTCAATTTTAAATTCAAATTTTCAGCATTTCGAGAGATATTTTTACACATTTCAGAAAATTGTACTAATTTAAACTGTTGCCAACAGTATAAAAAGCGCAAGCAATAATGTTTGCTTCAAATTAAAAATTTATTTACACGTGACTATTATAAACAGGAAAAAAAACTTTCAAATTAGAATTAAATAATTACGTATAAAAAGCAGGAACTTATTAAAAATTACGTCATAAAAAGTATACACGGGAAATTTAAAAGAGAAAGGATATTGTAAAATAATAAATTTATTAACATGCGTTAGAAGTCTTAGGAGAAATTACGTCACATTTACGTCACATTATAGTTATTACATAAAATGAACACAAAATAATATTGCAAAAAAGTTTAAATTTAGAAATTGCGCTAGACATTTATTTGATATTTTGAGAATTAATTTAAAATGTCTCATTTAAAAGAACTTTCTTTTCGCTTTGTTAAAAAATACCAGGAGACAAAGACTCTCTTTACTTAATTCCTTTTATATTAGCTTATTTTGAAATGTTGTTACACGTGCATACGTCATCAAGTTATTTTTATTTCGACGTTTTATTTGTGTTTTTATTAATGTTGTACAAATTTATTTGTTCTTTCGTTATTTAAAATAAAATTGTATCAATTTGTATAATTTGGCGAGTGGTTTGGCGATTTATATAATTTAGCGAAATTGGTCGACGGGATAATGAAGTAGTACCGCAGCGGATTTGGCGTTAAAATTCCCCAATCAAAGAGAAATGAATAGAAATTCGTTTATAGGGAGATCGCCACTGTTTTTTAAATTATAATTCAATCTTTCGAAATCTTTTTAAAGCCGATCAAATTAGCGTGCATTTAGAGTCTGCGGTGTCTGGACGGGGTTGGCGAGCGTAGCTCGTAGGGGGCCGAGCCCCCTAGTCTGTAAAAAATATCTTTAGAAATGCTGAAAATTTGAATTTAAAATAGAAATAAAACCTCAAAAAATGAGTCAAAATAAAAAAAATAATGCAATCTGCACTCCGGCAAATTCTAACGCATAAAATGATCTAAAAATGATTACACTGTCATGTATAGTTTTTGCTGCTATAAAACTTTTTTAGTGGAACGATTTTGTCCAACTTTAGCATTAAATATCTCTTAAAATAATTCTTCGATTTAAAAACTGTCTGCTTCAGCGCGTTTATCAAACATTTCTGTATAAAACCACCGATTTTCATATTTTTGTATGCATTATTTTTCTTAATATTAACGAAGAAAGACCTCCAGTCACAAAAAATTCAAAACCGGCGGCGGCGGCGGTGACAGCGGTAGTTACTTTTTTTTAGAATAGAGAGATAGATCACAATTTAATCTAAAATTGTGGCTATAAAAAATATTCTTACATTTCAAATGCGATTAATTCTATAATGAAAGTATTTAAAATGTTTTGTGCCACTGATTAATTTAAAAACTAATACCACTTGAAAAGAAATGCAAATACCGGTACCGCTATTCGGTTCGATTAAGAGTGATATATGTGTTCTCGGAATTTAATTAAAGTTCTGCTGTACATTTTTTTTTCTCTATAGATAAATCTTCTAAAATGTGACAGCAAACTGTTTTTGGTTTAACATAAATTCAATAGTTAAGAATTTCAGCTTTTTTTTTTTATCGATTTTTATTAAAATGCCAAATAAAAGCTCTCCACCGGACAATACCATGTACTAAATATAAAAGTTCTTTACCGGAGTGATGTTTGATTAATTGAAATTTGAATTATAAAAGTTTCATTTTATTTGTTTATTTTTCTCTATAGGTAAAGGCTTAATGTAAAATGTGACAATAAAGTTATTTTTAATTGACGTAATTATTTTTTAAATGAAGATAATTAAATAATTTATTAAATTCTTTATTGATAAATGCTTCATTTCATAATTATTAAATTCTTTCAACTTCTTTCATCGATTTTTCCTTCGGACAGTGCCGCACTAGAAATAAAGATAATATTTCTTAACCTACACAAAAATATAATATAACCAAGGAGGAAAATATATAAGAACTTCTTCCTAGGTACCCATTACTCCGGAAAGTGCTCTTTATCATTGGAAACCTCAAAAAGCAATATATTTTCTAGATTTAAAGAATCATTTCTGTACCTGAGAGCCAAACTACCGTATGTCGCATGTCATTTTCAGGAGAAGTAAAAGAAGCGTTACCTTGCAAGACAATGCTATTTTCACAAATTAATATCATATTTATCTTATAATACAAGTATAATGATAGTTTGACTAGGAAGAGAACACAGTTTTTTAGCGTAAAAAGCTGTTAACACAAAGTTTGTAATTTTTGGACTTACGCTAGTTTGGTTCTCAGGTACAGATTTATAAAAAACAAAGTTCTTTTGCTGCCACTGATTTTCGGAAACATTTTCGACTATTTTTTTTTTTATAGTGTATTAATCAGTTTTTCAACCTGGAATGCCAGTTTTTAGGATGCTATCCACTGTCTTTTTTTACGGTGCATTTACGAAGTGCAAAAGGCACCTGGCCGGGTTTCTAAACTGAAATTCGGCAAAAATTCCTCAACGAAAACGAAGACAGGTGTATGATAAATGCATCAACTTTATAATAGTGGAACGATGGTCATAGACCCGAAACGAGATATTCTTTAATAAGCTATGACTCATTCCTAATATCCTGATGTACTGAATCGAGAAGACTGTAAATTTGTTCGAAAATTCTTTTTTAAGAGTACTATAAATACAAATTTTCCACACTACCGATTTCATATAAAATTGAATCTGAACACCAATAATTTTTGACGAATTGAAATTAAGATGATTTAAGTTTCATTAATTTAGTATTTAATTCCTTTGTAGGTCAGAATCTAATCTAAAACTGTGGTAGTAAAATGACTTTTACTTTTGAAGTGCATTAAATCCATAATTAAGGTATTTAACGTATGTAACTCTACATATTTATTCGCCAGGCTTGAAATTAAGTTGCAAATACCAATATATCGATATTCGGTTCGAGTAACATTGATATTTAATTCGTAGGAATTTAAATAATCCTTTTTTTTATTATAATTATTCCTTTTTATCGATAGAAAAATCTTAATGGATACGTTTTTATTTAAAGTGTGACAATAAAGTAATTTTCATTTAAGAAAATTATTAAATTTAAAAAATCAATTATTATTTTTTTTTTTTTTTTCGATTTAAACATTTTCGTCGAACAGACCCCATACGCATAGCTGCCAACTCTTACGCTTTTTTGTATCACAAAAATTTTAAGTAAATTTTACCTTTTTAAGTCCCTGTAATCTGCCGATTAAATATGGCAAAAATTTCTATTAAATTTTTGTGGTGCAAAAAAGCGGAAGAATTGGCAGCTATGCATACGTAATAAATGCTTTACCAGATTGATATTCGATTAATTGAAATTTCGATCATCAAAGCGTTAATATATTTATTCACTTTTCTCTATAGATAAAATCTTAGCATAAAATGTAACAATAAAGGAAGTTTCGTTTGACTTCATTATTAAATATTGTAATTACTTTTAAAAATAATTTATTTAAAGTTTTTATTAATAAGTTTTGTATTCATAAATTCTTTTCTTATTAACAAATTTGTATTCATTCCATAATTATCAAATCCTTTAGTTTTTTAATCTATTCCTACTAAAATACTGATCAAAACATCTTGGGACGGTCCCATTAACGAAATGTTCAAACGTGCTTTACTATATATGTCAATTGCATTTCAGAGGAACTTCTTTTCTAAAATAGATATGATGAAAACTTCAACCTTGTAACAGAGAAAGAGTGCTCTTCGACCAAAAACATTTTATTTTATTTATTTTTTTATTTTTTTTTTAACAGATAACTTATTCATAAGACCTTATTTAGTATATCTTTAGAAGATATAAATATATATATATATATATATATATATTACGACAACTATCTAATCGAAAATCGAATTTTTTTTCCTTCCTATAAATACAGAATCTGGTTCGAAAACAATGACTTTCGTAAAATGAAGTTCGGTTAATCAACATTTAATAAATTTAATATTTATTTCCTCTTATAAGTGAAATATAAAATTGTGACAATTAAATGAGGTTTGTGTTTCAGATGCATTATAAAATTTAATGCATCTTATAACGGTATTGGAAGTCTTTTATGTCACTACATATTTATCTTTAAAGTTTACGAATTAATATCGCCTGGAATTCAGTTGCAAATACCAGTTTGTCTTTTCGTCTGGTGTAACATTGATATTCGAATAGTTGGAATTTGTATAATTAAAGTTTAATTTTATTTTTTTATTTTTCTCTATGTATAAAATCTTAATCTAAATTGTGACAATAAAATTATTTTTACATAGAGTAATTATATATTTGAGTTTTTTTTTTTTTTTTTTTTCATGATAACATCTTAATGTAAAATGTGATAATAAAGTGATTTTACTACACATGACTATTAATTTAACCTTCATTATATTTATTTATTCTTTTCTATTGATAAAATCTTATGTAATACGCGACAACAAAGTGATATTTTGCCGCACATTGTTATTAAGTTCTGTAATTAAGATTAAGAATTTGTTTTATTGATTTTAACTAAAATACTGATTAAAATTATTCCCATGTACGAGATGTAAAGGTGCTTTTCAAGATTTATAAATTAAATTCCTTCTCAAAGACAGATATGGTGAACACTCAGTGATGAATACGGTGGCATTCATGGAGATGGTCGGTGCATTCCACCCAGGAGCAACCAAAGAATACCCCCCCAATGATTTAGGTTTTAAGCTTTTTAATTGTGAAAGAAGTCTCTTTAAAAGGTTTTTTTTTTCTTCCCTAGTCAAGATCTTTTTAATTGCCATTCCCAGGGGTGGATAAATACATCATTTCACTCGTCACTGGCGAGTGAATTTTTAGGTAGTCTCCGAAAACTGCAAACTACAGAGATGTGCCGAAAACTTTATTTTTTTTTTTTTTTTTTTACTAGTTAGCTATATTTTGAAACATTCCAAATTACTGCGATGTAAACATGGTATTAAGTTCTATTCTATATTTAACTTTCCTCTTTTGTATATATTTCTAAATTTTATAGAAAAAAAATTATGAATATGCATTGCAGTAATAGTAACCAACTATTTTTGTAATTGCATAAATTTTATCATAACAATTTTCAACTGTACTTTGTATTTTGCTGGTCGGTAAAATAAAGCCTTCGCTGGTAAGATTTTCTATAAATCCCCCACTCCTGGTCATTCTTCTCCCCGGAAACCCCTTCCCTGAGGCTGCACTATCCCCTCCTGGAGAAAAATATCAGAATTTAAATTCAATACTGTGAACACCTCAACCTTGTAATGAAGTAGAGGTAAGATGCTCGTTCATGGACCCAAAACAGGATAGTATTTTTAAAGGGATGACTCATTCATAATATCCTTATTTAATACGTCTTGAGAGGATGGAGAAAATATCCCGAAAACTGCCTTTAAAGAACACTAATAATTCAAAAGAAATGTATTTGATCACTTACCGGCATCGTCTTTATTCAGATGTTTTCGCTGCTTTTGAAGCACGTATGATAACTTCCACGGAACTTGTTAATCCTATGTAGGCATTTCTGAAACTGTCAGAAAAGAGTTCACAAGTCGACGGCCCAGCAAGTTCTGAAAACCGGTTCGGGCTATCTTTGAATATTTACACTAGACGTTGATAGTTGGGAAGCTCAGCTCGCAAGCAACCAATCACAGTGAGCCAGTTAAAAGTCTTCGCCAAGCGCCAAAAATAAAAATGCAGCTTCATGCTCGAGATCGAGGTTTCCGTGATAATAGCACTAATCAGTGGTGTAGTCCTGGATAAAAAAGTGGGGGACGCTCACAGTTTCGAACATTAGGGTCTGTATCACTATAGGCAAACTTTATTTTGAATCTTGCTTTTTATTTTCAATTGCAGAGAAAAATAAGTGGAAATTTAAGTTAAAAAATTATAAATGTAAATTTAAATTAATTTAATTAAAGTTTCTTTATCTGTTGGACATTAAAAAGCTTGCTATAGAATTCAAAAATTTAAAACCTTATGTCATGACTGAAATGTTTTTGTATTAGAAGCCGTTATTCAGTAGCAATAATTCAAGCAATGAAAATTTTATAAGAATTTGTTTTCCATTATTTATTTTGGAAATATAGTTATAAAATAACTGCTTTCTATTGAGAATATTGAAAATTATTGCATTTTTACTTTATGGTCAGATAAAGAGTAAGGAATTTATTGTAATTAAGGCAAGGAAAAATAAGACTTTAAAATTTTGGTATATCTTTTCGTCTCCCCCTCCCTCCTAAAAATCAATTTTTAGAAAAACGTCCACTTAGTCCTTTTATGGTGACTTAAGAAAAAAAAATACTAATGTGGAAAAAATCACCGCAAAACGCTAAAAATCGTGAGGACAAAATTTACTATAGTGGGATAAAGCATTCTAACAGAACTTTTACCAATGTAAAGGAAATGCGGAAAAACGTAAAACTCATTGAAAATCGGATTAAAAATCACTAAAAATTCAAAAATTAAAGAGGACAAAATTTTCTATATTAAACTACCAGAAGATTGAAACTGAGTGACAAAAAATCGCCGCAAAACACAAAAAAACTGAAAAATTATATAAAAAATTAGCAAAAAAATTAAAAAATCATGATACGAATTCCAAATAAAATCCCTGCCGGCCCGGCCTACAGGCAGAGGTAGATTTCGAAGTCAAATATACTAATTTCACAAACAAAAACTAAACCATGATTAGAGATAAATCCACTTTAACAATTATATCTGGCCGCTTTTGACGAGTTTTTATTTCATTTTTATATAATAGCTGGTTTTATCAGAATCATGTTAGGGCGGTATTCAAAAAAATACTTTTCCATGCTCAGCAACTCGAAATTTTCTGGCATAATTCCAGATTCATTTTTAATTAAAAAAATATGTAACTTGCTGACGTGATTTTTGAAGAGATTTATAAGCGACCTGTGTTTTATTTTTTGTTCAATTAATTAAAACTTGATATATAAACAATTACTTTTTTTTCAGAAGGACAACACAATCGCTTCGGGAAATTCCGTTCAAAATGCATACTTTGATATCATTTTTTTGAAATATATTCTGCCTCTATCAAAAAATCGATCATTACGGTACATTATATAGTTTCTGAATAAGCGAATCTACCAATTAAATGCGTTTGAGAGCAAAAATGAATTTAAAAATGAGTCAGAAAATAAGCAGTTTGGATTTGAGTGCATCCTTAATACAATGATTTTTCCAACACAATCCGCTTCGGTAAATTCGGTTCAAAATGCCTTTTTTAACAGCATTTTTTAAAACATATTCTGCCTCTATTAAAAAATCGACCATTACGGTACATTATATAGTTTCTGATTAAGAAAACGTACCAATCGCGAAATGACAAAATCTATTACATTAGGGTTGAGATTTCGAAACCGATTTCCTTTTTCGAATATCATAAAATTGAAACAAAACGCAAAAAAAAGCTGAAATTCGCATAAAAATTCGCCAAAAATAAATCGCTGTACAAATTCTGAATAAAATTTATTGAAAAAGCTGAAAAGAGGACAAAATTTACCACTACTTGGCTAAAAAATTGAAACGGAATTCCTTTCATCAATGTGAAAAAAAATCACAGTCAAAGGTAAAAAAAAAAAAAAAAAAAAAAAAAAAAAAAAAAGGCTAAAAATCGCAAAAAAAATAAAAAAAATATTTAAAAAAATCCGAAGTGCATAATTTTAGACAAAATGGTACCTCGCCTCTATCTCACAGCTGTTACAGTGGTCTTTTCAGCACATAGACCACACAGACCAAACTCTATTTTTAGGGTTCCGTATTTAAAAAGTAAAAACGGAACCATTATAAGATCACTCCTGTGTCTGTCCGTCCGTCTGTCTGTCTGTCACAGACATTTTAGTCGTAAACTATGGAACATGGAAAGTTCAAATTTGGGAAAGTAATAAAGACCATTGACCCACATATTTTCAGATTAATAAACATTCATAAATATATTTAGTAAAAATGTAGAGGGACTAATTATGCTACTTGAATAAAAAAAAAAAAAATATTTTCCTGTGAAAGCTTTTGTAACGCTGAATACAAAAATACATTCCTTTTAATTTTAGGTATTATATTTTCAAAGATATTGTTGAAAATGTAGCGCAAAAATATGTCCCCCCCCCCCCCCCATCTAATTCTGAATCTACTGAAACTAAAAATATGAAAAAAATAGAGGTAGTAGACGTTAATATAAACCTTCCCTGAAAATTATAGCGATTACCCTAGGCAGGGTTGGGTTTTTGACGTCAAAAACTGGTTTTTGACATGACAAGCGTCAAAAACTGGTTTAAACTGTCATAAACAGGTTTAAACCGTCAAAAACTGTCATAAACTGGTTTAAACCGTCAAAATCTGCCAAATGCATGTAACACACTAAAACATTTTAACAACAATAGGTAAACATTAAATAAGTCAATGATTTATGTGATCTTTTAAATTTATGGTAATTTAATAATTAAAAAAAAAATAAATTGTTAATTGCCATAAAATATTTTTATTTTTTTGTATTTTCAATCAGAAGAAAATCCTTTTAGTACAATTAAATAATCTGGATCAATTTTACCCCCAGCATGCTGCAGCACACAACGTGTTCACATTTATTTACACCCAGATGATTTCTGAGTTTAGAGTGTATGAAGCATTAGAAAATAGCCTGTCTTTTGATAGCAAAAACATTACTAAATGGGCAAGTTTTGAAACAGGCTCAAAAAGCTATTGCATTTAATGATACCTTTCCACCAAATAATGGGGTCCTCCCTATAGCACTGAAATAACAAGACGAGAAAGGGGATTCTTTAGCTTCATACACAATCAGTTATGGGTAAGCATCCATAAATTCTCTCTATAGCTCAAGCACGAGCTGAATCAACTGATACATCAGTCAACCCTTGCCCCTGATGGTTGAGATGCAAAATATAAGCCAAACAATGGTATAGTTTCATGATTTGATCCCTTCTATTATGCACTTTTTCAATATGGGGCTTAAGTGAATTTTCTTTTAGAAGACTGAGCCAATTTTGTTCAGTTTTAAAATCGAAAACATATTTTTATATATTTAAAAGGAAGCTGTTTAAAAAGAATTTTGACTTTAAGCTTTTTTTTTATTATTATTATTACTTCTCTTATTTTGTAAATGTTTAAGATTAATAATCCAATTTCAATTTTGAATGGAATGGTTATTGCTTAGACTAGAATAACATTGATGCACTTGTTATACATTGCTTAACATTCTTGTTATATATATAAAAAAAATCTGCACTTTTCTAAGTTTTTATTTCTTATTTTAAAAAAAAAAAAAAAAAAAAAAAAAAACCTAGCTAGTGCTTTAAGCTCTCAAAAGTAAGAGAAATTAAAACGATTTTAAGTACCGTATTTTATGGAAGAAACGCTGTGGCGTTTACGGGTTTAAAAGTTAATTTTCTTTCAAGTGCGGCGTTTACACCATGTGCGGTGTTTACGATTTTTTTTTTTTTTTTTCGCACGTGTAAAATTGAGATAAAATAAAAATTCCTTTAGACTGCTTTCAAGTCCCCTGCCCAACAACTTTCTGACTTTGCTGATAATGAAAACTGTGACATTTCTGATGATGATAGCGAACCATACAGCATGGAAGAAGAAAATTTACAACTCATGCATTCTGATATTGAACACTCAGATTTTGAGGGCTTCGAATAGGAACTAAAGAACGCCTAAAGTAGATACGACCCACTCGTAAAAAGCGTGCCAAGTTGCGCCGGCCACTTAAAAAAAACATGGAACGCCTAAGGAGAGGGTCTGAGTCTCGCGCTCTGGGTGTTTTAAATACCAACTGACATCTCCTTCATTTAAAAATTACATAAAAATATTTTAAACACGATTTAAATATTTTAAATAAAATTTTAGATATCTTAAGATATTAAAAATGAGGCACCCTACACTTACACTGTTCAGAAAACTTTGATTAAAGTTAGGTCAATGTGACGCTGTCGACAAAAGTAGCGTTGCCACAGGTTACGATATTTTTAATCTTATTCAGGCCAGTTTTCAGTAGTGCGGTGTTTTCTTCGTAAAATGCAGTAAGAGAAAAAATTTTCAGCTCAGGTGAGCTTAATGTCTACTTTTTAGAAAAACACAATTTTACAAAAAAAAAAAAAATAAAAAAAAATTAAATGAAAATTTTACCCTGTTAAAAAATTGCACTTCACAATAATACTTAACTATGTACTAATTATTGATATACAGTAATCTTAATTTAAAATATCACAATAATACTTAACTATGTACTAATTATTGATATACAGTAATGTGAATTTAAAATATCACAATAATACTTAACTATGTACTAATTATTGATATACAGTAATGTGAATTTAAAATATCACATATAATGTTGTAATGTGTGACATTTAATGTGAATTTTTACAGATCACTATATAGTATTTTAGGTTTTTGACAAGAGGTTTCTGACATGACGGTTTAAACCATGGTTTAAACTGTCATAAACTGACACATGTCAAAAACCTGCCAACCCTGACCCTAGGTCACATAGTTTTTGAGTAATTAACATTTTTCTGTTATACACAAATTTCGATTTACGGGCATTCAAAAAAATTGTTGAGCATCGCTGAATATACCTATCGTTGCACAAGAATAAAAGCAGTGTTGCTAATGATTTTCGAAAAAAAATCATCGGTAATTAGCCGAGATATTAACCCTTAAAGGTACGGTCAGTTTGGACATACACAGGACAGGGGCGGCGTACTCTATGCCTAGTTAACAACTCTTAATGATATATATGTGTAATGTAATGTCCAGTAACAGTATAAAAGCAATAAACGTCAAATTGTTAAAAACATACTAATTTAAGGGGTCTCGGGACTCTAAAAAGTGGAAAAATTGTAAAAAAGACCATTTTCAACATTTAATGTCTTAAAATGTATATGATTTTAAAACACAATTTTTATTCGGATGAAAGATATAAGTATGTTCTTTCGTTTCATGTATTTAAAAAATTGCAAGATACAGAATTAGTATTTATAGGGGGCTCGAAACTGTTAGACATTTGTCGAACAATAAATTGGCATAACAGTTTATGCGCAGGATTACAAAATAAATATTGCAACTAGAATGACAATTTTGGTGCTTACTTATACTTCAGATTGTAATAATTTCCCTGAACTTAAATAAATTTGTATTTAAAGCATTTTTATATTTTTAATGCAATGTTGCATTTAGCTAATACAAAATTTTGAAAATTTCAACAGTAAAATCACCTAAAAAAATATTTTTTTGAACAATAAAAAGGAAATTTTAGGTTCAGTTTATACAGACTAACACGAAATGTATGTTTTGAAAATTTCATGAAAAAATATTCAGAAGTTTTTGATGCATCCTGCGCGTTATGCCCAAAAAACGCCATTTGGAAATTAATGACTTTAAGATTTCGGAAACGCCGCTTCAGCTATTGAGCGGGTATAATTCTAAAAGCCAAAACTTCTGTTCTAATGGGAATTTCAAGGAAACAATTATATCAAAATATTCAGAAAAGATAGGAGTTTAACATCTAAAAATATTTTTAATTTCTTAAATTTTGAAGCTTTAAGAGTCCTGCGACATTTCTTGAGAATCCTTTCCGGCAAGGAGTAATTCTATTTATAAACCTTTGAAATAATGAACTGACACCAGAATTTATAAACGAATTTATTAGAAAATGCGAACTTGCTTATTTTCACATACATGATAAAAGGAAAATTTTAATTAAATATTCTTGGTGCCGTTTGTCTGTTTTGGAATTAAAATTAGGTGTCCGTTTTTTAAGGGCATCGCCCTCGAAAGATTTAATTAGAATGAATCGCATAAATATTGTGGGATTCGCGATAGTTTGCATTGAGTGTATCTCATAATACGCCTCGAGTGACTTTAAAAGTTAATTAAACACCTATCTGGAAAAACGCGGCACTGACCAAGTCGACGTTGCAACTTTGAGACCTCAATTCGAAGCGCGCTTAGCACAATGCCAAATTTAAACTTTGAACAAAGGTTTTGTTTTAGCTACACTGTAGAAATAAAGGTTATTAGTACGCTGAATTTAATTTCATGAAATGCCAAATGAAGTTTAACTATGCACTGCTTTTATTGTCAGTACCGAATTAAGTTCATCGTAAACAGATTAGGATAATATTTAAAAAAAAAAAAAAGAGTTATACGAATAGCTATATTTGACATTATTTAGGTTCCATATCTCTTTGAACTTTCATGGTATACCCATTTACACTTTTCTAATATATACAGTTATACCCAAGCCTACGTTGTATAGTTTTTTTACAAAGTCTTAGTATTCTTTTAGCAACGTTCAATTACAAATTCATATACCGGGTGTCCCAAAAAGGACTGACTGATTTTAAAATTCAATAACTTGCAAACGGTGACAGATATTAAAAAAATTCTTGCAAGAGGGTTAAGCATAAGGTCAAAAGTTTTATTACAGTGATTTTCAATTTTAGTTCGATTTACAAACAATAGATGGCGCTGTAAGCAATAGTCGCTAAATTCAGGCTCGATTTTTGGTACTTCGTGGCCCGGATAATACATTTCCATCTCCTTTTTCTGCATGGAACAAGATAAAGGACCAAAAATTGAGCCTGTATTTAGCGACTATTGCTCACAGCGCCATCTATTGTTTGTAAATCGAACTAAAATTGAAAATCACTGTAATAAAACTTTTGACCTTATGCATAACCCTCCTGCAAGAATTTTTTTAATATCTGTCACCGTTTGCAAGTTATTGAATTTTAAAATCAGTCAGTCCTTTTTGGGACACCCGGTATTTATTCTATGGAACCCTCTGTACGCGAGTAATCCTCGCACTTGGCTTTTTATTATTATTATAGATTTAGTTTTGTCTTCGATTTTGGTGTCAAGTACTTCTCTCTATTAAAGGAAATCTTAATTAAATATTCTTCTTTTTTTTGTTATACTTCTTAAATATATTTTTATCAGAAGAAAGTATTGGAATCTTTTTGATGGATTTACACGCTATAGGATGACCTGAATATGATTTGACAATTTTTTGATGTACGATATATACTCTCTATATGTACGATACATATTTCTTAACTACACTATTCCAAAAAGTAAAGCAAGGAATTTTATCAAATGGCACTTTTTCCACTTTTGGAGGACTAAAATGAGTTGGGAGCCCTGATAATATAATTGAAAACATGTTCAAGCAGCTGAACCCATAGATGACAATGTGATGGATTCTTTTGCGTGGCATTGTAAAATGATTATAAATGTTTCACGCACCGTCACGCATCCTATAGTTTTCCATGAATTTCGAATAATTATCGTTAATGGATCATGGTATTTGAAAATATTTTTTAATGTCCGTGTAAACGAACAATATATGCTATTTCCGATAGGGAACATGTAACAAATTTCAAATGCCATTTGCGTTATATTTAAAATATAACTTCATTAATGTCTATTTCAAACAATTTTTGCCAATAAAGCGTAATATGAAAGAACTTTTTTTTTGTTTTCACGTAAACGAAATACTAATGCTATACAATAGAGAATTTTTATATGATGTAAGTATATGATGCTATACAATAGTGAAACATTAACATACTACATTGAACCTAAAAAAAATACATAAAATTTTGCTGTAATTCCAGCAAACTCTTGGAAGTTTAGTGAATAGGCGAATCAGCACAATAAACACTTTTCAAGTTTGTTGAAAAGTATTAAAAATCATTATCTTATTTCTAAAATTGTTAATTTATTAGTGTCTTCATTAAAAAACTTTGGGAAAGCCTGCGTCCTCCCACGTCTCTAGGCGTCCCCCTTGAAAATATAAAGTAAGGGGACGCTCGAGATAACATAAAAAAGTGAGGGGACGCCGTCCCCTCGCGTCCCCCCTCGACTACACCACTGGCACTAAGAACTTTTTGTTAGAACACCCCTTGTAAGGCAATTTTTTAAACATAACAACATAAAAAACAATAAAGAAATTTAACAATTAAAAAATATTAAATAATAAAAAAAGAATTCTAACAGCATTTTTCTAAAAGGAGAATTGAAACAGTAATTTCTTTTTTTTTTTTCATCAGGAAGAGGTTTCGCCACCTGAACCCCTTGCGTAAAATAGATTTTAAACACATGAACATAAGAAGGAAGACCGAACTAAAAATTGACATCCAGGGAAGCAGAATTAAATAAAATGAAAAATTCTTATTTCCTGTTTTCCTTAGAACTTAATTATTTTAAGCCATTTGTGAAGACCAAATTTTACTATCCTTTTTAAACACATCAGTAAAAATAAAAAAAAGAGTCTATATCTACCCTATCTATGCGTATAAAATCCTAATGAAACGAATTTATGAAACGTCTGATTAAACGACTATGTTTCACGGCTATTTCTCCTAAAATCTGGAAGGTTTGGCGCTGCAATTAACGCCAATTATCCGTATTGATCCACAGGTGTCAAAGTGGTATTTAGAAGTTTAAAATTTGAATTAGTTTTCGAGATATAAATTTTTTTCTAATTTGAATGAAATCTCTCTAATGATGGCAACTAAATTCCTCCATTTTTCTGGAAAAAGGGGAGAACAAGGAAAAACTATAGGGATTATTAGATTTCTTCCTTTTTCGTCATTTTCAAATTGAAATTGAATTTATCTTTTATTTCTTTTATAGTGAAATAATATTGTGATTAAATTATGTTTTTCAGGAAAATTTGAAAAATTAAAAATTAAATTTACTTTTTGTCGTCATTTTCAAATTGAAATTAAAAAGTGAAATTATTAAAAACAGAATTTTTTTTTTTAAATATTAATTAAATTACCACCGTTAAAAGCAGAAAATAGGGAACATTACGTCATGTTTATGTGTATAAATATTAAAAAGTACGAAAATTTTAAAATACTAAAATTATTACACGCGAAACGCATTTAAAGGTGATAATTATGTCATATGTAAAACACCCAAATATTAAATATCGTCATAGTTAAAGTGCCTAAAATACAGTAAACTCTGTCTAAGGCGGAAGCGATCGGGACAAAGAAAATTTTCCGCAGTAGACAATATTCCGCCTTAGACAAATTTTACTCTATGTCTGTGGATTCACAGGGACTTGAAAATCTTTCCGAGTTAGACAGATTTCCGTCTTACACAGAGTCCGCCTTACAGAGAGTTTACTGTAATTAAATTATTACGTGTGAAAAACTTTTAATGGAGAAATTGTCACGTTTAAAAAGCTCAAATATTTCGAAACACTTTTAAATTAAATAATAGTATATGTACCCGTGAATCTTAAAAGAGAAAAAAGTTTAAAATAAATAAATTATTACATGAGAAATGCATTTAATAGTGAAAATTACGTCATATATTAAAACGGTTCATTTAAAACGATTTTTCACTCCGGAAAGTTTTAATGTGACGTCACATGGTATAAAAGTAGTGCGACTAGCAAATTTGTTTATACATTACATCACTTGATGCATCGTAAATACAGGTAAATGTATGCGCAAAATACTTTCGTTTTATTTTGTACGAATTACTATTCGATAAATAATTTTAATTAGGATATTCTTATTAATTAATATAAACAATTTGTGAAATATGCATGATGGTGTATTAAAATTAAGAAACGATTTCATTAATAAGCTATACCTGTTCCTGAAAATACCTAAAATTCGACCAAAACATAAAATAAAAGCTTAAAAATTTTAAAACACGATGGTTTTCAATAAATACCGTGGTTCTGAAAGCTATTCCCAAGTAGACGGAGTATTTTAACTTAACCTCGAAACTAAAGGAAGGATATTGTCCGTAGCGTCATTGTATCAGTCAGAAAGATGACGGCATTTTTTTAACCTAACCATTTTATACAAGCTGATTTCAAATGTGTAATTGATCTTACTTATCAATCCTGAAAGCAGATATCACTCGTTACGACAGCGATGGATGAGGCCGTGGTAACAGAAAAATACCTCATTCAAACGGAAAAGCATGGCAACCCGGTTACAGAAGATAGCCGCTGTTATAGTGGTAATGTCATTCAATCTTCCGTAACCTGGTAATATTTTTTGAACAGGGCGCCGCATTACTATGTTTTTAGAGGCTGCGAATCCTGAACGGGGATTTTGCGGACGTAGCTCGCAAGGGGCAGAGCCCCCTAGTACTTATATATACATTAAACAAAAACATAATTTAAAGAAAAATTAAAAAAACAAAATTTATTTCCTACATTGTTTAAGCCCGAGAAGGGACAGATATTAAATTATTTCATTCAATTAGTTCTACATTTAATGTTAAATTTTTGTAACAAATTAGTTAAGCCAATTGAAGATTAAAAAATAAAAATAAAATTCATACAATATGATACTTAAAACACCCTAAAAAATTAGATTCCGTTCAAATGAAATCGAAAAAAATCTTAGACTTCTTCCATTTTTAATTGAAAATATTTGTATAATGTTTATGGCAATTGTGCAAGCAAAATACAAAACTTAAAAAAAAAAGTCTAAGATTTATTTCGATTTCATTTGAACGGAATCTAATTTTTTAGAGCGTTTGAAGTATCATATTGTATGAATTTTATTTTTATTTTTTAATCTTCAATTGGCTTAACTAATTTGTTACAAAAATTTAACATTAAATGTAGAACTAATTGAATGAAATAATTTAATATCTGTCCCTTCTCGGGCTTAAATAATGTAGGAAATAAATTTTGTTTTTTTAATTTGTTCTTTAAATTATGTTTTTGTTTAATATGTCAAGTTTTTTAATAACTAATGCACTCAGACGAACGCATTTCAAAATTAATAGAGATTTTCATCATCAGGCTTTGATGTATGCGGTATTGCATCACAATGTGGGATGCAGTTTACCAATGTGTAATTCAAAATGTTTCACCACTGTTGTAATGCAGGTTGCGGTAGTTTGGACAAAAACTTCTAATCTGAACGTAAAAAAACTATAATCAAAACATAAAAAATTAACTTCACTTAAATTTATATACCCTATTTCCCACTCAGGAACGCTATGAATGTAAATGTAAAGTGTGTTGAATCCTTACTGCTAATATTTAACAATATTATATAGCTGTGATACAATAAAAAAAATAAAAGTCTTACTTAAATTTTTAAACCTTATTCTCTCCCAAGGGGTGGTGTAAACACATCAGAAAATTATTACCTAAGTTTAACTTGGTGTATAAATAGTTCTGATCTCGGAAAAAAAAATACATTTTAAAATTTAAGTTATGTAATTCCGCACTAAGTTCGCTACCTGCGTAAAAATAGCTATCCACTAGAAACTTTTTACTAAAATATAAACTTGACCAAAGCAAAAACTTATTTTGAAAATATCCTTTTTATTTCCACTATGTCGCCATATTCACCTTTTATTTTTTTGAAAAAAAAATTAGCTCAATTTAATATTTCACGTGAAATTCTTTCAACGAAAAAGAAATAAATTATTATTACGGCTTTTGAAATTTTTGCAACAATGAAGTAAAAATGTTATATTTTCTATGAAAAATGTCCGTTGATTTTCAATGGAATGAGCGAAAATTGGAATTATTAAGAAAAATATTTGAATGATGTAAAAAAAAAAAATTGGCCCATGTTTCTCTCTGGGTTATAATTCATCCATAAGCAAAGGCATTTTACCGTTCGTTTTTACCCTAACGTCAGGCAAACGTTTTTACACTTTAAATTTATAATATCAATGGAATTAGTAAAGAATAAAAAATGAGTGGCATCAGGGACAAAAAGGTGGGAAGAAAAAATGAAAAAGTTATGATCTCCATTGGCTTTTCCATGTTAAATTAACATTGGGAAGTTACACTGGAAATAAATAAGTATTGCGCTGCCGCGCAATACTTATATATGTATATATATATAAATGGAATGGGTTAAATTAATATATCAAAAATAACATTTCTAAAGGGTTATTAAACTTACTAAATTATTTAACATACTCAGTTTTTACATATTAGTCTGTTGTGAATTTGGAAAATAAAAAGAAAAATAGAGTTCTGCGCGGGACCCAAACCCGAAAATTCTACATAAAACTAAAGCCTATTTCGCGAAAACTGCCGGGGGAAAAGGCATTAGCTTGATATTTGGTGACGCGGTAATTTGCTGTATAGTTTTTGATAAAAAATTTGCGGATGATTCGTTCGGAAAATATAGATCTTTTTTTTTTTTTTACGTCATAATGCTATGGGAATTCAGACGATTTTCAAAGCTGATCTCTCTTTGAAAAGGAAACTGCGCATTTGGGTAGTTGATTACAATATTAAATTATGAATGCTAACACTTGACTAAAATATACATTCTGTAGAATATGCAGTGCAAATAATATTTATTATTCATTTACAGGGCCACACAAAAGAATTCCGTTACATAATGGTATAGGCAGGGATGGCGAACCTTTTTGCGTATGCTATGCGAGCCAAATATTTCAGGATTATAATGTACCAACATTACATCGTGCCAGAAACATTTTAACTTATGTGAAATCAATAATTACTTTTGATATAATGTCTACTTAAATATTTTAAAGCTTATATTAAGTTAAACTCCTAACTTACTTATTATACTGTATTTATTCAATAACATAACCATGTCGCATCGAATTCCGTATTGATAATTTATAAATGCATTTTTCCCATATCGTAACACGTTCTATGACGAATCCGATACATAATATACCCTTTTTACCATTTCATGTATAAGCAGGTTGGTTAGGCACATTATTATATTAAGTAACTTTTAAAATTCAATTTTCAAAAAAAAAAAAAAAAAAAAACTAAAAAAAAGAGTTTAAATAGAATAAAACCTAATCAGAAGTAGAAGCGTGCTCAAAAAGTATATTATTGCCGAAACGTCAGTGAGGCCTTACTGTGGAGACACGAAAAGTTTTGGTTTCTGTTAGTCTGTCTGTCTGTTCCGCGATAACTGCCGCAAAAAGCATCCGATCGGCTTGAAATTCGCTGGGCATGCTGATGAGGTACCCGGACTTAGTTGTATAGTTTTTGGTTAAATTTGGTTCATTCGTTCGGGAAATATGGAATATTTTATTTTGCTCTATAATGCTTTTCTATGGCAAGTCAGGCGATTTTCAGATTTTCATTTGTTGAAAGAAACGGCTCATATGAAAAATGGATTTAAATGGTAAATTTTTGATGCTGAAATTTTTAAATAAGATTATTAAATTATTCCAATTAGTTTGAAATTTTGTCAATATATTTGCGAGATTTTTTAAAATTATGTTTATAATATTGGGGGGAATTTTATGCATGTTTTCTAATAATATAAAGGATATTGTTTTATTAATTTGACATAATGCATAGTTCTTTTTTTTCCTTTTCTTTCATCTGTTGCCTAGCAACGTATTTGGTCCCAATAATATTAGTATAATTGCGTGTATAATGTTTGAGTAAAGCCAACGTCAAAACGGATGAATTAATGCATTTGTATCTTTGCATATAGATGGATTTTAGCCCAGAAATAAAAATAGGCAATATTTCATTTTTTTATTTATTTTATTCATATATTTTGCTTAAAAATACAAAAGTTTATTATTTCATAGAGAATAACGTAACATTTTTCCATAACATTTACCAATATTTCTTTAATTGTTACCAAGAAAATCAAAACCCGGAAAAATATTTTCTTTTAAACAATTTTCAATTGAAATGTTTTGTCGTGAAACAGGAAAATGAAAAATAAAATTAAGAATAGAAAAATTAATATGGCGGCATATTGGAAATAAAAAGAAAACTCTCGAGTATTTCTTAATGTAACAAGATGAAAAGTTTTGAGTAAGTACGCATAGCAGGTGAATTAGATGTCATTTATCGAAAACAAAGATGCTGGAATAAAAAGATCTTGGGTAAAATAAAATTAACTATTATTCACGGAGGAAAGAGATGGATGGAGATGCAGTATGCCGTAAAAACAGTTTGCAATACCATGTGCGTTATCGCTCAGATTTAAATGCTCTCATTCGGTCCAAACAAAAAAAGCACGTGGAACAGGGACCGAATTCTTTGACTTCATCCGTGCATTTTTTCTGTAAAATGAAAATGATCTGCTTATATTTAAGCAATAAGCATTCTAAGGTAGCATTTCATTGTATTATGAATTAAAAACTGTATTACTAAAGCTATTACTCACTCTTTTTTTTTTTTTTTTTTTTTTTTTTTAAGCACGTCGTTGTGTTGTGCCGAATATAGCGGATTTTAGAGTTACATTTTTGGCGTCACTTCAATATTTATTGTCTGTGTACGGTTAACATGAATATTTTATTTTAAATTTAAATTTTATTAATTTATAAAAAAAACTTATGCTTATCGTTATAAATCACAGCGTAAAAAAAGCTAAGATATACTATAACCATCTGCACAATCAATAAAACATTACGAATGTAAATTTAAATAGACTACGGGGGATTCAGGGGGCTCCGCCCTCCTGAAGAAATGCAATTTTTGATTTAAAAAGTTACCAGAATAAGTAGCTCATCAGAATTTCAGAACATCAATGTATAACCACTTGTTTAACACTTTTAATTTCTGAAACTTTACGAAGTATCTTGTATGCTTATAAATATTTATGTAATTTGAAAACTTTAAAAAGCGATTTGTAGGAAGTTGAATATTACGCAATCCGTGTTAAAAAACAATGACTTGCAAAGATGACGTTGAGGCTCCTGATCTGCAAATTTACTAGTTGCCGAAACGTCAGTGAAGGCTTACTGTGGAGACACGAAAAGTTTTGGTTTCCGTTAGTCTGTCTGTCTGTTAGTCTGTCTGTCTGTTCCGCGATAACTGCCGTAAAAAGCATCCGATTATCTTAAAATTAAGGATGCATGTTGGTGAAATCCCCGGATTTAGCTGTATAGTTTTTGGTTAAATTTGGTTCATTCATTCGGAATATATAAAACATTTTATTTTGCGACTTAATGCTTTCCTATAGCAATTCAGACGATTTTTCCATTTTTATTTGTTGAAAAGAAATGGCTCATATGATTAAAGGATTTAAATGCTAAATTAAGGATGATGAAATTTCCTAATTAGAACCATACATTATTCATAGTAGTTTGAAATTTTGTGTATACATTTGTCAGAGTTTTTAAATTCGGTGTATAACTTTTATGGATGGATTTTATATATGTGTTTCAATAACATAAAATATTTTTTTTTATATAAATTTTCTTTTTAAGCACATATTTAATTGTTTTTATTATCTTTTAACTGTTACCTAGCAGCGAACTACATCTAAAAATATCGTAAATGTGAAAGTATGTGTAATTGTTTGAAGTTAAATCAAAGTCAAAAGGGACGAATTAATGCCTTTGTGTCTTTACATATAGATGGAATTTACCACAGAAATAAAGAAAGACTATGTTCTATTTATTTTGTTCAAATATTTTTCTTTTAAATTAAAAAGTTCATTATTTTCATAAGGAATAAATCGACATTTTGCTATGAAATTTAACAATCATTTTTCTTTTTTTTTGCCGTTGCCACGAAAATTCAATCCCGGAATAAAAATTTATCCTAAACAGTTAATTTTGATTTGAAAGATTTTTATGTGCGAGGGGAAAATGAAATAAAAAATAGACATGAATACGCCTTCATATTAGAAATAAAGTGAAAATACGAAAAGAAGGTGAATTTGATCTCATATATCAAAAATAAAACGAATACGCGAATACGAATACGAATATTGAAATAAAAGGGGCTTGTGTTATGATATTAATTCTTATTATTAGAAAAAAATGTTACTAATATCTCATGGTTTATCGTCTGCACACAGCTAACAGAAATGTTAATCCTTAATCGAAAATTCCAATGAGGAAAAAAAAACTTTTGAAGAGCAAATATATAGTAAATATCAAAATTATGCACCGCAAAATTATCGCTGTCGAAAATGACGTCATTGTATCGGGAAATAAATATTTTCATCCTTAAAAACCAAGCATTAACTAGATTGCCTGAAAAAATGTTTTTTGACGGGTGTTACATCTTAATGCCGCCTCATTTCAGAAAATATGAATGAAAATTATTATTTTATTTTTAAAGGAAATTACATTTTCATTCATAAAACCTAAACGTTTAATATAATTACGTCAATGTAAATCATTTTCTGTGTTACCAGTATTGAAAAATAAGGCTCGGAAGTGTAAAAAGAAATCTAAGATTTGCGCTAACCATTAGCGCAATCAATAAAAAGTTACGTATGTAAATTAATAAGACCACGGGGGGTTCAGGGGGGCGGAGCCCCCCTGAAGAAATCTACTTTATTATTTAAAAATATACCAGAATTAACAGCTCATGAAAATTTCGAAATATCCTTCCATAACGTTTTTAATTTAATGCTTCTAATGTCTGAAAACTTCGTATTTTTTATTCTTATAAATAATTACATAATTTGAAAACTTTGAATTGCGGTTTGCAGGAAACTGAATATTACCAAAGTGAGTCTAAAAACAATGATTTGCAGACCTGACGTTGAGGCTCCTGATCTGCAGATTTACTAGTTGCCGAAACGTCAGTGAAGGCTTACTGTGGAGACACGAAAAGTTTTGGTTTCCGTTAGTCTGTCTGTCTGTTAGTCTGTCTGTCTGTTCCGCGATAACTGCCGCAAAAAGCATCCGATCGGCTTGAAATTCCCTGGGCATGTTGATGAGCTCCCCGGATTTAGCTGTATAGTTTTGGGTTAAATTTGGTTCATTCGTTCGGAATATACAGAACATTTTATTTTGTGATATAATGCTTTTCTATGGGAAGTCAGACGATTTTCAAATTTTCATTTGTTGAAAGAAATCGCTCATATGAATAATAGATTTAAATGGTAAATTTTGGATGCTGAAATTTTTAAATAAGAGTATTAAATTATTCTTATTAGTTTGCAATTTTGTCAAAACATTTGTGAGAGCTTTTAAATTAGGTGTATAACTTATGATAGAATTTTATACATGTGTTCGAATAATATAAAACATTTTATTTTATGAATTATATTTCACTTATGATTATATGCTTATTGACTTATATTTCATTTTTTCTTTTAACCGTTGCGTAGCAACAGCATCTCATCTAAAAATATCATAAATGTGAAAGTATGTATGGTTTTTTGAAGTCAAATCAAAGCAAAAGGAATGAATTAATGAATGCCTTTGTATAGATATTTGCATATAGATTTATTTAAACGCAGAAATGAAAATAGTATTTATATACTATATAGAATAATATTTTCATTTATTTATTCAACTATTTGATTATAAATGAAAAAGTTCGTTATTTTCATACAGAATAAACTGACATTATTCTGTTAAATTTTATAAACTTTATTGTTGCCAAAAAAAAAAAAAAAAATGAATAACAATTTCTCCCAATGAGTTAATTTTAATTTGTAAGATTTTCACGTGCAAAAGAAAAATGAAATAAGCAAATAAAAAATAAAAAAAGGATATATAGGACAGGAATGAATACATATAAACATTTCACACCAAATACCACCTAAAATAGTTTTTGTAGCAATATTTTCCCAGCACTACGAAGAAAGATTCCTCGATTTACACGATTTTACTTGGCCTTCCTTTTCTCATTCTTTGCGATTTCATTTTCGCAATTGCGTGCATTAATTGGCACAAAATTTTACATTTTTATGACTGAGATATATGTAAGGCCATACAAATAAGAAATTCCGTATTGTCTCCTATAAAATGTGATAAAGTGTTGGTTAATCATATATGTTTTTATTAAGAGGAGCAGAGCTGCCAAGCCTCCGGCGTTCTGGATACCAGTATTTTAATACAGAAAATGTTACTTTATTTAATTGAAACATTTGCGCGATTTAAAAGAACATTTTCTCTAAGATAATAGTGATGTGCAAAAAGCTTGAGACTTGGCATGTCTGGTGGGGAGTGAAATGTTTTACTTAATGCATTTATCTCTATTTTAATGCTACGTGAAGAACGTCCGTGTAACAGCTTGTAGAGTGTAAAATAAATTAAATTATTAAAATAATCCTTATTACGAAAAATGAAACAGAAAGTCCGGCTAAGGGAAATGAAATGTTAGTTAACCTTTCGTAATTTGACCTGAACATAGGTTTGCGTCAAATTTCAACAGTATTTGTAACATCACGATTTTAAATTAAATGTAGATACTATTAAAAGAAAATCACAAAAAATACTTAAAGGCGCCAAATCATGTTTATCTATTTAACGATGATGAATTATTAACTGTTAGGTTTAGAAGCCCCCCTACTTTAGGGTGATTTTAGTAAGTTAATGCTATCGAGTACATTTTTTTGATATTTAGATTAGATCTTAGATATAAATATTGCAGAATGGTAATCAAAATTATTTTTTTATAAACAAAATTTATAAAGGTATTAGATTTCTAAATTAGATGTTTCAGTTTACATTTCCAAAAGTTCTTTATCCATTAGATACAGGTATTTGTGGTTAGCAGGCAAGTAAATACTGCTGTATGGATATTAGGATAACGTAAAATGCTTGACCGAATTATTGCTTATCCTTATAAATCGCAGTGTAAAAAGAAATCTAAGATATAGGGTAATCATTAACTCAATCAGTAGAAAATTACAAATGCAAAATAAATTACATAACGGGGGGTTCAGGGGGGCGCCCCCTGAAGAAATTTGCTTTATTATATAAAAATTACTAGAATAAGTAGCTCGTGAGAATTTCAGAATATCCTTACATAACAACGTGTTTAATTTAACGCTTTTAATGTCTGAAACCATCGAAATATTTTTTTCCTTTTATAAATGTTTGTGTAATTTAAATAGTTTAAATTTTGTTTTTGTAGAAAGATTAATATTACGCAAAGTTTGATAAAAACAATGAGTTGCAGAGATGACGTTGAGGCTCTTGATCTGCAGATTTACTAGTTATTGCCGAAACGTCAGTGAAGGCTTACTGTGGCGATACGAAAAGTTTTGGTTTCCGTTTGTCTGTCTGTCTGTTCCGCGATAACTGTCGTAAAATGCATCCGATTAGCTTAAAATTGAGTACACATGTTGGTAAAATCCCCAGATTTAGCTGTATAGTTTTTGGTTAAATTTGGTTCATGCGTTCGGAATATATAGAACGTTTTATTTTGCGACTTAATGCTTTCCTATAGCAATTCAGACGATTTTTCCATTTTTATTTGTTGAAAGGAAATGGCTCATACGATTGAAGGATTTAAATGGTAAACTAGTAAATCTGCAGATCAGGAGCCTCAACGTCATCTTTGCAAGTCATTGTTTTTTAACACTCATTGCGTAATATTCATCTTCCTACAAATCGCTTTTTAAAGTAGTTTTCAAATTATATAAATATTTATAAGAATACAAAATACTTCGTAAAGTTTCAGAAATTAAATGCGTTAAACAAGTGGTTATACACTGATGTTTTGAAATTCTGATGAGCTGCTTATTCTGGTTACTTTTTAAATCAAAAATTGCATTTCTTCAGGGGGGCTCTGCCCCCTAAACCCCCCTTAGTCTATTTAAATTTACATTCGTAATTTTTTATTGATTGTGCGGATGGTTATAGTATATCATAGATTTTTTTTTTTTTCTTTTTTTTTTTTTTTTACGCTGTGATTTATAAGGATAAGCATAAGTTTTTTTTATAAATTAATAAATTTAAAATTTAAAATAAAATCCTCATGTTAACCGTACGCAAACAATAAATCTTGAAGTGACGCCAAAAATGTAACCTTAAAATCCGCTACATTCGACCCAAACACAACGGCGTGCTTAAAAAAAGAAAGAAAAGAAAAATATTTTTAGTAATACAGTTTTTAATTCATAATACGATGAAATGCTACTTTAGAATGCTTAAATAAGCAGAGCATTTTCATTTTACAGAAAAAATGCACGGATGAAGTCAAAGAATTCGGTCCCTGTTCCACGTGCTTGTTTTGTTTGGGCCGAATGAGGGCATTTAAATCTGAGCGATAACGCACATCATATTGCAAATTTTTTTTACGGCATACTGCATCTCCATCTATCTCTTTTCTCCGTGAATAATAGTTAATTTTATTTTAGCCAAGACCTTTTTATTCCAAAATCTTTTTTTTTTTTTTTTTTTTTTTTTTGATAAATGACGTCTTATTCACTTTCTATTCGTACTTACTCAAAACCTTTCATCTTCTTATATTAAGAAATACTTGAGAGTTTTCTTTTTATTCCCAATATGTCGCCATATTAATTTTTTTATTCTTAATTTTTTTTTCATTTTCCTGTTTCACATCAAAATCTTTCAATTGAAAATTGTTTAAGTGAAAATATTATTCAGGGTTTTGATTTTCTTGGCAACGATTAAAGAAACATTGATAATTTTTATGAAAAAATGTCACATTATTCTCTATGAAAATAATGAACTTTTGTATTTTTAAGCAAAATATTTGAATAAAATAAATAAAATATTGCCTATTTTTATTTCTGGGGCTAAAATCCATCTATATGCAAAAATACAAATGCGTTAATTCATCCGTTTTGACGTTGGCTTTACTGAAACATTATAGACGCATTTATACTAATATTATTAAGACCAAATACGTTGCTAGGCAACTGATGAAAGAAAAGGTAAAAAATGAAATATGTATTATGTCAAATTGATAAACCAAAATGCTTTATATTACTGGAAAACATGCGTAAAGTTCTCCCAAAAATTATAAACCTAATTTAAAAAATCTCGCAAATATATTGACATAATTTCAAACTAATTGGAATAATTTAATAATCTTACTTAAAAATTTCAGCATAAAAAATTTACCATTTAAATCAATTTTTTATATGAGCCATTTCTTTCAACAAATGAAATTTTGAAAATCGTCTGACTTGCCATAGAAAACCATTACAGAGCAAAATAAAATGTTCTATATTTCCCGAACGAATGAACCAAATTTAACCAAAAACTATACAGCTAAGTCCGAGTACCTCATCAATATGCCCAATTAATTTCAAGCCGATCGGATGCTTTTTGCGGCAGATATCGCGGAACAGACAGACAGACAAACGGAAATCAAAACTTTCCGTGTCTCCACAGTAAGCCTTCACTGACGTTTCGGCAATTATGGATGATGTAATTGCCGAAACGTCAGTGAAGGCTTACTCAGGGTCGTACTGGCCCACCGGGCAAAGAGGCAAATGCCCGGTGCGCCCACCGTCACTTTTTTTTTTTTTTTAAAGCACACTTAAAGTTGTGCATTCTGAAAGGCATAAAATTTTCAAAGATTTTCATTTGGAAAATTAAAAAGTAATGCTTTTCATTTTTTAAAGTATAGCATAAGCAAACTATGTGTGATCAAAGACAATTAGATAATCCAATTTCGAGATAATACAAGTTATCGACAATCAGATATGCCATTGTTACACCTCACCATTGTTACCCTCGACCAGTTTCAAAGCCTGTACTAATGTACCTCTGTAAAAATGATTTTCAAAAAACTATTATCGTGTTTTTCTAATCGTGGCGCCCTTGGACAGATTTTTTTCAGCGCCTCTGTAAAAATAAATTAAAAAAAAATTATATCCTGGTTTTATAATCATAGCACCCTGGGCCAGACTTTTTCGGCGCCTCTGTAAAAAAAAAGTTTAAAAAAACTAATATCGTGTTTTTGTAATCATGGCGCCTTTGGTCAGACACTTTTCAGTGCCTCTGTAAAAATACCCTTCAAAAAGCTATTACCGTGTTTTTCTGGCGCCCTTGGTCAGATTTTTTTTCAGTGCCTCTGTAAAAATGCCTTTCAAAAAACTATTATCGTGTTTCTCTAATCATGGCGCCCTTGGACAGATTTTTTTCAGCGCCTCTGTAAAAATGCTTTTTAAAAAACTATTATCGTGTTTCTCTAATCATGGCGCCCTTGCACAAATATTTTTCAGCGCCTCTGTAAAAATAAATTCCAAAAAACTATATCGTGTTTTTGTAATCATGGCGCCCTTGGCCAGATTTTTTTCAGCGCCTCTGTAAAAATAAGTTAAAAAAAACTAATATCGTGTTTTTGTAATCATGGCGCCCTTGTCAGATATTTTTCAGCGCCTCTGTAAAAATGCCTTTCAAAAAGCTATTACCGTGTTTTTCTAATCATGGCGCTCTTGGACAGATTTTTTTTCAGCGCCTCTGTGAAAATGCCTTTCAAAAAAGTCCTTCCGGCCAGTGCCGGGAGGAAGAGGTAGCTTTCATAATCCTTATTTTAAAAAAGCCAACTTATATCATGCAAACACACGAAGCTCAATTTAGTGGAAACCGAATATAGGAGATTCAATACTAATTTTTATCAATATAATGAATGAGAATTTCGCGAAATTAGTCAGCTTTATCCAAGCTGCTTTTCTTTCAAATTCCGCAATTTCTTAAAGTGCCTGTCATTTTAAGACAACATGGTGGATGAGGCTAAGCAGTGAACTTGGTCGAGACCTTAGTAATTGCTGTGCACATGCTCACTCACATCGGAATCGGTTAATATATAGGAGTGATGTCGCATGCAAAAAATCAGATTTTTCAAAATTTCACCCACAATAGAAATTGAAACTGCTATATCTGAGAATTTTTTTAAGGTAAAGACAAACAAAAAATGCTCCTGAATCCTTATATCAAGATCAAATACTTAAGAAAGAAACCTTTTTCAATTTCTAATTTTTTTGCACCTCACTTTAAATATATATATATATTTTAATTTAATGGCCGCCATTTTGAAACAAGATGGCTGATGAATCTGGCCAGCGAACTTGGTGAGGTGTTGATGTATACTATCCACATGCCTTCTTACATCGAAATAGGCGAATACGTGTGTTATCGCGTGACAAATACAAGATCGTTTCAAAATGTTAGCCATGCTAGAAATTCAAAGTGCTATAAATCAACCATTTTTTAAGATATCAACAAAAGAACAAATTTTCAGAAACAAAAACTGCTCCGGAATCTCTGTATCAAGGTCAAACACATAAAAAAATCTTTTTCATTTTCCAATTTTTTAATACCTCATTTTGAATTTTAAATTTAATTTTTTTTAAATGGCAACCCTTTTGAAACAAGATGGCGAATGAAGCTGGCCAACGAACTGGGTCGAGACATTGGTATGTACTATGTACAGACCAAGTTACATCCAAATAGGTTCATAAATACGCCTGTTATCGCGTGACAAAAATCAGGTCGTTTTAAAATGTCAGCCACAAGAGAAATTCAAAATGCTATTACTCAGCCATTTTTCTTTAGATATAGACGAAAGAAAAACTGTTCCGGAATCTTTGTATTAAGGTCAAACACATACAAAAAATATCTTTTTCATTTTCCAATTTTTTGGTATCTCATTTAAATTTTTTTATTTTTTTATTTTTTTAAATGGCCGCCATTTTGAAACAAGATGGCGGATGAAGCTGGCCAACGAACTCGGTCGAGATATTTGTATGTACTATGTACACACCAATGTACATCCAAGTCGGTTCATAAATACGCCTGTTATTACGTGAGAAAAATCAGGACGTTTCAAAATGTCAGCCACGCTAGAAATTCAAAATGCTATAACTCAGCCATTTCTTAAGATATAGACGAAACAAAAACTGCTCCCGAATCTTTTTATCAAGGTCAAACACATAAGAAGAAAATATTTTTTCAATTTTCAATTTTTGGTACCACATTTCAAATTTAAATTTTTCTTAAAAATTTAAATGGCCGCCATTTTAAAACAAGATGGCGAGTGAAGCTGGCCAACGAACCCGGTCGAGACATTGGTATGTACTATGTATAAACGAAGTTACATCCAAATCGGTTCATAAATACGCCTTTTATCGCGTGACAAAATTCAGGACGTTTCAAAATGTCAGCCACGCTAGAAATTCAAAATGCTATAACTCAGCCATTTTTTAAGATATAGACGAAACAAAAACTGCTCCGAAATCTTTGTATAAAGGTCAAATACATAAGAAAAAAATATTTTTCCATTTTCAATTTTTTGGTACCACATTTCAAATTTTAAATTTTTAAAAAAAATTTAAATGGCCGCCATTTTGAAACAAAATGGCGGATGAAGCTGGCCAACGAACTCGGTCGAGAGATTGGTATGTACTATGTACACACCGAATTACGTCCAAATCGGTTCATAAATACGCCTTTTATCGCGTGACAAAATTCAGGACGTTTCAAAATGTCAGCCACGCTAGAAATTCAAAATGCTATAACTCAGCCATTTTTTAAAATATAGACGAAACAAAAACTGCTCCGGAATCTTTGTATAAAGGTCAAATACATAAGAAAAAAATATTTTTCCATTTTTAATTTTTTGGTACCACATTTCAAGTTTTAAACTTTTTTAAAAATTTTAAATGGCCGCCATTTTGAAACAAAACGGCGGATGAAGCTGGCCAACGAACTCGGTCGAGACATTGGTATGTACTATGTACACACCGAATTACATCGAAATCGGTTCATAATTACGGGAGTTACAGTGTGACATAGGTCAGATATATATATATATATATATATATATATATATATATATATATATCAATTTTGGACGGAGGGTGGTTTCGGGGTCTGGGGGTCATGATCGATGAAAATATACCAAAATTTTTTGAAATCGCTTTCCTCCGAACGGCTGCAATAGGTAGCTTTTTTGTAAAGAAAGCTACCTAAAACTATTATCGTGTTTCTCCAATCATGGCACCCTTGGACAGATTTTTGTCAGCGCCTCTGTAAAAATAAATTTAAAAAAACTAATATCGTGTTTTTGTAATCATGGCGCCTTTGGTCAAATACTTTTCAGCGCCTCTGTAAAAATGCCCTTCAAAAAGCTATTACCGTGTTTTTGTAATCATGGCGCCCTTTGTCAGATTTTTTTTCAGCGCCTCTGTAAAAATGCCTTTCAAAAAACTATTATCGTGTTTTTCTAATCATGGCGCCCTTGGACAGATTTTTTTTTTCAGCGCCCCTGTAAAAATGCTTTTTAAAAAACTATTATCGTGTTTTTCTAATCATGGCGCCCTTGAACAATTTTTTTTTCAGCGCCTCTGTAAAAATAAATTTCAAAAAACTATATCGCGTTTTTATAATCATGGTGCCCTTGCCCAGATTTTTTTCAGCGCCTCTGTAAAAATAAGTTTAAAAAAACTAATATCGTGTTTTTGTAATCATGGCGCCCTTGTCAGATATTTTTCAGCGCCTCTGTAAAAATGCCTTTCAAAAAGCTATTGCCGTGTTTTTCTAATCATGGCGCCCTTGGTCAGATTTTTTTTCAGCGCCTCTGTGAAAATGCCTTTCAAAAAACTATTATCGTGTTTCTCCAATCATGGTGCCGTTGGACAGTTTTTTTCAGTGCCTCTGTAAAAATAACTTAAAAAAACTAATATCGTGTTTTTGTAATCATGGCGCCCTTGGTCAGATTTTTTTTCAGTGCCTGTGTAAAAATAAATTTCTAAAAACTAATATCGAGTTTTTGTAGTCATGGCGATGTAGCCTTGGCCAGATTTATTTTCAGCGCCTCTGTAAAAACAACTTTAAAAAAACTAATATCGTGTTTTTGTAATGATGGCGCTCTTGGTCAGATTTTTTTAGCGCCTCTGTAAAAATAACGTTCAAAAAACTAATATCGTGTTTTTGTAATAGCATCCCCCCCCCCCCACACACACACATACACACACGCACACTCCCCACAAACACACACATAAATTGATGCTTTTAATTCTACTAAATTGCACAGCTAAAGTGGAGCATTTCATAATTTCTTAATGATAATATAAGTTAGACCGCCAAGACTAATTCTTCACAAGATTTTGCAATGGAAACTTATGTAAATTTTGCTTTTGAAAGGAAAAAAATGTTAATTTTTCATATTCATTTAAAAATTCGATAATATTTTTAGCATCCGAAAATGCCAATATCTAAAAACGTTTTTTTTTTTTTTTTTTTTTTAACCGCATCTGCTTAACCCCTTTAAACTTCAAACACCAGCCCGATTTATAAATTGAAAAATACACATGTAATTAAAATAAATAGATAAACCACTAAAATTGTAAAAGTCGTTTTACAAAAGAATGGATGAATATAAGTAAAGAGAAGCGCACATGTGTTTCTGTTCAGTTTTCAATGCTGTTAGTCAATAACGTGGGAGTTCCTAAGAAGACAAATTACCATTTCGGCGGGGTTTCAAATTAACTAGATACGGATTCTATAGATACCCAGGTTTCTGTAGTAATACCAGATGTGACAATTTTTATTGATTATACCGTATTCTGAGATTTCTGGAGCTCTGTAGCTTTATGGAGATAATAGAAATCGGATGTGGGGGTATTTTGCCATGAAATACTAATTAACATACGACACATGCTAGGCGTACAGGTCTCTGCGCAGAAAGAATAGTTAAAAACGAAAAAATAAAATATTGAATTAAGCAACTGTTATAGCAGTTTTATAATGTTTTGAGCAATAACACAAGTGGTGTATTACACAAAATTCCTTTTCAGTCGAGAATTATTAATTTTTTACATCTTTTTAGCTGTCCAAAACTTTTGACGACATTATTAAATAATTTTCATAGATACATACATAAAATTTAAAAAAATTTCCATTAAGGTGAAAACAAAAAATAACTTTGCCAATAAACATTATAACTTTTTAGACACATTTCTTTTTTTTTCAAGATATCGAGTGAAAAATAAGTGGAAAATAATGAACACATATAAGCTTGTGGTAGGATAAAAACGTGTTATTCTTCTTCTTTTCAATTTTTTTCCACATTACGCAATTCAGGGGGCTGGTCTCTCAGCTTCCGATTTCCCCTCACTAATGTAAAGTCTACGGGCATTTGATGCATTCGTATATTTAAAATATCTCCTCGGGAAATTAATATTTTTAACTTCTATTTTTTGTGTACACTTCCTAAAAGATGTCTTTTTTTTTCCTTAGTTTTCAAAATATTTCTTAAGTATAGACTTAATTTTATATGAAGTGTTAAAATCTTACTCACAGTTTACCCGTTTTTAACACACAAAATATTAAATTCAGCATGAATTTTAGAAATATTTTGAAAACTAAGAAAAAAAAGAGACATGCTTTAACCCCTCGGGGACTAGCGACCGGTATTCGTGTCGCGTAAGGTGCTCAGAATCAGTTATTATTCTCACCAGTAAATGTTTATTGTAAGTTTTGCCTTATTTAATACGAGCATTTTCCCGATTCAATGAGGCAAAAATTTCTGTTTTAAAAAACCGGTGATAAAGGATTAAAAATTCTGTAAAAGACGCTCGTCCCGAAAGGGTTAAGAAGAGTACACAGAAAAAATATGTTAAAAATGTGAATTTCCCGAGAAGATATTTTAAATGCACGAATGCATCAAAAGTCCATAGACTTAACATTAAGGAGGAGAATTTCGAAGCTGAGTGACCAGACCCCTTAAGTATTTCTATTTTCTTTGACTTAGTTTTTTATTTTGTAATACAATGCTTAAATATAATTTTGATACATATTGCTTTTAAAATATGCAAATATATTTGAAGCTATTGCCGCTCTTCTAGTGCGTTTTTTTTTCTTCTTTGTGCGTGTGAGTTGCGGCGACCATTGTAGTTTAAATTTGGCTTATCTGAAATTAAAATAAACAGTAATTTTTAATTAAATATGACTCATTTAGTGACTAGACGAGGCAAAGGGTGAAGTTATGAAAAGCTCTTTTTATTTATTTATTTATTTATATATATATATATTTTAAATGCTGATTATTTGAAGAGGGTATTCAACTTTTATCGTAGAAAAATACTGATTTTTGATTATTAAAAAAAAAAGTTCTTAATGCACTGCATAGTTACATAAGAAAAAAAAAGCTGACAAAATTAGAAGTGAAACAATTCAATATTATTAAAGTAATCGTGTCGTGGTCATCTATTTAAAAATGCAATTTTGAGAAAAACTAGTTTCAATTTTATATTATGATTATAATAGAATGCTGATTGTATTTTTTTTTTTTCTTTCTTTCTTTCTTTTTTTTTTTTTTTTTTTTTTTTTACTTACATAGAATCGTCTATTCCAGATTCTGGCCACATAAAGAAGTCTTAATTCCATTGATAAAGCTGCTAAAATAAAAACTCGATTTTCCGAAATTTATAAGTTATGATTACGTGTAAATCCTTAAAGCGGTTCTCAAAAAAATATTTTTTATCGTTCAATAATACGAAAATTTCTGTTAATTTACAAACATAAAATAGTGTTCGACAGAAACCGAATTTCGGTTACCTCCCTAGTTTCGACCGAAAACGAAAGCGAAACTGTTTTAAAAATAAATTCAAAGTAATTAACATAAACATAAATATATGCATGTCATCTGAATAATGTTTTGCGTAGAAACGGCAGCACATAATAATTAATTAAAAGTTAATTTGATTGAAATAAAATTAATTAAATATAAGGTGCTATAAACATACAAAATAATTTAATTTAAAAATAGCGAATTTAATCAATATTAGTAATACCTTCTAGATTTATCCCCTTATACGTAAATACATAGCATGTGCGGCTCTTTGGATTGGAGTTTGGGGGAGGCTAGGAGGGGCAGTTATAGTAATACAGAATATTCGGCAGTATTTTCGCCGAAACTAAGATTTTGGGCTGAAAACGAAAATGAAACCGAATATTCGGCCAAACTCTACACAATAGAATGAGCCTTGCAGGCTTAGTTATTGGAGTGATTTGTAATACAATAGATTCTTTTCTTTAAATTAATTACATCTTGAGTTAAAATTGATTGTTGTCTCGTGACAAAAGTTTTCTTCCTCTTCCCACACTGTCGCGTCCGGAAATTTGGTTAAAAACGCCACCTTTGACAGCATTTTCTGAAAGATCTTTTGCTTTTCTCAAAAAATATAAAAGACAGTTCGATTACAAAGTTTCTGATGGGCAATAAAAAATAGCTGGTATTTTCGGCCACCAAAAGCAGTTAGCAGTTGTAATGAAATTTAACGAAAACCTTTAAAACAAAAATTATCATGCAATAAAATTCAAGCAATACTACTTTTCAAAATAATACATTCAACGTTTAAAGAATTATTACTTTTCCGAAGATTTTCTGCCCCCTCCCCTTCCTTCCTGCCTTGCGTACACACATGAATTGCGGTAAAAAAAAAAAAGAACAAGATCTTCGAAAAGCAGAAACAACTCCATTATTGGGCATAGCCTTTGTAAGTTTGCTCATTTCAAAGAAAACCAAAATACCTTATGTCCCAGGGAAAAGAGAGTACCGAAATCAGCCATCTATTGTCCACTCCACAGAAATTGGAAATGCATTCCTAATTTTCAACCGATAGCCGGTATAAATAAAGTGCCCCTGATGTGAAATCTGCTTCGTTTCCCTCGTTCTATCCAGTGTTAAAGAACTACTCCGTCTTTATATTATTTGCCTGTGTCCTGAATTATTTACTTATTTTTGTGTAATCTTAAGCATTTTTCTTATAGTAAGCTTGTGCTTACTTTAAAAAAAAATAGTGTACAGTGTTCGTTATAAAATATCATCACTATCACAGCTCAGATATGCTGATGTTGCATTTTCAGGGGTCTGTCCAGACTTTTCTCATAGGGTCCTGTTTTTGTGAAATTGTGAAGTTTTTCTTATATTTGTGAAAATTCATATCATAATTTTGTGAATTTGAAATTATCTATATATTCAGGTTCTATTATATCAGATTCTTCATATATAAAAAAGTTAAGCAATATGTTCTTTGATGAGTTCAGCTGTTTTGTTACAGGTCAGATTTTATTTTTAAATGATTAAATTTGTGCAAAGTTCAATTTGAAGTTGGAAAAATTCTTGAAAAATCTGTTTGAGAGAAATAATTTTGTGAAGGGTCCTGTTTTGGGATAAAAAGTTTTGTGAAGGGTCCTGTTTTGGGATAAAAAGTTTTGTGAAGGGTCCTGTTTTGGGATAAAAAAATTTGTGACGGGGTCCTGTTTTAGAATAAAAAATTTTTGTGATGAGTCCTTTAAAGAATCTAAAATTTTCCTAAACATGTCCCTGATCTTGCAAAACAAGAACTGTGAATTGTCCATGGAAAAGCAATATAAGGTAAGATTACTTATTATTATTATTATTTTAATTGTGTCTCTTTCACAAGAGTGTTTATTAGTTTGAATTTTTGCGAAATCTTCAAAATTTGTCTAATGTATTTCTTTCTTTTCTCTTTATAACTGTTGCGAAAAAAAAAATCTGGGATGAAAATTAAATGATATTTTTAATACTTCCCGAAATATAATTTATTTGTTGCTACGAACAAAATTGAATAACAGCGAAAATTGTAGTAATAATGTTAAAGAATATTTGTCTTTCATGCAATTTCAGACTGTATATTTATATTTAAACTATTTAAATAGCGAGATTCAAACCAAACGCTTCTCTATGATATCTTTTTAATGTTGAAAAAATAAAGAAATAAAACATTTTTAAAAAATAATTCACGTAAAATAGACGTCATTCTTGCCCTGAACAAAAATAATTTTTCTGAAAATTTTCACACCATAATTAGTATTTGTATCCGAGAGATTGTATTATATAAAATATTACTGAATTGTATAAAATAATGTTTTGCACTTTTGAGTTTTGACCCAACGGAATTGTTTTTGTTTCTTTTATTTTAATATTTTATTTTCCATTTGGAGATAATTGTATGGAGATTGTTATTCGGATATACGAGGTAAAATTTGAATTAACTCATTAAGGCGATCGGAATTCGAAAATAGAGATAGCTTTTTTAGAAAAATGTGGTGGAAAAAAAACCTCTGAATTGGCAACACTGGTCTAACATCAGACTTTTTTTTAAGTGCAATGTTTTGCGGGGAACTATTTTTGTGCATAATACATTTCTATAGTATAAAATACTAATTTGGGTGTCATAATTATTTTAGGAATAAAGTTTTCGCTATAGCAATATACTCGTATATTTTTTAAAGTGATTTTTTATACATAATTTATATAGCATGTGTGTATGTGTATGTATGTACAGTGTGTCCAGTAAATGACTGACCGATTTTGAACGTGAATAATAAAAAACGGGTTGAGAAAAAAATGCGCCGTTTGCTGCATTGTTATCAGAAAATCAATAAATTTTTAAAAAGCGCTTCGTTTAAATAGTTCGATTTTTTGCAACAAGCTGTAAGAAACACAGACATTACTCTAGTTTTCATAGGAATTAGCTTTTCGACTCATTTTGCAGAGTCGACTCTGAGTCGGCTTACCTAAGTGACGATTCAACATGTTGAGTCGATTCTCGATCACCTGCAGAAATAGGACTGGTTGGTTAAAAAGAGATTTAAAATAATATTTGTGATTAAAACAGAGGCGTAGCTAAGGTGTGGCAGCTGCCCCGGACGCCGCTGTTAAGGAACTCCAAATTTAGAGAGGTTTAACCGAAATTGACTCACATATTCTGACAGTAAATAAAAATTGTTGATTTTTTTGTGTGCGCGTGTGTGTGTAAATATTTCCTTTAGTAAAATATTTTGGGTATATCAAAATGAGCATTAAAAAAAATTCTGTAAATGTTTCTAGAGATAACAGACGACATGGGTGTTCTGCCTTTTTTCCTCTTGAGTGAAGGTGGTCCCAAGGAAATAACGCAATTTTGTGATCATTTGAGGTCATGCCGGCAAAAAGCTGTAGCGAATACCTCATAGCTTAAAACTTAAAACTTAAACAGACGACACTTTGTGTGCAATTACGTGCAAATTATGTACCGATAATTACGCGCCTGAATTGAGATGTAAAATGATTAAATTAGGGGCACCAAATTCAGAGAAGGTTTAAATTAAAACTGCTTCACCTATTTTGACCATAAATAAGAATTGCTGAACTTTTTTGTGTGTGTGTGTGTGAAATAATTTCAACGAGGGAATGGGGGAGGGGGCGACGTATGTTTTCGTTGGTATCGTAATTTTCCTCTGTGAATTTTTTGATTTTCTAACTGATTATTTCACCCTTAAATATTACAACTAAATCGATACTTGATCATTAGCTTAAAGGTAACTATATAATTAACAGGTTATTAAAATTTCAAAGCTATTGTAGAATATTAAATATATGAAACGAAAAGTGACTTCGACGACTGAAATTTTTTCAAGGGATTATATTTGCATTTTTTTAAAGTGGATTGCAGTGTTGCAAAAGGAACTGGAGGTATATGATGTTTTGTATTTTCTTTTCTGCGTATTTTGCTTTTCGGTGTTAATGAGTAAATTTGAAATATGCTGGAAAAGGGGGGGGGGGGGGGGTGAGGAGGTCGCCCGGTATTTTAAATGCTTTTTAAAAAAAGAGTCGTTATCGTCCAAAATCTTAGAAATTTTTAGGATTAAAAATTTTATAAATTCCTAGTCTGTGTGAGACGGTCCAGAAAAAAAATTGATATTTAATAGTAAATTGGCTAAATTTGTTCGTAAAAGGCTTTTTTTATTTGATACTAGCAGTCCTTGCCCGCTATACTGGTCGGTTTCCCCCAAAAGAATCTTGAATTAAGCGAAATGAAAACTTTTTTAAATATTTCTTTTCAAAATATCTAATCGGAAATCAGTAATAGTTGTCTTATTCATATGATCTTATACTATTGAGGTGAAAGTCGACGTTGGAGTAGAAACGGCTAAAATAGCTCTAAAATCGCTGAAATAAATGTGTTTAATTATTTTTTAATATGTTTGTTGCCTTGGATTTCATGCCTCTAGCTAAATTTGTTGCTGAGACCTAGCGAAATGTCCTACCATTTTCGCCCAACTCTTTAAATCCTTAGCGGTAGAATTTCTAAAATCACCGAAAAATGTATTTAGTTATTTTTTAATAGGTTTGTTATCCAGAATTTTCCACTTAAACCTTTTGCTATGATATGATGAAATATCTTAAAACTTTCGACTATCCCATTTCATACAGCTATCTAAAACTGCTGCTGAAATATAGCGAAATGATCTAAAAGATTTGACTCTCCCTTTAACCCTCTTAAAGGAGAAATATTAAACTCTCTAAGAAATATTTTAAACTATTTTTTTTAGCAGCCCTTGACCGCTGCTAGTCGTTTACTCTGGAAATTCAGAATGCTGCCTAAAACGGCTGCAGAGATATGGTGAGATACAACGAAATGCTCTAAAATTTTCGACTCCCCCCCTCGTTGAAATTATTTCACACACACACAAAAAAACGTTCAGCAATTTTTATTTATGGTCAAAATAGGTGAGGCCGTTTTAATTTAAACCTTCTCTGAATTTGGTGCCCCTAATTTAATCATTTTACACCTCAATTCAGGCGCGTAATTAACGGTATATAATTTGCACGTAATTGCACAAAGTGTCGTCTGTTATCTCTAGAAACATTTACAGAATTTTTTTTAATGCTCATTTCGATATACCCAAAATATTTTACTAAAGGAAATATTTACACACACACGCGCACACAAAAAAAAATCAACAATTTTTATTTACTGTCAGAATATGTGAGTCAATTTCGGTTAAACCTCTCTAAATTTGGAGCTCCTTAACAGCGGCGTCCGGGGCAGCTGCCACACCTTAGCTACGCCTCTGTTTTAATCATAAATATTATTTTAAATCTCTTTTTAACCAACCAGTCCTATTTCTGCAGGTGATCGAGAATCGACTCAACATGTTGAATCGTCACTTAGGTAAGCCGACTCAGAGTCGACTCTGCAAAATGAGTCGAAAAGCCCATTCCTATGAAAACTAGAGTAATGTCTGTGTTTCTTACAGCTTGCTGCCGCCAGCGCCATCTTTTGTCAAAAAATCGAACTATTTGAACGAAGCGATTTTTAAAAATTTATTGATTATCTAATAACAATGCAGCAAACGGTGCATTTTTTTCTCAACCCGTTTTTTTATTATTTACGTTCAAAATCGGTCAGTCATTTACTGGACACCCTGTATATATATATATATGTATGTACGTATGTATATAAGTATTTGCGCCCTTTTGTAAGGCAATCGGCGCCCTTTTTATCCATTTTGCCACCGCCCTCTCAGTTATGCCAGTATGACCCTGGGCTTACTGTGGAGACACGAAAAGTTTTGGTTTCTGTTAGTCTGTCTGTTTGTCTGTCTGTCTGTTCCGAGATAACTGCCGCAAAAAGCATCCGATCGGCTTGAAATTCACTGGGCATGTTGATGAGGTACCCGGACTTAGCTGTATAGTTTTTGGTTAAATTTGGTTCATTCGTTCGAGAAATATGGAACATTTTATTTTGCTCTATAATGCTTTTCTATGGCAAGTCAGACGATTTTCAGATTTTCATTTGTTCAAAGAAATGTCTCATATGAAAAATGGATTTAAATGGTAAATTTTTTATGCTGAAATTTTTAAATAAGATTATTAAATTACTCCAATTAGTTTGAAATTTTGTCAATATATTTGCGAGATTTTTTTTTAATTAAGTTTATAATATTGGGGGGAATTTTATGCATGTTTTCCAATAATATAAAGAATTTTGTTTTATCAATTTGACGTAATGCATATTTCATTTTTTTCCTTTTCTTTCATCTGTTGCCTAGCAACGTATTTGGTCCTAATAATATTAGTATAATTGCGTGTATAATGTTTGAGTAAAGCCAACGTCAAAACGGATGAATTAATGCATTTGTATCTTTGCATATAGATGGATTTTAGCCCAGAAATAAAAATAGGCAATATTTCATTTATTTTATTTATTTTATTCAAATATTTTGCTTAAAAATACAAAAGTTCATTATTTTCATAGAGACTAACGTAACATTTTTCCATAACATTTACCAATATTTCTTTAATTGTTGCCAAGAAAATCAAAACCCGGAATAATATTTTCTTTTAAACAATTTTCAATTGAAATGTTTTGTCGTGAAACAGGAAAATGAAAAATAAAATTAAGAATAGAAAAATTAATATGGCGGCATTTTGGAAATAAAAAGAAAACTCTCGAGTATTTCTTAATATAACGAGATGAAAAGTTTTGAGTAAGTACGCATAGCAGGTGAATTAGACGTCATTTATCGAAAACAAAGATGCTGGAATAAAAAGATCTTGGGTAAAATGAAATTAACTATTATTCACGGAGGAAAGAGATAGATGGAGATGCAGTATGCCGTAAAAACAGTTCGCAATACCATGTGCGTTATCGCTCAGATTTAAATGCCCTCATTCGGTCCAAGCAAAACAAGCACGTGGAATAGGAACCGAATTCTTTGACTTCATCCGTGCATTTTTTCTGTAAAATGAAAATGATCTGTTTATATTTAAGCAATAAGCATTCTAAGGTAGCATTTCATTGTATTATGAATTAAAAGCTGTATTACTAAAAATATTTTTTTTAAGCACGTCGTTGTGTTGTGCCGAACGTAGCGGATTTTAGGGTTGCATTTTTGGCGTCACTTCAAGATTTATTGTCTGTGTACGGTTAACATGAATATTTTATTTTAAATTTAAATTTTATTAATTTGTAAAAAAAAAAAAAAAAAAAAAAAAAAAAAAAAAATTATGCTTATCCTTGTAAATCACAGCGTAAAAAAAAGCTAAGATATACTATAACCATCCGCACAATTAATAAGAGATTACGAATGTAAATTTAAATACACTACGGGGGTTTCAGGGGGGCTCTGCCCCCCTGAAGAAATGCGATTTTTTAATTAAAAAGTTACCCGAATAAGTAGCTCATCAGAATTTCAGAACATCAATGTATAAACACTTGTTTAACACATTTAATTTTTGAAACTTTACGAAGTATCTTGTATGCTTATAAATATTTATGTAATTTGAAAACTTTAAAAAGCGATTTGTAGGAAATTGAATATTACGCAATGAGTGTTAAAAAACAATGACTTGCAAAGATGACGTTGAGGCTCCTGATCTGCAGATTTACTAATGGTGTTATTACACGAGGAGTCGGAGACGCTTGGAATCCCAGGCGTCTAGCGACAACAGCCGCCTCACGAACCGTCTTTTCCAAGCATTTCATTGGCTGTTCCGGAAAAGGCTTTTCTATCATCAGATTTCCAAGCATTTGATTGGCTGTTACTGGCGACTCGCCTCGTTTGAGGGTTCAAGGACGCTCCGACAGAAAAAAGACGCTCGCTCTCCAAGCGACTCCCCTGCAGCCATAGGATAACATGGAGACGCCTGGAATCTGAAGGGACTTTGACCCCTCGTATAATAACACCATAAGTTTCTAATTAGAACCATACATTATTCATATTAGTTTGGAATTTTGTGTATACATTTGTCTGAGTTTTTAAATTCGGGGTTTAACTTATGGAGGTATTTTATATATGTGTTCCAATAATATATCTTTTTAATAATTTACTTTTTTTCAAAGCACATATTTCATTGTTTTTATTTTCTTTCAACTGTTGCCTAGCAACGGAACTACACCTAAAAATATCGTAAATGTGAAAGTATTTGTAATTGTTTGAAGTCAAATCAAAGTCAAAAGGGACGAATTAATGCCTTTGTGACTTTACATATAGATGGAATTTACCCCAGAAATAAAGAAAGACTGTCCTGCTTATTTTGTTCAAAAAATTTTTCTTTTAAATTAAGAAGTTCATTATTTTCATAAGGAACAAATCGACATTTTGCTATAAAATTTAACAATCTTTTATTTATTTTTTTATTATTTTTTTTTTTTTACCGTTGCCAAAAAAATCCAATCCCAGAATAATAATTTATCCTAAACAGTTAATTTTGATTTGAAAGATTTTCATGTGCAAGAGGAAAATGAAATAAAAAATAGACATGAATACGTCTTTATATTGGAAATAAAACTAAAATACGAAAAGAAGGTGAATTTGATCTCATATATCAAAAATAAAACTAATGTGCTTTGAAGTTGAAATAAAAAGGGCTTGTGTTATGATATTAATTCTTATTATTAAAAGAAATGTTACTAATATCTCATGGTTTATCGTCTGCACACAGCTAACAGAAATGTTAATTTTTAATCGAAAATTTCAATGAGAAAAAAAAAAAAACTTTTGAAAATCAAATATATAGTAAATGTCAAAATTATACACCGCAAAATTATCGCTGTCGAAAATGACGTCATTGTATCGGGAAATAAATATTCTCATTCTTAAAAACCAAGCATTGACTTAGATTGCCTGAAAAAATATTTTATGACGAGTGTTACTTCCTAATGCCGCCTCATTTCAGAAAATATGGATGAAAATTATTTTATTTTTAAAAGGAAATTATATTTTCATTCATAAAACCTAAACTTTTAATATAATTGCGTCAATGTTAATCATATTCTGTCCACCAGTATTGAAAATTAAGGATCGGAAGTTTAAAAAGAAATTTAAGATTTGCGATAACCATTAGAGCAATCAATAAAAAGTTACATATGTAAATTAATGAGACCACGGGGGGGGGGGGGGGTTCAGGGGGGCGGAGCCCACCCCCTCCTGAAGAAATCTATTTTATTATTTTTAAAAAATATCAAGAATTAGTAGCTCATGAAAATTATTTCAAAATATCCTTCCATAACAACGTTTTTAATTTAATGCTTCTAATGTCTGAAAACTTCGTATTTTTATTCTTATAAATAATTACATAATTTGAAAACTTTAAATTGCGGTTTGCAGGAAATTGAATATTACCAAAGTGTGTCTAAAAACAATGACTTGCAGAGCTGACGTTGAGGCTCCTGATCTGCAGATTTACTAGTTTTAACTTCCTTTTTAATTTCAATTTTCAAAAATAACATCTTTAAAAAATGATGGAGGAACAAAATGACTCCCAAAACATTATGTATTAAATTCGCTGATAGCGTTAATTCATTCAAAAGTCACTGATTGTTTTTAAAATAATTTACATGCGTGTTACACAAAACTATACTTCGTGGAAAAAAAACATAAATTGGAATTCGCTCCATAAGCTGAACATTGTCTGTAAGTTCACCGCACCCCAGAGAAATTTTCTTGTGTGCCAAGTTTGGCACGCGTGTCACAGGTTCGCCTTCCCTGGTATAGAGGGAAACATTGTTTGTGGCGGATTTTTTTTTTTTTTTTTTTAATTATTATTATTATTTTTATTGCGTTAAACTATTTCACATATAATGAAATTTATATACGTTGCTGATGTTTACTAGAAGTTACTTCCTGTATAACAGAAAGGGCATAGTATTTACATGGACATACAAAAGATTTCGGGTACTATACTGTATCCGAAGTACTGTATATTAGCGATGATTACTGGAAGCGCATTTTTAGTTGTGATATGAGTTTTTAAGTTTAACTAAATTTTTACTTATTACGTTGTGTGTAAATACTGCAGATCATACACAGGGCTACACAAAAGAATTCGTAAGGGGTACTCAGTATGAAAGAAAATAGTTTAAAGGGTTTTTTTAAATGAGTTATGCATTTTTACGCTGAACTACATTTATACTAAGATACTAAGATATTAAGATATGTTTGTAGAATGTAGATAAAATGATGTAGGGGAGACCGGGGCGGGGCAAGATGACGAATGTCTTAATTTTTCCGTTTTCCACTAGGTGATAGTATCAACCGGACACTACTGGCTCTCCTATCGGCCGTTCGTTAAACAATAGTACAGAGACGCTGAAATCGCATTTTTGTGTTAGTTGTGAAGCTTTTATTGTTTACCGCTTCCACATTATAACTTTTATATATGTGTAAATAAGCTCTGCTACAGATACAGGTAAGATATAACGTTTCTTTTTAATATTTATGAGTAGATTAGTTTAAATACTACCTATTAACATCAATAAATGTCAATTAATCGCCTTCCTTCGTGGCAATGAAAACGAATATTTTTAAACAGGCAATCCGGGGCAAGATGATGACCCTCCAGAAGAACTAGAACTTATGGCAAATCCTGATTCCAAATGCACCAAAGAAGCATGTTAGTGTTTTTAATTTCAAACCATTGCCTAAAGCAACACAATGTGAGGAAAAAAGAAACAAAACACTGGGCTCAAGCATTCTTACAAGCACACCCATCAAAGAAATGTTAGAACAAAGGTAAAAACAGAAGGAAGAACAGGAACGTTTAAAAAAAACAGAGAAAAGAAGCTCTTGAAGCTAAAAAGGGAGTAAAGAAACTCAAACTAAGTTCCTGTAGGCCTAAGTCTATTCAATCCATGCCAAACAGTCCAGTTGCATTAACTTCAAAGGATAGTATTTTCAGATGTCCTGCTTGTGGCGAGGAATACTGTGACCCACCAACAGAAGAATGGATCCAATGCTGTAAATGCCAAGAGTGTTGGCATGAGGACTGAATCAATTATGAAAATGGCATTTTTATTTGTGACTGTTGTTAGCTGCAAAACTAATCACTTCAACATTACGTTACAATGCTTAGTTTGATTCTTTGTAAGATGTAAAAACACAGTTATCATTTGTTAAACCATGTAACATATCCAAACGATAAAATACGTTCAGCCTTTTTCAGTGTTGTCATCTTGTCCCAAGGCCAAAGTCATCTTGCCCCAGTACTGGGGCAAGATGACTATTTGTTAATGTTATGAAAAAATAAAATTATCCTTTATTTTTTTTAATTGAAAAATTAAAGGGTAATATATTTAATACTACAAAGGAATACTCTAATAGTTCATGTAAAATTAAATTTACTATACTTAAAAATAAATTAATAAACAACAAAAATTGTTAACATAGTCATCATGCCCCGGTCTCCCCTACAGGGGTACGCAAAGATTTGAATACATGGCTGTCTATGTATGATAATCTCTGGAAGTGCGATTTCAGTAGTTTTAAGCGTTTTTTAGTCTTAATTAAATTTTAGGTAAATAGTGGCATGTATATAAAGATAGTAGGTGAAATAAAGGGCTGTACAAAAATATTCAAGTATGCTTCCGTCTATTGGTATATTAATTGCTGAAGGTGAAATTTTAACCTATTATGCATTTTTAACACTTTCCAACGTAGATGAAAAGTGTTTATGAATTCGGTTTGTCTGTCTGCCTGTCCGAACTCTAACTTGCGTTAATATAGTTGGATTGCTCTGTAACTGATACATGTTATTAAGATTTACTATGTCATGTTCGATATTGAAAATAAAGTAAGTAGCGTTCATAGTTTATTCACAGAGACACTCGAAAGTATTCCATTACATTATGGTCTATGACGAAATGTCGTGATTATATAAATACGTAGCACCTATGGTCGTCGTCTGGTCCATCCGTCTACCCGCATATAACAGCGCAAAAACTACCCAGCCGAAAGGTTTGAAATTTAATATATAATCATTGCAGCATTTTGTCGATTTATTTTAAATTTTATGAAAATCGAATCAAAACTTAAAATGATATTAATAAAAATTTTCTTCATTCTATTAAATCCTATCATACGTAATTAATTCAATGATATCCCATGATAGGTAATGATTTTAGGTTGCCATGGCGATTACAACCTACTTAACATGGAGTCATATTATTTCCGTATTACTGAATTTAATATATATAATCGTAATAAAATTTGTATTCATGCATTTTTTGCATAAGAGTGCAACAGCTATTGCTCCAAGATCTGAATATTTATAAAATTAGTTATAGTACGAACGCACCTCATTTGTCTCGTTTGACGTACAATTTCCGACTTGTTTCAGTTAGTGCTCTACAGAAAGAAAAAATAATAATTCAGATATATAGTCCAGAAGATATGTACCAAAAAAGGGGGGTTACCTTGCAAAAGGTCATGTAGAAGATTTTTTTTTTCTGACTTGTTTATAATGATGCCAGCATGGAAAAACCAAGTTTTCCAACAAAATTTCTTAAGGCTAAATTTTCTGCGGCCAAAAAACAACAAAATTTAGGGACCTTTTTTTTATTGTTCTCAAATATCTCGAGACCTGTTACCGTAGCATATTATTTGTTAGTCATAATATTAAAGAGGATAAAATTCTCTACAACTTTCATATTTACTACTTTTTTATACACTCAATAGCAAGCGCAGTACGCCATTTCAAAAATAGGACAATTTTTTCAATTTTCTTAAAAACCGTGACAAACGTAGTTCTGCCCGACTATTCAAAAGTTTCCCACGGATTTAATCGTGTATGTCAAGTTCTGTATATTGGTAGCAGTAAATTATGTGTGTCAGGGCCAAAACTAGCCTTTTTTGCACCCGTGGCAAACATGGTTTTTACCTCCCCCACCCTTAAAAAGAAAATTTACGATGAGAATTTTAATAAATCTCTAATAGCTGGATTTTGACATTTTTAAGTGTGTAATCCTTAAATACGTAATGCTGCACTACGTTATCAGCTTTATCAAATATTGATTCATTAAAACCTTGAAAACCGAACCAAATTGAACCGAAGTACATTCTGCTTTAAACAGGTTTCCATCTTAGCTGGTATAATTGTTCATATTCTTTCTTTTGAAAATATATAATTTTTTTTCTTTAAAGGCCGGATTCCGTATATACAGATTTCATTGTCAAAGATTTGATGGTAGTTGTAGTATTGAGGTGTTTAAAGTCACAGTTACATGAATTATGAAACTAAATTAGTCACACGAAGAGATTCGCAAGGTAATATTAAACCCATGGGAGCGTTCTTGACAAATATCTTGCTTTCATTTTATTACATCTAAATACATTTTTTTTCATGGAATACCCGAGATCAATATCTAATGTTGTGCTTTTGGACTTTTTCAGGTTTGGCTGCATTTTTTTTTTTTTTTTCGGACATTTTTATTTCTGGTAAACTATTTGGAACCCGTTCTGAAATTTAGGGTATCCTATTTGAGCTTTAAAAAAATTAATAGATAATATTAAAGTTTTATATATTTTTGCACGCTAAAATGATATAATCGCTTGTTATATTTATTGATACAAGTGGGGAAAAAATTTGACAATATTTTTTAAAGCTTTTAAATATTTTTTATGAAACTAGTGATCTCAAATATTTTATTGACAGAATTTTTAAATTTTACAAGAGATAAATGCATAACATTAGTTAGTGAAATAATCTGTTGTCATTTTTATGGTAGCTATTTTATAAAGTAAAAGTATTTCTTACGTAAAAGATATTGATTTTTTGAGTCCCCCCTTTATTATGGAACTACAATCCAATATTTGCTATCTTTAAAACAGTAAAACATTAAAACATATGTTATCAGTAATTGGTAAATAAAATATACCTTTGTAATGTGGAATAAAATATGTTTTTCGCAAATTTTCATACCTATCCCATTGATACCTGGAAAAATATGTATACATTATAAAAATTATTAAAATTAAACAAGAATTCTTTCTTAATTGAAACTAACATGCCAATAAGTTACTAAATATTGAAGTATTCTTTTAAACAACTAGGGGGCTCTGCCCCCTACGAGGTACGCTCGCCAACCCCCGTTCAGACACCACAGACTCTAAAAGCACTCTAATTTGAGTCTGTGGTGAGACTCTAATTTGAGTCTGTCCGGCTTTAAAAAGATTTCGTTGAAAAAAATTAAAAAGAATTGAATTATAATTAAAAAAAAAAAAAAACAAAAAAAAAAAAAACAAAAAAAAAAAAACAACGACGATCTCCCTGTAAACGGGTTTCCATTCATTTTCCTTTGATTGGGGATTTTTAAGACCAAAATCAGCTACTGTTAAGATATACGATGGCTGTTTTCGCCTTTGATTAAAAAAGTCAGTTAGGTGAAAATAAGCTACTGTTAAAGTAAATTAAGTAAACAGAGTCAGTCTCCCGGTATAATTTTAACAACGATATAAGAATGTTCTTTTGAATAGGACATTTTAAATGTATCGTTTTAAATCTGACGTAATTTTCACCAAAGTTTTCTTTCTCTTTTTAATATTCAAGTGCAAATACTTTTGTTGTTAGAAGGGAAATATTATTTGCGCTGTCTTACAATTCTCAACAACAGTTTCAAAATATGAAATAAATGTCTCAAGCAAATATATTTTTAAATTTAAACTGTCAATATTATTATTTGGCCATTTAAAAATTTTTAAATTTCCTCCATTTACGACTTTTAACGCATAATAACGAATTTATCATTTTAAAATTTTCTTTCTCTTTTAAAATTCACGTGTAAATATAGTTTTTTATGACGTAATTTTTAATATTTTGTTGCTTAATCATTTAATTCTAATTTGAAAGTTTTTTTCTGTTTATAATAGCCACGTGTAAATAAATATTTAATCTGAAGGAAATATTATTCTTTGTGCTGCTTTTAAAATTGGCAACAATTTAAAATAATATCCTTTTCTAAAATATGTAATAAATATCTCTCGAAATGCTGAAAATTTGAATTTAAAATGGAAATAAATCTATAAAAAATTAGTCAAAAAAAAAAAAGCAGTCGGCGACACATCGGAAACTTCTAATGTGTAAAATGATCTAAAAATGATTAAATTCGTATGTACAGCTTTTGCTCCTATAAAACTTGTTTAATGGAACGATTTTGACCAGCTTTAACATTAAATATCTCTTAAAATAATTATTCGATTTAAAAACTGTTTGCATCAGCGTGTTTATCAAATATTTCTATATAATACCACCGATTTTTATATTTTTGTATGCAGCAATTTTCTTAATATTAACGAAGAAAGACCCTCGGTCACAAAAAACTCATTAACGGCGGCGCGTGACAGCGTTAGTTACATTTTTTTTAGACTAGAGAAATTCTTTGAAGTTAACATTGTATACACTTAAAGTTACTGTCTAAAAATGAAAATTGCCTCATTCATCTACAATCTGCCCTACTTTTAAAATTATATATATTTATTGAATATAAAATGTCTGTTGAGATGAAAATAAAGACATGAGTATGCAAATAATAGATAATTTACGACCGCCAATTTTTAGAAATCGAGTTACACGATTAAATCGGGAGGGGGGGGGGGGGACAATTGAATAATCGGGGCAGAACTAAGTTTTTCACGGTTTTTAAGAAAATTGAAATAATTGTCTTATTTTTGAAATGGCGTACTGCACTTGCTATTGAGTGTGTAAAAAAGCTGTAAATATGAAAGTTGTAGAGAATTTTGACTTCTTTAATATTGTAACTGACAAATAATATGCTACGGCAACGGGTCTCGAGATATTTCAAAAACATCAAAAAAGGTCCCAAAATTTTGTTCTTTTTTGGCCACAAAAAATTTAGCCTTAAGAAATTTTGTTAGAAAACTTGGTTTTTCCATGTTGGCATCATTATAAACAAGTCAGATAAATAAAATCTTTTACCCGACTTTTTGCAAGGTAAAATGTACATTTCCCCTAGACTAATAGCTACAATTAGGAATGTAAAAGAGTCATTCCTTGGCACATTTTCTTCTTCTTTTTATGTTATCTACTTCGGCTTATTTAACTTAAAAAACATGTAGGTTGCTTCAATTTTATTATAATCTAAGTAAAGCAAAACTGCACCTCCCAAAAGAATAAAATTCCAAGATTGGTTTTTTAAATCAATGATTTTTTTAAGTCAAATTGATTTAAACCGTGATTTTAATCATGATTTTTAATCAACCTGACTTAAATCGGTGTATCCCGCATGAGATTTTATTCAACTTCTCCATCATATGCAGATGTTTCGTTGTAGGCAGATAAGTAAGTAATGCTGTTTGAATATTAGGCTAGCATAAAATTCCTGTCCAAAGGGATTTTTATCCAAATAAAATCACAGTGTAAAATAGAATCCAAGATATACAAGAATTATGATATAGTTACAATCAATATGGATTTGAGAATGTAAAATAAATAAGACTACGGGAAGAATATTAATAGGGGAGACCGGGGCTAGAAGGCGCAGTTTTTAGTTACTGATTTTTATTAATTTTTTGTTTAAGTTTTTTTATGTAACTTTAACTGCACTTTTAAAGAACATGCATTGGGCTATAAATACCCGGAGTTTTGAGTTTGTAGCTTTTGTAGTTTATGTTTAGCGGGAGCCTAAAGCAAAAGCAAAAATTGTGCGCCAACCTACCCCGTCACAGGGAAAGTTGCCTATACCTATGGGGTAAGTTGGCACACGCTTTATAAAAATTTAAATGAAACTCAAATAAGACACGCAGTTAAGAGAAATAATTTCATTATTACCAGTAAATTTAAACAAAGGCGTTATCGCCGTACAATGTAAATTATAAATTATACAGACATAAAAATAATGAACAAAACATTAACATTGAATAACTTCTATCCTACCAGACATCATCATCAGAGTCACAGTTGTCACAAATAAAAAATAGAGTGTCTCCGTTTGGGCAAGCCTAGTGTGCCCAAAATCTTGCATTGCAACCACTTTTCTCGGTGTTTGCTGTTTTTCAAGCTACCAACACACACCAGACACCGAGCCAACTTCCCCGTGTTCAATGCGCCTACTAGCCCCATAATAAATTTCTTCACAAAAGGAGCACGTAACCATCTAAGCATAAATAATCCAAGTAAATCACAAATGGGGTGGGTACAGTTACTCATACACTAAGGAAAACTGCACAAGTTAAATCGCAATTATTAAGATAAGTATTAGAAATTAGAAAAAGAATGAAGCAACAAAAAATTGCTTATGAGTGCAAAAAACAGAAAAATCGTAATAAATGTCCACTGCACGTAGGTAACGCTGCAAAACTACAATGAGGATTGTAAAAAGCAAGAAGAAAGGTACTCTGTGACTGGTTGCGCAATCTATCGACAAACAGACGATTTATGAGGACTTACCCCTGTAGCCAACTAGCCCGGTCTCCCCTATACAAGCAGTTCATCATTGCATAAAACCAGGTTTTGCCCAAGTGGGCCCGCCCGGGTTTTTCGGGCGGGCCCACTTGTAAAAGCCCATTGTGGTTTTTTTTCAAATTTTCTCATGTTTTCGCAACTGTAACATTATTTAATCTAAGTTATGAGAATTGGTGAAAACTGGAAAATTGGGTTTATAGTCAGTGGCTGTTAGACAGTGTTTGTCCAAGTGGGCCCAGCCCGAAAAAACCCGATCAGGTTTTAGGTTTTTTTTCGGGCGTTGAAAAAACCCATTGTGGTTTTTTCTTGTACTTTCACCACTGTATCATTATTTAATCTAAGGTATGAGAATGCAAAGATAAATGCCAATTTAAATATATTTCAAAAGAAACAGATTTAAAGGAATTTCTAAGCAGAGATAAAATGACCAAAAAAGAAAAAAGAAGGAAGATTTTCATGCCTGTATTCTAAAATGTATCCAAATGCTTTAAATCTTTAATGCATGCAAAAAAGTGGCACTTTAACCCCATCCTGACTGTTTACATTGCTATAGCTTTTAAAATTAATCATCCCATTTATTATCCTGCTTCAATGTTCAATGAAAGTGTTATATAGGAGTTTTCAACACAAAAATGGTTCAGATTATGGCAAAAAAGAGTGAAGAAGGTAAGTTTCTTCCTGGATTTTGTCAGTTTTTCTTTTCTTTACATTCAGTACCAGCTATCTCTGCTTCAATCGAACAATACTTTTCTACATTTGGTCTGGTTTGGAGCAAGTTACGTAATCATTTTGGGAGTTGACAAAGCAGCAAAGCTAGTAATAAGTGTATGGCCATTTGCGATCTAAATTTACAAATATCACTGGCACTGACTTTCATGACAATCTAATTTAACATTTAATACTATTGCAATATATATATATAGCAAATTTTACTAAAATTTTCAAAAATATTGTTATTAATCCCATTTATTTCCAAAAAAAAAAATGTTTTTCTTCAACTGATTTCTGATTTGAAGTAAATGAAAGTATATAAATTTAGCATGTTTAACTTAAGGTAAGAATTATATAAAGAAATCAAGTTGTAGTTGACTTAATATATCCTTAATGCAGCAAACTAGTCCCATGAGATACAAATGTAACTTTTAAATTAACTTGTTTATGTATATATATATATACATATATAGTCAATTCATATTTAATTAATGCAAAATTATGCCCAGGTTTCACTGATAAATGGAAAATTCAGGTATTATGTATATGAAAATTAGAAGTTTAAAGTCTTCTCCAAAAAATATCAATAAAGTCCGAAAAAAAGAAAACAGAATTTTTTCAGAAACCCCCCCAAAACCCCGGGTTTTAGACTAGTGGGCCCAGTGGGCTGGTTTTTTTCGAAAAAAAAAACCAGGTTTTTTCTAACCCTGCATAAAACCGTGTTTAATGTGACGCTACTAAAATTTTCGAAAGCTACGGGGAATCTTATATGCTTATAAATAAAAGGATAAAAAATTAAAATTTGTTTAAAAGACCAAATTCAATTTAAAATTCCAAATGTAAAATTAAAATTCCAAATTTAAATTTAAAATTAAAATTCCCAATTTCTTTTTTCTAACTTCTAAATCTTTCATTTAAAACTAGTTTGCACCTGTTAGTTTTGTTTATAGACCCAACCTTCATTACTTTCAATATTTAAATTTGAACCGACTTAGCGCGCCCCATTTATTACATAATTATAGGTATAACTTATAAAATTTAAATTGAGGAAATATTGTAGGATATTAAATATTATGTAAAGTGAAATTATAAAACAATGATTTTCAGAGCTGACATTGAGGTCTCTTATCTGCAGATTTATTAGTTTAATACGATTATGAAAAAATAGTCTGAAATCATATCTCTAGTGTAAATTTTATCTTTTTTGGCGAAAAACTAATATATATACACAAGTTCATTAATATTCAAGAATATAGTTTTCGATCTGAAATAATATTTTGGACATTCTTTTGAAAAATCGGGTAAACCCAAACCCGACCCTGCAAGAATCAAAATTCGACCCGAACCCGAAACAATTAAAGTCAACCCGACCAGAGCTGACCGACCACATTGAAAAAAATCAGCACCAATTCGATCTGGCCCAAGCCACGGTTCAGGACGGATAGGTTCCGGATAAAATCTAGTTGCCAGACTTCATGCAGGATTCTATCCCAAATTTCAAACTACAGAAACATTTTTCCTATCCTACGTTGGCGAAACTTTCCAATTTACTGACTCTGATTGGCTCTTAGTGAACGGAGCTTCCCAGCAGCTAAGATTTAGTCATGTTTACTTCCCTTGTTGGAAAAGTCAAGTTGCCATGACGACTGAGAGTCAACAGTCAATTCACCGCCAGGTACCGCCACTTGACTATTGTTGTGAGTCAGTTTTTAGTTTTGACACCTAAGACAGCTGATCCATAGTAAATAAAATTTTGTGTTGCAAAAATTTCCGTATTGGGAACTTTGAAAGAGAGGAATTTGACCAGAGTTTAAAGTAAATGTTTTGTTCGCTTTGGTTGTAAACATCAGCGCGGAAGTTAGGGAGGGATCTAGGGACGGGCAAGATTTGGAATGGATGTGCTTGTAGTCCACAAACGAGACCGTGTTTTTTAAAATGGAGAAAATAAACATGAAATTAGCAAAATTAGCAATCGGATAAAAATTCGTTATCAAAGCATGTATTTTTTTTTTTTTTTTTAAGAAATAAATATTTTTACTTTTATATTTATTATTATTTCTTAAAATATACAAATAAAGTTTTATACTAATAATTATAGGAGTGATTTAGAAGTTTTATACTTATAATTATAGGAGTTATTTAGAAATTGCATACTAAATTCAAACGTGCATTAAGTAAAAACTGTATACCATTTTCTGCAAAGTATGATTAAAAAAGATTTTTTTTTTTTTTTCGTTTAGAAAATGGTACTGTTTACTTGAGAACTCATATACAAAAGCCCCAATGATCCGTTTTTTTTTTTTTTTTTTTTTTTTTTTTTTTAATCAGTAATCAATTTCTATCATTTCTGCCATCCATTAATTACGTCACGCAGATTTTGTCACTTCCATCCCTCACAGATTGTCACACTTGAGTGATACTAATATCCTCCATCATAGTGACGTCACATTTAAAAAAAAATGTTTATGTAGGGCTAACTTCACTAAAACCACACTGCGATTATTATATTGTTATTTTTTAGTCTTTTACGAATGCATAACAAATTTAAACCAATCTTTAAAAAATTATCGCGTTTTCATCAGTTTATGCATTAATCACATTACATATAGACTTGATGATATTATTTATTATTAACATAAAACACATTTCCTGATTAAAGTGTAGGCCAACTGGGAATGTAGTTACTCGCGGTCGTCCCCCTTCCCTCACAAACTGATTGGAACGGTAGCAGACCCAATCAAGGAATATTCTAACAAAAAAATTTTAAAGCTAAATTCAATAAATAAATAAATAGAAATGCTTACTTCATCTTTAAAATTTTAAACTTAAAATTACACTATGTGCAAACTACTTAAAAGATGAGACATTAAACTTAAAATTACACTAATTTCTCTCCTTTCGACACCATCTACGTGGATTTTGAAAATAAGACGTTAATAACAGTAGTATTTTGTATTTCTCTGACGAAGACTATGTTTTATACTTGAAAGTACTAAGGATATTAAAGTAATTTAGCAGCTTTTTTAATGTTATCTCATCTTTTAAGTAGTTTGCACATAGTGTAATTTTAAGTCTAAATTCAACAAGTTTAATACATCGGCCAGCGGGTCCTGGCGTTTAATACGTCGGACAACAGCAGCGGCTTCAAGATAATTATAGCCTTGGAGTTCCTGATTTTGAGGGTCCCCGAATTTGGTATGCAATTTTTGTAAAGTTGATGTTTTAAAATTATATTGACCTTGAATTGATTATAATGAATATTAATTTTATAGTAGGATAAGATTAATGACAAAAAATATATTTAAATATATCTAAGTATATAGGAAATATATATCTAAATAATATACTTAACATGTTAAGCGCCACGTTAGTCACCGGTGGCTGACACTGAACTTTCCTTTTAAAACGCGCCATTCACCGATAACTGATGTCTAAAATATGATATAAAACTAATATATATATATATATATATATATATATATATATATATATATATATATATATATATATATATATATATATATATATATATATATATTGTTTTAAGTAATTACTGAAAATTTATTTAAAATTTACCTTCCTTTTATTTATTACAGGATTATACTTTCTTAAAAATTACTTAAAACATTGTAAATTTTTTCAGCGCTTCAGTATCACTCACCGTGGCACTCAACGTGTTAAATAATACCTAAATATCTCTAATCTAAATAATATCTAAATATGTATTTATACATTTATACCTGTATTCTCAGAAATAGAAAAAGTTCATTTTTTGTGATAATATAAGAAGAGGGGTCCCGAATGAATACTAGACCATGGAGGGCTCTCTTTGGCTTGGTCAGGTTAATTTAACCGTAAGATCTTGCGGATCTTGATTTCAAATTGTTGTAGTTCAAAGGAAAAGTAACACGTCGGAAATTGTGCGTCAAACATGGCAAATGAAGTGCGTTCGTACTATAACTAGTTTTATAAATATTCAAATCTTGGTGAAATAGCTATTGCACTCTTATGCAAAAATGCATGAATACAAAATTTATTACGATTATATATATTAAATTCAGTCATATGGAAATAATATAACTCCATCTTAAATAGGACGTAATCACCATGCCAACCTAGAATCATTACCTATCATGGGATATCACTGAATTAATTATGTATGATAGGATTTATTAGAATAAAGAGAACTTTTGTTAATATCTTTTTAAGTTTTGATTCAATTTTCATAAAATTTGAAATGACACGACAAAATTCTGCATATAATATTCGATATATATATTATACGATATTAAATTTTGGGTAGTTTTTGCGCTGTTGCTGTTATGTGCGGACAGACAGACGAACGGACCAAACGACGACTATAGGTGCTACGTATTTATATATTTACTACATTTCCCCATAGACCAAAATGCAATGGAATACTTTTGAGTGTCTCCTGTACATAAACTATGATCGCTACATATTTTATTTTCAATACCGAACATGGCATAGTAAATGTTAATAACATATATTAGTTACAGAACAGTCCAACTATATTAACGCAAGTTAGAGTACGGACAGACAGATAGACGGACAGACAAACCGAATTAATAAGCACTTTTCAAATAGGTTGGAAAATGTTAAAAACGTATAATAGGTTGAAATTTCACTTTCAGCAATTTATACCAATAAATGGAAGCATATTTGAATACTTTTGTACAGCCCTGTATTTTACCTACTATCTTTATATACACGCCACTATTTAGCTAAAATTTAATTAAGACTAAAAAACGCTTAAAACTACTGAAATCACACTTCCAGAGATTATCCTCCATAGACTGCCATGTATCCAATTATTTGCGTGGCCCTGTATATCATTTTATCTATATTCTTCAAACATAGTATACTAAATGCAGTTCAGCATAAAAATGCTTAACGCATTTAAAACCACCTTTAAGATATTTTCTTTCATACTCAGTATCAGCAACCTTTACGAATTGTTTTGTGTAGCTCTTTATATGATCTACAGCATTTATACACACAACGTAATATGCAAAAATTTAGTTAAACATAAAAATTCATATCACAACTAAAAATGCACTTCCAGAAATCATCGCTAATATACAATTCTTCGGATACAGTATAGTATCCGAAATCTTTTGTGCGTCCCTGTGAATACTATACACTTTCTATTATAGAAAAAGTAACTTATAGTAAACCTCAGCCAAGTATATCAATTTCATTATATGTGAAATAGTTTAACCTAATTAAAATACGCCGCAAACAATGTTTCCCCAATATACCATTATGTAACGGAATTATTTTGTGTGACCCTGTAAATGAATAATAAATATGCTTTGCCCCGCATATTCTACAGAATGCATATTTTAATGCACTTCATAAATGCATATCAATTTCATGATGTTCGAAATGGTGTAACATCATTAAAATGCACTTGGAACTATTTTTTCCCATTGGCCGTAATACATTACGGCCAATGGGCCAATACGAAATACTTCTGACTGATTCTGTAATTGAACTATGCATCCGATTTTCATAAAATTTGAAATGACTCGACATAATTCTGCAACGATAATATATATCTAACTTCAAACAATTCGGTTGGGTAGATTTTGCGCTGTTATTTGTGGACAGACGGACAGATAGACAGGCAGGCGGACGGACCAGACGATGACTAAGGTGCAACACATTTATATAACAAGTTGGAAATTGCACGTCAAACGTGGCAAATGAGGTGCGTTCGTACTATAACAAGTTTTATAAATATATTTGCACCGCATATTGTACTAAATGTATATTTTAGTGCACTTCATAAGTGCATATCCATTTCATTCTGTTCGAAAGGCTGTAACATCATTTAAATGCACTTGAAATATTTTTTCCCCATTGGCCGTAATGTAACGGAAAAATTTTGACTGTCCCTGTAATTAAACTATACATCCGATTTTCATAAAATTTGAAATGACTCGACAAAATGTTGCAACAATTATATATTTAAAATTTCAGACCATTCGGTTGGGAAGTTTTTGCTCTGTTATATGCGGACAGGCGGACAGACAGACAGACGGACCGAACGACGACTATAGGTGCTACGTATTTATATAATTACGAATGCACCTAAAAATATTCACTTACTAGTTCTAGATATCGCAATAGTAATCTTTTGAAATAAATCTGGCTATATCTGGCTAAAGTATAAATGTAATTATTTTTCTTGATAAAATGCTTTGTTTTGTTTAAACTACTAGGGGCTCATCCCCCTACGAGCTACGCTCGCCAACCCCCGTCCAGACACCTCAGACTCTAAATGCACGCTAATTTGATCGGCTTTAAAAAGATTTCGAAAGTTTGAATTACAATTTAAAAAACAGTAGCTATCTCCCTATAAACGGATTTCTATTCATTTCTCTTTGATTGGGGAATTTTAACGCCAAATCCGCTGCGGTACTACTTGATTATCCAGTCGACCAATTTCGCCAAATTATACAAATTGACATAATTTTTATTTTAAATAACGAAAGAACAAATAAATTAGTACAACATTAATAAAAATACAAATAAAACGTCGAAATCAAAATAACTTGATGACGTAGACACGTGTAACAACATTTCAAAATAAGCTAATATAAAAGGAATTAAGTAAACAGAGTCTTTGTCTGCTGGTATTTTTTAACAAAGCGAAAAGAAAGTTCTTTTAAATGAGACATTTTAAATTAATCGTTTTTAATCTGACGTAATTTTGACCAAGCTATTCTTTCTCTTTTAATATTCACGTGAAAATACTTTTGTTAGAAATGAAATATTATTTGCGCTTTCCTAACAAAAATAGTTGAAAAGATCCTCTCAAAATATCAAATAAATGTCTAGCACAATTTCTAAATTTAAACCTTTTTGCAATATTATTTTGTGTTCATTTTATGCAATAACTGTAATGTGACGTAAATATGACGTAATTTCTCCTATTTAAGACTTCTAACGCATGTTAATGAATTTATTATTTTACAATATCCTTTCTCTTTTAAAATTCACGTGTATACGTTTTATGACGTAATTTTCAATAAGTTCCTGCTTTTGATACGCAATTATTAAATTTTAATTTGAAAGTATATTTTCTATTTATAATAGTCATGGGGGAAATAAATTTCTAATTTGAAGCAAACATTATTGTTTCCGTTGTTTATACAGTTGGCAACAGGTTAAATTAGTACAATTTTCTAAAATAAGTAAAAAATATCTCTCGAAATGCTGAAAATTTGAATTTAAAATAGAAATAAAACCTCGAAAAATTAGTCAAATTAAAAAAATAAATGAATTCTGCACACCGGGAAATTATAACGTATAAAATGATCTAAAAATTATTAAATTCCGATGTATAGTTTTTGCTCCTATAAAACTTTTTTAGTGGAACAATTTTGTCCAACTTTAGCATTAAATATCTCTTAAAATAATTCTTCGATTTGAAAACTGTCTGCATCAGCGTGTTTATGGAACATTTCTGTATAATACTACCGATTTTCATATTATTGTATGCATTATTTTTCTTAATATTAACGAAGAAAGACCTCCGGTCACAAAAAACTCAAAACCGGCGGCGGCGGTGACAGCGGTAGTTACTTTTTTTTAGAATAGAGAGATATTAGTGTACTACATTATTTAATTATTTTTTTTAATTTCTTTTTGAAAATTTCCTCCGCATAAATTAAAGGAAATTACGATGCTCAGCATAGTAGATGTCGTGTCGACAACAAGTAATGGAACTACAACAAGTTGGAAATTGCTTTGTCAAACTGGCAAATGAGGTGCATTCGTAATATAACTAGTTTTATAAATATTTTCTAATATATCAATATATATCAATTTCATTCTGTTCACTCTAAATAAAAAGGAGTGACTATTCCCTCTGGAGGAGTGAATAGTCACTCTATCGCAGAGTCAAAATATGCCCAACCTCTTTAGAGTGACTATTCACTCTGAGCAAAAGTGAAATTTTTGACTCTCTGAAAGAGTGAATACTCACTCCTGGAAAGTGAATATTCACTCGAAACAGGGATGGATAATCACTTTTTCGGAGGAGTGACTATTCACTCTTGCTAAAGGAGTGCGGTTTTTCACCCCTGGTAGGTGTGAATAGTAGCTCTTTTATAAAAGTGAATGTTCATTTTTTATGTAGTCTTTTTTTTTTTTTTTTTTCTCGCTTCTATGGTGATTTTAAAAGAATCACATTTTTTACAGCATGCAATGAAAATAGATACAAGCGTAGCAAAGATTGGAATAAAATACTTTATTAGCAATATTTATTTAATTCATAGTTTGTAACACTAATTGAACTTTTAGGGAAAAATTCAGTTAAAGTTACATACGAATTTAAATTAGATTACTAATAGTAATAAACTAAAATATTTTATTCCAATCTTATCCTTTGTGTTTGCTTTTACTGCATGCCCTATAAAGATATTACTTTTAAAGTTTTATTAATAACTTTTTAATCAGCGGATGTTATATGTTTAACAATGTTTGATTTGATTTTAATTTTTGTTTTAAATATAAAACCGTACTTTTTCTTTAAATTATTGCTATTTTTGCAAAGTCCTATCTCTCTATTCTAAAAAAAAGTAACTACCGCTGTCACCGCCGCCGCCGCCGCCGCCGGTTTTGATTTTTTTGTGACCGGAGGCCTTTCTTCGTTAATATTAACAAAAATAATGCATACAAAAATATGAAAATCGGTGGTTTCATACAGAAATGTTTGATAAACACGCTGATGCAGACAGTTTTCAAATCGAAGAATTATTTTAAGAGTTATTTAATGCTAAAGTTGGACAAAATCGTTCCACTAAAAAAGTTTTATAGCAGCAAAAACTATATATGGCAGTGTAATCATTTTTAGATCATTTTATGCATTAGAATTTGCCGGAATTGCATTAATTTTTTTATTTTGACTCATTTTTTCAGGTTTTATTTCTATTTTAAATTCAAATTTTCAGCATTTCTAGAGATATTTTTTACAGATTTCAGAAAATTGTACTAATTTAAACTGTTGCCAACTGTATAAAAAGCGCAAGCAATAATGTTTGCTTCAAATAAAAAATTTATTTACACGTGACTATTATAAACAGGCAAAAAACTTTCAAATTAGAATTAAATAATTACGTATAAAAAGCAGGAACTTATTAAAAATTACGTGGTCATAAAAAGTATACACGTGAATTTTAAAAGAGAAAGGATATTGTAAAATAATAAATTCATTAACATGCGTTAGAAGTCTTAGGAGAAATTACGTCATATTTACGTCACATTATAGTTATTACATAAAATTAACACAAAATAATATTGCAAAAAAGTTTAAATTTAGAAATTGCACTAGACATTTATTTGATATTTTGAGAATTAATTTAAAATGTCTCATTTAAAAGAACTTTCTTTTCGCTTTGTTAAAAAATACCAGGAGACAAAGACTCTCTTTACTTAATTCCTTTTATATTAGCTTATTTTGAAATGTTGTTACACGTGTATACGTCATCAAGTTATTTTTATTTCGACGTTTTATTTGTGTTTTTATTAATGTTGTACGAATTTATTTGTTCTTTCGTTATTTAAAATAAAAATTATATCAATTTGTATAATTTGGCGAGTGGTTTGGCGATTTATATAATTTGGCGAAATTGGTCGACAGGATAATCAAGTAGTACCGCAGCGGATTTGGCGTTAAAATTCCCCAATCAAAGAGAAATGAATAGAAATTCGTTTATAGGGAGATCGCCACTGTTTTTCAATTCCTACTATTAGCTCACACTCTCCCTATATTTATTTATATATTTATATATTTATCTTGTACAAATTTTCAATCGTTAATAAAATACTCATTATTCATCCTATCAGGTTGAAATAAATTTTTTTAAACTTATACTGGATGACAATTGATGTTAATAAAGTTTTTTCAAATATTAATTAATTAATTAAATTTTAATTAATTAATTTTAGTTTTGCATGGGAAACAAAATGGCCGCCATTGGTTATTGAATTTCAACGAAAGTATTTTCAATAAGGGTTACCATAGGGGAGGACCCTGTTCTGTCGCCAAATACCGCCAAGTTTGTCGCCAACTTGGCGATATATTGCCACATTTGGCGGCCAAAATGAGTCGCCAACTTGGCGATATCTGTAATATTTCGCCAAATTCCCATAGAGTTCCATTGTAAACCTACTTGCTTACAGAAAATCAACAAATTGAGATATTTTAATGCAACAAAAACTCATATTAGCTTGATTATATTAAATTTTTCTTTGATGGCCTAAGTAGGAATTGACTTTAAAAACAAAATTTTTATATTACTTGTTTAAATTATAATTCAATCTTTCGAAATCTTTTTAAAGCCGATCAAATTAGCGTGCATTTAGAGTCTACGGTGTCTGGACGGGGGTTGGCGAGCGTAGCTCGTAGGGGGCCGAGCCCCCTAGTTGTTCTAAAATATTTTTAATTTTTCCATTTAAAAAACAATACTTATAAACTCACATCTTTTTTAAATAAGTTCTAAGCATGATTTAAATATTAAGAATGTATATATATATTTTATCCGCTGTCATTTGCTTTTGTTTTATTTAATATGAACATGGAGTCTAAAGTTAAACTTTTAAGTTCTCTGGAATATGTATATATTTTTCTTTTAAACATATTCCTTAACTTAATCATGATTTCTAATTTTCGTCCGTCATTGCTGAGAAATGAAATTAATACAATACTTATTAATGAAATGACGCGATAAGCAATGTTTAATTTTTTTATTCGCGTAGATATTGTATTTTGTGAATATGAGCAAAATAGATTTTATATGTTTTATAGGAAAATATTGACCTCGGAAATAGAAACAAGTTGGAAATTGCTCGTCAAACGTGGCAAATGAGGTGCGTTCGTACTATAACTAATTTTATAAATATTGCACCGCATATTGTGCTGAATGTATATTTTGGTGAACTTTATAAGTGCATATCAATTTCATTCTGTTCAAAAGACTGTAACATCATTAAAATGCACTTGAAATAATTTTTTCCCATTGACCTTAAAGTTAACGGAAAGCTTTTAACTCCCTGTAATTAAACTGTACATCTGATTTTCATAAAATCTGAAACGACTCGACAAAATTTTGCAACAATTAAATAGGGTAGATGTGCCAGTAATGGACACTCTTAAGGAATTTCTTTTGCAATTATTTTTTTATTAATAGTTATAATTATTACATTCCAGTTTTTTCAATATTATATTAATCTATCAACAATATTTAACCATTCTTATAGTCTCATTTCCCAATGTGAATAGAAATTTAATTTTAAATAACAGAAATATACCAAAAAACCCAAAAGCCCAGTAATGGACACCCTCTGGACCAGTAATGGACACCCCATAAATAGTAATAAATATAATTGTTTTTATGACTGTATTTAGAACCAGAATTTAATGAAAACATACTAATGAAACAAAATGGTTATTTTCAAATAAATTTAACAATAAGGATACCAGTTATTAATAAAATATTTGTGATGATCATTTACTGTTTGCATCAATTATTGTAATTATCAGACGATCAATGTTTTAATTATTTTAGATGGATAGTTTAAAATACTAAATATTAGGCAATTACAGCTATTAAATTATTGAAACAGTGGGGGATTTAAAAGGTAATAATAATAAAAAAAAGTTTTGGAATGTTAGTGATGTTTAGTTTTGTCTCGCTATTTTTAACAATTAATCTTCCAGAGACTACTTGATATATCATTTATAATAATTAATATTGCAAATATGAAAGAAATGATATTGTGAGTTGAATATTTTAAATGCTAAGTAAAATAATTTCAAAATAAAACTGTAGAACTTATGTTTGAGGCCACTGATCTGCAGATTTACCAGTTTCATGAATATTGCCTATAAATTAAGGAATATTACTTTTTTTTCCCTTCTTTTTCTTTTTTTTTTTTTCAGATAAGAATAACCAAACATTTAACACAGAAAATAGATTTTTAATAGCTTCTGTAACTTAATTGCTTTTCTTTAAAAGGAGAGGTATTAAGCCCTATGAGCCCCTCTTTGGCTGTGCTCTTAAACAATATTTTCTAATTTTAAAATAGCAAAGTATATATACATAAAAAAAGAATAAAATATTGAAATTTTATTAATCACATAAACTAACTTAAAAGCAGCTATTTAAAAAGTTTTGGTGGAAAATGACTAATTAATCATTCTAGTAATAGACACTCTCTCTTAAAACCTTGAAAATAAATGAAATTTCGTAAATGACCGTTAGTATATAAAAGTCAGTTTTCTATTGCTACTCAAACAAATGCATTCAAATTTTGCAAGAAAATAAATAATATATAAATTAATTAAACGAAGCCAGCTCTTAGCCTCTTCATTAAGATTTTCACAGAAAACAGCAAAACTTTGAAACATTATTTTCTACTTCCTAATTGGTTTGATTAAAAGTGTCAACAATAACCCAGTTTTATAAAACATGCAAGGGGAAATTATAAAAAGCTTAATTAAAGTTAAATATTTATTACTTATTTTTTTATGAACCAAAAACATCAAAGGGTGACCATTACTGGCACATCTGCCCTATTTAAAATTTCAGACCATTCGGAAGGCTGTAACAACATTAAAATGCACTTACATTACGGCCAATGGGAAAAATTATTGCAACAGAAAAATTTGACTGTCCCTGTAATTAAACTATACATCCGATTTTCATAAAATTTGAAATGACGCGACAGAATTATACAACAATTATATATTTTAAATTTCAAACGATTCGGTTGGGTAGTTTTTGCGCTGTTATATGCGGGCAGACGGACAGACAGACGGACTGAACGACGACTATAGGTGTTACGTATTTATATAACTACGAACGCACCTAAAAAGCGATTTTTATTTTTTTATATCATTAAATAGTTTAAACTTTTGTCTTTTCAACGATGTGTCACACATGTTTATATATATAAAAAATAAGTGTTGAAATTATTCATTCTTTCTAAGAGTACTTCACAGCTTAATGGCAATAAATCTTTAATCGACTTTTTCTCAAAACTTGGATTTTTCATGTTTATTTTCCTTTTTTAGGTGCGTTCGTAATTATATAAATACGTAGCCCTATATTCGTCGTTTAGTCTGTCTGTCAGTGTTGATTTCAGGGGGTGGCCCGGGGGGGGAGGGTCTTCTCCTCCGGAAGATTTGAGATTTTGTGTTTTCAATGGTCAAAAAGTGCAATCCCCCCCCCGGAACTCTATAATGTCCCCTCCCCCCTCCGGAACCACAGAAATCCCTCCCGGAGATAAGGATCTGAATTCAACACCCGCATATAACAGAGCAAAAACTACCCAACCGAATGGTCTGAAATTTTAAATATATAATTGTTGCAAACTTTTGTCGAGTCATTTCAAATTTCATAAAAATCGGATGTATAGTTTAATTACAGGGACAGTCAAAAGTTTTCCGTTACATTACGGCCAATGGGAATAAATTATTGCAAGTACATTTTAATGTTGTTACAGCCTTCCGAATGATCTAAAATTTTAAATATATATTTGTTGCAAAATTTTGTAGACTCATTTCAAATTTCAGGAAAATCGGATGCATAGTTTAATTGCAAGGACAGTCAAAAGTTTTCCGTTACATGACGGCCAATGGGAAAAAAAAATATTTTAAGTGCATTTTAATGATGTTACAGCCTTTCAGAACAGAATGAAATGGATATGCACTCATGTATTGCACTAAAATATACATTCAGTACAATATGCGGTGCAAAAAATGTTTCTAAAACTAGTTATAGTACGAACGCACCTCATTTGCCACGTTTGGTGAGCAATTTCCAACTTGTTTTAATACCTATTAAACATAAGAACTCAGATTTTTTTTAATACTTATACTGTATTATATTGTATACACAGGGATTTAATGATTTGTCGAGAATTATTTATTTTATCCAGTGAAATCTTACCAAAAAGTGCTAATTTAAAAATGACTTTCAATAAATAATTAATAATTAATTTTGAATTTTACTTAGAACGAAAATGGTCTGTTACGTACAACATGCGTAAAACATGTTATTCAAACTACTCTAAAAAATCTAGACCTCTATCTTTCACCATTTCTGAGAAAAATGTACATAAAGTTGGTGAATTTAACATGGCGGAGATACGGCTTTCCCGGTCCCCTTAAAACAATTACATTTCAGATTGCTACATGAAGAAATCTCACAATCACTTATGAATACTCCACGATCAATCTTTTGCTATACAAACATACAACTATTTAGCTCATAATCTGGACATTCCACATATCTACATGGATAAGTGCTTAAAATTAAACAAGGCTTACCTTCACTTTATGTATTCCAAAGAATAATTTTAATGATATCCTAATCTGTTAATCTTAAAATGGCGGACGAAAAAGTGATCATTTTTCTTATCTTTAAAGGGTGTCGTCGCCTTGCTGCTCTGATTGGTTAATAAGCAATGCACACGTAAGTCACTCTTCTTTCAGGAGTGAGACATCTCACTCCTTTCTAGAGAGCGGAAAACTCCACTCTTTAAGGAGTGTATTTTTATAAAACTCACTCCAAAAAGAGTAAAAATGCCTGTCACTCTTTCAAAAAGTGAACTTTTCACTCCTCCCAATTTTAGAGTGTTGGAAAGGCTGTAACATCATTAAAATGCACTTGCAATATTTTTTTTCCCATTGGCCGTAATGTAACGGAAAACTTTTGACTGTCCCTGTAATTAAACTATACATCCGATTTTCATAAAATTTGAAATGACTCGACAAAATTTTGCAACAATTATATATTTAAAATTTCAGGCCATTCAGAAGGCTGTAACATCATTAAAATGCACTTGCAATAATTTTTTCCCATTGGCCGTAATGTAACGAAAAACTTTTGACTATCCCTGTAATTAACCTATACATCCGATTTTCATAAAATTTGAAATCACTCGACAAAATTTTGCAACAGTTATATATTTAAAATTTCAGACCATTCGGTTGGGTAGTTTTTGCTCTGTTATATGCAGACAGATGGACGGACTGAACGACGACTATAGGTGCTACGTATTTATATAATTACGAACGCACCTAAAAATCAGTGTTCATACACACTTGAGGAGAAAAAAAATCCAAGGAGTCTAGAAAACTTCTAAGGGATCCAAGGATTTTAAAAGAGACTCGCCTTATTTTTCCATATACTAGGGGGCTCTGCCCCCTACGAGCTACGCTCGTCAACCCCGTTCAGACACCGCAGACTCTAACAGCACGCTAATTTGATCGGCTTTAAAAAAATTTCGGAAGATTGAATTATAATTTAAAAAACAGTGGCGATCTCCCTATAAACGGATTTCTATTCATTTCTCTTTGAATGGGGAATTTTAAGGCCAAATCCGCTGCGGTACTACTTGATGAACCCGTCGACCAATTTCGCCAAATTATATAAATCGCCAAAGCACTCGCCAATTATATAAATTGACATAATTTTTATTTTAAATAACGAAAGAACAAATAAATTAGTGCAACATTAATAAAAATACAAATAAAACGTCGAAATAAAAATAACTTGATGACATAGACACGTGTAACTTGCTTAAAGTCAAGTTAATGTGACATTTACGATCAACCATTATTGGCATTTAATCTTATAGTTTGGCGAATGATAGAGTTTTGGTCGACGGGATAACTAAGTAGTAATAAAAATACATATGTACGAATACAAAATACATACGAAAACAGTCTTTGACGTAGACACGTGTAACAACATTTCAAAATAAGCTAATATAAAAGGAATTAAGTAAACAGAGTCTTTGTCTCCCGGTATTTTTTATCAAAGCGAAAAGAAAGTTCTTTTAAATAAGACTTTTTAAATTAATCGTTTTTAATCTGACGTAATTTTGACCAAACTATTCTTTCTCTTTTTAATATTCACGTGAAAATGCTTGTTTTAGAAATGAAATATTATTTGCGCTTTCCTAACAAAAATAGTTGAAAAGTATTCGCTCAAAATATCAAATAAATGTCTAGCGCAATTTCTGAATTTAAACCTTTTTGCAATATTATTTTGTATTCATTTTATGTAATAACTGTAATTTGACGTAAATATGACGTAATTTCTCCTATTTAAAACTTCTAATGCATGTTAATAAATTTATTATTTTACAAATTCCTTTCTCTCTTAAAATTCACGTGTAATTATAGTTTTTATGACGTAATTTTTAATAAGTTCCTGCTTTTTGTACATAATTATTTAATTCTAATTCGAAATGTTTTTTTTCTGTTTATAATAGTCACGTGTAAATAAATTTTTAATTTATTTGCAAGTATAAATATTTTTATTGAAGCAAACATTATTATTTCCACTGTTTATACAGTTGGCAACAGTTTAAATTAATATCACTTTCTAAAATCTGTAAAAAATATCTCTAGAAATGCTGAAAATTTGAATTTAAAATAGAAATAAAACCTCAAAAAATTAGTCAAATTAAAAAAAGAAAAACAGTCTGCACACCGGGAACTTCAAACGAATAAAATGATCTAAAAATGATTAAATTCCTATGAATAGTTTTTGATCCTATAAAACTTTTTTAGTGGAACGATTTTGTCCAACTTTAGCATTAAATATCTCTTAAAATAATTCTTAGATTTGAAAACTGTCTGCCTCAGCGTGTTTATCAAACATTTCTGTATCATACTACCGATTTTCATATTTTTGTATGCATTATTTTTCTTAATATTAACGAAGAAAGACCTCCTGTCACAAAAAATTCAAAACCGGCGGCGGTGACAGCGGTAGTTACTTTTTTTAGAATAGAGAGATACAAAGGTCGGTCGAATCTCAAATATTCATCATGTATCACATGCACCTAAATTTTAAAAATAAATTTTGAAGGGAAAAAACCATGCGGCATACATAAAAAAATACAGTAACTTAACTTTGTGTACACCCCCCCCCCCCCTCGAGTAGCAGTAATTACTTGAACTGTAACGTTTCTAAACATGAGAAGATTTTTAACACCTTTGAACGTAGTTGAAAAATGTTTATGAGGTTCACTATGACATGTTCGGTATTGAAAATTAAGTGTGTACCATTTATAGTTCATTTACAGGAGCACTCAAAAGTATTCTGCTACATTATGGTCTGTGGGGAAAAATCATTTGCGGTGTATTTTAATAGCCTTACAATATTTTAAACGCAATGAAATTTATATACATTATTGCAGTGCACTAGAAGGTGGTTACCATAAAATATGTTATGTGTAGCACTTATAGGGGAACTCAAAAATATTTCCGTAATATTATGGTCTATAAAGAAAAATCGTTGAAATTGCGACATATTTTAATAATGTTACTGTGTTATAAACATAATGAAATTGATATGAATTTCTGAGGTGCACTAAAACATGCTTTCTGTAGAGTATGGAGTGCAAAGCATTCATCATTTATTTACAGGGTCGCGCAAAATAGTTCGATTATATGAAGGTACGGGGAAAAACTGTTCGCAGTGTATTTCATTTATGTTGCATTATTTCAAACATAATAAAATTAATATACATTACTGAGGTTTACTACAAGATGCTTGCAGTAGAATATTATGTGCACTGCACTACATGTTCATTTTCAGGGACACATAAAAGTTTTCGGAGACAAAATTGCATCCGAAGTGTTGTCAATTAGGATGATTGCTGAAAGTGTGTTTTTAATTATGGTAATGCGTTTTTAAATTTAACTAAATTTTTGCATACTAGGTGGTGTACAGAAATTCTATAGAACATATACAGGGCTACAGAAAAGAATTCGTAATCATTACTGAGAATGAGCGTGAATTGTTTACAGATGTTTTTTTTAAATTTGTGTTATGGAACTTATAGTTGTTTTTCAAGATCAACTACATCTACCCTATATATATAAAATCGGGTAGCGGTCGTTGCAGCAACTGGGAACCTGAAAATTTGAGCATGCGCATTAGCTCTGGATTTTTGCCTGAGTGAAGAACCAGATCGAAAATAAACACAGTTTTAAAAAAGATATACCTATTTTTTAATTATTGATTTAAGTTTGGTATTTTTTTATTAGTAATAATAATAACGACTAAACAAAGTCATTTGATAAATTTAAGAGTACTCTTATAATTAATAAATAAGCAAAAAATCTTATCAGGTTTGTTTTCATGGTTGTTTACATCAGTTAGCAGAAAATCTCTCTTTCTGAAGCCTAAAAAAAGTGACAAGGCTCATATTCTCGAAAAATACCGAATTTTGCTTCGTGTTTTCACTTAATTCTTATGTAAAATAATCATATATATTTTTGCTGTTGTTTTTAAGACAAAATAACGGCACAGCTGTCATATACGCACCTCGTTGGCGAGATTTTTTCTGACGCCAATGTCATATACGCACCGGGGTACTTAACTGGCGCCAAAGTGCCGTTATTTTGCTTGATATGGTAACCAGTTGTTGTTTATTTATTGATAAATTGTTTATTTACTTTTATTTTCTTTTTAAAATTATATAAATTGTTTTGTTCTATAGTTATTAATTAAACATTTTTTTATTTATTGTTATTCCCTTTTTAAAAATATATATGTAACTGGTATTAGAAAACGAGGTTTTCGCCAAATTGGATTTAGAAAAAAATCGCGCCATCGTAGTGCGTATATGGCATCTGTGCCACAATAATATCTACAAATGAGTCTTACTTTTTATTGTTTTTATTTAACAAAAATATAAAATTACATAAGTTATCAGAACTTTAACATAATGGTAAAAGTAGTTATTTTAAGCACTTCCTTTTTGTAGTTTATATTTTTGTAATTTTTAATATTTCTTGAATTTTATTTTTTAAAACTCTGATAAAATCACTTTAGTTTTGAAAGTAACCGCCACACTGGTTTGTTTATCTCGTAGTTTCAGATTGGCAATCATTTATAAAAATGGCATTTTGGCGCGTTTTGAAAAAAATTGCCAATTCAATCTGCAGACATATAACGATTTGGCGAGACGATAAATATATTTTTGTTATTACCAGTTTGTTGTTACCAGATCGTGGCTTTGACGAGGTTTGTCCATTTTAGAGATTGCATCATAGCGAGTTTCGTGTGTCCAGTGATGTTTTTTTCGGTTTCATGGGCGCGGAGCGCTCATACACGGGTTACTGACCGCGGCATTGACGAGTTTCGAGCATTTTAGAGATTGCTGTACAGCGAGTTCTGTGTGTCCAGTGATGGTTTTTTTTTTCGGTTTCATGGGCGCGGAGCGCTCATACGCGCGTTACTGACCGCGGCATTGGTGACTTTCGTGCATTTTAGAGATTGCTGCACAGCGAGTTTCGTGTGTCCAATGATGTTTTTTTCGGTTTCATCGGCACGGAGCGCTCATACGCGCGTTACTGACCGCGGCATTGACGAGTTTCGTGCATTTTAGAGATTGCTGTACAGCGAGTTTCGTGTGTCCAATGATGTTTTTTTTTCGGTTTATGGGCGCGGAGCGCTCATACGCGCGTTACTGACCGCGGCATTGACGAGTTTCGTGCATTTTAGAGATTGCTGTACAGCGAGTTTCGAGTGTCCAGTGATGTTTTTTTTCGGTTTATGGGCGCGGACAGCTCATACGCGCGTTACTGACCGCGGCATTGACGAGTTTCGTGCATTTTAGTGATTGCTGCACAGCGAGTTTCGAGTGTCCAGTGATGTTTTTTCGGTTTCATACGTGCGTTACTGACCGTGGCATTGATGATTTTTGAGATTGCTGCACAGCGAGTTTCGTGTATCCAGTAATGTTTTTTTGTAAAATAATCATATCTCTTTCTGTTGTTGTTTTTATGAGGAAAAAATCTATGAATAAGTCTATTTTTTTATTGTTTTTATTTAATATAAATATAAATCTGCATAAATTGTCACAACTTAAGAATTTAGAAAATGTTTCATTTTCATAGTCTTTAATCTGTTGTTATCCTTCTTCAATGGAGTCAACTACTAAAACGTTCATTTAAACGGTGTTTATTTTCGATCTGGTTCTTCACTCAGGCAAAAATCCAGAGCTGATGCGCATGCTCAAATTTTCAGGTTCCCAGTTGCTGCAACGACCGCTACCCTATAAAATCCTAATGAAACGAATTTATGAAACGGATATATGAATCGACTGATTAAACAACTGATTACATTTCAAGCGATTTCTCCTAAAATATGGAATACTTTGAGATGAAATTAACACCAAAAATCAGCATTGATCTGCAGATCTCAAAACTGGTATTAGAATTTTTAAATTCGAATTAGTTTTCGAAATATAAATTTTTTTTCTAATTTTATATACATTTTTCTAATGATGGCAACTCAAATTTTAATCAAACAGATATTTTTTTTTTTTTCATATTTCAGAAAAGGTTGACATGGTAACCCGGCTATTGTTGTTTATTTGATAATAAATGTTTATTTACTTTTATTTCGTTTTATAAATTATATAAAGGGTCTCTGTGGCTGAATGGTCAAAGCACCACTCTGCTAATCGCTTGCGAGCGTAAGAGATTGTGGGTTCGATTCCCGCTGGTTCCATTGTACACAAACACACTCTTTGTGTGGAACTCCCAGGGTGTATTTCTCTTGTGCTATAGTATTTCCTTGTGCTATCTTGTCTCCGACTTAAAAGCAGGCTCTCATGTCAAGCACACAAGGCGTATGTTTGTTGTTCAATAAATAAATAAATAAATTATATAAATTATTTTGTTCTGTAATTATTAATTTTTATTATTATTATTTTTTTCCTTTAGAAAATAATAGAGAATAATTAAAAAATACGGTACTACTTAGTTATTCCGTCGACCAATTTCACCAAATTATATAAATCGACAAAACACTCGCCGAATTATACAAATTGACATAATTTTTATTTTAAATAACGAAAGAACAAATAAATTAGTATAACATTAATAAATATACAAATAAAAAGTTGAAATAAAAATCCCTTGATGACGTAAACACGTGTAACTTGCTTAAAGTCAAGTGAATGTGACATTTACGATCAACCATTATTGGCATTCAATCTTATAGTTTGGCGATAGAGTTTTGGTCGACGGGATAACTAAGTAATACCAAAAAATGCATATGTAACTGGTATTTGAAAACAAGGTTTTCGCCAAATTTTCGTAAAAAAAAAAAAAAAAAAAAAAAAAAAAAAAAAAAAAAAAATTCACGCCAAACTTGTTGTGCGTATATGACATCTGGCCAAATATTACCACTCGAGGAAAAAAAAAAAATGATAACTGGAGAGTTGAGAAAAAGCTATTGGCGAGATTTGCATCCGGCTAGCGTAACAGTACCAAGAATTCTTTGGAACCATGGCAAATTTTATTTAGTTTTATTCGAAAAAAATTTTATGATTTTTTAATCAAAATGGAAAATTTACGGTCCCATATTGGTGCGATTTTTTTCTGACGCCAATGTCATATACGGAACGGGCACTTAACTGGCGCCAAAGTATCGTTATTTTGCTTGATATGGTAAGCCGGATGTTGTTGTTTATGCTGTTGATGCGTTCCCCAAATTGGCATCATTAAAAAATCGCGCCAATATGGGGCGTATATGACATCTGTGCCAAACTTTCATATGAACGGCGAAGGGATCAGACCGTATTTGTTTATGACAGTTGATGACTTGAACTATTATAATATAGATGAAATGATGGTGATAGAATAATATTTGGCGACTTATCAACTGTGCCTGGCAGACATTAAAGTACCAAAATGGCACCTAGAGTATAAAAAGCGAAGTGGTCCGCCTGGAACTGTTGATGATAGTCACATGACTTAGGCCATTGTTATAGAGATTGTTTTAAAATACCGGGAGACAAAGACTCTGTATACTTAATTTATTTTATTTTAGCTTCTTTTCAAATGTTTAACTGATCCTCTTTAATCAAAAACGAAAACAACCATTGGATGTCTTAACAGCAACTGATTCGCCCTTAAATTTTTGCAATCAAAGGGAATTGAATGGAAACCCGTTTACAGGGAGATCTGCACAGCTTTTTTCAGTATCATTCAATCTTCTTTAATATTTTTAAAACCCATCAGATTAGCGTGTTTTTAGATTCTGCGATGTCTGAACGGGGGTTGGCGAGCGTAGCTTGCAGGGGGCAGAGCCCCCTAGTTCAGTATAATAATATCAATGCAAAAACCCTTGACGGGTTAAAAGTTTCTGACGCAGCACTTTATCTTATGCTCTAAGAATTTTAAATATGGAACTTAAAAATACTGATATCAAATTTTGAGTGACGTTATGCTATTTCTTAAAAAATATATTTGTATTTATTTCATCATTTTATTTTTGTTTTATTTATAATCGCATGTGCAAAAGTTATGTTCAACATGAAAAGCTGCATAAAATTTTATTCGCTGTTGCTTTATCCTTTACATCTCTCATAAATTCAAAATATGAGTTTTAAAAGATATGATATAAAATTTAAGTGACGCCTTGATGTGACTTTAAAAGGTTTGTTTTAAAATTCAATTTAAATTATTTTTGACTTGGTTAAAATATTTTTTTACATCTACACAATACTTTTAATTTTCCAATTCACTGTTAAATATATCACTTTCATTGAATCTGTACTATGCATTGAAATGTATTTATTTCAATAAATTGATTTATCTTTTGTGTCACGCTATTCAAAATTGTGAGTAAGATTTATGTAAATGGTTTATTTGCGTCAAACTATCCTTTTTCATACATTTCATGTAGTTTGGACACAATGGACAAGAGTTGGTTAAGTATAAGGGTGGGAACGGGGGCCTAATAGCCCCCTTAATTTAGATAAATGTGTTTTTCTATCCGATTTGCTTCAAATTTGGTATACCGGTTTTTTCTGATAAGGCGCTTCCCTGATGAGATTCGGAGTCTCGTTGGTTAACTATAAAGATGTGAAACAGGGTGGGGGTGGGGTAATCCCCCTTAATTTATTTTTCGAAAGCCATTATTCTTTGAAGTAAGAGTATAATATACAATTAGTGTGAATAGACTGTGAGCTCAATGCCATCAGTTTAACTGGGCATTTTTCTTTTTTATTATAATAAAATCCATTTTCTCAACCCTGAATATACGTTTTCCGAATGCTGTCCTCAAATAAACATTTTCATATTCAACAAACATGTTTAATATAAAAGCATGATAAATTAACAGCAACAACATTAACATTAGAATTCATATTATTTCATAACTCTTGCATGTATAAATTTAATTACGCTGCTGAAAACGTTTCTTTGAGATTTCGCAGCACCCTAAAAAATTATATTCCATGTTCAGAAAACGGATTCACTCTAAAAACTACTCGGAAACGTTTCCGAAAATCAGTGGCAGCAAAGAAAAATTTGTTTTCCCAAATGTTTCTTTAAATCGCGAAAATATATTGGTTTCTATGGTTTCTAAAGATAAAGAACACTTTTCGGAATCGCAGGAAACTTGGAAGTGCTTATTGTATATTTTCGTTTTTAGGCGCGTTCGTAATTATATAAATACGTAGCACCTATAGTCGTCGTTCAGTCCGTCTGTCCGCATACAACAACGCACAAACTACACAACCGAATGGTTTGAACTTTACAATGTATAATTGTTGCATAATTTTGTCGTGTAATTTCAAATTTTATGAAAATCGGATGTATATTTTAATTACAGGGGCAGTCAAAAGTTTTCTGCTACATTAAGACCAGGGGGAAAATTACTTAACGTGCATTTTAATACTGTTACAGCGTTTCGAACAGAATGAAATTGATATACGCTTATGAAGGTCACTAAACTGTACATTCAGTACAATATGCTGTTATTTATTTTCTAACATTTTAGTTAAAATAATGATAATTATTTTACTATAAACATAACTTCTTTAAAAAACACACAAAACATTTATTTAGACAATCACATTACAGCAACTACGAATACACATCTCAAAACCATAATAACAACATCAATATTATCGTCGAACATCCCACGTTTTTCGTCTGAACACCCCAAAAAATTAAATACATGGAGTCAGGAAAAAATGTCTATTGTTCAAGAGTTTATCTTATGAAAAAATAATTTAAATATTGTCATGTGACTTTACTTACAAATCCCTCCTTTCGCATGTCAATAATCCTCAGTAATTCCGAGACTTGTAATATGTTTTTTCATGACATCATAACTCAAATTCTTAGTCATTATATCTGCTTCCAGTTCAGACGAATTTACATATTTTGTTTCAATTTCTCTCTTCGCTCTTTCATCTTTTACAAAATGATATTTTCTACCTATATGTTTGTTGCGATTATTCACTCTTGGGTTTTTAATCCAATCAATTACAGATTGACTATCAGTACTGATTTCTATTGGACGCTTCACCATTTCTTCCTGGCTTAACTCTTCCAAGAGACCCATTAACCATTTTCCTTCACAAACAGCATCACATAAACTTAAAAGTTCAGATTCCATTGTAGAAAGCGCAACCAGTTTCTGTTTATTACTTTTCCATTCAATCAGTGATTCTCCTATCTTTACGATATATCCACCAAATGATTTTGAATCCCGTGTAGTACACCAGCTAGCATCAGAACAAAGTGATAATTGGCCCTTTTTATTTTTAATTCGAAGTTTGTAGTTTTTAGTGCCTTGAATGTACCGCAAAACTCTCTTCACTGCCTGTAAATGAATTTCTCTAGGATCTTTTGCATATTGAGACAAATTACTTAAAGTGAAAGCTAAATCTGGCCTTGTTCCTCTTACTAGATATCCTATACTTCCAAGCATTTCTAGATATAGTGTTTCATCAATTTTATTTTCATTTTCATATTCATCTAATTTTATTCCAGAAACACCAGGGGTTTTCACACTTTTACAATTTTCCATATCAAATCTTTCTAAGATTTTTTCTGCATACTTAGCTTGCCCTAGCAAAAATTCTCCATTATTTTCTTCAATATCAATACCAAGGAATTTAATGTTTTTCTTCAACTCTTTAATTTTTGCTTCTTTATTCAATTTTTGTATCAATTTATTTATTAATTCTTCGGATTCACTAACGATTATTCCATCATCGACATATAATCCAACTGCAATAAATTTATTATCATTTGTATTAAAAAACACACATGGATCTGCTTTGCAGGGCTGTAACCCAATTTTATCAAATATATTAACTAATTTTTCATACCAGCATCTTCCTGCTTCTGGCAACCCATATAAATTTCCTGTTACCAATAATATTTTCTCTCCTTCAATTTGTAGACCTTCAGGCGGATTCATATAAATTGCAGTTTCTAGATCTGCATTCAGATATGCTGTTTCTACGTCGAAAAATCTAGTTTTGTAACCTTTCATCGCTGCGACTGCCAATAAAGTTCTAAATGATTCAGTTTTCATTACAGGACTATACGATTCTTGATAATTTGTTCCAAATTTAAGTCTTGATCCGTCGGCTACTAATCTTGCTTTATATTTTACATCTTCACCGTCTTCTTTTACAGTAAAAATCCATTTGCTTCTCAGTGCCTTCACATCTTTTGGTTTGTCAACGATTTTCCACGTTTTGTGTTCTTCTAATGAGTGTAATTCCTTTTTGATTGCTTCTATCCATTTATCCTTATCTCTAGAATTTAATACATCTTTGTAATTCTTTGGAACTTCCTTGTGCACTAGATTCGCTAAATACTTTGGATTGGGTTTCCTAATTCGTGATGATCTTCTAGGTTCTTCAAACAACTTATTCTCATTAGTTTCTTTTTCTTGCTGTTCCTTGTTTTCATCAATTATATGATTTACTTCAGATTCTTCTGTCGCAGAATCATTCAAATCATCTGACAACGCAATTGCTTCCTTTTTCTGATTTAACTCTTCTTCATTTTCATCGGAATTATTATCTTCTTGTTCATCTGTTACATTTTTATTATTGGTAATGATGATGTATTCAAATTCATTAGTCATTTCTTCCTTGTTAGCTATATCTTCATATCCCATTTTTTCTTCTATAAATACTACATCTCTGCTTTCACGTATTCTCTTTTCTTTTAAATCATACAATCTGTATGCTCACCGATCTCTTGAATATCCGATAAACACTGCTGGTTTTGCTCTTACATCAAATTTCTTTTTATTGATATCATCGTTGCGGTAAAAAGCTTTACATCCAAATACTCTCATATGCTTTACTGTTGGTTTATTATTTGACCATAATTCTAATGGCGTTTTCTTTCTCGTAGCTGTTGGAGTAACATTATGTATATAAGCAGCTGTTGATACTGCTTCGGCCCAAAAGGATAAAGGTAGTTTTGCTTCTATCAGCAATGTTCTTGCAGTATTAATAACAGTCCGATTAGCCCTTTCTGCAATCCCGTTACTTTGTGGACTATGAATTGTGGTTCTTTCATTCTGTATGCCCTTCCTTTTGTAATAATTCACGAGCTCTTCATTAGTAAATTCACCACCATTATCTGATCTAACCGCTTTTACTTTCTTGCCGGTTTCATTTTCTCTTCTCTCTATTATATTTATAATTCTTTCTTTTGCTTCATCTTTACTTCTTAAAAAATCTACAAAATATCTTCTACTATATTCATCTACTACCATTAGCATGTACTTACTCCCTCCCAATGAGTGTACTTTCATTGGTCCACATAAATCAACATGTAATCTTTCTAAAATGCGTGTTGTTCTTTCTATCACATGATTAAATGGTGTTCTTGTTAATTTCCCTTGAATACATATTTCACATTTTGTTTCTTCACCATTCATCTTTTCTAATCCCCTTACAAGATTTTCTCTCGACATTCTTTGTAAGTATACATAATTTATATGCCCAAGTCTTCTATGCCATAATTCTTTCTTTGATTCATTTGTCTGTAAACAAGATTCATTTCTGTCTTCATCTGTTTCTCGTACAGCTAAGTTTATTTTAAATGTATTATCTTCGAATGTTCCTTTAGCTATTAATTCGCCTGTATTCTTTTCATAAATGGCTGCTCCTTCATTATCAAATATCACATATTTTCCTTTTCTGACTAAACTTGGAACTGACATTAAATTTTCTCTTAAATTAGGTACGCAAAGAACTTCTGTAAGTTTTATTTTTGTTTCGCTACTTTTCTTATCGTAAGCCGTAACATGAACATTTCCACGATATTTCGCTTGTATTGATCGCTCGCTGTCAGCAGTTGCAATTTCTACGTCTTCAGGTTTTCTTTCTACAACAATATCTTCTTTATGCGTCATATGCGAAGTGCAAGCTGAATCTAACATCCAGGTTATTTCCCTATTATTTTCAGATTCTTTACACTCATTTCTATTGAATTCATTTGACTGCAATGCATGTTCATTTGTAAAACATGTATATTCTTTTGCCTTCTTGTTTGAAACATTATTATTCTTATTAAAATTCTTATTATTGCGTGAGTATTCTCTTACATCTTGAACTTTATTACTATAATAATTTTGAAAATTTTTCTTAGGTGAATACTCCCTATCATTTCGCGAGTGTGTCATATTCGATTTACTATAACAATTCCGCGCTATATGATTTGGCTTTCCGCAAGCAAAACATAAAACCTTTTTCTTTTCATTAGCCCTAAATGCTTTAGACTCGTTTTCTCGAAATTTATCATATTTTCTTTCATATCTCAACAAAGTTTCTCGCATTACTTCATAAGTTATATTTGGGTTTGATGATATCGCAGTTGTTACTTCGCTATATTTCTTTGGGAGCCCTTCTATAATAAATCCTATTAATTCGCATTCATCAATTTCTGTACCCAATTCTAATATTTCATTAGCTATCCCTTGAGCTCTTATCAAATATTCTTCTATTGTTTCTCTTTCGTTTTTCTCCATTCTCGCAAGATTAATTTTTAACTGAATTCTTCTCTGATTTTCAATTCCCGCATAACGCTTTTTCAGTAACTGCCATAAATCCTTAGCTTTTTTAATCCCTCTAACAGCCATAATTTGTTCTGCGGACAACGTCAATATAATTATACCGTAAACTTCATCATTCTTTTCTAACCATGTTTTATGCGCTTTCAAACTATCGGGATCCCCTTCATTTTTTACCGGTTCATCATTTTCGATAACATCAAATAAATGTTTTGATTTAATCAAAGCTTCAACTCGCATACTCCATAATGTATAATTTTTACTTGTTAACGGCTCTATTCTAGGAATTCCAAACATATTGGATTCACACATAATTAAAATACTTTATCTTCCAAACTATTTTTAAATGCATATAAAATTCTTACCTCTTAATTTTTTTCTATTGGCGGTTAGTCCAATGGAACAAATTCTTAACTTGTATTAGGCCTAGTTCATACAATTCATATTTATTTACTCTTCTTACTTGTACACTCAAAATATAAAATTCGCTTTAAAACCACGCTCTGCTACCAAATTGTTATTTATTTTCTAACATTTTAGTTAAAATAATGATAATTATTTTACTATAAACATAACTTCTTTAAAAAACACACAAAACATTTATTTAGACAATCACATTACAGCAACTACGAATACACATCTCAAAACCATAATAACAACATCAATATTATCGTCGAACATCCCACGTTTTTCGTCTGAACCCCCAAAAAAATTAAATACATGGAGTCAGGAAAAAATGTCTATTGTTCAAGAGTTTATCTTATGAAAAAATAATTTAAATATTGTCATGTGACTTTACTTACATATGCAGTGCAAAATATATTTATAAAACTAATTCTAGTACGAACCATAGGCGTAACCAGGGGGGGGGGGGTGCACCCAGTGGTGTAGTCGTAAAAAAAACAGAGGGTATACGTTCTAAGCAGAGGGTATACGCTCAAGGCAGAGGGTATACCCTAGTGTATATATACTATAGCTTTCTTGGGAAACAGAGGGTATACGGTGTGCCTTAAAAAAATCCAGAGGGTATACGGCGTATACCCCAGTATACCATCCACTACACCCCTGGGTGCATCCCCCCCCCGTTTGCGCAGACTCAAGTACAATTATTTTAAAAAATTGTAATCTACAAAAGAATAAAGAAGTGAAAGCATAGTTCAATTAGTTTAGCAAATTAGTTTAGTTTGGAAAACTAACAGCCTAAGTTTTGAAATGTGATAAAAAAAAAGAAACCCACGTTCTTTTTTTCTTTCTTTCATTCTTTTTTTTTAAAGAAAATTATGTTGTTTATCTTTTTTAAAACTAAAATATTTACAAGAATCTGTATTAGTCATAGTAAGTCAAAACGTGACTTTATAATCCCACTTTGACGTCTTTTGTTTGTGGGAGATTATTTTTTTAACGCCGTTCTTTCTATTGCATGTTTCTGCAATTTCATGAGAAATTAACGCAAGTTCTTGGCGAGGATAGAAACTATTTGTCTCTTTGCTTTCGTAGTTTAACGTCCAGAAAGTAGCAAAAAAAAAAAATTGAAAGGGATTGCAGATGTGAAACGATAATTCCAAAATGCGATTAGCCGGGGGAGAGGGTACACAGACCCTACCTCCTTTGAAAATGAAAAATAATAGCACAGCAAATTCAAATTAATCTAGAGGTTGTTTTGTTGGTTTAATTTCGTGGCTATTTTTTGGCATTCGTAAATGGAATATGGTTGCAGTCTTTCAAGTCAATATGGTAATTTTTTTTAGAGTTTCTTCTCGTTTCGCGGCGTTCTTTTGAATTGAAAGTAGGAAAAGGAACCCAGTTTCAAAGCCCAGTACAGTAAATTTTGACCAAATTCGAGATTTTATTCTGCGATCATTTCATGATATTTACATTTTTTCCCAAAATCGTTTGACAAAACTCACGTCTTTCTACGCGATTTTTTGTCGAAATCCGCACTTTTCACCACTAACCTTTGACAAAATTCGTGTTTTTTACCGCGATCCTTTGGCAGAATTCGCATTTTTTACCGCGATATTTTGACGAAATTGGCATTTCTTTAGCATGATCCTTCGATGAAATGAGCTTTTCCTTTCCGAAATCTTTTGACGAAATTCGCGCTTTCTTTCTGCGATCCTTTGACGAAATTCCCTTTTTTACCGCGATCCTTTGACGAAATTTATTTTCTGTTGCGACCGATTGACGAAACGGATTTTTTTTTACAGGAAGATCATTTGTCAAAAATTCGCGATAGTTTTGCGCGATCGATCGGGAAAATTCTCGATATCTTTCCGTACCAATAAACAAAATTCTCTACTCTTTTCCGCGACTATTTGACGAAATTTGCAAAATGTTTTCGTCAATCGTTTATCGAAATCCGTATTTTTTTGTGCAATCTTTTGACGAAATTGGGGATTACTTTCTGCACTCTTTTATCGAAATTCCCGATATTTTTCCACGACCGTTTGAAGAAATTCTCACATTTTTCCGGGACCGATTCACGAATTGATTTTGAGAAATTCCATAAAAGAAATAAAAATCGCGCGCTTAAAAATTTTAAAATACTCACTGAAGAATCACAGGTCTCTGAAAGAATTTGAAGGGTGGAAATATTGCGCAGCATTTTTTTTTATGCGGGGCTTCCCTTTTCTGTGCACAAATCGCGCGATACCGCACGTTATTTCAAACCCTGTCCCTCAAAGAAAACTTCATTACTAGTGAAGTTCCGTTGGTTGTTTTTTTTTTGTTTTTTTTTAACGAACTTAGAATTAAACAAATCTAGGATTGAGGGGGGGGGGGGGCTGCCTTCGTAACGTACTCCCGAGCAAGCTACGACCTCTTCTGTCTCGAAACAAGCTAATCTTGAATTATTGCGTTTTTTATTTCGAGCAAAATTAATTTTTCAGCTTTCTTATAAGAACTTATTTGACGTTATTCCAATTCGAATTTAATCACGGCAATTGCAAAGATTACCGGAGAGTTTTTTCTGTTTCAAAAAAGTAAAGAAATCGCCTCAAAGCTCGAAAACCTCTTCTAAAAATCGCATTAAAAATGCGGAAAAGATTTACAAACCACTGGGAACGAAATTAACTAACTGGGTAAAAGATTTAAACCGGATTCCTTTTAGGAATGTCAAAAAAAGGAAAAAAAAATCACCGCGAAATGCGAAAAAAAAAACCCCTCTAAAAATAACAGTAAAAAATTGTTAAAAACAGAAAAATCGCTGTAAGAATCTCGAAAATACTTTATTGAAAAGAAGATAAAGTTTACTAGATAAAATATTGAAATCGGATTCTTTTTTACTAATTTGAAAAAATTGCCGCTAAATGTGAAAAAATTAATTGAAAAATTCCAGAAATTGTCTTCGATATGCATGAGTTCAGGCATACAGGTCCTGTCAAATCTTACGGCTGTGCGAGTTGCATTGTTTTTTCGGAGTTCAGCGCGCGCGCGTACACACGCACACAGAGACAGACAAGCACCTATCTTTATTATTACAGTCGCATCATAATAGTATAGTTTTTATCATCTTGATAAAATTTACCATAATTTATCATGACCTGCTTTACCTAATACATTCGACACATTCTGAGGTAAAAACATGAATTACCGTAATTTCCGGTCTATAGTCCGCGGATTAAACAATTATGTTCGGACCCAGAAATCTTGTTTCATAAAATGTAACTTGTTAAATCGCGATAAATATTTAACTTCAATAATGAAATAAAATTACTGTGTCGAAACATGATTGTTTGATTCGCGGATTATAGGCCGGAAATTACGGTATTAGTGAATATTATAATTATTTATAATATTATAATAATTATTTATATAGACTTTCCTACAAAATTTCTTGGTCCCTCCGGTGATCCCTAAGAAGACATGGAGTCACAATCTGAAAAACATTCGTGCATATCGCTCACCCGCAATAAAAGTGACACATCTCGACAAAAGTAAATTTCACAGGAGAGGCAAAAACAGTTTGCATCATTTTACTGTAACATTATTATTTAATGTAACAACATTATTTAATGTAAAATTATAGCACTTAGCTCTGCATATAGGAATAAAAACGTGCATAAAAGGGTAAAAGCCTTAAGAATGAAGACGTAAGATAAAGTTTGGAGGGTTGGGTGATTTTACCCCCCCCCCCCCACACCAACTCACACACACACACACACACACACACTCTCAATCCACCCCTCTTCTGTGGTCGCAAATACACATGTAGCATAATAAAGTGATTTTCTGTATAACTACACTTATGAAACTGTTTCTGTAGCAAGACGCACCTATGGCAGAGCTATTAGTGGAATAAAACGCAAAATGAATTTTTGCGAGCTGTGTCACTTTTCTTGTGAGTGAGCGATATGTAGTAGTGTACCGCATGTATTATCTGAGATTTATCATCCGGCAAAATTTCATCTACAAGACTTTGACTGGGATAATTTTAGATCTCATGCAGTGTTCCCCTGTGCCTATAGCAGTTTCCAGCATGATTAAAGGCCTTTTTCAATCTTCATAAGAAGTTAGGATGCCAAAAGGTTTTACACTTGTGACCACACTGTCACTGACTTGTGTCACTGCTGCAAGGACATTTACATATCTTTTTTTTTTTTACAATTAGATTTAGTTTTGATGTTTTGAACCCCTTCTCATCCCTCCTCACGCAAACAAAAATAGCGTTTGAGACCCTGTTAAAAGAAATACCACACAATTATTCCTTCTAAGATGAAAACCTGTCTAAAACGAAAATTCGATCGGTTTCATATGGTTCCGTTTTAGCAGGTTTTACTATATAAGATATTGTTTGTATCCAACATGTTCAGGTTAAAAAGTCTGGGCACCCCCCCCCCCTCCTGTTCAAAAGGCTGGTTACGCCTATGGGAACGAACCTCATTTGTCACGTTTGACATGCAATTTCCAACTTGTCGGTTATAGTATAACTTTGTAGATTAAGAAACTCCTGTCTTTTTATACACTGTAGCGATGACTCTGATTTCCAAACAAATACGTAAATTTTATGGAAGACACTCAGACGAGCATGTAAAATTTCTTTTCTGTTTACATGCTTAATTAAGCTTGTTGATATCGCAAGTATAATTTAGCCTTACACGAAAAAGAAAGAAAAAACGTGTTTCATTTCAAACCCGAGTTTCCTTTTTGTTATCCGATCCCCTTTCATCTTCATTTACAGCTATGAGCTCATTTTATTGATATCCGATGCAACAGCGCCAAGTACCGATTGACACATCAGCAGCTGTTGCAATGCATGTTTTCAGGATAAAAACACAAACGCAATATCGATAGAAATGCGATAAGTTTTCAAAAATATAATACCTACTGTATTTACACAATTCAGAATGCATGTAACTTTCACTAATAAGAATTTTTTTTTTCTTTTTTCTCAGGGAAAAATGAAGAGGAATCTAGTATTCAACGTTGTTTGCTGAAAAAATGATAAATTTCAAAAGAGAGGGGAAGGCAAAGGCACCATTTGGGGGAAACCTGATCCCCCCCCCCCCGCTTCAAAAATTTTAAAATTCAGACTGTATCAGTCAAGGTGAAATCAAACTCAATAAAAATTTTCGGAAATTGCACAAAAGCTAAAATAACCTGCCAGATTTAATTAAAATAGAAACATTAGGATAATTATAAATAATATTCACTAAAACTTGCGATGAGCCATTCGGGCGCTCATCACGCAATCCTATGGAAAATATGCCAGCTTTAAGACCAGTTTCCTAGGAAACTACTCGACCGATTTTGGTGAAATTTGAAATTCATATTCACTGGATTATGCTCAAAATTTATGGCTGACAGTTTTTTTCAGAGACTAAAACTTTTTATTTTAGAGCAATGTCAGTTTTTCAGAAAAAAGAAAATTCTGAAACTAATTAAAGTTTTTTAAAACTGTCTGCCATATACGATCTTATATTTATGCTCTACCACAAAAAAAAATGATCAAAATCACTCGTGTACTTTATGGTTGGTTGGTTGTGTTTATGACGGCCAATTATCAACACGAGGGATATAGGCCCTAAGGGGGGTGGGGGGGAGTGCCCTTCGTGGGGGTCTTTCTGAGGGAACCTAACCCGTATTAACGATGGGAAATCCAAGGTTCCAAGAAAACCACGAAAACTCCGAACGATTAGGCCGGCGGGCGCAATTGGGTTCGAACCCAGCACCTCCCGTCTACCAGATTCGAGAGCAGAACCTCTCGGCCACCGGTGGGGCTCGTGTACTTTATGAGATAATGGGATTTTTACCTGAAAAGTACGAATTTTCAGGAGAGACAAAAAACTTAGACACTTCTAACTTGTGTGAAATTCTTGAACAGTTTTATCAAACACTTGAATTAAAGTATATATAAACACTTGGATAAAATTTAGTTTCATATAATAAATGATGTAATGGTTTAACCCTTATCGGATCTATGTCAATTCCCACTTGACTTCCAGACCAACATCTCTTACTAGAGATCAGCACGGGCCGGGCTCGGGCCGATTTTCATTCATGGCACTCGGGCCGTACTTTATTTCTGAAGGCTCGGGCCGGGCCATACTTTATTTCTGAAGGATCGGACCGGGACGGGCCTAACTTATTTTTTCTGTACAGAGCCGAAACTGGTTTCAGTCCTAGTCTTCACGGCCCAAAATTTTCAGTCCTAGTTTTGACCCAGCCATATGAAAATCATTGTCTCAGCTTGGCCAGATCCATTCAAAGATCAGTTAAATTAGGCCTGGCCCAAAAATTTTTGCAAAAAATGCATACATTTTTAAATTGCCATTATTCTACACTTAAACATTAAAATTTATTCTTTTTAAAAAATAGTAGATTTCTACGCTTATTAAAATATAGCTAAATTAAAATATAGTGAAACGTGTGAAAAGGAATCTACCTATGACGGAACCCTGTTTTAAACTGAAAAACGTGTTGATCTATGCAAAATTAATATACAAATACATAAGAAAACAAGTAGGATATGGCAATCCCAAAGCATTCTTCTATCTCATACATGTTAATATTTCCTGAAAAATGAAGCATATCAGTCTCACCGGTTAGGTGATTTACACCAAAATCTAATCAGCAACAATATATGTCAAATTGTAGCTGAATCTGAAGTTTGATAAAAATTAGTGCATTAGTTTTTGAAGCAGAACTATTCCGGAAATCGTAAAAAAATCTACACAGCAGCGTCACCTGTTGGTCGATTTACTCCAAAAACTAATCAGGACCAATTTGTATCAGGTACTTACTGAATCTGAAGTTTAATGAAAATTCATGCCTTGAGATACAGTTATTGTGCAAATCGTGATAAATGCAGTCTAGCAGCGCCTCCTGTTGGGCGATTTACACTAAAAACTAAACAGCACTAATTTATATCAGGGACTAACTGAATCGGAAGTTTTATAAAAATCCGTGCATTAGTTCTTGAGTTATAGCTGTTTCGAAAATCGAGGAAAATGCAGCATAGCAGCGGCATCTGCTGCGCGATTTACACCAAAAAGTAAACAACACCAGTTTATATCAGGGACTAACTGAATCTAAAGTTTTGTTAAATTCGTTCTTTAGTTCTTGAGATAGAGCTATTGCGATAATCATTAATAATACCGTATACCAGCGCCACCTGTTGGGCGATTTACACTAAAAAGTAATCAGCACCAAATTATATCAAGTACTAACGTAATCTGAAGTTTTGTAGAAATACATGCGTTAATTCTTGAGATATAGCTATTTCGGAAATCGTGAAAAATACAGCATAGCTGCGCCACCTGTTGGGCGATTTACACCAAAAAGTAATCAGTGCCAGATTATATCAGGGACTAATTGAATCTAAAGTTTTGTTAAATTCCGTTCATTAGTTCTTGAGATAGAGCTATTGCGATAAACATGAATAATGCCGCATAGCAGCGCCACCTGTTGGGCGATTTACACTAAAAAGTAATCAGCACCAAATTATATCAAGTACTAATGTAATCTGAAGTTTTATAGAAACCTGTGCATTAGTTCTTGAGATATAGCTATTTCGGAAATCGTGAAAAATACAGCATAGCAACGCCACCCGTTGGGCGATTTACACCAAAAAGTAATCGGCTCCAGTTTATATCAGGGAATTCAGTGCCGAAGTTCATGCCGGTCCCGAAGGGGTTAAAGTCATTATTATTACTTGTGCAATGCACAGATAATAAACAGTAGTTATTTTATATATGTGTATAAAAATATTTTGTGTATACAAAAAATATTTTGTGTTTGTTACAATATTAATTTATTGTTAAACAAGAACCGTAGCCAGAATTTAGTTTCGGGGGTGGGGAGAACATTTTTATAGATTTTAAGCTACGATGACTTCTTTTAAATGAAAGTGTATAAAAAACACCCAGTAACACTTCACACCCACTTATTTCGGCGTGGGACGGCCTCAGCATCGGACCCGTAACTCCTTACCCCCCCCCCCCCCATAGTTAATTCTGAGTAAAAAATATATATATATTCTGAAATTCACAGCAAATTTTTTTGCGATTCTTTGACAAAATTCCCCTTTTTTCCGTTTTCCTTTAACCCCTTCGCGACGGGAGCTTTTTACGAAATGTTTATTACTTTGCTACCGGTTTTAAAAAACAGAAGTTTGTGCCTATTCAAATCGGGAAAATGCTCGGATTAAATAAGGCAAATTTTACAGTAAAATTTTACTGGTGAGGATAAACGAGGATTCTTAGGCCTATTTCCGGCACGTATACGTGTCGCTCGTCCCCAAGGGGTTAACGGAATGTGTGCTTTTCAGAGATCCTTTGTCGAAATTCGCGATTTTTCTGCGGTTTTTGACGAAATTCTCGTTTTTCTGCGTCCCTTTGACGAAATTTGCGTTTTTTTTGCTATCCTTTAACGAAATTCGTGTTTTTCGCTGCCCTTTGATGGAGTGCGCGTTTTTTAGCGATCGTTTATCGAAATTCACGTTTTTTCGCGACTTTTGATGAAATTCGCGTTTTCTCTGCGGCCCTTTGACGAAATGCGGGTTTTCTCTGTGCTCATTTGACGAAATTCGCGTTTCCTCCGGGATCATTTGATGAAATTCGCTTTTGCTCCGCGATAATTTGACGAAACTCGCTTTTCCTCCACGATCATTTGACGTAATTCGTGTTTTCTCCGCGATGATTTGAGGAAATTTGACTTTTTTTCACGATCCTTTGACACTTCGACAAAATTCAGGTTTTTTTTCTCGATCCTTTGACACTTCGACAAAATTCGGGTTTTTTTTCTCGATCCTTTAACGAAATTGATTTTTTTCGGCGATCATTTGTCAAAAATCGCGATACTTTTTTAAGTCCTAATTTTTGGAGTGATGACCGATTTTTTTTTAATTTTTTGTACCACATGCCTTAAATTTTTGAAAAAGTCGGAACAAAATCACCCCTCCCCCCTCTGGCTACGGCCTTATTGTCAAAAATGATTTTTGTTTACAACACAATTCAACGTTAGATTAATTTTAACACAATTATTCCAATTGGTAAATAGATGATTGGTAAATAGATGGTATTAGATGTAGATTTCCAACTGGGCGAAAAATGTCCGGATCAGGATTCGAACCAGGGATCTACTGGCTGAAGCCGCCAGTGCTCTGCCATCTGAGCTATCCCGGACGAATCTGATTTTGATCTGACGGAACTTTTTCACCCAGCGAACCTTAATGACCAGATGCTATAATCATTAAGGTTAGCTGGGTGAAAAAGTTCCACCAGATTCGTCCGGGATAGCACAGATGGCAGAGCACTGGCGGCTGCGGCCAGCAGATCCCTGGTTCGAATCCTGGTTCGGACATTTTTTCATTGGAAATTTACATCTAATACAATTCAACATGTTTCGTAAGATTTAGAACATTATGGAAATTTAAGTCAGCCCCTCTCCCCCCCCCCCTCCGAAATAAAATCCTGGGTACGCCACTGCTTTAACCCTTCACTGTACCACGTGCCATATCTGGCACATACATAAAAACATTATAATTTTGATTACGTGCCATGAATTTGGCTAATATGATCACTGTAACTGTTCAAGAACAATCCAAAGAATGGAATAACACTTATTTTGTCCATGTCAGATGGCTTCATTATACAAAAAATTAGAATTTGTTCTTCGGAAAGAAAAAAAAAAAATTCGATCAAGCTATTAACCCATTTTAGGCCAAGCATAGAAATTTTATAAAATGTGGTATTATTTTCATTTAAATATGCTTAAATTACATTCATTAAGGCAAAAAAAAAAAAAAGTTTCGTGCATGAAAAATAATATTTTATTTGAGAAATAAAATGCATTTGGTATTTTCATGCATTCAGTCAATGGTGCGCTAACGCACCATTAAATTTAAAATTAATAATTTTTTTTTAATTTTTTATGACATTTGTTTTATTATTATTTTATTTACAGAACTTGCAACTTTAATCCATTATAAAAACATATGATTAATCTCAAGTGGAATAATTATACAGTTTCAAAAAGTAAAATTTGTCAATGACCGTTTCGTAAAAAAAAAAAAAAAAAAAAAAAAAAAAAAAAAACTAGCGTATTTTGAAAATTTCTCAACACAAAGTGTTTACTCCAATTGAATTATTGATATTTTATAGATGTCTCCAGAACCGTTAAAAATAGCAGAAAAATAAAATTTGTGAAAAGTATTCGTCACGGTGAAAAAAAATATTTATTGAAATGGTGCGTTTACGCACCTTTGGCCAAAAATGGGTTACGGTAAGATTTACTTTCATTATTTTTACTGAATACTTAAAAATATTAATGTAATAAAAGTTGCAGAGTGTTAAGCAGATAAAATTAATTAATTTAAGCTGATTTAGCTGCAAAATACAACATACAATATTTTAAAACCCTAAATGTGTACATATGGCATACACCATAAAATATCAAATACAGTGAACTTCCATTAAGACGGCCACGTTTAAGATGGATTTCTCGTTATTACGTACAAAAGCAAAATCACCGGCTAAGGTCTATAGGAAGTGCATGTAACAGACACCGTTTGATACGTACAGTTTAAGAGTTCATTCGTTAAGACGGACAAATAAATTTTGGATGTGATATTCCGACAGAAATAGATGCTGACTGTTTTGCAAATTTTGATAATGATGTCATATTCGTAGAAAAATTGACCAATCACGAAATAATCGATGAAGTAAAAGAAAATCCAAGATCCAGCGATGGTGAAACGGAAGAAGAAAACTCTCCTCCAAAAGTGCTCCAAATGTCCGTGATATGAGGGTGGCGGTCGTTGCAGCAACTGGGAACCTGAAAATTTGAGCATGCGCATCAGCTCCGGATTTTTGCCTGAGTGAAGAACCAGATCGAAAATAAACACAGTTTTAAAAAAGATATAGCTATTTTTTAATTATAGATTTAAGTTAGGTATTTTGGTACAGATGTCATATTCGCCCCATATTGGCGCGATTTTTTTCGGTTGCCAATTTGGCGAAAACATCAGCAACATAAACAACATAATCCGGGTTACCACATCAAGCAAAATAACGACACTTTGACGCAAGTTAAGTACCTGTTGCCTATATGATATTGGCGACAGAAAAAAATCGCGCCAATATGGGGCGAATATGACATCTGTTCCGGTATTTTTTTTATTAGTAATAATAATAACGACTAAACAAAGTCATTTGATAAATTTAAGAGTATTCTTATAATTAATAAGTAAGCAAAAAATATCAGGTTTGTTTTCATGGTTGTTTACATCAGTTGGCAGAAAATCTCTCTTTCTGAAGCCTAAAAAAAGTGACAAGGCTCATATTCTCGAAAAATACCGAATTTTGCTTCGTGTTTTCACTTAATTCTTATGTAAAATAATCATATATCTTTTTGCTGTCGTTTTTAAGAAAAAATAACGGCACAGCTGTCATATACGCACCTCGTTGGCGAGATTTTTTCTGACGCCAATGTCATATACGCACCGGGGTACTTAACTGGCGCCAAAGTGCCGTTATTTTGCTTGATATGGTAACCGGTTGTTGTTTATTTATTGATCTGGGAGCACGGCAGTGCGTCCGCCAAGTTCGCACAAGCCGTAAGCTACCTTTTCCCTGAACCATTTCGGCATACTTTTCACCCCCTCATAATGTCGTTTTAGGGAGAGATATAGAATTTTTTCTTTTATACACATGTTCGTATGATCAAACTGAACTAAGGTTCCACGATTTCATGTTTCTGTATTTAGTAGTTTTCGAAATATTAAATTCCGAAAAAAGCGCTTTTTTGTCACTGACTCACTTCGCATCATCAAATAACTAAGGTACTTCTAAAAGTCATAGAATCATGAAATTTCACAAGTAAGTTGGGTTTGTAGCACAATTAACCAGAAAAATCTGAAAACACAGAATTTCCGCCTCTAAACCCTTAAAACAGGGGGTGTTGATTTGGCCGTAAACAGTTCCTTCACATTCAATTGCGCCAATGTTGGTCGCCAATACTCGATTACAGAGTTTTGAAGGGGTCACGTAATTTCAAGCAGAATAAAACTTTATATATATGCTTTTCCAAATATGTTTGTTAAATAGAAAAAAATGAATATACCTAAAAATTTTAATCAGTATAGGTTATGATATATTTAGGATATTAAAACAATAAAACATTTAACAAAATATAACCTCAATTCGGCATGTTTCCGATATAGTAGCCTTGGCGAAATAGAGAAAATAGCCTTGACGAGAAAAGAAATTTGATAATAACGTATTTTCTGGCAACCTATCTACTGTGTCATATACACAAGCAATTTTTTTCAATATGTATACAATTTATTTAATGTAAGGAACTCGTTTATTTATTTTTATATACCAACATAAATAATTTTTATATAAAAAACAATATTTTATACGTGTATAAATAAAATGTTTATATGTATATAAATACATAATAACATTAAAGTTCATCAGGTTTGTTTTCATAGTTGTTTATATCATTTGGCAACATATCTCAGTTTCTGAAGTCCGAATTGCGCCAAGATTTAAAAAAAAACGCCGAGGTCCCTATAGTGGAAAAATATCCTAATTCTCATATGAAAGTTTAAAAATCTGCTTTTAATTAAATGAAATTTGTAACTAATAAAGCTGTCTTTAACGATGTGCGACAGATGCGGTGTCCGAAGTCCGCTGCTAATGTTATTATATTGTATTATTAGCCTTCTTACTGTTAATTTATTGCTAATTTTAAATCTGTAAAAGAAAGATTATAGTTATAGATCAGATATGTTGGTTGCCAAAACTCGATTACAGAAAATTAGCCTGAGTTTTAATGGTGTTACATGATTTCAAGCTGAATGATTTTTTATATGCTTTTACAAAAATCTTAATAAGGCAAATCTTTCAGTTTATCTGTCCATATTTCTATCTTTTACTTCCCTAAAACAAATTTTATTAATGATCGGGAGGCGTCTGCACAGATCATCACCTCATCGAGTTGACGGCTGAAATTTTAAGACTAGTTAAAAATCGATTAGCGTATTAAAATGTAACTGGTCTGCCAAGTCATATCTTTGTGCATACCACCTACAGACCCGATTTTACCGGTTAATTGGTGGATTTTCCATTGTGTTTTCCTGCACCCATTCCTCCATGTTTCCATACTTTTGGATGCAGGAAAATACAATAGTAAACCTATCAGTCACCCACTAAAATTAGGTCTTCAGGTTGTTTCTACCAAGATATGACTTAACAGACCAGTTGCATTTTAATGTACTAATCTAGTTTTAACTAATCCTAATATTTCAGCTGTAAACTCGATGAGGGATGGTGTGTGCAGACGCCTCCCGGTCTATTATAAATGTCGGAATTCTAATCTCAATAGCACTCTGGTCAATCTGGCAAATATCCCTACTATTTATGGGACGCTATTCCTTTAAGTGCGTTTTAGTGATGTTAAAGAACTTTATACATATGCATCATACATATTATACATATACATATAATACGTAATACATTTGCATCATACATATTATAGGTATGTGTATAATAAATAATACATATGCATCATTATGACATCAGAACAAACAAAACATTTTTTGTCGCCAAATTTGAGAATTGACATGATATATTACCAAATTTGGTGACACTTCGCTAAATGTCGCCAAGCTTGGCGAGTATTTGACGTTTGTGGCTATTTTTCAATGAGTTAATTATTAATGCGAGCCATCTATTTATATTTTTCCGCATATCATCTGAATAGTTAAATAATATAAAGTACGAATATTTCCAAAGTGCAAGTAGTTTCGTCACTGCACAAAACCTCTGCTATTGTTAATATATTGTACTGTTATTATACTTACTGTGACTATATTGTTAATCTTTACTCTGCTGAAACTTCTGTATTATATAAATAGAATTTACGGAAACTATTAAAGCACCGAAACTGACAATTCTCCTTATAATTATTATAATTTTATAATATGTAACCTGTTAATCGATATGTACCGTTAGAAGGAATCTTCTATAATTCGGTTCCTCGCATTTTAGTTTTCAGGTTTCGAATAAAATTAGCTAAAAACTTAAGGGGTCTTGTACCTTTTAAACACGTCGAAAATTAACGAAAAACTTCAAAGTTTGAATTAGTCTATTTTCAAAACCTTTTTATGTATCAACATCAATTTTTGGATATTGATTAAACAGATTGTGTTTTGTAATATTCTACCTTTTGAAATTTATTAGCCTTTTACAGAATTTGTGTATTGTTGAAATCAAAATAAATCTTTTTTTTACCATGTAACCCATTGCGCGCATGATATCTTGAGAAAGTATGGATGGATGGTCATGAAATTTGGTAAAGATACTAAACAAATATGTGTGTTTAAAATGAACTATTTTTAAGTATTTACAATGGTAATATTTTTAGTTATGGCTATTTTTATTCATTAAAAATATAAAATTTTTATTTATTTTTTTGCAAATATATTTTTTTATATAGCTAATGAAATAATTTTGGCCTAAGAGTAGTTCATTTTAAACACACATATATGTTTAGTATATTTACCAAATTTCATGACAATCCATACATACTTTCTCAAGATATGCGCGCAATGACTTACGGAGTACAAAAAAAGAGCTATTTTGATTTTAACAATACACAAATTCTGTAAAAGGCTAATAAATTTCGAATGACAGCTTATTACAAAGCACAATCTGTTTAATCAATACCCAAAATTTCATGTTTATACATAAAAAGGTTTTGAAGATAGACTAATTCAAACTTTGAAGTTTTTCGTTAATTTTCGACGTGTTTAAAAGGTACAAGACCCCTTAAAACCATGGCAAATTGGCTAGTTCTTCAACACGATTAGATGAGAAGAATGATAGATTTTCAAATGGATCATAGCAGTGAGCTCGTAGACCTTCTTTCTTCCGTAATCGAGTCTATTGAAAAGGTTAGCATGAAACAAAAAGATATTAGCATGAATATGGTTTAATGTAAATGCAGATATTATCAAAGGATTTAATAAGAATCATTTCATTTGTACCCAATCGTATCAGTTAAAATACAATAATAAAATACAATTAGAAAACATTACTTAATAGGCTTAAAAATTTCCGCATTAGAGAACGAATCGTAACTGATAAGGAAACATGCATAAGTGAGTTAAGAGATATTTGTCATGAAAGAATGAAATACATAACAACACAAAATATTTGATGTGCTTCCATGATCGTAAAGAGTTCTTGATTTCTCTATCAAAAGCTTCCGACTTGGCGAAAGAATGGGCAAGTAAATTAAATTATGAATAACAGTAACATGATTCAACGTTTAACATGCAATTAATAGAGTATATACTGCTTGCTTGAGGCTGCTAGTACTTTAATATAAAAAGAAATAAAGTATGAAGTTGTAAAGCTCAATAAAATAAATTTAGGTATTTTTATGCTAGCCAGGCGAGAGTGGCAAATCGCCAAATACTGTCCCCAACTCTATTGTTCATATTGCATTCATTTCATTTAAAAATATAAACTTTTCAGTCATCTTATTTAAAATAGATGCATTTCCCTCATTTTATTTAATAGAATATTTAACATAGAAATAAATAAATAAATAACAAATAATAACATAAACCAAAATATTTTATTTGAAAATCAAAGCATTGTTTCTAATTTACAGATGTGAAAAATGAAAACTACTATTGGTGAAAAAACAAAATGCTAATTAGGAGATTTGCTCCCGGCTAACATAAAAGTACAGTCAGCCTCACTTAATCGGGTAACGGATAATTGCATAACCCGCTTATATGCATAGAATGTCGTGGAACAAAAACGGTACCCATAAGGTTAATGTTAAATATATTCATTTTATCGCATAACAATCCCCGGTTAATAGCATAAAATATCCCCAGTCTAGTAATTCGGATTTTGTGAAGGCGATGAATAGGAAAAATTTAAGAAAGGAAATATTTTATTTTGTAATAATGGTATGTTACTAATAAAATCGAAGAGCAGAAATCGTTGTGAAAGAATAGACACTATTCTCTTAATTCTTGGAAGTGCATGGGAGTGCTAATTTTGAACAGGTGAGATTTTTTTTGAAAGCTTGCCATACATATAGCGATTTAAGATACTGGTGGTGATACTTCTTTGAAAATCCTGGAATTGGGAAAAAAATACAAGGACGGTCAAGAGAATAAAGGAACAATATTTAGCGCCGGAAGTAGAAAAATGTAGTGTCCGACGCTTTTTTCCATTTTTCCGCATTTATAAACAAACCTCTATAAAGGGTGTTTTTGTAGGCAACAAATAGAGGATAAATTGGCAAATGATGAAAAATGAAATGAATTTATGCAGAAATTTATTTATAAGTACGATTTAAAAACGAAATTTTATTACTTTCATTTTTATTTTCACTTTCCATTAATATTTATCATGTCTGTGGTTTATAATCAAATTATAACCTAAACTGATAACATTAATTGCTACCCTCGCTTAAATGCATACCCCGCTTAATTGTATACAATTCAGTGGAACCAATTATATGCAATTAAGCGGGGCCGACTGTACTAAAATTTAAGTTTTTTTTTATATTAATATAGCTTAGAAAAAAAACTAGAAAAACCATACAAAAAGTAGTGATATCCAACAAAAAGTTTTCGGTAAAAAAAAAAAAAAAAAGCGCCAAGTTCTCCTTAATGTTTCAGCCAGAAAAAGTAGTGATATCTGAAGTTCGCACAAGGGCACAAGTTAAAAGCCAAACATCCCAAATCTTTCATTGAAAATGGCTTCCTGCGACTTGGCCGTTAATGCCTTCGAGAGGGTTTTTCAAATTTTAAAGTATGTACAAATGAGCTACATGACAACTACATCTTTTGATTATTTTAGGCATTTTGTGGCACAAAGTACAGAAATAAAATACACATTTAAAAAAAGCATTTAAACTACTTCAGTCTATTTAAATGCTTAGAAGTTAAATATAACAAAATACTTATATTCAGAAGGTAATATCCCTAATTGCTAAAACATAATTAGTATCAGCTTTTAACAGTTTATAAATCGAATACCTCTTAATGTATGCAAACAAACTATATTGAATGTTCAAACGAAAAAAATCTCTGTCGTCAATGCACAAAATTTTAATATTATACAATAAAATATAATGTAACATATTTTGAGATTTGAAGAAAGTACATTTTGTTTTATTTCTTAGGTTTTACGTTAATCACTTTAGCTTTAGACCGTACGAAATGGCAATTAAACCACATGTGGGCTAAATGATCTGTACTCAAAACTATTGTTTGTTGAAATTGAATGGTATTTATCAGAAATCTTTTACTTATAATGTCTTTATGTGAATTTTACTCTTTGCATACTAATATTAATTTTAATATTTAAATAATTCATAAATGCGAAATTTCCAATCATTAATTTTGAAATGCTGTAGAAGGCATTAACGGCCAAGTCGCAGGAAGCCATTTTCAATGAAAGATTTGGGATGTTTGGCTTTTAACTTGTGCCCTTGTGCGAACTTCAGATATCACTACTTTTTCTGGCTGAAACATTAAGGAGAACTTGGCGCTTTTTTTTTTTTTTTTTTTACCGAAAACTTTTTGCTGGATAAATTGTTTATTTATTTTTATTTTATTTTTAAAATTATATAAATTGTTTTGTTCTATAGTTATTAATTAAACATTTTTTTATTTATTGTTATTCCCTTTTTAAAAATATATATGTAACTGGTATTCGAAAACGAGGTTTTCGCCAAATTGGATTTAGAAAACAATCACCCATCGTAGTGCGTATATGGCATCTGTGCCACAATAATATCTACAAATGAGTCTTACTTTTTATTGTTTTTATTTAACAAAAATATAAAATTACATAAGTCATCAGAACTTTAACGTAATGGTAAAAGAAGTTATTTTAAGCACTTCATTTTTGTAGTTTATATTTTTGTAATTTTTAATATTTCTTGAATTTTCTTTTTTAAAACGCTGATAAAATCACTTTAGTTTTGAAGGTAACCGCCACACTGGTTTGTTTATCTCGTAGTTTCAGATTGGCAATCATTTACAAAAATGGCATTTTGGCGCGTTTTGATAAAAATTGCCAATTCAATCTGCAGACATATAACGATTTGGCGACACGATAAATAGATTTTTGTTATTACCAGTTTGTTGTTACCAGATCGTGGCTTTGACGAGGTTTGTCCATTTTAGAGATTGCTTCATAGCGAGTTTCGTGTGTCCAGTGATGTTTTTTTTTCGGTTTCATGGGCGCGGAGCGCTCATACACGCGTTACTGACCGCGGCATTGACGAGTTTCGAGCATTTTAGAGATTGCTGCACAGCGAGTTCTGTGGGTCCAGTGATGGTTTTTTTTTTCGGTTTCGTGGGCGCGGAGCGCTCATACGTGCGTTACGGACCGCGGCATTGACGACTTTCGTGCATTTTAGAGATTGCTGCACAGTGAGTTTCGTGTGTCCAATGATGTTTTTTTCGGTTTCATCGACACGGAGCGCTCATACGCGCGTTACTGACCGCGGCATTGACGAGTTTCGAGCATTTTAGAGATTGCTGTACAGCGAGTTCTGGGTGTCCAGTGATGTTTTTTTTTCGGTTTCATGGGTGCGGAGCGCTCATACGCGCGTTACGGACCGCGACATTGACGACTTTCGTGCATTTTAGAGATTGCTGCACAGCGAGTTTCGTGTGTCCAATGATGTTTTTTTCGGTTTCATCGGCGCGGAGCGCTCATACGCGCGTTACGGACCGCGGCATTGACGACTTTCGTGCATTTTAGAGATTGCTGCACAGTGAGTTTCGTGTGTCGAATGATGTTTTTTTCGGTTTCATCGACACGGAGCGCTCATACGCGCGTTACTGACCGCGGCATTGACGAGTTTCGAGCATTTTAGAGATTGCTGTACAGCGAGTTCTGGGTGTCCAGTGATTTTTTTTTCGGTTTCATGGGTGCGGAGCGCTCATACGCGCGTTACGGACCGCGACATCGACGACTTTCGTGCATTTTAGAGATTGCTGCACAGCGAGTTTCGTGTGTCCAATGATGTTTTTTTCGGTTTCATCGGCACGGAGCGCTCATACGCGCGTTACTGACCGCGGCATTGACGAGTTTCGTGCATTTTAGAGATTGCTGTACAGCGAGTTTCGTGTGTCCAATGATGTTTTTTTTCGATTTATGGGCGCGGAGCGCTCATACGCGCGTTACTGACCGTGGCATTGACGAGTTTCGTGCATTTTAATGATTGCTGCACAGCGAGTTTCGAGTGTCCTGTGATGTTTTTTTCGGTTTCATACGCGCGTTACTGACCGTGGCATTCACGATTTTTGAGATTGCTGCACAGCGAGTTTCGTGTATCCAGTAATGTTTTTTTGTAAAATAATCATATCTCTTTCTGCTCTTGTGTTTATGAAGAAAAAAATCTATGAATGAGTCTAATTTTTTATTGTTTTTATTTAATATAAATATAAAACTGCATAAGTTGTCACAACTTTAGAATTTAGAAAATGTTTCATTTTCATATTCTTTAATCTGTTGTTATCCTTTTTCAATGGAATCAACTACTAAAACATTCATTATTGTATAACTAGATTTCCTTTTATTTAAAACGGTGTTTATTTTCGATCTGGTTCTTCACTCAGGCAAAAATCAAAAGCTGATGCGCATGCTCAAATTTTCAGGTTCCCAGTTGCTGCAACGACCGCTACCCGTGATATGATGGTGACAATTAGGAAATTTTATCAATCAACTGAAAATGTTTCTGAGAGCACTTCTAACATTTGGCAAAACTTGAAAATGATATAGAAACAAATGAAGATTATTCTTTTTTGTTGTTGTTGTTTTAGTATTTTTAGTAAAATAGCATAAAATTGTTTAAGAAAACCAATTTTTAGTCATATTACAATGGTTGTGTATATAATAAGTATTTTTTACTGTAATGTAAAACGTCAGATTTATGAACTCCTGTTATAATGGACTCTCGTTAATACGGACAAAAAACGCTTGCCCTTGACCATCCGTTTTAACGAGAGTTCACTGTATTAGCTGAAATTTTGAAAATTATTTTATTTTTACTATTTTTCCCACTGTTAGACTAATATATAGATTAAAAAAATATATATATAAAAATAGAAAAATTCGTGCAGTGAAGGGTTAAATGAACGTGGAATTGGGCCACTGCCCACGACAGCGTATTTTTATTATACACTGCTCAAAACAATTAAAGGATATTGCAGTTTTAGGTGGATTTTGTATCTGGTAAACTGTTTAGCTGATTGATACATGGTCGACAGACATAGTAGGTTATATGAGAATAAATTACACATGTTTGGCAGAAAAAAATGCATTTTATTGCGCATTTGTGTACTAAAGGAAAAAAACACAATTTGTGCATATGAGAAAAAAAGAATAAGAAAAGGTGTTTTCTTCAAAGAAAATCATTTTCAGTAGGGGGTATGGTTTCCACGGGCGGCCAGCAACGTTGAACACCTTTGAGGCATGGACTCAATGAGGCTATTAATGACGAGTTGGGGTATTCTGCCCCACTCTTCCAGAAGAGCTCTTTTCAGTTCTAGGAGAGTTTGTGGGGGTTGTTGGCGGCCAGAAACTCGTCTTCCTAGAGCGTCCCAAACGTGCTCGATTGGATTCATGTCTGGAGAACACGCTGGCCATTCCATTCGAACGATTCCTTCCTCGAAAAGGAAATCCTCCACCAGGTTTGCACGATGTGGCCTGCAGTTATCGTCCATTAAAATGAAGTTATCTCCGATTGCTGCAGCGTAAGGGACTACAATAGGTCTGAGGATCTCATCCCTATATCGGCGACCAGTCAGAGCTCCATCTCGAATGATGTAGAGGTCAGTGCGCCCGTCAATGGAGATGCCACCATACACCAACACTCCTCCACAGCCAAATCTGACACTTTCGTGCACGAATGCAGGATTATTCCTACTGCCACGGTCCCTCCAGATGAAAATACGCCTATTATCCGGATGCACAGAAAAACGGGACTCGTCAGAAAACAGAATATTGCTCCATTCATTTCTCCTCCAGTTGACATGCTCGGTTGCCCACTCCCTGCGGTCGCGACGATGCCTTGATGTTAATCTAACACATACCATCGGTCGGCGAGCATACAGACCTACAGCATGGAGCCGGTTTCGGACAGTCTGAGTTGAAATCGTGGTGCCTGTAGCCGAGCGAAGGTGTTGTTGGAGAAGAGTAGCGTTCATGGTTCGGTGTCTCCGAGCTGTTAACGCTAAATACCGATCTTCATTGGGCGTTGTTGCCCGTCTACGACCTTGCCCTGGTCTTCGGCCTGCACATCCACTCTCCAAAAAACGGTTCCAGATCCTGGAAATGACACTTTGTGACACTCCAATGGCTTGCGCTACTTCGGCTTGAGTTTGGCCCCCTTCTAACCTACCAACAATTCTCAAAGCTTCTGAATCTGTCAAATGACTTCGCTGAGACATCGTACTCATCGAAACAAAGCAATCACTGAATGCCGATCACCCTTGTCTTCATTCTCTTTTATCCAGTTGAAAGTCAAATTTCATTCGCTGCCGCTGAAGCGACGTTTTTGACGTCGAACTCAAAATTTGCATACTCCACAGTTTGAAAACCAGAAAAATTTGCATTTGTGATTCTCTTCTTCTATTTTCGGCAAAAAAAAATTTCGTTTATATCTTTATTTTATATAAAACTTCAAATATCCTTTAATTGTTTTGAGCAGTGTATATTTTAAAATAAAAAATTATCTAAACGAACCTATAATCAGGGCCTCATTGCAGCCGGCAGCGTACTCCCTCGAATTTCTATGAATTTATATTTTAAAACGAATCTAGAATTGGGGCACCATTTTTGCAGTGTACACCCTAAAAATTGTATTGTTTTATATCTTTAAAATGAAAGTCTATCAAACAAATCTAGAGTCGGGGCCCTATTACCTCCGTCAGCGTACGCTCTGGAATGTGCATGATTTTATATCTTAAAGTGAAAATCTATCCAAAAGAAAGTTGAATCAGGACGCCATTGCTTTCGGCAGCATACACACTCGAATTTAGAAGATTTTATATTTTTAAACAAGCCTAGAATTGGGGATCTCCACTGCCTTCGCCAACGCTCACTCTCGAATTTATAAGATTTTATATTTTAAAGGACCTAGAATTGGGGAACCATTGAGTCAGTGTAAACCCTCATGTTTGTATCGTTTTAAATTTAACTAGTATGTTGTGGCCATCACAAAACTTTCTTCTATATAAATCACGTCATTTAAATCATTTAAATAGTAAAAGAAATTACATCAATTTAGAACCAATTCGTATCAAAGTATACCTGAATTTGAAGTTTGATGAAAATTCGTGCATTACTTATTGAGATAGAGCTGTAGGGGAAATTCTGAAAAATGCAGCATAGCAGCGCCACCTGTTGAGCGATTTGCACCAAAACACAAACAGCACCAATTCATATTAAGGTATACCGGAATCTGAAGTTTGATGAAAATCGGTGAATTAGTTCTGGAGCTCGAGCTATTGTGGAAATCACAAAAAATGCAGCACAGCAGCGCCACCTGTTGAGCGATTTACACGAAAAGGTACAAAACATCAATTCATGTCAAGGACTAACTGAATCTGAAGTTTGATGAAAATCCGTGCATTATCTCTTGAGATTGAGCTATTAAGAAAATCGTGTAAATGCTGCAAAATGCAGCATAGCAGCGCCATCTGTTGGGCGATTTGCACCAAAACTTTACCAGCACCAACTCATATCAAGGATTAACGGAATCTGAAGTTTTATAAACAATCCGTGCATTAGTTCTTGAGATAGAGCTTTTGCTGAAATCCTGCAAAATGCTACATAGCAGCGCCACCTGCCGGACGATTTACACCAAAAACTAATCAGCACCAATCTATATCAGGGACTACCTGAATATAACTTTTTATTAAATTCCGTGCATTAGTTCTTGAGATAGAGCGCCCACAAAATTTGTGTCACATACAGACAGACGGACAGACAGACAGACAGACATTTTGTAAAAACATGTTTTTCGGAATCTCTGACCCATAAAACGTGTAAATCCGTCCAAAACTGGAATTCGAAAATTTTCATGAAACCAATACTTTCTTCTTGTCAAGATAGAAGGAAGTAAAAATGAAAATCTATCAAAACAAACCTAGAGTCGAGGCCCTATTGCCTTTCGCAGAGTATACGCCGGAATTTCTATTTACAAACGAGCCAAAATTGGGAGGGGGGGGGGGGGGGGACCACTTCCTTCGTTAACGTACACTCTCAAATTTGTAAGATTTTGTACATTTAAATGAACGTAGAAGTGAGAAACTACCTCCGACAGCGTACTTCTTCGAATTTGTATTTTATATTTTAAAATAAAAATCTATCCAAACGAGCTTAGAGTCACGGGCCCATTGCCTTCCGCAACGTACACCCTCGAATTTCTATGAACTTATATTTTTAAACGAACCTAGAATTGGGCATCAGTTCGGCAATGTACCCCCTTGAACTTGTATGGTTTTATATTTTTAAAATGAAAGTCTATCAAACGAATCTAGAGTCGGTGACCTATTACTTTCGGCAGCGTACACTCTCGAATTTATATGGTTTCGTATTTTAAAATGAAAACCAATCCTGTTGAACCTAGTGACAGTGACTCAGTGAATTCGGCAGTGTACAACCTCCAATTTATAAGATTTTATATTTTTATACGAACCTAAAAATAGTGCCCAAATTCTCCTTGTCAGCAAACACTCTCGAATACGCATGATCTTATTTTTTGAACGAACGTGGAATTGAATTCCACTCCGCCCTCCACCCTCACCCTCTGCCATCACGGTACACCCTCAAATTTGCATGATTATATATTTTTAAAGGAATCTAGAATTGGGCTGCCTTACTGCCTTCGGCAACGTACACCGTCAAATTAGTATGATTTTAAATTTTTAAACGAATATAGAATTTCCGCGCTCCCCCCGGTGGATGGAGGGGGGGGGGGGGCTCCACCTCTTTCCTTCAGCAACGTTCATCCTCGTGCAGTTAGGTCGAAATAGCACATCGCTTCGGGCACTGCGTTAAATCCGACAAATTTGCGAATTTCAAAGTCGCATAACTCGTTACGTTTCGGTTGTAGAAATATGATTTTTTTTTTTCATTTTACATGTCAGAGCACAAGGTCTTTTTCACTAAATGTAACTTATAGGACGGTATAAATATTAATTTTTGTAACTTTTTCCGAAATTCATTTATTGACTCAAATGGAATTTAGAATAATTGTTTAGTTAGTTTGAAAAGTTTTTGTAATTAGAACTGTCTAAGACTAACGGTTTAGAAATTAGCTATCCGTCCACGTTTAGAAGGAACACGCTATATATTTAATCGCATTTTACGACTGTTTCAAACAAAATTGTCAATATTTATTTCACAATGAAATTTTTGCCTGGAATAAAAATATGCTCTTATGTACTATATGGTCTAGCACTGGCATGGATCGCTGCTTTTAACGCTATCATTAGTAATTTTAATATTTTTATTGTTGTCATACAACAAATTATTTTCACAATGCTCACTCCAAAATAAAATTACTTCATAACTAGTTACATCAAGATAATTTGACGGTTTTCCCGTAATCTTACGCATTTACAATTAATTGTAAGCAGTTGCCAGTTGGTTTTGGTTTAAGGTAGCCTATGTAAGAGGGCCCCGGAGGTGCCTTCAAAAATGAATATACTACTTCATAACTAGTTATATCAGAATAGTTTGACTGTTTTCCCGTAATCTTACGCATTTACAATTAATTGTAAGCAGTTGCCAGTTGGTTTTAGTTTAAGGTAGCCTATGTAAGAGGGCCCCGGATGAGCCTCCAAAAATGGATATACTACTTCCTAACTAGTTACATCAGGATAATTTGACTGTTTTGCCGTAATCTTACGCATTTAGAATCAATTTTAAGCAGTTGCCAGTTGGTTTCTGTTTATGGTAGCTGATAGCCTATGTAAGTAGTGCCGGTAGTGGTGTCGTGTCGCTGGCGAAACGGAGGAGTGGTGCTGACTTGCTCATCGCGCTCTCTGCAGTGCTCATAGGCTCAGGTTCAGAGAACATCGTGACACTGGCTGATCGAAACAGCGAATACTCCCCATGAAGATTTACTGCACATGCTTAATTTCTACTGAAAATAGTAACCAGGATTGGCAAGACAGCTGAAAAAAATTGCCAAAAGTTTTTTGTAATTATTTAATTCGCATTACTCTGCTGCATTTCGCAGGAATCTGCTTTATAAAAAAGGCTTTTATTCTGAATATGAAAAAGTAATTTGCTCTATTTTAAGTTGTGCAACTGCAATCTCCTAAAGGTTTCTTATCTACCGCGTTGTTGTTATTCTCGTGATTAAGAAATGAGATATAGTTCACGCTAACATTCCTAACTTAATATGTAACCTTTGCTTATTAAACTAATATTTAACTTTAAATTGTATCAGATAGTACTCTAAGATGCAGCTGTTATGGGCCGGCTGCAATTTGCGTCCGCTATGTCGTTCAGGGAAAGATATATGAAAGATTTTTAGAAATAACAGTAGTCGATAATTCATGTGGATTGACTTTGTACGAACTTATAAGATCAAAATTAGCCAAGTGTGATATTGCTACATCAATTACTAATTTCTTGTTCATTTGACCGAGCAACAAATATGAAAGGCTGTGCAGGAGATGAGCGGCGATAGGGATCGAACCGGAGAACCCACGGTCAGAAAGCGAGATCTTACGTGCCGAGCAAAAGGCTAGCTCAATCGCTTCCTGCGAGATACTCGTTTTACTGACCGCGCAAGATGGTGTCGCCACAGTACTCCACCCCCCAGGGAGAACAACATCTCGTTGATGTTGTACGGGCGATGTGCACTCGTGTTGCGCTGGCGGTTGCCAGGTGATGCTGTCGTGCTGCCGTGCGCATGTGTGTGCCTCCGAAGATGCGCGGCGTGACAGGCTTCGTGCTATGAGAGTTATCATAGGCTTTGCGTGCTGTGAGCGTTTCACAGGCTTTTTTCTGCTGGGGGTGTTTTCAGTGCTGCCATCTGTTGGTCTCGAAAGGAAATGATGATGTTTGTGAAGGTGCGTGTTCGTTTGTCCAAGGTCACCAATGCAGGAGATGAGCGGCGATAGGGATCGAACCGGAGAACCCACGGTCAGAAAGCGAGATCTTACGTGCCGAGCAAAAGGCTAGCTCAATCGCTTCCTGCGAGATACTCGTTTTACTGACCGCGCAAGATGGTGTCGCCACAGCTGCTATAATGGTGTACAAATTTAGTTTAAAAAGGAAAACAAAGATTTTATTTACACTCACTGTATAGGGCACGTACTGAACTTGGTAGTAGCTGATTCAACAGTAACGTTGCTCCTAGCAGAAAAGTTATTTAGGTTGGTGTAAGAATCTGTCGTTTTTCTAACCTCATCTCAAAAAAGAATATGAGGGAGGAAAACAAAAGGAAAACATATTACACATGATAAACTGCACAGGTTGCAAAAAATAGGAGCACCAAGATGGAGGAGCAAATATAAAGCTCTTTCTTCGATTATCGATGAGGGAATTTTAAGATGTGAGGAAAGTGCAAACACAGGGAAACTATTCCATTTTATTACCGTTTTAAAAGAAATATCAAATGGAAGTTTTGAATGCAAATCTAAATTCATGGCAAAAAATTTGATTACTAAATAGTCTAAATTTTAAAACCTATTTATGTATATTGTTTTGTTAGATTTATTTCTTGTTACATCTCCTAGTGTAAATTATTTACAAAGTAAAACTATTATAAGGTAAGGGATAAAAGGTAGCAGTACAAAGTAAGGGATAAAATACTATAAAGTACGGCTATTCTACAACTTGGAACTTGGTACAGCAGCTGCTTCAACAAGTAAGGGATAAAAGGAATGATAAACACTTTCAGGTTCAGTATTCAAAAGCAAAATATTATGCAAGTAGAAGTAACAGCAAATTTGAAGATAACAATATTTATGTAAAAGTAGGGAAATGCCTGTTGAAAAATCAATAGACGAAGCTCCTTGAATCTCAACTGCTCAAAAGTATAAATTGGCTTTTTCAGTGTTTTAGATTGTTCCAGGACAAGTATCGAAGGAAGATTTGGTCAATTGATTCCAAGTTAGAACCAAGAAAAATTAATGAAATCGTAATGCTTTATATAGTTTTCCAACGGAAGTCCTTTGTACTATTTCTAAACTTCGTAAAGTTAAAAGAAATCAATTATTGATAGAGCTGATATAGTTTGTAGATCAGTGTGAAATTTTTACAATGACTTAAAAAACTAACATTGAAAGAAAACAAGACAGTCTTTGAATGGAGCTGAAGAAATCTGTGAATATGACGATGTAGAATCTGAATTTGAAGAATACAAGAATTTTTATGGTTATTCCTCTGGCTTCGATCTCTTTCTGTGCTTTTATATTCATTTTGAACTCTCACACAATCTTGAATGTTTACAAACCTGTATGTAGCTTACAAGTTTGTACTAACCATATCTTGTGGGAAAAGTCACCTGTGAAAGGGTCATTTTTAAACTCAAATAGTTAAGAATCGACATAGGTCTACTTTAAGCCAAGACCTTATGTCTAATCTTCTTTTCATGAATATAGAAAGAGACTTATAATTTGGATAAAGATGTTATTATAGATGACGTAGCCAGGATCAGTGAAGAACTGACTAAAAAGCTGTTAGGTTAGTAAACAGCCATTCACAATCACATAACCTTTCTTAGTTCGCTGTATCTATACCAAGGTATAATAGAGTCATTTTTCTCTTTGTTATAAAATCTATTTTACAATTTGTAACAATTAAATCAAAATTAAAGAGAACATTATTTTTTTCAATAAGCTTGTTTTTTTTTTTTTTTTTTTTTTTTTTTTTTTTTTTTTTTTTTACCGCTGTGTCCCTTTTAACACTTTCCAAGGATATTGAAATTTATGTATAACACTGAGGTGTACTACAAAGCTCTTATTGTAGAATCTGGTGTGCATTTAATTTATTGTTCATTTACAGCAGTGGTTCCCAACGTGGTCAATTCCAAATTTCTTACTAACTCATTCGCTATCAGTTCCTTTTGTCTTTTTTGGGGAAAAGTAATGTTGTAGACTAAAAATAAATGAAATAAAAGCAAAATTTAAGAAAGCAGTTTTTTTATTGAATTTTTAAAATGTTCTCTATCGAAATTTTAAAATAGATTAGAAACCAGAATAATATTATTCGAATAATCTTTCAAAATATTTTGATATCTATAAAATTATTAAAACTCACTATAATTTTTTTGGTGGTAATTTTTTTAATTTTTCGTAATGTTTTCCATTATTTATTGAATGAGTTTTCTACTTCTATTCGCGAAGACAATTAACGCGTTGAATGCCAAGTCTATTTTGTCTGTTTTCCCGTTTGGGCCACAAAAAAAGATTCCTGTTTCACAATCTATAAGTGTCAGTCACCGATGACTGATGTGGCACTCAACGTGTTAACGATATTGGGAAAGGGAAAATAGAGAGAATGTGTTATGCGGAATAATGGCTACTGAAATTTGATAAAGATGATAATTTTGAAATACGTACTTCTTGTGTATTTTGTTATCCATAGAAAGAAAAGTCAATGTCCAAAGATTTTACACCAACTCTTAATAAGTTACAAGAATGCATTATAAAATGTATGAATTTATCATTTTTAACGTTAAATGTAAATGTATTTTAAGTTATTTTTTGAAGATAAAAATGCAGACCGTACACTTTTCTTTAAGATTAAGTTAAGTTGGAAAAGTACAAAAATCTCGTTTTGGCATATCAGGAAAGATGTATAATCTCTTTGCATTTTTAAAATTATGTAAAAACACATTTGTGGTAAAAGATTCACCTCTTTGACAAGTTAAAAAATGTGAAATGAATAGGTATTGTAACTGAACTATTACACTCCCACCGTGTGAATAGAGTTCACTTTTTAAATAATAAGAAACATAATTTACATATTACGGGGAGGGGGGGGGGGACATAGTGACTTTACAGATGCTTTGGTGGGGCGTGGACTAAAAAAGGTTGGGAACCACTGGGACACACAAAAATATTTGGTTACAGTACTGAATATGAAGAATAATTGCTGTAAGTGTGTTTTCAGTTATGGTACGCGATTTAAAATGTAACTATTTTTTTGCATATTACTTCGTGAATATTAGTTCTATAGATCATATACAGGGCTACACAAAAGGTCTCAAGTACATTTCCATTTATTGGCGGACACTACTGGCTAGAAATTTTTAACTGCACTATGCATTTAATTTAATAGACTTTTAACATACAACGTAATATACATACAAATTTATAGATCATATAGAGGGATGAACAAAAATTCTGATGTTTTGTAGATTATTGATCGTAATTTCAGTAATTGTAGAACAACTGTGTTATGCATTTTCTAAATTGTTCATTTAGACATCTTTCACCTTAATAAACTGCAAAGTTTTATTATAATTGCTGAATGTGTTGGAAAAATATTACATAATCTTTGCAGGACGTATGATTTTTCGCTCTTGTTAATATTTACTTAGGTATTACAGTAGGATTTAGATTATTATGGCTTCAAAACAGTGATTTGGTTGACTAAAACTAAAGACATTTTTCCATTCATTTTTAAGTTACAAACAACTCCTAATTAGCATATTTTTTTTTTTTTTTTTTAACATGGAACTAGTTTAGATACTGTATATAAAATAATATAAATATTTATTATGAAAGTAAGCAAACTACAACAGAAGCAGATTTTTTTTTTTAAATCAAATGTTAGGGTGTATCAAATGTATTTTCGTTTTTAGGATACCTCTATATCTATATGAAAGGCTATAGATGGCACTACCTTATAATTAACGATCAGTGCAAAATGTTATACTAAAGAGTATATGTTCCTTCAAATTATATTACGCTAATATCTATTCTTTTATCTATTTATAGGTTACATAATGGTTGATACAAATATTGAAATATTATCCATCTTAAGACATTATTTTAAAATTGCTCATAAAGTTGTTGAAGCATCTCGTAAAACTCGAGAAGTTGAAGGAGATGATATGATCAGCAAACGTACAGCCCAAAACTGGTTCAAACTTTTTAAGGGAGATAACTTGTCACTTAAAATGAAACTCAGAAGTGAGATGTTAATCTGGATACTTGTTAATCTGGAAGGTTTGAAGCAAAGAGTGGAGATTAAAACCAAAGAGGAGATAGGACCGTCTAAGGACATGATATGCCAAACTTTACATAAACTACAGAAAACATACAAGAACTCTAGGGAAGTCCTTTATGAACTGACTATGCAGCAAGTAAATCACAGAGTGGAAATGTACAAAACTCTTCTGGAAAACTTACAGGATTTGCGGTTTTTCAAACGCAAAGTGACATATGATAAGAAATGGATGTATCTACAGAACCCAGATAATCGAGAAATGATTGTTTGATGTGGGACAATCAGTCCAACATGTTACGAAACAAGCGCGGTTTGAAAAGAAGTTCATGATCAATGTCTGGTGGAATTTTGAGCATGTAATTCATTTTGAAATCATTCCACATGGTCGATCGATCAACTAACTCTGAAATTGAAATTTACTGTGAACAGATGGACACAATGTATGCTTCTTTGAAAAGCAAATGGTCTGCATTAGTCAACAGAGAGAGACATCTTCTCCAACAAGACAATGCAAGACTGCACACGTCTCGCAATAAAGTAGAAGAGCATGACGGAATTTACCTCATCTCCTACATAGTCCGGACCTTGCTCCTTCGGCCTGCCACGTGTTTCATTCTATGGTATCATTTTTTTTTTTTGGGGGGGGGGGGGCAGGTGCTTGTGTAATATTGACGATCTGCAGCGGGGTTTTCTAGGCTTTTTTGCTTCCAAATCCAAAGATTAGTATCAAAATGGTATTGTTTAACTTTCAGGAAGATAAAAAGAAGCCATAGAATTTCATGGTTTATATACTGATTTGTGATACGTTTATTTTACGTTGAAATATTGCAACAAAGAAAGATTTCATTGTGAAAACGAAATTACATTTGATACAACCTAATATTTTACAAGCAACAAAATAGCTAAATGTGGTTTTTAGGCACGTAAGCCTAATTTTCAAAAAATAAATATTCTAATATTGTATTCCCTGTAAATTTCTTGGTAAGGCCTTTTCCATTTCTAGCCGAGGACCCCCAAAGGTTCCAGTCCGGGCCTGTATGTCATATACGGAACGGGCACATAACTGGCGCCATAGTGTCGTTATTTTGCTTGATATGGTAAGCCGGATGTTGCTGTTTATTCTGTTGATGAGTTCCCCAAATTGGCGTTGTTAAAAAATCGCGCCAATATGGGACGTGACATCTTTGCCAAACTTTCATATGAACGGCGAAGGGATCAGACCGTATTTGTTTATGGCAGTTGGTGACTTGAACTATTATAATATAGATGACATGGCGGCGATAAAATAATATTTGGCGACTTATCACCTGTGCCTGGCTAACATTAAAGTACCAAAATGGCACCTAGAGTATAAAAAGTGAAGTGGTCCCCCTGGAACTGTTGATGATAGTCACATGACTTAGGCCATTGTTATAGAGATTGTTTTAAAATACCGGGAAACAAAGACTCTGTATACTTAATTTATTTTATTTTAGCTTCTTTTCAAATGTTTAACTGATCCTCTTCAATCAAAAACGAAAACAACCATTGAAAGTCTTAACAGCAACTGATTCGTGTACTATTAATAAAACATAAGATATGATGAGATTATTTAAGTAGAACTTTGCTTTTAATAACTACGAAGTACATCGTGAACGGTAGATGTTCACCATGCCAACAACCTCAAGGTGTTGCCAATCCGTCAAACATAATACAGTGTTGCCACTAACAACAAGAAGAATATCACATTCACCCCCCCTTTAATTTTACTTTATGATTAATTCAGTCCCTGACATAGTCCTTTAAGTAAGCTGGAGGTTGTCTGGGGCGAACTGGACGCAATGATACAGTGTCCAAATTCTTTTTAGTCTCATCTTCTGGAGTTATAACAGAGTCCGAATATATTGGCTGCACATCATCTTCTACTAGAGGATCTCCTTCTGTATTCTCGTCAGCAGGTTTGGGAGTTTCTCCTTTCGGAGCTAAGTGTCTAATATAAACAGTTGTCTCTCTTCCATCAGTAAGTCTTACATGGGCATAGTCGGGGTTAGCTTCAATCAACTGCACCTCTTGAACAAGTGGCTCATACTTGCTCATCCGTACTTGGTTCTTGAATAGAACTGGTCCAGGGTGAGTGAGCCAAGTGGGGATGGAGCAACCATTATGCGATCTTCGAGGATGTGAAAACATTCTTTCATGGGGAGTGGCGTTGGTAGCTGTACATAACAAAGATCTAATTGAATGGAGAGCAGCTTGTATGACTTCCTCCCACTGTTCCGTCCTCATATTATTGGATCGCAAGGCCAGCTGTATGTTCTTCCATATTATTCCGTTATAACGTTCCACCTGTCCATTTTCTGCCGGATTATAAGGTGTTGTACGACTCGTGGCTATTCCATGAGACACTAAAAATGTTTTTAACTCATGGGACATGAACGCAGGACCTCTGTCCGAGTGGATAAATGAAGGCATTCCAAAAACGGAAAAAATGTTCTTCAGATGTAATATTACAGTTGATGCAGAAATATCACTACAAGGAATGGCAAATGGAAATCTGGAGAACTCATCCACTACTGTTAAAATATAACGATTTCTTGAGACACTAGGGAGAGGCCCTTTAAAGTCAAGGTTCAACCTTTCAAATGGGGAAGTAGCTTTCACAAGTGTTCCTACATTTTTTACAAATCTGGGCTTCAACTCATTGCATACTAGACAAGAATTTGTGACTTTTCTTACCTCTTCTAAGGAAAAGGGGTTCTTGCAACGAATCCAGTGGTGCATTCGTGTCACCCCAGGATGACAAAGAGAGTTGTGCAGGTCCTTCAAGTCAACTCTGGAAGTTAGCGCACCTGTTATACGAGATAAAGTGTCAGCAATTACATTTTGTTTCCCAGGACGATAAATAATGTCAAACTTAAAACTGGCTAGTTCAAGTCTCCAACGGATTAATTTTTCATTTTTAATTTTGCTGCTGTGTCGCTGATCGAATACAAATGAGACTGCTTGTTGATCAGTGAACACTTCAAAATGCTTTCCCATCAAGAAATGTCTCCAATGTCGAAGGGATTCTACAATGGCATACGCCTCTTTTTCTGGTGAAGAATGTCTCAGTTCAGATGCACTTAATGTTCTTGAGAAAAAAGCCACGGGACGGCCAGCTTGGCTCAAGGTAGCACCAATTGCAAAGTCTGATGAATCCGTTTCGACTCTAAAAGGTATGTCATCTTCAATTGTTGCCAAGGTAGCATTCGCCACATCATCTTTCAGCAAATTAAAGGTTGATACTGCTTCTGTAGAGAGAGGGAACTGTTTCTTTCCTAATAAGGGACGTATCTTCTCTGAAAAGCCTGGAATCCACCGACAATAATGGACAAACATACCCAAAGCACGTTGTAAAGCAGAAGAGTCTCTAGGAACAGGCATATCCAGTAACGGTTTTAGTCTTTCAGGATCTGGTTTAATTGTACCATCACGAACGATATAGCCCAGTAACCGGACAGAATTTGTTGAATAGGTACACTTTTCTTCATTTAAGGTCAAATTAAATTTCTTTGCCACAGCCAAGAATTTTTTTAGGTTGTCATCATGTTCCTTCTGATCTTTGCCACAAACAGTTACGTCATCAATAAATGGATACGTAAGATCAAGGCCTTCATCCTCAATAATGTTATCAATGACTCTTTGAAAACACGCTACTCCATTGGTAACACCAAAAGGAACGCGCAAAAACTGGTATAATTTCCCACAAGCTTCAAAAGCTGTATAATGCCTTTCACTATCCAGAATAGGGATTTGATGGTAGGCACTTTGCAGATCAATTTTGCTAAATACTTTATTTTTCGAAATTTTCAAAATTATCTCTTCAATCTTAGGCAGAGGATAGGCATCAAGCAAAGTGTACTTGTTAATGGTCTGCGAGTAGTCCACCACATTCTAGGCTTATGATTTTCTCCTCTAATCACGAATGCTTGAGCCCGCCACGGTTAATTGCTTGGTTCAATGACACCCTCCCGGAGAAGTTTCTGAATTTCCATTGCCATAAAGTTATTGTCTTCATCGGTATGACGTCTTGACTTTGTCACCACAGGCCTACAATCCGGTTCAAGTTAGAAAATAATGAAACAGGAGGTACTTGTGTGCGATAATAAAATGGTGTTGTGATCGTAAAACGGTTAAAGTACACGTTGTGAAGTTCTTTTAATAAATTACTATTGATCGTTAAAGAAATAATAAAAACTGGAGACTTCTTACTTTACAGGAGACAGCGAAGAGACAAACTGATGAAACAAACAATATTCTTTATTTCGGTCGTTAGTAGCAGTAGAAGGTTATGAAAATACTTGCTTCTGGTCACCATTTTTAAAATAAAAGAACTGAAAGAACGGAATCTCTTAATTAGAATTCTTCCGTGGGATTCCTTTAGATGAGTGCAGCACATCGTTAAAAATTAAATCTTGAGAAAGAACATATCCACATAACCAAAATATGACCCATAGTACGGCAAACTTATTCGGCCAAAAAAAAACGGCACGGCATTCGAACGGCCGGCCAGCGGGCTGGCGCTCCGCTAAAACTACGTTAAAAGACTACATCTTTTTCAGACAACATCAAACCAAATTCTGAATTAAAAATTAACGAGTTTTAGTATTTAAATGATGAATACGGGGTTGACAAAGTAATTAAAAGGCAGACTTTAAATTGATTAGCTAAATTAACATTTACGGGAAATTAATGAAAATCGAATTACAAGCTGCAGAATTTAAAAAGTTTTCACTGATTGGAAAACGAAACCAAACGATTCTCCTGTCAGCGATCGGCGTCAAAAGAGGACGGCGCATAATTTCAATGACGTCATCATAAGGCAAATCAACTCCGACAAAACAAGAGCTCCAAGACGTGCTCCTAAAATAGCTGAGTGCACATGCGCAAGCTGCCGATCCGCTCCCAACGCAGATATGAATATCGGCGGTGAAAAATGAACTTGCTTTACGGTGAGAGATAAAAGCGTCAACATCGCGGCGTAAAGATTGGGTTCAAATAGACATCGATGCAAAAAAATAGCTGAAAGGAAATAAAAATAAACCAAATTTAAATACTGTGAGAAGTATTCTCACATTACCTCCCTTCACCGAGAAAATTTTGTAAGACCAGGAGATGTAAAAGGCAAAATCGATCAAAAACCTTTTACAGAAAATGGGATGACAAAATTTTGAACTGTCAAAGCGAAAAAAATCATTAAAGTCGAACAATAAAATTTAAAGTTAAGGTGCTGGAAAAAAAATTGGTGATTTAACAGTTGAAAAAAAAAATTGGTGACCAAAAGTAAGAGAGAGAAAAAGAATACATATTGCATAAAGTACATTCATAATCCAAAAAGTATACAATACATCAAGTATACAATAAAAATGCCAAAAATACAGTAACATTGGCAAAACCTTCTATTTGATCTCATAAAATTATCATGATCAGTGTTAACACATTTTAAGTTAACAAACAAAATTGAGATCATTGACTAGTCAAAACAAATTTTGCTATCTTGGTACCAAATAAAAAAATCCCTGCCGGCTCGGGCCTACAGGCGGAGGTAGATTTCAAAGTTAAGTACTAAATTAACCAACAAAATTTAAATCAAGATTAGAGATAAACCCAGTTCCTCCACTAAGAATGAGCTCTAGGGAGCTAAACATTTTGTGAAAATTCTAATATACACGAATACACACACGCATGCATATGGAATAGGTTTAAAAAATAGCTAACGCAAATTCAGAGAACCTCAAAGTGATAAATAAGTTAATATTTCCATAGTAGGGTTTTTATCATGTTTTAATATGTTTCTTCAAACTCACATGACGTTACATATTCACCTGCTGAGGTCCCTTTTATTTCCAATATGACGCAATATTTTGTTGTTTTTTAATTCGTCAAACTATTTATTTCATTTTGAGTTTTCATGCGGAAATCTTGCTCTAGGTAACTTATGACGTAATATTCAATTTGTTTTCAATTCGTCAAACTATTTATTTTATTTAATTTTTCACGTGAAATTCTCGCAAAAGAAAAGCAATTGTTGTGGTGAGAATTTTATTGCTTTTTTTTTTAATTGTTGGCAACTGCAATAACGAAAAATATTTATTTTTTTCTGTCATTGTTGTGTAAGAGCTGATTTTATCGGAATCGTGTTAAGACGGTATTCAAAATTTTGAACCCTCCCCATTTCCATTCCCTTGGTCCGATTTTACCCATTTTCAATCCCCGCTGAGATATTAGCCATCTCAAAGTTGTTGGCGAGTTTGAAGACGATCCGTGCATAATTGCGACTTTTATCGTGCGGACAAAATTTAGTACATACATACATACATACATATATATATATATATATATATATATATATATATATATATATATACATAAACTTTTTAGGTGGGGGTGGTTTTGGGTTCCTGGGGTCCTATAATGAAAAGTTATGAAGGAATTTTTCAAAAGTCGCACCATGGTAACGACTGCAATAGGTAGTATTTCTTACGAAATCTACCTAACAGAATTAACTTCTGATAAAAGTTGCAAATACAAAAGCAACAAAAAAGTCAAGAAAAAATATTTTGTAATTTGACTTTTACAACATGCCTAGGACTTTTTAATTTTAGAATTATATCTAAAAAAATAAAGAGTTTTCTTTATTACTCTTAACATGAAAGGAAATGAAATGGCCATATATAAATAAACTTTCATAAAACTTAATGATATCCTTTTAGTGTATCAAACTTTATTTCATTTAAATTAAAACAGACAACCAATTGTATGTGATACCAATTGTGTAATTGAGTCGTGCACTACTCAATCACCCAAACAAAGTATCCCATAGAAACAAGTTGCTATTTCAATCAAAAGACATGTCATAATTAAGTGTCATAAATCCCATCTTAGACACAATTTCTTTGAACTTTATACTTTACTAAATAAAAATTTCAATGTATTAGTCATAAGAATTCTTAATATATATATATATGAGACTCAAAAGATTAGATAAATATACATATACCATGGTTTTTTTTCAAAATATGATAGGCTGGTGATCACCAAAAAAAAAAAAAAAAATTAAGTACTTCCATATAGAATGAAAGAAAAAAATTGACAAAATCATGAGTTTATAAAACTAAAATACCATGTACCAGGAATATAATTTTAAAATAATCATTTAAAATATAATATAGAAATAAAATTATTACAATTCAATGTTAAGCTCACAATGATGATAATGACAAAGATAAATCATCAGCAACACTGTAAACAAACAAAAAAAAGTTAGATATATATATGTAAATATCGAAGTCCACAACCATGTCGATGACCATCATGCCCTAGCCACCAGCATATCTATGAACAAAACTAAACACATATAAGAACTCCTACGTAAAATTTTAGGTGGCTTGGATCTCCTAACAAGGCTCCTAACATCTTAGGTAAAAGAAAATTTTAAATATAATAACACTGTGTAACTGCAGGTGGGTAAAGGCAATGTTTTTGGATTCAAAAAAATGTTCATTGAGTCCAGAGCCATATGGAACAAGGCTATTAAAGATTAACTGATGTCACTGAAAGTTTAGTAACACAGCATGAGGTTGTACACTGGTACTAGCATTGCTTCCTAAGGTTGTACACAAGCACTAACAAAGACAATTGTATACACCAAAACATTTGTAGATGTGAACAGATGCTGTCGAAAAAAAAACTGGCACATTCACATAATAATCATCAAAATAGATGATCATTTTTGGATGATGACACAGAAAATTTGAACATGATGACACAATATGAGAATGCATTGCATTCTTTTTGAAGCACTAACTGACATCGTACTCATCACTGCAGAGCAATCATAACTCCTGCGACCAGTGGCGTAGCTACATATTCAGCGCCCTGGAGCAAGTAAAGTTTATGCGCCCTCTTGTCACTCGAAATTATTCTGTGCAATTTTGTTTTGAAGTTTAAAATTTATATAATATTCTTTATTTGATTTAAAATCTTACCTTTATTTGAAAATCACAAAGTAATTTTAATAACGTATTAAATACAAATACTAAAAATAAATAATAAATAGTGAAATGAATTATAATTATTTAAGTACGGAATACCTACCAATATTTTCTGCTAATTGTGCGGTATTTTTATTTTAAATGCGCCAATAGGGTAATATAATCTGCCGCTCTTAGTATCTGTTTTTGTTTTAAGGGTTTCGAAGCACTGTAGAATACTAATAAAAAAAATAATAATAAAAACACTATTGTCAAGATTGTTGATTATTATTATTTTTTTTTTTTTTTTTTTTTTTTTTACTTTTCTCATATGGATGAAACACGTTTTTAAGTTTTTAATGCTAGAAAATACTAAAATTCCATAAAATTCAAAGTATAATAACTCAATAAGTTTCGGTCTTACAAAAAAGAATTTTTTATTAATTTCTCTGTTAAAGTTAGGAGATTTTTCTAAATATAACGTATAGAATCAACACCCACTTGACATAAAGCCTTTGGGCGATTTTGTGACGTCACTCTTAGACGACCTACGTTCTTTTTCCCCGGTGGAACTCTGCCCTTTTCTTTGAGAGTTGAAAAATTATTAGCTGTTATTTAACTTGTAAATTTTTCCACTACATAGTCTTTTTAAATAGAATTAAATTAAAACCTTTTTTTTTTTTTTTCATGTCCTTCCTACTTTGTAAACAAAGGTTAATTTTTAAATACATACATAACAATTTATTTAAAGATTTTCGTAATCAGTTATATTCCAATTTTGCGAAATACACATTAGTAAATAAAAAATTAAATATTTGGCTAGAGAATTTTTTATTTACACTAGGTAAATCAGATTAATTTTAAAAGAGAAAATTAATAAAACATTAATGCATTAATTTTATATTAAAAAAGTAATTATTGTGAAAAAATATAACTCAGATGTATCTCATAAAAAAATCACTTTCAAAAATCATCTTTTAGTGAAACTAATTTGTACTTTCAACTTTTTTTTTTTTTTTTTTTTTTTTTTTTTGTTCTCAAGCGCTGTTTAACATTTTTATAGATAATGGTAAAATCAATTTATAATGAGGTAAGTGATTTTTATCTTGATAAATCTTTTATGCATTTACTTATTTATATGTTTTATCTGCTTTTGATGTATTGTTTACAAAGTATGTAAGTTATTTTGATAATGTTGAATATAAGGTAGCTTTAAATATAAAAAAGAATAAAGTAATATTGCTATGTTTATTACTCTTAATTCTATAGATAATAATAATGTTTAATAATATGTAATTTGTTGGACATTATATTTTTCTTTTAACAATCAAATCAAGCTTTAAAATACATTAAATACCGTAAAAAATTATGATTATTATTTATCATTCATATTCGATAAATGTTAAAATATGTCCAGAACTGAAGCATAAGAATTAAAATACCAACAAATTAAGAATTAAGCGTTTAGTAAAATTAAAAAGTAATAAAGTAAACAGTAATGCTAAAATTATTCATTATTTATTGTAGTTTAATTTAATTGAAAAAATATCATGTTTTATTTACTTATATCGTTATTATTTATCCTAAAACGTAAAAAAAAAATAGTATGCCAGATGAAATATTCCCTTAATTTTCAAACCATTATTAAATACATCTGATAAAACACATACGTGAAATCTATAAAGATTCATAAACATGTTCCATATACAAATTGGCAATAAAGTCAATATTATAGATGGGGATTTTTAGGGAAATTCAAGATAATTTTGTCAGTATATGGCAACTAATAAAAGTGAATATTTCATTATCTGAAAACGATATGCATTTTACATAAGCTAGAACATTAAATTTTTAGATTTGATAAATTTTGAAATATGTATGGTACCAAAAAATGTTAAATTAAAAGACAAAAATTAAATATCAAAAATTTTAATAATATTATGCATTATTCAAAATTGTTTAAAACTCACTTTGATTATTGAAATAATAATAATAAAATAACATTAGATTGACACATCTGACTTTTAAAAAAAAATTAACATCAATTTTACCTATCTGACTTAAAAACAAGTATTATTTATTCTATAATTTAAACAACTGAAATATATAAAGGTAAAATGTAGTATATAAATTGGCAATAAAGTTATCATAGTTAATGGACTATAAATTTTATTAATATTTCATAAGTTTTAAAATACACGGAATAATAAAATTCGGGAATTAAAATACCAATAATTTTAAAAATGGACGTTTAGAAAAATTAAAATCTAAGGGAAAAAAATAAATTGTAATAATCGAATTATTCGTTATTTTATATAGTTTCATTAGATTTAAAAAAATCATGTTATATATATTTTTTTAATCTGACTATCATATTTATTATAAAATTATATTAAAACAACAAAAACAATACGACATAAGAAATTCATTAAATATCTCATTAAATGAAATATTCCTAATCTTCAAAGTATTATTTAAAAAAAAAAAACCTAATTAAAAACATAATTAATATTTATAATAGCAATGTGTAATTTGTTGGACATTATTATTATTTTGACGATCAAACTAAACTTTAAACTACATTAAATATTTTTTAAATGTATTATTATTAATTATCCATATTTTATATACTTTTTACTGTATAATTTTTTACTATATCATTATATTTACATGTATGACTAAAATATTATTTTCTGTATTTTGCTATGATTTAATTAAAATTTCGAAAATAATATGTCAAAGTAAGTATTATTCAATTAATCTTTAAACCATGAAAATAATAATAATAATATAAGTAAAGCAATGCTTTCTTGGTAACTATGACTATATATTTCCCCCGAATAAGACATGTTTTATACATAATAGATAATAAATATTTTAATTACATTAAGTTTAAAATATGTCGAGGTACATAAATTATTAACATAAAGACTAAAGCTAAATTATTAAAAATTTAATAATAATAATAGAACAGAATAAATAAATGACAGCAATAAATATTTAATATATGCATTATTTAACGTAGTTTAAAGTGTAAGAGCATTGATATCATATATACATAAATGTTTATAGTTAATACATGCAATTATTTTAACATAATAACAAAGTAGTGAAATTGCTTTTCTTTCCTTTCGTTTTAAAAATCAGTATCATGACCTAAACGATAAGATTTCAAGAATTCCGCACTTTAAAAGGTAGTCCAATAAATGAATTATTAATTAATAAATGAATTCAACCAATCTGATTTCTTAAAATAATATGTATAAGGCAGCTATTTTATATTAACAATTGTTATTATTACTACCACTAAATGAAAATACACTTATGCTTCAGTCATGTTTACGTATACAAATATAAGAATATTTGGAAAAAAAAAATGAGTCGGTAAAAAACAATATAGCATAATTGCATTCCGAAATAATGAAATATTACATATTAAACGCCTACCCCCCCCCCCCCCTCAAAAAAAAAAGAAAAAAACACTCACATTAAGTTTCAGAACACGTGGTGACTTGTATATCTTATATTCAACACATCAAAAGCAGGTAAAAAATACTAGAGGGTTCACATATAAATAAATAAATTTATGCAATATTTAAGATTAATCAAGATAAAAATCTTACCTTATTATCAAATGGTTTCCTATTATCCAACAATGCTTTAGAACAAAACATTCAATTTCAACATCGATGAAATACACGTTCAAGCAAGCAATGCTACTATGCTATTGCTATAAGAAGAAGGGAGAATGTCACTGGCAAACTTGAGCAATTTAGCTATTCGCTAAAGAAAAACTAGCCAAATTCACATAATGGCAGTAATGGATTCGTCGTGAAATACTGAGTATCAAAATACAAACAATAAGTTACACAGAAAAGGTTTAATCGTAGATCATTAAGAGTGTCGCCGAAAGAAAAAGAAAAACACCTCTTGCAATTTCGCGATTTCAATCTTTAGTTTTCTCACCAAATGAAGCATTTAGGCACAGTGGCGATCAGCAGCGAGAACCCTAACTGACACCCTCATATATTACTCAAGATTTCAGTTTTTACTTTCTATAAACATGTAGTGTAAGGAAAGAAATAGGAAAGCCTTGTAATCACAATAAAAATAAATGAACATAATAGAATATTTTTATTTTTCAAATACTTTGAATCCGTTCTCACAATTTTTTCAATTATTCAATATGTATGTGTGTATGTCAGAATTTCTTCACGTTTTCAGATACTCAGAGCACTATTTGGTATGTTTTTGATGATGATGGCAGGTATGTTATAAATCTGTCGCAAGAATTGTATTAATCTTCGAAGGAATCGGCTGACGGGTTTGGTATCTAAACTATTTTTCAACCATTCTGTGACAATAACTGATGAACATTTTCTCTTAAATCTCAATTAAATTATTTTTATTGTTCACGTTCATCTTATACTTATACAACAAGGTTTCACCGTGCAGACAGTGGCGGCTCGACAAATGGTTCACAATCACTTTACTACAGTAATTTCATATACATATATATATTTTTTTATTCTTGTTTGATCTTAGAAAACCCCACCATTAAATCAGATCAAATTTTTTACCAATATTCTTGTAGAAAGTGATTGTGAACCCCCGAAGAGCCGCTACTGCACGCAGTGTCGCACTCGGTCACTGTCATATAGCAGACCTTGGATTTTTTGAAAGACGCAACATTTCAGAATCTCATTATTTTACTACCTTGTTTGCAGAAACCAATAATATCCATTACCATTCCAGTTTTACTTTCTGGGGATGCTTTCAATTTCAGAACTGGATTCGAAATTGAAAGTATCCTTAGAAAAAAAATATCGAAACAGTATAATGATAACCATTTAGACATCGATCTGATATATTTCATGCAAAAAAAAAAAAAAAAAAAAAAAAAAAAAAAAAAAAAAATCACTTAAAAATACCGAAATGTAAATGAGAAATTTCTAAAGAACACTGCCATTGGTTTAACATTAGCTTGCGAGTGACTAGTGTAGAATTCTAAGTATACATAATTTTACATTAAATAACAGGGAATTTTTCAGATGGAATATCAGTATTTTTTATAGAAAAATATATCTAGGTTAAACGCGCGAATTTTTGCCTTATTCAAACAGAGATTTTCTATAAGAAAATACTGGCATAGAAGAATTTTCTCGTCTGTAAATTCCAGGATCCGTACGAACCCTGAAGTAATAATGTTATGATAAATTAAACCGACTTTAAACTCTTTTTGCAGTGGGAGGATAAAAAAAAATCTTAATCGTGCCAGTAATATCAAGAAACGTGTAAATATTATTAATTTGATTTTAAAACAAAATATCTTTAAAATATTTTTTTATACAGTAAACTCTGTCTACAGCTCTATATAAGACAGATTTCCCTCTTATACAGAATCCGCCTTAGGCAGAATGTACTGTATTAAAAAAACAAAACAAAAAAACAAAAACGTAGCAACAGGGTATAATCGGAGGGGCGCAAAAAGAACCTAGAAAGGGCGCCGTATGTTGAACAGTCCTGTTCAAACGTATATACAATATAATTGGCCGCCGCTCTGGTTATCACATTTAGAGACAATATTGAAACAGACCCGTTTTCATATTCCAATGTAATTTTTAACAAAAAAGAAAATAGTTGATATACCTTTTCTTTTGTTATACCTTTCCCAAAAATGTTCTTTATAATTATTTTTGTTCCTCAAGCGCAAAAATCTATATGATAAACATCTATATTGGCGAAATTACAATCACATCATTTGAATTTATGTACGAATACACGAAACCTACACAGTTCAGACAAATACTCATAATAAATGATTTTACAACAAACTTTAAAAAAAAAAAGCGTGTATATAATTTGAAATAGAGCTCTGGCTCTTTGGTGCCAGAGAGGTTGAAAATTCTTGAGGTAGATCATGCCGCCATTGGTAACAGAATTACAAAATATACATTAGGTTTTGAAAGGTTTAACTTTAAATGGTCCTCTGAAATTAAGAAATTTTCAAGAAAACAATTCAATTAATTCTTCTGCTTTGGAAAGAGTAACAAAATCATTAATAAAAAATGCTTAAAAAAGTGAAATTTTTTAAAAGTTATTACATAATTTAAGACACTTCAAATCTAACGCTTATAGCAAATTTTGTAACTATTAGCTTCACCTGAGGGAGGGCGCGGCTTACCTGGTTCAGGGCGCACCGACCCACAGGTCGGTTGCCCGGCGGGTCTGTCTGAGCCTGCCAGAATGTGATTTAATTTAGTAAAATCCTATTTTTTTTTAATTTATAGGTCTTGTTTCAACACGGGCGAATTAAAATTTGATGAAAATTATGTTATTAAAAACATGTTTAAGCTTTATGAATGAAAGCGCACGTTTTCTTTATAACACGAGTTTTTTTTTTTTTTTTTTTTTATCACCAGAAGAAATATTTCACCTTTGTATAAAATTAGGATCTCAGTTTTTGTTCATTGTTATACAAAAATATTTATTTTGATCTCACAGTATTTTTATAAACTGTTCGAAAAGCTAAGTCGAGTAAGTCTAGAATTATATATAATTCCAAAATTCATTGACTGCTAACTTGTGATATCAGATGGTCGTGGGGTGTGGGAGAGGGTGGGGGTGTTGCGCTTGATTACGGCCCAAGCAAACCGACATTACTATTTTCGAAAAATATGTTTTGTCTTATTTAATCCTAAAATTCTGCGAATAAATACGGTTTAATGCAGAAAAATACTTTTCGAAAAAAGTGGTGTAAATTTGCACAGGCGATAATCAGGTCCTAGGTAACACCGAATTTCATACTTAAATTTTTATTTCTTTTTGAAGGAAAATACTTATCGATTCTGCGTGAGATTTGCAATATTTTCAAAATCTCAAAAACAATACGCACAAAATTAATCTGCCTCTTCCCCCTCATCTACCCCCTTCCTGTCGCCGTGGACAGATGTCTAATACCGCTCTTATTATTGTTTTGTAATCTGTATTGTTGCAGTTTCCACTAAACAACAGCAACAAAATTTCGAAATTTTCATTTTCTTGGTTTTTCGTTTGTAAAATGTTTAATAATTTTCTTCAACTTGTCAAACTATTGTTTTTACTTACCCATCATACGTAGTATAGTGTAAGTCTTGTAATCGTTTTAAAAATCGAAAAAATTTTTTTGACGGATTTACACGTTTCAGACACTGGAGATTCCGAAAAACATATTTTTAGAAAAAAAATTTGTCCGTCCGTCTGTATGTCTGTAATCGCTCTATCTCCCGAACAAATTGAGATAGAGACTTGAAATTCGGTGTGTACTTAGGGAGTAATAATGGGAAGAAGCCTATTGAATATCAGTAACCTTGATTAACCGGAACTATTTTTTTCGGACTCTTGAAATATTCGTTCTGATAAAAGGTATACAAAAATTTTCGAAATTGTTTATTTGAAGGAGTGAATATAAAACACAATAAAAAACCATTTGCATCATGAATGAACTCGATCGGATAATTAGTTGCCGAGATATTTGTAATTCTATTTTTCACACTCTTCGATTTTTCATGACCCTGTATTTCATTCAAATTTCAACTAGTATTAAAAAATGCTCTGACGAGCACCAAAAAAGGCTAATATGTTTTTAAGTATGAAAAAGGATTTGACAAGTGCTTCCAACTGAGCATGAAAAAGGACAAAGGGTCCCTTCTTGGCTGCAGCTCACTGTCAATGCCAACTTTGAAATAATCATATTTGCGCTTTATCCATATAAAATAAATTCGCGGTACTTTAGTAAAACTTTCCGTTGTGCTTTACATGTTAACTGCACTGTTGGACTGCTGTACTGCGCATGCGTCTGCAATGCAACTTTGTACAGTGCACTGTGTACCATTATTTTTCTATAAATTATACTACACTGTTCATTCCTATTATCCTTTTGATTTTTGAACCTCAGCGCACACTCAATCTGTGCTTTTGTACTTCCGTATTAAAGGTGTATGCGTATAATGTTCGTTTATAATTTACATGCATTGCTGTACTGCATAATACATTCCACAGCCGTTTGCATTAATTTCAACAATCAATGAATGCATTATACTGTTATGCGTGCACATGTGGAATTGTTCCTATGCAGAGTGCTGCAACAGTCTGCACTGCACTACAAATCAGTTTTCTGTACAGTTCTGCACTGCGGGCGTGCTTGGTGGTCCTGCATGAGTGTGATACGCTGCAGGAACTAAGGTTTTTGGTACTATGTCACCTTACATTCATGTTCAATCAGGCTGCGTCTTTACTGGCTGTGTCTTTATACTACACATTTTTATCTTAACTGTGTCTGATTTTTTTTTATATGAAAAAGGCGCAAATATGATTTTTTCAAAGTTGGCATTGACAGTGAGCTGCAGCCAAGAAGGGACCCTTTGTCCTTTTTCATGCTCAGTTGGAAGCACTTGTCAAATCCTTTTTAATACTTAAAAACATATTAGCCTTTTTTGGTGCTCGTCAGAGCATTTTTTAATACTAGTCATTTAAATTTTTTGATAATTATATATTGAATATAAATCAACCTGAGTAGCTTTTAAATATTCTCAATATTTTTTTCTTATTTCGTACAATAATGCACTAGTTAACCATGTAATGCACACTGTTTTAAGAGGTTCAACGTTTTTTATTCAAATTCATGTTATTTTTATTCATAATTTAATTTACTTGGGCTCCCTTAAATATAATTAATATAATTCCTTAATCTGATATTAGTTTTTGTTGCATTAAAATATCTCAATTTGTTGATTCTCTCTAAATAAGTAAACCCTATTGGTTTACAATGGAAATCTATAGGAATTTGGCGATATATCGCCAAGTTGGTGACAAACTTGGCGGTATTTGGCGACAGAGCAGAGTCCCGCCTATGGTAACACCCCCCCCCCCCCTTATAGGTATGGAGATGCATTAAATGCTGTTCTATAACCAATGAAATGCGTTTCATTCGAGCGTTGCCTTTAAACAATTAACAAATAATCGCGATTTCTGTGACACATACGGTAGCGTAATATATATATAGAGAGAGAGAGATTATCGTGGAAATCGAAGGTTTAGGCCACATCGTATTGTTTAGCTATACCGGTTATACTGACATCGTCTCATGTTTTGCTACAATTTCTTTTATTGAACAGTAATTCGCTTAAGCTTCTTACTACTGCTATCACTGAAAACTTTTTCATTCTTAAGCCGCTATCAGATTCACCAACTTTTCGAGCAATTTTTGAGCCAACTCTTGATTTCCTCCAACTTTTCGCGAAATGTTGTCTCGACACCCAGTGTGATAGCAAACAGCAATATCCCAAACTTTTTATCCGCATCTCAAAAAAGTCTGTCCTAGCCACAACTTTTCCTCCCACCTTTCAACATTTCAGCGAATCAGAGATAAGCGATCGATACGAAAATGCGATAAATATTGACGGCTGGTACTAGTAGTACTGGTTTTCGCGGCTTTTCCTCCAACTTTAGCAAAGACAATTGTAACCTTTTTCTCCCTTTCAACTGGAAAAAGTTGGGGTTAAAATCGGCTGTAAAGTTGGTTGCTCGAAAAGTCGGTGAATCTGATAGCGGCTTTAGAAGCCATAATGAGAGCTAAAATTAGCGCAAACCTGAGTAAAAGTAAAACAAAAAGTTCATTTTTTTACAGTAATAAAGGTACACAAAGCACTCTGATATGCACACCTTACTCCAAACTTGACTAATAACAAGAGTTATGTGAGGGTTGCCAACTGAACTATTCGGCAGCCTTGGTCGTGAACCGAGATATTGCACGCCAACCGAGTCAAATTTTGATCACCTAAGTTGGACAAAACCGAACTGGTCATAAACAGAGGCGGTCGTGAACCGAGGTTCCACTTACATTTTGACCTATAAGTTTGCAAATATGGCATTATTTATATATTCAATGGCGATTATCATTATCTTGGCGATGAAACTCACCGATTTCAAAGTAACATTCCGAAGTGTACTTGAACCGCCACAGATGTCATATACGCATCACGTTGACGCGATTTTTTTCTGACGCTAATGTCATATACGCACCGGGGTACTTAACTGGCGCCAAAGTTTTGTTATTTTGCTTGATATGGTAACCCGGATGTTGTTGTTTATTCATTAATAAATTGTTTATTTACTTTTATTTTCTTTTTTAAAATTATATAAATTGTTTTGTTCTATTGTTATTAATTAAACTTTTTTTAATTTATTGTTAATCCCTTTTTAAAAATATATATGTAACTGGTATTCTAAAACGAGGTTTTCGCCAAATTTGCGTTGTAACCCGGATATAGATGATATATTAACGAGGTGTTCGCCAAATTGGCGTCGGAAAAAATCGCGCCAATATGGAGCGTATATGATAAATGTGCCCAAGTTTTTATTAGTATTTTTATTAATGTTTTACTAATTTATTTATTCTTCCATTACTTAAAATAAAAATTATGTCAGTTTGTATCATTTGGCGAATAGTTTGGCGACATTGGTTGACGGGATAATCAAGTAGTACCGTATATTTTTGCTGTACATTTTCGACAATATCTCAAGCAAAAGTACCTAAAGTTAAACGAAACCCTAATTATTTAAGGCACAGATCTCATATACACAACGGGTTTGGCGAGGGTTTCTTTCTGACGCCAATTTGACGAAAACCTCGTTTCCAAATAGCAGTTACATATATATTTTTAAATTACTTTCTATTATTTAAAAAAGGAAATAACAATAAATAATGAAAAGTTTAATTAATAACTATAGAACAAAAAAAATTATATAATTTTAAAAAATAAAATAAAAATAAATAAAAAAATAATTAATAACTAAACAACAATAGCTCATCACCGTATCAGGCAAAATAACGCCATTATCGCGTCAGTTATGTACTCTGGTGCTTATATGACATCTCTTTCTTATTTAAAATAGATGGAATGCTATTTTTTAAGGTATGCTTAGTATGTGAAGTATTTATATTACTGCATACCTATCGCTTGTGTAAGTCAGGATGTTATGATGATAATTAAAAAAAAACTTACATTTAGCTCCTGAACAGGAGCTTGGGATTTACCCTGTTTTTTTTTTCCTATCAACTCGTTTGTGCTGTGTCTATTACTCCAGTTCAAAATGTTAATCAAGAAAGTTTATCTATATATTTATGAAAATTATGCATTATCTGCTTAGATTGAGGTCGGTTTCAAAAATACAAAAATCTATCAGTTGAATTTCAATTTTTATTGACTTATGAAAACAAAAATACACGTGTTATCTTTTTTTTTTAATTATTGTACTACTTTTTAGGGAGTGGCAACACGAAAGAAATTATTGAATTAGAAAATTTAAAAATGAAAAGGAGAGATTGCTATAATTTTATGGAGACATTATAAAAGACAAATTCGATTTTCTCAGCGACCGTCAAACATACAAATATGAAAAAAAAATCTATTCTAAGTTTGAACAAGCGGATCAAAATAAAACAAAAATGAAGTTAATCCACCTACTGGAACGTTAGCTACACTTTGTTGAATTTTGTGTCTTCATTTTTTCGTTTGAGGTTAAATAAAAAACTACTGAAAGCTACAGTAATTTTTTTAATGCTATCAGTTTATTCGTCTAGTCGAGTTCTATCTTTCAAAAGAAAAAGCATTGTCGTATGTCTACTGGTTCGCCAGAAATTTAAGAAAGTCGTTTGCATTTTCTATTTCTTAATCATATTATAGCTTAACGCTACCGCGTTTGCTATGATTCAAAGATATATTTTAATTGGAATTGAGACGCTTAATCCGACGCAGTAAACTCTTAGTTAATGGGATTATAATTTTTCGAGTTATAAGGATGTTTCTTTTATGCAATTCGGTATTATTGGATTATCCCGCCGACCAAAAAACTATCGCCAAACTATAAGATTAAATGCCAATAATGGCTTATCGTAAATGTCAAGCATTTAATGCCTCTCCATACCTATAAGGGGGCTTACCATAGGGGGGGAACCTGTTCTGTCACCAAATACCGCTAAGTTTGTCGCCAACTTGGCGGTATATCGCCAAATTTGGCGGCCAAAATGAGTCGCCAAAAGTGAAGCCAAATTGGCGGTATCTCTAATATTTCGCCAAATTCCCATAGACTTCCATTGTAAACCTATAGCGTTTACTTGCTTACAGAAAATCAACAAATTGAGATATTTTAATGCAACAAAAAAGAAATATGAGCTTAAGGGGTTATATTAATTATATTTAAGGAAGTCCAAATAAATTAAATTATGAATAAACGTAACATGGTACAATGCTTAGCAAATATCACATGTTTTATTTTCATATTTCATATTATCTATATCCATGATGGGTAAGTATTACGGTGGCCCCCAAAGACTAGTTTTTTATTCCGTTTTTTTTTTTTTTTTTTTTTTGAAACCGTAAAATAACAAAATAACAAAGGCAATTTTACATCGTAAATATAGGTTTATCAGCGGTGACTTCTTTGGATATCATTATTTCCGTACGGTTATCATCATGATAAATTACTAAAACATTCTATCGGAAATGTACCAGGAAGATTATTGTTTCGAAATAGTGCTAGCCAATAAAGGGACTGGCGAGAGCCATTTAATTAAGTTTTGATTACGTTAAGATTTGAAATTCTTCAACTGGAACTACGTAAAAGTTACAGAAAAAAATCAGGCATGCTGAAACGGTGTTGGTGAAGTTACCTGAGGTTGCAATATGGTATGAATAGAAATTAAAACTTCAGGAATAAAAGTAATTTAGCTATGCATAAAAACATTTTTTAAATCGAAATAGTTGAGGATAAAACCAAGGTAAAATATCATAGGAATAAGCTGATTGTAACAAGATTCATCTATAATATCTGATTAATAAAGAAAAAAATATGCAAATATTTTTACAAATCTTTATTTCGCTCTTTCTAATTTTGCGCCCTTAGGATTCGTGCGCTTAGAGCAGCTTGCTCCAACTGCTCCACGGTAGCTACGCCCCTGCCTGCGACACATACATGAATTACTTTGCAGAAGAAGGATGAGAAGTCGGCGGTGCACTTATGATGAAATGTTATGATAGGACATAATCGGTATTTGAGGTCAAGAAGCACTTTAAAAAAAAATTCCACTAGATGATTTATAGAAAAAAAAATTCTATATATATATAAATGCGCTGGTAAAAAAAAATTCCATCTAGACTTGTGCTTTTCTGTAATCTTCTTGTATTATTTGTAGGTATGAAGAGAAGACATTAATAAATTTCATTTTCTTCATAAAACATTGAAAACTTCAAAATGGAGATCATTTTTACTATTCAACTCTTCATTAAAAACAAAAAATCTTCAAAATGAACGAATCTTTTTTTTTTTTTTTTTTTTTTAAATCAATGAGGCAAATGGCAAAATAAAAACTTAGAGGCTTTGGGTATGAAATAAGATTAAAGTAAAAGGCACTATGCACATAATAAATAAATAAATATGGGAACTTTTCAAAATAACTTGATCGTGCATAAACACTGTAACAAATATTCACAAACTTCTTATATTAATTGAGAATTTACACTTGATTATCAATGAGCAAGAATTTTGCAATGTGAGGATGAATTGCTACACACAAGCAAAAATTAACTCTGAATACTTTTAATTGCACCTGCTAGAATATTTGGAGAAAATGCAGCATAATAAAATAAAGTTGATGAAGGTAAAATGCATCAGTAATTTTCAAGTAATATAATTTTAAACTTCCTTGTTTTGAGAAGACTTAGAACAATGATATGGTGTGAGTAACTGAGTTCTAGCAGCATACAAGTCAACAATTTCACTTAATGAGGATATTTACTCTCACATGAGAAACGTTAACTGACACACTATCATAATCAGTAATGAAAATTATTTATTTATTTATTTTTAAGAGAATAAAGTAGTAAACACTATTTGTAGCTTCACAAACCGAAGAACTCTAATGAAGTGGTTTCATAAATGGATATTTTGCCTATAAATGAACAACATCTTCACCAGGCATCTTATGGCTGGATACGAAACATACACACAAAAAATTAAACTATTGTAGATGTAGGAAACTTTTGAAGTAGGTAGGTAATTTTATAATTTTTAGCTTCCATGATAACATGTGCAACAACAGAGAAGAGACCAGAAGAAATGGATGTCACACAAAACCACTGACCACCTTCATCAGGTAAGCAACAGATGAATGGAAGAAAAGTCTGAAGAATGTCATTACAGGTAAAAAAAATTTTCTAGCAGCATATACAGGAACAGTCATCATCAAATATGGCAAAAAGCACATCACTTAAGAACTATTGATAGTTAATATATAAAAGTAATCTTCACTATTGGCAAGGAAAACAAAATTTTCTTATGGTGAATGGAATTTTTAAGTAGAACTGTTACAGGATTGAAGAAGCCCCATTTCATTTTAAAAGAAAAAAAAATAATGTTGCTCTTTTTATTTTTATAAAGCAACATGAGAATAAGGTATGATGATGTCGATGTGGATATGTCATGCATAGACTTATAAATTTGTGAAAGAATTGAATTTGCCAAAGAGAATTGAAGCAATGAAAATTTTGAATATTTTCAATTTGTTAGCTGAGAGTTCTATAACAACATCAATAGGTAAATTTAAAAACAGGAACAGTTCTTTAAATATTAGAGATGAAATCAGACTAGTCCACAAGACAACATGCTAACTATATAGCATATCTCACAAATTATTTGAGGAGCAAGTCTAAGAACTTTTCAAAGGGGATAACTGTCTATAAATTTTCTCATTATATTTTTGTTACTCAGAGAAGCAGGCAATACCTCAAAATAATCATACAGGATAATTACTACTATAAATTACTTGAAGAATACCAAACTTCAGTTGGAGAAAATAGGCATAATGAGATGAGAACAACTTTAAGTGAAGAACAAAATTTCTCAGCAACAAGAATTAAAAATAATACTTCAATAAAATTTCAATCATTTTTTAAAAAATATATATATTGAAATTCAAATTTATAATTCATTTAAACTTTAAAGTGCCATTAATAAGTAGAAAATAAAAAAATAACCCAAAAGCTACCTCCTAAAATGTCACATTATGTTCTTGAGAACAATTTTTGCCAATCTTCAAATTCATAGAAATTATTTGAGAACATAAATTCATTTGTAAAAATATTTCAATTTCAACAATTATTCTTCAAAATTATTTTTAATTCCAAAATTTTCAACTAATTAAAAAAATATGTAACTGCCTCAGAATTCTATTCTTAAAAACAGAATATTGCTATTATTTGCAACAACATAAAATTCATTTTCAATATTGTAATTATATAAATTCATTTCTTGATTGAATAATAATACATTCTACAAAATAGAGTAAAATTTAAATATGAATTCTTTAGAATATTGTAAAAAAAATTGTAACTACGTAACAAAAAAAAATGGCATAACTCAAGAATTTTTCAGAATGAGAACATCAAATATTTTAAAATATTTTCATAAATTATATCCAATAAATCTTGAATTAAATAAACCATTTTCCTTTTTTTAACTAATGATAACAATTCCTCAAAAAGAATTTACTTGACTTTCTTGCATAACAATCTTAATTTTCTTCAAAAATTAGAACAAGTTTCATGAAAATGTAGCTTCTATTAAAATATTTCAACCAAAACTCTCATAATTCCTAAAAAAAGAACAAAAAGTTCTAAAAATTTATCTTCAAGAATCATTATTTTCAAAATTGCAATAATCCCAAAGCAACAGCGCTGCAATTCGAAGGTACTACAGCGCCAAATGTGGCGGTAAGAAATGTGTTGTGATCGTAAAAGGGTTAAAGTACACGTTGTGAAGTTCTTTTAATAAATTACTATTGATCGTTAAAGAAATAATAAAAACTGGAGACTTCTTACTTTACAGGAGACAGTGAAGAGACAAACTGATGAAACAAACAATATTCTTTATTTCGGTCGTTAGTAGCAGTAGAAGGTTATGAAAATACTTGCTTCTGGTCACCATTTTTAAAATAAAAGAACTGAAAGAACGGAATCTCTTAATTAGAATTCTTCCGTGGGATTCCTTTAGATGAGTGCAGCACATCGTTAAAAATTAAATCTTGAGAAAGAACATATCCACATAACCAAAATATGACCCATAGTACGGCAAACTTATTCGGCCAAAAAAAACGGCACGGCATTCGAACGGCCGGCCAGCGGGCTGGCGCTCCGCTAAAACTACGTCAAAAGACTACATCTTTTTCAGACAACATTAAACCAAATTCTGAATTAAAAACTAACGAGTTTTAGTATTTAAATGATGAATACGGGGTTGACAAAGTAATTAAAAGGCAGACTTTAAATTGATTAGCTAAATTAACATTTACGGGAAATTAATGAAAATCGAATTACAAGCTGCAGAATTAAAAAAGTTTTCCCTGATTGGAAAACGAAACCAAACGATTCTCCTGTCAGCGATCGGCGTCAAAAGAGGGCGGCGCATAATTTCAATGACGTCATCATAAGGCAAATCAACTCCGACAAAACAAGAGCTCCAAGACGTGCTCCTAAAATAGCTGAGTGCGCATGCGCAAGCTGCCGATCCGCTCCCAATGCAGATATGAATATCGGCGGTGAAAAATGAACTTGCTTTACGGTGAGAGATAAAAGCGTCAACATCGCGGCGTAAAGATTGGGTTCAAATAGACATCGATGCAAAAAAATAGCTGAAAGGAAATAAAAATAAACCAAATTTAAATACTGTGAGAAGTATTCTCACAACTTGAGCTACAGCTAGAGAACAAATTGTTAATGGAGGTCTATTGCCATCGAATCCAATCTCCACAGATGAATGTCCTTTTAAAATATCATGACTTATCAAAATGTCAGTACAGAGATCCTTCATAATTAAAAGTTCCACATCTTGATAAGTGAAGTTTTCAATTTTCAAATTTACTCTACAAAAACCTACTGTTTCAGCGACCATCGAGGAGTTTGCCATGGATATTTTTTCCAAAATATGGTTCAATTTTAGCTCTACATTTAGCCACATGTTTCTCATTAAGAAAATTTAGAGAGCTGCCTGTATCGATTAATGCATTGAGCTGGATATTGTTTACCGATGCCTTAATGATTGATTTCTGGAGACAGTGACTAGATCCTGAAATAGCTGCCAATGTGTTTAAAGAAGCCACCACTGTTGAAGAGTTTCTACCTTGCCTAGATTTACACACTCGTTGATAATATCCCCTTTTGCCACATTTTCTGCACATGGCATCTCTTGCCGGACACATGGTTCGTGGATGGAAATCACTTCCACAGAAAAAGCATTTTTGAGATCTTGAGGAGGGGAGAGCAGCCGATGTTTGTAGGTCCTCTTCTTCTAGTAAATTCTGTCCTCCCATAGCTGCAGATGGCACTGGGATGGAATTTCCCATATAAGAAGCTGCATGCACTTCAGCCAATTCCAGGGATTTGGCTTGTTCAAAAGCTTGATCAAGAGTCATCGAGGTATTTTCAAGAAGTCGTTGACGAATACGGGGACATTTTAAACCCCTTATGAAAGCATCTCTAATGTATTCTTTACGGTAATCTTCGGCCTTTACGTCCGTGAAGTCACAATCTTTGCTTAATTTATTTAAAATTTGTAAATATTCGGCGACCGTTTCTCCGGTTTGTTGGTTTCGTGTCGACAAGCAATGTCTAGCAAATATCACATTACGTTTCTTTATGAAAAGCGAATTAGTGTCGTAATGGCTTCGGCATAAGTCGTACAGTCATTAATGAACTGGTAAACATTTGAACTCACATAATTGCACAGTAAAGACAATTTATTTACTTCAGCAATGCTTGTTATACCTTCTAGAAAGTTTGCAAAAGTTCTTTTCCAATGGCTCCATTTTGCTTCCGCGTTTGAGCACGTGAGATCTACATCGAATCTTTCAGGCTTCAGTAGTTGCTCCATATTGTTTAATTTAAGAAGGTATGCATTCAAAAGGTTTCGTAGTTATTAAAATTGTACTATTAATAAAACATAAGATATGATGAGATTACTTAAGTAGAACTTAGCTTTTAATAACTACGAAGTACATCGTGAACGGTAGATGTTCACCATGCCAACAACGAGCCAACAACCTCAAGGTGTTGCCAATCCGTCAAACATAATACAGTGTTGCCACTAACAACAAGAAGAATATCACATTAAGATTTCATTGTGAAAACGAAATTACATTTGATACAACCTAATATTTTACAAGCAACAAAATAGCTAAATGTGGTTTTTAGGCACGTAAGCCTAATTTTCAAAAAATAAATATTCTAATATTGTATTCCCTGTAAATTTCTCGGTAAGGCCTTTTCCATTTCTAGCCGAGGACTTCCAAAGGCTCCACTCCGGGCCGCATATAAACATACCATACTGGAATTCATGTACAGAGGAAAATAGAGCTCTGCTATTGGCTAATCTGTAAAGTGACGTCCAAAACTCCACCCCTTTCTTCCCTGTCTTGTTTACTGTCGATCGCGCCTTTTTGAGCTCAGTCCAGTGTTGTGTTATTAGTTTTTTGAAATATTTACTTGTACTATATGATATATGAAATATTTTTTGTCTATTATGTATTAAACAAAAGAAAAAGCCGCTAATTAAAGCGAAGCTAAAAACCTCATAATCGAGCGTAGGCTCCGATAATCAATCAATCAATGTCACAATTTAGTTGGCAGTTATTCAGTTTATCAATTAATTGGCCAGCTGGTGTCACTTTTGAAGCAGTAAGTGAAATTTCTTCTGCTGCTTGAAGGTGTATGCTTGCTAGCCAAACACAAAAAAATCCGCTGTAAAAATTCATTTAATGGATCCACAATGCAATTTCAAGTTTGGTAAGCATAGCTTTTTCTGTCCATTTCTGTTTATTTTTATTGAACAATTCTAAGCACCACCTGTGTATTATTTCCTTTTGTGTATGTGCATACTTGATAACATTAATCAGTGCTTTTTGTATTTAAAATTTGAATGCGAGCTTATTGATTCTATATAACATATGCATCAACTTCAGTGTAATAAATAAAATGTATTTGTTAAGGTGCGATATGTAAAGTGTTAGATTATTTTAAATTACAGAAATTTAAAATAAAAATATCTGATTTCACAAGTTCTTCCCAAAGCTTCCACCTAGACTAGTTTTTGTAATACATATGAATTTATGACAATACATTATAATATAAGAGAATACAAGTATTTCTTCTAATATTATATTTATAAAATGGTTGAATTTTAATCTCTTTTTTATACATCTCATGAGTGTTAATACAAATATTATAAAACAAGTTTTGGTATCTATAGTTGATAATAAAGCTGAAGGGTGCATTCTTTTTATCTATTTAGTGTAAACAAAGTATCGCAATTCTTGAAGTGGAAGTATTATTAATGTAAACAAAACTATTACATACTTTATTTTTTAATTATTGAGTCCATAGAAAAAGGGTAAGTATTTTTAATAATCTCTGATGAATGTTAACTATATATTTGGTTACTTATTTATTAAATTATATCTTTATTATTTGAAAATTAAGCTTTTTATTTTTATTTAAGTATCATGTTACTAGGCCTAACATTTTCCTTAATCCAAGTTCTTTTGAAAAAATACAGGAATATTAGTTTTTAAAAGGAACATCAATCAAAATTGTCAGTTATTAAACTTTATTTTTTACCTGAAACCAATTAGAAACTCATATAGTATCATCACTTTCTTTCTCAGTTCTAAACTACAAGAAATAACTATTTTGCATTTAAACAAAATTTTCTCTGATATTCATAATTTCAAAGTGGCTATTTATTTGAAAATGACTAATAAATACTTCTATTTAGATATATAATGAATAAAATTCTATAAATTTATTTTAAAATATAGGTATTTTGAATGTTACCTCATTTTATAAGAAGCCTATGTATTTTTATGTTAGCAAAGTACAAATTATAAATTGGTGAATATTATTTTCCATCAGCAACATTCGTACTGCATTCTATCATTTAAAATATAAACTTTTAATTTATTATGCTGAGGAAAGTTTCCTGTCGGCTAACTCTATCAGGGCCAAAACTACCTTTTTTTTGTGATCGGGGCAAACAAGGATTTTGGCACAGCCTCTGCAAGTAATGTTTCTAATAGCCGATTTATTTTAAAATATAAAATATGTAAACATACATAATACTTAACTACATAATCAGCTTTGTCAAATATTGATTTATTAAAACATTGAAAACAAAATCAAAAAGAACCAAAAAGTATTTCACTTTATATAGGTTTCCATCTTAGCAAATATAATTGTTGATATTCTTCCTGTTGAAAATTTTTATTTATGACAGCATTCCGTTAGACTGATTTTATTTTCTCAGATTTTACTTTAGTTGTAATATTAAGAGACTATATTAGTCATACAAAGACATTCACAAGCTAATATTAAACCTATGGGAGCATTCTTGACAAATATATCGCTTACGTTTTATTACATAAAATAATTTTTTTTTCATTGGATACCTGAGGTGGATATCTAATGTTGTGCTTTTATACTCTTTCGAGTTTGGTTTCTTTTTTTTTTTTTTTTTCTTTTGAACACTCATTTTTAAAAAACTGTTTTGAACCAGTTCTAAAATTTAAAGTATTCTCATATATAAAAAAAATTCAACTGCAGGAGGTGTGTGTGCTGACAAGATGTAAAAATCTAGGTGCCAGCTCAAGACTGTATTTTATTCTTTTCAGTTCCTGTTGGGTAAGATGAGTTTTGTTAGCATTCTTACAAAAAATTTATATAAAATATTAGCCTAAATATACTGAATAAAATTTAGTGGTGAGAGACTGCCCACTGGCACCTAGATTTTTACATCCCTGCATATTGTACTTAACAAGCCCTGGCACCTGCCCCGAAGCACAACCTCAGTAAAAGAAAAAAATCATTACACTCAGGCTAAATTTTATCTTTTAAAAAGTTGGACAGGAACTTAAACACAGAGTAAAGAGAAATAATAGAGATGCAGTATGCTGTAAAAATGGTTTGCAATATAAATTCAGTTATTGCTCAAATTTAAATGCCTCAATTTTCCCAAACAAAACAAGCACATGCAACAGGAACCAAATTCTTTAACATCACCCGTGTATTTTTTCACTAAATGAAAGTGGTCTGCTTATGTTTAAGCATTCTAAAGTAGCATTTCCTATTATTATGATTAAAAACTATTACTAAAAGTTTTCTTTTTTCGCGAGATACATGTGATAGTATTTGAGCTGGATTTAGTGGATTTCAGAGTTACATTTTAGGCCACCACACTTCATCTATCCTTTCTTTTTACTCTTGTGAGCTTGAACTTCATTCTTTTGGGAACAGGTGCAGTGCATTTTTCTGTAGATTCAGACCAGCTCAAGACTGTATTTTATTCTTTCCAGGTCATGTCGGGTGAGAATATTTTTCCACAGGAGACTTGAAATTTTGCATACTTATAGCTAGACACCTGAGATCAAACGACAAATGATAAAATTTTGAAAAAGTCGTAATTAATGGACGTTATTAATTAAAAACTCCCAATTTTACATCACATTAACGAAGAAACGGCATAAAATGAATGCAGGTACAAACAGACTTTTCGAAATTATCTCATTTCTCCTTCGGGTTGCCACATGGCTGGGATTCAAGATGCGAAATTGCAGGTTTACCAGAGTGCATTTTAAGCTAAAAAGTGTACTGGACATTTTTATTTCCACTCGTATCTCACAAAGTATCGACCCTAGAAATTTGTAACTTGTGCAGACAAATGCAGAAAAAAAAATCTATTTTCAGCCAGTATAATGATCATATCTCTGGTATGGGTATAACAGAAAAAATCCTCTGAAAATCGATTGATAAAAGATCCATTTTCTTGGATTTGAAAAACAACTGTTCATGAATTTTATTTCCGATGGCTGAGAGAAGTTAGGCTATTTTAATACGAAATTTAAACTTTTTTAAATATTAAATTCTTATACACCCCAACGTGAAATTTTTCGCTGATTTCATACATGCCCATTTCAAACTCTTATCTTAATTACAAGCTGAGATATTAATTATTATTTAAATAATTGGTTTTATTTCTATCAAATGCTTAATTTAAAAGGAAATAACGTGCTTTTTTAGTTAAAGTAGGAAATCTAACAAGGTGATCTGTTGGAAACTTGAAGATAGTTTATATTTCGGGTATGGGGGGGGGGGGGGGCGCTGATTTAACTAATTGGTTTATTTCTATTATATATTTATGGGAGTGCATTTTACCCATCCAGGGGTGGGGGGGGGGGAATTTTCTAAATTTTCACAATACCTGTCATGCCACATATCGTTAGAAAGTCCTGTGACTGCTTAATCAAGTTATACATCTCCAGTGTTCATCCTCACTCCCCCCCCCCCATGGAGGGAACTTTTCTAAATTTTGCATCACCCCACTTTGCCCCCCTCCCCCCCAAGCACAATTCGCTTTTCACAAGATTTTGCAGCACATGCGCAGCATGCCTGCTATACAGTGCCATAAGCAGCAGTGACTCAGTTCGAGGTTCGTTCGAGCGGGATTGCTTTTTTTACAAGACTTTGCAGCGCGTGTGCAACACAACTGCTAAGCCCTGCTTACGGCACACAACTGGTGCCGTAAGCAGCGGGGATCCGGTTCAGCTTTCGTTCGAGCGCGACTGTCTTTTTTAAAAGAGTTTGCAGTCGTGCTAAAATTCATTTTTAAACTTATAAAAGAAATGCGTTTTCGTATAGATAATAAACGTATTTGTTAAAATGAGGAAAACTCAATATCCGATTGTTTATAACAGATAGTAACAATATTATAAAGTTAGCGTGTGTTGAATTTTGGTGAGGGGGAGGGGGGCTTTTTTCTATTTTTTTATCAGCTGTTTTTTTCATTTTAAATGCAGTTTTTTTCACTGAGCCCTCCTTTAAATATCATTTTTTAACCCTAAATATTTTAAAGATAGTGATGCCTGATTTCTTACCACTGTTTTCTACAATTAAAAATTTCAGTTTTTTTTAAACTCATTTTTCCCCATTAAAAAAGGCGCAGGGAGGCTTTGAGATAGTTTATAACATATAATACGAAATATATATAGTGAGGGTGCATGGAATTGGGAGGGGGGGAGTTTTCTCTTTTTTCTTCAGATCAGCTGTTTATCGCGTTTTTTCAGTGAGCACTGAAATAAATATTATTTTATAACATTAAATATTTGAAAGAGTGGGAAATTCCAGGGGAGGAGATGGACCCTCCAGGGAGGACTATTGATGCGGAATTGTTAATATTAGGAAAACTAATTAACCAATCCCTTTTAAACTTTGACATAATTTATAACACATGTTACAAATTTTATAAAGCGAGAGTGCGTGTAAATTTGGTTGGGGGGGAGAGGGAGCTATTTTTTCTTCAGATCAGCTGTTTATTGAGTTTTGAATGTGTTTTTTAACTGAGCCCTCATATCAATATTATTTTTTAACCTTAAATATTTGAAAGGGTGGGTAATTCCCGGGGGAGGGGCTATTTTCTAAATTTTGAGTAAACTCCTCATGTGGCATATCGTTTGATAGGTGTATGAAAACTTATTCATATTATGGGCATCTGATGCCCCTCCCCCCTATTCTCTCCTCCTGGGGGCACTCTTCAAAATTTTAAGGACCACCCCTCATTTGACATATCGTTAAATAGGTCTATGAAACTTATGGATTCGATGCCTCTCCCTCCCATTTTAAATGCGGTTTTTTGATGGTGTCCTCCTTATAAATATTATTAGTGAAATATAAAAAATTGAAATAGGGTAGTGGATGATTTCAGGCGGGGGCATTTCTAAATGGGATGGTGCTGCCATTTATGTAAGAAATTAATAATTTTAAATTAGCAATTTTGATTTGTCAATTTAAGGATAAAGAGTTTTAAAAGAGATATTAAACGAAACCCTCTGTGCGATTTGCAATCACACTCACCCACTTGTTCGACAAGATAAAAATTTCACTGAGCCCTCCTTTAAATATTATTTTTTAACCATAAATATTTGAATGATAGAGATGCCTGATTTCATACCACTTTTTTCTACAATTAAACATTTCAATTTCTTTAAACTCATTTTTCTCTATTAAAAAGGGAGCGGAGAGGTTTTAAGATAGTTTAACACATAATACAACATTCATATTGTAAGGGTGTGTGCAATTTGGATAGGGGGGGAGGGGCATTTTTCTCTTTTTTCTTCAGATCATCTGTTTATTGTGTTTTTTCAGTGAATGCTCAAATAAATATTATTTTAAAACATTAAATATTTAAAAGAGTGAGAAATTCCAGGGGAGGGGAGGGTTCTCCAGGGAGGACTATTGATGCAAAATTGTTAAAATTAGGAACACTAATTAATGGATCGCTTTTAAACTTTGACGTAGTTTATAACACATATTAAAAATTTTATAAAGCGAGGGTGTGTGTGTGTGGGGGGGGGGGCTATTTTCTCTTTTTTTTCATATCAGCTGTTTATTGCATTTTGAATGCCTTTTTTCACAGAGCCCATCAATATTATTTTTTAACCTTAAATATTTGAAAGGGTGGGCCATTCCTGGGGGAGGGGAGGGGCTTTTTTCTAAATTTTGAGTAAACACCTCATGTGACATATCATTAGATAGGCCTATGCAAACTTATTCATATTATGCACATCTGATGCCCCTTCCCCTTTTTTGACCTGGGGCACTTTTTGAAATTTCAAGGACACCACTCATATGACATATTGTTAGATATGTTTATGAAAACATTCATATTATACACATCTGATACACCCACCCCCTTCCCGTTTTAAATGTGGCTTTTAATGGAGTCCTCTTATAAATATTATTAGTTAAATATAAAAAACTGAAATAGGGTAGTGGATTATTTCTGTGGGGGGGGGGGGGGGGTGATATTCCTAAATGTAATAGTGCTGCCATTTATGTAAAGAATTAATAATTTTAAATTAACAATTTAAGGATAAAGTGTTTTAAAAGAGATATTAAACGAAACCCTCTGTGCAATCTGTGGTCACACTTATCCATTTTTTTTTTTTTTTTTTTTTTAATTGGACGGTTATTTTTTTTCTCTATTATTAGAAAAAACTAATGGCACAGAGATATTTTCATACAAAATCTAAGGAGTGAAATAAGGATGTGACATTAATCAACAAGTTGGAAATTGCTCGTCAAACGTGGCAAATGAGGTGCGTTCGTACTATAACTAGTTTTATAATTATTTTTTGCACCCCATATTGTACTGAATGTATAATTTTTTGCACTTCATAAAGTGCATAGTCTGTAACATCATTAAAATGCACTTCCAATAATTTTTTTCCCATTCCCCGTAATGTAACGGAACACTTTTGACTGTCCCTGTAATTAAACTATACATCCGATTTTCATAAAATTTGAAATGGCTCGACAAAATTTTGAAACAGTTATATATTTAAAATTTCAGACCATTCCGAAGGCTGTAACATCATTAAAATGCACTTGCAATAATTTTTCCCATTGGCCGTAATGTAACAGAAAATTTTGACTGTCCCTGTAATTAAACTATACATCCGATTTTCATAAAATTTGAAATGGCTTGACAAAATTCTGCAACAATTATACATTTAAAATTTCAGACCATTCGGTTGGGTAGTTTTTGCTCTGTTACATGCGGACAGACAGACAGATGGACGGACTGAACGACGACTATAGGTGCTACGTATTTACATAATTACGAACGCACCTAAAAACTGATCAATAAAGCTATATTTTCTCGGCCGATCCCTTAATGGCAGGGATCCAGATAGATTTTGCTCTGTTAACGAAGCCAATCTTTTCGCTGTTTTAAGAGAGTAGATTTCCTGATTGGTCAATCTTGTTTCACTAACAGCACAAAATCTATCTGGATTCAGGCCAATATCATTTCTGAAAGAAAAGGAATTAAGAATGTTTACTAAGCAGGGAAAAATAAAAATAATTTAGATATATCAATTTGAAAATTTCAGAGCATAAGCAGAAAAATATTTTACAGATGAGTATGTAATTTTTTGTGAAAATTGGATGGAAATTATTCTTATTAGCAAGAAACTTGTGGTGTCATGTCTGCATATATGATGCACCTTCAAAAGGTCCATACAAAGTTCATTTTTGGTATCATATTTTAAATAAGGGTAATACTTACTTTACTTAATCAAATAAGTTTTGTGATTATGTAAGTAAAAAAACTTTTTTTAAAAAGTGGTGACAATCCAAATAAAAATATGTAAGAGATGCTAGACCCGAAGGGGTTTAAGGGACTATTAAATTGCAAGCCCGAAATTTTAAAAAGAACACTCCCATAGGCTTAACATTAGCATTCCAGTTTCTTTGCGTGGCTAGTGTAGATCACAAGAAAACAGTTGCATGCTAATGTTAAATCTATGGGAGCATTCTTTTCAGAACTCTCGCTTGAATTTTAATTTTTTTTTTCATATGATATATAATAATCTAATGTTGTGTGTTATTACTTTTTCAATTTTAGTTGTGTGATGACACCGTCTTGCACGGTCAATAAAATGTGTTTCTTGCAGAAAGCGATAGAGCTAGCTTTTTGCAGAAGCAATAGAGCTAGCATTTTGCTCAGCACTAAAAATCTCCCCTTCTGATCGTGGGGAGCCACTTTGAAATTATGAATATCAGAGAAAATTCAAAAAAAAAAAAAAGAAAAAAAGAAAAAAGAAACCAAACTCGAAAGAGTATAAAAGCACAACATTAGATAGATATCCACCTCAGGTATCCAATGAAAAAAAATTATTTTATGTAATAAAACATAAGCGAGATATTTGTCAAGAATGCTCCCATAGGTTTAATATTAGCTTGTGAATGTCTTTGTATGACTAATATAGTCTCTTAATATTACAACTAAAGTAAAATCTGAGAAAATAAAATCAGTCTAACGGAATGCTGTCATAAATAAAAATTTTCAACAGGAAGAATATCAACAATTATATTTGCTAAGATGGAAACCTGTATAAAGTGAAATACTTTTTGATTTTGTTTTCAATGTTTTAATAAATCAATATTTGACAAAGTTGATTATGTAGTTAAGTATTATGTATGTTATGATTACATATTTTATATTTTAAAATAAATCGGCTATTAGAAACATTACTTGCAGAGGGTGTGCCAAAATCCTTGTTTGCCCCGATCACAAAAAAAGGTAGTTTTGGCCAGGGTCGGACTGGGCCACGGAAAAGGGCGCAGACCTTGGATTTTCAGGGGGCGCAAAAATTTTAGCGAACTCATGTAAATTTTTCTTGTTTGTGTTGTTCCTGGCTTGAGAAGGTTTAACACATTCACACAGCACCAAGAATGAAAGTGGCTTAATATTACATCTCTGAGTCTAAGATAGAAGATTTCGATATATCACCCGTGCAATTTTAAAGTTCTATCAAATCTACACAATGCTACGCAATTTTTAAAAATTATTCCGAGTTGAACACATATTACTTTGTAGCAGACAGGCGCGGATCCACTGGGGGGGGCGATCGGGGCGATCGCCCCTCCCCCAAAATCCAACGATTATCGCGAATTTCGACAAATGGTCTCCGAAAAAAAAAAAACAATTTCGTGAATTGTTCGCAGGTGGAAGGGTCGCAAAAAACGTGAATTTCGTCAAAAGATCGCGCAAAAAACGCCAATTTCGTCAAATGATCGAGAAAAAAACGCAAATTTCGTCAAAAGATCGAGAAAAAACGCGAATTTTGTCAAAGAAGAGCGGAAAAAATGCGATTTTCGTCAAAAAATCGCGCATTTCATCAAAGGACCACGAAAAAAAACGCAAATTTCGTCAAAAGATCGCAGAAAAAAACTCGAATTTTGTCAAAGGATCGCAGAAAAAAACGCCAATTTCGACAAAGAATTGCGGAAAAAACGCTAATTTCGCGAAAGAATCGCGCAAAAAAAGCTAATTTCATCAACAGATCTCTGAAAAAAGGCGAATTTCTTCAAAGAATCACGATAAAAATACGCAAATTTCGCCAAAGAATCGCTGAAAAAACGCGAATTTCGTCAAAGACCGCGGGAAAAACGCACAATTAGCACAGGGAAGAGATTCCCCCTAGGTGCGCATCTACGAAAGGGGGGGGGGGTTGATCGGAGCAAAGAAGAGACGAACAAATTTACCAAGTTGGTTTATAAGAAATCAACACATCATACGCATTTTAACTGACTGGGATTATGATATAATCCTCTTTTGTTCATTCATCAAATACCCTTAAAATTTACCAATGTGGCTGGCAATAACAGTACATTTTTTACACATTAGTGGCTGTCTTCAGAAAACATTAAGATGCTTGAATTTTTCAAAGGAACTTTCTTTTTCTTGTTTCTTTCTTTCTTTGGAAATTATACGAATCCCATTCTTTTCTCAAACAATAAAGCACCCCTCAAAAATATTGTTATACAGAAATTAGAATTGTAGCTTCTTTGAATGTACGAAAAAGTTTCAAAAGGGATCCGCATAACGTTGTCAATTTATGTTGTAGAGATTCAACAAAAGGTACACGAAGTGGCATCGTCCCCCACCTCAACCCATAGTGTCAAAAATTATGTCGCCATATGCCTTTTGACTGGACATAATCCTATTTTGTTCACTAATTGCCGAAACGTCAGATTGGTTTACCATTGATACCCGAAAAGTGTTTGGTTTTCGTTTGCTTGTCTGCGTGTTCCGCGAAAACTGACGTTAAAAGCGTTGGATTGATATCATGGGGGGGCGACCTCCCCGATCGACCCCCCCCCCGTGGATGCGCTCCTCCTGGTGTTAATTGTGTGTCTTTTCCGCGTCTCTTTGACGAAATTCGCGTATTTTTTTCGCGATTCTTTGACAAAATTCGCATTTTTCTGAGATCTGTTGACGAAATTCGCGAAATTAGCATTTTTTGTACGATTCTTTCGCGAAAATTAGTGTTTTTTCCGCAATTGTTTGGCGAAATTAGCGTTTTTTCCGCAATTGTTTGGCGAAATTCGCGTTTTTTCTGCAATGCTTTGGCGAAATTAGCGTTTTTTCTGCGATCCTTTAACGATATTCGCGTTTTTTTTCTGCGACACTTTGACGAAATTCGCGTTTTTGCGCGATCCTTTGACGAAATTCGCGTTTTTTTGCGAGATCCTTTGACTTGCGAACGATTGATGATTTTTTTCGGCAACCATTTGCCGCAATTCACGATAATCGATTGATTTATATTTTTTTAACCAAGGGGTCGGGGGGGGGGGGGGCGATTCGCGCCTATGAAGAGGTATAAACACCACTTAGATGACACATTTTGATTTTCAAGGATGTTAAGGCCCTTCAAATTTCTGAAGGCGATCCTTTTTCAGTTTGTTTTTTTCCTCTCTCTTCCAGAAATCTGATATTAAAAAATAGATGTGATTGTTATGTTTTTCAGCTACGGTAATTGGTTCTTATGTATTTTTTAGTGCTGAATCCAAAAATGACCTTCATTTTTTACCATACCATCACGTCAGGATTTTTCACAAATCGCAAATTTTTAAAAAGTCGAAATATTGCGAAAATCTGCTGCTGTAAAATAGACGTAGCTTTTTTTCATAATAACGTATTCATTTTTTTGCTTATACTATGGATTTTTACAGTTAAACATGTAAAATATTGTGTATTTAAAATCCTTATAATTTTATTCCATGCGTGGAAGTTTCTTTGAACCGCTCATGCTCTGTTTCGCGCTTTTCTTTTAATCTTCTCTATGGGGTTCATCTCGGTATCCTCTTTTATTTTGGCGGTTGATAAAGCTGGGAAATTTGTGGCAGATGTATTTAAAACATTTACCTTCTTTTGTTGCTGTACTTATAAATTGCTTTGAGAGATTTTCGCTATTTTTAGCCCCCGGTACGGTATGCTATTTCTTTCTCCCGGCTTATTTTGTGATATCTCCAAAAAATAACGTTACCTTACAGAAGCCAGCCGTGAAACAAAGCAGTACGATTAAATACTCTATAGCAATTTTTTAAACTTCTAAGCATCGCACATTTTCAATGTTTATACCGTCATATTCGAAAAAAAAAAAGTACTTTATAATGCAATTTGTTTGAAAACTGCATCTTCATTTATTTTTGAAATATTATTATTATTATTATTATTATTATTATTTTTTTTTTGTAGTTTTTAGAGCCATTTGCTTAATATTGGCAACGGAAGAAGTCCATTTCTGTAGAAAGTGAAAGAAAAATAGCAATTATATCTTTTTGTTGCCATTTTCCCATAAAAACTGAAAAAAAAAAAGTTAAAATACGTGCTATTTTCAAAAAATATAAATGAAAGATTTCTAATAAAACAGGGAGCTTTTAGAAACTAAATTTCATTTTAAATATATATAATGATAATACAAACAAATGAAGGCTTGTGAATCTTTAGATGGCCGATTTTTTGTCGAGTTTTTTGAATGACGAAATCTCTTTTTTTTGTGTGCGTGTGTATTATTCAGCGATAGTGACGTCTTAAACGTACTTTACCGTAGATGTTGTTTAACACTGGATCGAAAATGATGAATTCTTCAGCGGATGTGGATGGCGTCACTTTATGTAAAATAAAATCGCATGTTATAAGTCTTAAAACTGAACTACAGTAGAGCCCCGATTATCGGAGTTTCCGCATTCACCGAGTTATTTTCTTCTGATGAACTGATGGCTTCCATTAAAAAAAAAAAAAAAAAAAAAAAAAAAAAAAAAAATTATAGCCATTTTCCCCCCATTCTGACCAGAAAATCAGAGTTTTAACTTTTTACGACTGCTCTTTTATCTTCACCTAACACTTCATTTATAACGACTGTTTCATAATAATGGAAGCCATCAGTCCATCAGAAGAAAATGATCCATTCCAAAGGTATAAGTTCGATTAACTCGGATAATCGGGACTCTACTGTATCTATATTTATATACACATATTTTGTCATCGGGGGCGACACTAAATTCTGAAAAGCAGAATTCCTGTTTTCTAGTTTCACTTTTTAACTTTGAAATTTACGATTTGCGAAAATCGTGACGTGATGGTTAAAAATGAAGGTCATTTTCGCATCCAGTGCTAAAAAAATACATCAAAATCAATTACCAAATGTTAAAAAACACAATCATCGCAGGCTTGTGTTATTAATGTTGTTCACTATAACTAAAAGAACGAAAAATAAGATAAATAATTACCATAGTACAAGAGTAAAAAGAAAAAGAAAAAAAATAAGACATTTAATAAATAAATTCTGTTATAGCGTTTTTAATTTTACGACCTAATAAGTAACAATAAACCATATTTTGAGAGGGCGGGATTATATAATAAGAGTGTTGGATAACCGAGTGTTTCGGTTAATCGGACGTCGGATAATCGAAAGTCTGTAACATTTTCAAATCGCATTAATTATTTCATATTCATTTAAAAATTAACTGCAAGGAATGATTTGAACAACAGAAATTATGACTACGTTGATTATATGTCACTCGGGATCGCCCCCCCCAAAACGATTCTCTGGATCCGCCCCTGGTAGCAGATGACCGATATCAAGGCTACAGCTTTATTATTTTGTTAATAGGTACCTTATAAGACTCACGGGGAAAAAAGTGATCACCCCTACCAATTCTCTTGCAAATGACTGCATAAAAATGACATAGGTACCAATTTGGAGATTGTCTAGGCATTAAAAAATGCACGGACGTTAATTTTTCAAATGGTGAACGTTGATTTTTCAAATGGTAACATCCACTTTTGATACCCTATTTGGATTCTTTGCCAGCAAATAAAGAGATAGAGTTTATACAATTTTCTTAAATCTAAATACAGTTATAAAACAAAAAGTGTTAGGGGTTTATCCTTAAGTTTCGGAAAATAAAATGAAATATCTTACAACCGAAAACACTCAATTACTCACCAGTCAAATAATACAGGGATTTTAAATTTGTTATAAACTTTATATTAAAGAAAATCTTACAAAGTATTTCTGTTAAGTTTCTACGATTGTTTTCAGTGGCTCTTTTGATAAAAGAAGACGGTCCCCTTAAATTATGAAAAGGCAAAATTTTTCCGTATCTCGAACACTAATTATTCAAATTAGCTATAAACTTACACATTGATGTTTTAAACGATTGTTCTTTATTGTATGCAAAAATTAATAAATTAAAGTAACGAAAATAAGGTGTCTAAAATGGGCGTTATTGTTTGTAAATTCAGAGTTGGTGCAATTTTTAATATGTAGACGAGTTCGGAAACATAATTTATATATAACAATAATAATTAGTAGACATTATTTACAGCCAGTTGTATCGATAGACTTTTTTACGAAGATTTTTAGCTGAATTAGCAAGGGTCATTTATCCCCATTGACGCACTGGAAATCTGTACAAAAACTAACAAGATTTTTCGCACCAGGCACCAACTAGAGTTGCTGCGGTGCTTCTAAGGGTTTCAACCCTTTTTTAAAGTATACTTCTTTATAAAATGAATTAGTTATCAGTCAGTTTAAAATGAGATAAATTCAATTTCTGTTACAATACAGTTTTTTTTTAAGTAGAATTTTTAAATATGGTATCTATCGGTGTCTCACTCATGATATACAAAAATACTTAAAATTTCTTTGAATCTAAAACTAAAATGTATAATACTTTTCATATAAAAGTAGAAATTTTGAAAACTAAAGCTTGTGCTTCTTTTGTTCTTTTATAAAAAGTACCACATATTATAAGGTATTTAAATGTTGAAACATAAGGATATTTAAACATTCAAATAAACATCCCATTAAGGAATTTGAAAATAACACTTGCTTGTGAAAATAATGCTTATTACACTTGCAACATTTATATAAGGCGAGTCATGTATTTTGTAGGAAAAGACACTTTGCGTTTCTGTCTTTAAAAAAATGACTTTATGTATCCGTAAAATGCTGCATTAATGTTGCACTACTAAAAAAATTATACACAGAAAGTAGACCAAAAATGCCACTTTGTTAGCCTAAAAATCACTAAAATATAATTGAGTAAATTTACTCTTTTCAGCACCCTCTTCCTATGATTTGTAAAGTTCTTATCCTAATTAGAGATCAAGAGAAATATTTAAGTTTACACAATTGAGAGAAATGTCCAGGAATTGTATTCATACAAGCTGCAGGATTCCGTGGCAGCGTTTTTTTTTTATTCGAAAAACCTATTATAATTTCTGAATAGTAGTCATCGCTTTATTTAATGATAATTTTTTCCGTGATTAAAATAAAACAACTTTTTATTTAAAATACATACTAGAATTTCCTAATATTTATTTAGCCACGGAAAATCTGTCATTAAATAAAACAAAGATTACTAACTGAAAATTATGGTGTAGACTTTGTGAATGAAAAAACGGTAGCCGCGGGATTGTAACCCAGAAGTGTTATCAAGTTTGTATTCCGCGAAAAGAAAAGTCGTGTTTTTCAACCAAAAACGAAATCCGCACAAATAGTTTTTTTGTCTTCAGATATTTATCACTTTCTTTTCTTAAGTTGTTTTCAAAAAGCACGGTTTCAATTGTAGCCGCATTCATGGCCGTCATTAAAAGTGTAGGGACAAGGTACTATAAAAGCTAAAGGCCTGAAAATATGCAAAATATTTGGTTAAAATCTAAAACGTATCATTCAAAGAAGTGATGAAATAAATCTTGCCCAGGGCGCTGTGGCTACTAAGCTTTCCCTCCGTGCGTGTTTTACCTCTCAATAGTATGCAAAGATGCCACCATTGGTTTCTAATCCTGAAATTGCTTCGATGTATTTTTAATTTCTTTGTGATAAAAAATACCTCTCTTGTGCTGTATCCCTAATGATTATTCTGATGTTTATTTCTAAACGAATCCTCGAAATTTAGTACACTAGTCCGAATGTATGTGCACAACTTGGGGGAAAATATTGGAGTGGCTTAAGGCACTTAGGGGCGGGAAGTTTTCCGTGGACGAGGGCGCACCGGCCCTCGGGCCGATGGGCCGGCGGGCCAGTCCGAGCCTGGTTTTGGCCCTGATAGAGTTAGCCGACAGGAAACTTTCCTCAGCAGCCGCTTTGGGTAATTCGCAATATACTCTCCTTCGCCAATCTCCTTCGATAACTGCGCCAATGTGGTAATCGGGCTGCTCCTCGGACACGTCACAAAATATGGCAACCCTAAGATTTCTCCGGAGAGAGTTGATGGTTAAACTCCTTGTTTTCTAAGCTGCTTTCTAATTGGACCGAATTGGAAGCTTATTTTTTTTGTAAAAGGCTTTCTTATTGGACAAAGAAGAGAATCAAGGAACATTTTGAATTTGTTTAGAAAAACGTTGATATTGCTGCAGTGGATTTTCCGTTGAAGAGTTGTCACTTTGTGTCGCAGGGTCGCGTGTTTTTATTATTTGTTTTCTCAATCTTGTATATTTTGAAACAAGTACTTATCTGGATAAATGATTGATAGGTGAGAATAAATATTCGATCAGTTATTTTTCTTTTATTTTTACCTGTATTTTTGAGCATTGATTGAATTATGTACGAAAGAAAGGTTGATTGTTCCAAGCTATGAATGACTAAAAGTGACAGATTAAGTGATGCTTTTGAATGACATCCTAGAGCACAAGGTAAAATTATGAATAAAAAAACGGGGGTTCGGGGGGGCGGTAGCCCCCCTGATTAAAAAAAAGGGCCCCTCTGATAAAAAAAAAAAAAAGGATTGTTTTGCTCCCATTACTGTTAACAAACGCTCTTTTTTAATAATTTGGGTAAGTGAAAGTTTTGTTTTTAGGTATATTTTATAAAATGTATTTTAAAAAATATGAAATGTATTTTTTTTTAAATGTATTTCGAAAAAATTTGAAATTTTATGTATTATTTTTACTCAAAAATACAGGTTAAAATAAGAGAAAAATGACTGATCGAATATCTATTTTCACATTTTAAGCATTTGTCTAGATAGGTACTTGTTTCAAAACATACGAGATACGAGAAGAGAAAACAAATAATAATTTTGCGTACTCTCTCCCGGATGTTGCAGCGCTCCGGGAGTTAGTACGCGAAAATGCGCCAATTTGGCGATTTTTGAAAATTGCGCCAAGAAGGAGAGTAAACTGCGATCGCACCGCAGCTTTTATTTTTTGTGTGCCATAGATGATAAATAAGGCTTATGTATAAAAAAATAAATTAAAAGTTTATATTTTAAATGATAGAATGCAGTACGAATGTTGCTGATGGAAAATAATATTCACCAATTTATAATTTGTACTTTGCTAACATAAAAATACATAGGCTTCTTATAAAATGAGGTAACATTCAAAATACCTATATTTTAAAATAAATTTATAGAATTTTATTCATTATATATCTAAATAGAAGTATTTATTAGTCATTTTCAAATAAATAGCCACTTTGAAATTATGAATATCAGAGAAAATTTTGTTTAAATGCAAAATAGTTATTTCTTGTAGTTTAGCACTGAGAAAGAAAGTGATGATATATGAGTTTCTAATTGTTTCAGGTAAAAAATAAAGTTTAATAACTGACAATTTTGATTGATGTTCCTTTTAAAAACTAATATTTCTGTATTTTTTCAAAAGAACTTGGATTAAGGAAAATGTTAGGCCTAGTAACATGATACTTAAATAAAAATAAAAAGCTTAATTTTCAAATAATAAAGATATAATTTAATAAATAAGTAACCAAATATATAGTTAACATTCATCAGAGATTATTAAAAATACTTACCCTTTTTCTATGGACTCAATAATTAAAAAATAAAGTATGTAATAGTTTTGTTTACATTAATAATACTTCCACTTCAAAAATTGCGATACTTTGTTTACACTAAATAGATAAAAAGAATGCACCCTTCAGCTTTATTATCAACTATAGATACCAAAACTTGTTTTATAATATTTGTAATAACACTCATGAGATGTATAAAAAAAGAGATTAAAATTCAACCATTTTATAAATATAATATTAGAAGAAATACTTGTATTCTCTTATATTATAATGTATTGTCATAAATTCATATGTATTACAAAAACTAGTCTAGGTGGAAGCTTTGGGAAGAACTTGTGAAATCAGATATTTTTATTTTAAATTTCTGTAATTTAAAATAATCTAACACTTTACATATCGCACCTTAACAAATACATTTTATTTATTACACTGAAGTTGATGCATATGTTATATAGAATCAATAAGCTCGCATTCAAATTATTAAATACAAAAAGCACTGATTAATGTTATCAAGTATGCACATACACAAAAGGAAATAATACACAGGTGGTGCTTAGAATTGTTCAATAAAAATAAACAGAAATGGACAGAAAAAGCTATGCTTACCAAACTTGAAATTGCATTGTGGATCCATTAAATGAATTTTTACAGCGGATTTTTTTGTGTTTGGCTAGCAAGCATACACCTTCAAGCAGAAGAAGAAATTTCACTTACTGCTTCAAAAGTGACACCAGCTGGCCAATTAATTCATAAACTGAATTAAAATAAAATGTTCGTATTTTCTTTAAATCTAGCATAAACAATCGTCCTGTTTCGCGAAGCACATGGCAGCTAGATAAATTAAAATTGCAAAACTAAACATAACTGCCAACTAAATTGTGACATTGATTGATTGATTATCGGAGCCTACGCTCGATTATGAGGTTTTTAGCTTCGCTTTAATTGGCGGCTTTTTCTTTTGTTTAATACATAATAGACAAAAAATATTTCATATAGTACAAGTAAATATTTCAAAAAACTAATAACACAACACTGGACTGAGCTCAAAAAGGCGCGATCGACAGTAATCAAGACAGGAAGAAAGGGGTGGAGTTTTGGACGTCACTTTACAGATTAGCCAATAGCAGAGCTCTATTTTCCTCTGTACATGAATTCCAGTATGGTATGCTTATATGCGTCCGGGCCTGAATGTCATATACGGAACGGGCACATAACTGGCGCCATAGTGTCGTTATTTTGCTTGATATGGTAAGCCGGATGTTGCTATTTATTCTGTTGATGAGTTCCCCAAATTGGCGTTGTTAAAAAATCGCGCCAATATGGGACGTATATATGACATCTTTGCCAAACTTTCATATGAACGGCGAAGGGATCAGACCGTATTTGTTTATGGCAGTTGGTGACTTGAACTACAATAAACTCTGTCTAAGGCGGAATCGATTGGGACTGAGAAAATTTTCCGTGGTAGACAATATTCCGGCTTATGCAGAAAAAACTCCCCCCCCCCCCAAAAAAAAAAAAATCCCTCGAATTTGATGATTTTTTTTAGATTTTCCTGACTCGAAAATCGGTTGAAAACTGAAATTCGGAAAGATCTTTTGTCTTTATAGATAAATGAGAAACGCTATTCAATTTCTTAGTACCGCTGTAATACATGCGAATTGGAAGTTTAAGCACACACACACTAAAAGAAAAAAAAACTAACATCCCCCCCCCCCCCCCCAATAAACTTCGAGAATGCGACTGAACGCTATAACTTTGAATTTGAGTACATCCTTAAAGTATAATATATTGCACTTTCAAAAATATATATTTTGATAAATGTTCATTCTACTAGAAATATTAACTTTTAAATATAATTTTGAAAGATGGCAGAAAGAATGGCACAATGGGAAATGAAAGAATGGCACAAGCATAAATTCTTTAAAATTTAAACAGTTTCTGTCCTTTTGAATTAACTTTTCAAAGGGTTACGAAATTTAACTAACATGCACAGGATTAAGTATTTGGCTTATCAGTTTTAAAGTTTAATAAACAAAATGCTGCTCATTTTTAAATTATCCTTTTTTCCGCCTTATGCAAAATTTTGGTTTCGGTGGGACCTTAAAATGCTTTCTGTTTCCGCGTTACACAGATTCCGCCTTATGCAGCATGAATTAATGTAATTTTCTATGGGTTCGCCGGGACTTGAAAAATTTTCCGCGGTAGACAGATTTCCGGCTTATACAGAGTCCGCCTTAGACATAATTTACTGTATTATAATATAGATGACATGGTGGCGATAAAATAATAGTTGGCGACTTATCACCTGTGCCTGGCTAACATTAAAGTACCAAAATGGCACCTAGAGTATAAAAAGTGAAGTGGTCCGCCTGGAACTGTTGATGATAGTCACATGACTTAGGCTATTGTTATAGAGATTGTTTTAAAATACCGGGAAACAAAGACTCTGTATACTTAATTTATTTTATTTTAGCTTCTTTTCAAATGTTTAACTGATCCTCTTCAATCAAAAACGAAAACAACCATTGAAAGTCTTAACAGCAACTGATTCGCCCTTAAATTTTTGCAATCAAAGGGAATTGAATGCATTGTAAACGGGTTTCCATGGAAACCCGTTTACAGTGAGATCTGTACATAGAGTTGCAAAAAACCCACAGTTTTTGAGGGACGGGAATAAACCCGGGAATTTTGGGGATTAAACCCGGAATTTTAGGGAATATTGGAAATTTTGAAGGAGTTTTGAAGATAAACAAACCAGTTATTTTCCTATTTGAAGTTTTTATTTTAAAGAAATTTCAGGGAAGAATGTTCCAAAAAGATAGATTTTAGATTATGAATTCTCAAAACTTACGATTTTACAGTCTAAGCCTTTATAATTTATTAGATTTACAACAACGGCGGCTATAAATAGGTGAGGGTTTGAAAATGTTTCTTTAAAAAATATTTTTTTTTGTTTCTGTTGGCTCACGCATCTCGTTTTCAGGCATACCTTATATTAATTTTCTAACGAATTGCTTTGTATTTTTGCATTGATTTCTTTTAATTTTGTTAATTTTCTTTTTGTTTACATTCGTTGATTCGAAGAACAGAGGCGAAGTTTATATTCATGCCAGTGAAGATGAATCTCTTATCTCCCTCTTTCACTTTTTACTTATCAACGATTAAAATACCAATTTTTTAAAATTAACTTACTTAATATTTCTGCAGCTTCAGCCTGTATTTCGTTAGTTTTCATGTAAACCGTGGTATTTTTTTTATATTTTATGTTATTAGTTTTGTTTACATTGACAAAAATTGGAATCATAAAATAATTGAAAACAATAAATTAAAAAATTTTCATGCTTACAACTTTCATTTTAAAAATTTCCTTCCCAAAAAACCCGGTTTTTTCCACCCTTTGCAACTCTATCTGTACAGCTTTTTTCAGTATAATTCAATCTTCTCTAATATTTTTAAAACCCATCAGATTAGCGTGTTTTTAGATTCTGCGGTGTCTGAACGGGTGTTGGCGAGCGTAGCTTGCAGGGAGCAGAGCCCCCTAGTAATGAACCATAGTGTTCTAGCATAATACAAAACTAGGATCCGAACTACAGCCTAGTGTACAAAATTCTGCTACCGATCCATAGCTGACTTTACAATGGCTTGGGAGCGAAAAGTCACGTGATCCAGATAGACGGTTGAACGCGCGCAATCCGACTGTAGTTGCTAGTATTTCGCTATGCTGTGTGCTGTAGCCGGCTGTCTCTGTTTATACATCAGTGTTTAGATGTGATAAAATTTTGAAAATATTTATTTTAAATGCTATTGATACGTGCTCTTAAACCGCTGATCACGGATTATATGGTGTACGGAGAAATTTTTAGAGCAGTAATTGATTATTTTACTGCCAAAAAGAGCTCATCAGTTTAAGCCTAACTGTTGTTGCATTATCGGAGGAAGTAATGTGAGTTCACATATATTTCTCCTTTTATTTTATATGTATGTTTAAAATGTGTTTTTATAAGCACTTATAATTGAAGTGTGATGTATATATATTTTTCATTAATACAGTACTGTGGTATCTAGAAATAGATGTAAAAAAAAAAGTTTAGTATTGTTCTCAGTGTATAATCAGTAAGTGTAACCCTTCTTTATATATTATGGAGAATAGTACTCATTTTCTAAGATATAATAACAGTGAATCAAAGATTAATATCTTCTCCCCCCCCCCCCCTCTCTTTAAAAATTTAAGTACTCTTTTTCAAGTATCTCATTTTTTGAAAATACTCTCTCTTTCCAGCTCCAGGTTGTGAAGTGGTTCTTTCTGTGAGAGTAGCTCTCAATTTTTATATAAACAAAAGTATTTATTTTTAAACAGCAAAATTATTCAGTTTAATGTAGGTACATTTGTTTTAAACAATGAAAATGATAGTACTCAGTACTGGTTATTTAATTGTAGTACACATTTGATTAACTTCATTTTAATTTAGCAATTATAGATTGCTCTGATTACTTTTATAATTTCTTGTATATAACACTTTTCAGATACTGGTATAAATGAAAATATTTATTGAAAAGCAGAACATTTTAATACTGTTATTATGAAGTTAGTATTAGATGACGTTGGAGAATACGGCCGATGAATTTAAAAGACGAGTGAGCGCACTGTTCGGTTTACAGTACAGCGACTAGAAGATACAGTGTGGAAAACGGCTATTCCTATAATGCTTTAAAAAATGCTAAAAACTTGTATCCCATAAATCTCCAACAATGCTCAGCGGCAATATGCTGATACGAGCGCCATCTCGTAACTCTTTTCAATATAAACCCTGTGTTTTCAAAAATTATAGAATGTTAAATATCGGAAACTATAAATATAAGATATATTAGTCTGTTATAAGCTAATTTAGTTAAGGAATGACGTGAAATAGGTTAAAGAGTCTCTTTTAGAATGACTATCGTTTTTAAATCACTACGATGGCGCTACGATCGACATCTTGTTATTCAGCATCGTTGTACATTTATGGGATTCAATTTTTTAGCACTATTTTGTAGCCGTTTTCCACACTGTATCTTCTAGGCGCTATAGTTTACAGCGTCTAGAATACCTCGTGTGGAAATATGCTATCCAAACAGTGATAAAAAAATTATCCCTTAAATGTGCGACGATACTGCTAAACTGCCAAGTGTCGATCGCAGGGACATCTGCAGGATTTTGACTAGCAATAACTTGCAGTTGTAGAAAATATCCTGCAAATGTCGCTGCGGTCTGTATATTGCAGCAGCATCGTTGTATATTTAAGGGATACAATATTTTAGCGCTTTTTTAAGTATTACAGAGATAGCCGATTTCCACATTATGTATTCTAGTCGCTATAGTTTGGTTAAGCCGTAAAGTAGACGCTTGCGCTGTAAAAACTTGCCTTTGATTGGTTGGCATAAGGGTTTATCTGTAAACAGTGAAAACGCTCTTAGGTTAAAGTTTTGGGTCAATAGGGTTTTTTAGGTCGTTATGACGACCAGTGAAAGCGCACCTACACTGTTAAAAATATCTTGAAAATTTACCTCTGATTTTAAAGGCTCTCTATTTTCTGACCAATGAGAACGCTACATAAACACCTATGAAACGTTCTCATTGGTCAGAAAATAGATAGCCTTGAAAAACAGAGGTAATTTTTCATGATATTTTTAACAGTGCAGTTTTGTTTTACCTATTTTGCGCTGTTTCGATCTGCAAGAAGATGAAAAGCAAGAGTTCTTTAGCGCATGCGCAAATTTTGTGACTCCCAGTTGCTGCAACGACTTTTGTTGTCTAAACAATCAACCAATCAAATAGGTTGCAGTCGTCAGTTTCCATTCTGCAGCCATTCAACCAACCAACTTCCCCCATTATAAACGAAGAAGATTTGTAATAAATAAATAACAATGTCATTCTAATTGAAAATGTTCAATTATAGTTTTCTTTTGCATTTCAGTAAAGCAAATTTTACCTTGTTTCTCACATTCCCATATGTTAGAAATGTAAATGATCGCATTTACATGCATATTTATTAATATCTGAAAGTAAGTGTATTTTTGTTGTCAAATCTCATAAAGTAGCATTTATTCTTTATTTTTGAATGCTTCTTATATAAGTATATTTCATCGCATCGGTAATTCATTTTCTGTTCATCTATTTTTTATCACTGTTGTTTTAAATTTTTATTTATTGTTTATTTTAGCTTTTAATGAACATGACCCGAAAAAACATGCCACGAAGAGGAAGACAACTTAAAGTTTTTAAAGTTGGTGAGGAGTTTAGAATCGCCATTCATCTTACCATAAAAAACTTTCGATTGAATGAAAGTTTGAAAGGTAAAATTTTTTATTTGTTTAATTTTTTAGCATCTTATCGAAAAAATAAACCTGTTAAATTTATAATTTTCCAAAAACTAATAAATATACTTTAAACAGATAACTTAAGTCATGCAGAAGGACCTTATAATTAAACTAGAATTAAATTTTTAGATGAGTGATTTGCCAGTCCAATATTTATTGCAGTTTGTTAACTCATTTAAACTTGGTTCCTAGGTGCTTAGTTGTTGATGTTCATGTTTTTAAATTTCACTTATTTAACCATATTTTGACTGTACGCTTCACTCTTCTCCTTCTTTCATATAGTTTCAGTAATTTTCAAGTAGGATTACAAACACCTCTGTAAAAACTTAATTTCCATGAGGAAATACATTGGTAAAAAAAAAAAAAAAAAAAAAAAAAAAAAAAAAATTACAAATAAGACTTACTTATGCATGAACTGTGCTTTACTTTTCTGCTTGGTGACAATTTAGTCTGAGTGATAATTGTAGCAAAACTAGTAACCTTTCAATCCTGAGTTGAATACTGGCAATTTTTTTTTTTTTTTTTTTTTACTAGGATAGATGTGCCAGTAATGGACACTCCTTGATGGTTTGGTTCATAAAAAAATAACTAATAAATATTTGGCTTTAATTATTTTTTTTATAATTCCTCCTTGCATGTTTTATAAAACAGGGTTATTGTTGAAACTTTTAATCAAACCAATCAGGAAGCAGAAAATATTGTTTCAAAGTTTTGCTGTTTTTCTGTGAAAATCTTAATGAAGAGGCTAAGAGCTGGCTTCGTTTAATTAATTTATATATTATTTAAGTTCTTTCAAAATTTGAATGTTTTTGTTTGAGTAGCAATAGGAAACTTACATTTTTATACACTAACGATCATTTACAAAATTTCACTTATTTTTAAGGTTTTAAGAGGAGGTGTCCATTACTGGAATGGTTAATTAGTCATTTTCCAGTAATGGACACCCCACGTAGACATTGCTAAAAATGCAACTTCAGTGATGTTTATAGTGCATAAAATATTTTGACTTAACTGCAAACCCAAATAAATTTAATTTTTAAATTATACTACTTACCAAAATGTAATAACACCAAAACTTTTATAAATAATTGCTTTTAAGTTATTTTATGTGATTAATAATATTTCAATATTTTATTCTTTTTTTTTCCAAATGTATATGTATTTTACATATTTTATAATCTGGCAATCAAACCAGCCAGGAAGCAGAAAATATTGTTTAAGATCATAGTTAAAGAGGGGCTCATAGGGCTTAATCCTGCTCCGTTTAAATAAAAACAATTAAGTTACAGAAGCTATTAAAAATCCATTTTCTGTCTTAAATGTTTCTTTATTCATCTTTGACAAAATATATATATATAAATAAATGTAATATTAATGAAAGTTATAGGTAATATTCATGAAACTAGCAAATCTGCTGATCAGTGGCCTCAAACATCAGTTCTACAGTTTTATTTTGAAATTATTTTATTTACTATTTAAAATATTCAACTCACAATATCATTTCTTTCATATTTGTAATATTAATTATTATAAATGATATATCAAGTAGTCTCTGGGCTGGAAGATTGATTATTAAAAATAGTGAGACATAACTAAATACTAATATTCCAAAATGTTTTTTTTTTTAATTACCTTTTAAATCACTCACTGTTTCAATAATTTGATAGCTGTAATTGCCTGATATTTAGTATTTTAAACTATCCATTTAAAATAACTAAACAGCGATCTTCTGTTAATTACAATAATTGATGCAAACAGTAAATGATTATCACTCACAAATATTTTATTAATTACTGGTACCCTAATTGGTAAATTTATTTGAAAATAACTATTTTGTTTCATTAGTATGTATTAATTAAATTCTGGTTCTAAATACAGTCATAAAAACAATTACAGTGTAACTTCAAAAATCCGGCATCAAAACCATATTTCCCTTCCTTTTTCTTTTACACTTTCAAGTTATAGGAGAAGAAAAATAGCAATTCTTTATGAATTAAAAACTTCAAGATCGAAAGTAGAAATGCAAAAAAAAAAAAAGAATATATGACTGTTTTTTCATTTGCCAGAAGCGATTGTTTCTGAACAAATTTTCTGGGAGCTGCACATTTGCTTAACAAAAGGAACAACTTTGGCGAATGCATACTGCATGGTTATATGAATTTTCGGCAACGCTGACATCAAATACTGAGGAAGGATTTCAGATTTTCGCATTTCCCGTGAGAAGACCGCAATTTATGGGCTGATTGAACACGCAAAATATTAAAATGCATTAAGTGTCAAAAAAGCAATATAGATGATTGGCTAAGCATTGAAGGAAATGCATCAAGAACGAACAATTTAATGAACAGCGAGATCTCTGATTCTGTGCTAAATAGAACCGCTATAATAGCTATGTCAAACTGGCAATGTATGACACATTCTTCTGCAAAGATTCTGAAATCAGTCTATCAGAAATATCATTCCAGATAACTGGTTTTCCGGTTAACTGGTTTCCGGATAAATGGTTCCATACTGTAGAACACTGGTGCCCGGCTAACCGAAAAGTACCGTTTTTTTTATATTTAATTCTTTTTTTCGTACATAATTATCACTTATATTGATTTAAATTATAGCTAAAGGCATCATTAAGAATATAGTACTACTTTTGATATTCCTAGTTACTACTAGAGGTGTAAATTTTCCGGAAAAGTTGAAGTGGTGGAAAAAAAACAGTTTTTTTTTTCTGGGAAAATAGGAAAAGTTGGAAAAATTAATTCTTCACAAATGTTTCTCCCAAATAAATTATATTTCTTAAGAGAATATTAAATAATAAAAAATTGTTTAATTTATCAACACTAAAATCAAATTATTTTCACTTTATATAATTATATTGTTAAAAAGAAAAAAGAAAAGTGCCCAGCTAAACTGATGGCATTAAGCTCACAGGCTATTCACAGTAATTGTATATTATACTCTTGTTTTAAAGAATAATGCCCCTCAAAAAAATAAGTGAAGGGGAATAGCCCCCCGTTTCCCCTTTATACTTAACCAGCGAACCTCCAAATCTAATCAGGGAAGCTCCTTAACATAATAAACCGCAAACCGGTATACCAAATATGACGCTAATCAAATAATCCTGCAAAAAAACCATTTATCTAAATTAAGGGGGTGGACTAGCCCCCCTTTATCCTTAATCAAGGAATCCCCAAAACGAATCAGGGAAGTTTCTAAACATAATAAACCGGTATACCAAATTCGAAGAAAATCAAGTAATTCTGCATGAAAAACCCATTTATCTAAATTAAGAGGGGTGGGCTAACCCCCCTTTCCCCCCTTTAACCTTAACCAATGAACCCCCAAGACTAATCAGGGAAGTTCCTTAACATAATAAACCGGTATACCAAATTCGGAGCAAATGGAATAATTCTGCATGAAAAACCCATTTATCTGAATTAAGGAGGGTGGATTAGCCCCCCCCCCCCTTTTTCCCATTTATTCTTAACCAATGAACCACCAAAACTAATCAGGGAAGTTCCTTAACATAATAAACCAGTATACCAAATTCGGAGCAAATCGAATAAATCTGCATGAAAAACCCATTTATCTGAATTAAGAGGGGTGGACTAACCCCGCTTTTCCCCCTTTATCCTTAACCAATTAATCCCCAAAACTAATCAGGGAATTTCCTTAACATAATAAACCGGTATACCAAGTTCGGAGCAAATCTAATCATTCTGCATGAAAATCCCATTTATCTGAATTAAGAGGGGTGGACTAACCCCCTTTTCCCCCTTTATTCTTAACCAAGGAACTCCCAAAACTAATCAGGGAAGCACCTTATCACAATGAACCTAGAAAAAAATTTTGAAGCAAATCGGATGTTTCTATCAAGAATTATCGCGCTACGTACGTACATACATACAGAACGGGCGGGCACATAAGCTCTCAGGCTTTGATAGCCTGTGAGCTAAAAAAGGCTAAGCCTGCTTTTAAAAGTTTAGTTTTTCAGTCTCAGACCTTTCACAGTGGCATTCACACTTTATTCAACACTATTGTTTATTATATCATGTCTATGTTGAAATGATTTTTCAGTTTTATTTTCAGTTTATTTATTCAATAGATCTAATTTACAAAAACAAATAAAAAACCTCATAAGTTTCAGCCAATATCTCTACAGTTTGAAAACAAATGTATTATACATCCCATCTACACTGTGTTGATTTTTAAGTATATAAATGATACCACTTACAAATTGTTGCAGATCTGTCATTATTATACATATCATAATTCAAATCTTCCTTTGTTTAAAAAATGGTATATTTTTACAATATTACATTTTCCTTTCTTACTTTTATAATTTTCATTTCCTGTAAAGAATATATTTAGTTTCGGCATAGTTTATCTATCTAAACTGAGACCAAGTATAATTATACTTGTTAATAATAAAATATACCAAGTATTTTGTAATAAGTTTGGGAACTAAAAAAGTTTGTTTTTTTCTCTCTTTAATATGAAAGTTAGAACAGTTAGAAACAAGTGTATTTTTTAATAAGATTAAAAATTTCTTTCAAAAAAATTTTGCACTGGAAATTGCTTACATTTTTTTGAAAAGTTTATTTAGTATATATTTATATATATATAAAAAAAAAAATATGTACAGTTAAATAAGTCTGAAAATCTATATTTAAGGAAAAGAAAGAAAGGAAGAAAAGAGTAAATAATTTCAAATACATGTTGTTATTAAAAAGATTTTTTTTTTCTAATTAGTTAAATATTTTTATCTTACCATCTGATTACATGATTAATAGCAGCTATGACGTTAAAAATAAATGCATGTTTCAGATTTTATGTTAATTTTTCAACTTTACCATTTCCATTAATTGACATATTATTAAAATAATTTTTCACATGAATTTTCATTTTTAACAACAGAAGTTGCATTTAATTATCTTACCAGGAATCTGTTTAGATTTTTTTTTCATGCAATCCTGTTTTTGTTAAATTGTGAACTTTTGTATATACCTGTAAAAATGTTATCAGAATTTGGTGAATTAGAAAGTATCGTTATATTTAGGTTCCTATTTTAGTTAATAAAGTCTTTCATACATATATACAACTAGATAAGTTTCATTGGTAATGGTAATGTATGTTGATTTTTTCCTCTTGAATCATTTCTGAAAGGTTCAGTTTGGAGATTGAAAAATTTTCTGAAATGTCTATTTTTAAGAGAAAACATTTTGTGAAGTGTCTTGTGTTTTAAGGTGAAAAAGTTGTGAAGATTCCTTTAAAGGACTTGAGTTTTCTTAAACAGATTTTTGCTTAGAGATCAGATCTTCCACATTAATGTTTTCATGTAGGACACTTAACATAAAAATAAATACAATAAAAAGTATCACAGTGTAGCTATTACAAAATTTTGAATATATTATTTTGTAAATGATAATAGCCCTTGTAAATAGCCCTTCGGAAAAAAACTGGTTTTTTCCCCAACTTTTCTGGGTTTTTTCCGAGCATTCCCATCTCTAGTTACTACTTTTAATATCCCTTCAAAAATACGGCATAGTGTCGGTTATAGGTGAAAACTGGGAAATTGAGTTAGTAGCCAGTGGCCGGTAGACTCTGATTCATTAGTGGCCACTATAATGTTTCAAACTTTTTTGACATCTAGATAAACTATCGTTGTATATATACATATTTTTCTATAAATCAGAGTTTTGTACCAGCCAACTATTCATGATAAGAATAAGGACGCAGTTGAAATTCAAGAAAATTACTTTTAAACTACAAAATCTGTTATCATATTAATTTTTTTAGAACATATTTTTGGATTATTTGTAAATATTCATAAACACAATTATCAATCAAATTACTGTTACTTTCTTTATATAAAAAGTTAGTAACTAAATCAAAATTCTAACAGCTAGGTGTATACAATAAAAAAAAAAAAAAAGTTGTTTTATTTAGTAATTAAATGTGTTATTAACATACTACACACATTACATACAGTTGAAATCTAAGCTGGTGAGTGTATTTCGAAGGATTAAACAGTATCTCTTGAAGAAAAATAATATAACTGATCAAACATATTGAAGATATTACAACGTCCTTAACCCTTTCGGGTCCAATTTTTTTTCAATTTTGAGAACATAATTGCTTTTATTTTAATAATGTTAATCGTAGCTCGGGTTGCCTCAGAAAAATTATTTTATCTCAGAAAAAAACCGGAAGATTTTGGATTGACGCTAGTTCGTTTTGGTTTTATTGTGCTATCGTCCTTCTTCATACCATTCTAAACTATGTTGAATGTGCCAGTAATGTTTTCGGTAACAAATTTCTTTAAAAAGAGATTATTAATTAATTGATTTAATCATTATTTTCCAACTTTATTTGTATTACATTATTCTATTAACATCGATTAACTAAATTTGCAGTGATATATCACATTATGAATGAAAAATTAATTGATTGTAAGAAGAAAAATAAATCGAAACCTACAATTAAATGATGATCATGAAAATTTTAGTAATGGACACCCTACAGAAGTAAATTTTTGTATTGAAGCATAAAGGAAAATAATAAATAAAACAAGACATTAAAACTTAAGGTACAGATATACTAAATTAAAAAAATTATAATGCAGATACTTATAGTCTATAATAATGTCAAGTTCAGATGATCTAATCCTACCCAAGAGTTTGTGAATACGCAATTAATATTACTGAACTCTCCCAATGTTTTTGTTATCCTGATTAGAAATAAGCCATTTTTACATTTGAGGCACAATTGTATAAAATTTTTTCGGCAAAAGGTGAAATTTTGAAGCAGACTGAAAAATAAAAAAGTCTTCAAACTATCAACAGTAAGACAAGGTAGAAAAACAGAAGAAATCATTGTATGGGACAATTTTAAAAGTACACTGTACGATAGGCCTAAAAAATGCACAACTTACGGGAAAAACGTACAAACTGGCAACCCTAATCGTAGCTATCCAAATAGATTTACTGACATGATAATAGGTTCAGGAAGAATTTTTGGAGACGTTTGAAAAATATCGTATTACAACAGGGTTTAACAGATATTACAACTTTGTAATGTTTTTTTTGTTTTATCACACATGATTCGTTCAGAAAAGTAACCTATATTTTAAATTTAAAGAGTGAAATATATGTATAAGATAATGGAATCGCCAACGGTGCATAGAGAATTAAGCAAACTTTTATTGTTATTATTAAATATCCAAACATAAATGAACTCATAATAAGAAAGGCATAGCCATATACTATCATTACTATATGTAGATAGTAACAAAAGTAATTTTTAAGACAAAGTAATACTCGATGAAAAGACATGTACACTATTAGTAGTACACCAGACCTGAAAGGGTTAAAATCCACTTGCATTTGCATCCGGTGAAAAAAAAGGAATAAATTATTTGAGATACATCTGTAATCAAAGCTGATGAATATATTTTGCATAAAACTATATTTCTTGAAAAAATAATCCAACTGAAGAGCGAGCAGGTGAAAAACTGAAATACAGCTAAATCGTTGCAATCTGCTTGCATCTGGTAGGAAAAAGAGTTAATCAGTTTGCTAATTAGGTGTAATCAAAGTAGAGATGCATATTTCCATGAAAAAAGTTGTATTTCAGTTGGTGATCGATAATAGATTTTTTTTATCACCACTTGGCGATTATAGTGGCGATCGATGGCCGATATTTTAATCGCCACTTTTACAACTTTAATCGTCACATGGTGAGTGGCGACTGCTAATTTACACCTATAGTGTCGGTCCTGATGATGCCGGATTTTTGAAGTTATACTGTATATTTATTACTTTTTATGGGGTGTCCACTACTGGAACATAGGGTGTCCATTACTGGATCAGAGGTGTCCATTGCTGGGCTTTTGGGTATTTTGATATATTTTTGTTATGTAAAATTAAATTTCGATTCGTATTGGGAAATGAGACTACAAGAATGGTTAAATATTGTTGATAGGTTAATATAATATTGAAAAAACTGGAATATAATAATTATAACTTAATAAAAAAATAATTTTAAAAGAATTTCCTTAAGGGTGTCCATTACTGGCACATCTACCCTATATATTGAAGGCAATTTTGACTTTTGCAGCACTTGTGCTGTTAGTTTATTTGAGTTTAAGCCGAATTTTAACTGAGAAAGGTCAGGGAAATTTTTGAATAAAGTCAGGGAAAACCTGGAAAAGTCAGGGAATTTTTTTACCTGAATTGTGTAGGAACCTTGTTTAAGTCATCTTAATTTAATAAATTCTAACAATAAAGTATTTAATACAAGTGAGGTAAGTGAAATCTGTATCTCTTTAGTATGTGGCCATCTTGTATCTGTTTCTGCTGCATGATCTGCATCTTCGTGAGGGAAGATATTATGCAGAAACATACCAAGTTGGCAATTTTGAAAATTGCAACAAACAGGGAAAAGAAATTCAGTTTTACCCACTTATTACTAATTACAGTCAAGTAGGAGAAAGTTTACTTGCAAGCACCCTTCTGAAACTGTCTGGGGGGGGGGGGGGGCACTCTGAATTACGTTTGTGTTTAATTTTATTATTTTTCTCATCATTTTAAAACTTAAGGATAATGTAATTTTAATTGATTAAAAAAAAAGTGGGTGAGTGTGATCAAAGATCACATGAAGGTTTCGTTTAAAATATTCCTTTCAAAACAGTTTATCCTTTAATTAATAAAGCCACATCGTTAATTTAATAATTATTAAATTATTAACCTTTTTCAATAAGAACATAGATGCAGCACCATTAAATTTAATTTAAAAATGATTACAATTGGAAGGTATTTTTTTAATCAAATTAAAAATATTCAAGAATTGTATTTCTAAATTTCTGAAAAGTATATTTAATTACATGATTTAATTTTTTCTAAAAAAAAAAAAAAAATTAAATCCTTAAAATAGCAAAAAAAAAAAAGTCCTTTTAATTAAATACATCAGACAATGAAATGTAGTCAATTTAAAATTTTGCTATTTCTCAAAAAAAGAATTTTTTAATTAAAAAAATAATTGATAAAATATTTTACAAGTTTTGGCCTTAAAATGGTAAAAAATAAAATACAAACAATTCACTAGATAATGAAATGTGTTCCAGGAGGAAATTTTCAAACTCCAACGCTAAGCATTGAATTGGGAACCTTTAGATTAGCAGGCAAATGTCCTACCACAGAGCTATCTAGCGTGCATGAAAAATACTGAAATTAAGGTTCTGTTTTGAAATCTAAATCACAAAAATGGTCAGGTGTTATTCATATAATTCATTTTAATTAAAATAAGATTTTTTTTCAAAATTTTATGATTTGTCATGTGATTGGAGGTATTCAGCTATAAGTATGGATAATTTCAGGTCTCTAACTTATACAGTTTTTGAGAACAAACTCTATGATGGACAGACAAAGTATTGAGAAAAATAGTTGTCTTCAGATGAATGAAACCCTAACAATTTACTTCACGGATCTTTGTTGCCTGATTAAAATCATTGACAGATTGCAAAATTATTACACATAGAACTCGTAACATCAGAATGTATAGGGCAATTAGGCATACAAGTTAATTCATTTCTGAGTCTTCTTGTTTCTATAAGTCATCGAAACTTTTTTGCTACTTTATTTCTTTTGTTTGTTTGTCAATTTATTAATAATAAACTTTTGTTTAGTAATTTCTTAATACAGTTGATAATTTTTTTTTCTTTACAGAATATGCATTCCCTTCATCATTTACTTCTACTCAAAGAGGATATGTGCATAAATATTGTCAACAGTTAGGTCTAAAGACAAAGAGCCGAGGGTAACATTTTTATTCTGAAGAACATTTGTAAATATATAGTACTTAATGTTAATTTGTTTAAAAGAAATGGTATTGAGTTTGTCTTATGCTTTTCTTAACGATTAATTAAAGTACTTGTTGTTCATAAAACTCTCACTGGATATCTGAATTAAAAGTTTTTCATTTAATGTTGATTTTGAACTTGTGCAATGTAAAGTTCTATTTATTAAAAAAATCAGTACTTCTTTTTCGCATAAAGTCTGGGCATTATTGAGGCTAAAAAAAAGTGCAATTTTTTTGCCAGATATTTTATGCAGCGATAAAAATGAAATGGTGATCAATGAAAAAATTTCTATTTTGCACATTGTTTACATTTCTGCACCTCATAAAAGTTACCTCTGTAAAATAAACAGTTTTTTCATTTATGAAATTTATATATTTACTACAGCAAAAAAAAAAATTCTATTTTGCTCTGCAGTAAAATAGAATGTCTAACTGCTTTTCTGAAAACTGTGTTTTTGCTAATTGTATGTGCTGTAAAAAAAAAAAATCTTTTGCAGTCAGGTAATTTCTTTTGTACATATCGGTTGTCCGAAAAGTCTGGAGACGGTCAAATAACTTGAGAAATACACATCAGACTAAAAAACTGAAAAATACATGTTTAATATTTTTTAAGATCTTTTCAGTGATACCAAAGTTACCCCTATCCCACCCCCTGGGGGAGATCTTTGAAACCTTAAATGGGAAAAAATATGTAACTTTTGTATTTCAGATCATTGTAGATGGCGATGTAATTAAGCAACATGGGGAATTAAACATCACCCTGAATTGTGAGAGGCAAGGAGATTCACATTAATGAAACACCCCAAAGCTATTATGACCATGTTGTCGTTCTTGGGTAATGCTTGAAGTAGTGCTTTCATTTAGAATTTAAGCAATAGCCCCCTTCTTACCCACAATGTAGGCAGAGACGCAGCATTTTCTGTTTAGTTTCTCTGTTTAGTTCAAATATAAAAATCAGAACTTATCACAAAATGAATATGATTGTATTTTGCTCGATTACTGCACCGAAAAAAATGTTAAAATACAAAAGTTACATATTTTTTCCTCATAAAATTTGAATCTGCAATAAAAAATGGGGGTTCTCATTCAAGATTTCAAAGTTGGACTCACTCTGAACCCCAGAGGGTCGGTGGTCGGGGTGAACTTTAGTGTTACTGATACTGAAAAGCTTTAAAAAAATATTTAACATGTATTTTTCTGTTTTTCAATCAGGTGTGTATTTCTATTTCTCGAATTATTCAACCGTTTCCAAACTTTTCGGACACCTGGTATATATATACAGAAGGTCGTTTGCACTTTATGGAAATGATTTTGATAGTTAAGTTTTATGTATAAATGTCATATTTTTTGTGGCAATTTGCTTCTATGTAATAGCCATGGTTCTTGACATAGCTCTAGCTCGAATTTTCCATGATAGGAAACTTTTTCGTAGTACTGTCATGTAAAATTTACCTCATTCCTCTTGGACCGTTTTCCAAAGTTCGCTCAGTGTTCTTGGATGCCGTTTTCCTTTAATAAACCGAAAGTGCAAAAGTTTACGAGAGAAGCATCAGGTAATTTTACAGGTATTTCATTAAATGGGATACACTTTATTCCTGTTTTTGACTCTTTCTTTTCTAAATATGCAGCAGTTAATTTAGACGTGTAACTTGAGGCTTTATCCATATGAAGCTCATCTTTATCAATGTCCTTTCCATATAGGGCTGGAATTTCTTCTTCAAAAATTGGTTCTAAAATATTCTGCTGATAGTAGGGTGAATTTCTTTTGTCTTTACTTGAGACTTTTTAATTTGTCGTTGTAACAAAATCCTGCAACTATCATTTATCCCTTTGGGAACTGTTCTTTATACTGATGAAGTCATTTTGTACGGTCATTCCTGTCAGTTGAACAATAGAAAATTGATCTTTTTTTAGGTGCATTCGTAATTATATAAATACGTAGCACCTACAGTTGTCCTTCAGCCCGTCCGTCTGTCTGTCTCTCCACATATAACAGAGCAAAATCTACCTAACCGAATGGTCTGAAATTTTAAATATATGATTGTTGCAAAATTTTGTCGAGTCATTTCAAATTTTATGAAAATCGGATGTATAGTTTAATTACAGGGACAGTCAAAAGTTTTTCTTTACATTACAGCCAATGGGAAAAATTATTGCAAGTGCATTTTAATGATGTTACAGACTATGCACTTTATGAAGTGCAAAAAATTATACATTCAGTACAATATGGGGTGCAAAAAATAATTATAAAACTAGTTATAGTACGAACGCACCTCATTTGCCTCGTTTGATGAGCAATTTCCAACGTTTTTATTATTACAGTCACTCATGCCTCATCGAGTGCTGCCACAAATTTCCATTTTTCAGCAGCTAGATGTTTTCATATAATTTTCTACAATTTGTTTTTCTTTTAGCAATATGCTTTGGCAAAAGCAGATGAACTTTAGGTTTAAACATCTTTACTTATTATAAATGATTTTACTTACAGTGCCAGAAGACATTCCTACTTTCGATGCAATGGACCTCTGAATCAGCAGATTTTCTTTTAGGATCAGAGACTTAACTTTCTTGATATTTACCGGCGTTTGAACAGTCTTTGGATGAGGTTTTGCGGTCATGTTTTCATTTTTATTTTCACTTAGACTTAAAAAAAAAATACTATAACTGCGATATTTACACTACTTTATAATTTGTTGATATGAATATTTCTCCTCAGAAAGCACAGTTATGTAACCTTTGAGCCATCTATAAATTTTAGGAGCCATTTTCAAAATAAAAATCTTTTATTTTACATTCCAATCAAAATATAATAGTAGCAGACGATTATTTTGAAGTTGCCAAATTTTTATCTCAAAATGGAAACTAGAAAAATAAATTACAAAATTGTTTCCATAAAGTGCAAATGACCTTCTATATAACATGATCGTACCTATAATCACCACCTACTGTTATGTTAAATAAAATTCATTAATTTTATTTATTTATTTTTTACATGATGCATCTTAAACATAATTCATACATAGCTAAGAAAAATAAATTATCTTTCTGTAAACAATTTTTTATTTTTATTTTCAGAGCATGCAAGTAGCAAAAACATTGCTTATAAGTAGGGATGCACCGGATATTGATTTTGCCGGATATCCGAAGCTCCTTCGCCTGCCGGATTCGGATATCCGGCACTAGATATGTTTTTAGTTATATAGTGAATTATTTCTCTATATAATGTCATCTCATAACAATAAATTACAAACATGTTTCACACATCATTAAAACATTTTAAACATATTGAAATATAATTTACAAAAACTATATCTCTTTGAATATCAGGGCTTGCAATTCAAGTTTTCCCAGGAGGGGAGTTTCATACCCAAAATTTATAAATGCAGGGGAGTTGAACTGTTAGAAAGAAAAAAAAAATCATTAAACCCCCTTATTTTTTATGTGCTACTTAAAGAATTACATTTATATAGACATGACAAAATACCATTGAAACAATTTAAATTAACAACTCAAGATAATTATTCAAAATTTTTATTTTATTAAAACAAAAGGAACAGAATCAAGCTTTATATATACCATGTCTATTTTTCAACTTTCACCTAATGTTAGATTTTATTCCATTTTGCGTACTTTAGCCTCTTTCACAAGTTACACTTTTGACAAACAGCACAGAGCGACTTTTATAAGTTTAGAAATTATCGGAAACACACGGTTATGCTCTCTGAAAAAGTTTTAGAAAACTTTGCAAAATCTGATGTGCATTAATTTTTAACTTACAGGAATAATGCATATCGGTGATGCTATGTCACTTCTGAGCAAATTTGTTTTATTATATCCTTAATGGAATTATATTCAAAACTGTAATCCCTGGTATTTTCGTTAATTGAACTATGTTCTATGCATCGGAATTTTAAATCCATATCCAAAGTTTGAAAAGGGAATAGTCAATTGATTTCTTCTATTACACGAGAAAAGGTTGATTTCAAAAAGTCATGTCCTAATTTCTGTTAATTGCGAGAAACTACTAGTTTGTTGTTTCTAAATATGGTTTTTTTTTTTTTTTTAAAGTTCATCAGGTTTTTTTTTTTTTTTTTTTTTTTCATGTGCACCACAAGTGTAATCTCATTTTGTTTAGTGCTGACTATTGTCCAATTTGGTAGAACTTAGTTTTTCCGGTGGCTGTTGCTGCTCTTTTAGTTATTTCCTATTTTGAGCACACAGGAAAAACATCGCAAAATACGTAAAACGGTCATAGAAAAAAAAATTGCCGATTTCGTCAATCATGGTGAAAATAAATAAAATAATTTGTCGATTGGTTGCGAAAAAAAAACTGAAGTTCATGAAAAATCGACAGTGGGTAAATATCATGAAATTTGTCAATCGATCATAGAAAAGTATCATGAAATTTGCCAGTCCGTCACGAGCAAATACCGTGAAATTCCTCAGCCGGTCGCAGACAAAAAATGCAAATTTTTTCAGTCGGATGCAGAAAAACAATCGTTACTTTCATCAGTATGTCACAAGAACAAACAGGGAAATTTGCCAATCGGTCACAGAATAAAATTTCTAAATTTGTCAATGATTGCGGAAAAAAAATTTATGAAATTCACCAATCGGTCTCCAAAAAAAAAATCAAGAAATTCGTCAGTTGATCGTGGAGAAAAATCACAAACTTTTTTGGTTAGATGCAGAAAAACAAACATGAATTTTGTCAATTTGTTGTAAGAAGAAACTGAAATCTGCAAATTGATATTGGAAATTATCGTAAAATTTGTCAGTCGGTTCCGACACCTCATCGTCGTTTTACAAAGAAACATTTTCGGAAAAGTATTTTTTGGAAACAGGAGCCCCCCGCCCCCAATATTCTTTAGGGCACGAATCCTGCCATCCCCATCTCGAAATTCAAGACATGTATCTGCCATTTAAGCCGTGTAATGTATATTAATAATGTTGTATAAAAAATGAAATTTAAACATTAAAATATTCTGTTTATTTGAACAATGAAATGCTGATAATTGCTACGGGATTTGGGATTGACTATATTGATAATTGCTAATAATTAATTTGTACAATGAAATGCTGATAATTTGTGTAACAAATTTCAACCAATTAATATACCTATAATTGTAGAGTATTTTCACAAAGAAATACCTTCTTTTTATAATTTAAACATAAAATATCTACTAATATACCCATGATTAAAGAGTTATTTTCTCCAAATATAGGTTTAGTTGATGCCTTTTTTCTGTTTTAATTATTTAATACTGTTTTGCTTTGAGTCACATTTAGTTTTATTTTAAGTTAAATTATTGTGATATTTATAAGTAAAAAGAAAATTACTTTTCATTTTAAATACTTTATTTATAATGAAGTTACAAAAATAACTAATTGGATGTGCAAATCCCAAAACTTTCTTCTATCTCATACATCTTAATATTTCAAAAAGTAGTTCCAAATGTTAATACTTTGATATTATTAGTTCGATATTATACAAACTTTGATTTTGATCTAAAATTTCTACTCGTCAATTAATCAAAATAAGAATAAGTTAATCTCGATCATGATATTTATTAAAATCAATAATTTTTTTCGTTATTCTGTTGTACACCAGCTGATTGTGAATAGCCAGCTTAGCAGGTGCGAAGTTCCCATGGCTTCACGAGCCACCAATATACAGTACAAAAAACTGCAAAAAATTGAAAAAATTTTACAAAAAACGTTGTCACAGTGCCACCTTCTGGCAGAATATTTCCAAATTCAAGGAAAAACTGCTGGCCATAGCCAAAAATATACACAAAAGGATTCCTTCAATTCTATGCTTAGCTTCATACACTTTTTTGTGGTAAAATAATGGAAATAACACAAAAATCACTATTATAGTGCCCCCTTCCAGCAGAATATTTTCAAATTGAAGGAGGACCAGTTAGTTGTTAGCCTAAAACATACCCCCCAAAATTGGTTCAATTCTATGCATAACTTCATACACTTTTCGATGGTACAAGAATGAAAATGGCACAAAAATCACTATTACAGCACACCCTTCTGGCAGAATATTTGCAGTTTAAAGGAGAACCTGCTGGATATAGCCAAAAACATACACAAAAAATTTTGTTCAATTATATAGATAACTTATCATTACATATTTAACATACGCTTTTCAATAGTACAATAATGAAAGTGGCACAAAAATCGCAATTACAGCACTCCCTTCCGACAGAATGCTTCCATATTGAAGAAAGAACTGCTGGCCACAGCCAAAAACATATGCAAAAAATTTGGTTCAATTCTATGCATAACTTCATACGCTTTTCGATGGCACAGTAATGAAAATGGCACAAAAATCACGATTATAGCGCCCCCTTCCAGTGGAATGTTCCAATATTGAAGGAAGGCCAGCTGGCTATAGCCAAAAATATTCACAAAAAATTTGGTTCAATTCTATGCATAACTTCATACACTTTTTGATGGTATGATGACAGACAGACATTTTGTATAAACATGTTTTGGGATCTCTGACCTCGAAAACGTCTAAGCCCACCGAAACCAGAAATCGAAAAAATCTGTTACAATACTTTCTTCTATTGAAGATAGAAGAAAGTAAAAATAGGCCTGTTTAATTGTTAAACATAAAAGAGAGAAAGAAACTTCATAAAGTCATACTTTAATAAACAACTTCAGACTTTGTTTCACATTCTGAAAGTAAAGGTACAATTTTCTAAAAGATGTAAACAAATTCTTAAATTTATTATAAAGAGTTCAAATACCAATGTTAGGAAAGCTGGCAATTCTTTAAACTTTTGAGAATTACCTTTTACTCATGAATAGTGGACTTATTTCATATTTTGCATTATAAACAAAAGTTGTTCGGCATTGTTTGGGTCAAACGATTTCTCTTATCCTTATATATTTGCTTTGCTATGCATTGCTGGATATCCGGCAGAGAAGTCGGATATCCGGTGATTGTGATTCGGATATCCGACGGTATTTCAGATATTGAAAAATCTGCCGGATATCCGTTGCATCCCTACTTAAAAGGTGGTTGCAAAGTTTAAAAATCAATTGGAGTCTGTTGACATATCAATTTTAATTTGAATATTTTCATGCAGTCTGTTTTATTCAAATAGAATTATTTTGATTCAGTAGCATATTGTAAATTTTACATTCTGTGATTTCTTAAGTTTATTTTAGTATTTATTTATTTTGCTGCTGTTTCAGATGCCAATTAATTACCTTTAAGATTTTCTATGCTAATATGATTATTGAAAAAAAAATCTTTTTTCTAACTTGTATTATTCTGCACTGCATATTTTTTAGTATAATATTTCAACTTTATTTTTATAATAATCTAATTTACTTGTAAATTTTTTAAAACTATTAATTCTGAAGGAATGTTTTTTTCATTATTCAGTTGTTAAGATCAAAGGTTAAATGACTTTTTTTTTTATATAAAAGTAATACTTAAAAAAAAATTGTCTAAAAAAATTTATTAATTATATTATTATTATTTTTTTTAATTGATATATTTTGTAATGTTTTTACAACCTTTTCAGCCAAGGCTCTAGCCGATTTCTTACTGTATATAAGAAAGAAGGATCAACTATTGTCCAAGCTGATGCTGTTTTTGAGCTTGGTCACACATCTCAGCGACACACTCTAAGTCTTTTACAAAGATTTCCTGTTACACCCCGAGAAAGGCAAGAACTTCTCCCACCTACTGAGAGGGACCGGAGTTATGGCCAAGAAAGTAATAATCTCTTATCTTTTTTTCACTCATTTATATCATTATCAGGATTGGCAGTTTCTTGACACACTACACATTTTACTGGTTTTAATTATAGTTTTTACCAGAATGTCAGAAACCTCATAAACATGTCTCTTAAAATATATATATATATATATATATATATATATATTTATAGAAATTTAATTTTTAATTCAATAGAAGTTTTAAATTAGAATTGGTGATGGTTATTTCTTATCTTGATAATATTTTTAGCTTTTGATAAGCATTTCAAGACTGTGTAGGTATGCAGGGGCTGATTTGTAGAAATATAGTTGCTTGAACACTTCAGTTCAAAAGTTCGTATTGGGATGATATCACTAAAAAATAAAAAACTGTATGGTAAATGAACTATACTTCTCTTATATATTATTTTGCAATTTTAATCTAGGAGGTTTCTCTTAAAATCAGGTACTGTAGGAATTTTCATTTATTGTCTTTTTTTCCTTTAGGACAGAAGAATGATGCTACTAAAGTTTTTGTTTTATAAAGCAATTTTAAAGCACATAAATTAACGTCTGAATTCCATTTTTATTTATTAAAGATACACATATATTAAGACAGACTATAAATACAATAAACCCAACTGGAGTGAAAAATTAGCCGGGGACAGTAATCGAACCTGGGTCGAGTGTAACGTGCTGTTGCTCTACCGTTAAGCTACCCTGGCTCATGTCGACCAGGGGATGTGTTCTTATTAAGTACTATATAGCAGAGTGCAATTACTTTAAAAATTAATGAATTCTAACTGTCTTTAATTTCTTAACACAATACCTATTAACTCCCATCTTCTTAGTAGAAAATAAAATGTCTACTTACAAATTTGAAGAGACTTGTAGCAGAAATGAGATAGATGACTCACAATGATACATACTAGAAATGAAGACTTCATTAAATAAAAACTAACATCTTTTTATTTAGGCATATCAGGAAACATCTTCAATTTATACACTTGTAACACCAAAGCAAGAACTAGATGACATGAATGAGAAACTCTCTCATTTTATAATGGTTTGCAACCAATCACAACTAGCCAGCACATGCTGGAACTCTTTTGCATAAACAACAGAAAGTTGAGTAACACTGTGCAACCTGAAAAACATGTCAACAAAGTTTAACTGATACCTTGTTGGTAACCAACCAACCATTCAATCAATTAACTATGAATTTAACTGAAAACCATAAAAACAAAATGTAAACAATATGGATGCCAGCATGCTGTTCAAGTTAAGTGTTAGGGTTAGTTTTGTTAGTAAGTTAGTAGTTTTTATCATTGAAATAAAGTAAAAGGTACCTTTTTAAATAAAACACTTAATACAAGAAATAAAGTTGAAAAATGATGGAAAAAACTTAATAAAAAGTGTGGTTCTTCCACAAAATGCCCCCCTTTTCCAGCATTTTTCATATACTAAACACTTTCAAAAATAGATGTAAATATATTATGCAAAATACATATATACAATACATAATTGAAAATATTTAAATATTTATTTTCAAAAAAGTTCATCAGTTCATGATTTCAAGTTCAAAAAAGTTTTTTTTTTTTTTTTTTTTTCTTCAGCATAAGTAAGCAGATCTAAGTTTCATAAATAAGTCCTTGCACAGAGACTTTGTAAGGAGATCAGCTAAATTGTCTTTAGACTTAACATGAATAATGTCAAACACATTTTGTAGATATAAGTCTCTTACGAACATGTATTTTAAATCTATGTATCTATTCCTGATATTCTCAGCTCTGTTCTTAATGAACTGTATAGCTGCAGCATTGTCACACTTCAGTATTGGTTTTTGGTTACCAATAATATTTGAATCAAGGTTAAAAGTAGAATACAGTTGCTCTAAGGTTGAATTCAAGTACTTCAGTTCTTTAGCAGCTTCTGAGGCTGCAATAAATTCCGATTCCATCGGAGACATAGCTACACAGGTCTGTTTCACCACTCGCCATGTTATCGGGAGGCCATTTAAGAAAATAGAGTAGCCAGTCCAGGATCGGCGGTCACTCGGGTCACTAGCCCAGCTAGCATCAACATAGGCAGAGAGCTGAGTGGGAGGGTCTTGAGGGTGCATTTGGATTCCTAATTCCTTCGTAGTTCCAAGGTAGCACAGGATTTGTTGAAGGCATTTCCAATGCATAGGTCCAGGATTTTCAACAAATTGCGAAAGAGCTGCTACTCCATAGCTGATATCGGGTCTGCAACGTCCGGAAATGTAGAGCAGGCATCCCAGTAAATTTCTGTATGGAACATCTTCCATCTGGTTGTCATCAGTCGGCATATCTTTCCTAGAAGGAACAACTCCAGGTTGGAGAGGAAGAGAGATTTTAGTAAAGTTTTTAAAATTAAATTTTTCAAGACATTTCTCAATGTACTCTTTACAATGAATTTTCATGGAGTCTCCTGTCATATCAAATTCAATACCCAAAAGTTTAGAAATGGGCCCCATATTCTCGACTTCATATAAACTTTTTATAAGAGAAACTACTTCTTTTAAAATTATTTCATTTTCAGCAAATATCGGCAGGTCGTCCACATATACTAGTACCACTGCTTTTCTTTTATAAGAATAAGCACAAGTAAGTCCTGGTATTTCATTAAAACCATTACTTGTGAGCTTGTTGTGCAATTCTTCATACCAACACCTTCCCGACTGATGAAGGCCATATAATGCTTTATGTAATTTTAAGACATGGTTTTCCTTTCCAAGTGTTATGTAATCTGCAGGTTGTCTTATGTATATATCTTTATCTATGGCTCCATATAAATATGCACATCGTACATCTAGAAGACAATGCTTCCACCCCAAAATACATATGAATAAAGCTATAAAAAGTCTGATTAATAGGAAGTTAACCACTGGACTGAATGTTTCTTCATAATCCAGTCCTTCTTTCCAAAACTTAGCTTCAGGGAGTGTTTTTGCTTGATTCGGAGATCTTGGTATTATGATTTCTGCACAGCAGGTTTCCTCACTATCTGGTACATTAGTGTTACTTTCCATTTTTAAGATAATAGGACCCTCATATTCATCTTTATATGAAAAGCTTATTAGATCTTTGTCATAAATTATTTTATTTTTCTGACAATACTCTTGCATTTCTTTGGCTTCTTAAAGTCTTCCCATCAGGTGTAAAAATATAAATGTCAACTTTTCCCTTTGAGGCCCCTTTACTTCTTATTGTTCTTATCCTATGAAATTTAACTGTATTCGATTCTGGTTCAGGACTTGGGGTGAGTGATCGAGGTTCTTCTTTTAATTCAATCACTTTTTCTAACTCATCTTTGGTTGGTTGGGGTAAAGACACTGATTTTGGATCAACTTGTAATTCGGGGCTTGAAACACTGTTTCTTATGTTGCCCCCCAAATCATCATCATCGTCAAATTCCGAGGAAATATTATGACCCTCTTTCGCTTTTCCTAGCACTGCTTCGTCAAAAGTCACATGTTTACTTTCTACAATGGTATTTTCATCAGGGATCCATATTCTATAACCACTCGTCCCATACCCATATCCTACAAAAATGCCTTTCTTGGCACGAGGCTGAAATTTATTTCTTTTCTGTGGGGGTTGATGAACATAGGCTGTACAGCCATATCTCTTAAGATGATTTATTGATGGCTTTTTATTATACCACCGCCTGAAGGGGATGTCATTTATGGTAGTGTGAAATGTTCTATTTCTTATGTAATTAACTGTCATCATGGCTTCTAGCCAAAAATCATCTGTTAAATTAGCTGAATGTATTAATGTTCTCATTCCATCAAACAGCACTCGATTGTATCGCTCTGCACAGCCGTTCATTTGCGGCGAGTAAATCGTGGTGTGTTCGTGTTTGATTCCAAGATTTTCTAAAAATTTTTCTAATGGTCGGTTACAGTATTCTAACCCATTATCTGTTCTGACAGTTTTAACTTTCTTTCCAGTTTGCCTTTCTACCATAGCTATAAAATCTTTAAATTTACTATAAACTTCATCCTTATTTCGTAGTGGGTAACAGAAAGCCCTGCGGCTATAATCATCAATAAATGTTAAAACATACCGGGTGTCCCAAAAAGGACTGACTGATTTTAAAATTCAATAACTTGCAAACGGTGACAGATATTTAAAAAATTCTTGCAGGAGGGTTATGCATAAGGTCAAAAGTTTTTTTACAGTGATTTTCAATTTTAGTTCGAATTACAAACAATAGATGGCGCTGCGATCAATAGACGCTGAATTCAGGCTCGATTTTTGGTTCTTCATGGCCCGGATAATACATTTCCATCTCCTTTTTCAGCATGGAACAAGAGAAAGGACTAGAAATCGAGCCTGTATTTAGCGACTATTGCTTACAGCGCCATCTATTGTTTGTAAATCGAACTAAAATTGAAAATCACTGTAATAAAACTTTTGACTTTATGCATAACCCTCCTGCAAGAATTTTTTAAATATCTGTCAACGTTTGCAAGTTATTGAATTTTAAAATCAGTCAGTCCTTTTTGGGACACCCGGTATCTATAGCCTTGTTTTGTTGTAACTGGAGCCGGACCCCACACATCGCTGTGTATAAGTTCTAATAGCTCTCTAGATCTAATTTGTGGTAATTTTGGGTGGACAGCTCTAGTACTTTTACCTATTACACATGATTCACACCGTGTTTCATCACCTTTTAGTTTTCCAGGATTTTGTACGAGATTTTTATTAAACATATCTTTCAAAGTGCTTAAGTTTACATGTGCCAGTCGCTCATGCCAGAGCATGATGTTATTCCTGTCTAAAGCATATGAACTATTATAATTGTTCTCTTTATTTAAGTTTACTTTATGTTGTGTCTTAAGTGTTTCATTTTTTCCTTTAAATTGAAAGTTCTCTTTAGTAGGCCAGCCTTTTATAGTGTAAAAATTACCCTTTAATTTAGCACTCCATAAGTATTTCCATCTAGGTGAAAAAATTTGAAAACCTTTATTTAGTCGGGCATGCATTTTTGCCTTATCCATTTTAGACATACTAATTAAATTTCTATGAATAGAAGGAACGTATAAAACATCATGTAAATTTACAGTCATTATTTTATTTCGGTCTTTAATATTAAATTCAACTTCACCAATACCCTGTACTGTGTGGGGAGTGGTTCCCATACGTACTACTGCACCTGCTGGAGGCTTCCTTAATTCTGTAAAAAATTCTTTATTTTGGCATACATGTGCCGATGATGCACTATCTAAAGTCCATTCTCTATTTGCAGGAAAAAGTTCATTTGCATAACACTTATCTACCATAAATTCAGAGACGAAAGAACCGACTCCAGGTTTAGTTCTAGAAACTAAAGTTTTGTTTTTACAAAATTTAGCAAAATGATCACTTTTACCACATAAAAAACAAGTTAACTTTTTCCTTATGCCTGGCTTAATTGTAATTGGTTTACTAGGATTTAATTTATCTTTACTTTCAACAGTTAATGAACATTCTTGTTTTTGAAGATCACGGAAATTTCGCCGATTATATTCCTTTAAAATTTCTGCCTTTAAATTGTCAAACTTAAATTTAGACTCGACACAATTTTCAAATTCCCTTGCAAGGTAATCATATTCCTCTGGCAGGCACTGTAACAATTGATAACACCTATGATATTCAGTAATAGATTCCCCAGAATCACTTAACTTTCTATAACAATCCTCAAACCTAGCTATAAATGTAGGTAACTCTTCATCAGGAAGAATTCTTAAATTTCTAAACTCTGCAAGCCTATATGCTTTTAAGGACCTACACTCAATTTCTAAATTTGTTTTAAGTGTATCCCATATAACTGAAGGATCACTTAAATGATTTATTTGAAGCTCAACTTCTCTGCTACAATATGTTTTCAATAGACCAGCGGCCTTGCTTTTACTTTGATTCAATTTAAATTTATCAATTTCACCTAAGTCATCTACTTTTGGCCATTTACTCTTATCTATCCAAATTATTAAACCCTCTGACTCTAGTATCCTCTTTACATTTGTTACCCAAGAATGGTAATTATGTCTTGTCAATAGTAATTGAGGGTTAGGGCTAGCAGCCATGTTTGTTTACAAACACTGAAATATTTCCAAGTTAAAACTCATCAAATTCTGCCTTTAAAATGGTGCAATACTGGGTTCCATAACCCTTTGTTCTTATTAAGTACTATATAGCAGAGTGCAATTACTTTAAAAATTAATGAATTCTAACTGTCTTTAATTTCTTAACACAATACCTATTAACTCCCATCTTCTTAGTAGAAAATAAAATGTCTACTTACAAATTTGAAGAGACTTGTAGCAGAAATGAGATAGATGACTCACAATGATACATACTAGAAATGAAGACTTCATTAAATAAAAACTAACATCTTTTTATTTAGGCATATCAGGAAACATCTTCAATTTATACACTTGTAACACCAAAGCAAGAACTAGATGACATGAATGAGAAACTCTCTCATTTTATAATGGTTTGCAACCAATCACAACTAGCCAGCACATGCTGGAACTCTTTTGCATAAACAACAGAAAGTTGAGTAACACTGTGCAACCTGAAAAACATGTCAACAAAGTTTAACTGATACCTTGTTGGTAACCAACCAACCATTCAATCAATTAACTATGAATTTAACTGAAAACCATAAAAACAAAATGTAAACAATATGGATGCCAGCATGCTGTTCAAGTTAAGTGTTAGGGTTAGTTTTGTTAGTAAGTTAGTAGTTTTTATCATTGAAATAAAGTAAAAGGTACCTTTTTAAATAAAACACTTAATACAAGAAATAAAGTTGAAAAATGATGGAAAAAACTTAATAAAAAGTGTGGTTCTTCCACAGGATGTCGATACGTTATGCTGTCGACCCAGGTTCGATTCCTGGCCCTGGCTAATTTTTTACTCCAGTTGGGTTCATTGTATTTAATTGTATTTATAGTCCGTCTTAATATATGTGTACCTTATGTGCTTTAATATATATTACGGATCGATGGAAAAAGAAATTTATTCATCGTTGTCACGTCATCCAGTGATGTCTGATAGATGGATGGTGACGTTCCCCAACTTGGTTTATTAGTGGGAAATTTCCAGGCTAGGACATCGGCCAGGGTAGCTTAACGGTAGAGCAACAGCACGTTACATTGTCGACCCAGGTTCGATTCCTGGCCCCGGCTAATTTTTCACTCCAGTTGGGTTTATTGTATTTAATTGTATTTATAGTCTGTCTTAATATATGTGTACCTTGAATAAATAAAGCAATTTTGATAGTTATAAACAAAATATTAAATGCTTTGGTCTATCAGCAAAAATACTTTAATAAATTTGTATTGAATACTAATATTTAGTAGTCTGATATAGGGTCTATTAAATTGTTGAATGTCTGGTAAAATTATAGCTTTGCAGAAACTGTATACAGTATTTATTTATCCAGAATAGTTGAAATGAGATGTATTCTGGATAATTGGTTAGACATCAAAGCCGCTTCAATTTTACCAGATTTGTAACGTATATGTGGCTGTGGCATTGTTTCTGATTTCAAATTATTAATTATTAAATTAATCAGATTAAGAAACGAAATCCAATCAAGCAGAGACCCGGAGCTGTGTTTTCCCTGGAGCCGGAGCTCTAAACTTCCCCCTGCTCCAGGGCTCCTTTAGTTTTTAATATTCTTTTAAATCTTTTTTTTTCAATCTTTTAAATTTTTAAAATCTTTAAAATTTTTTAGGTTTTTTTAAAATTATTATTAGAGATGGAAAACTGCTCAAAACATGGTAACACTACACTACTTTACTTCTACTTTCTACTTGAGCTAAGTGAGAACACTATTTGAAAACAAATATGGCCACCTGTTGTTTACATGTGCAGTTGTACAATTTTGGTTGTTTGAAAAGAGTAGAAAAAATTTAAGAATTTTGTGTTTAAAATTCCACCAAACTTTCTATTTTAAAAGCAAAAGCTAAAAGATGTCATATTTTCTGAAGAAGCATTTCAAGTTTGATGAGAAGAAAAATGCATTTTGTCAGATCTTTAATGAAGGTAAAGGAAGAAAGAATTTGTGAGCAAAAAATTAAATGTTTAAATTAAAATCTACAACTCAAAAGCGTGAAGTTGGAGCCGGAGCTGGAGCAGCAGTATTTTATCTAGGAGCGGAGCTGGAGCATCAAAAATTGTTCGGCTCCGGGTCACTGCAATCAAGATCAGAGCATAAAAGAGGGCAATTTATGGGAATCTATTGGAAACAAGAATTCTTAAATGAAAATGCCCTATATCTAAATGCTTCCATTTCAAATCCTGGATGTTGGATATTAAGTTATGCTATGCATGTGGAATATGATAATGTATCAAGCAATGCAAATGTGAAACTGGCATTTTGTATAGTACTTTTTTCTCTGGAAAAATTCTGAGGTCAGTCAATTGGAAATATGCTTCTGCATAACTGGTTTCCAGATAAAAGGTTTCATACTGTGTATTAAATATTTTAATGTAATCATCTGCATAATATATATAAAAAGTCATCTCTATAAAGAATCATCATAACTGAATAAGATGTTTTTCTGCTATTTGAGCATTTTTAAAGCTAATAATTTTTATTATTATATTTTTATAAATATCATATAGTGTTTTTCACATTTTTATCTTATCAAGTTAAACCAAGCCCTATATATAGTGAATAGATTTATGTGCTATATTCTTTCATAAGATAAAATTTCATTAAAAGTTTTTATTTACTATGAGTTTTAGATAAAAATTTTGTTTAAATGTCATATTTCTTTCTTTTCATTGGCTCCATATCTCTGTTACATTGTTTTTATAGCTATCAGAGGAGATGTGAGTCGTTGCATGGGTCGGCTAAGCAGTGGAATTCCCATGGTACCTCCGCGTAGGTGTGAGAATGAATATACATCATTTCGACAGAACTTGCCTATATGGAGTTCCCGGGATGAAATAATTCAAATGATTTCATGCCACCAGACTGTACTTATTTCTGGCGAGACTGGGAGTGGCAAAACTACTCAGGTATTTTCTTACTTTATTACTGGACACTGAATTTCATAGTTTGATTATGATGACAATTTTGTAAAGAACATAAATAGTTAAAATGCATAATTTTTTTCATTATTAAAAATTTGCTAAAGTAACAAAAATTTTTATTCATATTACAAAAGTAATCAGAAAAAGTAGACTTTTCGAAAGTTTAACCAGAAGATGCTATTAAAATTATGTCTTGTGCTTAGCAAAGTGAAAGTGTGCAATTTTGTATAAAATTAACTTACTGAACATGGATATCACCATGAAAAACCTTCATTGGCTCTTGTTTTTCAAATATGGATGTGCAAAATTAAGATTTTTTTCAAAATATGTTTTTTGAAGTTAATATTTCAAAAAATATTAATTGTAATTTATAATTTTTTTAACAGAAATAAAATCCAAATTTACAGCGCATTTTATCAGGTAGTCTTTGAGATGCTTAAACAACTATCTGCATTGCAATCTTGCAACTATATTAAAAAGCAATCTAACATTAGGATATCCAGCATAGTAATAATCTTTTCTTTTTACAGTGCAGCTAAAACAAAACCCTTGTTCAGAGTTTGAACTTGGCATTGTGCTAAGCGTGCTTCGAAAGGAGGTTGCAAAGTTGCAATGCTGCCTTGGTCCGTGCCGCAGTTTTCCAGTTAAGGTTTTAATTAACTTTTAAAGACACAGGAGGCGTATTGAGAGATCCACTCAATGCAAACTAGTTGCGAATCCCATAGCATTTAAGTGATTAATTCTAATTAAATTAGTCTGTTTTTAACAATTTGATGTTTATTGCTTTTATACTGCTACTGAGCATAGCATTACACAAATATATCATTAAAACATTTAATAAAATCTTTGAAACCTAGTTTCAAATACCATAAAAGGTGCTTAAAAAATATATTTCGGTCCTTCCTGGACCATTTTCAATTTTCTACTGGTTCAGACTCGCTTTCCGCTGGCCACTCTTCGGATCCCCCCTCCTCATCTTCCCATATTCGCATTTTTTCATAATCATTTCTCTCCAACCTTGCTCCACCAGCGCATGTTCCATGCGGTTGATCGCATTGTTCTCACTCACAATCTTCACGACCTCTCACTTTAAGGCATGATTAAAGTTTTCATAATTTGCCAATTTTTTAGGACGCTCAAATTCGATTTCCACCTTTTCCTCCGCATTGAGCCTTGCTAAAGCTGTTGTTAGTCTTCCTTTCTTTATGTCCTCCCTGTGCTCTTTTACTCTTTTTTCTATTCTTCGCTTCGTCACTCCAATATAACATTTTTCGTCCCCATTTTCGTTTTTTAGGTTGATTCTATATACTCCCGAAGTTTTGATATCATCTATTCGGTCTTTTTCATTTCTTATTCTCTGAAAGATATTTCTATTAGGCTTTATTGGTATATTAATGTTATATTTCATGGCTTCCTTTTTAAGCACATTAGCGGCTCCTTTATCATACAGTATAGCTCTTGTAAAATTTCTTCATGCATTTTGTGCGGGGGTTATGGTCGATAGTTTTTTAATATGCTTTTTGTATAACTTGCCCACTATATAGGTTTTAAAACCAGCCGTTTTTGCTATGATCTTTATTGTCTTAATCTCTTCTCTTAATAATTCTTTATTGGAGCAAATTTCAATAGCTTGATTGACATAGGGTCTTAGGGCGGCCCATTTGTAACTTTGTGAAAAGAAAGCAAACTCCAATAAGAAACGACGACAAGGAATTTCAGTATTTGAATCTTACGGAAGAAAAACTTAATAATTACCAAGACAGTCTGCTAAAGAGGGGACCGAAGTACATTTTAGATGATGACATTAACTTGAAGGTCACGATACCTAAAATGGAGGAAATTATCGAAAAGATGCCTAAACTTGAACAGAATATAATGAGGGGAAAAATTCAAGGTATTATCTCAAAGAAAATCAAAGAGAATGGAACGGATAGTGAAGATAGAAAGGAACTGAATAAACTTAAAAAGAGGGAAGATATAACTTTTCTTAAGACGGACAAGACAGGAAAAATAGTAATGATGCCAAGAAAGGATTACGTAAAGAAAATGCTAGAGACAATTGAGGGAATGAAAGTAACGGAATTAAAAAGAGACCCTAACCCAGCGCTTATTGAAAAAACAAAAGCCATAATAAAAGATCCGAAATGGCATAAATATACAATGTTCAACTTCAATGGGGCCTCAATAACACCAAGGTTGTTTGGGAGATTAAAGGATCACAAGAACCCTTATAAAATGAGGCCAATAGTAAATAAAAGTGAAGGGGTTACATATCAATTGGAGAAGATAATGAAAAATATATACAGCGAAATTCTGCCAGCATCGGAAAACGCGTTAACATCAACACAGGAGTTTATAAAAAAGTTCAGGGAAATAAGTATTGAAAAAGATGATGTGCTTGTAAGTTTCAATGTGAAAGAACTGTATCCCTCGGTAAATACAAAGGAGATAGCGAATGTAGTAAATGAAAAATTAGAGAAAAGATTTGGGGAAAACTAAATGGCAGATGTATATGTTAGATCAAGTAACTTAGTAATAAACGAGAGTTACTTCTCATTTGATGGCCGCTTTTACAAGCAGACCAATGGCCTCCCCATGGGGTCGCCTATATCAGGCATTTTAGCCGAATTTAAATTGCGAGATCTAGAGGCAAAAATACTGGACAATCAAGGCGGAAAAATCAAGACCTGGTTAAGATATGTAGACGACGTTTTGCGGTGATAAAAGGAGGAGAAAATCCAGATGAGATTCTAAAGGAGATGAATGAGATGGACAACAGCATTAAGTTCACATTGGAAATGGATGAAGGGGGAATCCTAAATTTCCTTGATGTGAAAATAATAAGAACAGATGAAGAAATTAGAACAATGGTATACAGAAAGCCTACAAATGCTAACCATATTATTAATGAAAAATGTAAAACCCCAAAAAGTAACAAATGGGTCGCCCTAAGACCCTATGTCAATCGAGCTATTGAAATTTGCTCCAATAAAGAATTATTAAGAGAAGAGATTAAGACAATAAAGATCATAGCAAAAACGGCTGGTTTTAAAACCTATATAGTGGGCAAGTTATACAAAAAGCATATTAAAAAACTATCGACCATAACCCCTGCACAAAATGCACGAAGAAATATTACAAGAGCTATACCGTATGATAAAGGATCCGCTAATGTGCTTAAAAAGGAAGCCATGAAATATAACATTAATATACCAATAAAGCCTAATAGAAATATCTTTCAGAGAATAAGAAATGAAAAAGACCGAATAGATGATATGAAAACTTTGGGAGTATCAACCTAAAAAACGAAAATGGGGACGAAAAATGTTATATTGGAGTGACGAAGCGAAGAATAGAAAAAAGAGTAAAAGAGTACAGGGAGGACATAAAGAAAGGAAGATTAACAACAGCTTTAGCAAGGCTCAATGCGGAGGAAAAGGTGGAAATCGAATTTGAGCGTCCTAAAAAATTGGCAAATTATGAAAACTTTAATCATGCCTTAAAGAGAGAGGCCGTGGAGATTGTGAGTGAGAACAATGCGATCAACCGCATGGAACATGCGCTGGTGGAGCAAGGTTGGAGAGAAATGATTACAAAAAGATGCGAATATGGGAAGAAGAGGAGGGGGGATCTGAAGAGTGGCCAGCGGAAAGCGAGTCTGAAGCAGTAGAAAATTGAAAATGGTCCAGGAAGGACCGAAATATATTTTTTAAGCACCTTTTATGGTATTTGAAACTAGGTTTCAAAGATTTTATTAAATGTAAAGGAAGACTGGTGTTTTGTGATTATCCTATAGGTATATCATTAAAAGTTGTTATCTAGGCTTTAAAAGCCGATGGTACATAGGTACGCCGCCTCTGTCATTATGTATGACCAAACTGTCTGTGTTTTTAAGGGTTAAGATCTCGGCTAATTACAGGTACTTTTTTTCAAAAATCATTATCAACAATGCTTTTATACTTCTGGTAGGATAGGTCCCTCCAGCGCTCCTCAACATTTTTGCTAAATGCCCGCAAATTGAAATTTGTGTGTAACGGGAAAATGTGCTTTTCTTAAAAACTATGTGACCTAGGGTCATTAGTATAATTTTCCTGCAAGGTTTAGAGTAATGTCTACTACCTCTGATTTTTTCATAATTTTAGTTTCAGTAGATTTAGAATTAGAGGTGTGGGGAGGGGACATATTTTTGCACTACATTTTTGATGATATCTCTGAAATTATAATACCTAAAATTAAAAGAAATGTACATTTGAGTTCAACATTACAAAAGCTTTCGATTAGCTTTCGATTGATACCCCACATGATATACAAAGAAAAGAATTTTTTTTCAAGTAACTTAATTAGCACCTCTACATTTTTCCTAAGTATGTTTTTGAATGTTTAATGATCTGTATCTGCACATATGTGGGTTAATAGTCTTTATTACTTCTCCCTATTTGAACTCTCCACATTCCATAGTTTCCGAGTAAAATGGCTGTGACAGACAGACACAGCAGTGATCTTATAATGGTTCCGTTTTTACTTTTTAAGTACAGAGCCCTAAAAATTGTCTACTAATTGTGGAATCTCTAATTACATGCAAATATTAGGAAATGGATTGAGTGATGATGCTAGATTTTTCCAATCCTGGGTTTCTGCGACCCAGACATTTCTGAAATATAGGTTTTCATTTTAGTAATAAGACAATTTCAACATACTAATATACGAGTAAAATATGTTTTCCTTATGATTCCTGCAACATTAGGTTTGTTTAGAAGGATTTTCCTTTAAAAATATAAAATTCAACACTGTTTTTAGATATATTTAAGATTATTATAGGCCTGGGCAATGCTGGGCAGGTCAGCTGGTATGACAATAAAATTTAGAATTCTAAAAATTAGTCCGCAGCTATTAAATTTATCTGTTAGGCTTTTAAAATTTTTATGTTAATTTGTTTTAAAAAAATTCTCAACATTTCTTTTTGTTAATACATAATTATAAATAAAATTTAAAAAGTTTTGAAATTTTCAAGTAATATTTTAATTTTAAACAATATGATAAAATATTATATTTAGCAAACGGTATGTTTTATTAATTTTTTATGCTTCATTTAAGCACCTGAAATTAAAACCTTTTTATGCTAGATGCTGTGCTACCTTTTTAATTTACCATAATATGTAGCTAAATTCAATTAAAAAGTTATCTATTTTTCATATTAACGGGCATATTTCTTTATTCTGGCTTACATGTATTTCAATATTTCATGTTACATTTAACTATAAATATAAACTAGCAGAGTTTCATCTGCTTTGTTGATCTATTCTTCAAAATAAATATACCCTTGGAAACCCTACTGCCTTCGGCAGTGTTGTAAATTCCTAAATGTAATTTTCAGACAGGTAATGTCCACTCTAGGCTTGAATCAAATGAACCTGGTATTATTGTGATTTTTAACCATTTGACAAAAGTATTTCCTAACAAACCAGATATCTTTTATTAACGTGGAAAAAACGCTCAAAATCTCTTAAAAAATTAATTTAAAAAAATTGAGAAAAATTAAAAAATCACTGTGTCTGTACAAATTCTGAATAAACTTCATTGAAAACAGGACAAAATTAATAATACTGGGGCTAAGAGATTGAAAATGGATTCCTTTGGCTAATGATCCCAATCGCGCCCGTCGACCTAACCATTTTGGAGTTTTCGTGGTTTTCTTCCAAACCTTGGTTTTCCATGCATAAATACGGGTTAGGTTCCCTTAGAAAGACCCCCATGGAGGGCACTCCCCCTTGGGCCTATATCCCTCGAGTTGATAATCGGCCGTCAAAAATCAACCCAACCCAACCCAACCCTTTGGCTAATGTGGAAAAATTGACAAAAAATTTGATTTTTTTTTCAAAGCATCCAAATACTAGCTTTCAGGTTCATAATGTCAGACATACAGATACATTCCTGCCAAATATTGTAACTCTGTGCACAGTGGTCTCATCAGAATATAGCATGCACACTAGAGATCTGCACAGGCCGGGCTCGGGCCTATTTTCATTCATGGCACTCGGGCCGGGCCGGGCTGGGCCTAGTCACTATTCTTTATGGGCTGGGCCGGGCTCGGGCCTTACTTTTTTCCTAAAGGTTCGGGCCGGGCCTAACTTATTTTTTCTGCACACACCCGGGTACTGGTTTCATTCCTAATCTTCATGACCCAAAATTTTCATTCCTAGTTTTCACCCACCCCGTATGAAAATCATTGTCTTGTAATGGCCTGGTCCATTCAAAGGTCAGTAAAATTAGGCTTGGCACAAATTTTTTGTCAAAAAATGCATACATTTTTAAATCGCCATTATTCTACAATCAAACATTCAAATTCATTCTTTTTAAAGAGTAGTAGATTTCTACACTTATAAAAATATAGTTAAATTAAATATAGTAAAACGTATGAAAAAGAACCTGTCTATGACGGAATCTTGTTTTAAACTGAAAAACGTGTTGATCCATGCAAAATTAATATACTACTTAATACTACGTAAGAAAATTATAAAAATTAATAACAAACAAAATTAATATACTACGTAAGAAAATAATATATAATACATTTACTCTTGCTAAGAAGGGAACTTGTCTATAACGCATTTTTTTTTTCTTTTCTATGCAATTCAGTCTTAGATTTTACTGTATAGCATTTTTCAGGTATTTAACACTTCAATACATGGAATATGGATTAACAATATTAATGATAACTGAAACATTTACATACAAGAAATAGAGTTTCATAAAAAAAATAAATATCGCACTCTGCGGCAGTTCTATAAAAATGAAGATTATAAACATGAAAAGAAAAGTTAAGATAAATATTTTTGGCTTGATCTCCTCGTACGAGAAAAACTTTTAACCAAATCGACATAAAAATCAAATGTTTTGTAGAAATTCACTCGGGCCGGGCTCGGGCTGAGATTTTAACTTTTTTTCGGGCTGGTCCGGGCTCGGGCCGAACTTTTAACTTTTTAATCGGGCCGGGCCAATAAATTTTTTTCTACAGGCCGGGCCGGGCTCGGGCCGAACTTTCGACTTTTTTACCGAGCCGGGCCAATATTTTTTTTGTATGGGCCGGTCTGAATTTTTTTTTCTCTGAGTCGGGCCGGGCCCGGGCCTGGAAATGTCGGCCCGTGCAGACCTCTAATGCACACACACACACTTAGTAAAGTGATTAATTTTTATAGTTATATTATTTTTTCATCTAAACCATTTGAATGAAAATTTATCATGTTTGATTATGTTTAATTTTTTTAAATGTATACACAATAAAAGATTTTTTATTTTCAAGTTTCATGAAAAATTTTCGTAAAAAATATTTTTTTTTATTTACTTTTCATTGAACTTTCTATTGCATTGAATTTCCTTTTTTCTTTCTTTTAAAATGTAAATTTCTAATTGTCTGATATTGGTATTCCCTAGATATTCTTATTCCATCTATGTAGTTCCTTCTTACTAGATAGTACTCGTATGTTGAAGCTTTCCAAACAGTTTTTGTTCTTTTCTTTTACTTTATTTTGTCTCAACTTTTCACTGTTTTCCCATTACTAATTTATCAAAATTTTTAAGTCATCAATTTTATTTTGTTTGAGAGTTAACTGTCAGGCCTTTTATGTTCATTACTTATTTTTTAAAATGGCAGTAAAATGCATAGTCCACCCATGATAACTTGGATAATAATCTCGAAAAAGTTAGTGATGCTATGGGGAAAGAAAGTTGCTAACAGGCAAAAATGATCCACTAAGTGCATTATTTTATTATGAACTATATTCTGCTAGTTACTAGTAGTATTTGTCACATTAGTTAACAAACAAATTTGTTTAAATTTACATTAGTCATTGACCAACTTATTGTGCGTAAACTGTACTACACATAATTAATTTCATCATGTAGATTTTTCAGTTATTTAACATACTTTTTCTGTATTTTATTATTAAATGCATATCTGTTTTAGGTTCCTCAATACATATTAGAACATCATAGTGCTATTGGTCAACCTTGCCGCATCATCTGCACTGAGCCTCGCAGAATAGCTGCTTTGACAATGGCTGAACGAGTTTCACTTGAAAGAGATGAAAAAGTCGGTCAAACAGTTGGCTACCAGATGCGTCTGGAAAGCAGGTGATTATTTGAGATATTTATTTTTTGTCTTGAAATTTCCAGTCAGTCTAAGAATTAATTTTTTTTTTATAGAAAATACATTTCTTACTAAAATATGTTGGCAGTCTTTATGATAGACCAGGTGTTCCCAAACTTTTAAACCAATGTGCCACTACTTTTAAACCGATGTACCACTAAATAGAAGTTCATACTTCTACGTACCACCAGGTGACAAACTCAAAGCTAATACAGAAAAACCTGTGTAAACAGAATATTTCTAAAAGAAAGTATTTTTCTAGTCTTTTGTGCTTTCGTTTGAGCAGATTTTGCTGTATTTAATTGCATGATTACATTATTAAATTGTTACTTTGATTGACTGTTTTATATTAACATTCAAATAAAAGGTAGTATCATCATCACATTTTAATAAAATGTACATTATCAAAATACAGTGTTTTGGTAGAAAGAAAGCTACCATACGTAATTACATATCAGCGTCAATTTTTTTTTTATATGAATACAGTCAACTCTGTGAAATCCGCACACTTAGGGACCGAGGGTTTTGCGGATAATACATTTTTGTGGATTATAGATCATCCCTTTGTTTACATTTTATTTTTTAAAGTCTGACTACAAATTAGGAACAACTGCAAAAAAAATTACAATTACAATGGAAAAGAAAAACATATGCAACATTGATTTAATATATGTGATAACTAAGATTAAAGAAAATTTAAATTACATACAATACACATTTTACTGATTTTTCATTATTTTAAACATTGACACAACACAATGTTTCAGTTTTGGTTTGTTGTCAATAGTTCTTTTTCTATAGTCTATGAACACTCATTACTTCTTGATCCAAGATAAAATTTTGTTACTCAAGGAAATTTAAACATTTATATTTAAATAGTTATTCACTAGAAAATTGATAAATGAAAAAATATATACCAAATTTAACTTTATGTGTTTAACTGTTAATGACAATTTTCATTGTTTACATTCCAATGTGTAGTGCAGATAATAGATAATTGTGGATTATACATCAGCAGATTTCACAGAATTGACTGTACTATGTTTATATCAATAGTAAAATATACTTAAGAAAATTTAATAAGTGAATAACCTGCATACCTTCTGAAAATAAATTGCTTATTAATGTGAGACCGAAGCTTGTTGAAATAAGTAATATGCAGCCATACAATAGAAGTAGAGGAAAACTTTTCCTTTTTTTTTTCAGGGGGATGAAAGATCAACTCAACATCTACCGAAGCATTATTTCCATTTATCTAAAAATACTACTCGAAATTACATTAAAATAAGAAAAAGCAAAACGCTGTCAAATTAGTAATATAATTACAAAGAGCAGACACCACCGAGCCAGTGAACTGTCAAATCAAGAAAGAGGATGGGGGTGGGGAGAGGAGGGATTGAGCTATTTTTTCATCTCACATGCCGTATTTTTTATTTCATTTCATGTAGCAGTATAGGACCTTCGCATACCAGTAAGCAGTGCTTCACGTACCAGTACTGTACGCATACCATAGTTTGAGAACCCTTGTGATAGACAATTACATAATGTCCATTCTTATGGTAAAAAATCACAAAATATTCACATCTATGTAATGGTCACTGTATCGACCATGGAAACGGCATGGAGGTAAAGGAAAGTGCATTGAATTTTTCCGTGACCAATCTATGAATTTCATGATTTTTCCAACAATCCAGACTACCAGACTCTGACTATATGTCCTCCCTCCTCCCATGCCAGGAATCTTGAGTATTGTTGGAAGGACTTGGGATGGCCTCAGTTACAACTTCTACAACATGTTCTCGATTTCCTTCAGCATTGGGTGAGAAAAGGGCAAAATTATCAAAGCCCAGTGCAGCTCCACTGCGCCCCAGACCACAACAAGTTTCATCGAAAGTAACATTGGATGATTCAATGATTTCATTTGTTTCAGTGATCCAAATTGTATACCCCCTCGTTTTAAAAAGCGTATCTCACAAGAAACTCTCGCTTAGCCTTAGCATACAACTTTAAACATCTCTGTTTAGGAACACTAACATAAGCCAAGATGCCAAAATGTTTTAAATGACGTACCGAAGACTTCTTGCCACCATAAAGTTTGAAGGGTGTTTTTCGATAGAATCGATTCTAAGAATAAACAAAGTACTTCAGGGCTTTGGGCCAAAAACTATCATCTAAGTTACTGCCAATCAGCAAAGTTCTTATACCGCCAGCTGCAGTGTCCATAAATCTTTTGGCAACGTCATTCTGCTGCGGGGTGTAGACATTAGTGAATTCATGTTGAATTCCTTTATTTTCAAAAAAAATTCTTGAAGGAATAGTTATCAAACTCACCGCCGTTGTCCATCCTGAAACTCTTAACCTTTTAGCTCAAATAAGTTTCGGCACGTATTATATGAATTTTTTTAACAACATCAAAGGTTTCTGATTTCAGCCTTAAAGGATTTACAGACACATTGCGGGAGAAATCATCAATTATAGGGAGAAAATATCTCTCACCATTCCTTCCTTCAGATCTACATGGACACCACAGATCAGCATATAAAAGCTTGAGAGAATGGTTAGAATGTATGTTTTTGCTGAATTATATGATAAGATTTCTAAACTTTCCCAGTCTGCATGATTCACATGATAATTCAGTTACTTTTACCCCGGTAACGCTCAAACACCCTGATTACGGCTGGTATGTGCTATTAAAGATTGACTAATTTGGCTATACGTCCTGTGCCAGTGCAACATTTTCCCATTTTTACCAGCAAATAAAGTTTAAAATTTCACTGACTTATTACTAGAACCAGAAATTTTAGGATAAAGACGACAAATACGATCTTTTTAGATAGGCACTGAAAGTATACTCATCCCTCCAGTGGATTTTTACTTTCCCTTGACTTCCATGAAAAGTTAAACCATTTATGTCTAACTGAGGATGCAAGATTAAATTCCTTCTCAACTGGTTAGAATACATAATATTACAAAGGGTAAAAACCCGCTGACCAAAATGTAATTTAACTTCCCCTTTTCCTTTAATAGGAAGTCAAACATCTTTAACAGCAACAGACATCTCATTTAACAATTTAAATTTTAAAAACAAATTTTAATCGTTACAAAAGTGGTGACTTGCACCACTATCAAAGATCCAATCACTTTCTTTAATAACATTACTAATACTAGTATGAGACCCCTTGAAGAGGGAGTCTAATAAATAAAAATAAATCAAATTTCACAGTATTTATATCTTTCACTACATGAATGGAACATTGAAACCTTTTTTGAAATATGAATCTTCAAATCCCAATTGAAAATAATTTTATACTAATTAAAATTTTGTTTTTAAAAAATATAAATATTCATTTTAAACTAAAATTTCAAAACAGGATATAAAAAATTCACCCTGGAAACCTTTATTTTACCGATAATACTACATAAAAAGAAAAGATAAAACGAATGATCATTGAGCATAGCATAGACATTTCTAGCTAGGAAGCTCAGCTTAAAAGTAACCAATGAACGAACAGAGAAGCTTCGCCAATGTAACGAAAAAAAAAAAAAAGCAGAAAGAAAAACTTTACCATTAGCTATTAGCAGACTCTGATTGGTTGTTCTACAGCTGAGCTTTTCAGCTGCTAAGGTATAATAAATGATACTACAGAGTCCAGAATAATCAGCACATATTTTATTTGTTCATGTTTGTTATTGAAACATATCAATGCCATATTCCATGACGAATAGCAGCAGCAGAATTAAAATGTGGGTTATATCAACATTCATTATTCAGTAACAAACGGAGAATAAAATTTGCAGTTTAAACAGAAGAATGTAGAGAATGTATTGAAATATATTTTAATAGTATTAATGAAAGACAGATAATCACTGTAGGGAGGATACTGTGCATTGAAAGAAGCTGGGAATGGATGGCACTAAAGAAACGTTTGAAAGTAAAGGATATTGCTTTAATGGTTCTGAATATTCAGCGCTTTTTTTCTGTGTTGGAAGTCGCGGTCGGTAAAAAAATGTTCTTCAGATGTATGTGTTAGAGTAAAAGCCTAGGTATCAGTATTGGGATATATTCTTAGAGTCAGAACTCGGATATTGTTATTGTGATAATTAAAAAATATCAATATTTGATGATATATTGATAAATAATCCAGTCCTACTTTGTATGTTCCCATCACAATCGACTTATGAATTTTGTAATTTTCTTTTGTGACCAATTAACAAATTTTTCTATTTTTTACTTCTACCAATTGCCAAATTTTTTGTCTTTTTCTTGCGACTGATTGACGAAATTTTTTTGTTTTTCTACAGCCGATTGGCAAAAATTGCATGTTTTTTCAGTGATTAACTGATGAATTTTGCATTTTTTCCATGATTCACTGAAGAATTTTACGATTTTTCCCTACAATTGACTGACGATTATTATGATTTTTCCCTGCGATTGATTAATAATTTTGCAATATCTTAAAACGACCAACTGAAGAATTTTGCAATTTTTTTCGGTCGATCAACTGCTGAATTTCACAATTTTTTCTGACGACTGAATGCCGATTTTCGCGACTTCTTTCTGTGACCAGTTAATGAATTTCTCAATGTATTCCTTCTAATGATTGGTGGATTCTGCACCTTTTTTTGCGACCGATTGACGAAAATCACAGTGTTTTTTTTCTTCAGACCGATCAGCGAATTTAGCCTTTTCTCTGCAATCAATTGACAAATTTCATAGTAATTCTCCGTGATCGAATGACGAAATTTACGATTTATTTCCGTGATCAATAGAAACATTTTATGAGTTTTTTTCTCCCGCAACCAGAAAAAGAAATAAATCGAAAGTGCATGCCAAAAATGTCAGTTAGGACTACATAATGCGTAAAATAATTAAAAAAGGCTGCTGGGCACATACAGAGTTGTATAATATAGACGCACGCGCGAACGCCGTGCACGGAAAATTTTCCGAAAAATTCAGGACTTTGGGAAAAAAGTTACGAAAAGAAAAACGTATGTTTTGTTTTGTAATTTTTTTTAATGCCAAAAATTTAAAATATTCCCCAATTTTATATACGATTTATATATTGTTTGTCCACAATTCAAAGTGTAAAGACTCAAAACATTGTTGTGACATCACAGGCCCTTTTATTTCTATTTTCCACAGACTAAAACTTGTCGCTGATCAGTTTTCCGTCGGCAGCTGTAGTGACAATTTAGCGTGGCAACGGATGTTAAATCAAATAATTTCGTAGTGCTATAAGAGTAACTGGCATTTTGTGCGAAGAGATCATAATCTTAAGGATTGGGTTGTTTCTAAATTCATTGACAAAATAATTGAAAAGAATTCATCTTCCTATCATTGATTTTTGTTTTATTATTTTTAAATTAAAATAATTATTTTTTAATTAATATTAATTATTTTTAAATTTAAATAACAATTATTTTAAACTATGATTTTTAGTTCATATCATCAAAATAATATAACACGTAAATTTATTAAACATTAATCTGCGGAAAAGTTTTGACCTAATATTTATGTGCGCGGAAAGTTTTTGTTTTTATACAAGTCTGGTCACATAAAGCTGTTAAAAAGGGCCGTCAGTGGCAATAAGTAGTTACAAAGGGCCGCTGGGTGCATAAATTAGTTAAAAAGGGCTGCCAGGCTCATAAAGTACTTAAAAGGGCCGCTGGACCCTGCGCCCTGCCAAGTTGGTTTAGAGTCAACACTAAATATTGCAAACATACATAAAGTATTGCAAAAAAAAAAAAAAAAAAAAAAAAAAAAAAAAAAAAAAAAAAGAACCTGGTAAAATTGAACCTGATGGTGGTCTCATTTTTTGAATGTATTTTTTTAAATTCCAAGATATTTATAAATTAAACTAAGATGATCAAAAACATACTTATAAAAAAAGAAAGAAAGAAACCTGACCCACGTAAAAATTGGCTTACCAGACCTGATGCAGGATTTATTTTTGTTAATTCAAGAGTAATTATAAATTAAAACCAAGATTATCTCAAATGTACCTATGAAACAAAAAGAAAGCCCGACCCACAGTAAAACTGGGTTACTCAATCTAGACTCTCGCATTGGGCCAGGTAGCTTGATTTTACTGGGGCCCAACCCAACCTGCAATTCGGATCAGTTTGGCGATAATTTTTTTCACTGTGGGTCTGGTTCGTTTTGGGTTAATCCGATCTTTCAATGAAAATTGAATACCAGAATAATGTTTCAGATGAAAAATTAAGTATTTGAATATGGCTGACTGTTTACATGTTCATTTTTAACATAAATAATAAAATTACTATTAGAGATATGATTATAGACTAGGTGGATAGTGGAAGATAGTGGATTTCACATAGAGTAAATTTTTTTGTTCAAATTTCGGTAGAGTACCAGATGACCCATTTTTATTACATTCTGACTGGACCTGCAGTTTGGTTTGCATTGAGTTAATTTCAGTTGTTTCAGGTCAGATTCATATTGATTTGATTTTTCAAAAGAAAGTCCAGAATATTTTTATGATGAAAAAACTGTATCTTTAAATATTAATGAGCTTATATGTGTTCATTTTTCTACATAAGAGATAAATTGATATTAGAGATATATTTGTAGACTACTTTTTCATACACATATTAACATATGAATTTATTTTCTTTTATTTTTAGTTCGAGTCAGTTTCGGGTTGAATTGTGCCAGGTTCGAGTCTAGTTTCAGATTACCGAATTTTTTTAGTGTTTGAATACAGTTGTGGGTTGACTTGAAATATTGTTCGTCAAGTCTCTAGTTTTGGATTCGATTGTGGGTTGATAAAAATCTTTATGTGTTTTGTATGAACTTTATTTTCATTATTTTGGACATCTAGAGAAATAGAAGATTAATACAAACATGCATTCTTTAATTTAATCTTAAATTCCCTATTGATTGATAGTTGCCAAACATCTGGAATACTGTGTAAACTCGACTCAGTCAAGTAAACATGCTTTGAACCCGAAAATTTATCCAATAAAGTGTGCCTTACATAGGGTGTCAACGATTTTAATCAGTTGATTTAAATCAGCGATTAAAATCATGATTTTAATCAACTGATTTAAAAAAAAAAATCACTGATTTAAATCAAAAATTTTCTAAATGTTTAAAATGTCAAAAAAAAATATTAAAATCTAACATAAACATAATTTGAAAGTTTCTACAGGTATTTTGACTTATGAATAAACAAAAAAAGAGCTTTAAATAATTGTTTCTAAGCTTAATTTAAAAATGATATTTAAATCTATATAATTTGCAATGTCATAAATTCCTTTAGGTAATCAATTTATGCATTATTTTATATAAAATTACACATAGCAAGTGTAATACATTTCTACAAGTAAAAGAATAAATAGTAATTAGTAGCAATCTCAAGTTAAAGAAGAATGAAAGAATGACATCTTTTCAAAGCTAAATTGTAAATGAATGCATAAGAGAAGAAGAAATAATTGGTATGAAAATGCTAAGCTCACCAAGAACTTCTTCGGTATAGGTTGAATAAATGTTTTTAACTTTGTAACTCACATAATACTAAATAAAAAATAATGATTAGGGATTGAAAAGACAGCAAAATTTTTCTTAAAAAGAAAAAAAAAATTAAACCATTGAAAGCTAATAATCCACACTGAAAGGTTATAATGCTGTTATTTAAATATTTTGAGGATTTCAGATATAAGTGGATAACTTTATCCTATATAAATGGGTTTAACTCATTTTCATAATTCTTTTGATTATCATACACATACATGTGTGTAAGTTTAGATTTTGGTGGTTTACAGTAATTTTCCTAAATACAAATGCAAAACGAGCTGCAAATAATATTTGTTAGTTTTGTTATTTGTGTTACTAACTAATGAATTACTTATTTGCAGTTTTTATTAATCCTGTAATTACTTATACTATTTCTTCTAGGACTTTTTAAAATGGTGCCGTACCATACCCCTTTTGAAATTGGCAAAATGCACCGTGCCTTAAAAAAAATAGTTGAAATTCACCTGTAGTTGTGGCCAGAGATTTCTTGTAAAAAACTTCCCCATTCAACAGTATTTTTAAATTCATGTGGCCAAGATCTCGCAAAAACAAAGAACTTTATTTCTTTAGAAAATACAGGATATTATTAAAATATGTTATTTAATTGTATTTTTCAATTTGTTATTCATAAAATTATTAAAAATTAAGGACACTTTATTCATCATACTAAAAATTATTCTTTTTTTTTTTCCTTTTATCATTACCTCATTATCATCATTACCATATCATTACCCCTTATATCATTTTCTTATATCATTTTCCTCATGAAATAGTGCCCTTTTTTGGAACTAGCATCCTGTCCCTTTTCCTTTCTAACATGAATACTACATTATTATCATTTTAATAATAAAATCTTAAAAATGTATAATATGTTCCTAATTAGAGAGTTAATTGTTTAATAATTATTAATTTGAAGTAGTGTTAACTATTTAATATAAAATGCAGTTAATAATTTTAATAAATGTTAAATATCACTAGTATTTATAAAGTTTTACATAAATATTACAATATTAATGAACATAACATTATTGTATGATACTACCTAATGAAACTAGTAATTTGCAGTTTTTATAATTTCTGTAATTACTAACTAATAAATACAATTTTATTAATTAAAGTGTAAAAACATAGATTATGTTAGCAATTAGTGGTTTGATTGTTTTGGAAACCTAAAACTCTTGGTGGCTAATTCCGTATTTGAACGCTGGGAAAAAAATCATAAAAATCTGATTTAAATAAAAAAAATCTGATTTAAATAAAAAAAAAATCTGAATTTTTGATCACCCTAAGCCTTACATGGTATATATTTATTTTCATCTCTTAAGTACAATTTCTGGTTTGATACTGGCTTATTCAAGTTGGCTGAATTGACACATTGCTCTGGATGGCTGGCAATTATGGCATATATTTTATTATATTGTGCTTCTGATAATATTGTAAATAAAATGTGATTTGTTTTCATACCCATATTTTTTCCAGGATATCCCCAAAGACATTACTTACGTTTTGCACAACTGGAGTTTTATTGAGAACTCTTATGGGTGGCGATGCTACCATTGCCACAGTTACACATATCATTGTTGTGAGTGTTATACATATTTCTTTTCAATACTTTTCTGTTCTAATATAGAAATAAGTTTTAAAATATTTATAATTTCAAAATTAGTAATTAGAGTGATAGAAACGTATTTTTAAAAACTTCAGAGGAACTTGGGAGTAAGGAATGGTGACAATAATAAGCCAAACATTTATGTTACATTGGTGCAAAATTTTGCTTTATCAAAAAGTTTTCATTCTATATTTGGTGTATTTAAAACAACACATTATCAATTGACTTGCATTAAGATATTACTTATGTATAAATATGAATGATTCATTTATATATATATATATATATATATATATATATATAGCCATAATATAATTACAAATCATCATCTATTCCAAATACAATAATTAATTCAATAATTTAATAAATTTAGCGGCAAATATATATACAGTTCACCCCCTCTAATCTGCACAGGTCGGGACCAAGGGTTTTGCGGATTATAGAATTTTGGAGATTATAGGTCATTTCTTTGTTTATACTCTAATATTTGGAATTTATCAACAAAGCAATCATACTGCAGATTCTTTTTCTATATACATAAAAAACTATATTCATAATTAGGAATACATTTAAATGATATAATAATATAAAATTAATGAAAAACATGTCTACTTATTTTTAAATCTATCGGACATCGCAGTGATGTGGTTTGCTTTATAGCTTTTAATTTATGCTGTGCAGTTTAATTTTGAACTCTTTTAAGAGTCGGAATTTCTTGATCAGTAGCAAAAGTTTGTTTTTCTAAAAAAACTGATATTTATCCTCAAGAGCTAACTCCTGTTTGAAAGAAATTTTATCTTTTATATAAGCCAACACATGTGTTCAGAATATAGCAGTCCAATAATTACAGAGACCACTCTAGAACCTAAAAAAGGGCAGGGTGCACATTACAGAATAAGGGCAGTTTTATTGAAAAGGGCACATTATTTCAGAAAAAGGGCATTTTTGTAATAAGTGCATGCTGTATTAGAAGACACATTAATATTACTTTTATATAATCTTTCAAACAATACACTTTCATCGCATTAGTAATATGCTTAGAAAATCTATGAATGATGATCTAGAAAGAATCTATGAATCTAGAAAATGACATTGACATATTTTTGTTTCAGAAATGTTTTTTACAAAAATATTTAAACAATTGCTATTATTTAAACAATCCTATTAACACACTTTTTATAAAATAAATAATGAAAAAAACCCTAGAGATCTTGCTGCAGGGAAAAATGAAGGGAACATTGCTGATTTGCAAATAATTTAACATAAATTTAACACATTTAAGATTTCTTTACCCTTTCAGGGGCAAAGTATTTTCAATGCTAAAGTGTTGAATAAATGAATGGCACTGGAAATTACCAACAAATTTGATTGGAAATAAGAAAAGGGCTATGTTTCACTTTCGTATTAAATGGAAAATGTTTTACCAAAATTTGGTGCCAATGTGGCGTTTGGGAATTAAAATTAAGTGGTTTCATAAACATACTGCCAACCCTGAAATGGTTAAAAGAAAAACTAATAACTCTTATCATTTTGATAAGTAAAATCGGGTGGATTTAATGTTTTTTCAATTTGCCCTTCGTCAATTATAGAAACATCTTCCTTTTCAGGCCATTTACACTTTTTCCTTCTACATGACGAGCAAAGCAAACTAACCATCTATCATCGCACTGCTTTTGTATGCAACCTACATAATGTCTATGAATAGTCTCTTTGTTCTTCATTACCAAATTCAGTAGCTCTTGCTGCAAAACAATAATGAATATTCAGTCCTATATTAGTTTACAACTTAAAAAAACTATTAAATTTCAAATATACTAAGTGTATCATTTCTCCCCAGCACTAATGTCTCATTTCTCCCTATCATGCCTTATTGAATTTCCAATCACTTTGTATAAATGCAGTTGCAAAATGCCAATCTGCTTTTTAGTAAAACTCACTCTAACAATGTGCTTTACAAATAAAGAACAATTATAAGATATTATATTCACAATAATAGGAGTTATGAAAGAAAATGAGTATTAAAAAAAATTTACATTGACATTCCAAAAATCTTCAAAATTAAAAGAAAAAAACATTGTCAGTTCTTTACTGCTAAGTCCAGCTAATGATGGCCTCTGCTAATGAAAGAAGCCTTTACATCTGTTACAATGGCTGCTAATGCCATTTGTTGAGAAAAATTGTCAATGTATCAAACCTCCCCTACCTCCCCTACTATAAGCTTTCTTGAGAAACAGAGGGTTTACGATGTTCCTTAAAAAAAATCCAGAGGGTATACGGCATATATCCTCCACTACATCCCTGAGGTCGATCTCTACAAAGGCCGCTTTTTACTCCTTCGATTTTGTTTGCAGGGTATTCATAAAAAGATTTCTTCTCGTAATTGCGATGTCTTGCAATGGGTGGGTGGGGGGGGGGGGTGACTGCCTGAAGTGCTAAAAACTAAGGGAAGGAAAAGACACAAAATTCTTGATCAAAATTTAAGTTTCTTTAGAATATATCAATCGTAGGGCTCTGAAAAAAAAATCGTAGCTACTAAAGCCACGTACTGTTTATAACAATACAATAACATTTATAATTTACATAATTTTACTGTATGAAAAGCATTAAAACTAATGACATGAAACTTACATTCTCGATTTTTCCCATAAAATAATCTGTTACTTTAGCACATTTCTTTCCTTGATTAATAATATATTGACGTTCATTTTCCCTTTTCTTACGATCTTTGGACATCCTTTTTAAAACTTATTCATTAGGCAACTTCTTCCTTTTTTAGAAAAACTGATTGATTTGACTACAAAATAAAAGTACAAATGGGGTTTCTTGATTTTTTTATAGACCTCGTGTAAAAGGGTAAATGGAAAAAAGGTGACAGGAAAAAACATGACTGGAAAAAACGTGACAGAAAAAAGGAGAGCGGAAAAAACATGACAAGGAAAAAAAGGAGAGTGGAAAAAACGTGACAAGGAAAAAAAGGGACCGGAAAAAACGTGACAAGGAATTATTAAATACTGAACTTGTCGATAAATAAATGCTAACAACTAAAGTGCAGTTTTTCCGCTGTCAGGTTTTTTACAGCATAGGGGGTGGGGGGGAGGATTACAGAGTTAATGGGTGGGTTAGACAATTCTAAGATTTGGCCCAAGAAAACATAATTTTAACATTTCATTAAGAGAAGTTTAACTTGACTTCTACTAGGGACAAGCTGGTGCTTTCTATACGGAGGGGGGAGGGGGGGGGGTATTAAGGAAATACAATTTATTCGCGAGCGCGAATACAAATATTTTTCGTTGATGTCTACAAATGCTAGTATTGAAAAAATTTGAAAATTCGCACGATAATTCTAATTAACATCACTACTTGATATTTGATATTCGCGAACGGTAATAGCAATATTTTCCGTTGATGTTTAAAAATGCAAATATAGAAAAAATTCCTGAATATTCACATATGAAAATTCACATTTACACCACTACTTAATTTGGACATTATGTGAATAAAAATGCTTTCCGTTGATAATTAGAATACAAATATTGAAAAATGTTGTGAATGTTCGCATACGAGAACGCTCATTTACATAACAACTTGATTTTCGACTTACGCATGAATAATATATAAACTTTTTTTTTTTTTTTTTTTTTTGTAAATTTTAAAGAAGTCAGTCATAATAGATCAGAAACTTTTATTTTTATTATTTTTATTTTATTTATCGCTGTTTGAATTTTTTGTTTATTACCATAAAATTATATTATTAATACAGTAGACTCCCTCAAATCCACACAGCTTGGGACCAGAGGTTGTGCAGATTTTGGAATTTTGCGGATTTCTGATCATTGCTTTGTTTACACTTTTTAACAGTAATTTGAATGTAATAATGCAATCAAAATTATAAAGAATCCTTGCAATATAGTAAAATATTAAAATAAGTAATAATCTAAAATGATAATAAGTAAGATAATTTTTAAAATGATTAAATTATTAAAAGTAAAGTTAAATCTTCATAATAAAAGATAAGATACAATTTCCTTGAATTATTGGATGAAACTTGCCTCATAATGGTACCCTTTTAATTCACATAAAAATCATAAAGTAAGGAAGTTTTATTTCAACTTTAGCCAGTCTTAATAACCAAAAAATCTCGATTAATACATAAAAAGATTTGATAAAAAGATTGTGATTACCAAAAATATTAGCAATATATATTTTTTTTTTTTTTCAGAAATAAATTGTACTTCCTTCATGAAAAACCATGAGTTCAGTCATATTATAGAGCAGGGTCGGCGAACCTATGGCACGCGTGCCGCTTTTGGCACGCGAAAGAATAATTTTGGCACGGCGCGGCATTGATTATGTCTCTAAATCAGGATACAGTGATTTTACACAAAATACACAAATTTAGACGTCCTGATTTAATTCTAAATTCGATTAATTGGAAATTGAAGAATTTTAATCTTATTCAATATAGTAATTTATCAAACAAAGAAAATATTTTAAAACTATCAAAAAGGAAAGATTATTATATGTATTAATAAAAATACCGATGGTAAATTTTGGCAACTTGAAAATTTTTTAGAGAACTATTTAAATATAAACTGCCCTTTTTTTCATTTTAATAATTTTTCTTACTATTTATACCTGTGAGTCGTTATTTTTGCAAATGAATAATATAAAAATGAAATAGAGAGCAGTTGCCAAATAAATCCATTTTAGTTTGCATTCTGTTAAAGTTAACTGAGCATTAAAATGATATTAATTATTTTTCATCCAAGATACAACACAATAATTCAGTTTTGATTCATTAGTTTTCAATCCACTAAATTTGTTTTATAGTTGGGACGTCAAGGTCATGTAAAATATTTTTTGAAAAAAATTGGCACGCATCTATAAAAAGGTTCGCCAATCCTGTTATAGAGAATTAATTACATATTAAAATACAAAAGGAATGATATAAAGATAAAAAATTCTGCAATTTCGCCCCTACATCTGAACTGAAAGTTTCATTGTTTACATCTGCGATTATGTACGGATTTCAGGTGTTGGTGGATTTTAGGGTTGTGGATTTGAGAGAGTCTACTGTAATAACAATTTTTAGACTTTCTGAATCACTTATCAATTTATATTTTTTTATGTTCTGATCCGTGGCATTAGTATTTTCAGATATTAACAGAACAAATAAAGAAAAAATAATAATAAGTAAATATCTTTGTTAAGATACGCCTAAAATTCGAAATTAGCATTGTTTGTTACTTTTTTTGTTGTTGTTTTTGTTATATTAAGCAATTGATTGAAGTCGAATTTTTTGAAATTTTTGGTTTCATCATGGAATTTCCAGATATATTATTCTAAACATTTAAACTAAACAAAATAAATTAAAATAAACATTTCTATAAGATACTGGAATCACAGGAAAAAAGCGCACATAGGAAAAAACAAATCAGATAAAAGATCACTGGAAAGTATTGCATTTATTAAGTTGTATACATAACAGAAAGTATAATATAAAGTTTGTTTTTTAAGGAATTTAATATCTGTTTTAAAAACATAGTAAAGCTTAAATTTTTTTAACGACATGAAGGCCATCTTTAAAAAATAATTAATTTATTTTTTATACATATATTTGTATACATAACAGAAAATATGAAATTCGTTTTTGTTAGGTTTTGAGGAATTTAATATCTATGTAATTTAAAAAATGTAGTAAAGCTTAGTTTTTTTTAATGACATGAAGGCGATATTAAATAAATAATTTATTTATTTATTGCTGACTTTGCCCAAATGACACTTGAGAATTCATTAAAAGTGTAAAGGTATTTGTTTCAGAAAAATTCTTTTCGGGAATTTAAATGCAAAATTTACTGTTGTCTTTATTTAATTTAAAAAAAAAAATCTATAGCTTACTTCAAAAATATAATTGAATAAAAATAAAATTTTTTAAACTAAATAAATATGGCTATTAAGAAAAATGTACTCACATTTTGAACTTTAACGAAAAATCATGCTTTCACCCATGGAACCCCTCAGGTTAAATCCTTAATCCTTCAACAAAGAGAGTGGTTCCTCTTATTATCGACTGACAATCATTTAAAATATTTTGCTTTCTATTTGATTTTAACAGGTGTTTTGAAGATTGTAGTTTTAAAAGAATGATAGACATGTATGTTGGCGAAGTGTACATTGGAATTTTGCAACTCACTTCAATATATATATTTGAAAGTGATAGAAGACCATAGTTTTGGAGAATGGTTTTTGTTGAATGATATTGATCTGACAGACGAATAATATATGATAAAAGGGTTGTTTTTTCAGTGAAATTTTTACGTGCCATCAATCGTGTTTTATGAGATATTTTCATGTAAATAATGGGAAACGGTGTTGATTTTAGATATCTCACACAATTTGAGATAGCGTATAATGAAAAACTTTGAACCGGATTATTGGAACAAATACTCAGCTGCCCAGTAGCAGAAACAGTGCAGCACGGCAGCGGGTGCTGCAGATTATTTTAAACCTGGCAGATTGATCCACTAGCTTAAAAAGAAATGCTGGGTTTAAAAAATAATGGAAATTTACTTTAAGTCTCTAGATTTATGGTATTTGTTGTATTCTTTTATTATATTTTCTTTATAAATGCAAATTTTGCTTATTTTATGGGCTTCTATTATTTCTTATGATAATAAGCTTAGTCTAAAATTGTTAGGTCGGAGATAAATTTTAGTTTGCTGTAGACTGACACAGAAAATTCTGCTTCTGGGCTCAGCTGTATTTATCCTTTTTAAATATTCCCTGAAGTATCATATGCTACATTTTCAGAGACCTCACAAGTTTAAAGACTGGATTATTTTTTTTAACTATTGCAGATTGATGTGTAATAATTTAAGAGGTTGGTTGGTTGTGTTTATGACGGCCAATTATCAACACGAGGGATATGGGCAAAAAGTTGGGGGTGCCTTCCGTGGGGGGCCTTTCTAATGGAACCTAACCTGTATTTACGCATGGAAATCTGTGGTTCGAAGAAAACTGCGAACGATTAGGCCGACGGGCGCGATTAGGTTCGAACCCAGCACCTCCCGTCTACCAGCTTCAAAGGCAGAACCTCTCGGCGACAGGTGGGGCATTAATTTAAGAACTCACATTGTTTTAACCTTGTTGTAGATTTACAAAATGTACAAATGTCATGTTCTTACAATAGAACCCCCCCCCCCCCCAATCTTTCAACGTCAAGAAAGCTGAAAAGATGCAAAGGCAAAAGAAATTATCATTTTAAAAATACTTTTGTTTTGTGCAACCAATAATGCTTTCAGAACATGATAGAGTAAAGAATCTGTAACTCATTCTAAACTGTATTACTACTAATCGATGAAATAAATGAATTTTATAAACAGTTATTTTAATGATATTTTGAAGAACTGTCGTTACATAAGGGGTAAATATATTATTTAATTGCTAAGTTTCATGTTTTCCATTTCCACATTCGCTAATGCGATTATGAAATATTTTTTACTATTACTGGAAATATTTTATGTCTGAACATTTCCAGAACTTTTTCTCGATCAGTTTCCAAAGAATTGTTCAGAAATATAAATCTTAATTTTCCCATGCGCTTTTTTTTCCGCCTACCAAATTAAGTTTAGGTACGTAAAGATAAGTGAATATTAGAATAGATGATGAAAGCATTAAAGTGGACATTTATTTTACAATTAAAAAAAAAAAAAAAAGTGTGCTTACAACTATAATTTTGCGTGGTTTCGGAGTACAGTTTAAAAGCGGAAATCTATAAGTCAGTGGTGTAAAAAAAAAATTTCAAATATTTTTATTTTTGCAGCTGAAGATAATTTCCAAACTACTCTTTATAACACATAAAGATATTTTTCTCAATTATTTGTATACAACCTCAACTGATTTTGAGAATTGATACTTTTAATGTATAAAAAAAAAAAAAAAAAAAAAAAAAAAATATTGGTAATATTTTGTCAATTAAGATTGCAGCTTGAATATGAGTATTTTTTTTTTTTCAAATACTCTATATACTCGAGTATAAGTCGACCCCCCAATTCTTAAGCAAAAAATTTTGAAAAAAAAATTGAATTTTCGTCTATAAGTCGAGCCACATTTCTGGTAGTACGTTGAAAAATTATTTGTAATTGAGGATAAAAAAAATTATTAAAATTTCATTGATAATTTTTACTAATTAAAAGTTTACTAATGTAAACTTTTTTATGTTTCTAATTAGACTTTTTTAATTCAACGTTTTAAAACTGTATAATTATGTAAAACCGAAGAAGGTTAAACTATTTTGAAACCTATTCATATAAATTCAATGATGCTTAAAAAGAAAAAATTCTTTAAAAATTTATTCAAGCCTTATTTATGAGGGTAAACAACTTCTTAAACTGCTAAAATATAGTACTTCTTTGTATTGTAGGACTTTTACAGAACAATTACAGGGACATTATCATTGAGATTTTTTTGTCAATCACAGGGAAATGACCATTGTCCGGTTTTATCTCTCATGTGGTTACTTAAGGCTTTTTTTTTTACTTCCTCGTGTATAAGTCGACCCCCCCCCCCCCCCCCATTTTCAATTCCCAAATTTTGTCTAAAATGCTTTGACTTATACACGAGTATATACAGTATATACCATATTACTTACCAGCACGGTAAGTAAGAAAAATTAAACACTTCTAAAATTGCTTCAGTATTAATTGCCAATGTATTTGTTCAGCTACTTAAGGAGTCTCAGGACTCTTAAAGCTTCAAAATTTTAATATTTTTAGATGTTAAATTCCTATCTTTTCTGAACATTTTGATATAATTATTTCTTTGAAATTCCCATTAGAACAAAAGTTGTGGCTTTTAGAATTATATTCGCCCAATAGCTGAAGCAGCGTTTCCGAAACTTTGAAGTCATTTTTCTCCAAATGACGTTTTTGGGCATAATGCGCACGATATCTCAAACTTCTGAATATTTTTATATAATTATATAAGCCAGCCGTACAACAAAACAGACGTATCGAATTTCTAAGCATTCCACATTTTTTTATTTTTTTACCTTCGTAGAGGGGAAAAAAGTACTTTTAAATGCAATTTATTTAAAAACTGCATCTCAATTCATTTTTGAGATATTATTATTATTATTATTTTGTAGTTTTTAACTTCATTCCTTTAACGTTGGCATTCCATTTCTGTAGGAATTAAAGGAAAAATAGTTGGAAAATAGTAGATTAATATATTTTTGTTGCCATTTTCCCATAATAACTGAAAAAAAATTATAATTAAAATGTGCTATTTTGAAAAAATATAAATGAATGATTTCTGATAAAACATGGAACTATTACAAACTATATTTGATTTTAAGTATCTATATTAATGTTGCAAACAAATGAAAGCATATGAATTATCAGAAAGCTAATTTTTTTTGTCAAGTTTCTTGAATGACGACATTACTTTTTGTTGAATTTGTGTGTTATTCTGTGATAGCGATGCCATATGTATACTTTTCTGTAGATGTTGTTTAAGACGGGATGATAAATGTGGAATTCTTAAGTGGATGCGAGTGACGTTATTTTATATAAAATAAAAGCGTGTGTTTTAAGTCTTAAAGCTGAAATGTGTTTTGTACTGTCTATATTTGTATACATAATTTTTTTAATCGGTGGCGACACTAAATTCTAAACTAGTATTTGTGGCCATCACAAAACTTTCTTCTATATAAATCGCGACATTTAAATGAATTACAAGAAATTACATCCATTTAGCACCAATTTATATCAAAGTATATCTGAATTTGAAGTTTGATGAAAATTCGTGCATTAGTTCTTGAGATAGAGCTATGATTAAAAAAAATGCAGTATAGCAGCGCCACCTGTTGAGCGATTTACACCAAATGTGTAAAACTTCAATTCATGTAAAGGTCTAACTGAATCTGAAGTTTGATGAAAATCCGTGCATTCGTTCTGGAGATTAAGCTATTGCGGAAATCGTGAAAAATACTACATAGCAGCGCCACCTGTTGAGCTATTTACACCAAATACTAATAAGCACCAATTTATAACAGGGACTAACTGAATATAAATTTTTATTAAATTCCGTGCATTAGTTCTTGAGATAGAGCGCCCACAAAATTTGTGTCACATACAGGCAGAGAGACAGACAGGCATTTTGTAAAAACATGTTTTTCGGAATCTGACCCCTAAAACATGTAAATCCGTCGAAAACCGAAAGTCAAAAATTTTCACAAATCCAGTACTTTCTTCTTGTAAAGATAGAAGAAAGTAAAAATCAGAATTTCTTTTTTCTAGTTTTTGATCCCCCCTCCCCCTCCGCGCAATGACATTCTTGTTCAAAGTTCCAAAAAAATATAGAAACAGATATATTTCTACATTCTCCCTAACGGTGGTCACCTCTTTTTATCCAATTCTTTTCCAATCTACAACATTTCTACAAATATTGCCTAAATCGAAACCTTCCATATTCTAGAAAATCATATCAAAATTACAAAATTTTAGCAGGATCAAGAAATACTTGATCACATGGTCAAACAATGCTTGTAAAAAATAACGGGTAAGGAAGAAATTTATTTCAAGAGTTTCATGTTTCTCTACATTTTGCTTTAAAAATTTAAATCTTAGTATCTATGATATTACAATCATAAATTTATTGTAGATGTATTTAACTTTGATCTGGAAACGTGATTTATGCCAGATGACAGCATATCACAAAAAAAAAAAAAACCCATTAAAAAAAAAAAATCTTTGCTTTAATATAATCGTAGTTTTTCTATCATTAAAAGAGGTAAATATTACTTTTTGTAAATAATGGTTTGATAGCATTTCTCGTAAAAAGTGTTTCCAGTTAAGGATGTTTTTTTTTTTTTCGGTTACAAGGCCACCGATCAGATAGAAAGATTAAAATGTAGTCTATTTTATGTTTCGTATATCTCCAACGAATAAATAGCTTTCCAGTTTTATGCACTAAGTATGCGTACACTGCCAAAAATTTCTCCTTGCCGTTGTTAGAAATAATTATCTTTATATCAAATTAATATAAAAATTAAAAAACTAAGACTATTTCTTAAAAATCAATACAATTAAGAATACTATTAATAAATTATATAGAGATTACTATTAGTGAAATAATGTAATAGAAAAGAAGAATATTACGAAGACTAAAAGCGAAGGACTAGAGGTAGAAAATCAAACATTATAAAGTCCTTTAAAAAATACAAAAGAAAAATTGTTTAACTGAACCTTTTGTGACAAATCAGAAGGTTTTCAGGGTATTTCAACATTTATTGCGTTCCACAGGTGCAATAAGTTTCATTAAAACACATTCATGGATTTTGATATAGTTTACAAACCATTTTTCTCTCTTTAAAAATACAAAGGGAAATTAGTCTTTCTATTTATCTGACATAGCTTGTCAAAATTACAAGGTTACATTTTTGTTACTCAAACCTAAGTCCTTTTGTTACTCAATCCTAAGGGATTCTAGTTTACCCCTGTTGTCCATACCAGCCCCACCCCTAGAGACAATAGTTAAGCATAAGATAAAACCATGAGGAAATCCCTGTGTAAAATGTCATATTTTGATGTTTGTAGGATAATCTCAAAATTTTATCTTATATTTATCTATTTTATTACACCCACAAATCTGCCCCTTACCTAAAAAAGCAGGATAATGAAAAAATTTCTCTAAAGGATATGCCTCTTCCCTTCGTCTTTATTTTGTTCCCCTTACAATAGGGGTGTACAACCTTTTTAAGAGAAGGGCCACCTACAGAAATATTTGGGTTGTCGAGGGCCACTTCAGTAACACAAAGAGAATTGTATATAGGGAAGGTTGGGGGGCGGGGGAGCAAAATTTTGGCATGATTTTTCGTTAAAGTTCAAAATGTGAGTACATATTTTCTTAATAGCCATATTTATTTAGTTTAAAAAATTTTATTTTTATTCAATTATATTTTTGAAGTAAGCTATAGATTTTTTTTTAAAAATTAAATAAAGATAACAGTAAATTTTGCATTTAAATTCCCGAAAAGAATTTTTCTGAAACAAATACCCTTACACTTTTAATGAATTCTCAAGTGTCATTTGGGCAAAGTCAGCGATAAATAAATAAATTATATATTAAATATCGCCTTCATGTCATTAAAAAAAAAGAAAAAAAAGAAAAAACTAAGCTTTACTACGTTTTTTAAATTACATAGATATTAAATTCCTCAAAACCTAAAAAAAAAAATGAACTTCATATTTTCTGTTATGTATACAAATATATGTATAAACTAGTATGTTGTGGCCATCACAAAACTTTCTTCTATATAAATCACGTCAATTAAATCTTTTAAATAGTAAAAGAAATTATATCAATTTATTCATATAAAAGTATACCTGAATTTGAAGTTTGATGAAAATTCGTGCATTAGTTATTGAGATAGAGCTGTAGGGGAAATTCTAAAAAATGCAGCATAGCAGCGCCATCTGTTGAGTGATTTGCACCAAAACACAAACAGCACTAATTCATATTAAGGTATACCGGAATCTGAAGTTTGATGAAAATCCGTGTATTAGTTCTGGAGCTAGAGCTACTGTGGAAATCACAAAAAATGCAGCACAGCAGCGCCACCTGTTGAGCGATTTATACCAAAAGGAACAAAACATCAATTCATGTCAAGGACTAACTGAATCTGAAGTTTGATAAAAATCCGTGCATTAGTTCTGGACATTGAGCTATTGTGGAAATCGAGAAAAAGGCTGCATAGCAGCGCCACCTGTTGAGCGATTTACAGCAAAACATAAACAGCAGTAATTCATATCCAGGTATACCTGAATCTGAAGTTTGTTGAAAACCCAAGCATTAGTTCTTGAGATAGAGCTACTGCGGAAATCACAAAAAATGCAGCATAGCAGCGCCACCTGTTGAGCGATTTACACCAAAAGAAGCAAAACGTCAACTCATGTCAAGCACTAACAGAATCTGAAGTTTGATGAAAATCCGTGCATTATTTCTTGAGATAGAGCTATTACGAAAATCGTGTAAATGCTGCAAAATGCAGCATAGCAGCGCCATCTGTTGGGCAATTTGCACCAAAACATTACCAGCACTAATTCATATCAAGAATTAATTGAATCTGAAGTTTTATGAAAATCCGTGCATTAGTTCTTGAGATAGAGCTAGTGCAGAAATCGCGAAAAATGCAGCATAGCAGCGCCACCTGTTGGGCGATTTACACCAAAAACTAATCAGCACCAATTTATATTAGGGACTATTTGAATATAAATTTTTATTAAATTTCGTGCATTAGTTCTTGAGGTAGAGCGCTCACAAAATTTGTGTCACATACACACAGACAGACAGACAGACTCACAGAGTCACAGACAGACATTTTGTAAAAACATGTTTTTTGGAATCTCTGACCTCTAAAACGTGTAAATCCGTCGAAAACCGGAAGTCGAAAATTTTTACGAATCCAATACTTTCTTCTTGTAAAGATAGAAGAAAGTAACTAGTCGGATGTACCAATCCCAAAACTTTCTTCTATCTCATACATGTTAATTCTTCAAAATTCGCTATCACACTGCCAAAATTAAATGGCAATCTATGCATCTCATGAGGATTCTAACGATATGAAATTCCGTGCATTAGTTCTTGAGATAGGACTATCGCTGAAATCGTCTAAATTCAGCAAAATGCTGCCTAGCAGCGCCACCTATTGGGTGATTTATACCAAATCCTAATCAGCAACAATTTATGTCAACGTCTGACTGAATCTGAAGTTTGGAGAAAATCCGTACATTAGTTTTTTAGATATAGCAATAGCGAAAATCGTGAAAATTTCTGCATAGCAGCGCCACCTATTGGGTGATTAACACCAAAACCTAATTAACAACAACTTGTGTCAACATACAACTAAATCTGAAGTTAGATGAAAATTGGCCCATTAGTTCTATTGATAGAGCTATTGAGGCAATCGTGGAAAAGGTAGCAGAGAAGCGCCACCTGTTGGGCGATTTACACCAACACCTAATCAGTAGCAAGTCATATCAAGGACTTACTTAATCTGAAGTTTGATGAAAATCTGTGCGTTAGTTCTTAAAATAGAGCTATTGGGGAAATCGTGTAAATCCTGCAAAATTCATCATAACAGCACCACCTGTTGGGCGATTTACACCAAAACGTAATCATCATCAATTCATATCAAGGACTAACTAAATCTGAAGTTTGATCAAAATCCGTGCATTAGTTCTTGAGATAGAGCTATTGCGAAAATCGTGAAAAATGCAACATTGCAGCGCCACCTGTTGAGCGATTTACACCAAAAACTAATCAGCATCAATTTGTATTAGGCACTAAACGAATATCAATTTTTATTAAATTCCGTGCATTAGTTCTTGAGATAGAGCGCCCACAAAATTTGTGTCACATACACACAGACAGACAGACAGACTCACAGAGTCACAGACAGACATTTTGTAAAAACATGTTTTTTGGAATCTCTGACCCCTAAAACGTATAAATCCGTTGAAAACCGGAATTCGAAAATTTTCATGAATCCAATACTTTCTTCTTGTAAAGATAGAAGAAAGTAAAAATAAATTAATTATTTTTTAAAGATGGCCTTCATGTCGTTAAAAAAATATAAGCTTTACTATGTTTTTAAATCAGATATTAAATTCCTTAAAAAACAAACTTTATATTATATTTTCTGTTACGTATACAACTTAATAAATACAATACTTTCCAGTGATCTTTTATCCGATTAGTTTTTTCCTATGTGCGCTTTTTTCCCGTGATTCCAGTATCTTATACAAATATTTATTTTAATTTATTTTGTTTAGTTTAAATATTTAGAATAATATATCTGGAAATTCCATGATGAAACCAAAAATTGCAAAAAATTCAACTTCAATCAATTGCTTAATATAACAACAACAAGAAAAAAAAGTAACAAACAATGCTAATTTCTAATTTTAGGCGTATCTTAACAAAGATATTTACTTATTATTATTTTTTCTTTATTTGTTCTGTTAATATCTGAAAATACTAATGCCACTGATCAGGACATAAAAAAATATAAATTGATAAGTGATTTAGTGTTGCCAGTAGGCTACTTTTTTAAAATTCAGATTTCTTGATTGCCACCACTTATTTGGAACGGTTATATTCCCTTTGTTTTAACCTTAATTAATGTCATTAAATAAGACGTACTTTACAATTTCAAAAATGTGGTGTCAATCAAGAATCTGAATTAAAAAACTACAACACTGGAGTGATTCAGAAAGTCTAAAAATTGTTATTATTAATAATATAATTTCATGTTAATAAACAAAAAATTCAAATAGCATTAAATAAAATAAAAATAATAAAAATAAAACTTTCCGATCGTATCTATTATAACTGACGACTTTAAAATTTACAAAAAAAAAAAAATAAAAATAAAAAGTTTATATATTATACACGCGTAAGTCGAAAATCAAGTTGTTATGTAAACGAGCGTTCTCGTATGCGAACATTCACAACATTTTTCAATATTTGCATTCTAATTATCAACGGAAAGCATTCTTATTCACATAATGTCCAAATTAAGTAGTGGTGTAAATGCGAATTTTCATATGCGAATATTCAGGAATTTTTTCTATATTTGCATTTTTAAACATCAACGGAAAATATTGGTATTACCGTTCGCGAATATCAAATATCAAGTAGTGATGTTAATTAGAATTATCGTGCGAATTTTCAAATTTTTTCAATATTAGCATTTGTAGACGACGAATTCGCGAATAAATTGTATTTCCTTAATACCGCCTCCCCCCCCCCCCCCCCCCTACCAGCTTGTCCCTTGTAGAAGTCATGTTAAACTTCTCTTAATGAAATGTTAAAATTCTGTTTTCTCGGACCAAATCTTAGATTGTCTAACCTACCCATTAACTCTCCACCCCCCACCCACCCCCTACGCTGTAAAAAACTGACAGTGGAAAGACTAGTTGTTAGCATTTATTTATCGACAAGTTGAATATTTAACAATTCCTTGTTACGTTTTATCCGGTCCCTTTTTTTCCTTGTCACGTTTTTTCACGTTTTTTTACTGTACTAGCATTCAAAAAAGGAAATATAGGTAAGGAATTTTTGAAAGTACAATACAAACAAGGCAGGATCTTATCCTGAAAAAAAAAAAGAAGGGTGCATCTCTACTTGGAAAAGGGACAAGGAGGGCAGTATTTTTTTAGAAAAGGGCAGGAATCTTACAAAAGATTAGAAGAATTGAATTTTAAAAAAATGTTTATCTAAAGCAACATTCACTATTTATGAACTGTTATCTTTTTAATTTTATTCAGTTAAAGTATTGTTATGCTAAATATTTAGTACATTTGAATGATTATTATTTCTTTTTAATTGTAGGATGAATTGCATGAAAGAGATCGTCTGAGTGATTTTTTATTAATTGTGCTTCGAGACTTGTTATTAAAATTTCGTAATTTGAAGATTATTTTAATGTCTGCATCTGTTGATGTGCAGTTGTTTTGTAAATATTTCAGCAATTGCCCTTTAATTGAAGGTAAATTATTTTTTATTAATTATATAATGCATATGGGAACATCCACTGTTACTCTTGTGAGCATTCATGTGGTTTTTTACAAATACTTGCAATTATTTTACTATAAAATATAATTAAGATAAAAAGTGATATAACCAGTAAAATACTATTGTTCTCCACTTATTTAATATATATCTAATTTGTAACAAAAAGCATTTCCCTTGTCTATATAATCAATCAAAATTTTGTTACTCTTGTGACCAGATTGTCACAAGTCATTTAATATATACATAAGTATTTTTTTTTTTTTTTATAAATTAGATATATGTTTGTGTGTGGAACACAGTGGTATTTAGCTGGTTATATCAATTTTAATCTTACTTATATTTTGTAATAAAATAATTGGAATTATATATGAAAATTTGCTCTAATTATCACAAGAGTAACGAATGGACGTTTCCATATCTTTTTCACTTAAATTGTTATTGAAAATACTAAGTAAGTTAAAATGGCAAAAATGAAAATGGTCTAGTAACAAATATAGAAAGCCTACAAACCTCAATAACTATTTAAATTTGTATATTCTAATTGTGCAAAGTTTTATTTATTACAAAAGAAGAAGAAGAAAAATTTCCTCCCTAACTTTGTCTTTATGAAAACACTATTTCATGAGCCTGTTTGAATTTTTTAACATTGCTCATGCATTTTGATCTTAATGCGATAAAGCACTCACTTTTGATTCTATGAAATGTTTTTATACTCTAAATCAGTTTTTTCCCAAAGTGTGGTATGTATATCCCTTGGGAGAATTCAAAAAGCTTCTAGGGGATATGTGGCGAGTGTGTGTCAGCAACAAACATGTGACAAAGTGCAGTTAAATGAATTAATGAAAAGTTATTTCATCTCATTGACTGACCAAAATATAACAACACACTAGTACCAGATGTTAAAGGTGACTTATGATTGTACCGCAGCAAATGAATCGGGATATTTCAACAAATAGTTAAATGTAAACAAATGCAACCATTGTCACATTGAAAAAACTTGTGACATGTAAAGCTACATTAAATGTAAATAAAAGTATGTTTTTTTGTATCCTTCATTCGTTGCTATTTTTGTTTCCATTTTCTAATTATACAGTAAACTCTGTCTAAGGCGGAATCGGTCGGGACTGAGAAAATTTTCCGTGGTAGACAATATTCCGGCTTATGCAAAAAAACTACCCCCACAAAAAAAAAAAAAAAAAATTGCCGATGACGTTTTTTCATTAGATTTCTTGACTCGAAAATCGGTTGAAAACTGAAATTCTGAAAGATCCTTTGTCTTTATAAATAAATGAGAAATTATATTCAATTTCTTAGTACTACTATACTAATATATTCGAATTGGATGTTTACACGGACAAAAAACAATAAACTTAGAGAATGAGGCAGAACGATATCATGTTGTATTTGAGTACAACCTTAAAGTATAATATATTGTACTTTAGAAAATATATATTTTGATAAATGTGCATTCTACTAGAAATAATAACTTTTAAATGCAATTTTGTATAGGAAAAAACAGCATAAGCAAGAATTCCTTAAAAATTAAACAGTTTCTGTTCTTTTGAATTAACTTTTTCGAAGTATTACACAATTTAACTAACATGCTCGACATTGAGTATTTGACTTTAAAGTATTTGACATTGAGTATTTGACAGTTTTAAAGTTTGACAAACAAAATGCCTTTCATTATTAAAATATCCTTTTTTCCGCCTTATGCAAAATTTTGGTTTCGGTGGAACCTTAAAATCCTTTCCGTTTTCCGCGTTAGACAGATTCCACCTTATGCAGCATGAATTAATGTAATTTTCTATGGGTTCGCCGGGACTTGGAAAATTTTCCGCGATAGATAGATTTCCGGCTTGCACAGAGTCCACCTTAGACAGAATTTATTGTATATGCAATTTTAATGTTTATGTATTTAGTTACTATAGTACCAAACTGCAGTGTGCATTCAGTACTGGAGCAACAATTCCTTGACAATTTTCTTATGCTAGACTTAAAACTATTATATACTAACAATGAATCATGACAAAATGTCAGTATTTATTTTATACAAGATATGGTAAATACAAAATTTAATCAGTGTTGAAGTGTCATGAGTCGAATTGGCACAAAGATATTTGGAAAGTTATAAAATACCTCTGGTTATTACAGCAAGTGTTGATTAGATGTGAACATTAGTAAGAACATTACTGCAAGAAGTCAATAGATGGATCTAAAGTTGCCTATAGTGATTTTTTTTTAGAACTATGCATAATATAACAAGTTGGAAATTGCTCGTCGAACGTGGCAAAGGAGGTGCATTTGTAATATAACTAGTTTTATAAATATTTTTTGCACCACATATTGTACTGAATGTATACTTTAGTGCACTTCATAAGTTCATATATCAATTTCATTCTGTTCGAAAGGCTAGTATCATTAAAATCCACTTGCAATAATTTTTCCCATTGGCCGTAATGTAACGGAAAACTTTTGACTGTCTCTGTAATTAAACTTTACATCCGGTTTTCATAAAATTTGAAATGACTCGACAAAATTTTGCAACAATTATATATTTAAAATTTCAGGCAATTCGAAAAGCTGTAACATCATTAAAATATACTTGCAATAATTTTTTTCCATTGGCCGTAATGTAACAGAAAACTTTTGACTGTCCCTGTAATTAACCTATACATCTGATTTTCTTAAAATTTGAAATGACTCAACAAAATTTTGTGACAATTATATATTTAAAATTTCAGACCATTCGCTTGGGTAGTTTTTGCTCTGTTATATGCGAACTTACAGACAGACAGACGGACCGAACGACGACTATAGGTGCTATGTATTTATATAATTATGAATGCACCTAATAAGGCACACCACTCTGGAGCATGCATTAAGAGCTGAAAACTTAAAGGTGCTTAATACAGTGACATAGAAATCCAAAAATTATCTGATGAGCTCAAATACAAATAGTTATTTTGAAATAAATTGAACAATGGGGATTAATAATACTTAATAAAATATTTATGAGAATAATTAATCATTCAAATAATTGCTAATGCCATTATCACAAAAGCAGAATTTGTTATTTTAGATAAAAGATTTAATAAACTAAATTCCAGAAAATTATGATTATCGAATTAATTAAATAATAAGGAAATGAGGAGGGCAGAGCCTCCTCATGTCATGTAAAAAGTGTTTGATATAACAACAATAATAATAAATTCATAGAAACTTTTTTTTGGAGTATCTATGCATATAACCGTATTATTTTCTATTACAAGTCTTAAGAGTTAAATTTCTTGTAACTGCTTGAAGTCTTACTTACAAAGTATCAAATAAAATGAGTTCAAAATAAAAATGCAACTTGCAGAACAGATGTTGAGGCTTCTATTCTGCAGATTTACTACTTAAAAATGTTTTTTACATTTATAGTAAAGCTTCTTTATGTACAGACTTATTTTTTCAAAGATAAATTATCAAATATTAAAGTCTGAAAATAATAGCTTTTGAAATAGTTGATGTGACTTTATTATTTTCTTTCTCATGAACCCCCCTTTTCTTAATCCCCTGACTGCCAGGCAAAAGGGCAAAATTGTAATGTTGTTTTCTCTGAATTTTTTTTTTAAAATTCCTAAAAAAGATGATTTTTCCAACATGATATAAAAAAGTTAATTTCGTATAATTATTTTCATTAAGGATTAATGAATCCTTGAAAATATTAATCCTTACTCAATGTATTAAAACTGCATTATATGTGGTGAATTATATTAATTTAAATAACGCTCCAATTGTAGTGAAGCCTACAACTTAGTGAATGGATATATCAGTTCATGGCGGTGAGAAGGTTAAGACCCTTTTTTATCATGTAGTATGTTCTATATTTTAAACTGTAATCTGAATGTTGATTCTCTACCCCTCCCCTAAAGTTACATTTCATTACAATTTTAAATTTGCTATAAAGTAAAGCTTCTTTTAAATACATCAGTTATATTTAGAAAGTGTGCTAAAATCTCTTAAATGTTAATAATAATATTACTTGTTATATTTACTGTTTGCCTTTAATGGAGATAATAAAATTAACCAAATGTTAAATAAGTGAAAATCACATTTATAAATTTTTAGTAGAATAAATTTTTCATTATTTAAAAAGCTTTTAAAGTTTATAACACTTATAATTTTAATTAAATACATTAAAAATTTTATTAATGTATAAGCATTAGTTATTTAACATTTGGTTTAACAAATTATGTTAGTTAAATAACAAATTTGATTAAAAGATAATGAATGTGTTAAGGGGGTGATGGATTAAAAAAAAATATTTTTCATACCATTCAAAAATTCTACGCTATGAATTCATCAAAAATTTCAAAGAAAATCCAGTTTACTGATAATATAAAAAAAAATTAAGCTATCAATCAATTAATAAAATAATTGAAGGCATTTCAAAATATTTTCTCCATTGTTTTTATTTTCTTACTTAAAATGACTTTTAAAAAATGCATCCTTTTTTTACTCTGGCAGACAGTTATTATAAATAAATAAATATCTTGCATAAAACTGAATTTTCATAAAAGCTTCTTAATAGACTTTATTACTTACTAATTTGAGGATCTTAATAAAGCAAAATGGATGGACAGATTTGTTGTAGTTATGTATCAAGTCAAGATTATCCCTTAGAATTTTGAATGAAAATGAAAATGTGTGGAATATTTTAAAGTTGTATTAAACTGCAAAAAAAATTGTTTTGATAAAAATGTATTTGGAATGCATTAGTGTTACGAATTGTAACATTTCCTCTTACAAATTATTCTAAAAAAAGTAAAATAAACATCTTCCTAATCCTAAATTTTTCGTAAATCATTGCTATTCGAAGTTATTTACAAATCTAATTTAACTTTCCCAAAATATAAACAATTTTAAAAGCCTTATTTAAAATAAATTATTTTCATTATTTAAATAATAATTATTCTAAATTAAGTATTACAATACATTCATTACTTCACAATATTAGTAATGTAAATAAATCATAATCTTTCATTAAAAATCACATGATAAATGTGACAGCAATTATTGTTCTACATTCTAAAAATAAAATTCTCATTCTTATTAATTATGAATTTTTCTGTTTAAAAATATATTTGATAGGTAAAAATATTTACTCTCATTTTGCTGTCAAAATTTCAGCAAAATTCATGAAGAACTTTGGCAGATAAGCGAAAAAATATTTTTTCTTATTTCTTACTTTTAAAATTATGGGCGAGGCATATTTTCAATTTAGTCAGTAGCCATTAACCCTATTCTACTTTTATCTTCCAAAACAAATTTTTCATCATGTGACGGGGAATCAAACATCCGTCTTGGTTCATGGGCAACAGTCATACGGGATTTGAAGTTCGTAACTTTGTCCTTCCAGAAAATTCTAGAAATACACATTATTGCCACTCTTGCTAAATTCTAGCCCAAAAGCCAGTGTTATCTCAACTCTATTGTTATTAGGGAAGCGATAGCTTGACTACGTGTTTTTGTGCACGCTGATTGGATGCTTTGCAAAGCGCATTGGTTGTAACCATCAATTGAATTTAAAAATCAAATCAGTATGGTATAGTCATTCTCCCTGTAAGTTGTTCTTCTTGGTATGGCTTGGCCCCTGGGCCAAGGGCCCCAGTTGAGTCAGTTATCATTTGATTTTAGAGGGCATCAGAGGTAGAGGTCTGCACGGGTTGACATTTCTAGGCCTGGGCCCGGCCCGACTCATAGAGAAAAAAATTCGGCCCAGCCCAATACAAAAATTAAAAGTTCAGCCCGGGCCCGGCCTCATAAAAAAATTAAAAGTTTGGCCCGAGCCCGGCCCGGCCCGGCCCGGCCCGGCCCGGCCCGAATGAATTTCTACAATATATTGATTTTTACATCAAATTGGTTAAAAATTTGTCTCGTACGAGGAGTTCTGACCAAAAAATATTTATCTTAACTTTTTTTTATGTGTATAATCTTTATTTTTGTAGAAGTGCCACAGGCTGCGATATTTATTTTTTTTAATGAATCTCTATTTCTTGTATGTAAATGTTTCAGTTATCATTAATATTGTTAATCCATATTCTATGTATAGAAGTGTTAAAAATCTGAAAAATGCTATACAGTAAAATCTTCTAAGGCGGAATTGCATAGAAAAGAAAAAAAAAATGTGTTATAGACAAGTTGCCTTCTTAGCAAGTGTAAATGTATTATATATTCTTTTCTTACTTATTAGTATATTCATTTTGCATGGATCAACACGTTTTTCAGTTTAAAACAGGGTTCTGTCATATGCAGGTTTCCTTTTCATACATTTTACTATATTTTAATTTAGCTATATTTTAATACGTGTAGAAATCTACTAGTCTTTAAAAATAATAAATTTTAATGTTTAAGTGTAGAATAATGGCAATTCAAAAATGTATGCATTTTTTGCAAAAATTTTTGGGCCAGGCTTAATTTAATTGACTTTTAAATGGACCACGCCAAGCTGAGACAATGATTTTCATACGGGCTGGGTCAAAACTAGGACTGAAAATTTTGGGCCGTGAAGACTAGGAATGAAACTAGGCCCTGCTCTGTACAGAAAAATTAAGTTAGGCGCAGCCCGGCCCGAGAGCCGTGAATGAAAATAGTGCCGGGCTCGGGCCATGGGCCGGCCCATACAGATCTCTAATCAGAGGTGCCTCAAGAGGTAATGTTAATCAAGATTTTCAGTCATAATCAGCAACAATAACACATCGTCAAAGTTTTCTTTCTCATTAAGTAAAAAACAGGGGTAGTACTTGTCCTGAAATTCCTAAAATTCCTGAAAAATGAAAAAACGTCCTGAAATGTCTTGAAATATAGTAACATGTCCTGAAATTTTGCAAATTTTGTACTATAGCACTAACAGTCGTTATGCTTCACATATATATATATATATATATATATTTTCGGTGCAATTGCGCAAATCATTCATTTTGGAAAAAAATCCACAAAATCATCTGTATTTTGGAATTAATAGGTTTATAGAACCAGAAAATAGTGCAATATTTTGTCATCTGATGATGAAAAACTCATAAATTTCGGCAAGTGATTACAGAAAAAAAAAATCGGGAATTTGTCAATCGGATAGGATGGAAAATTGTGAATTTCATTAATTGGTCATCGAAAAAAAATTGGGATAGTCTTCAATCTACCTCTAAAGAAATGGGAAATGTAGTCAATCATTCAGCAACTCAACATGAAACTTGCAGCAATGCCACTTTTCCATTTTTTGACAGATTTCCACTTTTTTTGCTTTTTAAAAAATCGATTAGCGGTTACCGTGGAATTGTGAAATGAAAAATTTGCGTTAATGTGCACTGCAAAATAGACTAAGAATTTTTTCAAACAGTCCAACAAACATTCGGCGAAAAAAATCACGAATTTCGGCAAACGATCGGAGAAAAGGAACACGAATTTAGGCAAACTATCGGAGAAAAGGAACATGAATTTCGGTAAACGATCACGGAAAGAAATCGCAAATTTTGGTAAACGATCAAGGAAAAAAATCTCAAATATTTTGGCAAACGATGTCGGAAAAAAAAAAACACTATTTCAGAAAATGATCGCAGAAAAAAGTGCGAATTTCGCAAATGATCGAAGAAAAAAAAACACGAATTTCGGCAAACGATCGCAGAAAAAATCTAGTTTCGGCAAACGATTGAGGAAAAATACACAAATTCAGCAAATGATCAAAGAGAAAAATGCGAATTTCAGCAAACGATCAGGAAAAAAAATCTGTAATTTTGGCAAACAATCGCAGGGGGAAAAAAATCTCGTATTTCTGCAAGCGATCGCAGGGAAAATCCCCGAATTTTGGTAAAAGATTGCGAATTTCATCAAACGATCCGGAAAAAAAATCTTGAATTTCAGAAAATGAATGCGGGGAAAAAATCATGAATTTCAGCAACCTATAGAAGAAAAAAACACGAATTTCTGTAAACGATCGTGGGAAAAAGTATGAATTTTGTCAAACAATCGTGAAAAAAAAAATGCAAATTTCTGCAAAAAATCGCAAATTTCGACGAACGATTGCAGGAAAAAAGTAGTATGCCGGGTAAATGTATCCTGAAATATTGATAAAAGTATGTCCTGAATTATCACCTAGGGCCAGCACTACCCCTGAAAAAAATCTTCAACGGTCTATCTAATATTCCATTATTCAGCATAGTATCTAATTAGTCCATTATTCAGATTTTCTAATAGTGTTTTGTTCAAAATAATGTCTTCTGAGCAGCTGGAATTTTAGACAGTTTTTGTAAACCCATTCCATTGTTCAGTCTTCCTGATGGTGTTTGGTTTTAAATAATGTCTTATAAGCAGCTGAAATAATATTAAAAAATTCTTCATATTTGGACAATTTGAATCTCTTCAGTACATCTAAATAATACCCAGCATTTGAATTCCAAATAATAATTCGCAACCGGCAAGGGAAAATTGAAAGTGCTATTATCTTCATTCAAAGAGGGATCTTCGTCAAATTTTTTGGGTTAAGTCAGGGCAGTCTATCTGACATCAATTTTTATTTTCATTACTGCAATCATAAGTGTACTCTCGCAGAAGTGATTCTTCAAAAGAAGTAGACCAATAATTCTACAATTCTATTTTCAACTTCCTTAAGGATATTGGCCTACTCAGTGTTGGCTGTATTTATAGTTCAAGGACATCTGGTGTTAAATAGGTATGCTGTCTAATACAATGTTAATTTTCTTCATTTAAAATTATGGACTTTGCTATTGTTACGAAGTTGCACCTGTTTGCGTTGGGAAGAAATCTAAAAATAGCCGAGATCCCGTGACTCGGTACTTGTGGCGCCAGAGCCCGTGAATAAACTGTCTGATTGATGCTAGAATTTTTTTATAAGTGTAAAAACTTGAATTGTGCTTGGTTGGGAAAAAAAAATGTTTCCTTGGAATTGTAAATATTTATATTAACATGGGTGATTTAATGATCAGAATATATTTTTGCTTGGCCGAGATGCATGTTATCGCATTCTCGGAATTTATGATCTTATTTAAATGTGCAATGTGACGTCTTGCTGTGCTGTAAAAAATAAAAGATGAAAAGACCATCAAGAATAATTATTTAAAAGGAATCACCTATGATTACAACGAAATATGTTTTTTTTTCCTTGAAATAATTTTATTACTACGAATTATATTTCTCGATTATTTTGAATATGAATACGTTTTAGCTATATCTCATCTGCAATTTGCTGTAAACTTTAATATCTTCTAAATTTTGAACTGTAAAGGCTTTTTGAACATTCCTTCGGTTCCTGTCTGTATGAATTGAAACTGTTAATAAAAATTAAATTTAAAAAATTAAAAAAAACCCGAAAAATAAAAAATCCCGACTGCATAAAAAGCAAACTCATTAATTATTTCACATCAATGTTAAACTGTTTTTTATATTACTTACCTATTTTTTTTTATTTACTTATATTGATGACTTTAAGTTGTCTTTAATTGTTAGTTCCTATCCATAAACACTGTTTTGATGAGGCCTATAGATGTCTATGATGGTTAGAGTTGATGTAAAGCTAGAGATCCTACCTACACAACTTCCAGGTTGTGTAATATTTAAATGCAGCTTCTGACTGTAAAATAGTCAATGAAACATCATCTACATTTTGAAAGACCTATCCAATGATATGCCCCTCAATATGGTGCGTAAAAATGTTTTTTAGTCTCTACCGTCATTTTGCATTTTACGACCGCCCTTTTGAATTTATAAAAACAAAACCTAGCTTATAACCATCGGACGGTTGAGATGAATCGATAGAGACCTCATTCATTAAAATGCATCCAGCCAATGGGATGTTTCGAGGGTATAAAGAAACCCACATACCCAGATACGCATGAAACACATAACCCTTCTTGGCAGTCGGGTAAAAACAATGTTAAAATTTAAAATCCAAGATATAGTAGTACATTATATAAGATCAATGTCTATTTTATTAAGTGTTATTGGAGCTCCATATTTAATATAATGATATATTCCATCCATAACTAAAAATTTTATGTGCCAGTTTGGATGGTTATTTGGTGTTATCACATTCACAATTACATTCATTAAGCACAGGGGGTTTTTTTAATTTTATACATTGACATTGATATATGATATGATAAAACAACTTGAAATTTTTTAGTCTTTATAGTTTTTATGATAATCAATTTTTGGTAACTTTAACAATAAATATGCTTTCTATATTTGGCCCTAGTATTTTCTTTTATAATTAAAAATAAACTATCTGATTCAATTATTAACATTGAAAAATTAAGAGCAATGACTGTGCAAAATCTTAATTATATATTATTTTTGTCTGCCACTTTGCGATTTAGCCTATATTGATGTATCCGGGTGATAATTCTGAGAATTTTCTAAATTTAATTTATTTGTTTGACACATTTCGATCCTTGGGATTAATGTGTGTTATTTTCTTCATTATTAATTTTAACTTTTGTATTCGCAAATCTATTTCTCTGAAATATCAGTACAATTTGAATACACTTTTAAAAAGTATAAATACACTTTTTGCTAAGTATAAGTCAATATTGGCATTTTAAAAATTTTAACACAAAAACATAAAATGGTTAAATTTGGTCTATTTTTGCTCATTTCAATGTTCAACATCCCCTTAAAAAGATAATAGCAGAAAAAAATCTTCCCATTTTTTTTCCTTTTTGTTTCAATTTTAAATGTATTTTCTAATGTAATTACTCAGACGCTTCCAAAATACCTAAAAATTTTTCTAAAATAATTTTATAAAAATGTGGGGTTTTCCCCTCTTAAATGCTCCCCCCCCCCCCTTGAAAAACTTGTGTAATAAAAACTGAAAGGTAATCTGATTACCACATACATTTCAAACGGATATAAATACTTCTGTGAAAGATTTCTTATATATTTTATTAAGCAAAATTATTTTTACAAACTTGATTTTAAAATTACATACATTTTAAAATAAACCAATTCCATTGTATTATACAATATAAAATTGTTTGCAAAGTTATATTTTGTATGATTTTTCAGATGTCCCCTTCATAATTCAAATTAATTATATTATATTTTTTGTTATTTGTTTGTTGTTAAATGTTATTTTGTATAATTTTTTTTTTCTCTTAGTTCCTGGCAGAGCTTATGAAGTAAAAGCTTTTTTTCTTGAGGAGATTCTAAAAGGGTTAGTAAAATTATATTAATATTGATACATACTAATTGATTTCCTAATTTCTTTAAAAATTTATAATTATCTGATTTGTTTGTTAATTGTATGGTAGAAATATGAAATTATTTTTTTTATTTATATATCTTATAGTTTTCAGTTTCATATAAAAATACATAAAATTAAAATCTTTCTTTATATATATATGATAAATTTTCAGTAAAATATTTATGATATGAAGTTTCTTAAAGTTTATTTCTAAGGATGGAATGCTCATGATGGGGAGTGGTGATGTAACAATCGAGTCTTTCTCAATTAGTTTCTTAAAAAATGGACAGGATGGTATTGTGACACTGACATTTGTTTTAAACTGTGTTCATGTGATGAATAAAAAGTAGTTTTGTGTAACACAGTCATACTAACACAATGGAACCCCTGCTAGAATAAATTTGTATGTGCTGTCAAACCCATTTTCACGGCTAAACTTTGCACTGCACTTTTACATCATCAATAGATAATCATGATTTTCTTAATTCTCTTGCACATGCAACACCATTGTTGTATCTATTATTGTTATTAGTTTTAATGTTATTAAATTTTTTGTTATTAGGAATTTTGGTGACTCTGTGAGTTAAGAGCAGCAACCCAATTTCGAATACAATGTATTCAACATCAAAATTGTGAAACTTGAAACCTGAAAATGTTTTAGAAATACAATAATAATAAATTAATAAACATGAAACATAAGTATTGAAAACATCCTAATCATATGTTAGAGTAGGAGAATAGTGATTAGGGATCTACACATAGAAGTTGTACCAAACTTTAAAATCTTTTATACCGTAACATCCTGTTAATCCTTCCCTCCCGATTATACCTCCCCCTTATTTTGTAAACAAGTTTTATATTTTTAAAAAAATCCTGAAAAAGCACCCCCCCCCCCCCCCCCCCCCCCAAAAAAAAAAAAAAAATAAAAATAAATAAATTGACACTAAGTACTGTATTCTTGGAATGGTCATAAAACAATAAAGCAAGGTGAAATTCTGGGTGTGCTTTTGGATGATATCAAAGGTTGGAGCTTGCATGAAATCAGAAAATCAGATTTTCGATCTAAGTTCTAAGAATGGTGAGTGACGTTTTGAATTTTTTTTTTTTAAAGATTAAAATTCAAAAATTTTTAATGGATTTTGGCACTAAAAACAGAAAAATACAAAATATAAAAATATGTAGTTAGTTTTTTCTAATTTCTAAAGGTTTCACCAATGCAAAGTTATAAAAATGATCCAAAAAAGAACACATGTCCAATGATTGCATACATGTTCCGCGGGAGTGTCATAACTGGATCTCTCTTGTAGGGGAAGTGCCTTTTTCATGCTTTTCAGCTTCTGGTTTTTAATGATCTTGATTAATTAACAAAATATGAAAAATCAGAGTATCATGGCAGACTTTGGACTATTATACACATTTTCAGATTTCTACACGTGGTAGATTTTGATATCCATCGCAGGCAGATGATAAACTGACAAACAACTATTTTTTATTGGTATAGATTTAGTCTTTATACTACATAATGTTTTCTCCTTTCCTAAATTTATACAAAAAATGCATATTGATTTGCAGACAATCGGTAATTAGGATACACACTCCCCCCCCCCCCACATCCATACATATTACATGCCCTTTAAATCCTGTTAAGTGCCACCTCTAATTATTTTACGATTTTTCGTGGCATCTACAGGAAGGGGGAGCGGCGGGTGTGGATTAACAGAATTTTATGGTACTAACACCTAACAGGGATATGGTTAGGAAAATTTTAGGTCCTTTAAAGGACCCTTCATAAAATAGTTTATCTTAAAACAGGACCCTTCACAAAATTATTTATCCCCAAACAGGACCCTTCGCAAAACATTTTATCCCAAAACAGGACCCTTCACAAAATTATTTGTCTTTTAAATAGACCTTTCACAGAATTTTTTCACTTTCAAGAACTTTTCACAAATTTAGTCATTTAAAAATAAAATCTGTCCTGTAAGTAAGCAGTTGAACTCACCAAAGAGCATATTACTTAACTTTTTATACATGAAGGATAGGACATGAAGACATTGATAATTTAAAATTCACAAAATTATGACTAGAATTTTCACAAAAATAAGAAAAACTTCACAATTTCACAAAAACAGGACCCTGTGAGAAAAGTCTGGACAGACCCCTGCCTAATTTTGGCATCATATTTAGATTCTTTGGTAAATTTTACCCTAGGATTCCAAACAAAAAGTCATTCGGACAAGTAGTTTAAGAGTTATGTAAGCTTAAGTTTTGGAACTCCTAACTTTAAATTCATTTTTAATCATTGTAAAACAGATTGCAATGTGGTTAGCTTTTTAAACATACTCAAAAGCTACTTGGCAGAATGAGCTATAATTGGGGATTTGTTTATTTGAAGCTTCTAGATATCAATAAAAAAAAAAAAAAAATCATAGGTTATGATTCTCTTTTTTTTTTTTTTTTTTTTTTTTTTTTTTTTTTTTTTTTTAATGAATTTCAAAATATATATTGTTAAAATTAATTTTAGAAAAAAATATATGAATTGTGTTTGTATCCTGTAATTTTTTTTAACAGAAATTGATTTCTACAAGCTTTAAATATGCAAATTCAAAATTACAGCTGATTTTGTCAAGTAGTTTTTGACTTGTGTTTTAAAAAAAAATATTTGCATTGCAATCTGTTTTGCAATGATTAAAAATAAATTTAACATTAGGAGTTCCAAATTTTAAATCTGCCTAATTCCTAAACTACTTGGCTGAATGATTTCTCATTTGGTATCCTAAGATAAAATTTACTGAAGAATTTGAATATGATGTCAAAATTAGGTGTTAGTATTGAAAATTTTAAACTTGCGTACAATTTCTGTATATAGAAGTCTCCCTAAGCAAATTTTATTAATTGATTGGTACCAGTCACATTTTTGTTTGATAATTTGTAGCAAAGAATGGGGAACTCTCTTTTTTTTCCTTGCTGATTATACATTGTTATTAATATATTTGTTTCCCAACCTTTATTTTTTTCTTTCTGACAAAGAAGGTCTCCTTGAAGCACATACTCTGGATATTTTGAAAAAAGTGCTAATGAAACTACTTATGTACGTAATAAAGGATCAGTCAAATTTAGCAGCAGAATAGGAAATCATTAGTTAAACAAGTGTTTAAATGTGCAGTACTTAATTAATTTAAACTCAAACGATGAAACAGTGTATTCTTTTTTCTATAAGTGTATATAATATGTACAATTTATTTAATTTTACATGGTTTCATGGGTTGGATAAGTTTTAAGTGTATTTTAAAAGTAACTGCCCGAATAGGAAAGCTCTCCTTATACATTTCGATATTGAATAAGTCATTGTTTCTATGGCAACAGTACTATTCGAACAATATCGAAATGAAATTGACAGTGTTCAGAATTGGACCTTAATTTTGAGTTTGAAGCACTTCTAATCAATTCAAATTTCGTTTTAAACTGTCATTAAACGATCTTTAATTTCATTATAGATACATGTAAATGTTTATGACAAACCTGTAGTTATAAAAGTGTATTTATTTAACTAAAGCTTACTTAAACTAGTCCAATAGGAAGAGTAGAAAAAGTGTTTCCTTAAAGTGTATATTTATCATAAAAGCGTATATATTTAAAAAATTTCATTGTGTCATCAACCAGCGAAGAATCGCCAAGAAGACAAATTTTTCATTATTTTTTTTACAGATAATCAAGCTATATTGAGGTTCTGCTGGAAATATTTTTATAGACATATAAATCCTCATGAAAATGACATTCTGTAATTTTTTCAAATTTTTCTAGGTATGCACTTATCACCTTCCTAGTGAGTACCTGATTTTACTATGTATCTAGAATCACATGAAACAATAATTTTAAAAAGTAATATTTTCTGGAGTGCTTCTGAATCTTAGTCAATTATTCAACTTTTTGAGTATATATAATCAAAAGGCAGTAATAATTTAAATAAATAAATGATTGAGTTGGCTAATTTACATAAATTTTGAGGCATATAATTGGCATTTCTGTAAATTTTTGCTGTTAGAAATTTTACATAATTCAAAGTGTCTTCTAATGTCTCACATACAGAGGCTGTTTGCACATTTTTTAGATCAGTTTGTTTTGGTGTAAAAAAAAAAAAAAAAAAAAATTGTCTGCATAGAGAAATTATTTTTCACAGTCAATATATTTTTGAAAATATAAATTCTCAGGTAATTTACATTTTTGTTTACATACAAAATGATGCTTTTAAAGAACCGGTGGATTTAGGACTATATTTTTGCCCTTTCTGAAGAGAATTATTCATATTTGGTCATTAAAAAATGCTGTGAAAGGCATATTTTTTCTATATATAAAGCCACAGTAGATTAAATTTTCAATAAGTGAAAAAACTTGAATGTCTGTCTTCAAGTGGAAAAATTGTTCCTAATATGTGTTCAAGAACATAAAAGAATTCTTTCAATATTGCAGCGTTAAGATCTTTTATGGTAAAAGAAAATCCTTCAGGCCAAAGAACTGTTATTAAATCATTAAAATGCTCAGTGTCAGCAGTTAACAAAATCATTAACAGTGATTTGAAATTTAAAAGACCAAAAAATGCAATGTTCCTTGTCTTTCTCCAAGATATATCACCGAAAGTAGAACATATTGCACAATTCTTTATGAGAAGCATTTATCCAGAGAAAAATGGGATAATGTTACAGTAGATGAAGCTTGGATCTATTTAAATGATTGTAGTAAAGAGTGATCCATTATAATCATCTGAAACGAGCAAAAAATCTTACAACATGGTTCAATGTATCTAAAGAAAGTTTTAGCAAAGGATTTATGGTTGTTGCTGGCTTTGAATATAATGGCAAATTAAAAATAAAGAGAATGGAGAAAAATCTTAAGATCAACTACACATACTGTCAGAAACATATTTTACTCCCAGTCTTCAAACATGAAAATACCATCTCTTTCCCACCAGTGCCATGAATCTGTTGAACTGTGTCAAGATAAAGCAAGCAGGCGCACATCACACTGTTAATTTCTTGGAAAAGAGCAAATGAAACACCGGTATCAGGATTATACTCTTCACTGATATATCTTCTAAATTTTCTGATGTATCACCCATGAATTTTTGTTTTTTGGACTTTTAAAAAACACGTTATCCAAACACTGATGTACAAACCTTCATGGACTTTGGAAAGCTGTTCAAGAAGAATGGATCAAAATACCTCTTCCAAAACTACAAAAGGTGTTATTATCATGGAAATTACAGTGTAGAAAGGTAGTTCAGAATAAGTGTTACCAAACTGAACATTTAAAATACAAATATTTTATGTAAAATAATTCTGTAAGTACTATGAAAATTGCCTAAAAAATGTGCGAATACCCTTGTATTCAATTTCTTTTCTTTTCATTATTTGTTTAAAGGTATGTATGAACAATTTATTTAATTTCTCTTTCAGAACTGGATATGAAAGTGAGCAGATGAGAAAGCATAAAAAGGATCTCCAGAAACAAAAAGCTGTAAAATTGGACACATGGTGTTCAGTTAAAGTAAATCCTGAAGGATCTGAAAATGCATCAAATGATCCAGACAAAAGTACTGAAGGAGACAGTTTTTCTAAGGAATTGAACCTAGAAGAGTTATCATTAAATTCAAGTGTAGTAAGTTCAGTTTTTCTTTTTATTTTCATCAAATATTTTAGCCTATATATATATATGTACATATATATATTTTCATGCATTATTGCTATAAACATAAAAGTAAATATTTGATAATAGAATTGGTGAATCTGTATTGCATATTGAAAAAAAACAGTTCAAATAAAAAAATTATATAACAAAAAAATAACAAATGCTTTGACTTTTATTGGAAAAAAAAATAAGTTAATTAACCTGCCCATGTATTTTAAAACAACTTACAAGAAGAGAAAAGTTGTTAAAAATGTTTCACTATTAATTTTTTTATTGGATTAAAAAGATATCACAAAATGCATTTATTCTATTTTATCAATTTTTATTAGAGATTTGATAGTATGGTAGCTTGTGCATTTAATTGCTTCCTGTCAATGTAAACATCTTAAGTAAATTACAATTAAAAACATTCAAGTTTGTAGGCAACTTGCTAAATGGTTATTAGAATGTTTTGAGTTAAAAATTAAGTTAATGAATTATTAAGATATCCAGTTAATTTTCCAAATTTTACGATATTTTGTAAAGGAAATAAAGGAAGAAAACAGCAATAGAATATCAGCCACTGCATGCAAATCCATAATTGAAAATATCCTGATATGTGTAGCTGCAATAAAAGTGATATGATTGCCTGCAAGCCTACTCAAAATATAGATGTCTTGAAAATAGCGTTATTTCTTCCCCCACCCCCTCCCCACTGCTCCTTCTCAGTAAAAAAAAATTAAATTAAACTGTTACCCAAATTAAACATAAAATCAAATTTAATTAAATTAAATAGTTTTAAATATGTCTTTGCATAATACTTTCTAAGTTACATTTGCTTTTGTTTTCTTTTTGAATATTTTAATCTAATAAGGTACATTATTTTTTAACTATGTCGGTTATTTGTTTTTCATTTTTCCCAGAACTCTTGTTTCTTTTTCCTTCTGGAATGTTCGCTATTTAAAATGAAGTGTGGGAATTAGTTTAATGATGTTACGCTTTTTCAAACATATTGCAACTGATGTACTCTACAAGGTGCTTACTATAAAATACGGCATGTGTTTATTGTTCATTTACAGGGACACACAAAAAAATTCGGTTGCAGTTCTGTCTGTAATTGATATTTGCTACAAGGGCATTTTCAGTTGTGGTATGCATTGAGCTAATTTTTTGCATATTACTTGGTCTGTATAAATTCTATAGATCATATACAGGATTGTACAAAGGAATTATAGTACATTTTCTTTTATTGACAGAAATTGCTGAAAGGAAATTTTCAGCAATGTTATGCATTTTCTTAACTGGTTAAATCTTAGCATACTATGCAGTATATATACAACTCTGTAGATCTTATACAAGGCTTCACAAAATTGCTAGAATTTTCAATATGGGTGATAATTGCTGAAATTAGGTTTTCAAAGATGTTATGCATTTTACAAAATGCTTACTTAGATATCATCTTTCACCTTATTAAATGGTGAAGTTTTATATAACACTATTCTAAATGTGTTGGAAATCAGGGTTGGACGGTGTTTACCGTCTGATGGTTTTTACCGGTTATTACCATGGTTTTTACCGTCTTTGGAAAAACATGTTTTTACCATGGTTTTTACCACCTTTGAAAAACTTATGAGTTTGACTGTTTTTTGTCACTTTTATGAAAATTTATCTTTCAATTTTTCAGTTTTCCAGAGGTGAAAGTTTTCCGGGTATTTTATACCACTATTTCCATTCAGCAATATTTACCTAATTTAGTTTCTGATTAGGTAATTAAAAGAATGTTACATGAAAATAGCGGTTTTTAAGGAATATAAAAAGCCCAGAAGACATTCATCCATGTTTACCAGCTACAAGAATTCAAAATTTTACAGATATTATTGCACATTTATCATTATTAAAATAAAACCTAATGCTTATTATAACTGTCATTATGAGAATGCACATTACAATATTTATTATATTTATCTCAATGGAGACTAGTTTACTAATTTTTACTGAAAGGAAATGGAAAATTATAAGTACACTTTTATCATATTTAAAAACCTTAACCATTTTAATGAAAACCAAATGCTTACAATATTATCACATAATATAGTTTGTACAAATGTTAGTACAGTTTACCAGTCTTATTAGCATTTTATAAAAAGCTTTGTAGCTTTCTGTACACCCTAGTCTATTTCTTAATTTACTGTGGATATGTGAAAAGTTCGAAAAAATTAGCTCTATGGATGAAGAACTATAAGGTATGGAGTGGAGATTCATCATTAAATGTATGAATTCAGGATTAATTTCTTTGTTATTTAGTACTTTCCACCGATCTTTGGCTTTTACATCTTTTGTTTTAAAGAAGTTTCTTGGAAATGGTCCTTCAACTTCAGATGACAAGAGGAGTAAAAGAGAATTTGGCATGAAATCTATGAGCCATTCCCTTTCCATTTCCTTTTGTGTTTCACTTAATAGATCTTGATTTTTGTGCATTGGATCTGTCATATATGCTAAAAGGTGAAAGGGCTCTAAACACAAATCAATTTGTTTTTTAGCAAGATCTTTATATGGAATTAATTCAGAACAACGCACTAATTTCAGCCATTCAGAACAAGCATCTGCTCTGACAAACATTTAAGGCTTTGGCTACTTGTAGCTGTTGATATAGATCCTTCACTTGTTTAAATAAATTAGTCATTCACTAATCTTTGAATTCTAATATCAATGTCTTTTTCATGATTTTTGTAAATGTCAAGCAATGCAGGACTATTCTTATAAATGTGGAGATACATTCTATATGGTTTTTCCATCATACTTTGCTTGGCAACTGGTGTTTCACTTATCAGATGATGATTTTGGAAATACTTCTGTATATCAATATGTTTAGTAATGGATATTGGAGCTTTATTTTCTGCCAGTAAGTTCATCCAATGTGTTGTTCATCCATAAACAATCATGTTAGAGTACAAGTGAAATGGAAACCCTGCTTTGCGAAACCGATACTGAACATCTGTTGTTCTATTTATAGATTGGGAATAGAAAATATGGTAAAAATTATATGATTAAAATACTATATCAGCAGCTTTAGAGAATTAATTCTTTATTTCCCATCTCTTTATATGGATCAGTTACATGAAAATACAGCTTCAATCAATAGTATTTAAATACAGTTTAATGACTAGTAGAGTTTATTGTATCCTTAGGTTTTTACCACTTTTTCCCAGGTTTTTACCGGTAAAAACCTAGTTTTTACCATGTCCTGGTAAACCTGGCTCTGGAAAACTTTCCGAGTATTAAGATAGTTTCAATTGATGCTGGATTTAATTAAGTTTCGTGTTTGCCCCATGTCGGTGGCTCACAGAAAAATATTCCATCTTGTGCTGCGTTTGTAGCCTTGCCAACCTGTAATAGTGAGAAGTTCTAGGCTGGGTATCGTTCCAAGTAGTTTAGTCAGGAGAATGTCAGTGTGCTATACTGATGGCCCGGGTTCAAGTCCCGGCATGGAGTATTTTCACTAGGTTGGCCTTTGCACCTTTTAAGCAATTAATTTGAAATTTGATTTTCATTTGAAATATTGTATGCAAGGCAAATGTTTCTCTCTGGAAAAGTTTCCAAGTATTAATATAGTTTCAATCGATGCTGGATTTAATTAAGTTTTGTGTTTGCCCCATGTCGGTGGCTCACAGAAAAATATTGCATCTTGTGCTGCGTTTGTAGCCTTGCCAACCTGTAATAGTGAGAAGTTCCAGGCTTGGTATCGTTCCAAGTGGTGTAGTTGGTAGAATGTCAGTGCGCTATACTGATGGCACAGGTTCAAGTCCCGGTATGGAATCTTTTTCACTAGGTTGGCCTTTGTGCCTTTTAAGCAATTAATTTCAAATTTTATTTTCATTTGAAATATTGTATGCAAGACAAATGTTTCTCTCTGGAAAACTTTCCAAATATTAATATAGAATTCATAGTTTAAAGTTGTAGTTATGAATTTCGATGAAGGAAAATGAAAGTTCACTCACAATTAAATCACTAGAGGTAAACACTAACACCGGCTACCGATGAAAAGATCACCGACAAAGGAGCAATGGCACCGACTCCACTCAGAGACCAGAACAACGGCCAGGAGCTACATACATTGATGATGGCATATGAAAGCCCTTCTTGTTAGTAGAATTGAAGTTGGGGGAATTGTGCTTGTGGCAAAGGATGAAGAATATTACATTATTAATATAGTAGAAAGTTAAATTTGAGCTTGTTGAATTTGCAGGTACAGCAACACTGACAATCTCTAAATGATGAGCCTTCAATGCATATTGAGATTTTATTTTAAATATCCACAAAACTTGAAGAGTAGAGCCAATAAATCATATCAAAAGCTAAATTTGAACTTGTTGAATTTGCAGTTACAGTAACACTGATGATCTCTAGATGATGAGCTTTCGGTACATTACTTAGGAATTGCTAGTATGTCAGCATCACATTGAAGAAAAATTCCAACTGCTGCCGGGCGAGGCACGTGAAGTTAAATTGTTGAAATAGAATATTATTATTGTTACATTTAATAAATCTTAATAAATGGTAGACTTGATAAATAATTTTTAATATTTAAATTATTTAGAATTGGAAATGTTGCATTATATTTTTTATGATGCAGCATGTGTTAAGGGATTATATAATGTGGTTCATAGATATACTGATGATATGAAAACACTAATCATACATAATTTGTTTTATTATATGATATAAAAGTAGTTTCATATGTAAGAAAGATTGCTCAGTTTTTTTTTTCTTTTTTAAAATAATGATACTTACTCTGAAGAAAATACTGTACAATTTAACACACTATTTTTAATATCATGTCTCTCTCTCTCCCTTCTTCTCTATCAAAAAAAGCTGGTCTCCTCCCTAAAGGGAAAAAAAAAAAAAAAAAAAAAAAGTCCACAATGCTCTAAATTTATTTTACTGTTTATCAAATTTTGCATTATTAGTGGTCACAAATGTTTGTTTGCAAAACTAAATATTGGAATCATCTTACATCATTTCAAAATAATTTACTACTGTGTGTTTCTCCACTAAACTTTTTAAATGAAAAGTAAGTCCAGTCATCTCATTAATTCATGTTTAAATGGCTTTCAAATTAAAGACATGAATATGAGCTATGTTACCTTTGTTGACCCTTAATCAATAAAAATCTTTTCAATAAAAAGTTTTTATTTTTTTTCATTCTTTGGCAATATTCAAATTGAAAAATTATGGTTAAAATTATAAATTAGCTAATTTTTTTCCTTTATCTAGTGACTTCATTTATGTAAGGAAAGTAAGTTACACTTTCAATTTAAATTCTCACGTAATTTTTTTAACAGGAACATTCTGATTTTTTACAAAAATAAATGATTTCATAAATTTTCATTGTTTTATTCTTATTTCCCATTCTTATTTTATCGTCTTTCTCATCGTTTAAGTCTGATAACATTTGGGAAAATTCATCTCCTCATTTCATGAAATTTATTATTTAGTATGTGATTTTTGTTAGAAGAATAATATGTCAGTAAACATCAATTGCCTGTTTCCTTTGAAACCTCAAATATAAAAAATTGTGTATTCAAATTTTGCTCTTTCTGATCCCCCCCACCTCCCAAGCCTCAAGAATGTCAAATTTATTAGGGTTTTTAAGTCTTCAACCAGTTTTTTTTTTATTGTTTTTTAACAGGAAAGATTCATATTAAATCTTTGCAAATTCAGCCCATATAATTTTCATTTGTATATTCATTCATATTTTTGGAAGTGTACTTTTTCAAATATCATATACAGTGAAACCTCAATTTAACGTAACACGCATTTAACGATTTCCTGCATATAATGTCATTATTCATTAGTCCCAATTAATTTCGTATACTCGCAATCTTAAAAAATCCCAGATTTAAAATTACCACTTTCAAATTTCCCGCATTTAACGTTTTTTCAGCGAGAAACACACTCCATGAAAATTTCATAAAATGGAAGTTCTGTTGGAAAAAAAAAAGCATTCAAAATCAATATGTGCAAAACTCGGAATGCTGCCTCTCTTTGCTTTTGTTTTATTATTTTTTTTACCAACTGCAGATGCAATATCCAACACCCCTGCCCCTCTTTCATTCTTGCCCGTTTTATCTGATTGGATTTGTTTACTAGATCTTAGCAGCAGGGAAGCTCAGCTCATGAGCAACCATTAAGTGTTTGCTAATGTTAAAGTATCGCCAACTTATGACATAAAGGTAAAAATGGTTCTCTAGTAAAATAATTTAGAAAATTTTATAATTCTTTAAAGAATGTAATTTGTTAGTTTACAGTGGAAATATGGCATAAGAAAAAGGATTTTCTTTGTTGGAGAAAGCAGAGATCATAAAAAAGCCAAAGATTACAATGGAAGTAAAACTGATTTTGCTAATTTAATTGGAATCCCATATTCAACTTTGCAAACAATTTGAAAGCAATCTGATTTAATGGAGAAGAAGTTGGAAAAGATGAGTAAAACGGCGAAAAAAGGAAAAAATTTGAAATCACCTTTTGAGGAATTAGAAAATTTACTTTTTAAATACTTCAACGAAGTTCGTGCAACAAACATTCCTATAAATGGCCTCGTTTTAAAAGACAAAGCAATAGAAATCGCTTCTAAATTGGGAATTCAAAGATTTATAGCTTCAAACGAGTGGATTGACTGCTTCAAAAAGAGGCACAATTTATTGAGTCTGCTGTCGTCAATCCTGCGACTGTCCAACAAGAGTGGATCTAGAACACATTGCCGTCTTTGATACAAGAATATTCTAGAAAGGATATTTTGATTTTCAATGCTGACGAGGCAGGATTGTTTTACAATCTTCTTCCTGATAAGACTTTTGCAGTAAAAGGCAAAAACTGCTATGGTGGGAAACTATCCAAACTACAACTGACTGTTCTGTTATGCACAAATTTAGACGGGAGTGAAAAGATAACACCATTAGTTGTTGGAAGATAAAAAAAACTGAGGTTCTTCAAGAATGTAAAGAGCTTTCCTATTGAATATGACTCAAACCAAAAATCCTGGATGACAAGAACAATTTCTGAAAACTTTCTTTGCAAATTGCACAGACACATGCGCTTACAGAAACGTAAGATTCTTTTGTTTGTTGATCTTTAAGTTAAACTTTGTAAATAAAACTTTAACTTTAACGAGTCCAGAGCATGTTCGATGTTTTGTTGTTGTGGTTGATGTTAGTACTGATGAGGCTATGCGATGACATAGCGAAACGGTTACTTAGTATGTTTTTGATTTCAATTAAATGTTTTTATGTATATATTTTTAATTTAATTGCTTTTTAACTGTATGCAAGTCTGTCTAATGTTTCATAATTAGTTTAAATAATAATTTAATTCAGATGTTAAAATGTATGCGTATCTTAAAAAAAGTTATAATTTATAATATTAATAATAATTTATCAGAATTATTCATTAAATAAATATTTTTTAATCAATAATTCATTAGGTATATTGATTTTTAATATTATTTATGAAAATTATAATAAAAAATGTATTTGGTTATTTATATTATAAAGGACAAACATATCTGTGTGTAACGCATATGTCATTCTGCGAATGGCAACACTTTCAAATTTCAAATGAATTTTCGTTTTCCAATTTTCGCTACTGAAAATTTTTAAACTTCTAAACACCGCACATTTAAAATTTTTACACCATCGTATAAGGAAAAAAATGCTCTTTTAAATGCAATTTGTTTGAAAGCTGTATCTCAATTTATTTTTGAGATATTAATTTTTTTGTAGTTTGTAATAGCATATTTCTAATTGTGGCAACAAAAGTACTTCATTTCAATTGAAAGTAAACGGGAAATAGTCGAAAAGAGGTAGCGGTCGTTGCAGCAACAGGGAACCTGATAATTTGAGCATGCGCATAAGCTCTTGATTTTTGCCTGCGTGAAGAACGAGATCGAAAATAATCACCGTTTTAAAAAAGATGTGCCTATTTTTTAATAATTGATTTAAGTTAGCTATTTTTTATTAGTAATAATAATAACGACTAAACAAAGTCATTTGATAAATTTTAGAGTATTCTTATAATTAATAAATAAGCAAAAAAATCTTTCCAGGTTTGTTTTCATAGCTGTTTACATCAGTTGGCCGAAAATGTCTCTTTCTGAAGCCTAAAAACAAGTACCAAGGCTCACATTCTTGAAAAATACCAAATTTTGCTTCCTGTTTTCACTTAATTCTTATGTAAAATAATCATATCTCTTTTTGCTGTTGTTTTTAAGAAAAAATAATGGCACAGATGTCATATACACACCTTGTTTCATTAAAATATCAACAAAACAATGATCTAAAATCTGCACAATTCAGAAATTTCCAAAGCTGTTGGTCCCAAGCAATGTGGATTTTTGAATGTATCATTATCATTTATTTTAATTACAAGCAAAAATTTTAGAATTGTACAGCAAGCCACTTTTTATCGTATAAATACAGCTTCTGTGTATAATTTAGGTGGATTCTGAGCGTGTTGAACTGGAATCACATTTAGCTGCTGCTATGGATAAACTTATGGAAGATTTATGGATGTCAGGTTCAGATGATTTTACTCCTTTAATTAACCTGATGATGGCAGAAAAAATTTCAGGTAAGATTTATTTGCATTAAGTTTTCACCTTTAGATTTTTCCTACATTATTATTATCAGGGATAGAACCTGGGCTTCCCTGGTTACAGATCATACTGCTGCTGTATGGAAAGTAGATGAAAAGCATTTTTAATTGAAAAATCTTAAAAAAAAATTTCTTTTAATACTTTTTTTTAGATTGCCCTACTAACAATATCAGAAAACATTTTTACATGAAAAATGTTAATTCCATATTAAAAAACGTTTTTAAACATATTAAAATTGATTTTTTTTTTTTTTTAATCTTTTAATTTTTGAATAATCATCTCTCTGGAATTAATGTTATGTGCTAAACAGTTTAACTTCATTTATTTTCTTTCCTTATGTATAAAACACTGAAAACAAACAGTACATAAATATTATCCTGATATACAGACTAATGAGCATTGTGGGTAAAGCTTGTACTTCCCTCATAACCCATCAATATTGCAATATATGAAAATTAAGATAGTTCAAAATACATTTTCTATTTTATAAAAATTTAAAAATTCAAAAATATATTTTTGTGCAACTTTCCCATAGCAGTATTATCATGTAGCTGTTAGAAAATTTTGAAATGATTTTTCATGCTTTCTTGTTAGTGAGAATTGGCTAGTTTTCTGCTTAATGGTCTGTAGTTGCCATCATAAAGTAACATTAGCAAGAAATAAATTAAAGTAAGAAAACCATGCATTAAAAATTGTAACTTTCATTTGAATGATATTTATACTAATAAAAGAAAAGAGTTTGCCTGTGTGTGGGATGTTTAAGAAAATCTAAGGCACATAGAGGTCTGATAATTTGGATTAAGATAGTCCTAGGTAGGTCTGAATGCACCTGAAACTCAGATTTTTCATTTTTTGATGATTACCTGAAATATTATTTTAAAACCACAAGATAATTTTGCAATCTTACATCAGCTCGACTTTTCAAAATACGAAAAAATAAAAAAATATCTTCCTAACAACCAAGTATTTTCTTCTCAATGACAGCGTAATCTATTTTAATGAATACAATTATTAACCTTTAAAAGAAAATTAGCTACCAAATGATCTTTTGGTTCTTTCAATATTTTCTGCAACATTGTAAAATTTACATCAGCTTTGGAAATCAAAATATGAAAAAAATTCAGGTACCAACTCACATGTATGGTCATTTCTTTTTCATGCAATCCATTTTAAAAATATGAATATTAACCCTTTAAAAAAAATTGCATTTCAGAAGTCACTTTTGGTGAATTTTGTTTTTTCCCTGCACACTTTGAAATTATGCATCTGCTATTTTTCATCAAAATATGGAAGAGCATATAGTATTCACTTAACAAGCATACATTTTACTTTAAAATGATGTATTCAGTTAAAAAAAAATGTTAATATTAACCCTTTTAAAATTGTTCGTTTTCCAAGTACTCACAACTTCAGTTTTTACTTCATTAGTGGATATTCTAAATCAAGGTTCAGAAAACAAAATAAATAAATAAATAAATATCCACTTAACAAGTGTACAATCCTCTTCAAATCAACATTTTAGGCTTTAAAAAATATTAATTTTTTAACCCTCTCAAAAAAGTTCCAATCTGTAACTTCTCTAGACATTCTTTTTTTGAGGCTGAAAGAATTGAATGTCTGTATTTTAACACAATTTTTTTGCACAGTCATTGGACACATCCATTATATAATATATAAAAATCTTAAAACATTTGGACAATTAGAAGTATTTAAAACAATAATAAAGCTTAATATTTGCATAGATCATGTATATGCCTGTGACTTTTGTTCATGTTTTTACAAATAAATATCAATATTTTTGCACAAAAATTATTCACAGACTTTGCAAATATTATATTTATAACTAATAAAAATTTCAAAGAATTTGGACAATAAGAACTATCCTTTCTTGTACCCATTGATGGTCGATACAAGGGGAAAAAGTTTCCTTACTTGTTTAGAAAGATTTTCTTTTTGAAACTGGGGGATATTTCCATTTTTTAAAAAAAATTATTTATTTATTTTATTTTATTTTATTTATTTTTTTTTTTTTTCTTCATGTGAAAAATATCATTATTTCATTTGCAGGTGATCACTTTTCTGCATGCACCATGGTTTTGTTAATTTTTCACTTTGGTGTTTTAAAAAAAGGCCAGAGATTGAGTGGGGTTTTCTTTTTTTTTTTTTCTTTCGCCTTGTAAAAAATGTAATAATTTAATAACAGGTTATTGACAGATTTCAATGATTTTTTAAAGCCCCATTTTCTTTATTTAAAGAGAATAAAATATCAACTTAGATTTAAATAACAACATAAGTAACAAGACAGTCTTTCATAAGCAAACAAGCTCACTGAAACTTGATGTGTTGCTATGAGAAACTTGTCAGTAATGTGGCTTCAGGGTACTCATTACATTAAGAAAGGAAAATTAAAGAATAAAAGTTTTTGCAAATGAAACTAAAATTATATGATATGAGAATAAATTCAAGATTTTAAATTTCTTGTTTTGGTAATGTTTATTTATTATAGAAGTTTTAACAGGAATATAAGACTAGAATATTTATTTTGTAATCAGTTCTTTTTGTTTTTCTTTTTTGTATATGTGTATAGTGATTAAGTATAATATAATAGGTTTTAATAAATTAGTGTAAGATTTATCTTTTTCTTTTTTAGATGTTCTTTAATTTTTATATTTGTGTTTTAAATGTTTATGTATTCTTTTTTAATGAATATTTGATTGATATACCATTAGTGGACTATCAACATAGTGAGACAAATGTGAGCGCTTTGATGATAGCTGCTGGCCGAGGAAATGTTGAAATTACTGATCAGTTTTTATCTTTGGGTGCAAGTTTACACTTAAAATCTGCTAATGGCTGGACTGCAATTGAATGGGCTAATCACTTTGGCCATAAGGATTGTGAAGAATTATTAGCAGGCCAGTGGTGCGTATTTGTTTTTTAAATGTATGCAATAACTTTTTATTTTATAACTTATTCTTCATGTTTAAAGCAGTTTGTATCCCATATCCACTGAATATGCTTCCAAAACATTCAATTCACATCAAGCAATAGGTAATTAGCATAGCCTACTATTTGTAATCAGAACCTGATTATCACACAAGCAAATGAGAGCTGTTTTTCCAGGCAACCAATGTAAAAGAAAAAAGATGTTTTTCCTTAAAATGAGTTCAAATTGTTGCAATAAAACAGTCTCTGGGACCAGTTGAAAATTTACATCTGATATGATTAATTATGTTAAAATTAATCTAATATAAATATTAATTTCTCTAAATTTCATTCATTTTTTCATAAAAATGCATAGCTGCGAACTATTCCTTTTTTGTGTTACCTCTATTTCCGAATCATAATCCTTACCATATTTAATCGCAAATGCTTTAAATTTTGCAATTAATGTACAAAATATGAATATGCAGAATGGAGTGACAGAGGGGGGGGGGGGGAGATGAACGGCACAGTTGTTAGTACCGGTACTGCATATTATTAGGGCTCTGGTTCTTTTTTTAGAAATTAAGCCCTGACTAAGAGGCAAATCCAACTTCATTGTGCTGATGTTTTGTATATATATGCATTGCTAGACTTCTGACGTATTTGTATTATAGCAGTGTCAAGCCCACTTAAAATTCTTTGCAGCATGAATAAGTAAATTTTATTACGGGTCTATGAGCTCTAAAACTGAGTTAAGCTGTCTCAAATACCCTAGTCAGAATAGAACTTAGATTGCTAAATGGTGGTAAAACATAAAATTTTGAAAGATCTAGGGGGGGGGGGGGGGGGGTAGTTGGAGATCTTTAATGGGATAATATTAGTTTCTTCTCTTCTCATATAGTGAAATTTTATCTTTGTTGTATTTAAAAGATTGTGTCAATTGCTTGGAGTAGACAAGATAAAATAACTATTTTACATAAAAAATTGGACGACATAGTTAAAAGACTTGAAATGAACAGTTTTAGGAATTCTGAAATTACTTGATTGAGAATTATTTACTATATTAGCTTGAGAATTATTAATTATAGAATTGCTTGCACATGGAACTTGAGCTGGTGGGATAGAATTGGAATCTGTCGAATTATTTAGTCTGGAAATGAGCAAATACATTACATATGTTAAAAAGCAGAAAAACCAACGTTTAAAATGCACAAATAATATATGAAAAGCAGCAAACAGCTGTTTCGAATCTACTAGCGAGATTCTTCTTCAGTGCAAAAGGAACAGCGTGCTAGAAAAAGCAAGGCTGAGCAAAATCATAGACAGAGACGCGCTGGCTTTTATACCCTATGCGGGTGGCGAAGGCGCCGAAAGAACCAATGAGAGAGAAGCAGTGGAAACGACTGGGTGGACAAGTAGCGACATCTACCGGAGAAGTAGAGAAAAGAAACCAAAAAAGGGGGAATTAAATTAACGCTTTCCAAATACTTGGAAAATCTGGAGTACTAGATAAGTCATTGACTAAAAAGTGAGAATTTTTAATGATATGGTAAGCTTCCCAAAAATCAAGATCAAGGTTAGAAGAACATTTTTGGATAATGATGGCTGAGGAAAAATCGAACCTATGTTGAGAAGACCAAGAATGTTGAGCAATAGAAGAACGTTTGAGCTCCTGATTTTTAACATAACTTTCATGCTCTTTTAAACGAAATCTAAGAACACGTTTAGTCTGACCAATATAAGAAAGACCACACTGACAAGAAATCTGGTAAATGCCCCAATTATCTAGGCAATCAACGGGGTGTTTGAGATTTGAAAAAGGGATTTTATTAACAGGAGAAAAAATAACTTTAAAATCAAACCTTCTTAGGATTTTAGCAACTTGCTGACTGATTTTAGGAAAAAATGGTAATACAACTGAAGTATTAGAGTTGAAATTAGAATATTTTTCAGAATGGTCGGATTTCGTCAATTTCTTATAAATAGAATCGATAATATTAGAGGAATAACCACGATCGACAGCAATAGCTTTGAGGTAATTAAGTTCAGCACTAAGTAACTGAGGAGTGGAACAAATATTAGTAGCCCTAAAAACAAAAGTATTGAAAGCAGCGAATTTCTGGTTAGGGGGATGAGAAGAATACCTGTGAGGTGGCAGACTGACAGCAAAAGGTTTACGAAAGACGGTAGTCTGAAAGCCATTTTCACAACGAATAACAAGGACATCCAGGAAAGAAAGACAGTTATTGGTCTCAATTTCAGAGGTAAATTGAATGCAGGGATCAATGGAATTCATAATAGAGAGAATATGATTAATATCCGAATTCATTTCAATCAGGACATAAACATCATCAACATAACGAACATAGAACGGAAATTTTAAGATTTCAAAAAGCTTGACCTCAAAATAGTGCATATAAATATCGCATAAAATTGGACTAAGAGGATTACCCATAGCCAAACCGTCAATCATACGGAAGAAATTACCATTGAAAACAAAAGTATTTTGCGACAAGCAAGCGCGAGTGAGAAGTATAAGTTCCTCGATTTCAAAATAAGAGAAATGGAATTCACAAAGCCTTTTCTTGAGGCAGTCTAAAGCCCCCTCAACCGGAACGTTTGTAAATAATGATTTAACATCAAAAGAAACCATCATGTGACCCTGCGGCTTAAAATTATGAAGTTTTTTAACAAAATCAAAAGAATTCTTAACAGTGAAACAGTTACTGCTCAAAAGTGGGGAAAAAATAGAAACTAAATATTTGGCAAGCTTATAAGAAGCTGTACCATTCTGAAAAACATTCTAATTCCAACTCTAATACTTCAGTTGTATTACCATTTTTTCCTAAAATCAATCAGCAAGTTGCTAAAATCCTAAGAAGGTTTGATTTTAAAGTTATTTTTTCTCCTGTTAATAAAATCCCTTTTTCAAATCTCAAACACCCCGTTGATCGCCTAGATAATTGGGGCATTTACCAGATCTCTTGTCAGTGTGGTCTTTCTTATATTGGTCAGACTAAACGTGCTCTTAGATTTCGTTTAAAAGAGCATGAAAGTTATGTTAAAAATCAGGAGCTCAAACGTTCTTCTATTGCTCAACATTCTTGGTCTTCTCAACATAGGTTCGATTTTTCCTCAGCCATCATTATCCAAAAATGTTCTTCTAACCTTGATCTTGATTTTTGGGAAGCTTATCATATCATTAAAAATTCTCACTTTTTAGTCAATGACTTATCTAGTACTCCAGATTTTCCAAGTATTTGGAAAGCGTTAATTTAATTCCCCCTTTTTTGGTTTCTTTTCTCTACTTCTCCGGTAGATGTCGCTACTTGTCCACTTAGTCGTTTCCACTGCTTCTCTCTCATTGGTTGTTTCGGCGCCTTCGCCACCCGCATAGGGTATAAAAGCCAGCGCGTCTCTGTCTATGATTTTGCTCAGCCTTGCTTTTTCTAGCACGCTGTTCCTTTTGCACTGAAGAAGAATCTCGCTAGTAGATTCGAAACAGCTGTTTGCTGCTTTTCATATATTATTTGTGCATTTTAAATGTTGGTTTTTCTGCTTTTTAATATTGTTGCACAAAGGCTTTATTTGCTATTTTTATACATTACATATGTGTTATGTGTCCTTTTCCTCATTTAATCAGCATTAATTCTTTTGACTTTCTGTAAATAAACCTTAATTTACCTTTAAAAAATCTAATTTTGGAGCCATCAAATCACATTCCTTTTTAATAGATCAAGCTGTCACAATTTTTCATCAAATCATTATTGTTTATCCTTTTTTAGATAATCTCATATTGGGCCATTGATGCACATTTTTTTTTGTGCGTGTGTTTGTGTTTGTCAGAATCTTGTAATCTTGAAAATACTTTATCACATCCTGTTCTGTAAATGAAAAATGCAAATGATTATCATATTTTTTAAACTGTGAGAGTAAAAAGAGAGAAATAGCACTTAACTTATGTTCTACATTACAAAAACTAACTTGGCTTATCCACAAGGAGTAAAAGTAAAAAGATATATATATGTAACGAATTCGTCGCTACTCCAGTTATGGATCTTCTGTCGTGTCGTCGGCCAAGGCCCGACCGCTGGGGGCAGGGGCGCGAACCGCGGACGCGTGCGTGCCGATTTCTGAGCGAATCCTCGGAACTTCTATCATCTTTAGGTAGTCGCAGGCCGCGAGTGGTATCCGGGAAATCAAAGTCAGATTCAGACAGTAGTTATTCCAATAAAGACACAGTTTTTCCGGGGACCTGATTTATTGTTCCTTTGTTACATCCTTTTGAGAAATCAGGCCCCTTTTGGCTTGAGAGCTGCTAATTTACTTTATGGACATCGGGCTTGGGAATTATGTGTACCGCTAAGCGATACTTAGAGAGCCGAGTGTCGTGGAGTTAGGGCATTCTTTTGATGGTCAAAAGCCTTGTCCGGGGACCTGTGCATCAGTATAAATATGCTGTATTTCGCATTATTCCAGCTAGGGGCCGTTGAAGTCAAAGGAGGCGTCTTTAAACTATAATTGGTCGTTAGCTGAATGATTGACTGCCCGGGATACAGGCTGTGGTTTGAGTTGGCCGATCGAATGCAGCAAGACTTATAAATTGCACTTATTCAGCAAAAGTATTCTTATGAGATGTGCCAAAACGATCTCTAAAAGTTATAAAATGCGATGCGGGAAAACTGACTTAACAGGGGCAACCTCATTCAATCAACTGAGACAGAATTACAAAAGCATTTTAAAAGATTTAATTTTAATTTCTAAACCCAAATTTTAAACAGGGACAAAAAAGGGGATTTTAAAAAGGGGCTTTTTTATCATTTCATATCCCCCCCCACTAAAACAAGAGCCACAGGGCTCGCCTGCAAGACCTGTGGGTCTTATCTCGTAAATTTAACCCAGGGTGTTTTTTGCTCCAGCTCTCAAGTCAATTGGACCTATTTTTACATTCATATCAAGTTACATAAAAATATTGTTCACATAAAAATATTGGTTACACTAAAACATTGGAATTCTTTAAATGGTGCTGCAGCAAAATAATAAGGGGACAGTCTCGAGACATGGGACCTTTAATTACACCAAACTGTCTCTAAAGCAAGTCTTTTGGATGTTTTTTGTAAATGTCTCTGGGTATTGTCCATTGAGAAACATCCTTTTTTGGTGTAAAATTGTAACATTAACATATACAGAATATATAACATATACTAAAATACTCAAAGATAAACCTACTGAAAACTATATAACATATTCAAATGTAAAAAATATTTACAAATACAAAATATTCAAAATTATAAAATATTCATTAATACAAAATGTTCAAAAAAATAAAATATTCAATAATACACAATATTCAAAAATATAAAATATTCAATACTACAAAATGTTCAAAAGTATAAAATATTCAATAACATAAAATGTTCAAAAATATAAAATATGCACTAATACTATCAACACAAATATATTGTCTACCAAAATGCACTTTGGCAAGTTTGCATTTCTAAAAATACTGAATTTTCACACTGAGCTAACATAAAAGTAAAATACACTGTAATACTAACAACAACAAACACATTCCTTCTTATTCTACCTTTCTGTTTCGGTAGGGACTTTACTACTTCTTTGATGCAGCCAAGGGTTATTTTTATGAAAAACAAACTAAGTTGTCTTAAAAAAAAGGAAAACTATAGCTAAAAAATTATAAATATGCATTTGCTATAATTTTCACCATGCCCAGGGTCAGTGTGACACGGATTTTAATACTCTGAGGTGAATATCCTCCCAAAAAATGTGCCTCTTGCACAACTGAAAAAGGAAGGTGGGCAATCGACATTCACCTACAGAGGGGAAGCGAAGCAGTTTTGCCAGATTCTCCGTTCAACCTGGAAAGAGAATCTGGGAAAACAGTCCGGCTAAAGATGGGTGGCCACGGAGCGGAGGACCCCTTCATAGGTCACAAAATTATCATAATAATATAGTTATAAAAAAAAAACAAAAATTCTAACAGTACTTTTAAACTGTCATCATCATTCTACGCCGCCGGGGAGTTAGGTTACACGCCCAGCTGGGTCCTCGTCCAAATGCTACGAGCAAGGGGGACGATAGGAAAGCAAAAATAAAAAATTGAAAGATGAACGAGATAGATTGGGTTTTATTCATGGTTGAGCTTAAGGTTTTGAGGTGGGTGGTAGTATCTTAACTTGGAGGAATGGACAATTTCAGAATTTCTCTTAAAATGTGGACTGGGTTTATCAATTTCAAAGGATACATCAGAAAGTTGTTTTAAAATGGTGTATGGGCCAGAGTATGGCGAAGTCAGTTTACGGGTATTAGGATAATGAAATTCTTCATACATTACAATGTCACCAACTTTAAATTTTACAGGAAGGAAACGAGCATCATAACGGACTTTATTCTTTTTATGGTAAGCAATTGTTCTCTCTTTAGCCAATTTTCTAGCTTCCTCCACAGGGGGATAATAACTATTATTTGGTAAAGGAGGATCATATGGTAATTTTCCTAACAATAAATAACTAGGGGTGAACTGGGTTACAGAATGGGGAGTATTATTATATTCATATAAGACTTCATCTAAAAGCTTAGTCCAGGGTATTTTCTTGGTTGTGGAATTGACTTTACATTTTAATCTAGTGACAATAGTCTGATTTAGGCGTTCAATTTTCCCATTCGTTTCTGGGTGATGGCTGCTTGTTAATCTGTGTTTTACATTGTAAGTACGAAGAAATCTTTTAAACCTGGAAGCTGTAAATGCTCCATTTCTGTCGGTTAACAATCTATTTGGTACTTGTATCTGAAATAATTGCTTCAAAATGTTTGTATAAGTTTCGGTGGTTACACTTTTTGAAGGAAAACCCCACACATAGCGAGTTGCATGGTCAATGACTAAATGCAAATATTTTTTTGTAGAATTGTAATAATTAAATCCGCCAACAGAGTCTACTGCTAAACATTCAAAAGGTATATCTGTTGGGGGCATTAATTGCAATAAGCCAAATCTTTTTTGCCTACATTTTTTGTTTATCTGACAAGTGTGACAGTGTTTTACAAAATTTTCAATGTCCTGATTAATGTTAGGCCAATAATACTGCAGAGAGATTAAATTTATCATCTTATAAATTCCAGGATGGCCAAATTGTGTGTGGGTTTTTTCTAAGAGGGGTAGACGTAAAGACATGGGGACCACAATCTTATACAAACTTTTCTTTCTAATTACAACAACATCATTTATCTCAGTGTATTTTTTACCATCAACTGTTACATTTTCTTTTCTCTGATTGTCTCTTACTTCATTCAAGTCAAGGAGATGTATAATATGGGGTAAATTTTCTGAAACAGGCTGTCTAGATAGCATATCAGCTTCAACATTAGTGGAGCCTTTTTGGTATTTAATTTCATAGTCAAACATACTAAGTTTTAGGGACCAGCGGAAAAGACGTCCTCTTAAATTTTTAACACTTTTGAGCCAGGTAAGTGCCGCATGGTCTGTATGTATGACAAATTTTTGACCGTGTAAATAATGATAAAATTTATCTAAAGCATCCACAATCGCCAAACATTCTAACTCAGTAATTGCATAATTTTTTTCATAATCGCGAAGATTTCTAGAGTGATATGCTATAGGATGTAATGTTCCTTTTTCATCAACTTGTTTCACAACACATCCCACTCCATGACTTGATGCATCTACAAACAAATGACAAGGTGTTTTGGGATCAAACAACTTTAATATAGGTTTTTCAATTAAAGCATTTTTTAACTTTTCGAAAGAATTTTGACAATTTTGGTCCCATACATAGGGGACATTTTTCTTCAACAAATTGTTGAGAGGGTATCGAATGTTAGCATATTTTGGAATAAATTTGTGATAAACGTTTATAGATCCCAAAAAACGTTGTAATTCTTTTACATTCGTAGGTGGTGTTAATTTCTTAATTGTCTCTATATTAGGGTTGTCAGGTGTGATACAACCATTCGAGACTTCATATCCTAGGAAATTAATTTTGGATTTAACAAAATTACACTTTGACAATTTTAGTTTAAGGTTTTCTTGGACACAGATATTAAATAAGGTCTCTAAATGACACAAATGTTCTTCTTCATTTTGGGAGAATACAATAACATCATCAAAGTAACTACAGGCAAAGTCAATTTTGTATTTATTAAGGATTCTTCTGAGGGTACGGTTAAACCAAGCAGGCGTGTTTTTCCATCCGAATGGTAAACGATTCCACTCATATAATCCAAAGGTAGTGGCAAACGCCAGCTTCTCCGTATCTCGAGGGTGGATAGGGATGTGCCAATATCCACTGGCCAAATCAAGAGTGGAAAAAACTTTAGCATGTGCCAATTTATCTAACAGGGTGTCTATTCTAGGTAAGGGTTCTGCATCTGTTTTTGTAATTGCATTCAATTTTCGAAAGTCAATACATAACCGGGTTTTCTTCCCTTCTTCACGTTTATACACCAAAGTTACGGGTGATGAATAAGGGGAATAGCTTTCTTTAATGATACCGGCTCGCAATAAATTCTGAATTTGGTCTTTAATTTCTTCTTCTTCCTTAGGGGAAGTGCGATATGCTCTTAAAGAAACGGGGAGGTCTGATGTTAACTGTATTCTCTGGGGTTCAATGTTTACACAACCTACATCATATTTATCTTTAGCAAAAATACAGACATATTTGGCTAGAAGAGCAGGTAATTGTTCCTTGACAGTCTGAACATTTGGCACATGTTCAGTGGTCTCGAACAACTCCGGCTCAAAATTTTCTTCGAATATCTCTGCATTTTTAACTGTATTTTCCATTTCTGGCTGGTTAGTATATGTTTCTGATAAATGTAAGGTATGATGGGATGAATTTGTTGAAATACTGTCCATGAGAGGTACTTTCTTTTTCTCTTGCGTGATTTGCATTTTAACACAGTCAATATTCAATTTAAACAGTTTACAGTGGGGTAGCCCAATCAAAGCATAAGGTAAGTGATTATTAATTATAAAAAGTTCAACATTCTTAGAGATATGTCCTAATTTCAAACTAACAAGGCATTTTTCTTTCAAAGCTAGAACACCTTGTGTTTGTGTGACCGATATACTCTGCTGAACTTTACATATTTTTAGGTTAAGTTTGTGGGCTAAATGATAAGGAATAACACTGATAGAACTCCCTGTATCGATCAAACAAGGTAGTGAGCCTTCACTTTTTACATCAGTAATTTTTTGACAATTTCTATTTGATTTTTTGTAGCTAGCTTTTTCTTTTTGTACATGTCCGGACATAAGAAACCGTCATTGATTACTAGATATATTTTCAGATGACTCATTAGCTCTCTGATCTGGGTTGGGGTTCGCAAAATTCATATTGGGACTAGGGGTTGGAACTGCTAAGACTTGTTGTCGAAAAGGGCAGTATTCCACCCAATGATACGCATTTGGTATTCCTATATTAAAACAAACTTTGCATGGGGAAGGTGGCAAAGTGGTCTGGTGATGTACATTTGGTCTCGGTTGACCATTTGTCATCAGTCTAACTGTATTTTGGGGATTTCGTGCTTGATTAGAAGCAAAAGTTCGAGTCGGGGGGTTTTGATAGGGAACTCTGTAGTTCCACTGCCGGTTATAATTCTGTCCTGTCTCATATGGGGGGCGAAATGGTCGCCATTGTCGATACTGATTGGGGTTTTGTGGGCTTGCATCTATTTTGCTCTCATTTCCTTTTCTGTCCAGTTGCAGCTTGCAAATTCTGAATACTAATTCACGCCATGAATGTGTATTTGAGGGGTTGCTTGCAATAACTAGCTTTTGCATTTCTAACGGCAAGCCCTCCGTTAATCCTTCCAAGATAAGCTTCTGGTCTAACCCTAAGGTTCTCCCTATTTTAGTCTTTTTCTGATAGTATTCGTTCAGGTCCTCTCCAATCTTGTATCCAATACGGGAAAAATCAGTTAAAGAAAGAGTGTCGGGAATTTCGTAATGTTCATTGAACAAAGTGACAAATTCGGACCAATGCAGCACATTTAAACAATTATTAATGTACAACGTAAGTGCACTGTCTTTTAAGTATTTCTGTATATGCCTAATTTTCCAGAAGTCGTCTTTTTCCTGTTCTACACAAACACTCTCAAAATAAGCCAGCCAAGCGGTCCAATTCATATTTGAATTAGGCGAAAACGCAATAATATCAGGTTCTATGGACATTTTTGGGCTAGCGGTTACTGAGTTGTGACCAGACCCAGCTTGAGCTGACAGGGTCTGTTCACCTAATGTTGTTACATTATGTGTCTGTGTGGCAATCTCGGACTTCTGACTATCTTTCTCTTTATCTGATTTGTTTTCTAAGTCATTCTTTTCAGGCGGGGGAGTGACACTCATGTTGAAATACAAAATATTACAAGATTACACAAAAATATAAGGCACAATTTAAAACAAATAAAAATGGAATATTTTTCAAAAAAATTGCAACACAATATTTGTAACAAAAATGGGCTTAAATCTAAATAAAATTCAAATTTAATACATCATTTTTTTTTTTTTTCAAATAAAAATGGAATATTTAAAAAAAAATTGCAACACAATATTTGTAACAAAAATGGGCTTAAATCTAAATAAAATTCAAATTTAATACATCATTTTTTTTTTTTTTTTTTTTTTTTTTTTTTTTAAATTGAGATTTAAAAAAAAACGAACTTTGAACTAAAATTTTAAAATTCCAAAGATTTAACTACTGTCTAAATTTCAGAAAATTACTCTTATAGCAAAAATAAATAAAATAAACGTTGTCTTATTCTAATTTTGGCTATTAAAATGACAAACAATTAAAAAACTACCTTTTAAAACTGTATTCTTTTTCTCTTTTTTAATTCAAGAATAGATTAAAATGGTCTTACCTTCAACAAATCTATTCAAGGACAGCCTTACATATCCACAAACAAAACAACAACAACAACAACAAAAAAAAACGATCTTCATAAAAATTTCCAGGATTAAATTTACTCCCTGCATAAAAAAAAAGAAATCATTTTCTCTTTTTCTTCTTAACACAAATCAGTGAGTTATCTGCCGGTAGAAAATTCGCTTTTCAACACGGTTCTTCATTTTGACCTGGTGACCCACTTTCTCAGCTGATAACGTCCATGGCTGGGCTGGGAGGAGAGAGTTTTATTTTTCTTTCTTGCAAAGACTGTTTCAGAGGCTTGTTCGTTGGAGAAATAATTGATTTTCAGTAACAGATAATTTTTTCTTGATTGCTAGGCAGATGAATGTTTTTCCCGTTCTTTTTGACCAGTCTTTTCCTTTTAATGACCAGATTTTTTTCTTTTTAATTAATTGCTAGGGAACGACACTTTTTTTTTTTTTTTCGTTTTCTTTTTCACTCATGGAAGGCAGAAAAAGGATTTGAAAACTGTTCTTTTTAGAGATTTCTTTCGTCACTTGTTACACACCTCTTGAGTTTTGTTGGAATTAATTGCTGGTTAAATAAACAGTAGATACGTCATTTTTTAGGACTTCATTACACATCTCGTTGTTGTTCTTGCTAGAATTAATTGCTGGAACTCTGGGATGTGAGCCGCGCAAATAAACCGTCGTGCCGACTTTTCAATGTAACGAATTCGTCGCTACTCCAGTTATGGATCTTCTGTCGTGTCGTCGGCCAAGGCCCGACCGCTGGGGGCAGGGGCGCGAACCGCGGACGCGTGCGTGCCGATTTCTGAGCGAATCCTCGGAACTTCTATCATCTTTAGGTAGTCGCAGGCCGCGAGTGGTATCCGGGAAATCAAAGTCAGATTCAGACAGTAGTTATTCCAATAAAGACACAGTTTTTCCGGGGACCTGATTTATTGTTCCTTTGTTACATCCTTTTGAGAAATCAGGCCCCTTTTGGCTTGAGAGCTGCTAATTTACTTTATGGACATCGGGCTTGGGAATTATGTGTACCGCTAAGCGATACTTAGAGAGCCGAGTGTCGTGGAGTTAGGGCATTCTTTTGATGGTCAAAAGCCTTGTCCGGGGACCTGTGCATCAGTATAAATATGCTGTATTTCGCATTATTCCAGCTAGGGGCCGTTGAAGTCAAAGGAGGCGTCTTTAAACTATAATTGGTCGTTAGCTGAATGATTGACTGCCCGGGATACAGGCTGTGGTTTGAGTTGGCCGATCGAATGCAGCAAGACTTATAAATTGCACTTATTCAGCAAAAGTATTCTTATGAGATGTGCCAAAACGATCTCTAAAAGTTATAAAATGCGATGCGGGAAAACTGACTTAACAGGGGCAACCTCATTCAATCAACTGAGACAGAATTACAAAAGCATTTTAAAAGTTTTAATTTTAATTTCTAAACCCAAATTTTAAACAGGGACAAAAAAGGGGATTTTAAAAAGGGGCTTTTTTATCATTTCATATATATATATATATATTGCATACAACAAGTGTGACATCATGCTTATGCATTATTGGCATTCAGTTGTATTGTCTGGCAACATAATTTATTTCCTATAAATAGTCTACAGGAAAGTTAACAAGTATCATTTAATTTTAAATTGAGCGTGTATTTCTGTTTTTAACATATTGCTTGCTAGTGGTCATCATTATAATTCAACTCCCCAAATTTATTTATAGTCCTTCTCTTTCTTAATAAAATTTAAGGTGTTATTTTATGCATAATAATGCTCTTTAATGGGGATAATTTATGATTAGTACAATTCATTTGTGAAATATTGTTGATAAAATAATTTTAAATTATGCCAGGATTAAAAAATAATGTGTGTTATATATTAGCTATGGTACCATTCCATGAATTTTCAAGTGTGTTTTCACAACATAGTAAAATTATTTTTACCTATAAAGTGAAATATTTAAAAAGAGGTGGGGGGGGGGGGGGTATGCTTTAAATCTTAGTAAACATATTGATTAAAATGCTTAATAATTTACATTTTGCAGAGAATAAATTCTAAGATTTTTCCTTTAGATCATAGATTTCTAGTTTTAAAATTTTTAAGTTACATTAACTGAAATTAAAGCATAATAATTAAAAAAAATATATTTAGGTTATTTGTTGATTTTAGGGTTGTTTGGTTTAAATCTAATGATTACATTTTTTTTTTTTTTTTTTTTTTTTTTTTTTTAAATTTAAATCAGTTTTTTTAACATTGATATTTACAGTCTGAACAAGAATAACATTTTTCATTATTGTTAAAATAAGCGTCATCATTCATATCAGATTAAAAATTACCTTTTAATAATGTTAAATAAAACTTTTATAAATTGAATATACTATTATTTTATGGAAGTAAATGAAACACTGCATTAAAACAATTACCTACCCATCATGCATTCTCCAAAACTGTTGATAATTGCTCTCTCACTTTTGAACTTTTTTCTTTCCTGAATGATCACTTCATTTTTGTAAGTTAGATATTTAGGCTAAAATTAAATCCATTTAATATAATAGTATTTTCTGTGGAGAGTTACTTACTCTAAAGCAAATTATACATAATTCACAAGTTTGTTTTATGTTTAGTTGCTTAGACCTGCAAATTAAAATATTCCATATCTTGATGGATGATGTATTGATCATATAATATGATCAATACATGGGCTAATTGTAACATAATCAATATTTTGACTGTTTGTCTAACATATACTTATAGAATTCTAATTTCATGTTTCTTCTATAATTGGAAATACTTTAATCCTTGTGACTGATCCCTTTCCTCTTTCTTTTCCTAGAATTCATTGCTTACTGCAATGCAAAAGATAAGAAATATTATTTGTATCTTATTCAGGAGTCTGTCCAGGATTTTCTTACAGAGTCCTGTGTTTACGAATTTGTGAACAGTATTTTATATTTTTGAAAAATCTAATCATAATTTCGTGAATTTAAATTTATCGTTATATATTAGTTCTTGCATATGTTTATAACAAGATTGTTTGTATATATATATATATAAAAAAAACTATGTAATAGATACTTTTGTGAGGTGACTTCAGCTGTTTTGTGACAAGTTAAATTTTATTTTAAAATGATTAAATTTGTTAAAGTTTAAGTTTGAAGATAGAAAAGTTCTATTTTTTAAGAGAAGGGATTCTGTGAAGGGTTCTTTTTAAGATGAAAATTTTTGTGAAGGGTCATGTTTTAAGATTTAAAAAATTGTAAAAGATCCTTTAAAAGACCCAAATTTTTCCTAAACAGATTCCTGTTATTATCTAAGCAGTCATTACTACTGTCAAATAAGCATGATTGGTTGCTGAAATTGTCAATGGCTGACTGTCAGATAACACTAACAAATGATAGCTGCACACTTACAGTTATGCAATTACTTTGCATTTGGCAACTGTTTTGTGAATCATTAGTATAGTATACTATAATATAGTATAGTGTCAATCACAAGTTGTGATAATATTATTTACTAACACTAGGTACAACAGTACAGAGAGCTTTTGAATTTGTTGATACGTAAGAAAAATGGCTGCCAGATAGAAGGATCCAATATCGCTTTATTTTGCAAAAATAAATACTATTTCTGATAAAAGTGTAATAGCAATATGGAAATCATGTAGTGTAGAAAGGATGGGGATTGTGGCAAGATTGAAAAAACACAAAGAAACTTACAGTCTTTGTGATAAAGATAACATTAATGAATATAAATCAGTTGAAATACACATATGCATTTAGCATTCTTTGCTGTATTTATTATCTGATTATATATTATTTGAGTATTACATTAATGAAAAATTGAATAACTTTAAGTTTTGAGTGAATCATCTAAATTTGTTTGAACAGATTTTTATTTAAAATATTTTGAATTCTTATCTAGGAGTTGTAATAAAATTAATAGAAATGTGTAAATCTATACAGAAAAAATAAATAAATACATGCACAGTACACAAATAATATTAATAATAAAAAAAAAATCTGATTTAAATCAAATAAATCTGTTTTATATATATATATATATATATATATATATATATATAATTAAAAAAAAAAAAAACTTGATTTTTAACAACCCTGTTTTAAAAACATTTTAAATTAATTCATTTTAACCGTTCTGCTTTTTACAAATATTAATACTTTATTTTGATTTAACCTTTATCCCGTTTGAAATTTTTTATGTGAACAATATTTTTTAATACATATTTTGAATGATTCAAAATCATTTATCATTCTCTGTATGATAAACACTTTATCTAACAAGAACATATGAAAAAAATTTCTATGTCTACCATATTTTAAAGGTAAAATAATTATATATTAATTTTACTTGATACATATGATCATTTTTACAATTAAATTTATAGTGAAAAAAAGAAAGCTGTGTTAAAAAATATATAATGAATTAAATTTAATTATCTTTTAAACTTCAAAGCAAGCAGTGGCGTAGCCAAGGAAGGGGTCCAGGGGGTTCCCCCCCCCCCCCCCCCCCCCATGAAAGTAGACCTTGTTTACTGAATCATGGATACAAATACAACAGTAAAAACTGCTAAGACAGAACCACAAAAGATCTATAAAAAAATTCTGCTTTAGAGAGGTATTCGTCTTAGAAGGTATAATTCAAAGGTATGCCACGAGTATACTCGTGGATGACAGTGAATAGGTTAATTAAATTTAACTCTTCAGTATGCGCTCAGCTTTTTACATCATAGTGAATCTTTTTCATTGGTAAATATTAATGTAACTTCAATGTATTATTAGATGCAGTTATAGCCTTACATTTTTTATCCATGTTTTTTTTTTTAAATTAAGAAATTAAATAAGGATATACCTAAATTCTTAAAGTTACTCGAAATTCTTCTATTATACATACACAGCCAAGACAAGATTGCAAGGGACTGGTGAAAAGCTCCATTTTAGACAGGCTTCCATAGAAAGAAGTGTAATTAATTATGCTTCTAAGATACACTGCCTCAATAAAATCTATTGTTCGTTTCGCAGGGATTCTGAAAATCTTCCGTTTGAGACAGGATTCCATTATAGAAAGATTCCGCTTTCACAGGTTTCACTAAAGAACGATGAAAATCCCCTTTCAGACAGGTTTTCAGCAAATTTAATTGTATCACAATTCATATTAAGACCATGTAACACTTCCGTTAAAGAAAGGATTCTGTTATAGGCAATTACTATTTTGACAAGTTTTATTCTATTCATATGACATAAATAAGTATATTTATATAAATACACAAAACTTGTAAAAATGGAACCTGCCTATAACGGAATTCTGTCTTAAACAGAAATGTTCCATAGTGCTACTGAAAAGAATACTATACAAATACACCTGATAACACGAAAACTTGTGTAAAATTGGAATTTTTCAGCAATATTTACGATTTCATCTTGACAGGTTTTACTATATATATAACTTGAAGGAAAAATTCTGCCCCCCCCCCCCCCCCCCCCCCCAAAAAAAAAAAAAAAAAAAAAAAAACGAAATCCTGGCTACACTACTAAAAGCAAGTATTAATTTTGACTGATTTGTTGTATTGTGAGTTTTATCTTCAAATAAGATAAAGTGTCCAAATACCATCCCCCTAAAAAAAATTTGCAATTTTGAAAATTAAGGTATAGCTAAAAACGTTTAATGAATTCTGCTCCGTATCAACTAAAGCCTAGTATCATAAATGGGTGGAAGTACTTGTCCTTATTGCTAAATAAGCAAAAATGAAAGTAATGCAATTGTTCCAATTTTCAAAAAGGGTTCCTAATTTCATCTCTCTTTTTAAATTTACAATTCATACATTATTTTAAGTAGATAGCATTTGAAAAAGAGACAGGGAACTTCCACAGTAAAGTTTATTTTATTTGAATCATAGTTCCTCCTTCTGGCATTCTGCGAAGTTGCTCTTTTTTCTCTTTGAGGATTATGTTCAAGTGCATGATTTCAGGATCATGGTGGAGACAAATTTAGAACTAGAGGTATTTAAAATTTGTTAGCCACTTCTGCCCTAATGATGAAACACGCTATGGAGAGTTTGCACATGAAAAAGCTGGTCCAATCTACAAATAGCAATCATACAGTTCCAAAGAACATACTTTGAGGATTCAGAATGATCTGTTGAAGTTTAATAAAACCTGTCTATAATCCAGTTATAGCCAGGCTCAGGCTGGTCTGCCTGCCAATCGGCCAGAGGGCCGGTGCGCCCTCGTCCAGGAAAAACTTTGCTCCCTTAAGTGCCTAAGCCGCGCCAATAATTTTCACTCGTTGTAACTGAATCTGAAGTTTTATGAAAATCCGTGCATTAGTTCTTGAGATAGAATTATTATGGAAATCGTAAAAAAAATGCAGCCTAGCAGCGCCACATGTTCTGTGATTTACACTGAAAACTAATCAGCACCAATTTATAACAGAGACCTGGATAAACTCAAACTTATTCCAGACTTTTTTCTATTCAAAAAATTTGTTTTAATCATGAAAGCTATTAATAAAGTCATATTAAAAAATACATTAAAAAACAACCCACAATTGTTAAAAACATCGATGTGTACAGCTAATTTGAATAATTAGTTTTCGAGATATAGAAATTTTTTTCCATTCCATAATTTAAGGGGGCTTTATTCAGCTATCAAAGAGCCACAGCAAACAATCATAGAAACTTATGATAAATATTTTGTAGGATTTTTTTTCATGTTAAGTAAGATTTAATAAATTTACAATTATCGTATAATATTTACTGGTGATTAATTGAGTGTTTTCAGTACATTTTCTTGTAAGATCTTCAATTTATTTTCCAAAATTTAGTGATAAACCATTAACAGATTTTGTTTTTTGTTTTAAAACTGCACTAAGATTTTAGAAAAGCATATAAGCTATATCTCTTTCCTGGGCAGCAAGAAACTCAAATAGGATGGGAAAAGTGGATGCTACCATTTGAAAAATGAACGTCCATGTTTTGTTTTATTATGTAGACTAAAGGAAAATTTATGAAAAACATTTAATAGAAAATATTATTCCAAATCAACTGGTAACTACATCTTTTTTACTCGGTCATTTTCAGGAAAATTGGTAGGGTTGAACACTTTTTTTTTCCTCCAATGTATCTAGCGATATATATTTAAAAAAAACAACAACAACAAAAAAATACCTACAGTCATCTAACTACAAGGTAATCTGTGTAACTTGCTGAAGCTGTTAGATATTACATTTGATTTACACATGATTTGTTTAAAAAAATTGCGTAGTATTGATGGAACTTTAAGCATGCTCGGAGAATATAGCGATGTCTTCTATCTAGAGTTGAACATAGAGATATAATTTAAGCCATTATTATTACTTGGCTCTATGCGAGTGTGTTAAACCTTGTCAAGCTATATACAATACAAGGAAGTAAAATTGAGTTCATTAAAATTTTTGCGCCCTCTGGAAATCCAAGGTCTGCTCCCTTTACACTGACCCAGTCTGATCCTGGTTATAGCATCTGCTGCTCTATTTATTATTGAAAAATGCTGTACTTAAAAAATATTAATATTTCCTTTTTTATCTGATGGTCAACACTCGACTGGGAGTTACTTATCAATATATATATATATTTAAAATAGCCAGTTAATTCATTGAGATTTTTCATACAGAAATAGTTTCATGAATAATTTTGAGTTTAATTATTGTTTTGTAATTTTTGTGTTACAGTAATTATGATTATGCCCAATTTGCTTCGAATACTGAGGAACAATCAGACATGACTGACGAAGAAAAACTGCTTTTAGACGCTTATACTTTGAGTGTTGAAGAAGAAAAAATTGACCACAATTTAATCATGTGTTTGATAGAGAGAATATGTGCAAGTCAAGAAGATGGTAATCTTGTAATTTAATGTTATAATTTTTTCATATCTGATTTTCTTTTTCATGGAATTCTAATATTGTAATATAAAAATAAAATATATTAAAGCTGTCCTTAAATAAGAATTCACTCTTTTCTGATACAAATGAAATCTTAGAAAGAATCAAGTATGTTTTTTTTTTTCCTAGCATCCTTCAAGGGAAAGAAAATAACCTTATTAAATGTCGAAAAAAAGGAGGGGGGGGGGGGGGGATAAAAATACTGTTCTATTTTAAGCCTTTTAATGAGAATATCTTAATTTTTTGCATATGTGGAGATGAAAATGATTTTGTAATTGTGTCAGTAACATTTGTATTGTATGTAGGAAAAAAAAATAAAACACAAAAGAAAAGAACTACCACTGTAAAATTTATTAAAATATTCATAACTATAACAAAATTATTGAATTAATCATAATAATTATGTTAATAGTAAATATATAATCATTATTCTCAAATACAAGGAAGTTAATTTTTGTATTTTAAAAGCATCTACAACTAATCCTTATTATCATGTTTTTGCAAGGATTAAATATGTGAGTGGAAATATAAAATCAGTAAAATTAAGTATTTTTGCATATTTTGTTACCTAGTAACGAAAAACCATGTGGCACATCAGTGTGTGCTGCAGATTATTTTAACAGCCTAAAAGTGGGGAAAAACCCTCTAAGTAGTTCAGATAACATCTCATCATACTTTTCAGTAAGAGTTTGTTAAGAATTTAATAAATTATTTTAACAGATTCAGTTGTGATGTTATTTTACTTTATGATTTCATTTCACTTCTTTAATATGCTGTATTTAACTATTTAACTGCAAATTCAGTTTGGAACTGCAGGAATTTTTTCATACAGTATCATTGTATTGATCATATTGACTAGATATTTGAAAATGTATAGCTTCTTTATGTGGGTTAATATAATTCTTTATGATAGTAGTTGATCTGATGTTGTCGAGATTGCAGATGAATTTTGGTGCTGCAGACTGATTCAGAAAATTCGGTACTTTTTTGTTAGAGCTGCCACTGGGGATGAATTGCCAACTGTCAGAGATATAATGTCAAGCTTGTAAAATTGCCTCAAGTGGTTTGCAGTCCTAAAGAAACAGCATGTGCTTCTGTTATTGTTATATTGCTTTTTCATTGATGTTTCAGAAAATATTTCATATGATTTTTTTAAATTGCATGTTGCATTGTTTCTTCTTAAATTGCTTGTATATATTTTTATAAATATGAAAACAATTTTTGATTTACCTAGTACTGAGATGGATACAGTATCATTTTTTCACAAAACTAAGACTTTTACCCAAAAAACAACTATGCTAAATATGCATGATCATAAAAGGTTGTTAATATAAAAGAGACCTCTACTTTGAAAATTGGTTTAGTACTTCAAGAATACAGTTTGTAACTGTTCTAAGGTTTATGTACTGTTAGGCAGAGGATTTTACTTTCATAAAAAGGTGTTCGAAACAAATATGGATGAAAATCCAACAAATGATTGGAAATAGTTACATGACAGAAATGGGTTCTCAACACCTAATATACAAAGAGTTAATGACCAAATAGGGTGTGTCAATAAAATTTTTGATATCAATAACAGTTTGTTTTTATGTCAAAAAAAAAAAAAAAAAAAAAAAAAAAAATGGCAGGATACTTTCACAACAGTGGATTTTTGGAGGCATATGTGGGAGAAATGGCAAATGCTTTCTCATACTCTAAAAGAGAGATGCTAGTACACTTATGGAAAAAAAATTAAGAACATGAAAAAGATGGATCAAACATCTACACTGACTGTTGGATAGGTCACAATTCAGAGAATCCTGAAAAAGCAGTTTACAAACATTTTAATGTAAACCATAAGTGCAATTTTTGTTGATCTAACAATGGATGTTCACGCACAAAACGTTGAGAGAATATGGGGTTCTGCTAAGTAATGCAATAAAAATTAATAAGGTACAGCTTGCCATCACATTGAATCATTTCTTAAAATGTGAAGAAAATACCTAGGATAAAAAAATATTTTTGATGAATTAGTCAAAGTAATTTTGGAAATATGGTTTATAAAGTAAGGCGCAATCAAAAAGTTAATGTTCAAGTGAAGTGAAGCATTGCAAGAAATTGTTGTGAAATATTAGTATGAATTTGTTATGAAACATTGTAATATATTTTTAAACTGTATTATACATTTGTTTTCATGAGTATGGCAAAATTGACTGCAACCTTTTGCATAATTATAATCATGAGGGCTACTATAACAAGGAAGTATTTAAAATTCTGCCACTGAGTTTTGTTGTAAATTGTAAACAAATTTTGATAATTAAAAGATAAGTTTTTATTATATCATAACTATTTTTTTTAAATTCAATATAAAAGGCTTTTTTTTTTCTTTCTTGTTATTTTTAGGTGCTATTCTTGTATTTCTTCCTGGATATGATGATATTGTTGCCCTGAGAGAAAAAATAGATGATACTTTGCATGGGCATGTATTTTCAATTCCTTATATAATTGTAATTTATTTCAAACTGAAGTTTCATACTATTATACAAAACTGTACTTTTGTTTGTCTATTTTACAAACTAATTCTTCTTAATGAACTTTAATGGGGCTTTCATCCAAATAAAAAAAAAAAAAAAAGTTATCTGTTGTGCAATTTGGTATAAACTTTGAAGAGGTAAGAGTTAAAAAAAAAAAATCATGTAAAAATTTCTTTCATTTCATGGATTTTAATCTTGAGACGAGAGATGAAAACTCAGGCAAATTACATACTTTTGATCCATATTAAAATTTTCAGTTTTATGAATCAAATTTCTTATTTTCTTTTGCATGTAATTTGTTTTCACCAACAAAAACCTTTTTCTTTGTATAAATTTTCCTTTTTATTTGAATTGAAAAGTCAGGAAAAATTATCCCCTTTGATGCAATTTACGTAATTGTTTTTTTCAATGCCTTAATTTCAGTACCAGTAAAATGAATCAGTGGAATGAGACATTCATAAAATTAAATAACTTTGTTGCTATAATACTAAAGTGTTTATTTTATTAATTGAATTGGACATTTTCTTTTAAATGTGACATCTTTATTATCAGTAGAAGCGTTTCACTCTTCATCAGCCCCCATAGTTGAAAAAAAATATTTTTTTAAATATCATGTTATTTTTACAAAAGGTAAACTCTTCATAGGCTCATGTTTGAATACTGCCTATTAAATTAAATATGAATAATATATTATAAAACAACAGTGATTACTTACATGAAAGGATAAGAGCAATACATTTTTAAATTAAAATGATTTTTTTTCTTTTGATAATGTTCATTAATCTTACATTTATTAATAGTAACAATGTCATTTTCATTTCATGCTAGTGGAACACTACTTTTTACATTTCAAAACCCATATGTGCAAAGTTATGGGGACACACTAGTACAATATACATTAAAATTTAGATTACATTATCTTAAAATTATTCTGAAATTCCATTGCAGAATAAATAATCATCATCGAAAAATCTTGCCTAAATAATATTTTCTATCTTTAAAAAAATGTTCTATTTAAACATCTTTTCTCTCATTAGACCTTTCTTAGTGTCAGGTTACTGCAAAATCTTTCTATTACATTCCTCTTGAAGAATATTTTTAGTTCATTTTTGATTACCAAAAAATTAACAGCCACCTATAATTCAGTATAGAATATTTTCCCAGTGATCACTAGTCTGGATTTTATGCTTATTTTATTTATCTTGAAAATCGAAAGCTATTTGCTGTGTCTAGATTTTTAATTTGTAAGTATACACCCTCAAAACAGCCATTCCCGACACCATTATTGCCTAGCAATGCCATACAATTGCTACACATAATGTCTCTAATACATTCAAGCTCAACTATATTTAGTATACTACAACATGTTTGGAGAATATAAATATATGCAGGGCTATGCTAAGAACTGGTACATGGCTAACTATGAATATTAATTCCTGGAAATGTGATTTCTGTAGTTTTAAGCATGTTTTCACCTGAATTATATTTTATCTTAATAAATATGCGTATATAAAAATACAAAGGCCATATACAGGATGTACAAAAGAATTCATGTATGCTTCCTTCTATTGGTATAAATTGTTGAAGGTGAATTTTCAAGTGTGTTTTGCATTTTCTTATTAAACTAGCATATTACGTAGAATATATACAAACCTATAGATTATATACAGGGCTTCACAAAAGATTTGGAGTACTTTTCCAGATATGGGTGGTAATTGCTGAAATCTGGTTTTAAAATGTCTTATACATTATCTGAAATGTTTACTTAGGTATCTTCTTTACCTTATTTAACAGCAAAGTTTTGTTAAAGTATTCTTGGAGTGTTGGTAAGTGTTTCATATCTATGCTTGACGCAGGATTTTTCTTTGTTGTTTGTTTCTCCATGTAATGCCAACAGAGTACGACTATAGTTTCAAGAGAAAATATCTGTTCTCGTCATCAAGTTAAATTAGCAGAGAGTGGTTATTCGAACAAGAATAAAACAGTTCATATGAGTGAGTTTCTAAACTCGCGTTATCCAAGAAAGAAAATTTGGTAGATCAAATTTTGTTCCCAAATCCTTAGTCTATAAGGCGAGTTTCGAAAGCAAAAAAAGGTTTTACAATGCCAGAAATACGTGATAAAACTAATTTTGTTGCAAATTATAGTGTTTTGTGTGTGTGTGTGTATGTTTACTAACAGAATAGATGATTAGAGAAAACAAGTTTTTTTTTCCTTGGGGAGGGGGTTAAGGTGTGTTTTGAAACTCGCATCCTTATATACTCTTCACATACTGCCTTTGCATTTTGTGTCACTTATTGGCAGTTATGCAGAAATTAGTGTGAGAAAATGCATTGTTATTATTTTTACCTGTCAGCTGAATTTCTACATATTAATGAAAAAAAAATCACACCAATCCATTTATATAAAATCCAAGTCTGTGTGTCCTCCACAATTCTGGTTGGACCACCTCATTCATCACAGCCATGTCAGGCTTCCTTTGGGGAAATCGGTATCAGCTTCAACAATGAGTAATTGTTGAAAAGTACAAATGGTAGGGCTACCACAATAACACCAAATTTTGACGGACTTTACTAAATATTGCAAAATTTGGCGACAAAAAATAAGTTGCCATATATGAAGTCAACTTGGCAATAGATAGCTAATTTGGCGAAATTCTCATTGAAACCAATTAATCTTTCATAACCAAGCTCACCGCCATTTAATTTAAACTCTACTCGTGTTTTTTCAAAATCTATGGGTCAGAATTTAAAGTGAAATATACGAAAATGTATGCCTTTACATCTTTGTCACGATCCTACTAATAAAATGACCACTACTAGAATGTGCTATACTATTTGAGCTCATAACTGCCCGATTTTAATGTGCTTTACATAGCCAGATACAGAAATTAAATTCTCGGTATTTTTCTAGTATAGAAGCCTTGGCGAAATAGAAAAAACTGCCTTGACGAAGAAGGAAATTTGACAACATATATTCTGGCAACCTATTCTCTATTTCATTTCATACACACACACACATTTTTTTTTTCAATATTTATAAAATTTATTTAACATAAAGAAGCCATTTATCTAAATTCATTCAGAAATAGAAGTATTTTGTACATAAAAAACAACAATAATATACATTTAATTAAAATACATATATAAACAAACAAAAAAATTCCTCAAGTTTGTTTTCATAGCCTGTTTATATCATTTGGCAACAAATCTCACTTTCTGATGCCTGAATTCCACCAAGCTTTTAAAAAAATGACAAGGTCCCTATAGGGGAAAGTATGAATTTGTCTATTATTTTGCACTGTCTGCACCATAGTTTGTACTGTATGCGGGAGGGGGGTGGGGGGGGGGGGGAGACGAACAGTTTAAATATTAGATTTTAAATTTTCTACGAAGCACTATAAGACTAAAATTTAAGAAAAAAATAAATATAAAATAAGACTAAAAAAGAGCTGTATGACTAAAAAATTAAAAATAAAATTAAATAAATGTAAATAAATAAAAAAAAAGACATGCTTTCTTTAACATTAGCAAAAATGTGGAATATATATATATTTATTTATATAAATACACTAAAATGTAGAAAATAATTTTTGAGCTAGAAAAGGAAATGTTTTATTTTCTCATGTCCAAGAAAAAAAAAAAAAAAAAAAAAAAAATGAATGCATGGACACCGACTGTAATATATATACATAGATATATAATATTTAATTATAAAAAAAAGACTTAAACAAAAGTTAAATTGCACTGGCACCCACTACTTTCCTTGGACATGAGAAATTAAAACAATTTTTTACTAGCCCAAAAATTATTTTCTATTTTTTAGTGCATTTAAATATATATTTTTCCCCTACATTTTTGTGAATGCTAATGAAAGCATGTCTTTTAAAAAAAAAAATGTTTTATTTAAAATGAATGAGTAATGAATGAAATAAATTTATGAATGAAATTTCGAGTTATACTGTCATTTGCAATGACGATAAATAAGTCATCAGGAGAAATATTTATTACAGTTGGACTGTATTTAAAAGAACGAGTTTTTTCTCATGGATGTGTAAATATTTCAAGATGTAAAGAGGAAGGGCAGTTAAAAATTCATATCGAAGATACTGAATAGTAAGGTCAACTTTAATTAACAAAAGAGTTTTTACAAAAGCATTGTATATCCTGAAGTTTTGTAACCAAATTTTAATTTATTCTTAAATTGCCTTTTTTTTACGTATTCATTATACAGTAGTGTACTGCTAATCCATGAACCTGTTATCCGCGATGAATGTAAACAAAGAAACTGAATTCTTGAAAAATGTTTCAATAGTGACAAAATTTTGAAAAAAATGGCTCACCAACTTAAATATTTCCCTTCTCTCTGTGTACAGTTTCATACATCATATAACATTCTTCCTTGTAGTTTAAAAATGATCGTACATTTAATAAGTATAATTTTTTATTTAATTATTTGTTCATGCAGTAGTTACTTGAAAAATACAATTTGAGATGAAAAAGTATTTGTTTTAAATGAAAGATGCTTGCTTAGATAAATATATTTAATCATTTATCTTTTATTGATTAAGCCATAATTATAAAATTGCGAAAAATATTTTAAAATATTACATTTATTATTAGAAAAATGATTATTGCTATCAAATGACACATTACACTGTGAGATCTTAATAAAGCATCTCTTACTGATTTTGACCAACAGTTGACGTACCACATGTAAGCATAAAATTCTCCAATTTCGGTATTTCTTGCCAAGTGATTATGAAAATAGTCTTAAAGTGGTACTTAAAATAATAAAATCTGGATTTTTTTTCTTTTTCACTGTTCTCAAGACATTAATATTATTGTTATTATTATTTTTTTTTTTTTCATTTCTGGCATTTGTCCTTTATTGCTCCCACCGTCATTAAATCATGATTAGAAATTTAAAACCATTTTAAAGATTTATATTAATAATAATATTAGGATTATTTTTATAACACCCTAAAATATAAAAACTTATATACACATTTGTAGTAATTGTTATTTGTTTTTTCATATTTCTGACATTTGTCCTTTATTTTCAAAATTTCCTGATTCTCTTGTTAACAAAACTTACCAGATTCTTTCATCAAAATCTTACTAATGGTTTGAATTCCACCCCCTCCCCTCATTTAAATCATGATTAGAAATTTTAAAGCATTTTAGAGACTTATATTAATAATGATTTTAGGATTCTTTTTATACCGCCCTGAATTATAAGTAAAAACTTCAGTACACATTTGTAATAATAAAGGGTAACACAAAACATCTACTGATAAACAAATTGCTGAGTTTCTTATTCCCAACTAAAGAAAATTCAGACACTGAGCCTAACAGGAAAAATACCTTTTCATGAAGGTTTGGCATTAGGCCAGAAATATTTAAATTTTTTAGAGCAACAAAGTTTTGTAACTTAGCAAAAACTTATCACTATTTGTTGTCTGCAAGACAAAATTCAACAACAAAACCAAATATCTTAAAAGAGATCATTGACGCCATGTTTAAAAATGAAAAATTATTATTTAAAAAATAGTTTTTACCTTACTTATATGTTTAAGTGTCTAATTTATTTATTTTTAAGAGTTAATGATGTAAATTGTCCAAAATATGAATTAAAAAAAATGTAAACAAAGATTGGATAGACATGACCTGTAATCTGCAAAAAGCCTCAAATCTGCACAACACTTGGAACCAAGCTATGTGGATTAGTGATCTTCTGCTACACATAGTTTTTCATAAATGTGTTTCATTTTTTATAATGAGTTATTTTCATCTATCACAGCGGAACAAGCGAGAAAAACTCATATTCTTATACATGTATTATATCTTTATATCATATTTTCTGTCATTTTTGAGGGGCTATCTTTCTAGTAAATAAATAATATGCATGGTTTTGCTGTAATATTGATAATAAATATGTAAAAAAAATGTTTAATCAAGGTGACTTTCAAATGTATATCTCCTAGTTTTGATAGAATTTTAATTTATTAATTGGCAGAACTGTCTTTAACCTTTCAGAACATTGATAATAATAAGGGAGGAGGGGGGGGGGGTGGGGGGTGGGGGGTGGAGAGAACAATATATCTTATTATGTTAGTTTTAAAATTTCAATGCCATTTGTTTTCTATAATGGTAATTTGAGATATACGACTCAGACTTGTGTGAGAACTTCACAGAAACTGTGATATCATTATAGATATTTACAAATTGGCTTTTATCATTTTAATGCTTGCACCTTCAAGCATGTTGTGGGTTACAACCTTGTGCTGTACCACAAGCCACTTGCAAGGTTAAACCCAAAAGCGGCAAAATAACAGAGTGTGATGAAAAGAGTTGGTTGGTTGAAACTAGTTTACCATTTGTTTAAACAAAAAAAAAAAAAAAATACTGGGCCGTAACTTTCATAAATGTTCATAATTGTTCATAAATTTCATAAATATTCATCATTCATAAATATTAATTCATACTGTGCATAAATATGTTTAAACTCTGAGCTGTGCTGTAAATATTCAATATAACTGATATACACTTTAACTTGATGTGTAGTGTGTTTAAAATTCCTTCTTGACAAATAAGGTAACTAAATGATGTATAATAAAAGTTGTACTTACATGAAATTTCAGAAAGTAGATAGGAATTCCAGTGTTGATTAAATGTATTATGATGATAACTATGTACAGTGAGTGACAGAAACATTACTTCTGTTTCACAAATCAACTAATATATATGCAAAGTCAGACAACATAAACTCCATTAAGCTTTTGCACGATATCGCAAGAAACTTTTCAATCTGCCGTAAATGGCTACTTCTTTTCAAATGTAAGCTCAATTCCTCCGTTTATTACCAAAAGATGACAAGCAAATTGATGCTGAGATTAAATACCAGGCAATTACGCTTTAGAAAACTAACTGATATGAACATTCACTTTATAAATTAAACTATTCTTATATATTAGTATAAGTATTTCCTGGTATTTATTCTCTAGAAACATCGATGATGATTATTTATTTTGCTTTACTCAAAAAGTGAAATAGCTGACCTTTTAAAATGAAACAAAAACACGTCAGCCTACCACAAACGACTACGCGATTTGCATAAGTCAAACGATAATTAACATTTACTTTTTAAAAAGATTTATTAAACATCAAGGTAAATTTAGAAAAACTATTATAAATATACAAAGTAACTGTTTTTACTTATTAATTGCCTTGAATTAATATTTAATTCAAATAGACTAGAATACAAGCAAATGCAATCGCAAGTGAAAATTCCAAATAAGTTTCATGACTGTAACACAACACAAAACCGCTCAACTGAGCCGTTGAAAAAGTAAACAAATGTCGAATAGGCCACTACATGAGATAAAAAGGTAAAGTAATGGAACTCAAGTTAAATTTACAAACTAATTAACGTAAAAATAAAATAAAATAGAAATGCATGGGGGAAAAAACACTGTATATCCTACACATGTCTGTGTAAAGTTTATTTTATCTTAAAACTATAAAAACATTTTGCAGAAACATGATATCACAGGAAAGATTTTCTTTGGTAAATAAATATTATTTTATAACTAGCAAACTTGTTGGCATTGCATGGGCCTGGCCTCACCTGGGACTGTCAGAGAAAATTAAGCTAGTGCCTATGATTGACCCCAGTTTAATAAGAGAAAATCGGACTTCAACAGGACATTGATAAAAAAAAAAAAAGAGTAATAATAAAATTAAATCACATTTTATTTCCCCTGAAGGGGAAAAAAAGAAAAAGCAGCCAGATGCAGTCATGTGACAAAATAAATAATTATCCTCTCCCATTAAAATGGGGGGAAAAAGAAATGTTAACGAGAGAAATAATTCTCTCAAAGCCTAATGAAAAGAAAAGCCTCCTTCCTATTATCTAGTGATTGATCATTTCCTATCATTGGATGAAAGAAAAAATATAAGAATGATCTTCAGAATTTTTTTTTGTAAATGATAGGTTCTGTTCAAAGTAGTAAAGTGCCTTCTATGCATATATATATATATATGTTATACCATTGAAACGAAATTGACCATATATATATATATTATTGTTTATTAATCTATCCATTAATCCCAGTAATTGCGATTTTAAAAATGCACAAGAAACAGAAAATATGAAAAAGACCTTCAGAAAGTAATTTTTTTGAAACAGTAAATATTCATATTTTTTAAAATAAAAAAATCAATTGGTACCAAAAAGGTATGTGCAGATGTACTTATTTTGTTTTTAGGGTTTTGTTCATCTGACGAAACCCTATTTGTCTCACTCCTGTATCTGTCTGTCCGTCGCAGAGCCTGTTCTCAGAAACTATATATGTTGGAGACTTGAAATTTTGGATTCTTATAGCTGAACACCTAATCAAACAACAAATCATAAAATTTTGAAGCTTTGTTTAACAACTCAACCCCTAATTAAGTTGAAGACTTGAAAGTTTGGATACTTATAGCTGAACACCTCACATCAAATGACAAATCATAACATTTTGCAAAAGTCTTATATTTACCCCTCCAAGCTCTAACTTGTGTATTTTAAGCTTTTTTTTCTAACTGATCCCCTAATTAAGTTGAAGACTTGAAATTTTGATACTTATAGCTGAACACCTTACATAAAACGACAAAACTGAGCCCCTAATTAAGTTGAAGACTTGAAATTGTGGATTCTTATAGCTGGACACCTCACATCAAACGGCAAATCATGAAATTTTGAAAAAGTCTTATATTTACACCTCTGGGCTCTAACTTATGTATTTTAAGCAATTTTTCTAACTCAGCCACTAATTAAGTTGGAGACGTGAAATTTTGCATACTTATAGCAGCACAATTGCAACCACACAAAAAATCATAAATTTTCAAAATGTCTTATATTATTTACCACTCTGGGCTCTAACTTCTATATTTTTAGCAGTTTTTCTAACCTCCACCCTTTTCATTCGGGGTGCACTTTTCTAACTTTTGCCGACACTCCTTTGACTTCTCTTTCATATTATGCACCATAGCCGTACATGTTTTAGTTCCAATTTTTACCACCAGGGGGCACCTACCTATCTCGGGTGCTATGAGCCCGATCCCCTCAACTAATATATCTACGGATAGTTTGTAAAATAGAATTTCGTTCGGATAGAGATTTGTTTAGAATAGAGTGCACCCCCTGGTTGTGAAATGTGGAAGTAACAGAGTTGGCAAAAGGATAAAGTGTTTTGAAAGGAATATTAAACGAAACCCTCTGTGCAATCTGTGATCCACTTACCCACTTGTTTCTATTTCCTTTGGGTGTCAACTGATCAGGATTTTAAACTGTAGGATAAACATAATATTTTCCTCCCATTTGTGGGCTGTGTGCTTAAAAAACAACATTCCTCAGCAAGACATGCATGGAAATTATCGTAATGCTGGCGAACTGAGAGCACTTGAAGCTCTTATCATTAGTCTGCAATGAGGGTTTTTTTTTAATTAAATCTTGGCTAATTATTAAAAAGAAAATAGAAAGTCTGAGGTGTATTGGAATCTGTCTATGTCCACCCATAGCCAAATTTGCAGGTCTCTGTGTGTGATAGATTTCCTCAGCTATCACCAGCAGACTGACAGACACACAGACACAGGCAAACATCTTTCTTTTATTAATATGTATAACATATATGTATATTTAAAAAACTGGTAGAATTTTTAACTTGAGATTTCATATTAATTTATTAAGGATTTTTTATTATATGGGTATTTTCATTTTTCATTCTTTTTAACAGCTTACACGTTTGTAAATACGAGTATATATTTATTATTATTTTGTTTACACATTTTTAGATGTAATTTTTTTGTATAACATCAGTGTAAAAATGAGTCTTAAACACAGAAATACTTCACACAGAAACTAGGCTTTTAATGACTGATACATTTTAATTATAAAAAATTTACTTACTGATGTTGCTCTTCACCTACTTTTTCGATCATGAGTTTCTACTGAGTATTATTTGTATTTTTTAAGGTATGTTGTTGTTGTAGTATTTTTTTACTTAAATTTAAGCACAATTTAATTTTAGTGAAAGCCCTTTTTAAAAAAGAATTTAAAAATTACAGCTATTTCCTTTTTAAAGGATTGTAATTAAATTTCATGTTTTTTTTAATTAAATTTTTATTTACAGGGTGATGGTACTTCCTCTTCATTCTCAAATGCAAACTGCCGATCAAAAGAGCATCTTCAGGCCACCTCCTCCTGGTCTTAGAAAAATTGTAATTTTTTTAAAATTATAAATAAAAAAATTGTACATTAGTTAATAGTATTTGCATCTTTGATGCCATTAACTATTTATTAAATTTCATTTTTTGTAGGTTCTGTCAACAAACATTGCTGAAACCAGTATTACCATTAATGATGTTGTCTTTGTTATTGACGGTGGCAAAGTGAAAGAGGTAAGTTTATATTTTAGCTTTATTCAAATTCCATCTGTATTTAACACGTTGAGTGCCACGGTGACTGATACTGAAGCTGAAAAATTTATGATGCTTTAAGTAATTTTTTAGAAAGTATAATCCTGTAATAAACAGGGTGTCTACAGAATCTGGAAATCAGGGAATCATGGAAAAATCAGGGAGGTTTATCAATCGGGAAAAGTCAGGGAACTTTGTAAAAATACTGGAAAATCAGGGAAATTTGTCTATTATGCAAAAATATTTGCATTTTCACCTTGCCAACGAGACTGGTTCGTCTATTTTATATACTATATTTTTTTCACATGCTGATTACTCTTTCCTAATATTTTAAAAAAGATGCACATGGTATGAGTTTTTGATTATTTAATGCAAATTAAGGTAATCAGATGTCCTCATTTCCTGTAGATGCTGCTTATATTGAAGTCAGTTTACCCATTTTTAAAAATTTTAAATGATACATTAGCATAAATCTGACCAGGTGGCCAGTTTAATCCTAGTAGCTATCCAGTCAGATTTAGATAAGTCTTAGAATTGAATATTTTTCAGAAAATGAGGAAATTTTCTGGTCACCCTATATCCATTGGCCACTCTATGAAGTTGTTGGACTACATTTTGAGTTTGGATCTATAAAACTGTCAACCAATACTTAATGAATATTAGGCAATTTTTATGTTTTTCTCTTGTTTTTTCTCCCAAATGAGATATTAGCAAGCTGGATAAGTGTGTTATACGAGGAATTGGCATACATGAAAAAATACTGTATGTGTATTGTTAATAATAGAAATCAGGGAAGTCTGATAAATATACTCAGGGAAATCATGGAAAAATCAGGGAACTTTATTTTTCAATTTCTGTAGACACCCTGATAAATAAAAGGTAAGTAAATTTTAAATAAATTTTCAGTAATTACTTAAAACAATATATATATATATTTAGTTTTATATCATATTTTAGTCCGTCAGTCATCGGTGAATGTTGCGTTCTAAACAGAAAGTTCAGTGTCAGTCACTGGTGACTGATGTGGTGTTGTGACATGTGATGATGTGACATGTTACTTATTCATCTCAGAAAGTTATAAAAAATCTATTATTATGCTCTTCAGATGATTAAAATTATATTAGTCATATATTCGTTTTATACCATAGCATTTTGAATAAATCATTATTTTTATTGTTTTTGTTTCCATGTTTTAATTTTTTTTAATGCCCCTTTCCCCACAACTTTTAATGTTCTGAAAATAAAGTTTTTTCTTCTATCATTGCATTGTGATTTTTTTTTTTTTTTTTTTTTTTTAATAAACATTATTTTGTTTTATTACATTATTGTTTGTTTTTTGTTTCCCCTCACGTTTCCTTTTCCTCCTTTCTTATTTAGATCTGCATTAATGGATATCGATGATAACTTCTCTGATTTGAACAGTTTGTATATTTAAGCAATTTCCCCAACAGTCTTTTAAAAAAATATGTATAAAGCCATGTAGAGGATTGAATTCAAAACTAACATTTTTTTAGCTGTTACAATGTTCCTCTGATAAAAGGATTTTATTATTCTGTAACCTTAAAAGCAGTTATGTTCAACTTCATTTGGGAAATGCCAAAATCAAATAAATAAATAAAAATGATAAAATGAAATAAAGTCTAGCAGTGACTTCATGAGATTCATTAAATGCTTAAAATAAATTACTGGTTTTAAGAATGGTAATATAAATTATATCTTCATTAGGCAAAGCTGTAAACTGAATCATCTGTAAAATAAAAAGTGTAATTTCGTACTTGCTTTAAAATTTTGAAACCATCATACTTAATTCTTTGCTTGATTTTAAGAGCTGTAATATTATTGCTGCGATACATTATTATTTCTGGAATTTTGTGAAGTTACTGTTATATTTATTGTTCATTAGGGTGGTTCACAAACCTATGGAAAAAAATAAACTTTCTCGTAAAGACCAGGACACTCCCTGATTTTTTTGCATCAGCCCATACTATTATTCTGGCAAAGTTTCAATGTCCTACTCCAAATAAAAGACTATGCTCAATGACTGTCAACTTTTGACTTTTGGAGATATTTTGGCATTTGTAATTGAATTTTCTAAAATTTGAGATAAAAACCAAATTATTTAAATATCATTTATTTGTATACTTACAATATTAGTAAAGGCTAACAAAATAGTTAACATTGTCAAATTTTTATATTTTTTTTTAAACAATATTAACAACTTATTTTTCTGTTGTCGTCGGTAGAGAAGGTCCTATTTCCTTTAACACCTTGCAAAAGAAACTGCATATCATCCTCATCATTTGTTAAAAGTTTGTTGAATTCTAGAATCAGCTGAAGACCTCTCTTAGAAGTATCGTTGACCAATCTTAGTTCTTTTACATAGTTTCTACCATTTTTATAATTGATATTATTCTTCCATTCTTAATGCGAAAGTTATAGAAAAGTCATCAACATTCAAACGAGAAAACTGCTCAACAGTTCTTTTTGTTGCAAAATCTCCAAGGCAATCTGCATCATCTTTCAATAAATTTGATTGCCCTCTTACATTTTGGATTGTTCTTTCCTGCAATAATTTTTGCTTTTTCTTTTGTTGGTACTGTGTCTGAAAATAGGGCAAGACCAACTAATTCATCTGAAAGGTACCACATGTGATTTTCTAGGACTTTCCTTGCTCCTAGTCCAATCTCAGTAGTCTCACATTTTCTCAGGTCTTTCCATAATTGCAAGTCAACTACAGGAGTGCTGCAAGTGGAGATTCTATCCATGCTTTGCTGTAGAGAAGAGCACTGAACTGCACAAATCATTGGAGCTGCATTTCTTCCCTCTTAGTTAGATGGAAAACTTCTGGATAATCTCGGATTTTGAAACCACATAGGAGTTTAGCCATCCACCGAGCATGATGAATAGAACCTGGTGTTCTCCAATGGATTTTCTATGTTGGATTTCCCAAAATAGCAAGTGTCAACTCAATCATCTCTAATGACCACATATTTATCTACAGATAAAAGACAGGCAATGGTTGAATCTTTAAAATCTTTAGTGCATTTTTTTCCAATTCTGTACCCGAAAATTTGTTCAATTCCTTGCCAAACATTCTTAAATCTGTTGAAGAGTGGTATTTCTGTGAAACTGGATGCTCCAAGGCACAAGCTAAAAGCCTTTTCCAAGATTAATTCCATGACATGGTGTCGGCAGGCTAACAAATATAGTTCACGGCCAATTTTTTTTTTCCAAACAAATGCATGCCTACTCTTTCTACATAACCAGTGTTTACACTCGTAGTGTCAAAACATAAACCTTGGATGTTTTTCTCTACACGCAACTTGTGTAATAGGTTAAAAATAGAATTCACTATATTTTCTGCTGTTTCACCACCACTGAACTTCCAAGGCGTTTTTCAGTACCAGCTTCTGAAACAAGCACTGGCAACTGAAAAAAACTTTCCTAATACAAGGCATTCAGGTAAAAGTTTGCCGTTCTAGTGGAGGGCTAGAGGACAATCTGGTTTGAAATCAAGAATTTCTGACTCAACATATTATTTTCTAGCTTTTTTTCTTAATTGTTGTATGGTGCTTCTTTAAAGAGGAAGTGAACGAAGGTCATGCCCCAGAGCTGATACAAGTGGAACAATCAAATGCAGATCTTCATGATCAGATGTCTTGTTATGATCTAAAGCACCACTAACATGAGATGTAAACAGTTATATTTAGACACATCTTGCTTCTTTTCAGGATTGTAAATAAGGTTTTTCTTTATATTCGGAAAAATATCAACATCATCAACATCTGATTTGGAAGGGGACTCTGAGTTTTCTGAATCAGCCATTGAATAAACATAAACAGCTGTGGATGAAGTTTCAACACCTATGATTTTTTTTTCTTTCCGTCATTCTTCCTGTTTTTTTCTGTTAAGAATTCTCTCTTGCTTTTTTTTTTAATAATTTCTCTATCTTCATTACCTAAATACATTTTGCGTCTATCCCATTCATCTATAAGGAAATCACAATCTTCTATTATTTTTATTAGAATCAAAGCATCAGCATGAACAATATAAAAAAGGGTCCTTGCTTACATAATGGCGGCTTCTTGTGTCAGAAGTATTGCAATGTTGCCAGATGCATTAGATAGTAAAACTGTTGCTAAATAATTCAACTAAACTTTTTATTATTTATTAGGAATTATGAAAGCTTAAAATGATCTGATTTTCTTTAAAAACTATGCATTTTAAGCGCATATTATCATCAACCTAAAACTATAAAATTGTGTAAAATTACCAAAAAGTGTCAAAATGAAGGGTCATTGAGCACCATCTTACTGTAGGTGTAAACAGCTACAATTTTAGGAGAATGATACTATGGATAAATGTAAAAAAAGTAGGGGGTGTCTTGGTCTTTACCTCGAAAAAAAAATTTTTTGAACCACCCTATTGTTCATCTTGCTACAAGTTCAGCAGTTCTGTTTATCAAAGTGCTTGCAATCAACTGTTTTTTTAAATAAGTGAATACTAACTTCAGATTCAAAAGCTTACTGTTAGATTTACTTTAGATATGAGAAAGCTGAAATAAAGTATATTACCAAACCATAGCTTAGCACTGAGTCATTGATGCATGTATCATGAAGTCAATGAAATTGCTGTATGGATTAAAGTTCACACTAACAAAATACAATAACAATATATAACCAAATAAATAACAATATATTACCAAACCGTAGCTTTGCACTGAGTCATTGATGCATTTATCATGAAGTAGATGAAATTGCTGTATGGATTAAAGTTCACACTAACAAAATAAAAAAAAGGATGAAACCCATACTTAAAATTCAGCTAAACAAGCTATTTATTAAAAAAGTTTAAAACTATTGAAATGGGGAGATTATGTGACAATCCATACTGGCGATCTTAGAGAAGACACACATAGTCTACAGAGAACTAATCAGACGCAGTAGCCAAATTCCACTTGAAAAAGTACAGCCTCAGGCACTGCTTAGTGCCCCAAAATCAAACAGCCAATCAGTGCATGCAAAACGGCAAAAAGCACCAAGTGAGCGATAAATTCACAGCTGAGCTCCATCTACACTGGCAACCTCTTGAGGAAGACGTAAACCCTGGATAGAGTGGTAGTTACACACACACACACCAAAAAAAAAAAAAAAATTCAGCTCACAGATGAAATGATATATGATCAAGCTGAAATGGTGGGAGGGGGGGTCTCAAAATGCCAATTAAATATACTGGAAATATTAAAATATGTATTTTTAGGAAAAATAAAGCATGTAATTGCAATAATGTCATTTTTCCATGTGGTACCGTTTAAGTTGAAAGTGTATTCTAAAACCTTTGCCAGCTCCACCCTCCCTTTTCGTAAAGTTCTACAAGAGTGTCATATATAGAGTTGCTGTTAACCTTTCCAAATTACTATATGGTAAGCTATTGCAAAATTTGTGAGTTTTCTTTTGGAAAGGTCAATAGAAAAAGTAACAACTTAAATAATCTTTAAAATGTTCTCACAACAAATATACCCCTCATAATAGTTTGGCTACAACTACTATTAAAATTGTTTTAAGTTCTAATTTTTTACACTGCTAAATATTTGTTTTAAGGCTATTATTTGTATTTCAATGTACTACAATAGATCGATATTGACTAGTTGAATTCCATTTCTTAAACAATTTTATGACATTCACTTGCATTGAAAATGTGCAAATTTTTATCTGTAAATATTTCCAAACCTCAGAATAATGTTTATTTCTACCCTATATATATAAAATCCTAATGAAACAAATTTATAAAACGGATATATAAAACGATTCTTTGAAACGACTGATTAAACAACTGATTATGTTTCATGGCGATTTCTTGTAAAATATGGAATACTTTGCGATGAAATTAACACCAAAAATCCGTATTGATCCGCAGATCTCAAAACTGGTATTAGAATTTTTTAATTCGAATTAGTTTTCGAAATGTTAATTTTTTTCTAATTTTAAATACAACTAATCTGGCAACCAGTTTGGCCTCCCTTAAATCTATGCTAAGAACAATGCTTTTTTTTTGTATTTCGTTATCTTTTTATTTAATACAAAACTTTCATTTAAAACTGAAACATTTAAAATTAATGGCTTTCACTTCTTTCTTTTTGTTAAACGAAACAAAAAGAAAAATATTAGGTGCAGATATCATATACGCACCGGGGTACCTAATTGGCACCAAAATGGCATTATTTTGCCTGGCACGGTAACCCAGCTATTGTTGCTTATTGTTGTTTATTAATAAATGTTTATTTACCTTTATTTTCTTTTTATTAAAAAAAAAGTTATAAATTGTTTTGTTCTGTAGTTATTAATTCAACTTTTATTTATTGCTATGTCATTTTAAAAATAATAGAAAATAATTTAAAAATACGTATGTAACTAGTATACGAAAATGAGGTTTTCGCCAAGCAAATATTAAATAATGCAACAAATCATGGCATTTAATTTCAACTTCAAAGCAATGCTTTAATGGTACTACTTAGTTATCCCGTTAACCAATTTCACTAAATTATATAAATCGCCAAATTATACAAATTGACATAATTCTTATTTTAAATAACGAAAGAACAAATAAATTAGTATAACATTAATAAAAATACAAATAAAACAGCGAAATAAAAATCACTTGATGGCGTAAACACATGTATCTTCCTTAAAGTCAAGTGAATGTGACATTTACGATCAACCATTATAGGCATTTAATCTTATAGTTTGGCGATAGATTTTTGGTCGGCGGGATAACAAAGTAGTACCATTTTAATTTACCACTCGAAAAATAAAAAAATGACAACTGGTGAGTTAAATAAAAAGCTATTGGCGAGATTTGCACCCGGCTAACATAAAAAGTACCTAGAATTCTTTGCGATCATAGCAACTTTTATGTAGTTTTATTCGAAAAAATAATTTTGATTCTTTAATCAAAATGGAAACCTTTCATAAGAAAACAGAAGGGCCTTAATTGTTTATGGCAGCGCAGTTACATGACTTGGACTATTATAATATAGGTGAAATGGTGGCGATAGAATAATATATGGCGACTTATCACCTGTGGCTGGCTAACATTAAAGTACCAAAATGGCCACCTGGAATATAAAAAATGAAGGGATCTGTCTGGAACTGTTGATGATAGTCACATGACTTAGGCTTTTATTATAGAGATTGTTTTCAATTCTAAAGACAACGCAAAGAATAATATTTCCTTATGATTAAAAAATTATTTACATGTGACTATTAAAAACAAAAAAAACCCCTTTAAAATTAATATTAAATGAGTACGTGTTAAAAGCGGGAAAATATTGAAAATTACATCTTGAAAATTATATTTACACGTGAATATTAAAAGAGAAAGGAAACTTTAAAATAATAAATATATTAATATGTGTTTAACCCTTTCAGGGGCAAGGTACTTCTATTCGTAAAATGTTGAAATCAGTGAATGGCACCAGAATTTACAAACAAATTTATTTCAAAGTACAAAAATGCTTTTGTTGATTTACTTAATAGAAGGAAAATTTTCATTCCAATATTCTGGTGCCAATGTGGCATTTAAGAATTAAAATTAAGTGGTTCAAAAATGAACCACCGCCATTGAAGGTGTTAAAGTAGTAAATTGTAGTAATTGTAGTAAATTATATTATGTCAATCCTTTTATAACACTGTTAAGAAATACTGGGAGGCAAAGACTCTGTTAATTCATTTTATTTTAGCTTCTTTTCAAATGTTTAACTGTTCTTCTTTAATCAAACACAAAAACAACCATTGGATGTCTTAACAGCAACTGATTCAGCCTTAAATTTTCGTAAACAAAGGGAATTGAATGGGAACCTGTTTACATGGAGATCGCTACAGGCTTTTCATTATAATTGAATCTTCTCTAATCTTTTAAAACCCGATCAGATTAGCGTGCTTTTAGATTCTACAGTGTCAGGAGGGTTGTCGATCATAGCTTGCAGGGGGCAGAGCCCCCTAGTTCTTTTATAATTGCTTAATATTTCTTACTCTTGACACCTGATAACTAAATGGTTAGAATGTAGCACTGTCACACCACAGGTCCAAGTTTTGTTTTCAGATTTAGGCAAAGTTCACTTAACCTTCCATCCCTTTGAGATCAATAAAATGAATAGAGGCGTGCTTGAGGACTAAATACTGGGAGATATGCATCAAGCTGGCCACTTGACCAGGACATATGTTGTATATAGCACCTCAGGGTCCATGGTCAAGAGAGTGGAGTCGGACATTGCAGGCCATAATGCCTTGTAGTTTGTAGCACCACAGAATTTAATTTTAGTTTCTTACTTCTTGCTTTACTACTATTAACCAAGCACTTTTTTTAGAAGATATGTTTAGAAGTATGAGGATTTTTATTTAATTTATTTATTTTTAATTTTGCATCTAAAGTTTCTAGTGAAAATATTTTATTTCAGGATAATAGTACAGTATATCTTTTACTTTGTATGATTAATAAAGACTTATTATTAAATTTATTTCTAAGCAAGTTTTTATTTATTACAGAAAACTTATGATGCTTTGATGGGTGCATCACAGTTAAAATCTGGTTGGATATCAAAGGCAAGTGCTATTCAAAGAAGAGGTAGAGCAGGGCGATGCCGGCCTGGAATATGTTATCACATGTATAGCAAAGCTCGATTTAACAGTTTTCAGAAGTTCCAAGTACCTGAAATTTTGCGCACTCCTATACATGAACTTTGCCTTCAAGCTAAGTTATTAGCACCTCCAAATGCTCCAATTGCTGACTTTTTAGCTAAAGCTCCTGATCCTCCTCCTTTTATGGTCACAAGAAATGCAGTGACCTTATTAAAAGTAAGAAACTCATAATATTTAAGGTTAATATTATAGCTTTATTTTATTGCATATCATTGTATAATATGTATAATTTCATTGTATAATTTCACTTATCTAGACAATAGATGCTCTGGATCCATGGGAAGAACTAACTGAATTAGGTTTGCACCTTTTAGATTTACCTATTGAGCCTCGTTTAGGTAAAATGGTTCTTTATGCTGTGGTGCTAAAATGCTTGGATCCTGTTCTTACAGTTGTTTGCACCTTGGCTTACCGAGATCCTTGTAAGTGCTTTTCTTAATCATTGTTAATTCTCTTCTTTGTTTGTTTATGTTTTGGTAGTTTTAAGACAAGTATTAGTTAAAAAAAATATTGGAGGCAATATATTAAATACAGACAGTTATTCTCGTGATGCGTTAAAAGTGTTACCATATATACTCGCGTATAAGTTCAGGAATTTCTGACAATTTAAGCAAATTTGGGGGGTCGACTTATATGCGAGTCAGTTAAAAAAGCAAAAACAAAAACTTCGAATACTGCAAAAATATGGCATTTTATGTGTATGAATAGAAAAATAATATATAAAATATACAAATAATAATAATTTATCATTTAAAAAATTTTCAATGATTTGTTTTTGTTAACTTACTACCTTTTTGCATTGGCAAGTGAAATCTTCGGTTTGATTCTGTGCAAAATTGAAGCAAAAAGTTAGGGGGTCTACTTATATGCGGATTTTTGATTTTTTTTTCAGAATTTGCATTCGAAAGTTAGGGGGTCGACTTATACGCGAGTATATACGGTATTAGTTTTTTAAATGACTCTATTTTCATAGTTTTTGCTTTCTATTATTTCTATTACTTATTTTTTTATTCTTGTTATATGTGCAAGGGTGATAATATTCTATGTTTCTGGTAGACTTATGCTTTATTTATTATAATTTCACTGAAATTTCCACACCCAACATTTTCATTTTCTATCTTTGTTAACATCAGCACACAAAATTTGAAACTTTTAAAAGTCATTCAGTTAAAAAAAAAAAAAAATCTCCCCATTTTTTACTTTATAGCAACAATAAATTAATAATTAGTCATTACACCCCCACCATCAAAAGAAAACAGGTTATCTTCTATACATCTTTGCTTTCCAACACACAAAGTTTAAGTTCTGTAATAAAAAATAAAATGCATACATTTCTTACTTTCTAATAGCAGATAATAAATAATCAATTGCTAACTCCTCCACCCCATTAAAAAAAATTTCTGCTTTTCTCTTTTGTCCCTGTTTTTCTCCCAGCATACCAAATTTAAAATCTTTAATACTACTTAATTTCTAATTCTCATTTACCCCCTTCCTCAGCAGAAATGGCGATTTCTAGATATAGGAGGGTGCAAAGCAAAAAACTTCCTTTTATTTTGTCATTTAGTTGTTCTCAACACCTGTATTTGTGAGCATTAATATAAGGTACTTTTATACTTTAGGGGGGGGGGGGGGGAAAGAAAAGAGTGAATGTGTTTCTGAGCATAGTTATAAAATTGAAGTAAGATTCATTTAAAAATTTTTAAAGTGAGGTAAAATTGGCTTTTTTTTCCCCTTTTATTTACTTGTTTTTCAAAGAAATTGCTATACATTCGTTTGTTACTTAAATCAGGTTTATTGAAATATATTTCAACCCTTGCTGACAGAGTTCAGAGTAGAGATGTAAAATTTCGAAATGGTGAGAAAAAACGATTTTTTTAAAAATTTATTTTTTACAAATAAAAGCTTTATAGAAGCTCTATTTTCTCAGAAAATATAAGATATTAAACTATTTTTAATTTATGTACACTAAAAAGTTTTTATTTTCATTTCATATGAATAATTACAAGTGTTCATAATAAATATATTAAGAGCAATAGTCACACAAAAATATTCACAAGTTATTGTTAAACCTATGGGAACATTCTTTGCAAATATCTCTTGCATTTTAATATTTTAAAATGATTTTTCTGCATTGGATACCTAACGTCAATATCTAACATTGTGCATTTGTACTTTTTCAATTTTGGTAACAGTTTTATTTATAAGTGGATGCTTTCATTTTTGGGACCGGTTCTGAAATTGAAAATACCGTTATATAAAAAAAAGTTCAGCCAGAGTCGAAAAATTAAAAACACAAAACATTAGATATTGACCTCAGGTATCCTATGTAAAACAAATTCATTTAAAAATTTTAAAATGCATGGGAGAAGTTTGAAAACAACATTCCCATCGATTTAACATTAGTTTGTGTGCTTGTTCCCATGACTAGTGTTAGATTCTTAACACTGATATGCAGAACACTGAATATGAAAAAAAAAATAATAATAAAAGAAAAAAATCAGAATATTGTAATTAAAAAGTTTTAAGTACATTGTTTTATAAAGGGAATTTCAATTTTTTCAAATAGAAATAAAAACCACCTTGGGGAGAAAAAATGAAAAAAGAAAGAAAGAAATAAAACCCCTGGTTTCTTTCCTCCAAAATTTCTGATTTTATTCCCCCAAGCATTCCTCCCATGTTATCTTTAATTTAGAGATTATGTTGTTGTAAATAATTAGCATTTTATATTTCTATAGCATGCTTCTTTAGATTTTATTCTATTATTATCTGCAATACTATCTAAAAAACTTTACGAAACCCCCATGGGACGCCCCTCCCCCAGGCCACCCCCTGAACCATATTTTGAATTCTATTATGATATAAAGTCTTTATTTGTACTATATATAACTGTATTGAGGTTATTAGTTTTGTATGATTAACTGAAGAATACAAATAATTATGTCAAAAAACTAATTGTAAAATACCATCTTATTTAAATCTGTGAATATCTGTTTTAAAACATTAAATGCTAATGCATTAGTACCTTTTCTTAGCACATAAAGATATTTTACATTAAAATAAATAATCATTGTTTAGTGTCTGATATACGATTTAAAAATAGAAAATATATTACAATTCATCAGACACACAAGTAAAAATTACATAAATACATTTAATACAATTAAAAAGCAAATGTTTCAAGCTAAATTTTAGCCCCTCATCAGTGCAATAAATAACATTCAAATGACAGAAAACTATATATCATGTTTACAGTTAAAAATTGCTAGCAGTTAAAATTAAATAAAGTATAAAAATTTCAAAACAATGCTGAGTATTCAGGAGGAAGTGCACATGATTCATTTATCGGCGACATTTGCTTACGAGTGAACACACCTTTCAGAAAAACTCTACTTTTAATATTATTGCAACCGGATCTGATAACTTTCATATTTGTGAAATCTGGGATATGGTCGGTATCTAAAGAATGCTGTACAATTTTAGACTGTAGGCTTCCAGATTTGTAGGCAAGTTTATGTTTGGCAAGGCGAATGGCGCAAGTACGACCAGTTTCGCCGATATATACCGAGTCGCAATCTTTACATGGGATACTGTAAATTGAACCAATTCTTAGTAAGGGGGGAATTTTAGGTTTAGATTTACAAAGAAATTTTTCAAAACATTTTGTGGCTTGAATGATGTACAGATATTATGAGACTTCAAAAGGCTAGAAATTTTTTCAGAAAGATATTTGTTGTATGGTAGAGATATGTAAATAGCGGGAGCCTTACAAATTACAGAGGATGACATGTGATGATCAGAAAAAATCCTTTTTAACCATCTTAAAGGATAGCCATTTTGAATTAAGTCACTAAATATCTTCTTTTTTTCAAATTGGAAGGCTGCATCAGTACTACAATAACTTTTAGCTCTGTGGATTAAAGTTCTAACGACTGCGATTTTATGGGAGAGTGGGTTCACAGATTCAAAATTTAGGTATTGAGACTGATCGCAAATTACCTTTCCTCGATGTTATGGTTGAAAGAGTAGAGGATACTGATTTTCAGAAAGTTTTAACATCTGTATACCGTAAGGCTATGAATTCTGGGCAATACCTAAATTTTGAATCTGTGAACCCACTCTCCCATAAAATCACAGTCGTTAAAACTTTAATCCACAGAGCTAAAAGTTATTGTAATACTGATGCAGCCTTCCAATTTGAAAAAAAGAAGATATTTAGTGACTTAATTCAAAATGGCTATCCTTTAAGATGGTTAAAAAGGATTTTTTCTGAGCATCGCGTGCCATCCTCTGTAATTTGTAAGGCTCCCGCTGTTTACATATCTCTACCATACAACAAATATATTTCTGAAAAAATTTCTAGCCTTTTGAAGTCTCATAATATCTGTACATCATTCAAGCCACAAAATGTTTTGAAAAATTTGCTTTGTAAATCTAAACCTAAAATTTCCCCTTTACTAAGAATCGGTTCAATTTACAGTATCCCATGTAAAGATTGCAACTCAGTATATATCGGCGAAACTGGTTGTACTTGCGCTGCACCATTCGCCTTGCCGAACATAAATGTACCTACAAATCTGGAAGCTTACAGTCTAAAATTGTACAGCATTCTTTAGATACCGACCATATCCCAGATTTCACAAATATGAAAGTTATCAGATCCGGTTGCAATAATATTAAAAGTAGAGTTTTTCTGAAAGGTGTGTTCACTCGTAAGCAAATGTCGCCGATAAATGAATCATGTGTACTTCCTCCTGAATACTCAGCATTGTTTTAACATTTTTATACTTTATTTAATTTTAACTGCTAGTAATTTTTAACTGTAAACATGATATATAGTTTTCTGTCATTTGAATGTTATTTATTGCCCTGATGAGGAGCTAAAATTTAGCTCGAAACGTTTGCTTTTTAATTGTATTAAGTGTATTTATGTAATTTTTACTTGTATGTCTGATGAATTGTAATATATTTTTTATATTTTACATTGTTTATCTCTGGCCTAAAACATTTTATTTATCTATATAATATGCAGATATTACCAAAAGTTATCTGTATATGTTATATATTTCGTTAATTTGTCTCTTAAAAAACAATATCTTAAACTTATATGTCCTAGGAGGAGTATTTAGAAATATAAGACCTTTAGAAAAAAGTGCTCAGTGAGCATATAGACATATAAAAGAATAGCTCCTCACTATAAAATGTTTGTAGCTAACTAGATTTTGCATAAAACTGTAGGTGTTTAATGTGTTGATATATTTATAGAATAAATGAATGTTGCATTCACACTTAATTAATTTATTCTCTATTGTTTTTATAGTTATACTTCCTAATAGGCCTGTCGATAAGAGAGCTGTGTGCGAACGAAGGAAATATTTTGCAAATGATACCTTCAGTGATCATATGGTATTATTGAGAGTATTTCAGGTAATATTTACCATTCTTTTATCTAAAAAATCAATATAGCATTCTTTCTCCAATTATTTATCAATTAACAATATTTTCATCTCCCTATACCTTCTCTCATCTGTTCTAGTTTCCCAAAAAATTGTTTTTAATCATTGACTTTTTTTCACGCTGGATAAAATTATAAGTTTGCAATAACAGCTGTTTGATCTTCATTCTTGAGTGTTTATTTGGTCATCAGTTGCCCCAGGTAATGCTGAAATGGTAATCTATCAGCAAAGACACCTATTGTTTTAATTTAGTCAAGCGTATTCTCTGCAAAAGGTACTTCTATGAGAATACCCCCTAAATGTCTAAACATTGAACTCTACTTAAAGCAACATAAGTTTCTCCAAGTGACCAATTTCCTCAGCAATTTTTGACAAAGTTAAATTCCGAGATTTGTGTATCATGACTGTGTATGCAATAAAGATAAATTTGGGCTTTTTTTTTTTTTTTTTTTTTTTTTTTCCACGAGCCTGTCAATCCAAGCCAATACCAAAATTACACAGTAGAAAAGTATTAATAACATTTCAAACTTGTTATAAGACTAATTTTCTCATTTAAAAATATTTTCTTACATTACAAATAAGTATTAATCTTAAATACTTCCTTATGATGAAATTTTGTGGGTTTCATATCCCTGAAATACCCCTTAAAATATCCCTACACCTGTTTAAAATAGCAAATTTTTATTTATGCCAAACCATTGGCAAAAATCTGCAAAAGTTACCAATTCTTATACTTTTAAAATATCATTGTACAACTAATAGCATAAAAATATGAGTACTGTTTTTCAGTATTTCTGGACAAGGATTTCAAACAGAAAACGAGAATAGACAAGGGACATCCCATGGCTTCTTTATGTTACTAATACTTACCATGCAAAGGCTTCAGAATCAGATAGACTATTTTTTCTATTTATATCTCATCACTAACAATTCAATTTCTTCAAACTGACTTTTTAAAGGATCCTAAAACAATTTATGAAACTGAGACAACGTTCTTTTTCTCAAATAACAAGTTTTTTTCTTTTTTTCAGTTTATGTAGCTTATACTATAATGCGAGCAAAAATTGTGTGTGTGTGTGTAAATTTTATCTTGAAAACGGCTCTAACGATTTTGATTAAATTTTGCACCCTACCGTTTTCGGGCACGAAAAGACCATTGGGATGGGTCTTGTGTTCGAGAAAATTTGATTAGTGGGTCATTTTGGGTCATAATGGGTCAGGGTCAAGCTAATTATATCTAAAGAACGGCTCAATCGATTTTGACTAAATTTTGTATCTAACCATTTTCGGGCACGAAAAGTCTACTGGGATGGGTCACGTGTTCGAGAAAATTCTATTAGTGGGTCATTTTTGGGTCACTGTGGGTCAAGCTATTTTTATCTAAAAAACGGCTCTAACGATTTTCACTGAACTCTATATTCTACAGTTTTGGATTACGAGAAGACCATTGGGCTAAGTCACATGTTCGAGAAAATTCGATTAGTGGGTCATTTTTGGGTCACTGTGAGTCAAGCTAAGTTTATCTAGATAACGGCTCTAACGATTTTGACGAAATTTTGCACCCTACTGTTTTTGGGCACAAAAAAAACCATTGGGATGGGTCTTGTGTTCGAGAAAATTCGATTAGTGGCTCATTAAGGGTCATAACGGGTCAGGGTCAAGCTAATTTTATCTAGAGAACGGCTCAATCGATTTTTACTAAATTTTGTATCTAACCATTTTCAGGCACGAAAAGACCATTGGGATGGGTCTTGTGTTCGAGAAAATTCGATTAGTGGGTCATAAAGGGTCATAACGGGTCAGGGTCAAGCTAATTTTATCTAGAGAACGACTCAATCGATTTTTACTAAATTTTGTATCTAACCATTTTCAGGCACGAAAAGACCATTGGGATGGGTCTCGTGTTTGAGAAAATTCGATTAGTGGCTCATTTTGGGTCATAATGGGTCAGGGTCAAGCTAATTATATCTGAAGAACAGCTAAATCGAGTTTGACTAAATTTTGTATCTAACCATTTTCAGGCACGAAAAGACCATTGGGATGGGTCTCGTGTTCGAGAAAATTCGATTAGTGGCTCATTTTGGGTCATAATGGGTCAGGGTCAAGCTAATTATATCTGAAGAACAGCTAAATCGATTTTGACTAAATTTTGTATCTAACCATTTTCAGGCACGAAAAGACCATTGGGATGGGTCATGTGTTCGGGAAAATTCGATTAGTGGGTCATTTTTGGGTCATTGTGCTCCAAGCTATTTTTTATCTAAAAAATGGCTCTAGCGATTTTCACTAAAAACTATATTCTGCAGTTTTGGATTACGAGAAGATCATTGGGCTAAGTCACATGTTCGAGAAAATTCAATTAGTGGGTCATTTTTGGGTCACCGTGGGTCAAGCTAAGCTTATCTAGATAATGACTCTAACGATTTTGACGAAATTTTGCACCCTACTGTTTTTGGGCACAAAAAGACCATTGGGATGGGTCTCGTGTTCGAGAAAATTCGATTAGTGGGTCATTTCAAGTCAGGGTCAAGCTAATTTTATCTAGAGAACAGCTCAGTTGATTTTGACTAAATTTTGTATCTAACCATTTTTGGGCACGAAAAGACCATTGGGATGGGTCACATGTTCGAGGAAATTCGATTAGTTGGTCATTATGGGCCATTATGGGTCAGGGTCAAGCTAATTATATCTAAAAAACGGCTCAAGACACTTTCACAAAATTTTTTAATATACGGCTGTTTCTGGTCACGAGATAACCACTGGTCTAAGTTGCATGTTCGAGAAAATTCGATTAGTGGGTCATTTTTGGTCACAATGGGTCAGGGTCAAGCTAATTGTATTTAAAAATCGCTTCAAAACATTTTGACAAAATTTTATATAATACCATTTCCGGGCATGTTAAGACCATTGGGCAGGGTCGCATGTTCAAGAAAATTCAATCAATGGGTCATTTTGGGTCCTAATGCATCAGGATCAAGCTAACTGTATCTAAAAAATGGCTCAAAAGATTTTGACAAAACTTTGTACTGCACCATTTCTGGACAAGATAAAACCATTGGGCTGGGTCGCATGCTTAAGAAAATTCTATTAGTGGATCATTTTGCTGATAATGGGTCGGGATCAAGCTAACGGCATCTCCAAAAGGTTTAAACAATTTTGACAACTTTTTTTGTTATACCGTTTCACAATATAAAAAGACCATTGAAATAGCCCACATGTTCGATAAATTTCGGTTAGTGGGTTTTGAATCAACGTGGGACTTTTTGAATCAACGTGAGCTTATTTTATCTAGAAAACGACTAATGATTTTCACTAAATTTTGTATTCCATCGTTTTCAGGCTCAAGAAGAGCGTTGTGTTACGTTGCATGTTCGAAAAAATTCGATTAGTGGGTCATTTTTGGTCACTATGTCTCAGGGTCAAGCTAATTGCATCTAAAACAGCAAGAATGATTCAGTGGGAATAGTATATCGAGATAAACACAAAGCTAATTTTGACCGAGCTTAGCTCGGTCATTCCTGCTAGTAAATCACTATAAATCAAATTTTTACTTTGAGCCCATCTCATCTCTAATATGTAATTGTTAAAGGCAATTGAGCTCAAACTTAAGAATGGGTGTGACAAGGGGAAGTTTTTCAGTTAGAAATGGGCCCATATAATAATCAAATTCAACCATGACAGTCTGGGATAAGACTGGAGGTTGCAGTCCTGGGTCATAGACAGTATCTTTTGCCATATGAAATGCTTGTTAACCCCTTTTTTAATGCTGGATTGTCTGGATTAAATACAAATAAACAGATTTAGAACGTTCTTACCATAAATTTTAAAACAAAGAGTTGAATTGCATCATTAATCAAATTCCAAAAAGCTTCCCCCCCCCCCCCCCCCCCCCCAAAAAAAAAATCATGTACTTAATGTTTTTGAACAAAAGAAATAAAAAATAGAAAAAAAAAAAAAGAAAAGAAAATCATTTTACATATTTTAAGATTAAAAGTTATGGAGCTTTAATTTCTGGAGAATAAAATACTTCTGCTGGTGAAAATGACATAATTAACTTCCATTTTTCTTCTTAAATCTGCATCATTTTACAGCCATTATTTACTCTTAATTTTCGTAATTTTTACTGGCTTTTCATTTTATCTAGACAAGATCGAAATTAAAGCTTTTTGTTGAGAAATTTTTTCCTTGTTTATTTATTTATTTATTTTTTGTTTTCAAATGAGTATTTCATGGTAAAAAAAAAAAAAAAAAAGGCAACTATAAAAATTTTGTGTAACAATTTTTTTAAAAATGTGAAACTTTTATTATAGTAAACACATTTAAAATGAGCTTGTGGGGGGGGGGGGGCATAAAACGTGAGGAAATTCAGTACTTTTTTGTTAAATGAACACCACTTCGTGTCAAGTGAAATGTTAGTGCTAAAGCTAAACAGACACTGTTGGCAAATGTTGCAAAAGTTTACACGGATGTACTAATTTAAGTAGGAGAAAGGAAAGGTGATCCCTGTGACATATATATATTTTAATGAAAAGTATAACTATATTATTAAATACAAACTATAGAGGAAAATCACAAATAATTTAATTTTTCATTACAAAGCCAGCATAATATTGATTTCATTCAACATTGCGAAATATTTTTTTAACCCCCTCACTGACAAGCCCGTGTTAATACGTGCACTAAGCTCCAGGTTTCATTGCAATATAAGCAATATTTAAAGTAATATAATTCTATTGATTTAATGTATTTTTAATACATTGAACAATGATTAATACTTCCAAGGATTGGATTCATATTCGTTATTAAGTTTTTTTTATAAAATGTTCAAAGAATAATTTTTTTTAGCATTTAAAACAAAATACAGAGAAAACAACATTACAATTTTGCCCTTTTCCAAGACAGTCGGAGGGTTAATGCCAGATTATTGATTATCAGATATTTCTTAAATCTGAGTGGCAATGAGTCACAGAAAATTCACAAAAATTTATTGAAGTTCTCTAGAAGTATATAAATTGAACAGCAACTTCATTCTTTAGCCTTTGTGCCATTTTGGTGCTTCAAAATACAGAATAGATTATCATATACTTTTATGAACAATATTACAATATGAATAATATCTTTGCATTGATAATACCTTTTCCCAATAAAAATTATACTTCTAATATACACATTTTTAACAAATAAGAAACGAGCTATCAGAAGTAAATCCACTATTACTTCATTATTAGTTGTTTTGCTTCCATCATTTTACATCATGAGCGACAATATTGAAAATATAAGTTGTTGGTTAACATCCAATTTATGAATTATCTAGTCCAGAGCTCATGAACTTTTTTTTTTTTTTTAATCTATCACCCATACTTCTACTCTTGTTAACAAATTTTCTTCCATCCACTAATGCCCCAATAACTTAATTTAGTGCTTTTGGAATCACGATTTTCTATTTTAAGAATGCATCAATCTTTAATTATTTTAACTGGCTAGGATTTGGTGCTTTTCTATTGAAAAACTCTTAAAGAAGACTATTCATTTTGTATGGGATATTCAAATGTAAATTTTGATTTGAGGAATTTTTTTGAAAAATCTGAGCAGGATTGTAGGAAATTTAAATGCATCCAGATGGCAATTTGGTTTGGTTTGCAAATTTCATTTAAATCATTTGCAGCTGCGCAAAAGAACTATGCGTATACAGTTTATTTATTTATTTTTCTGGGCGCATGTAAAGTAATCTATGGTTTATGTTTTAACATATGGCAAATACTCACTGACCACTTTAAAGTTTTATTAACCCTCACATCTAATAATAACTCTAATGGAATGTGTATATATCATTTATAAATCTCATATGAAGTTCAATAATGCTTGTGAAATATTGTAACAGATAACAGAGCCATTTCTTTTTTCGAATATTCAGGTGGAAATTCTGCTTTTGCTATTTTTTTTTTCATTTCTGCATGAGAGGAGATTTCCTCAAAGAATTTCTGCTTTTAGATGTAAACGAAATATATATATATATATATATATAGATCAGAAATTTTTTTACTTTGTGGGAAAGTGTCCAATGTTTAAATTATCACAGAAAATATTTAACAAAACTCTTAATAATTATATTTTAGTACTTGTAAATATTATACCTATGTCATTTTGTAAATTTGTTAAAAATGCGAAGAAAAAAAAATCAACATTATATGTCTTTTATTATTATCATTCTTAGTAATCCATTTTAAATCCAAGTGCTAAATATGTTTTTCTGACAATTCATGATGAAACCAGTTGTTCTATTTGCATATTATGTTGCTGACATAAAGCAATGATTAGGATTATATACGTCCTAAATCCCTTTGATTAATTGAGAAAGTAAGGACATCTTTTGGAAATCAGATAGTGTTGGACTTAGGATAATTTTTAAGAAAATCACCTTTCATATCTGAAGAATGGTGTATTATAGCAGTTTTTGAATGTATAGAATGTATCAGCAGCTAAAATCCACCTGGGTTGGTAAAAAGGGTAAATCTACCCATGGTTTTGTAAGCTGTCCGGTAAGTAGTTTATGAATGCATTAGGTTTAGAGACAGAAGCCCCAATTAAGTAAAATATTATTATGAGAACTTTGTTTGTCATGTTTCGGATTGTTTGGATGCTGGGAGGTATTTCATAACACTTTTTTTCAACAATAGTGCAATTATGTTCAAAATTAGCATTATATGTACATTATATATTAACACTTTAGTTTTGCTACACCATTTTATTTGGCATATCAGGCATAAATTCTGATTGATTTAACTAATTTTTGGATAGCTGAATGTAGAAAAAAAAGTCATGCATTCTTAACTTATTTTTTCAAATATAAAGATGTATTGTTCCATTCCCTTTGTAAATATGTATAAAATTAAAAACGGTCAAAAAAAAAAAAAAAAAACCATAACCACATTTAATTTGATCTTAAAAACATGCCTAATTTCATGGCTGCTTTTCATGTTGTTCCAGAAAATTTCCATTACAACACATTAATGTGGCATATTATGGAAAATTCACCACTTTGATTTATGCTAGGTATAAAGTGCGAACTAGTGAATTTATTTAAAAAATGTATGATTTTTGTTCCGTTTCTTTTTTTAAAATATGACAACAGAGGGAAAAATGTTATTTAAACTATCTATTCAGAATTCCCAAATTGTTTTCTCAATATATAATCATAATGTAATAAAAATATTATACTTTTATTTTTTTATTTACATTTGTTTTCTACTTTTTAGTGTTTAAAATATTTCAATGCTGTAGTTTCACAACTTATTTTAGTGAGGGTGATTTAGACGTATAATTAACTTCATTGTTGTTTTAACTCTTTTATTGTTGTAATCATTAAGAATATTTGGCTATTTATTACCTGTGCCTAGTTAAGGACACATTGCTTTAAAATTAATTCATTAATTTAATAATTAAGTTTTAAAAAATATTAACATTTTGTATTGTCATCAGAATGTACCTGTGTACATAATTTTTATAATTCTAGCATATGAAGCAGAGAGTAAAAAATCAATTACAAAATTTATCTTTACATACATGAACCAAGTCAAGTTAAATAAAAGAGACCATTAAGAAATGTTTAAATGATATATGGTTATAATTTGCTCACATACACATTCTTTATAAAATTAATTTATTGTAATCTGTTATTTTAAACAGTGCTGTAGTCATAAAAAGAATGAGGGTATATGCTAGATGTCTGCACGGGCCGAAATTTCCAGGCCCGGGACCAGCCCGACTCGTAGAAAAAAAATTCGGCAAGGCCCAAGGAAAAAACATTATTGGTCCAGCCTGGTAAAACAGCTAAAAGTTCGGCTCGAGACCAGCCTGGCCCAGACCGTAAAAAAGTTAAAATCTTGGCTCAGCCTGAGAGAATTTCTACAAAATATTGATTTTTATGTCGATTTGGTTAAAAATTTGTCTCAAACGAGGCTGACCAAAAATATTTATTTTAACTCTTTTTTTTATGTTTATAATCTTCATTTTTATAAAAGTTCCGCAGGCTGCAATATTTATTTTTTTAATGAATCTCTATTTCTTGTATGTAAATGTTTCAGTTATCAGTAATATTGTTAATCCATATTCCACGTATTGAAGTGTTAAAAATCTGATAAATGCTTTACAGTAAAATCTTCTAAGATGAAATTGCATACAAAAGAAAAAAAAAAAGTGTTATAGACAAGTTCCCTTCTTAGCAAGTGTAAATGTATTATATATTCTTTTCTAATGTACTAATATATTAATTTTGCATGAATCAACGCGTTTTTCAGTTTAAAACAGGAATCTGTCATAGGTAGGTTCTTTTTCACGTGTTTTACAATATTTTAATTAGCATAGAAATCTACTATTCTTTAAAAAGTATAAATTTTAATGTTTAATTGTAGAATAATGGTGATTTAAAAATGTATGCATTTTTTGCAGAATTTTTTGGGCCAGGCCTTATTTTACTGACCTTTGAATGGAGCAGGCCACACCGAAACAATGATTTTCATATGGGCTTGGTCAAAACAAGAACTGAAAATTTTGGGACATGAAGACTAGGAATGAAACCAGGCCCGGCCCTTCAGGAGAAAAGTAAGGCTTGAACCTGGTCTGTCCCATAAAGAGTACTCACTAGGCCTGGCCCAAATGCTGTGAATGGAAATAGATGCAGCTTCAGCCCATGGGCCGGCCCGTGCAGATTCTGGTATATGCTATAGATAGAGGGTGTACACAAGAGAATATACACTAAAACTTTACTTTAGAAATAGAGGCTATACAGAGCTTCTTAAAAAAATCCAGAAGATCCGTCATATATTTTCCATTATCCTTATCTGATTTTAAACAATTTATATATCTCACTGTTAAATATTGCTCTTTAATTAATTATTATTGTATTACTTTTGTACATTTTTTGTTAGGATTGGCAAAAGGAAAAACCAGAAAATAGAAATCGATTTTGCAAAAGAAATTTTCTATCACATGCTGTGTTAGAGATGATAGCAGGTATGCGTTCACAGTTACTTGGACAACTACGTGCGTCTGGCTTTATAAGAGTACGTGGATCTGGCGATATTAGAGATTTGAATGCAAATTCAGAGATATGGGCTGTTGTAAAAGCTGCTTTGTGTGCTGGAACTTATCCTAATCTGATTCGCATTGATAGGGATCGTCGAAAACTCATCACGCAGTAAGTTTTTACTATTCCTCTTTTCTATTTACTTATTTGTATATGTATTTTAGTATTGCAATTAATTACTTTAACAAATATTTTCCAAGAATTAATTTTCCACCTGAATAATATCATTTCATAGTATCTGAAAAGTAAGTAAATCGATATTATAAGTTTTTTTTTTTTAAATCTAGCTGTATCGTGAGCAGCTCAATTATGGAAGATTAACTTGTATTGATAAAATAATTATACAAAAGGAGGAGATGTATTCTTCAGTTTCATATATAAAAATACAATGCTTTATTTTCAGTATGTTATAAAAAATTATTTAATTCTTTTACATAGCTATCTGCATTCTGTAAAGAAGAAAAAAGGGAAGTGTGTTGTTTTAAAACATGTTGAAAAGCTTGTAAGTTTTATATCTCTATGTTGAATGAAGGATTGTGTATTATTTGAAATTTCTAAATTCTCAGGTATATTTTTTTTTTTTTAGTGTCAGATAATATTGAATTGTTAAAAAATACAAAACTTTATTCAATTTGAGAGAATTTTTAAAAATATTACTTTCAGAAATTTCAAAATAAATGTTTATAATCTATTTATAATCATTTACAAAAGATGCATAATCCATGCTTTTACTATAGCTTTTAGGTAGCTTTCATTACAAAAAGCTACTTATTGCAGACATCCAGAGGAAAGCACTTCTGAAAAATTTTGGTATATTTTCGGCGATCATGACCCCAAAACCCTCCTCCATTAACCGATTTTTGTCATGTGATAACTCTCGTATTTATAAACCAATTTGGATGAGATTTATTGTGTGTATAGTACAGTCGTGGAAAAAAAAAAGTAAACACCCCCTACTAACTCCTCAACAAATTATCGTAGAAGAAATTTACTGGTACCGAACGATTGGAAATAAAGTCTACTTTTAAATGATGTATAGAAAATTTGCTTAGGGGACCATCTACATATTAAAACAAATCCAAACTTCATTTTTTTCAATGACAATACCCAATTTTAACGAGATATTTCAAATCTTTGATTCAAACTATGCCTAGACACCGAATTTCAAGTCATTTGAATGATAAGTTTTTGAATTATAAACATTCAAAATTTAGTGCTTCCAATGTTAAATTACATTTTCATATTTTTATTTATATCTCCAGAAATTATGCTCCTAATGTGCTAATTTTTTGTGTCGCAATAATACTAATATACCCAAACATAAATACGCTGAATTTGGAATTTTTGTAACTTTATGATATGAATTATGATTTATGAAATTAATACTTGAAAAAGTTCTGAATTGCAGCCTCTAATTTTTTTGATGGAATTAGATTTATTAAGTCCTGCTTTATGGAAATCCAAAATTTCACATTTTTCTCCCAAGTAGTTTTCAAATTATGCTTAAAAAACGGCAAAGACGACTTAAGGTGTCTTGATCAAGATGAATGCTCTCTCGGTTAACAAACGACTTCCAAACTTCAATTTGGATACAGCCCTTAAAATACGCTCGTTTTAAAATACAGTATGGGGCCTGTTACCTGGAAATCCCGTATCCAGAATGCTCTGAAATCCGGAATGCAGAATGATAACTGAAAAATAATTTGTTTCATTTCAAAAACGTAAAATTGTGCAATATTTTTTAATGGTGTGAATGAGCATGAAGTTGAAGACTTTAAAATTTAAAAAGAGAAAGGAATTATTACAAATCTGCTGGACTAAGCTTAAGAACTTTCATGTTCAGAAGCTCAATTGTTGGATCAAAAACCAATAGAAGATTGTCTAATTGCTGATGATGATACTCCTGTAAGCGATCAGATGACTGGCAGTGAGATTTGTGACATAATGCCAAGGGATATGTCTAATGGAAGTGAAGATGATGACAAGCAGAATGAGGTGGTAAAAAGATTTCAAATGAGCTATTAATTGATTCAGGGTGTCCGAGAAAGATCCGTACAACTTCAAAAATTTATTGAAAAAGAAACAGTAGGATAACAGCGAAACTAATTAGGACATTAGATAGAATAACTCAAAAAGTTTTTTCTGCAGTATGTTTCTGACCATAGATGGCGCTACATGTCATGCAAAGGAATATTAAAGCATTTTAGTTATTTCAATGGCGGATCGCGTGAAGAAAGCTCAATGTGTTGTGTGGTTTATCGAAACAAAATCCGATACGCAAACACAACGGAATTATCGAACGATGTATGGGCAAACGCCACCATCTCGGTCAAGCATTCGTGAGTGGTATCACAAATTTATGACAACGGGTAGTGTGGAACATAAAAAAGGATATGGTCTCCCTAGAACTAGCGAAGAAAGTGTGGAACGAATACGTGAAACATTTCGTAGGAGCCCTACAAAATCAGTTCAACAAGCATCCCGGGAGCTACGAATGCCAAGATCCACTGTACACGATGTGCTTCATAAACGATTGCGACTTACAGCCTACAAAGTTCAGATTCTGCATGCGTTACAACCGGATGATTATGCGAAGCGTCATGGATTTGCAGTTGACATGCTGCATCCTTTGAATGCCGATGAACATTTTCTGAAACGAATACTGTTTTCCGATGAATCAACGTTTCATGTGTCCGGAATTTTCAATAAACATAACGTTCGATTTTGGGGCTCCGAACAACCACATGCCGTACGTGAACTCCAACGGAGCAGTGAAAAGGTGAACGTGTAGTGCGGATTGCTTCACGATCGCATCCTTGGACCTTTTTTTTCCCTCAGAAACGACTGTGACCTCAAGTACCTACTTAGATATGCTTGAGATTTATGCATTGCCACAACTGCAAGACCTTCAACCGAATGTCCTTTTCCAACAAGACGGTGCGCCTCCTCATTGGGGATTGACAGTTCGTGAGTCGCTGAATAATTCTTTTCCACAGCGTTGGATTGGCAGGGATGGTCCCATTGCATGGCCACCCCGGTCTCCTGACCTAACACCACTGGATTTTTTCTTTTGGGGTTATGTTAAAGATACTGTATACCGAACGCAAGTTAACAGTCTCGAAGAATTAAAGCAAAACATCCAAACAGCTGTAGCTACTGTTGATGTTAGCATGCTGAAACGGTCGTGGATGGAATTGGAATATCGTCTTGATATTGTTCGTGCTACGAAAGTGTCTCGTGTAGAAATTTCCTAAGGTAATAACTTAAGTTATAGGAAAAAAAACTTTTTGAGTTATTCTATCTAATGTACTAATTAGTTGCGCTGTAACCCTATTGTTTCTTTTTCAATAAATTTTTGAAGTTGTACGGATCTTTCTCGGACACCCTGTATTTTTCAATTAAACAGATGATTTGTGGAATGCAACAAACAAGCTACTCCCCAAAACAGCAAATCGTGCCAGTATAAAGAAGCAATTAGTGCAAAAGACACACTATAAGCAACCAATCTTAATAAAAATATTCTAAAAAACCAAATCAAAGGATTCTGCTCTCTTCTTATATGCTAATGTAATTTTCTTTTTTATTTGAATTGTAATTTAGAAGATTTTTTTATTATCTGTAAATAAGTTATTAATTAACTAATTTATAATTATGTATTTTCATATATTATTCATATTTTATACATTTCATACCATTATTTTATACTGTTCTTAACATTTATTGTAAGGTGTTCCAAATTACGGAAAAACCCCTTATCCGGAATATCTCAGGTCCCAAGCATTCCGGATAACGGATCCTATATTGTAATTAATTTCTCAAAAACTTATGGTACGAATTGCATAAAAATTGAAGTTTAGGCTAATTGAAGGGTGTAGAGTTCATTTATGCTGTCAGAATTGTGTACTGCTATTGAAAAAAAACAAAGTTACGGTTAGTTTTAATATGTAGATGGCCTCCTAAGCAAATTTTATCTATATCATTTAAAAGTAGACTTTATTTCCAATCGTTCGGTACCAGTAATTTTCTTCTGCGATAATTTGCTGAGGAGTTAGTAGGGTGTGTTTACTTTTTTTTTTCCATGACTGTACATACAAATGTCTCAACTGAGTTCGTTGGGTAACTTCATCTGCCATCTTCTTTCAATATGGCGGCCATTTAAATATTTAAAACTAAAAAAAATACACAAAAAATTTAGAAATCCAAATTTATTTTATGTTTAAGTGTTAGGCCTTGATACAAGGATTCTGGAGTATTTTTTGTTTCGTCTCCAACTTAAAAAATGGTTGAGATATAGCAGTTTGAATTTCTAGGGTGGTTGGCATTTTGAAACAAGACAATAATTAAAGGAAATCAGATATTAATTTATGAGTGTTAGTGAACGTTAGCTTCAAATTCTTGTCAAGCTTGCCGACACTTGCAAAGTATCGCCAAATTTGGTGACCAAAACTAAGCAACCATAAATGATGCCAACTTGGCTATAGATTTACTAATTTGGCACAGTTCTCATTCAAATTCAGTATTGACGAATATTCTTTTATCAGATTCATCGCATTTTAACTTCTTAAAATTTGAGTAAAATTTATAAAATTTTAAAACCAAGAAATAAGGAATTTTTATTGAATCATCTAATCAAGTTCCACTAATTTTAGCTTCATGTGTTTCAGTAAAATAAGCTATATTTAAAAAAACAAGGAATATGAAAGCTACCTTTTCCTCCCGGCACATGCGAAACAACTTTTGTTATTCAACATGTCTAAAGTTTACTTAAAGTAACAAGAGAAGGAATTTCATTTTATTTAAAGTAATAGCAAAAAAAAAAAAAAAGTAAATTTACTTTTTGTTTCTAATTAAGTCTATTTATAACAATTGAAAATTGTCAACCAATTTATTTTTTCACTGCAATGATCTAGTTGTTTATCAACCAATTATTTGTTATTTGTGCAGTTAATTTTAAATTAAAAAAAAAAAAGGTTTCCATATTAAAATAAAACAAAGTATAAATTATTAAAATATTAAAGAAAAATATAAATTATTCTTATAAAAAAATGCAAAGCATCTAAATAGACAATAAGATAAGCATCTTCTTCACTTGAAGGATGTCTCGGTGAACTGCCGATTGACGTTGTAGGGTTTGCCATTGTAGTGTATTGAACGTTACCCGAATTCAAGTTTGGCACACATTTTTAAAGCAGTGATCTTCTATGTAACAAATTGTAGTAGCCAAAATGACCACGAAAATCAAAACTTTATGATTTTGCCGCTTCATCTTTTTAACCGACTTCAAAAAGGAGGTTATCAATTCGACCTGAATGTATTTTTTGGTCCTGTTCACGCATAACTTTCTTAAATATGAACCGATTTTGATAATTTTTTTTTTTGTTTGAAAGTGTAAGTCACCTGTGTGGTCCCATTCCAATTCCATAAAAATCTGATGATTAGAACAATTTTTTTTAAATAAAAATTTTAAAATTCAAATCTTTTTTGAAGCAGCCGGCCAATTATAAGCGTTCATCTTTCATGCTGTTACTCTTACAGAGATACGAGATTTTTTTCACAGTACAAAAACTTTGCCGGACTGGCAGAGATCTGGAAAGATTTTTCGCTGTTATCGAACCAATCAGAAGCCTGCAGTTTTGCAAACTTTTTGCTGTTTAAAAAAATGCAGTCTTCTGATTGGTCGATTTTGTTTTGCTAAGGGCGAAAAATCTATCTGGATCCGACAAACCGGAAGGCCCACATAGATACAAACCGATATCAGAAGTAGGTGTCGAAAAGTTGAAAATCAACCTTTAAAGTTCCTCATGTATCAGAGCACAAGTACAGTGCCTTGAATAAGTAGTGTGGAAATCTACTGTCCAAACATCACTAAAAAATTGTATCCCTTAATTGTGCAATGATGCTGAAATCCAGTGAGCCGATCGCAGCGACATCTGCATTATATTTTCAAATTTCGATGTAAACATTGTATTATAACAGCGTCTAGACCATAGCTGCCAACTTTTACGCTAAATTTAATAGAGATTTTTGTCTTGCTTAATTGTGACATTTTGGCGATTAAATAAGACAACATTTACTATAAAATTTTAATGGTAAGAAGAAAGCGTAAAATTTGGCAGCTATGGTCTTGACCAAATGATCTTAGAGTTTTAGAAAAAATCCTCATATGTCACTACGATCGACTCTTTGGATTTCAGCATCGTTTGACATTTAAGGGATATAATATTTTAGCACTTTCTAAGTACTACTATGATAGACGATTTCCACACTATATATTCTAGACGCTCAGTCAGAAAAACAAAAAACAAAAAAAAAAAAGGTTAGCAAAAACCGCACCATGCTTCAATAAATAGGCTGCAGCAATGTAATTCCTATAAAGGGAGTAACAGCATCGGAAATTAGCTCATAATGGTTGGATGTCAAGCCTGAATCTGATAAACTTAGGTTACAAGCTGCCTCTATGTGAGAATGGCAACATTCAAAGCTCAGACTGTGCTTTCCGTCCAAACTATAGCAAATCTAGGCATGTTCTATTGCAATTCTATTGCATAACTTGGTGATAGTCATCTGAACGAGCTCGATTATACGAGTGAGAGAAGTTAACAAGCTTGATGGTAATGGATGGGCTTACCAAGATTGTAGCAATTTGCTTTTGACCAGAATCGTCCCAACCAATAAAGTATTAACCAGTGATACCCCGTAAGTATAGCGTCTAGAATATATAGTGTGGAAATCAGCTATCCTAGTAACACTTAAAAAAGTGCTAAATTATTGGATTCCTTAAATGTCAAACGATGCTGAAATCCAAAGAGTCAATCACAGCGACATCTGCGGGATATTTTCTAAAACTCCAAGACGATTTGGTCTAGACGCAGTAATAATATGATGTTTAAATTAAATTTGAAAATATACCGCAGATGTCGCTGTAATCTGCTCTTTGGATTTCAGAATTGTTGTACATTTAAGGAATACAAATTTTTAGTACTGTTTGCATAGCAGATTTCTACACTATTTATTCTAGGCGCTATACTTCGATTACACCTAGGGAAGCCCTTTATCATTCACTGACATATGGTGTCATTTTACTGTGCACTAGAGTTTCAAAAAATCCGCAAGTTTTGAGGGATGGGAATAAACCTGGAATGTGAAAATTTTACAGAAGTTTTGAAGGTAAACAGATCCACTCGCACGTTGCTGCGCTCTGACGTGTCAAGGCACTTTACTGATAGATTTTCAGTTTTTCGACACTCAATTCTGGTATCCGTAGGTATCGATGTGGATCTTAAAGTTTGCTGAATGCGGCAACTTTCCGAATTGTGAGATATGGGCCGGGATCCAAATAGATTTTACGTTGTTACCGTAATGAGATTGACCAATCAGAAATATGCTTACTTTAAACAGCCAAAAGTTCACAAAAATGCAGACTTCTGATTGGTCAATATCGTTTCGCTAACAGCGCCAAATCTATCTGGATCCTGGCCCTTGTCTAGAAAAGTTACCATATTCAGAAAACCTAAATTTTCAAAATGATATTAACCAATATTAGAAGTGAGTGTTAAAAAGCTTACAATCCAATAGCAAAGTGACCTTATACATCAAAATTCAGCAAAGTGTCTCCATTAGTCTGTGCACTGCAAAGTATCTCCCTATATCAGTACATATAAAAGTGTCTCCATATATCAGTACACATAAAAGTGCCTCTAGATGTCTATGCACATTAAAGTGCCTTGTTATGTGTAGCAGCACTATAGTGTCTAGAATATATAGTGTGGATATCGGCTTTCCCAGTAATACTTAAAAAAGTTCTAAAATATTGGATCTCTTAAATGTCAAACAATGCTGAAATCCAATGATTTGATCGCAGTGACATCTGCAGGATATTTTCTAAAACTCCAAGACCATTTGCTCTAGACGCTGTTACAATACGATGTTTACTTTGAAATTTGAAAATATATAGCAGATGTCACTGAAATCAGTTCGATGGATTTCAGCATCATTGCACATTTAAGGGATACAACTTTTTAGCACTGTTTGGATAGCAGATTTCCACTCTATATATACTAGATGCTGTAGCAGCATTGTCTTTGGTTATCAGATTCGAACTAAACATCCAATCACTGCTGCTCATTTATGATGTCTTTACTACCTGAGGATAGAGAGTATCGGTATGAGAATGGCAGCATACGAGATACACATTAAAACACAAAACTATCACCAAGAATCTTGACGAGCATGCTATTATCACCAAACTAAAGCTTGTTAAATTGTCCACCACTCATATAATCGAACTTATCCAAGCAAGTATCGTCATGTTATGGAGTAGAAAATGCTTAATTTTGCCATAATTTAGACAAACACATATGTATAAACGGACTCTGAGCAGAGTATGTCACCCTTCTCATATAGAGGCACCTTACATTAGGGAACAATTGATGGAGATTATCGGAAAAGAATAATGTAGAATTCTGGACCAGATTTTCAGACCTGCCAAGTCTCCAGCTTTTTGGATATCAGTATTTTAGTACAGAAAATTTTGTTTTATTTAATAGAAGAATTTTTGCGATTTAAAAGGACAATATTTTTGATAAAAAAATACAGGTATCCAAAAAAGCTGGAGACTTTGCAACTCTGCACTTTAATATCTGTATAGAGTCAATACCTCGGCCAATACAAAGATTACTACATATTCTGCAATTTGCTTCTTGAAATGGAGTTCTGCAAAAAATAATTCTTGAATGTAGACTCTTCTGAATAAAATCAATATTTCTAATAAAATTACAAAGATTTTATTAAAACCATTTATTTAATAAATAATTTTTGTAAATTGTAATTTCTATGCCAAATTATTTATTTGTTCTGCAGATATTAAAATCAGGATAATTATGCATTACAATATGAATAACTAAAAAGTAATAAATAAAATATACTTAAAAAATATATATTAACCGACTTCAAAAAACACACTAAAAAGAATTAAATAATTCTTTAAAATTCTTTAATGATGAAATGTTATTCAATAATCATACATCGGACATCATGAATCGGCAGAAAAACGTTAAATTTAATTTACAGAATTTAATATCCACCAAACATGGATTTTCGACAGAATATTTTTTACAAGATTAATTTACATATTTATGATTTAATTTACAAATATATACATATAAAAAGTAATCAATTACTTTTTGAAGTTAGTGCCAAACAATCATAATTGATAACGATTAAACAAATAATTTGCTGAAGAAATAAAGCATTTTTTTCGACTTAGTATAATATTTTCCATCATACCTTTATTCTTGGTACTAGTCACAATTTTACTATACAATATTACTGATTGTTTGGCACCAATTTCAAAAAGTAATTGATTGCTTTTTATATGTATATACAGTACCGGACCTCAAATCCGGAATCCTAAAATCCGGACGACCCAAAATCCGGAATGGAAAAAAGAAACTGAAATTCCGCGATAATCTCGAATAAGTATTTCGTAAAAACGTCCATAGATGGCGCTGTGTGCGCACGTAACACAATGCCGAGCCAATCTAGACTCAGCAATTTTATTTTATTGCGATGTTTTTCATTCATTCATTCATTAGTTTTAATCCAAAATTTCTAACAGAATTATCGTAGTTAGTGTGTGCACACATTTTGAATTTATTTTAAAAAGAAACCCTTTTCTTCATTTATATAGAAAATGTAAAAAGAATAAATAAATAACCACAAGAAAGAATTATTTTTAAAAAGGTTCGTAGAATATATTTATAATATTTATATGTAAAAATATTTTACAATGCCCCCCCCCCCCCACACACTTTTAATATGTTCAACAAATTTCATTTTTCGAAAAAATTCTGTTTGTAAGCACCATACTAAAAAATTCCTTTCTTTAACTCAAAGAGAAAAAAAAAATCTACCCAAAGTTCCTTTCTCCATAACAAAACAAGCTGTCCATCGAAACCTAATGATCTCATTCTGATAATATTGACTTTCCACTTCACGCAGTTAAATAAACATGTTGAATAAGCAAAACAAACAGCGGATGGATATGTCGTTTTTCTTTACTTTCTTTTCATCTAGTGGTTTTTTCTTTTTTAAGAGGTACACTAGCTTTCTAATAACTTATCATAATTTAATAAAAATTTGTTACACAAGCTAATTCACTATTATTGTAACTTGCTGAAAATTTGAAAGAAATTCGTCAATTAGCAACGGAGATAATTATTTTTAAGGAAAGAAACCGTGTCGCTGGAAGCTCGTTACTATGGTATCAGAGCAAACTTAGGGACAAATGGCGGTTAATAAAGAGCCTAATTCGGCTCTCGCAAACAGATGTATTTTCATTTTTAAAAATGTTTTTATGTTCCTAATAATGTGATGTACAGGATTAAAAAAAATTCTTATCCTTATTTTAAATTATTTTTTTTAAATTTATGTTTATGTTTGTATACTTATACCTCATACGGCAATCCGCGATATAGATTCCTGGGCCTAACTCGCGAGCAACAACGCATTTTCATTTTCTAAAAAAAGCTTTAATATTTCTAAGAATATGCAGTAATAGTATTTTTTTTAAAAAAACTTATTTTTATTTTGAATTACTTTTTGTAATTTGTATTTTTGGCTTTATTTACACTAAGCCTAACATGGCAATTCGTGGTATAGATTGCTCCGTGGCATGTAAAATTTTGAAAAAGGGCATGTACTATATCTATTTATTTATTTTGGTTGAGGACCTAAAATCCGGAAAATCCTGAAATCCGGAACGGGCTTGGCCCCAAACAGTCCGGATTTGAGGTCCGGTACTGTATTCGTAAATTAAATCATAAATATGTAAATTAATCTCTTGTAAAAAATATTCTGTTGAAAATCTATGTTTGGTGGATATTAAATTCTGTAAACTAAATTTAACGTTTTTCTGCCGATTCATGATGTCTGATGTGTGATTATTGAATAACGTTTCATCATTAGAGAATTTTAAAGAATTATTCAATTCTTTTTAATGCGTTTTTTGAAAAGTATATTTTATTATCCATCTTCTTCAGTCACTCATTGAAAATATCCATGCTTTGGCATCTGCAGATCTTTCAAATAGCAATGATTTTATGTTTTTGAAACATCTTGGTTTCTGAGATTTCTCTATGACTAAAAGAGTCATCTTTTTTTATCCATCAGCATTTACACAAATTAAAATATTAAGTCGATCTTTACTTATGACAAAGATCCCCTTTAAAAGATAGGGATCTTGTAGGCATGAGGTAAAAGAAGGATTGATTTCATCAACATTATAAATGTTCTTTGTCTGATATCTTTTAATTTTTGTAGGTGAATTTTTTAACCATTCTTCATCAGAATCAACTGGAACATCTTTCGATTCTCCACTCACGACCTGTCGTGAAATTCCATGTCGTAATTTAAACTTATACAGCCATCTGTTTGAAAAGCAAGCGTCTCTGACATTTAATTTTGATGAAATTTCTTTTGCTTTCTCCATCAGCATCTGTCCACTCACTGGGATATTTGTTGCATGGAATTGAGATGAAAGCTTCAGCAAAATGTCCTCAGCATCGGGAAATTTGTCGTCGTTTACATGCAATTTCTTTGAAGCAAAGTTTCTGCAAGCTGTTGCTCTGTCATCGATAATGATTTTTAGTGTTGAAACAGGAGTATCTATTTTCTTTGCCAATTCTATTTCCGTTAAACCTGAAATTTTTTATTAAATTCTTTTAAATTTCAATTTTCTGTTTTAATGAAAGGGCCTTTCATTTTCAGGACATTTTAGGAGCACGTTGAGTTTTTAAAAGAAACTGACAGATAAAATAGAAATTGCTCTCAAGCATGTTCTAAATTGTATCAATGTTTGCTAATATCAAACTTGTCTCTTGAGTAGATCACCCACTGTCCATTCTTTTTGTCCCACTCCCTCCAAAGGTTCCTTGAACTTGAAATAACCCCTGTAACAGTCACACATGTTCTTTTTCCTTCATAAATTTTATGTCCTTTCTCAGCATTTGTATATGTGCATGATCTCATTTCTGTTTGGTTAATTATTTATTAGAAATACATTTTATAATTAGTTTAAGAAAATTCTTGAATATGAATAGTAAAATTGTGCATCAGTTAGGTAATTGATGGTTAAAAAAAATCAAATGATAAAAATGGCATAAAAATACTAACAATGACTTCGAAAGTTATTCAACTCTATACAGCCACATCAAAAAGTTTTTCATTTGTATATTTTTTCCACTCTTTATCTTGTATTAAATTTATGCATGTTGCATTATTTTACCATAATTTTTATTGAAATATAAAAATATATGTTTATCTATTATATAATTATAGGAAAGAAAGTAAAGTAAGGTTCCACCATACATCTGTTTTAAATGATATTACGGCTATGATGCACAGACGACACCATCAAAACAAGAAGAACATATCAGATTTGCCATCTGATTGGCTGATCTATGAAGAAATGATGCGAACTGGTAGTACAGCTCATGCATATTGCTGCTCACTAATTACACCAATCACAGTTGCATTATTTTCTGGTCCTGCAAGACTTCCTCTTGATGCAATTCATGAACCTAATCAAGGTACAGTTTCATTTTCTTAGAAAATAGCAACACAGCAACAAAACACTGTGTTTTTGCTGTTTATTGTTAAATATTAGTATGTTTAATAGTTCTCAAAATTTTTAAAATGAAAATTATTTTAATTGTTATTCTTCAGTTGAAAATGTAGTTTTCTACCTTATTTATGAAATTATTTTCAGCCCTACTGTTATAAAATTTCCAGATATCAAGTTCGAACAAAATGTGTAGTTTCTCCTCATTTCTTCTAAATATGATGTCTCTTTGATTATATCGCTATATAAAAAAAAAGAAACAACAACTACAAATAGACATGTACATATAAGGTAAAAAAAACAAAACAAAAGGTTAGCTATTTTAGATCTAGCATGGAGACTCAAAAGTAAAATTGTCTGCTATTCCTAAATATATTTTTGTATAATGTATATGCTGAATCTGCCTTCTGTGTTATTACATCACTATAATCAAAATTTCGTTGAACATTTTTCTTTTACATAATTTACTTTGAAAATCTTAAAATTTCAGAATTTCAGGTGGTTTTTTTTTTTTTTTTTTTTTCCTTTATTGTTGAAGCAAAACTCAATAGGCGCAATAGTTAACATGAGCAGCTAAGACTATGAAAAGCTGAACAGCTACATTGTTGTTCATTTTGCATTTTGTGCCCATTGAATTTTGTTTCAGCACCAAAGACTATCTACACTCGAAACAACTGCCTACTCTTTTAAAGTCTTTATTTGTAGTAGTTTTTTCTTTTCATTTCTATATTGCACAAAGGTTTACCATTATGTATTTTAATTTGTGATTATACTAATTGATTGTTAACTGATTACCACATTGTTTGTGATTTTCATGTTGAGCAATTAGTTTAAACTATTAATTTTGACAATGTTTTCTGAAATGTATTATTTTCATTGGAAAATTTAAACTTCTGTTTTTACTTCGAATCTAGTTTAATATATTTGAAATTTTTGTCGACATGTGGAAGAAAAATATTTCATGATTATGTCAGAAAGCAATGGTTTTGAATTTATATACAGCCAGAGACTGTCACAATATATTTGTTCTTGTAATTGAATGGTTTATTTGATATATTTTATTTAACATTCTAGTGTAAAATTTTCATTCTTATGTAAAATTGCCTGCTATTTCTGAATCACTGAAACACATTTGTGCATAATGTATATGCTGGATTAGCTCTCTGTGTTAGTACATCACTACAATAAAAATTTCCGCTGATCATTTTTCTTTTGTGTAATTTCCAACATCTGTTACATCGACATTTGTTACATCTCTAAATTTCAGGATTATTATTTTTTTTTTCCCCTTGAACATTGAATTTGTCACACTGCATTTCCTCAGCTGTGTTGCTCCGTTATTTATCACAATATTGCATTGTGATATAATCAATATTCAATTATAAAATAATTTGAAATCTTGCAACTCCATTAAGATAACAAGTTTTATTGTCTCATCAAGTATTATTTTTCAGTATGTATTGAAAAAAAAAAATTCTGTTTCTTAAAAAGTTTTAATGACACAAATTTTTAAATGCTGTAATTAATAAGATGCTGCAGGTGCAAATAACTTTTGATTTTTACAAAGGTTAATCATAATAGGCTAACCATATGCTTCTTACTCAACGCCCTTTTTTTTTCTTTATAATTAGGGATGAACCTGCCTTCTCAGGTATTCTTATAAATCATAATTTGACTTTAAAAAATGGTTTTATGTTTCTTTTCATCCATGGATGCTTTCTCATATTTACTCTAATTGCAGATTATACTGAAGAGGAAGATAGTGGTGATGATTCTAAGTATGATAATCAGAAAGCAACCTTCAAAATTGATGATTGGATATCATTTAGAGTTGATCCAGAGGTAAAATTACAATTTTTTAATTCCTATTTTTAATTTTCCTTATTTTGCTTTTCAGTCACTTTTTGTAAATTATGTAATGTCACTAAAATATTTTTTCACTCTCTCATCTTTTCTGAGAAACTAAATGTGAAAATTACTTTTAAAATGTTCATTTAAAAATTTAAATAGTGTTAATTCTATAATAATTCCCTTAAATTTCAACCTGCAACCCTGGTTTTCTATATAAAGGAATTATTACTTTTATTTCCTTTTAAATATCTAAAATAATTTTAAATTACTAATGTGGAACTTGTTTGAAGAAAGCATCTTAAGGATAAAGAAAACTGATTACCTCATAATGGTGATTATTTTGTCTGATAAACTACAAATATTAAAATCCCCCCTTTCCAAAAAAATATTACAACTTTAAATGATTATACCTGAACATGAGTTATAAATTAAAATTTAATGCACTTGGTGAAAAGTAAATTAAAATTTTATATGTGTGTATACATCTTGTGTAATTTTTGGAATTTGTACAGAATGCAATAATAATGCAATTGCTGCTACTTTGTGAAAAAGATATTGAGTTCCATTCCTTCAGTTACTGACTGGAACACAGCAGGCACAATTATGGAACTTTAAACTGGCAACATTTAATTACTTTAAAATGTCGGTCATATTATAAAACACATTTCAATGTAATTTTTATAACTGAAAATAAAAATTTCAGAAAATAATCACTTTACCAAGTTTCACTTTATTGTTATGTACTTACTTTTCTGCAGTTCTTATTTTATTTTATTTTATTTTATTTTAATGAAACTGTGAAATGATAAAATTTCTTATTTTAATGAACTGTTATCAAAAAATATATTTTTCCTTCTTTTAAAGAAAGAAAATTAGAGAATAGTTAGAGAAAACTAATAAGAGTCACTTATTTACTGATGAGGAAAAAATGTATATTGTTATAAGTTTAATTAAGCTGCCCTAAAAAAAAAAAAAAAATACTATTAAAAACTAAACAAAAAAATGCTATTGGTAACAAATACATTACAATTTGGAATATTTTTTAAAACTTTTAATGCATAGTTTATAAAAGAATTGTAAACTGCTAATTCTGTATTTGATTTTAAAGTGAATATTTTCATTTCAGATTGCTCGACTTGTTCTTCAACTTCGTCAAAAATGGCATGCACTCTTTTTGAAACGTATGCATAATCCAGCAAAGCCACTTGTACAGGCTGATGAAGCTGTTATTCGTTCTGTATGTGGTGTTTTACTTGCTGAAGATGTTGCTTTAAATTTACCACAGCCATCTGGAATTGGACAGCGTCCTCGTACCATGGATCATTTTTCTTTATCTGATGTTGGAAAGTCAGCACACAGCAGTCCAAATCATAGGAATCCAAACTACTTCTACAATCCAAGTGACATTTTTAATCCTAATGGTAATTATATGCCTATTTTCAGCTTGTATTTTTTGAAAATCTTTCATTATTTTATCATTAGTTTTTAGTTTCTTAGCTAAACATTCCAGTAATAATACATTTATTGCATAATCTGGACAGAATACATTATTTCACTCGATTAAATGATGCATATATATTACTTTAGGAATTTTTTTACATCTTGAGTGATTATTGTTCAAACTTTGTAATTATTTCAAAGAATATTTATTTTATTTTGTAATCAATTTATTATATATATATTTTTAAGCCCCTCTTGAAGTATTCAAAGGATTTCCAAGCATCAGTTCATTTTCCACTGCGTCAGTCAGTTGAAGTACTGTCCAATATTATGTTTGAATGAAAAAGAGGGGGGGGGGGGGGTGAAGTAGCAGGTGGGAGGGAAAAACCCAGAAGTCGATAGAACTGCTCTTCATTATTCTTTTTTTACTTCTCATATATGAATTATTCATATCAGACTGTGTGTAGTTTCAAATATGAATAATTTTCATATCTTTTAAGAGATTTGTCACGTCGTGTATTGAGTCTCTTTTGACATAAATTGATAAAAAGAATTTAACATTATATTCAATTGTAATATGAACAAAAATATACAATTATTCTCATACCTGTAATCATTGTGCACCTGTTGAAAATAATAAATTTTAACCTTATGGACAAATATGCAATGACTATTCAACATATTAAAACATTCAAACTTTATTAACAAAAACTGAAAATATGCAGAAATGTACAATTATTCAAAATTAAAAAGGAATATGTAAATGTAATTTAATGTAATGCAAATATATAAAAATATTCAAATATGTACTTAAATAAAAAATATAACAAATGAATTCTATGTATATAAAAGAAAGTCTGGATTTTGTATTAATCAACGCGCATCCCAAACTACTGAACCTAATATCTTGAAATTTGAGCTAAAAATACTTCTTATGACATAGAGTGCTGCTAAGAAAGGATTTCCTAAAATTCCACCCCTAAGGGGGGTTACAAAGAGAACGAACTTAAAAAAAAAAATCTTTAAAAATCTGATTTTATAGTTATTTTTTAACTGATAACATATTTTAGTGTATTTTTGTATGCTGAATCGAATGGTACTTAGTTCATGAGATATTTCATATTTTTACAATTTGACGAGGTCTTTGGCGCCAAAACCTCAAAATTTTGAATGGTAATTTCTTACTATATCAAAGGAAAATTTTAAATTGAGTGATTTTGTTAATCAATTCTTTTGGTTAAATAATTAAAACAGCTATATGAGTTAGAAAAAAATTACAAACACCTCAAAAACTAAAATTTTAAAAAATTAGTTAATAATGGTTAATTGGTTTTTTGCTATAACACCATGCCAAAATGTATGCTATTGTGCCATTTATTTCAATCCTAACCGTGCAAAGGATTTTTATTGCAAACTGTGCCAATCATTAAGATTTGCTATTTATTGAACGTGACTATATTTTTTATTAATATTATTTAATCATAGCATCGGAAAACATCTTAATTTGTTATTAACTTACATTTATTACTGACACTGACATGGATTTTACCATTTGGCAGTTGCTTGGTAACAAGGAATGTGTAATATTATTTAATCGTAGCATTGGAAACATCTTAATTTGTTATTAACTTACATTTATTACTGACACTGACATGGATTTTACCATTTGGCAGTTGCTTGGTGACAAGGAATGTGTAATAAAATTATTTCAGAACTTAAATATTATACATGCAAAAATGTTTTGTTAAAAAACGTTGAACGTCTTCATTCAGAAAATTAAATGTTTACTGCAATGACAGACATGCTTATTATGTACGCCACGCTGCAATAACCTGAAAGACATTTACAATTTCAGATCTGCAGATTAAATTGACTTTATTTTATTATTTTATTGTGAAATATTTATTTTTTCTTTTATTTTAAGTATTGATTTAAAAATATAGTTGGTGAAAGTCTGTAATTTACAAATGTTATATATTTTAAATACTCATTTTTGTATCAACAAAAATTTTTTTTTCAATTGTTTCATTTCATTTTGTGCTAATTATTATGCTTGGTGACAACGGTGTTGGCATAATAGAAAAATACCAAAACAGTTACTGATTTTATATAAAATACAAAGAAAAAAGGTTTAATAAGAAATAAATATTATAAAATGGAAATATTTAATTTAAATATGAAAGCATTATTTGTACTGCTTAAAAAAGTTTTTATTTTCAAAGGTTTAAATAGAAAAAATATTTTGCAATTTGCTCCTGGATAAAAAGGAAAAATTGGAACTTTTATGTTAGCCGTGCCCAAATATCGCCAACAGCATTTTATAAATCGCAAATACCAGCACTTACATTTTTACTCATCGTCTGTTACATTTTCAATATTTCTGATTATTAATTTATCGTCTGCATTATTTCTCTATTTAAATTTAAATATATAAGTACAAAAACAACTTTAAAAACGTATTAAGTAAATAAAATAAAAGCATTTTAAATAATTTACATTTCGTTAATAATCTTATAATTAATAATTATTCAAAGTAATAAATATTATAATATGCAATTAAATATCATTCTAATAATGTATGGATCTTTTAGAATATAAACAATACAGAATATCGTACGTTAAAGTAACTTACAATGCTTTTCTAACTATCGCTAACTTCCGAAAATATAAATTAAAAAAGTTATTTAATATTAATTATTTTATTCCCAAACTATTTTTATTGGATGCTACTATTTATTTTTAAGCGATTGCCAAATTTCATTAATTTTAAACCATAATTTAGCGAGATATCCGCATTACAATATTTAACCACTTCTGTCAGTTTTAAAAGACCCGCAATCCATTTTTTTCCCGACGTAGTTAGACATTTTTTGGTGTTTCTTCCTCGCAGAAAAGAACGTCGTGACGTCACTCTATCCTCCATCTTGTTTTAGTATCAGGAGGCGATATCTCCAAGACTCAGGAATGCAGGGGGAATGCAACTTCGATTATGATACAAATCGTTATCGATATTTCGATTGCAATGAAAATCGTTATCAATGTGACTCAGAAGCATGCATGCCGATCGCTCATTGGTTAAATTTGAGTTCAGCGTCGGTCTAACGACTTTTGGGGGCCATGTGCACTTCGTCTCTCTCACTTTGTCAAAATGTAGCGTTGAGTACGCACGTACGTTTGAGGCTTTGGCCTCAGACGAAAAAGTTTTGCTGTGCGAGATGGATCCTCTCTGATAAAAAGGCCAGATTTTCTTCTCAAGCAGATTCTTTAAAGTCCTGACCACTACTGCTGTCATCATCTTTCCTTACAAAAAAAATAATATGCCTCTGTGTATTGATCAATAGAGTGCTGGAATTCAATGAGAATCCATATGGAAGTCTAATTTGTCTCGAGTGCAATTGATGGAGGTGACTGCAAGCGGACATTGCATTTGAGTATTCGAACGGCTATGATCATCCAGGAACTCCAACAGTTTGATATACAACAGAAGGGCCATCCTCAACCTTCCTTTTCCAGTCATGCTTCATAAATTTTCAAAAATATAATTACTCAGTGGTTTACCCCCTCCGATATCATCAAAAATATAATTCCTTCAAATCTGCTCTCCTTAGTAACTTTCTATTAACTGCTCTCAACGGTAAAGAACTATAATTTATTTTGAACTTTAGACTATGAACTTTCCGGGACTTAAACACTTCAATAGAATTCTTCAATAAATGTATACAATATACATATATGAGCAGCTGATTTTTAACACCACATTTATATAACTTAATTTTAAAATAATTTCACTGCGTTCTAGTTATATATAATCTTTTCTGTTGTGTGCAAGAATAAATATTTTGATTGATTATTTATGAGTTGTTTACTTCAAAAAATGGGTGAGTCTTTTTACTTTTTATTTTTCAGCTTACGTAACTGAATTTTTCAAAGGCAACATTTTCTAAATTAATTATTTTGAATATTTAACTTTAATCCTTAATATTTTCATTGGTTGCCAATTCATGTAGTATTTTTCAGACATACACCACGTCGATCATGACCAATATTTTACATCGTCATTTACTATATATACAAAATGGAAATTCTTATTTCATTAACTCGGGTTCTACTGAACAGAATTTTGTAGATCTTACACTGATAGTTAGGTAATTTGTTTTAGAAATGTGTTTTAATGTAAAAAAAATAGTTCTACTTTGCTTAGTGATAGCTATGGGAGTTTTAAAATTAGGTGAATCTGATTATGAAAGATAACCTTTAATTTAAAGTTCTACGGAATGGATTTTGATGCTATGCCGGAAAGTTCTCTATGGTGTAGTAAATTACTAGAGGATGTACGCTATATGCATAGAGTATATACTAGAGAATATATATTCAAAGCATTGTAAGGTGTGCAGAGTTTCTTAAAAAATCCAGTGGGTATATAAAGTAGACCTACCCCTACATCCCTGAGAGTTCTATAATCTGGTTAACGTGATTATGAAAGATATATCTAAATTTAACTATCTATAATATATATGAAATGCAAAGAGAAATTTCGTTTGGGCCGCTTACAACTTGAGTTCTGCTGAATAGATTTTGATGAGACTTGCATTGTTAGATAATTTTTCAGAAAAAGATTTAGTATATCATATCGTTCCACGTTTCTTAGTTAAACAAATATGAGGGAAAATTCAAAATCAGATGAACACGTTTATGAAAGATTAGCTTTTTTAAAGGTTCTTCTGGGTGGATTTTTAGGGAAGGTTTTGGTACATTTGCCAGTTTAAAAGATTCTGCTAAGTGGATTTTGGTGGAACTTGCTCAGTTAGTTAATTTTTCAGAGAATATTTTAGAACTACCAGAACTACCCGGCTTCCCCCGTGTCAATTATAAGAAGCCTTCCAGGTAAAATAAATTAAAACGAAATAATATGGCAATCACAATAACTGTAATTTGTGCATTCCCATCCACAAATCGTTATAAAGACAATCTAAAAACATGGTGTTATTGTCTTGCAACCATAGTAAAATCCCTGAGCTTTAATAACTGAATGCACGTTTTTTTTGGCGGGTATAAGAGAAAAACATGTGACTTTCCTGACAATATGAAAAAAAAGAAATTCCTCCAAATCGCTCAGCACTTAGTGAATTTCTCGTTTGTAAGGTATTATCTACATTATAAAGTAAAAACTCTATGTCAATGCCCATAAATTGTGTCCCATAAATTATAACCCATAAAATGTGCCTTTACTGCAATTTTTCTAACTTTTAAACATCACACAATTTCATTTTTTACAATGTCGAATAGAAAAAAGTTCTCTCAAATGAAATTTGTTCAAAAATTGTACTTCAGTTTTCTGATTTTAATGGATTTTAAAGTATATTTTAAGCATGGATATTTTTAAAGTTGAGTGCAACCGGATTACGAAAGATGAACCTGTTTACACTTAATGCAGTAGTATAAAGAAAAGACATGTCTATGAGTAACGCTGGTATCATATTTTCGGTGGCAACAACCTAACACAACAAATTTCTCTTTTATTGCAGTTTAACGTCTAAACATTTTACATTCGATTGTTCCAACGTATTATAGAAAACAAAAGTACTTTCAGTGGTATTTGTCTGTAATGTTTATCTCAATTTACGAATTTTTTATGGGTTTTAAAATAATTTTTAAGCATGCATATTTTTTAAATATGTTTGCAACCCAAATACAAAAGATTAGCTCAATTGTTCAAAAACATTGTAAATAATTCAGAATTTGTTTGCTTTCGCGCAATATTCAATAACTAAATTGGCAAACGAAATTAAAACGCCAAAAATAAATTAAAATAAAACATGAATTTAACAGATATCAAATCAAACTACTTAAAATAACCTGATAAGTATATAAAATTCAAATTTTAATTTCGTTCCGGGTGCATATAACTTGAATTCTTCAGAACGGATTTCCATGCGACTTGCACTATTAGTTTTTTAGGGAAGATTTTAGTGCGTAACATATTGTTTTCCGTTGCTTAGTCATAGAATTATAGGGGAATGTTATATAATCATGTGAACCCAATTATGAAGGATTAGTCTTATCAGCTGAATGAACTATGCAGAACTATTTTTATCTCTAAGTATATTGACGGATTTATCTTCGGTAATGGGGCTGTGCGCTAGGGTATTCTTATTTTAATGAGTGTGCCTGACACCTATTATGGCATGCACCTTTGTTTAAAGCAATATAGAATGACTTATGTTTTAAGCGACTATCTGGGATGCAACTTGATTACAAAATACTAACCTGCAAATGCGTAAGGTGCTTCTCCAGTTCCCTGCTCAACAACGCGAAACTTTCTGACACATTTTCTGACTCATTAAACATAAAGGCTTAAAATTTGTAGGCCTGACTATTAAAGCGATTTGGAATTGAAATGAGTTTTTCCTTTTTACATAAATAAATTACTTATCGAGTTATGAGCAATTGTGGTTGCGTGACGGCCGGTTTTTATCCTTTATTGCACTGTTGCGTCCGAAATTCAGTTCAAAACACCAACTGAATGATCTTATACCTTTACCAACAAATGGAAACTATCTTTCAACTACATAGTTTCTAAATAAGAACTCCTGTCGATTTCATGCGTTTCCGAACAAAAATTAATTAAAAAATATGTCAGAAAATAGCTCCTTTGGATTTGAGAACAGCCTTAACTTGAAGTTTATGAAAAAACTCACATTTTTAGTTTTTATTTTGGAACTCACGAAATTTAAATTCAGAAAAAGGATGTTCTTTTGAAACATTGTGGTAATTTTTTTAACTTTTAAAATTAAAATACAGGTTTTCTTTGGCGCGCATAACAGAAGTATACAATATCTTCACAATACGGGGGGAAATGAAAAAAAAAATACATCCAAATGAGGTAGTAGCTACTAAAATTTTATTTGGAAAATTTGAAATTTTATTGAAATTAAATCTACAATGATTAGATGAAATGATGTCATTTTCCATAAATTTTAAATCAAGACATCTGTCAAGATATTTTTTGAAAATGTAAATAACCGCTCGCTTTTTGCTATAAATCGCAGAAAATGTTAGCACTGAATCTAAACCAATACAACATTTAGCGATAGCGTATAACTATAAGATATGGCTGTAGTATACAATCGAAGTAGTAAGCAAAATATAAGAGCCATATGTTTACAATGAGTTTGATTATGCGTTGAAAAGATTTGATAGAATGTGGCGTCATATCTAGCCTTTTTTTTCTTTTTGTTAAATTGTTTTCATGAAATTTGACTGTTTGTATTAAAATAGATGTTTTAATTTAAAAAAAAAACCATTCAAATTGAGGTGCTACGTTATTTTCCCGCTCTTATAGTTAAAATTTTTATTTTATATACAAAAAAAAATGTAAATTTTCTGTTTAGGATGACATCAATATCAAACACGCAAAAATATAGCAAGAAAATCTGAATTTTTATTGGCAAATAGAAACAAAATACACACGTTATCCTTATTTTTTTTCACATTATTGTGTCATTTTTTAAGGTTTGGCAACAGGAAAGAAACGTTTGAATTAAAAAAGATTTAAAAAGAGATATTTCTATAATGTTAAACTGTGGAAGTGGTAGAAAAAATGGATAAATAGTGGTTTGATAATTTTTTTAAGTAGACAGTGATCTTTTCCACGTTCTAAAATGTATGTACATCGAGTTTCGTGCAAATCGGTCAAAAATTAAAGATTTGTATAAAGGACATACACACAGAGAACGGCTTTTATATATACTAGGGCAGGGTTGGCGAACCTATGGCACGCGTGCCAGAGTTGGCACGTAAGGTAATTTTTTATGGCACAGGAAAAATTTAAATTTGGTAATTGTTATACAGATAAAATTCATTTTTTATTTCTGTTATAACCAATAAAATTTTGTTCTTTACGGACAGTTTATCAAAAATAATGCAATTATTTTTTGCATGAATTAACACATCATAATAATTTTAGCTTTTCCTGTGATGCTATGCAGCGTTTTCGACATGTACTTTGCTTTTCTATACGATTTTATAAAATACAGTAATTTGCAAGTGAATTTCGTTTGACAGGTACTGCAGTAAAATGGCGAAAGAATTTAATTTAGGTATGTATATTTGTAAAAATAACAAAATATGAACTTGATGTAAAGCATTTTCCATTGAACGTACGACAGCAAAAATCTCATCAATACATTCTTAGTACATTAATGCAATTTGGAAAATTATAACTAAGATGTTGCATTAATAACCCAAGTTAAAAATTAATGAAATAAAAACTCGTATTTTTCCCCTTTATTACAGTATATACAATATATACAGTATAAATGAATCCTATTTACGAATTAGAAATTCATTCATTTAATGGCCGATTCTAGTATAGAGAAAAATCGCAATTTGATTTTTAATATTTTTTAATTATTAATGCATGAAAGCAACTAATTTTATAACCAGTGTTTCGTATAAACATCATACGCTTCCAAATTATTTTTGTATACGTTTGGCACGTTACATTGCTGATTGATATTGTTTGTGAATTTTCGGCACGCGCACGTAAAAAGGTTCGGCGACCCTGTACTAGGGGATCGAACCCGAGCTCCTCGGGTTACAGAGTATAGGTAAAAACAATTCTTTTTTTTATTTTTTAACTCTAATTATTATTTTTTTACATGTAATATATATTTTAGATTGTCCACTAACATAAAAAAGAATTTTTATATGAAAAATATCAATTATGCAATCAAATAAATTTTTAAAATTTATTAAAAGCGTTACTTTCACATGCCAGGAGTTCTTAGCCCAAGATTTTGCGACTTAAGGCAGTCTTTCCGATCATTTCAGTGCTTTAAGAGCGTGGTTCAATCCCATGTTTGTTAAATTTGTTTCTTATTTACATTATTTTATTTATTTTTCTATAGAGGAAGTTTTAATTTTGTTATGGGACATCAGACGGAAACAAATGCTGACATTTTTACATTGTTTTAAAGGCAAGCGGATTAATATTTCATAATCGAGCTACACGTGATAGAGATACATTTAAAAATAATTCATGCTTGAAAATCTCTCTCTCTCTATATATATATATATATTACGCTATCACACGTGGCACAGAAATCTCAATTATTTGTTAATTGTTTAATGGCAACCCCCGAATGAAACACATCTCATTGGTTATTGTGTAATAGTTTTCAAAAGGGAATAACAATAAATAAATAAAAAAGTTTAATTAATAACTATAGAAAAAACAATTTATGTAACAAAAAAATAAAAGTAAATAACCAATTTATTAATAAATAAACAACAACATCCGGGTTACCATATCAAGCGAAATAACGACACTTTGGCGCCAGTTAAGTACCCCGGTGCGTATATGACATTGGCGTCAGAAAAAATCGCGCCAACGTGGTGCGTATATGACATCTGTGCCATCTTTTATTTATTTATTTATTTATTTATCGAACAACAAACATACGACTTCATCTCATTTAAAATACAGTAAATAAATAAATAAATAAATAAAGGTACTTTTCCAGCATAGGTACTTGGCGAAATAGAGAAAAGGTCCATGGCGAGGAAAGAAATTTGGCAACGTACTTTCTGGCAACCTATTTAATCAAAATATTTTTTTCGAATAAAAGTTGCCATGATCACAAAGAGTTTGTACTTTAATGTTAGCTAGGCGCAATTCTCGCCAATGTCATTTTTTAACTCGCCAACACATTTTTTTATTTTTCGAGGGTAAATTAAAACAATGCTTTGATGTTGAAATTAAATAGTTTATGGTATTATTTATTCTTTTTCTTTTTTAAAGATTTTCTTTTTAAGTGAAAGTCATGTATTTTAAACGCTTCAGTTTTAAATTAAAGCTATCCATTTTAAATAAAATGGGTGAAAGGATTATATTTTAATCATGAAATATGAAAAACGGGTACAATGTTTGGCGATTTATCACCTGTGCCCGACTAACATAAAAATACCAAGTTCTTGATTTCTCTATCAGAATATTCCTCTTTGGCGAAGGATCGAGCAAGTAAATTAAATTATGAATAAAAGTAACATGATACAATGCATAGGATACATTTAAGGGAGACCAAACTGGTCGACACGGGCGAATAGTTATTTTAAAAACAATAATAACTCAGTCAATTAAGATACAATTTTCAAACAAATTGCATTTGAAAGTAGGTTTTTTTCTCTATTTGACGGCATAAAAATTGAAAATGCGCGATATTTAGAAATTTAAAAAATCGCTGATATAGCAAGCATTTTAATTTAATTTTTTTTCAGGTTTTATGGGAAAATGACAACAAAATATACAGTATCTCCTATTTTCGACTATTTTCCGTTTACTTTCAATGACTTTCAATAGAAATGGGGTTCTTTTGTTGCCACGATTAGAAAAATGATATTAAAAACTACAAAAAAATTAATATCTCAAAAATAAATTGAGATACAGCTTTCAAACAAATTGCATTTAAAAGAGCATGTTTTTCCTCATACAACGGTGTAAAACTTTAAAATGTGCGACGGTTAGAAGTTTAAAAATTTGCAGTAAAGAAAATTGCAAAACCAAAATTTTATTTTAAATTTCAAAGTGTTGCCATTCGCAAAATGACGTATGCGTTACGCACAGATATGTTTGTCCTTTATAATATAGATAGATAAAACACATATTGTTCTAGGTTGTTTGGTTAAAGGATTTTGGCTGAAAGTTTTAGAATCAGATGAGCCCAATTATGAAATATTAGCTTTTTTAATAGGTTCTATTTGACGGATTCTGATGAGAATTGCATTGAAAATTTTTCAGAGAAAAGGTATAAGTATATTACATATTGTTCCATCGTACTTTACCAAATCCTACAGTAAAGGATCAACTAAAGAAATTGGTCCTTAACAGCTCAAATTTTGTCTGTCTCAATAGAAAATATAATATAGTATAATGACGTCTATATCGTTTGTAGCAATTCAGATGGGCATTTCAGGTTAATGTCCATATTGCTTTCAAACGCATGATCAAATTCACAGATATATTTCGTTTGATTCACGGTTTGTTTAGAAAAAGCGGCCAGCGTAGCGGGCGAAGGCTGCTAGTGTATTTATATTTACTACTTGGCAACTAAGTAGTGTTATCCTAAACCTCATAGGAAGTTTTTACATAATAATAATAATAAAAAACTTTGAAGGAAAAAAATAAGCATGATCTGTATTGTTAAGTGAAAACGCAGATACAATTTAATTGTAAAATAAGGAGTCTACCATGTACAAACTGAGATATATTTATTTCTACCTTGGCAACAGTAAATCCTATTCACAATTTAGCAAATTACATCTGCATTTCACTGTTAACTCTTTGATTTAAAAAAAAAAAATAAAAAAAATGTTGTCTAACCAATTCATAATCCAGAGAGCATTTTTCCTTATTTAAAGGCAAGATGCCCTGAGTTTCCTTGCTGGTTTTTCCATTTAAATAGCAAAAATCTTAAATATTAAAGGGTTTTACTATTTGCAAGGCAAAAGACAAAAGATAAATAAAATTGCCCTGGGGGTCTGTATAACAGAATAGTAATGCTATTTAGAGTTAATGACAACTTGTTGACAATTTTATTTATTTATTTTTATCTTTTTTTACAAAAATATCAGCAGTTGCCGTGTTTACATAGGTTGTAAAAAGTCACGTGATCTTATTTGACTGTATAGCGGTTTTGGTTGGACTTTTACCAACTCAAAAAGTTAAAATAAATTTAAAATGAAAACTGACTATTAAAAATAACTCATATATACAAAAAACATATGACTGATTAAAATATGCAGTTTCCAAAATAAACACAAAATCCAAATAAACAAATATCTGAAAAAATATTTAAAAAAATCAATTCCACAAATATTATATTGGAAAATGAGTATGAATAAAATGACATACTGAAAATTCTAAAGATATTATGCAAGTTTATTATTTGGTAAATTTATAGCAATTTTCTTTTCTTTATAAATTTTATGAAAAAGTTAAAATTGAAAGAAAGAAAAATATTGAATGTCTACCAGGGGCATAGCTACAGATATTTTTTCGGGGGGGGGATTCGAAAATTTCCCAACTTGAAACAAATTGCTCCAATTTTCAACTAAAGTGATATGAATAACGTGTGTAATAGTGATAAGGAAACTTATGCATAAAAAATTTCTTTCCTAAGAAAATTTTTTAAACTAGAAACATAAAAATTCCAATTATTGTTTTTTTAATAAGAAAACTAACCAGCTTTTTACTTTCTTCTATCGTTACAAGAAGAAAGTATTGAATTCGTAAAAAAAAAATCGACTTCCGGCTTTCGACGGATTGATATTATTGGTGCAGATTCACGATCGCCAGTCGCCACATGGCAACTTAATTTTTTGCTTTGGCGACTAATTTTCGACATCTAAGTCACCATCCTTTGGCGAATTTCACGTTTTTTTCCAGCGATCCTTTGACAAAAATCACATTTTTTTTTTCGCGATCCTTTTACGAAAATGACGGGTTTCTTTTCGCGATGCTTTGACAAAATTTGCGGGTGTTTTTGCAATCCTTTGATAAAATTAGCATTTTTTGTGCAATCTGTTGACGAAATTCGCATTTTTTCTGCAATCTGTTGACGAAATTCGTGTTTTTCTGCAATCTTTTGCCGAAATTCACGTTGTCTGTTTTGCGACCCTTTGACAAAATTATCGTTTTTTCCGTGATCCTTATAGAATTGGGGTGGGGTTTATTTTTGTTATTTTGACAAAGTTGATGATTTTTCTGCAAAGAATGGCAAAAGTCGCATTTTCCCTGCAGTTCTTTGACAAAAAGACGCGTGTTTTTTGGGATTCTTTGCCTGACAGAATTCGAGCTTTTTCTTGCTAACGATTGACAAAATTGATTTTTTCGGCGTCCACTTGTTGAAATTCTTGATATTTTTCCTCACCCCTGTAATAATCTGTGACGAGATTGTCTTTTAAGATCATTTTTCTTCTGTATTCTTGAAAAACAAATGCTTGAATTCTGTTTTGACTTTTATAGTGAAAAATTATCTTACACACTCTTATTTTTTTCTTTTATGAACTCTTGTATGGCAAAATGAAAATAAGAAATATTGTTTTCCTAATATTCTCCACTATCATGATTCCTTAGCTTATTCTTATAGATATATATTTTTTCACCTCTGTCTTGCCCAACTTTATCTTCTGACAGTACATAGCTTAAGATTTATATTATACTTAATTTAAATCCAAATTAAAAGAATTGGGTGATTAAATGAACTATACAAATTTGATGTAATTCGTCTGTTTCTTTTGTACATTTGTAGATTATTTTTCACTTTGATTTCCTGAAATTTTGTCTCATATAATTGCTATTGCTTTTATGCATTTCTTTCACAATGTGGCCACTGGATTATTTGGGTTTAGGAGCCACTGGCTTCTTAAAAACTTTGGAAATGTGCACCTATAATTGATACGTTTTAGAACGATTTGACTGTTTTTAGAAAATGTCTGTCTGTGTGTATGTGACACAAATTTTGTGGGCGCTCTATCTCAAGAACTAATGTGTGGAATTTATTAAAATTTTAGATTCAGTTATACCTTGATAAAAATTAATGCTGATTAGTTTTTGTGTAAATCACCCAAAAGGTGGCGCTGCTATGCTGCATTTTTCATGATTTACATGATTTTAGCGATAGTTACATTTCAAAAACTGTTGCACGGAATTTGATCAAACTTCATATTCTGTTAAACCTTGACATAATTTGGTGCTTATTAGGCTTTTGTGTATATCATATAACAAGTGACATTGCTGTGAAACATTTTTCACGATTTTTCCGTTAGCTATATCTGAAAAAACTAATGCACGGAATTTGCCAAATTTCATATTCGGTTGCAATTCCTTATCGGGCTTGGGTGTATACTGTCCAAAGGTATCGCTTTTGTGCTCTTTGGATTTGGAATTTTGGTTGCAGACATCTAACAGGGTGTGCGCCCAAATTCAATGATTTGTTGAAAAAATGCGATGCTTCTATCTCCTTTTTAAATTCACGCAATTAAACGGATCTATTCCTTTATAATTCTTTTTGAATTGTGATTGCAAATTTTGAAGTATTAACATGTATTGGATAGAATAAAGTTTTGGGATTGGCACATCCGACTAGTTTTCATTTAACATTAATTCTTCTGGTCTTCAACGAAGCCAACCTGATGATAACATTGTTCAGTTTAATAAAATCCACAATTCCACTTTCACATTTTAAAATTATTAGGCTGTCAAGTCTGTCATCCCTCTTTGTAGTTTGCAATATATATTTTTTTAATTTTTATTTGACTAAAGATTCTTTCATTAGATGCAATGCCATAAAGATAAGCTGCTGTGGATGTTAAGATACGAGTATATAGTTTGACGGCGTGTTCAAATCGTCTTTGAATTTTAAGGCATGAGAAAAAGGTTTTTTAAGTGAGTTGGGATTTGGTTTATTTCTATTTGACTCTGCAAGTCATGTACATCCGGTTTCTCATATCCAGGTGGAAACATTATTAACATAATTAAAAACTCTTATGATACTCATCAGCGTACATATAAATAAAAACTATATTAAAAACACATTAAAAATTAATCCCAACGTTTTATGCTCTTTCTAATGAGCCATCATCAGGGGATAGAGTTCTTGACTTCCACGAAGCAAAGTTACAAACAGCACAGCCACTTTCACAATATCAAACTAGCATGAAACGTTGGGATTAATTTTTAATGTGTTTTTAATATAGTTTTTATTTATATGTATGCTGATGAGAATCATAAGAGTTTTTAATTATTAAATTTTGACAGCGTAAGTCCAAGTTTTTCTTATTAACATTATTAACTTTCCTAAGTTAGTGATACTCAAATTTGCCTTGCACAATTGTAATTTAAATATGAAATGTATTGGTGCAATATTCTCCTTATATAGGGAACATTGTCATTTAAGCCCATTACTAAGTTTTTTTGTATTTCTTATAATTCTTTCCTGTAAAACTTGTGTGTATCAATGTTCATTTGGGTACTATTATTTTTATCTATTCCCTTTGGTGAAACCATTTTTCTACGGTGCTTTCGGAAGTCAGCTTCTTCAGTTACATTCTAATATTCATAACTGTTTGTGAACTTGTCTATAGGGAAATCTTCATTGATTCAAAATTTTATTCAAGTGCAACGTGTCAGTGTTACAATGCATGTCGATTTTTTCTTCAGTTGATGGAGTGCTTTCATGGTCATATTTCTGTTCCAAATTCAAATGGACCACTTTTTAACTTTTTCATCCTCGAATGGATTTTTAGATGCTCCAAAACCTTGCACGAAAAATCTTTTCCTTATTATGAAGGGTTCTTTCGTGCTGAGATTTATAGTCATTTTTTAGTACAGTTTTAAAGACACAGCACTGGATTTTTGGTTTAAAATTTCATAAACACCTATAAATATAAATGAACAGGACTGATATATATTTCCGCTCACAAATAAATGTAACAAATTTATCTAAACTAGCTACTTCTTATATTCATATTTGCTCATATAACGCTTTTTTCTTGACAGCGAAGGGTTGACTAATTTTTGTGGAAAATATCATGAAAATGAGTAAAGGATTGTCCAAAAATCACACAATTAGCTCAAAAATTAGAGCAATTTGTGAAAACTAATCAAATCTTCTTGCCCAGCTGTGTTTTCAAGTAGGTAACTACATTCCTTTTTGTTGTGTTGCAAGTGATCTCCAATTTTCAAAAGAAGATGCAATCCCTTTGGATTAAAATAGCTGGATTCTCTTTTGGGACGAGAAGGGATGTAGGGTGAAATTTTTGAGAAAGGAACAAAGTTTTGTTGGAAATAAAGGAACTGGATTTGGATAGCCAGCTATTGATGGTTAGGAGTAGGGATTGACCGAATACCGAATAGTCGATTCGGTATTCGGTGGTTCGGCATGGAAACCGAATATTCGGCTTCGGCCGAATAATTGTGGATAAGTATTTTTTTTAAAGTAAAAGAATTCTCTTTTAATTAGAAGTAAAATAGGCTAAACAATGAGTTTTAATATTAGGTGCATGAGTTCAGACTTCAGCTGCACTACAAAAAACCAAGTCAAAGGCCATTTTTAATTTAAAAAAAAAACTTTTCCCTTTCTAAAATAGTCTATATAGCGGTGAAATCAAAACAACTGTCTACAATAGAGGAAAAAAAATAAGGAAGATGGGCATCTTTCCCTTATCATTTAATTTTAATTATTTCTACATTAGTTTTCTTAATTTAAATTTGTTTAATGTGTATTTTCTTTAATATACACATCAAATAAGTATATCAGAGTTCATCTCTGTATATCTAAGGTGTATATTAAAGAAAATACACACATCAAATAAGTATGCCTATCCTATAGCTTTTATAATCATTAAATTAAAATCGCTCAAATTTGTTATCTTCATAACCACAATGTTAAAATATTAATTAAAATATAAATATGTATCAGTAATTTGACAGAAAATATAGTTAAATGTACATATTGATATAATACCTTTTGTATTTGAAACATTCCTATTCAATATGTATATAATTAGACTTAGACAATCAGTAAATCAGCTTTGACAACATTGTTTCTTTTCATTTGAATGAACTTTTGTTTTTCTGACAATTCTTATCCTTAATAACAGCCTGTATAGTTTAATATTTTCATAGGTTCTTTAGGGTATTGACTAGTGATAAAATAATAAAAAAATAAGTGATGGGTTAATGAATTTGTGAGTGGAAAGAAGTCATTAAATTATTTTGTGTAAATTAGATTTAAGAATAAAAATGTAACTGAATTAAATTATTAAGAATTTAATGTTAATTAAAATTTATTAAAAAAGCTAATATATGCAAAAATGTGTATTGTAAATTTTTAAGTATTCGGTTGCCGAATACCGAATATTCGATGTACACTTTGACCGAAGCTTCGGTATTCGGTATTCGGCAAATTTGCTGCTTCGGTCAATCCCTAGTTAGGAGTAGAGAAATTTTGGTCTGGTAGATGTATAATATCTTTGTAGAACTGAAAAACACAATGATAGATTGAATGTGGCTGATTTCTTTTTGTATTTCTTTTGATAATTTAACATGTGTACTGTTACAGTACTCAGAAACATAATCACCAAAACAAAAATTTCGTAATTTTTTTACTAAAAAAGGAAATGTCTCAAAAATCTAGAATTTCCCAACTCTAAGCTCAAATTTCCCAACTTCACACATATTGGGGGGGGGGGGGGGGTCTCCCCCCCATGGCGACGCCCCTGATGGCTACACGTTTTCAGTGAAAGGCTTTTATAATTGAATGTTTAATTTTATGAAATAATGCAATTAATGAAAGAATTTAGTTTTTAAAAAAAAGTTCAACTACTAATTTTACAGCACAAAAACTATTAAAATAATACAAAAACTGACAAAAATTTAAGTTTTTTAAGCAGATCTATTTTATACCTTTTTTGCAACTGAATCTATTTTTCACCTGATGAAAAAGAAAAAAGTAATAAGCATACTGCTCTTGAAATTTGTTACTTATTTAAACATCCTTAGAATTTTTAAAATGTACTATTTCAATTTTAAAAGTACCAGTCACTTTACTTCAAAGCTCTAGAACAGAACAAATTTAACTGAACCTAAATAAACTTCAGATTGAATTAGGAATTTTTTAATTATGCAGTAGACTCTGTCAAATCCGCACAGCTTGGGACCAGAGGTTGTGCAGATTTGAGAATTTTGCGGATTTCTGGTCATTGCTTTGTTTACATTTTTTTTTTTTTTAAACAGTAATTTGAATGTAATAATGCAATCAAAACTATAATGGATGCTTGCAATATAATAAAGTATTAAAATAATTAAGTAAAGTAATAAACTAAAATGATAAAAAGTAAGATAATTTTAAAAATGACTAAATTATTAAAAGTAAAGGTCAAGTAAATAATTAAGAAGGTATAATTAAATATGCATAATAAAGATGAAATGCACTTTCCTTGAATTATTCAATGAAACTTTCCTCATAAAGGTAACCTATTAATTCACATCAAAAATAAGGAAGTTTTATGTCAGGTTTAGCCAGTCTTAATACTGTAAAAGCACTTATTTTTGTAATTTTCGCAAAAATGAAGATATCGGTGATTTCACGAGCTGAAAATTTGACCTATATATATGAACATAACCGAAAGTTGAAAAATCCCGAAAATACCTAAATAGAACTTTTTTTGCTTAAATTTCTAGAGGAAAAAGAATCTGTGGACCTGCGAATATCATGACTAAAACTGATTCACGCTTCTTGGCTTGTGCGAACATTTAACAGTGTTATGTTAAAGCCAAACATGATATAATTTTGAATGGCTTCAAAGAAGCTGGTATAAATATTGTAAGTGAATGAGCTGCATTCTATTAGTTGTATTATTGTTTTTATTCAAGAAATAGCTGTATAGTATTCAAGAAATTTTTGTACTTATTTCTTATTTAAGTAACTGTAATCATTAAATTTTGGATAAATGAAAAATTTCTGATTTTTTATTATTATTTGAGGCGGAAAAAAAATATTTCGCAAGGTATAAATTTTCGCGATTACGACGGGCTCGCGAAAATTAAAGCCACGTGAAAATAAGTGCTTTTACAGTAACCAAAAAAGTTTGATTAATACATAAACATACTTGTTAAAAAGATTGTGATTAACCAGTGATATCAGACACATCTTGATTTTTTCAGAAATATATACTTCCTTCATGAAAAACTATGAGTTCCATCACATTATCGAGAATTACATATTAAAATACATATGGAATGATATAAAACTGAAAAATTTCGTAATTTTGCCCCTACATCTAAACTGAAAGTTTCATTGTTTACATCTTCAATGATGTGTGGATTTTAAGGTTGCGGATTTGAGGGAGTCTACTGTATCTGTTTTATGCAGCAAGCTGATTCCATAAAACTAATATTATTCCACAAAACAAATAATGCCAAAAAAGAAAAATCTAATTATTTTTCATAAGTTTGTTTTCTTTCTCAAATAAGACATAAATAATAAAAAATGAGCATATCTTTAATGATTCAGATTAGCATAAAATAAACCACATTTTAATTCCTATTTTGTACATACTTAAAAAAAAAAAAAATACTTTTAATATCTGTTCATGGGATAAGATAAATTTCTCTGTCAAACACCACTATTCATTTAACTTTGATATGAGACTGAACTTTGATTTTGAAAACAGTTGTCTCAATGCTGTGATATGTGATCTAGTTATGCCAAGAGTCATGATTAATTCTTTTTCTTGCTACACATGGGAAAAGAAATTTTTGTGGTAGATGACAAACTCTTTTTAATTAATTAAATAAAAGGTTATTTTTGCAGTCCACTGAAAAGAAAAGAAATAAAAGGAAGATTTCTAGTGATTGTTGTCTTTAATTATGCTACATCTTGATTGTAAAACTAATCAAAGACTCGATAATAGCACATTTTTTTGGCTGTTTAAAACGGATGAATTCATTTTATGGAGACTACAAATATTCAGTTATTCAGAAACTTTTAACGGTTCATTTTTCTTCAGATTTTAGAATTAGAGGTAGATTTCCCTGTGTGGACAGGTTTTTGCAATGATTTCTTTCCGACAGGAAGGAGGGAGTGTAATCTGGTGAAGGCATGCGCAAGAATGTTTATACTTATTGCAGTTCACAAACCTAGGTGGAATCTTTCTGCAGCATACTACATTTGGAAAAGTTCACAGTATTTTTCTTTTTAATTTTGCATGAGTATATTAAAGTAGAGACAAGATTTGTCATGATCATGTAAAGACAATATCTGGTTCCAGCATAGACTTGCAAGTTCGAGTGCTTAGTAAACCAAAGATAAGAAATCTATTGAAATTGGCATAGGAGCTACCTGGCTTTATCAATGCATTCTGTAAAATATTGAATTATTGGTATATTAAAATAATTTTACTTGGGACTTTGTTCTAGGCCAAACTCTTTTATTAACAGTTAAGCAGTACATCCAGAGAGCTGAGAGTTCAGTCATGTCCCGATGAGGTCCTGAGAACTATATTATTGAATTTCTATCAATATTGTCATTTGGTAAGTAAATTAGCTCAAAATCTCTAAAAATCTGCTGTGCTCTTATTGGCTTTATAGCTTTTGATGGGTGCTTGGGCCTGTGATACGAGCAAGGCTTGGCCAAGCCTGGCTTCAGCACAAACCACCGACTTCTGTTAATAGAGCTTAGCATGCATTTTGAATCTTAAAGTTGATTGCAATTTAAAATCTTAAAGTAGTAAATGCTGAGCTGATAAACGGGACAAATTTACTTTTGAGCATTAGATTTTAAAGCTAGAAAAAGGATTTGAGAATTTAATTTAAATTTTGAATTTTAAAAAGGTCTTATTTTATTATCCTTAAAATCCATTGCTGTTTGACCTAAAATATTAAGAAAATAATAGCTGTCCTTATAAGTTATATATTAATAAATAATATCCTACCATAATTAAATTCTATCACTTAACAAAAATAATGTAATGGATGTAAAAAGTGTACATGAAGATGCTATGAATTAAGTATCAAAACTTTAATATTTTTACTTAGGTTTACTTACATTTGTGCACATATTGTGTGTTCTTTTAGATGATCAACAAATCTTTTCTGCTTCATCTTCTGGAGCAAGTAGTTTTAGTACTGGTTATGGCAGCTGTAGCCCAATTCCACGTCCAGTGCCACAGTCCTTTAGTAATAGTCAACAGATGCCCCAGATGGATATCAACACATCGTCATCATGCAATTACAGAATTGCGTATTTTATTATCAAGGCAAACACTTCGAGGGTTGTAGAAATTTCAATGGCAAAAAACATTTTTGCTTTTTCGCCAGTCACAGAAAGGAAGCTATTATCTGCTGTAAAGGTAAGCTTATGTAGTTATGATCTTTTATCTCATATCTCACTGTTATTAATTTTGATAAAGTATAAAACTTCTTAAGAATCTATATTATAAAGGCAAGCTTATTTAGTCATGATATTTTATCTGATATCTCATTGTTATTAATTATTTTGATAAAGTGCTAAAATTCTTAAGAATCTAAATTATAAAGCAAAGAAAAGTCCATGAGTAACGTTGATGTCATATAGATGATGGCAACGATGGAAGCAATGAATTTCTCTCTTTTTTTTTGCAAATTTAAATACAAGGTTTGCAACTTACTAGAGGCTCGTACTTCTGAACATTGTATAATTTTTACACTGTCAAATAGGTGGAAAAATGTACATTCAAATGCATTTTTTTTTAAAAACTGTATCTCAATTTACTAACTTTTTATAGTTTTAAAAATAATTTCCAAGTGTGATTTTTAAAAATTCTATCTCTATTGCATGCAGCTCTATTACGGAAGATTAACACATTTGCACTTAAAACAATATAAATAGTTCTGCATTTGTTTTCAGTTAATATTCCATGATGAAATTAACACTTCATCAATAAATAAATATAAATCAAACATAAATTTAGCGGATATGTAATTGAACTATTTGCTTAAACAGCGAAATAATCAGAATAAAAAAGGCTGCTGTAAGTAGCAAAATTTTTGTTGATTTCTTTGGCTCTTAACCTCTGGCATGAAGCTCATATGAAAGTATCGCTATTAATAAATTTCAAAACTTTATTTGACTACATAATTGATATTTTTCATTCAAAAATGCTTTTTGGTGGTGTTAGTGGACAAGCTAAAATAAATATTTAAATAACTTTTTAGAGTTTTGAATGAAAAATTATTTTCACCTTTATTCTGTACAGTCAGTATATTCTGTAACCTGGGAATCCCAGATTGGATCCTCTTGTGTTAATGAAAACACAGAGAAAAAGGGATATTTTGTAAAATTCTACTCTTCTTTAAGTACAAGCATAAGTAATCTTTGAAACTGCAGAAAATATTTGAAGAGTAGACACGTGATGCTACTACACTTTTCTAACCCTCAGTTCCTGGAAACATGACATTTCCAAAATCTAAGTCATTTTCTGTCACTAAGAAGGATGCATAGTTGGCAAAAATTTTAAATTTTAAACCCTGTCATCTTCATTGTTTGTTGTCATTTACATTTCATATATTTGCTTTGAGGTCGAATATTGCTGAAAGTTTCTAGGTATGATTTAATATTGAATTTTACACTTATTTTTCTGAGATTAGGTTATCTATTTGCAGGATGGGAAAACTGTCATTCTCATTTTCTCAATACAAGGTAGTGGTCATTTCCAAGGTTTTGCTCGATTTACACCTCATCTTGCCGATCATCATCCACCAGAATTTTGTTCACCAAATTTGGGATCCTGTTATCAAATTGAATGGCTTAAGAAGTTAGTATCAAATGTTGCCGCCTTTTATGTTTGTTTTCTGTATAAATCTTTTTCTCATTTTCTAAGTGTAATGTTACAGTTTGGTTTTCTTCTTTATTTTAAAACTTATTATTTATAACTTTAGGCAGAAATATATCTAAATGTTAAAATAATAAAGATGAAACTGTGACATCTTTCAGTGAGGAATTTAGATACTGCAACAGTTTGTTGCGGTACAATGCATTACATGTAATGATGCCTCATGGCAATAATATTTTCAAAATCGATGATAATAAAAAAAAAATGATATTTTATTAATGCGATAATACATGTTATTTTAGTTATCATGAATTATGATTTGTGATCTTTGCAAATTGAGTTGTGATAATTTTTAAAAAAGCAAATATTTTCTATCCTCCCGCTGGTTTTATGTCTTTGATTACCTACTCCAGCCCCTACTCCAGGTGCATAAAACAACTTCTTCCCAACAGTTTTTTATGTTGGTGAGGTAAATTAATTTAGCTTTTATTAATTTAATTTCATTACATAAAGATGAAAAAATAAGTTATAAAATATAGAACAACCTCTAAAATAAATTATTTATGAAAAGTTGATGACTTAGAATCACCAGTTAAATATATATATATATATGTAGAGTGTTTTAAACCATTAAGTTGAAAAAAGTCATCAGTAAAAACTGTTTAAGATATAAAATGTTCTATTATTATTGAAATGCTGTTTAATAAAATATGAAATAATTGCCCTATAAAATAAGGCTCTTGGGGGGGGGGGGGGGGGGATAAAGATAATAATATTTTAAGTTTTAATACTTACCAAAAAGGAATAAGCAGAATATGTCTTCAGACAAAGTTAAAGCTATTAATGAAAAGAAAAAACCTAATTCTCCGAATTAAACACACTTCATAAACAATTTTAAATCATTCACTTAATGTAGCTGATGATTTAGTCTAAGCTTCCCCCCCCCCTCCCCCTTGTTTTAACTGGCACTCTGAATTGTTTATAACTCTTGAGTTCCTACCACCTATCCATCTATTCTCCAATAAATAAATAAAATAATAGTAAATAAATAAGTAAAAATAATAATAATTAATAAATTAAAATTTTAGTACCTGAGAAATGTATTATTTTTTTTATATATACTTCTTTTATTACTAAATGTATTGCTTTCTGCTAAAGACTGATCAATAAAAAGAAAAGCGAGAATTTTAGTTAGAGCAACTGAAGATGTCAAAGTTTTGATATGTTATTAAAATCTTAACCCTCTGACTGCCTAATTTTTTTTTTTTTCAAAATCCTTTCGACCAATATGTAATGAACGAATATGTCCTCTATTATTTACATATTTCAAATCATCATATATTTGAAATATATAGTATATTTATCATTCACATTCTTAACCTTTGACTATAGAATTTTTAAAACAAAATTGCTTATAAAATATATATTATGTAAATTTTTCTACAAATGTCTTGCCCGTGGAACTCACGGGATAATCAGTTAGAGGGTTAATGAATGTGATATACATAAGTGTTTATTCATATTTCTCACAAATCTTGTCAAAATTTTGCTGAATGTATAAATCTACATTATACTGATCTTTAAACTTTGTAGTTCTAAATATGTATAGCAAATTAATGAAAATATATATGTATTTTTTTTTTTTTAGAGCTAATGTCCCTTTTCAAAGTACAAGACACTTACAGAATGCTTGGAATGAAAATAGAAAAGTACAAAGTTCTAGAGATGGCCAGGTAAAACAACCATTTAAAGTCTTTTACACATAATTTATTCTGAAAATTATTGTTTTAAAAATGATAATTAATCTGTATTAATATGTTAATTTATCTTTGAATACATACCTTTAAAATAATTAAAGAACTTTAAGATTAAAATAAAAGAATGCTTCATTGTTGTCTCTTCATACATTTAAAAGGAAGACTTACCATTTACTTTACAAAGAGGGGGGTGGGGGGGGATAAAGTGTTTTCTGCACTAACTTCCATAAAATAGAACATCCAAACTTTAGTATAGGGCAGGAGTAGTGAACCTATGGCACACATTCCTGAGATGGCATGAATGACAATTTCTCTGGCATGTGTAAAAAAAAAAAAATTCTTTTTGTTGTAATAAATAAAATTTTGTTTAACATACTATCTCAAATTATGCACTTATCTTTTAATCAATTAACTTATTAGAATTTTTTTTTCTCTCTATGTGATATGATGCATTGCCATGTAACTAGTTTACATAGCTATGTGAATTTAAAACTGCAACAAATATTGCACTCACTGCAATAAAATAAGAATTTTTTCTATGAGTATTACTAAAAATAACAGAATATGAACCAGTATAAAGCAATCCCTGTTGAATGTACAACAGCAACAATTTCATCTGTAAATTAATACAATTTTTATGCAACTTGGATAATTATAAATTAGATGATGATAATGTATTTATATATGTGCAAATTAAACAAAATACTTTTTCGAATCAAAATTTCATTAAATTAATGACTGATTTCAGTATGGGGGAAACCAACATTTTGATTTTGTCCTTAGCTATTTAATTCATTAAAGTAACTGATTCTGTTACCAAGAGTTTCGTAAAAGTAGAATATATTGCAATGTCTTTTGGCAAGAAAAAAGGTTTGCCATTCCTAATATAGGATCTCCTTACTTATAGAGTACCATGTCCTGTTATTTCCTGGGAAATTCCAAACAAATAATTTTACCTTTGTCACATTATAAATGCAACATTTTTATTGCAATCACAACTTTGGCATTTGCACAATTTCCTTATTGTCTTTCCCCTATTAATAATCTTAATTTTTCCCATCAATATTTATTTATTATATTTCCATAGCCGGCATTTTTAATTATCTTTAATTTGGCATATTTATCTTTCTACGATGTTTAGTTCATATTTTCCCCCTTCCCTTTGAATGATCTTTTTTTATTAAATTTTTCAGTTTGATTGCTTCAATTAGGTGCCCACCATTATATCGGTCCGCATGGTAGAACGATTCAGTTTTTCCCCGATGTAGTTCAGAGTGTGCTTCCTTTTTTGTTTGCTTATCGCTCTTTGGCACTTGGCGCAGTCTCTCTCGTGTATGCTTGGTATGCACAGCTGTTCTGCTTTCACATGCTGATTTGCCCTGGTCGCTGGATCGACCCGTCAAACTGCTTGCGTTTTCGACTAGTATGGAATTCCAGAGCAATTCAGCTCAGTCACATTGAGCATCAGATAGTGAGTAAAGTGTTTGGCTCCAATGATGCCATTAGGCTCCGAGGAAGCCTGGATTGTAACGTATGGTTCTGAAAAATTTAAGTCCCTCTGATTGTGTTTTATTTGGCCCTCACCATTTCCTATTCCCATCTTTTTCAAAATGCACATTAATAAAAATAAATTCAAGTTAGTTAATATAAGGTCTTGTGTCTGATTATGTTATGTAAAGAAAAATAGCTTTACTGCAAGTACATCATGCAAATACATCATGTGACATCCGCCGCTTCTGCTCTTGCTTGCATATTATGCATTAATGTATAATCCAGTCAGTTAATGTTTGAATTTTGATAGTGTAGACTGTTGAAATGAAAATCTGTTCCTTTACCTTTCTTCAAAAGCTGTTTAAGGTTAAACAAAAATCCTTTCAGATTAAAAAAAAAAAATAGAGCACCTTTGTCACACATTGTAATGAAAGGTTGAAGCAGAGATATATAAATAAATACCGTAATTTTGGGAGTAAGCACCGCACTCGCAATATTCTTCCTAAAATAAAAAAATTTGGCGTAAGTGCCGCACCTGGCATAAGCGCCGCACTAAATGTAGATTAAAGGCCTAAACTTAGACATTTAAAAAAAAAAGCACAATTAATAGCGCAATTAAAATTTAATGTTTTAAAGAATTTTTAAAAAATAAAATGACTTACTTATTTAGTTTTTTATTCCCAGGGACTTAAGGAGACATCCGTTGGTTAATTATAATGTAACCATTCAGAGCGCGGGATGCGAACCCTTCTCCTCGTGGCGCTCTACGTTTTTTAAAGTGGTTGGCACCACTAGGCACGCTTTTTATTAGTGGGTCGCATCCACTATATATGGAACAGCAAAATTAAAAACCATCAAATTCGCTCAATTTGCTGTCTGACTGGAACAATTGTCGGATGTCGTCACTCAATTCGAGGCTATTTTCCTCATCGTCCGATATCTCAATATCTGTATCAGCATCCTGATTCGAAGGAATTATTTCTGCCACTGAGAATCCTGAAATAATAGCACTCGGCTCAACGGCATTCCATGCAGCTGATACCCATTTCGCCACTTCCGCATAAGATGCTTTCTTCAAATTGCTGCTTTTAGTATATGAATGCAATCCACTTGACATCCATGTCTCCCACTGTTGTCGCATGTGATGCTTAAAAATGCGATTTGGAATCAAATCTAAGGGCTGCAATTTTTTAGTAAGACCACCAGGAATGATAGCCAAAGATGCAGCACATTTCCTGGTTGCTTCCTTTACAGGCTCCGTCAAATGTGCCGTCATGGAATCCATTATTAACATTCCACTTGGCTGGAAAAAAGCGCCTTTTCTTTTTTTCCACACTTCAGAAAACCAGCCTATCATTAATTTTTCATTGTTTCATCCTTTTTCGTTGCACCTTATTACAACATCCGATGGAAAAGTCTCTTTAGGTAAGGTTTTCCTTTTAAAAATTAGCATAGGCGTCAACTTTTCTCCACTTGCGGTACACGATAAAACGCATGTGAATGAAGTTTTTTCATGGCCTGTAGTTGAAATGAAGACAGAATTTTCTCCAGTTGAATTCACAGTTCTACTTGGAGGGCAATCGAACGTCAACGAAACTTCGTCCATATTGATCAACTGGGAAGGCTTAAAATTCTTTTCATTTTTCAATTTCATTACAAATTCCAGGAATTTTTTTTCTTTTCAATCCAGTCAGCAGGGAGATTCTGTCCCACACTTGTTCTTTGCCTCACGGACAACTTGTGTCTCTTCATAAAACGGAAACACCAATTTGCGTTTCCTTTGAAATTTGAAATTCCCATATCAGCAGCAATATTTTTAGCTTGCATTCGAATTTTTACAGTTGAGATTGAAAGACCTTCTTCACGCTGTTCTAAAATCCACTTTCTTAGATTCTTTTCCAACTCCGGCCAATGAGCTGTACCGCAACGTCTTGCTTTTTTTAATTTCGGCATTTCTTCAATAACTGATTTTTCTGATCGCCATCGGCGAATGCATCTTTCGTCTATACCAAATTCACGTGCTGCAGGACGATTTCCGATATTCTCTGCTTTCATAATTACTTGTAATTTAAATGCAGCAGTATAATTTCAAAGTCGCTTGGGAGCCATCATAAAATATTCCAACAATCAAAAGATTAAAAAAGATTCAAAAATAGCAAACCACGTTGAACACTAACGACACAAGTGCGATGAATAGCAATGATGAGAGGGGATGGGGAGAGACAAGTATCCAATCAAATCGACTGACCACTATGCCACGAGCAACCCACTTTTATAAAAGGGGGGATGGTGAATGGATAAGTTAAGAGAACAGTAAGGACAAAGAACTTTACTCCGTGAGACAGAACGGTCCGGATATGTAATGCGCGATAAGCTACTTTACAGGGGAGCGATTCAAACCAAAGATGATTTTTATTTTTACTTTCTACCCCTTTCCCTCTTTCTGGAGTTTAGTTAGACATTATTCTGTCATTTAAATTTACGAACATAAATGATTAATTTAAGTAGAAAACTATTTTCAAAACATCAGATAGTATTGACATTTTGTGAATGCTTAAATCGCTAAAATAATATAGATGGGTATTACCGCATTTTTTTACCTTTTCATTTGTTCTTATCACGGATTTTGTTTTTTATTTTATTTAATTCTTAATTTATTCTGTAATATTTTTTACAGAGTTTCCCCCAGGTTTAAAAAAGGGCAGGGTGCTGCTTGTGGGAAAAGGGCACTTTTAGATTTCGAAGGACATTTTTTGGATTCTTAAGGGCATTTCTTGAAATTATTAAAGACATTCTTTTGATTTTTAAAACTACTTTTTAATATTTAATAGACAGAACACTATTTTAAAGACAGCAATGAGTCAATTTTTACTATGCAAGTAAATTTTTTAATAAACAAAGGAGTAAAAGCACTTTTTTCAGGTGGGGGCAACAAGGGAGCTAATTTTTTAAATGAGGGGCAAGAGGGGTGCTATTTTGTAAATCTAAGGGCAGGCAGGGCGCAGCACCCTCCTGAAACTGTCTGGGGGAAACTCTGTTTTTTATTTCATTCTAAAAGGATTACAACCACTTAAAGCTATCGCGTCCACTTTACGATAAAAAACAGTGTTGAATTCAGACACTTTTCTCTGCGAGGGACTTCTGTGGCTACGGGGGGGCATCCCCCCCCGGGTCACCCCCTGAATAAAACACTGGATAAAAACATTCCTCCCGAGAATCCACTTAAAGAAACAAAATAAACTGTATGGAACTTCATTACTCACTCTACTATGTTCCTGTCATTCGTTAAACACCACACTAGGTTAGTAGGTCAAAGAAGGGAAGGCGAGATAACAAAACTAAGTCATTATGCAATGCAACTGACAGCTTCAAACATGTGCAAAGATGACGACATCATTACGTGATAGCTGTTAGGATTACGTCACCATGTACTTAATGGAGTTTTTCAAACATAACAGAAGAAACTAAACATGGAAGAAGTACGATACGTACGTTAGGAAAGTAAATAAAGCAACGTTATTTAAGAAGATAAAGAAGAAGGAAATAAAGTTAATTTATTATAATGCATTGTGTATTACTGTAAATAAAAGTACTTTAATAAAAGAAATAAAGTGAATAAGGATAAATAGGTTTCTCATTGGAGGTAAACACGTACGGTGACAAGAACTGGTATATATTGCTATCAGTTTTAACTTTTTTCAACATTCTTTATAAAAACTTAAAAAAAAAAAAATCGTAAGCACCGCAAACGTTAGAAGCGCCACATCGGCAATTTATTAACTTTTAAAGTCATAAGCGCCGCGGCGCTTACTCCCAAAATTACGGTAATAGGATGTATATTTTAGTAATATGCTTAAAACATTATGCATAAATTCAGTTAATGTATTTCCCAAATTCCACAAAAGATTCTGAAACTCAATATTTAATTAAATATCCCAATTCCAACAGACCAAAGCAAACCATTAAAAATATAGTGGTATTAAAATTTTATTAAATATTATGTTGTATTAAAAAACAATTTGAAATTAAATTGTTAAGATTCAATGTAATTTTCCTGAAGAATTATAGTGCCTAAGAATCATAGTATAAATTATCTATTAAATATTTTAAAGTTTAGATACAATAAATTCAATAATTTTTAATTATTACTATTAGGGAATAATAATATACATTAGTATAAAAAGGGAGAAATAATTGAAATATTTTTACTTACCCAGATCTTTGTCTAGAATGAAGTATTTTTATAAAAACAAACAAATATGCAGAGACATTATTATAGTTAATAAAATACTAATTATAGAAATATTGTTTTTGGGCTGCATCTCCATATTTTTTTAAATAAGTATAATAGTATATAAAACAGATCTGGGGGAATTATTATATTTTACCAATGATTAACAAGTTGATTAATGTAGAAATGTAAATAAATAAATAAATTTTAAGTTTGTTCATATATTATAATGTTCAACAGTACTGTTGAATTTTTAAGATATAATTTTCAAAGCAGTTTATCTTTTCAATTGTATTTTTTTAAAACAAACTCTTATCCATTAGTTGTACTCTTAGTATGACTGTAATAAGGTGTCATAATCAAAATAATTACATTAAAACTTGTACTCTCAATGAGTTATTAAAATTCAGTTACGATGTTGGGTCATGATTTAGTTGCATAGTCTAAAAGAATTTTTCTCCCCCATTAGTTATGCTCTTAGAACCACTGTAGCAATGTATCATGATCGAATTAATGGTGTCAAAATTTTGTAGGTTACATTCATGTTTACATATGGCAAATACGCAGACATCCAAACTGCTTCTTTTATCAGCATTTGAATGAATTATCTGGAGTGCTGCTCACACCTTTTCAAATTCAATTGTAATGAAATGGGATAATATTTCTGTAACTATATTGCACACACTCTTTTGAAAAATCCATAAATACTGTTTCAATTTCTGTAAAATTATCAATAGACACAAATATTTCTGAATCATTTACAATCAAGTAATTTGAAATGTACTGAAGCATCCCAAATGAAGATTATGACTTCCGAAGACAGTCTGAGGTCCAATGGCCCCAGCTGCTTCTCCACTATAAGACATCTCTTCAAGTTCTTCTAAACGCTAAAAAAATCAACTTTATACCAGATCTCCTCTTTCACCCAATGGTTTGTTTTGAAAAATCAAGCAATCAACATCCTGAATTGTGGTTGGATGGTTGCATAAGATGCACTTAAGTATGTTCATAATCCGTAACCAGTTGTATTTGCTCGCTATCCGGCCGATTTCCTAGCTTTGCTATGCATGGCAGCAGTTTGCCAGACAGAACTATTTTTATTACATTATTTAAGGCATGTGTTACATTGGAAAGTAACATTTTCAGGTTTTAGCGTGTCATGTGCTTCAGGACATATCCTATTTTTGCATATTTTCGTTGATTTCAATATTTTCCCTTTAAAATTCAGCTTTAACTTTAATTCCATTAATCCACATTTAAAATATTCTTTAATTTGATACTTCATTCATCCCTGTATGATGCTTCATTCGTATTTTGACTTTCTATCACGATCTTTTATTTCTTTTCTTTTTTTAAATTCATTCCTCTATGTTTTCAGCGAACGCAGTTTAGCCATGTTGAATCCATTCAAAATCGATTGAGCCGCTTTTTAGATATAATTAGCTTGACCTTGACCCATTATGACCCACTAATTGAATTTTCTCAAACACGTGACCTAGCTTAATGGTATTCTCGTGCACAAAAATGGTTAAATACAAAATTTCGTCAAAAACATTAGAGCCGTTTCTAGATAAACTTTGCTTGACCCATAGTGACCCACTAATTGAATTTTCTCTAACATGTGATTTAGCCCATGACTCTTCTCGTAATCCAAAGCGACGGAATACAAAATTTAGTCAAAATCTTTAGAGTCGTTTTTTAGATAAAATTGGCTTGACTCATAGGGACCCCAAAATAACCCACAAATCAAAATTTCTCGAACATGTGACCTAGCCCAGTAGTTTTCTCGTGCCGAAAAACGGTTGGATATAAAATTTAGTCAAAATCAATTGAGCCATTTTTTAGACATAATTAGCTTGACCTTGACCCATTATGACCCACTAATCGAATTTTCTCAAACACATAACCTAGCCCAATGGTCTTATCGTGCCCGAAAATGGTAAAATACAAAATTTTGTCAAAATCGTTAGAGCCATTTTTAAGATAAAATTTACATACACATACAATTTTTGCTCGCATTATAGTATAAGATTAAAAACACACACATACAATTTTTGCTCTCATTATAGTATAAGATTAAAAGATCGTTTAGACTCATGAATATGGTTGTAAATATTTATAAAAGGCAAATAGATAATTGTTTTTGTTATGATTTAAATTATTTTTATTATTAATTTTTAAAGGAAAATATTTGAATTAAAGTAAAAATTACTGCATTCTTTTAGAATTGAATAAATTAAAACATCGTTTTTATATTTTTAAAAGCAAAAATTAATATTTACATAACATAAATTATTGAGATGGTTATTAAAATTTAGATTTTAATTATTAAAAAAAATATTGGGAATTTTGAGCTGAAAAGATAAAAAATAAAGAAAAACTGTTTCACACTGTAACACATATAACTTATTTATGGGCACTAAAATTAGTAAGCATGTTTGCTATCCTCAAATGTAAATGAAGTTGTCAGACGAAGACTTAAAACAAGAAAGAAAGGTTATGTGTTTAAAAGGGTTTATAGTTTGATACATTGTCAATCATTAAAATAATACTATTGCAAAATTTTAATCTTTAGACACAGTAGAAAGACATTTGTACATATGCATGTTGGAATCTGCCTGCAATTTATTTCAAAAACTTTTGACAATCACTATTTGTATCACAAAATACCTGTATGACAAAAATTTTTACACATTGCTCCAAGCAGATAACAGAACTTCGCGTTTCCTAGTAATATTTTTTCTTTTTTTAAAATTTTTATGAAAAAAATCATTTTTTAGTTTTTGCAATCAAAATTACTGCTTCTATTCAGAGGTAAAAGCATACAAATATATAAAAATGGGAGTGAAGATTGAAAAAGATGTCCATTAAGTACAGGTGTTTGCTATTTGGGAGCGTTTTGCTTTTTGTTGTTATGGAGGTTTTTCTGCATTTGAATAATGCTTTCAAGCAGTGTTATTTACAAGTAGTAGTATTAATTAGTAGTTGTTGATTGTTAGACTGTTTTATTGCCTTTTTATAATTATTTCATTGTAAATGTGTGATGTTAACATTTTTTTTAAATTTATTTATTTATTTATTTTTTCGAAATTAGGAATTAGAACCATCTGTTGGCGAATCTTTATGTCAATTGATTGTAAGCACTCAAAATGTATTTCCTAGGGAAGCTCTAAAACCCAATAGACGCCAGATGAATTATAGTAGAGACAGTTTTCAAAATGATTCAGGTCCATCGAGTAGAAATCAAATGCAGTGGGATATGCATAGTGCTAATTCTTCACACTGGCCTTTTGATTCATCAGATCAGAAGTATTGGACACAACCACCAAACATGTAAATGTTAGCGGCAAAATTTCATTGATAATTACTATCTGTGATCCAGTTATTTGTATGACAGCTTGATGACTTTTACAAAATATGTATGTTTGAATGTTTATCAGTGTGCTGGTTTACCAAAATAATCAGTACAATATTAATAAAAAAAAAGAAATTGGAGTCTTTTGGAAATTAAACTTGGTTCAATTCAGCCCAAGAAATATTTGAAAAATTAAGTATAATATGATAAGCTGAACAAATTTCCTTATTTTTCTCCAGTCTAACTGGGTATGTTAGAATAAAATTCCTATACTGTGGATTTTAAATGAAAGATTTTATCAGAACATACAATCCAAAAATGATTAAATTTTAGTTAAAAAAAAAAGTTCAATAAAATATTTTGAATTAGATTAAAAATGTTATTTTAATGATTTAATTTTTTTTTTTTTTTTTTTTTTTTTTTTTTATTAAGTCTATATAAATGTGGCCTTTTCCTTTGGTTAAAAGAAAAGAACCATTTTTATTATTATATCTAATAAATTATAGTAAACTTTATTTTGCAGCTTTTGTTTTATAATTTTTTTTAGAAATAAAAGTATTCTGGATCATGTTCATGACACTATTATCCATTGACCATGATTTGCCTCTGCCCCCTTTTTTTAATGTTTCTATTATGCAGACCTGCATACAGTATAATTCATATAAAATTAGCTTATTAACAGTAAATCACTTGAATAAGAAACTGAAAAAAAAAAAAAAAATAGAGATGAGTAAAATTTCTATTATTTGGGATCAGATCCTCCCAGATATTTTTGCTCATTACTAACTTTTCTTGGATATTGAAAAAATATTGTATAGACTCATATAAAATATATAATGCCCTTTATTTTCAGTTTAAAGTTACCTATTTTTATTAAAGATGTGTGTTACTTTTTATTATGTGAAATTTTTGTATGCTTTGAGAATAAAATAATGCTATTAAAATGCACATATGCTGTTATAAAACAGTGATGATAGATATAATTATGAAATGATTTATAATTGTAAATATAATTCTTTTTAATTTTTGAATGCAGAGAAGGTGAGCAACACATTTTGTATGACAAATATAAATTGTTCATTTTATTTCAGTGGTTTTTATTTTCTTTTAAGAATTATTAAGAATGAAATAGTAATGTGAAATTCTATCAAATATGAAAAATAAATTATGTATTCCTAAAGAGAATATAATTTCAGTTTTGAAAATTCAGTTCATATTTTAGTTGAATATTTGTATTAAATATATACATCTTCAATTCCACTTCCAAATTTATACTGCCTAACCAAGACCAGTTGTTAGATTTAAAAAATGGCATGGTTGAAAATGCTGACTAACAACCCTGTACCCAAACATGGCTAATAATTTTGGAATTTTTTGTTTCAGTGCAAATCTTTTTTGGTAAAATCAGCTGTAACCAAAGAATTACAGCGAAACCTCTCTAAGGAGACCACCAGTTAGACCATAAAAAATCAGTCTTTCAGAGAGGTGGTCTGTGAATAGAGGTGATGGGTAAAGCAAGTTTCATGAAATACATACTACAAAAAAAGTTATCATTGAATTAGTTTATTATATATACAGCTTTAAAGAATGAATTAATTGTAGTTTGCTTCGATTTTAATAATTTTTCATCAACAATTTTTTTCTAAACAATCTGTGACTTCTTTAAACAAATTATTTATTTTAGTATCATCTCTAACAGGCATTGAACTTTCTATCAATCTATTGATTTTAATAAGTGTTTCTTGATATGAAATATAAGCTTTAATTGGCAGAAGCTCATCGTCTGAATCAGAATGAGCTCGAAAAATAGATTTAAAAAAATCTTGATTGTAGTGTCATTCATTTTTATAAATGATTGTACAATTTATTTTTAATATAAAAAATTTATCTTTGTCAAGATTTTCTATAATACAATTCTCCCAGTTTTTAGATAAATCATCGTAGCACTCAAGAGCTTTCTCATATTCATGCAATTTGGGGTCATAATCAACTTTAGCTGCATTTGATAGCTGAATCACTTCATCTTCTAAGTCACTGATATCACCAATGGTTTATTTCTATGGATAGATTGTTTAGTCCACAAGTACTGAAGCATTTGACAATTGCTTATGTCTTTACGTTATCCCATGCACATTTTATCCATCAAATAGCATCAAGTATATTGATGGATTTCACAATGTCAGACACGTTTTTGGTCTTACCTATTAGTGAAATGAGCTTTCGTAAAAAAACCAGTCTGTATAAGAGCTTGAAACAATGAATAACTCCCTGATCTAATGGCTGAATTTTGAATGTTGTGTTTAGGAGGGAGAAATTGAAGTTTCACACTTTTCAGCTGTGCATCATACAAGTGACATGGAGCATTATCTAAATAAGGATAATGTTTCTACCCTGTTGGGTCATCTTTTTTTCAAATTCATGTAACCAATTTTCAAAAATGGTGGGTGCCATCCACGCCTTTCTGTTAATTTCCAAATCACTGCTATTTTTGTCACATCAACATTTTCAAAGCAATAAGGTTTCTGAGCCTTTAATTATGATTGTTTCTTCTTTCTCTCCAGCGACATTCCCATACAGGGCCACAGTAAGTTGCTGTTTGGCCTGTTTCCCTCCTTTTGCTTCGTCTGTTTTCTCCATAAGAGTTTTAGTGGGCAAGATATGAAAGAATAATCCAATCTCATCGAGATTATATCCAATCTGAATATTCTGCGAGAATCAATGGAAGACCAGATTTTCACTCCACTAACGCCACTTCATAGGCCGATTCTCCACAAATAGATTTGAAGACAATGCTGTTTCTGTGACAAAACTTCTCCAGTCACCCTTTGTTTGCACAAAAATCTTTTTCCACTAAAGCTTCTTCAATTTGAATGGCCTTCTCTTTCAACAAAGTTCCACTCAATGGGATATTTTTTGACATTGCAGACTTAAACCAAGTACAGCTTCATTAAGCTTGCAAATTTTTTTCTTTTAATTCTGCAAGATTTGAATTTTTCATACTCTTTTAAAAGAAAATCTTTGTTTTTCAACTTATTGTTTATTTGAGTTTTGCGACAATTAAACTGTGCCGCTAATTTCCTCCTTGATGTTCCATTCTCGTATGGCTCTTAAAACTTTCACTTTGTCTTCCAAAGTTAACACAATTCTTTTACAGATAATTTAGATTGGTATATTAAGCACACAGCAAGAAATACATGATATCCACTTCGATGCAAATATACTTTGTCTGTGTTATAACTTCCACTGTTAAACAAAACCGAGGTAATAACAACAAGTGACAATCATTCCAAGAAAAGCAACAGAATTGAGATAAAGTGGAATATGGACCACCCTTACTCTTCCTCTTGAAAAAGACTCCTGTACTTTACAGGTGTCTGTTACTCAGCCAATTCCAGGAAAGGGAACAATAGTCTTTCTCCCACCAACACCAACTATCCCTTTGTAACCATAGTGACATTAAACGCTCTAATGCACGAGAAGTAGCTTTTTCCTCCTAAGCAGAGGGTGGAAGGAATGGCTTTTATTCACCAGGTCTAAGGAAGTAGACATAGCTGAGCGTGTTTTCCGGGGAGAAGTGGAATTTTGAGATTTCCGCATGCAAAGGAAAGTAATCCTACTCTTCCACTGAAAAGTGGTCTTTCAGGGAAGTAGACGGTAAATAGTGGTCCTTTAATGGAGGAAAATTAACATTGAATGTATAGCCAAAAATTATAGACCATAAAAAAGCGATCTTTATGAGAGGTGGTCTCCTTATAGAGGGGTCTTTCAGGGAGGTTTCACTGTATTCCCATTTTTTAAGTGTTTCATACAACAAGCACAAAACAATTGTATTCAAATCTGAACAAATATACAGCAAAAGTTTTATGTTATTATATACAATTTAATTCGGATGGATATCAAAAATCACCTGTGCAGCTTGCCTGCCTCTGCTTTGATATTTATATATATTTAAACAAAGAACTGGATTTCCCAGACCTGCGTATTTTATTTATACAAATAAATTCTATTGAGAGCAGTGCCAAAGCACTTTATTTGGAATTAATATATATAAAATATTCAATTCTTGAAGTGATTGCTGATGATTTTATATTTAACTGCATTTTAACCCATTCGGGACCATGGGTGCATATATGCACCCTCAAAAAGTGCTTAAAACGCTTGAGTTTGATACCAGTAAAAAAGAAAAGTAAAATTGATTTTATTTAATTGACATTTTCGTGATTCATAAAGTCAAATAATTAACAAAAAGTGGTGCTAGATGAATAAAATTCATGTTAAGGATGCCGGTTCTGAACGGGTTAACAGAGTCATTCTAAAATTTACAAATTTTTAGATTTTGAACTTTCACCCATACAGTCTTGTATTTTATTTTAGACTACATCCTCACCCTCCTCCCTTAAAAGTCTTGTAACTGCTATAAACAATTGTTTTTTATATTGAAGGGGGGAAAACTGACCACAACTCAGTACAGGTGCACTGTAACACACCATTTATGCAAAAGGAGAAGAGATCCAAAAAAAAAAAAAACTTGTAATGGGCACTTTAGAATGCTAAAAATTAATTAAAAGAATTACATTTTGATGACTAATCATACGACTAGGATATTTTGTTTTAATATGAAGATATTGTCTTATTTATAAAAAAAAAAAAAAAAAAAAAAAAGGTGGGGAGGGGTCTACTTTTGTAAAATAGGACTCAGATATTGGGAATGTCTAGCACCATCACTGGTAACTTTAAAAAAAGAAAAGATTCTTGATCATTTACAGGCTATTCTTGAAATACTAAATGTACAAAGGTAGTGAATATCAATCAGTTCTATATGGTGTAAGCTTTAATAAGTTATACAGATCTACCAATATACCTTGCTTTTTTGTGATGCTTTCACTTAAATTAAGCTTACTGTGTGCTGTTAAAACTTAAGATTAGATTCAATAAAATACTTCAAATGAATGTGATTCAAATCCATTATACCTGTTGATGTATTATTCTATTTTTAAGTTAATTTTATTGTTGTTAATATATGATAACACCTGTAGTTTGTTATAAATTCAGTCTAGTCATATGACATCTCAAAAAAATACTTGTATGTTGTCATTTCTGTCAAAGTTTTTTCTTAATTATAAAAAGAATAATTTTTTGAACCAGTTTTTTGAAACTGAAAGCAGTCCTATTTTAGAATATTTTAAGAGTACAGGGAAATAAAATATGAAATTTTAATTTCAATAGCTTTAAAAAATATATACCTTTGTGTACAAAATGTGGTATCTTGGAGTCAGAGTACAATTATGATATAAAACAAATTAATTGCATTCTTCATTCTGTTTTCTAAAGCTCCAGCTCAATTTCCCCTTTTCCTATAATTTTGAAATTTACCAAGACATCACCAGTTTACTTTTGTATCTTAAAAATGCAGCATGGTAGGTTAAAAAATATTAATAAAATTGCTACCAAAAGACCAATTTATTATCAAGAAAGTATTAAAAATGATATTGTAAATACAGTAATATGTTTTAATGATGATATTCTGTATGAATTCTGCAGGTGCTAAGATTGAGAATGATACCAGAGTTTAAGAAAAAATAATAATGCTGAGAAAAGCAAATAAATGGGATTAAAAAATGATGATACAGAAAACCTTGATAATTTTATATACAGTAAAACCTGTAAAAACAGAACCTATCTATAATGCAATCTTACCGTATACATAAACTTTTTATGATCCCAGCAAAAATAATGCTATGCAATTTTACTTGCTAAAACTGAATATTATTCTGGTTCCTTGCAATTCTGTCTTGGCAGATTTTACTGTATTTATGGTCAAATTAAAAAATAGTTTTTAGAAATTACAGAATGTTTACATCTAAAATTTTGTAATAAAATCTTTATAATAAAACGAAAAATTGCATATATTAATGGTTAAATATTTAATCTTCTCAGCACTGTGAACTGAAATATCCATTGGTTTCCCGGCAATAGAAGCTTATTTAAACTAATATAATTCTACAGATATAATGCAGTTTCAAAACATTGAGTAGTGATTACTACTATGAAGGATTATATTCATATACGTAATTCAGTTTTTTATGTCACGTTGGAAACATCTGTTTTAACATTTAAAAAAAATTACTGAGAAAACAGCATTACAATTTTGCCCTTTTGTTGGGCAGTCAGAGGGTTAACAGTGTTTCTCTCTTTAACAAATTCAGTTTACTCCTGTTTGCTTTATGAACATTGTAGAATAACAAATGTCCCCTGGAAGATTTTGGATTTTCCACTTATTAATTAATGTCTAAAATGGTAAATGTCCTCCAGTGGAGCTGCAAAAATCCCACTTGGTGAAAAAATTCTGCACTGCTTATTTATCTTTAAGAAACATATAAAGAAGTTCAAATATTTATTTTGTTTAGATGTAAATAATTATGCTGTTTGACAAGTTTTAATTGTACTTAAAAATTCAATTTCTCAAATGGCTACGCGGTGTGAGAAATTTTCTTGGTCCAACGATTCCCTGTGCTCTTAATTTACCATATGTTTGTGTATTGAGAATATGTGAATTAACTCTTTATCAAGTATTACTGCTTAAAAGCGACGCATGTTTTCTAAGGCTTTTGGACAGTAGCAACAAATAACAATTAAAACAGCAACTGCAAATACTTTTTATACTTTGATATTATATGCAAACTAGGCATATGAAGTTGCATATCTCCGATAAAAGAAATATAGAAAACATACTACTTCTGAGCAGCCATGTAAAATAAAACTCTATTTTCTGGATCTTTTGTGTATCCAAATATTTATATAAGCAGGGGTGGGAAATTTTCTGAAAATCTTGCCAGCCAGCAAGATGCAACGTGCAGTCAAAAATAGTTATGACAAAATGTATGGGACTACAAAAATAGTTAATTACTATTATTACAATGCATTTTCATTTTTTTTCTATAAATTAAGAAATGTATATGAAAGAGAAAAAGGTGAGTATAGGATAGAACTCAGTACCATGTTTACATTGCAGTATTTGGAAAAATGCAAAAAAGTGGCTGAAAAAAAAAAAAAAATTATATATATATATATATATATATAGATATGGCATATTTCTATAATCTGCAGTTTTTCAAAAACTATCAAAAAATTCACTTACTAGTGGTCAGTAAAGTGATGTATTTCCCCACCCCTGGACATGAAAATTAGGGAATTATATTGTGCACACTACAAGAACTATAAAATATATGAGAACTAGGCATAAAGTTGCATATCTTTCATAAAAGAAACTTAGAAAACATGCTGCTTCTGAGCAGTCATATGAAATAAAACACTGTTTTCTGGATCTTTTGTGTATCCAAATATTAAGTAAAGTATCTCATTCATATGTTCTAACAGAAAAATTATGTACTGAACTGACCATTTGAAAGACTATGTAGCATTATCAAAATGTAATTGTTATTTCTCAGAAGCATTTTGGGATGCTCAGATTGAAATACAAACAATCATTAAATGTAACATTTGGTGTTGGTCTGTTAATGTATGTGTACTAGATCTTTTTTTTTTTTTTTTTTTTTTTTTTTTAAAGCTTTAAAAAAATTCATGGAAGTTTTGTTACACGTGTAAAGGTTGAAATTTCGAATCTTCCAAAACATAATTAATCTGATGTATTGATAAAGGGGTGATGGTAGTGTATAATGTAAGTTATTCATTTGTTGTACTAATATGTTTCTACTAAGGAATAATGTGCATCAAATCTTGCAATTTTGAAATTCCTTATAAAATTATGCATCTTTAATGTAACCATTGTCATTATGTTTTTAAATATTATTAAAAGAATAAATTCTGTTTAAAAAGTTAAATCTAAATTTATAAACAAAGGTATTCCATACCAAGGACTTTAAGAATGAGTAAAATGCATGAAATTGGAACTATTATTCCTATAAATAAGCATTACATACTACCAATAAAGTAAAATAACAATTGTTAGTAATATAAAAAAGAGGTCAAACTATTCTTAATAACTTCAGATTTAATTTCAATAGCATCTTCATACAATTAAAATTAACAGTTTAAAATACAGCTTTAAACTTTTAATGAAAATATTACCTTAAGTCTTAGTTATACTATTTTAAAAGTTGAATTGATAGTTGACAGTTAGAACAAACACATTTGTGTATTAAATGGTACAAGACTTGATAGAAAGCAATTTTTTTTAAGTGAAATTTTAAAAGTGAAATACATATTTTATTCATACCATGCATTATGTTTTCAAAAAAATGGTGGGGGAATGTTGATTTAGTGAAATATGCAATACTGAGTTTTCAATAAGATTTTTCCCCCTCTAATTTAGTAGTTCATTTTATTTAAATTGTGTTCTAAACTAACAGTAAACTACTGTGTAAACTAATTCCTGCAATTTTTTTTTAATGCAAAATTGAGAATTTTTTTTATTAAATGTGTTAGCTTCACTTTAATATTAACTTTCAATGTATTAATGGTTTACTGTACTATATATTCTGAGTGAAACATACTGTGATTGGAATTAAAAATTCTTTATACTGTGTTCAATATTTTGTGTAGTGATAATATATGTTCACACCTTTAAAGTCAAATAGATGTTTGTAAGAAAGCTCATTGAAATGTGAAATTTCTTTTTGACCAGGGTTGTACTTCATACTTGTTATATTTATTTTATTTTATGTAAATCAGTGTATATACAGTAATGTAAATAAAACTGATCTACTTTTCAGTAGTATTTTCTGTTACCTGTCATGGTTTTAATTAGAAATGCGATGGATGTCAATTTGCTGTCAGGTATTTGGTCATTCTGCTGCAGCATGTTTTAATATTTCCCTTTTTAATAAATTTATTTCAAAAGAAATTATGTATGGGTTTAGATTATCTAGCTGTATTTTCTATTTATTACGGGGAAAAAAAAAAAAAAAAAAACAGAAAAGAAAAAACCTTTCTGTTTGGTGCCTGAAATGTTAGAACTGATTTCAGTTATATTGAGCATGGTAATTAAAAATCTTAAAACAGTCTTTCTCTATCAGCTATACTTTTTGTGCATGCTCGGGCTATAGCGCACCATCATTTGAGCAATCTTCATTCTTAACTTAGCGTTGCTGAAGGACTGAATATCAGTGTGTAGTTTGTGTTAATTTAAAAATGGTGAACTTTCTCCTTGGTCAGCAAAGTGACTACACAAAATATCCTTGTTTTTTGTGCATCTGGACATAAGTGCTAACCAAAACCACTAGATGAGAAGAGAGTAATCTGTGAGAGAGAACATTTAATGAATTCTTAATTGTACAATACAAAATAATCTTGTCTCGATAGCATTTAAATCTAGGCCTGATGAAACAATTTGCAAAGGCTTTTGATCAAGATAGACCATGCTTTGGGTATATATAGGAAGTAAAATGCCTGGCATAAGTACAGAAAGCTGGAATTTTTAATGGCTCTGGAATAAGACAGTTCATAAACTATCTTGGCAAATTCATTTTCTGGCATTCTTTCATAGATTCCATGAGTGAGGTTGGGGAAAATGTGTGATCGTCATTAGTACTCGGTATCAGACACTTTCTGAATAACTACAAAGCTCAAAACTATGCTAAACTAGTAAACTACATGTTGATTAATTTTGGGACCTTGATTGTATGATAATAAAAGTTCATTGCTTACACAATCACTTGGACAGTTCTCCAGAGTATTTGAGCGAAGTGCAAGGTTAAAGATTTCACCAAGACATTAAAATAAAGAGGCTGCCCAAAGTCCATTCAAGAGTGTATCACAAAAAGAAGATTACTAAATTTTCTTTTCAATTATGGTTTTATTTTATTATTTTGAAGAAAGGATGTTTTTGAGTCACTACAGTATTACTATGTTTTATACATGTCATTAAAATATTCAAGAAAATAAAATTAAGACTTTTCTTTTAACGTTTTGTATTCTATTATGTGAATCTTAGGAATAGTATGAAATAGGGTAACACAAATCAGATAATGTTTATATCACAAAAACTGGAGCATTACAAAAAAAATTGCAAAAGCACTGCAAAACTTAATATTATATTTGATATCAGCATACCAAACATACATAAAATCAGACCAAAAGACTGTGACACCAAAACACGTGTTGGGCTGTGTTTTACATATACAGGGTGTCCGGCCTCAATGGTGTCCAATGGCTAATTCCTAAACCGTTAGACATAGACATATAGTTCCAATTACAAAAATGTTTTAAATCAGGTAAAGAAATATTTTAAAAGCAATTTTGGTCAATAAAAACATTTCTTAAAAAATTACGAAATTTAAATTTTTGTATGGTCCCCCGGTCCTATAAGTTATATTTAGTAAAATTTTCCTTTTACACTGACAAGTAATACAAAAAATGTCCTGTTGTTCTACGATTAAAATTGACTGAGTAATACCTGTTTAAAGTTGGAGCATATTTTTTGCTGGAAATTGGGGGTCATTCACAAATTTAGTCGAAATATAATTTCGTCAGATATATTAAAAAATGGTTGAGAGTAAAATTAAAATTGCAATATAAATTTGAAATCTTCGGTCATTCTGACATATTAATGCAAAATATACAATTTGTAATACACATCAGGGCTTGAAATTCAATTTTTCCTAGGAGGGGAGTCTCCCTACCAACATTTATAAATGGAGGGGAGTTGAGCTATTTGGGAGGGAGAAAAAAATCTAAAACAATCTGTTATTTTCCGTGCTATTTAAAGATTTACATTAATTATTTTGACATGTCTGTATTAATACAGACATGACAAAATACCATTGAAGCAATTTAAATAAACAATTCAGAATAATTATGCAAAATATTTTTTATTTAAAAAAGGAAAAAAGTCAACTTTTATACAGTGTTTTGTAACTTTCAACCAAATGTCATGGGTTTTTAACAATGGGGTTGTTAAATGGAATTCTGAATTTAGATTTTATTCAATTTTGGGCCCAGAATCTTCTTTCAGAAGGTAGGTAAACTTGTGACAGACAGCACAACATTTATAACTTTGGAAGTTATCGGAAACGTATGGTTATGCTCTCTTAAAAAAATTTCAGAAAACTTTGCAATATCTGACATGCTTTTATTTTTAACTACTTGCATGAACAGTATATATTCAGCGATGGAATCATCAATATCCATTTCTGAACAAAATTGTTTTATTATATCCTTAATGGAATTATAGTCAAAACCTGACTACCTAGCATTTTCTTTGTTTAAAATTTGAATGCAAATTTGAATTTGAATGCTTGTTCAATTAAAGTCAAAAGTTTGAAATGGAAACTGTTGATTCATTTCTTCTACTACACGAGAAACGTAGGTTAACTTTAAGTTGTCAAGTCCTAATTTCTGTTAATTGCAAGGATCAACTTGTTTGGTGTTTCTATATACGTTTGATTAGAGCTTGGAAATTTTCTTTGATGTGCACCACAAGATCTTTGCGGTCCTTCTAATCTTATTTTTGTTTAGTACTGAATCTAGACCCATTTTCCAGAGCGCAACACCCGGTGACACTTAATGTCCTTTTTTGGAGCACCCTTTTGGATATTTTCCTTTTTCTGTTACAGGAAAAAATATCGTGAAATATGCCAATCGGGCATAGGAAACAAAATTGTGAATTTCCTTGACCGGTCAAGGGAAGAATATCGTGAAATTCGTCGATTGGCCGCGGTATAAAATCGCAAAATTCATCGACCAGACGCGGGAAATTGTGAATTTCGTTAGTCTGTTGAAAAAAATAACCTTAAAATTCGCGGGTGCTTCTGAGTAAAAAAAAAAAAAAAAAAAAAATCTGAAATTTACAGCAAATTTTCTGAAAGGTTACAGCAGGGGATGGGAAGGGATTAGGAAATCCTCTCCAGGCGCTAATTATTTTTGTTGTAGGTCGAGTAAACTCTTTTTTTTTTTTTTTTTGGTTCGGTTTGATTTCAGTCCGAGTATATAGATTCCTGTAAATTGGATTTGGGTTAAAGCCAATTTTTTGCGATCTTCTGATGAAATTCGCGTTTTTTTCGCGACTTTTTGATGAAAATTGCGTTTTCTTCCGCGACCTTTTGGCGAAAATCGCGTTTTTTTAGCGACCTTTTGACGAAAATCGCGCGTTTTTTCGCGACCTTTTGACGAAAATCGCGTTTTTTCGCGATCATTTGACTAAATTCGTAGTTTTTCGCGATCCTTGGACGAAATTCGCGTCTTTTCTGGCGATTCTTTGACGAAATTAGCGTTTTTTCGCGATCCTAAGACGAAATCCGCGTTTTTTCCCCGCGAGATCCTTTGATAAAATTCGCGTTTTTTCGCGATCCTTTGTAGAAATTTGCATTTTTTTCCGCGATTCTTTTACTTAATTCTCTTTTTTTTGCGATCCTTTGACAAAATTCGCGTTTTTTCGCGATCCTTTGATGAAATTCGCGTTTATTTCACGATCCTTTGATGAAATTTACGCTTATTTCGCGATCCTTTGATGAAATTCGCATTTTTTTCAGCAGCCCTTTGACTAACTTCGCGTTCATTTCACGATCCTTTGACGAAATTTGTATTTTTCCGCGATCCTTTGCCAAAACTCGCGTTTTTTCTGTGTTCCTTTGCCGAAATTTACGACTTTTTTGCTATTCTTTGATGTAATATGCGTTTTTTCGCGATCCTTTGGTGAATTTCAAGTTTTTTTCGCGATCTGACGAAATTCACGTTTTTCCGCGATCTTTTGACAAAATTTGCGTTTTATTCGCAATCCTTTGCGACGAAATTGGCGATTTTTTCCTCGAACGATTGATGAAATTGATTTTTCGGCGATCATTTGTCTAAATTCGCGATATTTTTCTGTTGAACCGATGAACGATTTTTCATAATTTTCAGAACCTATTGCCTTAAATTTTTGGAAAATTCGGAACATAATCACCCCTGAATTCGCCAATCAGTCGCGCATATTTGTCAACAGATCTCCAGAAAAAAATAAAGAAATTTGTCTATCGGTCGCGTGAAAAATAGTGAATTTCAACGATCTTTCGCGATAAAAAAACCGTAAAATGTGTCAATCGGTCGCGCGAAAATATCGAGAAATTTGCAAGGAGTTCGCGGGAGTTGATCGTAATTTCAAAATGCAAAATTTTCAGGAAAATGGTGAGATTTTTTGGGCGGGAGCCTCCCGCCCACGATATTCTTTTGGGCGGGATTTCAAAATTTTGGGCGCGAATCCCGCCATCCCGCCCTGAAATTCAAGTCCTGCACATTTAAGAATAAAGAAAAAACAGAATTTTTGTTAAATAAAATGATGCTAAATTAACAGCCTCAATTCTTTACAAAATGATACGTATTTTAAAATATTATTAGATTACACTAGCCTGCAAAAGTTGGGTTATTTCGTGTTTTTTATCTTTTGATAATTGATTCTTATGTATTCTGTACTGCTGAATCCGGAATTGACCTTCATTTTTAGCCATCACATCAAGATTTTTCGCAAATTGTAAATTCCAAAGTTAAAATTTAATCTCCTCCCCCATCTCATCACACCACCTAGCTGTAAGAATCCCAAGATAAGCAAAAATATCGAATAAATTATTGAATAAAATAAAATAAAAAAAGTTTTACATATGTTTTATAGTATGAGATTTTCGCTATATTTTAACTTACACATTTGCAAAAAAATTCTAACGTGATGATTAAATATGAAAGTCATTTTCAGATTTAGTGCTAAAAAGTATGTAAAAATCAATTATCAAAAGTTAAAAAATACAACCATCTTCTCTACTTTATAGTATCCGATTTTTGTTATTCTTTAAATTTGACAATTTATGATTTGCGAAATATCCTGACATGATGATTAAAAATTAAGGCAATTTTCAGATTCAGTGCTAAAAAATACATAACAGTTAAAAAACCCAACAATCTCAGTCTTGTATTATCTAATCTAAAACTTTTTCATAAACTTCTTGGCGGTAATCTATCCAAAATTTTTTGTGTTATCCTATAAAATAAGTATAAATGGTAACCACCAAAAATCATAATATTAGATTGTTATCGGATTTGCGCCAGTATGTAAAATGTAATCTTGTTCAGATATTTGAAAGCGGGTTAAAGTTCGAATACAAATTTTGAACTGGAAAAACAAAGATCGTTGAAGTAACATAAAAACTTATAAAATAACATAATTTTATTAAAAGAAATAGTCTCAAATCCTGACCAAATAAAACATATGTTATTTCAGCCAATCTGAAACTTAATAAATGTTAACTTAATCGTAATACTTGTAAGATTTTTTTCAAAACGCAAATACACATGAAATGAGATCTTCGAATACTTTAAGCACTTGGAATATGACCCCTCAAAGCCAAGCCGAACTCATTTGTTTTCAGAGCAGAAAAGTGGCATAAGTCATGCATTTTTAAAGTTTCATAACTCGCACAATTTTAGTGTCATATGAATGGGACTTTTTTTGTCTTACTTGTCAATGTAATAGGAAAATTTTACTAAATATAACTTATAGGACCGGGGGACCGTATAAAAATTTAAATTTCGTAATTTTTTAAGAAATGTTTTTATTGACCCAAATCGCTTTTAAAATATTTCTTTATCTGATTTAAAGCATTTTTCTAATTGGAACTATATGTCTATGACTAACGGTTTAGGAATTAGCCATTGGACACCGTTGAGACCGGGCACCCTGTATATATGTAATTTTATTTTAAATTTTTCTATTAACAATTATTTTTCAGTCTCAGTATTATAATTACATAATTTTAAATCAAAAATATAAACTATCATTATGACAATTATTGGGCTCATAAAATCAAACTAGAGTTAAAATAAATATTAAATGAATACTTAAAACCATAAATAGCAATTTACTTTTCCAAATATGACAGTTGGTTATATTTAGACTCTAAATTCTAATTACTTTTCCTCAAATTTGACAGTATTAGATTCATGATTACATGTAAGTTATAAATTATAATCAATAACAAAATATTTGATAGGTCATAAATCCTAATTAGGTTTCTTCTAGCTGACATTTATTAAAACATAAATAACCATTAGTGTCATGTGTGGAAATTATCATTGGTGGTGCAATCAGTCTTGAGTCAAGACTGTTGCCTTTACAAGATCCCACCTGTTAAAGAACATTGAGCCAATTAATTGGATGTTTCCTCCCAAATTGACATCTTCGTCTTCTGCTGGAAAGATTCTAAATTCATAATAAACCTCATGTGTGCCTCCCAAGAGGAGAGATTTTTAAAGATTTGAGCATTTTCTAATCCTTTCATCATGTGATTCTAGAACATATTGGTTCTCAGGGCCTCTAGTAGACTCCGCGAAAACTGTTTACTGTCTAATGACTAAATAAAAAGAAATTTATTTCAAAGAGCGAGGTCCAGAGTCAAATTGTTTCAATATTCCATATTCACCCAAGGGCAGTTACTTATTATACCAAAGGTGTCATGGGAAAGAAAACTTTGGATTCGGCCAGCATTTTTTACAAAAGTTTGAAAGGATAGTGCCTCCTGCCGCAGAAGATCCCATTGGATTTCCAGAACCATTTCAACCTGCTGTGAGATGAAATCTCACAGTGTTTAAATTATGTTACTGTTTTATTTCTTTTGGCCTTATACATCGATGTTCTTTAAGCTTAAATCCATATTTATTTTTGCGCAGCGATTTTATTTAAGTTTGTACTTCGGCAAATTCACCGCACATCGCCAAGTTCGCTGACGTTCGGCTGCGCCTGGCATAGGGTGCTTCTCCCTTGAATTCTGTGAGTATTGTGATGACGTCATCGGAGCAAGCCTCTCATGGCATATGCATTGAATGGATGTCTATCTTTCGGAGGTGTGTCTAATCGCCGAGCGTACAACAAATAAAAATAAAGCTTTTTAAATGTTTTCTTTCGGATTTGTTTATTAAGACATTACCTAATATTTTAAATTCTCTAATAGATTTAAATCTTTTCTTTCAGTAACTTTTGAAGCCCCCATATTCTTACTATAAATCAAAAATTCCGTTAATTTTAAATCAGAATCTGTTTTGTTGGTGATCTGTTCTGTTATGACTTAGTTCTTGTTTTAAAGATCGCGAGCTTCGGCTCCGGTCTGTCTGCCGATGCCGATGGATGTGGAATCCGATAAAAAGTTTTTCGAAAACGATGTCTACGATTTTAACAACTCCTGTTAAATTATTTCTTGATACCGTGAAAAAGATTTTAATTATGTTTCTCATCAATACTAAATTTGATTTATGCTGCACTTTAATTTTTAAAAGAAATATCTATCTTCAAGTGGAGTAGATGCTTTTATTGGCAAGAATTAATTTATGAACGGTGACCAACGGGAACCCTTTTCTTCTCTTCTAAAAAGATGGAATAAACATTTGATTTATATCGTTATCATGTCTCCTCTTCATTTATTTTACAGACGACATGATCCAAGTAAGAAGTTTCATTTATTTCTATTTTTTTTACAATTGCTGACCTCAAAGAACGGAGGGTTTTATTGCAAATATTACACAACGTATGTTACTAAAAAGAACTTCAAATTTAATTATACCTTCAAATTAACGGCACATTATTAGTAATACCACACCTGCCATTTGATTTATTGATGCAGGGTATGCCTTCTTACTTGGTCTAGAATTGGAATTTTCCTTGTACCTACCTACCTTTATTCAGTTAAATGGAAAAATCCTGTTGCTTGCTATGGATTTGATTTTCTGATCATCAAGGAATTTGTATTTATTTGGATACGCACTGACTTAGTAAGTATCTGTTGGAGTAATTCTATCCAGAATCCTGTTGTTTTCAGGACTTTGAAGACGTTACTGGTAGATTAAATAACTGACTCGGGACTTCGCTTTTTCATTTGGCACATTCACAGTACAGAGATACCATATATTTCTTGGATCACATACTTGGTCTGTTAGAGCCAGCTCAACTCTATAAAAACTCTGATCTCTTAGGCTGAGCACATGAGTTTTGGATATTTTCCAGCAGAGGGTGAAAGTGTCAATTTGGGAGAAAATTTAATTGGTTCAATGTTCTTTAATAAATGTGGTCAACAGCCTGATTGCACCATCAATGTTAATTTTAACCTTTGACATTAATGGTTATTTATGTTTTAACACGTTGAGTGTCACGGTGACTGACACTGAAGCTGAAAAATTTACAGTGTTTTAAGTAATTTTTAAGAAAGTATAATCCTGTAATAAATAAAAGGTAAGTAAATTTAAAATTTTTCAGTAATTACTTAAAACAATATATATATTTTTAGTTTTATATCATATTTTAGACCGTCAGTCATCGGTGAATGATGCATTCTAAATAGAAATTTCAGTGACGACGTGGTGCTTAACATGTTAATAAACGTCAGCTAGAAGAAAGCTAATTAGGATTTATGACCTATCAAATACTGATTTTGACATTGATTATAATTTATAACTTAAATGTGATCATGAATCTAATAACTGTTAAATTTGAGGAAAAGTAATTAGAATTTATAGCCTAAATATTAGGCTGAGCAAAAAGTTCTGGGAAATTTGTGGAAGTTGCGTTGTTATGTGCAAATTAGCAACAAGGACTATTCTTCAAAGTAGAGACCATCATAGTCCACAATTTTCTGCCCTCGTTCTGCCAGATTCTGGATTTGCTGGAAGTTCCATGACGGCTCCTTGGAATCGAAAAATTCTTGACATGCTTCTTAAACTTCATAAAAGGATTCAAATTGACGGCCCTTGAAAAAGTTTTGCATTGATCGAAAGAGGCCATAATCGGATGGAGCCACGTCTGGACTGTAGGTGGTCCTGAACTCCTATAGATATACCACTAGTACTCCTCTATACGATACAAATTCTGGTAACTTTTAACCCTCTAAGTGTTTGGGGCGTAATATTCCGTTCACTAAGCTCCAGGTTTCACAGCAATACAAGCAATATTTAAGATAATGTAATTCTACAGATTTAATGAATTTTAAATGCATTGAAGAATGAATAATTCTCTCAAGGATTGCATTCATATTTGTAATTGAGTTTTTTTTTTATAATGTTGAAAGAATCTTATTTTCTTAGCATTTAAAACAAAATGCAAAGAAAACAACATTACAATTTTACCCTTTTGCAAGACGCTCGGAGGGTTAAATTAAAAATTTACCAGAACTTTTTGCTCAACCTAGTATAATCAACAGATTTTGAACATGCACTCTCTCTGACACAACAAGTGCAAAAACTGTTTTTGCAAGAAAAACAACCTGTTACAGCAATATAAAATAAGTAACATAAGGAAAACATTTACTTTTGTAGCAGAAAACAAAACTAATCAGATGTGCCAATCCCAAAAAATTTCTTCTATCTCATACATGTTAATACTTCAAAATTCGCTTTCACAGTGCCAAAATTAAATGACAATCTATGCCCATCATGAGGATTCTAAAGATATAGGTTTGTTGAATTGTGTGCATTTAAAAAGGAGATAGAATCGCATTTTTCAAACAAACCATTGAATTTCAGCACGCACTTTTTAATTGTCTGGAACCAAAATTCCCAACCCAAAGAGCATAAAAGCGACACCTATTGTGCTGTGTACACTGTCTAATAAGGATCTATTTGTGTGAAAATATAACAAAATGTGAAGTTTGATTACTGTGCATTAGTTTTTGAGATAAGCTATCTCAAAAATCATGAAAAATGCAGCATAGGAGCATCACCTGTCATATGATTTACACAAACACCTAATCAGCACCAACTTATGTCAAGGTCTAACAGAACATGAAGTTCGCTGAATTCCATGCATTAGTTCTTGAGATTGAGATATGACTATTGCTAAAATCGTGTACATCCTGAAAAAGGCAACATAGTAGCGCCTACTGTTGGGTGTTTCACACTAAAACCTAATCAGAAACAATTTATATCAGCGACTAAAGTTTGATGAAAATCCATGCATTAGTTCTTGAGATAGAGCTATTGCAGAAATTGTGAAAAATGCAGCATAGCAGCGCCACCTATAAAGTGATTAACACTAAAACCTAAGCAGCACCAATTTATACCAAGGTATAACTGAATCTAAAGTTCGATTAAAATCTGTACATTACTTCTTGAGACAGAGCTATTGTGAAAATCATGAAACATGCAACATAGCAGCACAACCTGTCGGACAATCTACACCAAAAACTAATCGGCACCAATTTATATCAAGATATAACTGAATCTAAAGCTTTATTCAATTCTGTGCATTAGTTCTTGAGATAGAGCATCCACAAAATTTGTGTCACATACAGACTGACATTTTCTAAAAGTAGTCAAACTGTGTTCAGAACTTTCTAAAATGTATAAATCTGAAGAAAAAAACAAATTTTTCACAAATCCAATACTTTCTTCTTGTAAAGATAGAAAAAAGTAAGCTGCAGGGGAAAAAAAAAAAAAAAAAGTTTTTTTCGTTTGCCTGTCTTTCAAGAAAAATAACTTTTCTGTAATGAAAATTCCATTGTGGGATAAAAATAAACCATACTAATCTTCAAAAATTTGTTATTTCGCTCTACAAAGTTAATCAAAACATTTCTTATCCAAAGAAAAACTGATCTTAATGAAATAAATGTGCAGAAATCAAAAACAATAAAAAGGTGTTATTAAACTTTTCTTTTCTTTTTACTTGTTGATTTAATTTTATCTAGCTCGACATTATTTTTATTCTAAGCTAAAAGAGTACAGTTTATTCATGTGAAGCATTTGTCAAAACATCAAAATTTTGTTAGGTAAAACAGATTACTAGAAGAATGAAAATGAGCAGAAAATATAGATAATTTAATGGTGGAAATGTCATATACAGATACTCAGACATAAAAATATTAAAAATTAAATATAATACGAATTACCTTAAAATTCAGAAAATACCGCCCCAAATTTTATTTTTAAAAGAAATTCCATTTATAAGCCCCTTAACATTTTTTCTTTCTTTAATAATAATAATAAAAATCTATGCACAGTTTCTTTCTGCATAACAAAACATTATCTATCCAAAGATGATGATCTATTTCTGTAATTCACGGCACTGAATAAACAAAACAAACCACAGATTACTGTCTCGTTTTTTTCTATAGTATGCATTTTTTCAGGGTGCTCTAATTTTCTAATAATTTACTACATTTTAATAAAAATTTGTTACATCACCTAGTTTATTGCAACTAGCTGAAACTTGGAACGGAATCTGTCAATTATCAATGGAGATAGCAAGAATTTTTTTTTTTTTTTATATTAAAAGAAAAAAATAAGCCTTGTTTTTCATTCTTTTTCTTTAAATTATTTTTTCTATTTGTTTGCAGCTCAATAATTTCTTTTTTCCTCACTCAAACAACCACACATTCACAGGATAGAATTTGAATAGTTTCTCTTTTGTTTTTGTTTATTTTAAAACTCATTTAGAACATGTTTTTTTTTTACTTATATTTATGGAATATACCTTATCATGTACCAATAATTTCTGTTAATAGACATTAATGTTAAGAGTTAATATCGAAGAAAATTTCCAGAAAATTATGTTTCCTAGAAAGCCCCTTTTCCCCACTTTTGCCAATATTTCATGTTGTCAAAGGGGAGTGGAGAACTTATTTTCAGAATTTTATGTTAACTTTATAAAATATCATTAAAAAGTGTGAAGGGTTAAAATATAAAAGATTAAAGGAAAGAAAAAAACCCTTCCTCATCACCATTTTATTCTATTAATTTCGATTCATTCTGCCAGTTGTTTTCTGAGAACTTCACGCTCTTAAGTCTGTGTTCACACTGACTCACACCAGTTTTGCTTAACTTTCTGCCATCAAACAAGCTTTGACCATTTCCTTTGATACACATTGAAAATGTCAGTGTCCAACCATGCAATAAGTATGCAAGAGAGTGTAAGTGGGGCTATTCCTGTTTTGTCACAGGACAGATGAGACAAGCACTGTTACATGTACAAGTTCAAGTATGAAAAAGAAAATTATTTGGAGAAGAAACAAAATAGTGAAAAAAAAAAAAAATCAAATTTGGGCACAGAAGGGTGAAACAAAATGGCCGTTTCAGTGCAAACACAGTCAGAATAACCTATTTTTAGCAGATATTTTCGTTTAGCACATGGATATGCTTCCAGTATTTATTAACCAATATTGTTCTGTTTATTTTGGTTATATCAGAAAAGAATGGATTCTAGCAAATTACAGATGATTCAGTGTTCCACAATTTAGTATTCAACAAATAAAAACAGATTTATAAAATAATTTGGTACTTGTTTAATTTTCCTTCCCATTAAGGCATACTTATTTTTTTTTTTTTTTTTTTTTTTTTTTTGCAGAATCACGTAATCTTTAAATACTTCATTGCATTCCATTTCTTAGATGGAAGTTCTACAAAACAGAGAAATAGCAATAAATTTATATTCTTCATTACAAAAACAAAGCAAGTTATCCATAAAATGAATAAAAGTGGAATATATACACTGCATATGATGTCTAGCATCACAGTTAATTGCAGTGAATATAATGTCATATTAATCTATTATTTTTCTTGAATTGTTTGGTAATAGATTTTGTTTACTTGTAAATGATGGACTGGAAAGTAAACAAGTACTAATATTTTGTTGCTTATTTAATATGAAAATGAGAAATTAAACTTTTTATTGCTTTTATGATTAAAGATGAGACACAATAATTACAACATTACATAACAAGAAAAATGGAAAATTTACAACTTTTATTAACAAAAAATTAAAATAATACTTGACAATATTACATGTATGCAGCCCATCCTATGTACATTTGGCTCAAATTTAAAATATCTGTAGCTTCCTGAAATAAAAAATGAAAAACATGATTTTTTTTTTTTAACAGTATAACGAAAACCATTCACATAACACTGTTAGTTAGCAGGGGTGGGCATAATTTAACATATGACAACACTATTTTTGAATTAGAACATATCAAAACAGTAATTCATTATGGAAAACTTTCTGTTAAATAACCTATGGAGTATAACAATATAAGAATCACATCAGCTCTTCTTGCTGCTGGCAAAAAATGTCAATGGCTTAGAGAAACAAATAATCTCTATATAATAAAAGGCAGTGTAACGCATCCTGGACGAACCCATCGATCTTACCAGTCTCCGATAAGATGGAGCCCGTTAGGCTTAATTTTGATTTGAGATGTATATGAGAAAACTTATCTGCCTAAATACAAATCTTTTCTACCTGAAATCCCTTCTGTTCAAAATAATTTTCTATAAAAGATTCAAAACTAACAAAATTTCAATGATTTACGCAGCTATTTCAGAAAACAAAAGTAGCGCACTTTGTGCATACAACGTAAATAAGAAGCTATGGTAGAGAGTCATTTCTTTTGTGATTCATTGAAAAAAAATTTAAACCATGGAGCTATGAAGATTAAAGGAGACGACATAAATGACATCACTTGAAGCTGTCCCACCGCTGCTGCGTGACGTCAGCCACGGGTAAACAGAAGAAAAACACCAATAGGCGTGAAGAACACTCTAACAATGCTACCCCTTCGTTCTTTTGGATGAGGTTCAACCTGAGATACCTATTTATTAATCAATATACATATAAAAAAAAAGAATTGGAGGGGGGTGGGGGGGTGTAAACAATAAAAATACAATTTCAAAGTGTTATTAAAAAAAATAGTATTATTTCAATAGTTGCAGCAGACTGTTTTAATTACGCACTTTTATTGCATATTTGTTAAATTTTTGTTTTATTAAGAAATCTTAATTTTGTTATAGTATATTAGCTGGAAAACCTGGTTTACCCAGAAATATTGTAAATGCTAACTGTGTGTTTATTAGAACATAAATTAGCCGAACTTAGCTCATCTAAACGCTTCCATATTGTCAATTATTTTTTATCAGTTTTTCAAATTTTAGGTGAAAAACACAATTTTTACCCTCCGTCCTAGGACGAGCATTTACACTAGTACGATATAATTGACATAACTTCTCTTCCCTTCTTGACTATCACTTCAGCTGCAGTTTATTGCTCAGTTCTGGTGTCAATACTGCAGTGTGTATAGCAGACAAATCTACTGGATTGCCATTCAATTCAAGATGACAATGAAGAAGGAATTAATATAAAATTCCATTAATCTATATTTTAATTGCTGCCACTCGCCATTACGCCAAATCGCAACAAAATGTTTAATTTGGCGAGTAAACTAACAATCAGACTCGCCAAATTGCGAGTGCTCAATTTCTGCTCTGTTTGAGTGTGTGCCAATTACACTCGAGACTTATCCACGTTTCTGAACGATTGATGTAGCTTTCCATGTTCTATTGCACTGTGTCATTTACACTGCTCTATTTATAGAGATACAGACTCAATATCAATTCAGTTTAGCAACAGCTGAAGACACAAAAAGGATTATGCGATAGATTTTTGTCAGTTAATCTCTGTCTATGCGCTGGCGTCGCTCTGGTAAAAACATAAACAAAATTACTCGCAACAAGTGCCAAATAATGAAAAGTTTTGCTGGAATGTGGTGTTGAAATTAACCATACTATTTACTAGTTGTGCTAGTATTATTGGCCGGTCAATTTTTTCTATCGGTCGAAATCTCATAGCAATGTTTAGTGTAAGTTTTCACAACGGTAAATCAAAGATAGCTGTTTTTAACTTTTATTCAGACTGTTAAAAGAATGTCGGAAACATTTACACATTTAGGAGGCATTTAGAATTTTTTTTTTTTTTTTTTAATTAGTTTCTGTAGTGGATAGTTGAATTTTTATTTTTTGAGTAATTACAAAAAATTAGGTTATTTTAGAATATGTTCAAAAAATGGATACAATAAGGGGTTAAAGATGGATTTTTCAGTGTTTCACACCAAATCTATTTTGCTAACATTTATTTTTATTTGGCTACTGTTTTTTATTTCTTATTCGCCAAATCGCTAATGTTTGTCAAAAGCCAACGAGAACACTGTCTAAACTGAATTTTCTATGGTACCCATTGCAGAAAAGTAACAGTAATCATTATCCCTAGTACTTAATTCCTAAAATACAATCTTTTTATTTAAAACAAATTTCAATTTTAACAATATAAAAATTCTGATTATAATTTTTCCTTAATTATTTACAAATGAGGCATAATCAAAGTATTAAAGTACTGTATGTTGTAATTCTAACTAAATAGAATGTTACTTTTAAAATCTTCCCATTATCTTCAAACACTTTACAAATGTTGGGTACAAAAGAAAAAGCACTTCAGTTCATTTTCTCATGAAATTGAATTACTGGTGACATATAGTTGCGTATGAAGGCAACTTTGACAGTACGCTAGTACAAAAGAAAAAACACTTCAGTCCATTTTCTCATGAAATTGAATTATTGGTGTCATGTAGTTGTGCATGAGAGTAACTTTAACATTATGCTATAATTTTCTGTGTATAGCAATGTTAGTTCACAAAAAATTAGCGAGAGGTAAAGTGTCTTCTGGGAGAAAACTGTGTAAATCAAATTTTGATTTGTCTTTTTTTCTAAGTTGATTTCTGTGGGCTGAAATAGTTTTTCACTTCGTCTTTTCAAATAATGAAGTTACATTTTATAAATTCTAAAAGGGGGAGGGGGGGGAGGTAAAAGCACATTAACGGCTGGACAATCCCTGTGGTAAAAATCAAATTCATTCTTATGTACAAAAAAAAAAAATCTTAAAAGAAAAAAAAAATACAACACATTATTTACAACAAAATCTTAACTAAATTATTTAAAAGATGTTTAAAAATATATAAATAAATGAAATTGGTAATTTAAAATAGATGCAATGACTTATACAATTGCTCAAAGAAAATTTAAGTTTCATATCCACTGTTTAAAAAAATTATTTTCTGAGATCTTTTGAAAACAATGTTTTCTATAAAATGAAATACATACCAGAATAAGATGATTCACCTGACCTTCTATTGATAAAGGTAGTCCTTGCTGCTTTCTTTTTGTTTTAATAATACCATTTAGTCTAAGCTCGATATCTTTTACATGGGTTAGAGCCTGCAATAAAGACATACTTATCGTTAAATTTGTTACATTTTAAAGAAAAAAAAATGTAATAGAAATTATGTGTAGATAGTTTAAAAACCAAGTTCACTTTTTTTTAAAAAGGGGAAAAGTTTTTTTTTCTGTTTTTTCTTAGAAATTTGTTTTTCCTCGGAAATAAGATGGAAGGAAGTTTACTTATATTTCATTTGATTAAAACCTATACAGCTCATATTCAAAATATTAGAATAATTGAGAAAAAGTAATAAGAAAAAAATATTTTTCATTTATTTATTTTTGATACTAAGTAAATGCAATTAAATTTCTTATAAATTAAATGTGGAATGTCTAGATAAGATTTTAACATTTACAAAATATAAAATACAGTACAATAAATTAGGTATATAGCTTTCTGAAACACATCAAGATATTAGAATAAAATTTAGATTGGTTCAAAATATTAGACTATTTTATTTTACGCAAGAATATTACCTTATGAATATGAAGTAAATGGTAGTTAATATTTTGTAGCATTCCCTTTAGCTTTCAGAACAGCATACAATCAATCTTGCATAGTATATACAAGATGTTTACAAACATTTCTATCAATATTAGCCCAAACAGACATTATACGTGCCATTAACTCAGTTTTAATTGTAGGCGGATTTTTTCAGAGTTTTTTTCTTCATTATACACCACAAGTTTTCGATGGGATTAAGATCTGGTGAGTTTGGTGGCCAAGGAAGTACCTTAATGTTGCATTGGCAGAAACAATTCTTAGTTGACTCTTGTGTTCACATTTCTTTTGAAAAGGGGCAGGGCGCATTTACTGAAAAGGGCACTTTTTTGTCAAGAAAAAGGGCACTTTTTGAAAGAAGAATTTTAAAAAGGTACATTCCGTGCCTTCAGCTGGATTATTTTTAGTGCAGTATCAAGGTGAACTGGAATTGTACTATATTTACAAGGTTTCCAGCACCATGGAAAATCTGGAAAGTGGGGAATTTAGAAGTAGTCATGGAAAGTCAGGGGATTTTTTAAATATATAGGAAATTTACATTTTTTCTAAAAAGTCATGGAAACATCTGGGGTAAAAAATGGTGCAAAATTCATCAAAATCGCAAAATCTGTCAAATGATTTAAAAAAAAAAAAAAAAAAAAAAAAATCCAAAAAATTCAAAGAGCGATTACAGTAAGTCACTAATTTTGTCAAAGGATTGAGGAAATAAACAACGAACTTCCTTGCATGCCCGTTTGGTCATGAAGTTTTTTAAGATTTTGCATCTTTTCCGCGGCTCTTTGACAAATTTTTATTATTATTTTTTTTTCAGCAGTGCTTTTACGAAAATCGTGTCTTTCCCACAGTGTTCTGACGAAAATCAGGTCTTTTCAGCTGCTTTTTGAAGAAAATCGCATTTTTCCACGATTCAATTCAAGACTTTCTGAAAAATCCAGTCCGGAAACAGTTAAAACCAAAGCCAAAGCATTTAAAGTAAACCCGATCTGCAACAAAAAAAAATTAGCGTACACCCACCCCGGGTCAGGTTCGAAAAAAATCTGGTCCTGACCCAAAACAAATCTTTACTGCGTCCCCCCGCCCTCGGCTTGAAATTTTAAAAAGTCGTCTGAAGTACTTTAATCAAATAGAACTTGTAAGTAGTTTTTAAATTAATCTGCCCATTACAAACGTATTTTAAAAGAATCTTTTGCTAACTCTAATTATTTTATTCATTTGAGATTGCAACAACCTAAAGCAATAAAAGAAAAAGAAAGAAAAAATGAAAACAACCTATGACAATGCACGTGAATCCTATCGCTTAGTTTACATGAGTCATGTATTTATGGCCTTTATCTCTGCACAGTCCAGAGAGAGAAAGGAAAAAAAAAAAAAAAAAGGTCACGATGGGAGCTAGAAGTTTTTGTTTTCATTAGAAATTAATTTTGAAAGAAAATTACAGAAAAAAAAAGGCTTCATCGGGTGGAATAAAAGTAGAAAAAAAGAATCTTAAAATATCTTCTAACGCTTAAGAAATTTATATTTAATCCTGCAAATTACTGGGTCTATAAATGTTAGTATGGTGTTATGGGGAATTTTTTTAACTTGCCACCAAAGCTATACTTTTCAAAACTTTTAATGAATTAGAATTAAAATCCTGATTTTTCATTAAATAAGTATTTACGTCGAAAGCAAATACTTCCCAATACATTCACGAAATCATTTTAATCTTAGATGCATGGAATTAGCAAGTTCTCTTAGTCAGAAGCTATGAAATCGAATAATGCTTTTATTTTTTGATAAAGAGAAAAAGTCTTTCAGAAAATATTAATTGGACGGCGTAATTTCCAGATGCGAAAGATTGGGGAAGGTTATTAGACAGCAATCGCTTATCACACTATATGTAATACAGTAGAACTCCGCTAATCCGAACTAATTGGGACCGGTGCCTGCTCGGAATACAAAAAATTCGGATTATCCGAAATTCCGATAAAATTAGAAAAGAAAAAGATGCGTGCTAAACAAAATGTAAGTTATAAGTAGTCAGTAATACAGTAAACATCTTGTAATCCGGCATCCAAAGGTCCGACATAATTTTTACAATTATTTTCTGAATCATCATCATCTTTTATAGCGTTTACATATTTTTTGTAATAAGTTTAAATAATTTTTTTTTTTCCATCGACTGATTGGCGTTTTTCAGAGATACATTGACGAAATTTGTGACTTTTTACTTTTTCGCAACCGATTAATGAAGAACTAAATGTCGAATCTTTTAAGCAACAAACTGACGAAATTAGCATTTTTTTTTTTGGGGGGGGGGTGGGGTCACACTTGATTTACTATACTCGTGATTTTTATCAGCAACCGATTAACAAAATTTGCATTTTTTTTCAATGACTAATTGATGAATCCCACTATTTTTAATTACCGATTGGCGAAATTAACAATTTTTCTTGCAATTCTTTTCAATGACCAATTGATGTATCCCGCTATTTTTAATTAACGACTGGCGAAATTGAAAATTTTTTTTCTGAGATCACACTGTCAATGTATCAAAGTTCCGCATTGTTGAGAAAAATATTTTTCTGAGAAAAAACAACGTGATCTGCAAGCAGAAATAATAATTCATAAAGAACGGAAAGCTAACCTTTTCTTTTCCATACTATTAATATATATATCTTTTGTTAATTATCCGATTGCGTTAAAATTTTCAGAGAGTTCAAATAATAATAAATTAGGCCGCTTGCCAAATTTCTATTTAACTATAATAAGTTTTCAGAAAATTAGAACCCTCTAAAAAAAAACCCACTGTTAAGGTTACCCCAATAAAAAGATGACATTTGCAGTTTAGTTGTTCAGATAATAGAAATGCGGCCATTATCAGCTTGCATCTGATAATGTATTTCTCTATGTTTAAAGAATTTATTAATTATTATTATTTATTTTTAGTCTGCATCGAAATCATGATATGTAAATATAATGCAATAAAAGTTAAGCTAGTTGTGCATATTTTCAATTTTGTTGTAAATAAATTTCAATACAAATATTTAAATAAAATAAAACTGAACAAAAATAATACTTTTACTATGAACATATCTGCTAATTTTTTGCATGATTTTCATTCTTTTTTTTTTTTTTTTTTTTGCATCTTCCAGTAATTTTTTCTTATGATTCGATGAAGGCATATCTAGATGAATTGTATTTAACAACCACGTGAACTAGTGGAGCAATTTTTAAACTGCAAATGCAGGTGCGTTGGAATATGGGGATACAGAACAGAATGCAGTGCGGAATGTTGAAATCTTGAATGCACAATGAATTGGGGTTCTTGCACCTGTTCTAGCTATGCGTGGAGAAGGTCCGATTGTCCGATTATCGTCACCTGTCATGACCTGACAAATGAATCACTTGTTTTTCAAGCATCCACGTGTTATTTTCCATAAAGAGAAGAAAAATAAGGCTTTTTTTTTCAAAAAATTACGGGATGCAAAGTACATGTTTTGAGAAATGGGCAGGGCGTATTTTTTACTTATAAAAGGGGCAGGGCGTGTCGTTACTTATGCAAAATGAGGCAGGGCGCATTGACATTTAAATAAAAAAGGGCAGGGCGCGGCACCCTTCGAAAAACGCATAACAGGAACACTAGTTGACACTGAGGTATGCGGTGATGCTAAATCTTGTTGAAAGATGAAATCATCTTCAAATAAATCTGATGATGATGGAATCATGCAATATTCCAAAATTTCTTGATATAGCTGAGAGTTAACCTTTTTGTAGACGAAGCATAACTTTCCAGGTCCTTCTGCACTCATGCAAACCCAAACCATGATACTAGCAGCAAATTTTACAGAAAGTTTAAGGCATTCTTTATCAAATGCTTCTTGCTTCATTCTCCAAACTCGAATACCTTGATTATCATATGAAACGCAAAACATACTTTCATCACTAAATAATATATTTTTCCAATCTTCTTTGCTCCAGAAACGTCTTGATTTACACCAATTCAATCTTATGCACTTTTGTTTTGCAGTCCTGAGAGGTCTTGTTTTCGATACACGAGATTCAAACTTAAATTTATGGAGACGTCTTAATGTTGTCGATATAGAAACTTCCACTCCTTCTTCTTTCAATTTTCGGTGCAAGAATCGCACACTTTTAAAATGGTTTTTCTTAACTATACGCTTCAGTTTCCTGTCATCTCTAGCAGATGTTTTTGGCTTTCGGCAGCCATTTTGGCGATTGTTTTGAATTTTTCCATTTTTTACTTAACCATCATACGTGGGTATGTCTTGTAATCGTTTTAAAAATCGAAATTTTTTTTTTGACGGATTTACATGTTTCAGACACTAGAGATTCTGAAAAACGTTTTTTTAGAAGAAAAAAAAATTTGCCGCCCGTCTGTGTGTGTGTAAATGCTCTATCTCCCGAACAAATTGAGATAGAGACTTCAAATTTGGTGTGTACTTAGGAAGTAATAATGGGAAGAAGCCTATTGAATATCAGTAACCTCGATTATCCGGAACTATTTTTTTTCGGACTCTCAAAATATTCGTTCTGATAAAAGGTATGCAGAAATTTTCAAAATTGTTTATTTGAAGGAGTGACTATAAAAGACAATAAAAAAACATAAATTTTGCATAAAGAAAGAAGTTGATCAGATAATCAGTTGCCGAGATATTTGTAATCATATTTTTCACACTCTTCGATTTTTCATGACTCTGTATTTCATTCAAATTTCACGTCAAAGATATATTTTAATTGGAAATGAGATGCTTAGTCCAATGCAGTAAACTGTTAGTTAATAGGATTATAATTTTTCGAGTTATAAGGATGTTTCTTTTATGCAATTCGGTACTACTCGATTATCCCGCCGACCAAAAAACTATCACCAAACTGTAAGATTAAATGCCAATAATGGCTTATCGTAAATGTAAAGCATTTAATACATTGCCATACCTATAAGGGAGGTTACCATAGAGGGAGAGGACCCTGTTCTGTCACCAACGTGGCGATATATTGCCAAATTTGGAGACCAAAAGTGATGTCAAATGGCGATATCTCTAATATTTCGCCAAATTCCCATAGGCTTCTACTGTAAACCAATAGTGTTTACTTGCTTACAGAAAATCAACAAATTGAGATATTTTAATGCAACAAAAAGTAATATTAGCATTAATTATATTTAATGAAGTCCAAGTAAATTAAATTATTAATACAATGTAAATTATTCGCTATATAACATTGATTTTTACCATGCCGATACAAATCAACCATACGAAGTTTAATAGATTCAGGAATATCACTCACACGACCCATTTTAAGACGAAAAAGTAAGTTACTGATTTAAAAAAAAGTCGTCTGAATTTAATCAATGATACAACCAGTCATGAATTGGTGATAATTAAAGAAGAATTAATTTGAAATATTCTAATATTTTGAACCACTTGAATAAATATTCTAATATTTTGACTTTTCAAAATAATTTTTTTTTCAATTAACCTTTTCAAAAATGATATTAATTTTAAGATAATAAATAAGTTTAATCAACAATAAGTTCTTAATAAAAATATAGTTTCATATTGGCATTAAAAGACATTAAATTACCAAATAATATGTTCAATTTGTAAAAAAAAAAAGTAATTATTCTAATATTTTGAATATGAGCTGTATATGGTGTCTTCTAAATCCAGGGCAAAAGAAAAAAAAATCTGACTATGGCCTTGAGTTTTTGCGCCAACAAAATTTCAAAGAAGTCAATAAATGATTATTTTAGCACAAACAACTGCCTGATTTTTACAGAAATAATGAGTACTTATTGATCAAGTTATTTATTTAAATATTATGATTGTGAAAATACACTTTCATATATTATCTTACATCACACAAAAATAGCTGAACTAATTTCATTTTGTATGTAGATAGCATATAATGAAGAATAGGACATGGACTATGTTTTATTTCATCTATTCAAACATATAAGTAGTTTTCAAATTTTCCTTTTCAGCTGAATTAAGTAGTAATGTTTATTCCTATATGGCCTTTTTATCATTACAATAGTCACATCTTGAAAAGAATCTGTTATGAAATAACATTTTTCAATAGTCATTAAATCTAAAATTTTGCTAATTGAAATAATTTTTTAACAATTTTATTAATTTAAACGACTTTTTTTTTTTTTCATTTTGCAATCTCTAATTTAAATAATTGATAAATTATCCCTTTAAATGATTTAACTATTAAAAATATCAATAATAATTATTTTAAATCCTTTATTTGTAAATTGATTATTTTCAAAATCTAATTTTCTATAATTTATGATAATATTTTATATTTACATTTAAGTATTGTGCGGCAGTGCAGTACTTATTTATTTCCAATGTCACTTCTGAATGTTAATTTAACATAGAAGCTCCTATGGAGCTCCTAGCTTTAACCTATGGAGCTCATAACTATTTTGACTTTTTCTTCCCACCTTTTTGTCCCTGATGACACAATTTTTTTTATTCTTTGCTAATTCTAATAATAGTATAAATTTAAAGTGTGAAAACATTTGCTTGATATCAGAGTCAAAACGGATGATAAAATGCCTTTGCATATGGATGGATTATAACCCAAAAAGCAATACAGGCTATGTTTTATTTATATTATTCAAATATTTTCTTAATAATGCTGAAGGAAAATTTCTCTATTTTCATTGAAAATCAATAAACATTTTCCTATAAATTTAACATTATTTCTTCATTGTTGCAAAAATTCAAAAGCTGTGATAAATTTTTGTCTACAGCAATTAATTTTCAGTTGAAAGATTCCCACGTGAAAAATGAAATTGAAATAATTTTTTTTTAAGAATTAAAAATAAGATGAATATGGTGTCATAGTGGAAATACGAATGACATTTTTAAATATTTGTTAGTAATAAAAGCGCATTAATATGAGTTAATACAGAAAGCAGGTGAACATGACATAAAATTTAAAACAAAAATTTGAAATAAATTTTGCCGGTATTGATTTAAAAACAGGAATATCAGTTGTGTATAGATGAGCGCATAGTTCCATTAAACAGTTGTTAACTTTGTGATTTATTTATATTTGTCTTGTATTTATTTATTGAATGATAAAGTTTTAGTTTTTTTTATGGAATATTAGCTGAAAACAAATATTGTACTCTTTAGTGTATTGTTTTAAGACAGTGTAAAAATTGAAATTATCCTATCTTTAGAGGTTAAAAAATTTGTAAAAGCGAAATTTATTTTACAGATTGCATCAACATGACTTCACCATTACAAACTAACATGTTTTTTTGTATAATATATATATATATATATATATATATATGGTTAATAGGCAATTTCTTTTTGTGACAACAAGAAAGGGAAAATAATTATTTGTAAATTAAAAAAATATAGGGACATTTAATGTTAAGTCTATGGCATTTTTTTTTATCTAAAATTATTCCTCAATGACACAAGTTTTCTCTTTTTGTTATGAAAAATTGTTTAATTAACCCTTTACCTACTGATGGTACTTATAAGTACCACTCACTTTAAATTTTAATCCCATAGGGAATATTACTAATATTCTAATGGTACTTTGCAAAAACACTCTTTTAACGCCACTTTATCCGGATACATGGCAGCAGTAGTTATAGGTTCGTTATTATAGCAAGGAAGGAGGCTATCTTCTAAACAGTCAATGTGTTTTGTGCCAACATTTTTTTACAGATTGTCATGCTCGTCTTTTTATTGCTGCAAAAACAGTAAAGGATATAAGATAATTGTTGGATTTTTTTTTTATGTGTTCATTATGATCTTAGAATACAATTTGACTAGCTATTTTAGGTGAACAGTGTATGTATTTGATTTAACAGTTGAATTACTCGGTGGTACTTATAAGTACCGTCAGTACACTGGGTGTTGGAGAAAAACTTCTTGTTTACTTTTTGTCTATAAATCGCTTTCATCTGCTTTAAAATGTAATTACTAAAATGTAGTGTAGTAATAATTTTCCTAGTATCTCTTTTCTGTTTCATTATTATTCTTTTATAGAAAATCAAAAAAGCTGTGGTACCGGCTCTTTTTTGCTATGCTAGAAATGGCATATGATAATTCATATACAGTAAAACCATCCTAAAGCAACCACATTCCATTTCAATAAAAATTGGTCGCTCTGAGAGATGGTCTCTTAATGGAGGTCATGTTTAAATCTAGATTTTAATTGTTGAAAAAAGGTAACAATGTTATTAAAATTTATTTTTCACATTAGGAAAAAATATGAAAATTTAAGTATCAAAACAAAATTACTGCAGAGTTTAAAAAATGAATACATTGATGTTTGCTTTGATTTTATGGTTTTATCTTTTATAACTTTTATTTCCAAGTCCTTTCGAAGTTCAGTAAATAAATGCAATTTTTTGGACGGAAACAAATAAGGACGATTTCATCAATTTATTTATTTCTTTGTAAGTTTCCTGACAGAATAGGGCAGGGGAGTTTATTGACCATCATTCTTAATCTGTCATCAAGAGTTAAAATTCATTGCCTAAAAAGGCACAAAGGGGTTTCAACACTTAAAAGTTACCCGAATAAAAAATAAAAATCTAAACTCAGTTTAGAGTTTTGATGAATAATGTGCTCTGTGGAATTATTTTTCTAATAAAACCTTCTTCAAGCGAACAGGAAAAAACAGAATTTGTTTCATTTTTTCAAAGAAATTGGTCGCTCATGGAGGGAGTTCAACTGGCATGGTCTCTGAATGGAGGTAAAATTAGTATTGAGCCTATGGGGATAAATTTTGTTCTATGAAAAAATGGTCGTTCAGGGAGGTGGTCGCACACGGAGGTTTCACTGTATTGCATATGTGGAGGTATGAGAGAACATGTTATCCCTGGAATATAGACACCGCATTACTAAAGGGCTGCTAACAAGATCGAAACCTAAAAAAATAGTTTTTTTAACCCTTTCAGGGGCAAAGCATTTTCAATGCTTAAGTGTTGAAATAAATGATTGGCACTGGAATTCGCCAAAAAATTTATTTATAAATTAGAAAAAGGCTATATTTTACATACTTATTAAATCGAAAATATTTTAAACCAATTCTGGTGCCATTTGAAATACCTTGTGGGTTTTCTGTTACGATATTTAAGTCATAGTGTACTGACGGTACTTTAAAGTACCACTTTAATTAATTACCTCTAAGGAATTACATTTTTCATGGGTAAGTATTTTTTTTTTATGTTTATCCTTTAATTTTCATTGTAGTAACTGGAAAAAAAAATACATGAAAAAAACTGCAGTAAATAAAGGGTTAAATGATCATTGGTTAAATAGTTTTGATGACTGGAGTCGGTGCTAAATAATCGCTTGGTAAATTTACATCACAAATTGTGATGCGATACTGCATAAATCAAGCCCTGATAATTTTAAATTTGACATCAATTCGTTTAATTGCATTACTTATTAAAATCTTCGCATATTAAACAAAAACATAATTTGCATAACAAATTAAAAGAAAAAACAATTTATTTCCAACATTGTTTAGGCCCAAAAAGGGACTGATATTAAGATATTTTATTCTGTTGCTTCTACATTTAAAGTTAAACTCTTGTAAGAAATATGGTTAAACTGATTGAACTTTAAAAAAAATAATAAAATTCAAACGATATGATACTTAAACCACTCTAAAAATTTAGATTCTGTTCAAATGAAATCGAAATAAATGTTAGACTTTTTTCCATTTTTAAGTTGCAAATATTTGCATTGCAGATTTTGTATGTTTATACAAAATGATAAGCTATGTGCGAAATGAAAAAAAAAAGAAAAAAAGTTCAATCAGTTTAACCATATTTCTTACAAGAGTTTAACGTTAAATGTAGAAGCAATAGAATGAAATACCTTAATATCAGGCCCTTCTTGGGCCTAAACAATGTTGGAAATAAATTGTTTTTTCTTTTAATTTGTTTTGAAATTATGTTTTTGTTTAATCAGTAATCAACTTTATTCTTAATGTTTGGTAAGCTTCCATAGCAGTGTCTAGTTGCGAAAGTGATGAGCTCTACTTTTTGACTAATTTATTGATCTATGGAAGTTATTTTTACTTTTAACAAATTTGTTTTTGAATCCTTTAACTTCAGTGCCAATACGGCAATCATTTCTAATTTAATTAATTTCCATAATCGAATGCACAAAGCACTAAATACCCAGTCAGTTTCATAATTCGATTATGATCACAAATTCAAATATTTTAGTTTAAATTCAGTGGCATTGAAGTAACGCAGTTTTTGATTGCCTGATAGGATTTTGCTGTCAAATGCGAGAGGCACTGTTAGTGTCAGTATGAACCATAACTCTGCTGAAGGAAACAAATTGAACATGACAAAAAGAAGTAAAATACATTATATTAACTGGCAAATTGGCTCTTAGAGGCATGAATGTATCAGTTTTTGGTCAATTCAGGGAACAACACAGGGAAGGATAGTTGCCCCTCATTAGATTTTCAAATTTAATTATTCTTATTATTATTTTGCTCTTGTGATTTGGAAAGAAAATATATATAAATATTCTTCTCAAATGATTTAAAGTAATTAAACATTAAGAGAAACGGGAACTAAGAATTTTTCACCAGGTCTTCTGAACTTCTTATAGAAGGCAATTTTTAGTTCTGTTTTTCTTTTTAAGTTCATGTTTTAAAATATATATTAAATAAGGAATTATAAAAAGGTATCAATTTGAGGTCCTGATGAAGTGAAAAAAAGTCCCTTTTGGCTCGGCCTACAGGCGGAGGTAGATTTCGAAGCTAAGTACTAATTTCACCAACAAAAACTAAATCAAGATTAGAGAAAACCCAATTTAACAATTTCATCTGGCATCTTTTGAGGAACTTTTAATTTCATTTTTCTGCAAGAGTTGATTTTATCAGAATCATGTTAATACAATAATTTTTTCTTGAATCCCTATTTTTGTTTAATTTGTTTTTGCTTTAAGAATTGGTCCTATCAAAAACTTGTCAGTATAAAAGTTGTAGATAATATTAAGAAGATTTATAGTAAATTCAAGCAGATTTGACATCTTGTGAACTGACAAAGTTATGATTTCTTTTCTTCAACCCCCCCCCCCCCCCCCCATCCACACACTTTTTTTCAGTAAGAGTTGGCCTTATCAAAAACTTGTCAATATAAAAGTTGTAGATAGTATTAAGAAGATTTATAACATGTTTAAGGAATTTGATATCTTGAGAACTGATGAAGTTATGAATTTTTTTCTCCCTAAAACCCTATTTTTAATTTTATAAAAAATCTGCGATACATAAATTTTTGTCCCTTTCCCTAAAAGAAATAACTTTAAACTGATTTGATATGTATTATAAATAAGAAGTTATGGCGTTTTTTCTGTTTTCAGAAAAGCCTTCTGTGGTATTACTATTTTGTAATATATTAATATCCATAATATGGGCCGTTAATTAAAAGTAAAATTAAATTTGAAGTTCTTTTTAGTTACATGCGTTGTGTAATGTTTGCAATAAAACCCTCTGTTCTTTGAGGTCAGCAATTGTAAAAAAATAGAAATAAATGAAACTTCTTACTTGGATCGTGTAGTCTGTAAAATAAATGAAGAGGAGACTTATAAGCATAAAGCAATCCTTTATTTTCATCTTGAGAAGAGAAGATAAGGTTTCCCGTTGGTCACCGTTCATAAATTAATTCTTGCCAATAAAAGCATCTACTCCATTTGAAGATATATATTTCTTTTAAAAATTAAAGTGCAGCATAAATCAAAAAATTATCCAGAAATAATTTTAATTTAACAGGAGTTGTTAAAATCGCAGACATCGTTTACGCAAAAGCTTTTCACCGGATTCCACATTCATCGGTAGACAGACCGATGGGAGCCCGCAGCCCCGCGATCTTTTTAAAACGAAACTATGTCATGACAGCAACACCAACAAAACAGATTCTGATTTAAAATTAACGGAATTTTTAATTTATAGTAAGAATACGGGGACTTCAAAAGTTACTGAAAGAAAAGATTTAAATCTATTAGAGAATTTAAAATATTAGCTAATGTCTTAATAAACAAATCTGAAAGAAAACATTTAAAAAGCTTTATTTTAATTTGCTCCTCGCACGGCGAATAGACACACCTCCGAAATATCAACATCCATTCAATGCATATGCCGTGAGAGGCTTGCTCCGATGACGTCATCACAATCGTACAAAGTTCAAAGGAGAAGCATCCCATGCCAGGGGTAGCCGAATGTCAGCGAACTTGCCGATGTGCGGTGAAGTGAAATCGCCCGCACAAAAATAAATATGGATTTAAGCTTAAAGAACATCAATGTATAAGGCAAAAAAAATAAAATAAAACAGTAACATAATTTAAACACTGTGAGATTTCATCTCACAATACCCCCATTTACCGAGTAAAATTTTGGCAGAGCAAGTGATGTAAAAGGTAAAATGAAATAAAAACCTTTTACAGAAACGGGATGACAAAATTTTGAATGCCAAAGACAGAGAAAAAAAAATCAAAGTTAAAATATTAAAATAAAGCCAAAAGTTATAAACTGCTGCAAATAAAATTTAGTGGTGACCAAAAGGGAAGAGAGAAGAAAAAGAAAATACATCAAAAGTATACATAGTATATTCAAACAGTATACATAAAAAATGCCAAATCTTCCATTTATGGCAATTGCAGTATGATGTCATAAACTTATCTTCACAAATACTTAAGTACAAATGCTAAAGAAAATGAGAATTAGCATATATAAAATCTTATGTATTACTTAAGTAAAAATGCTAAACAAAATCAGAATTAGCATATATAAAATGAGAATTGGCATATATAAAATGAGAATTAACATATATAAAATGATCTCATTATGAAACATTTAATTAAATTGATATACCATATAAGAAAAGTTGCACTTTAGAAGCAACAAAGATCAAAATAACTTTAGTATTTGATCACAGCCTAGGACTTACAACTTATAAAATAGATCATTTATTTTAATTACTCTAAACTGGCCATACATAACAAATATCTTTAGTAACATTTTCACAATATGATATTCATCATTTTTTTAAAATTCAATTTAGTACTAAATGTGTGACTTCAAACAACCAGCTGTATTCCACACGAACAAGTAGCCAAATCGTGCACTAAATGACCACTCACATGTAAAACACAGATAGTTAAGGTAGTTGCAACAATATATATATATGAGAGAGAGACATGTCTGAAACGCATTAAGTGTTTTACTGCTGAAACATATACTTTTACTATTTTCCATTTAGACCCTGAAAATATGCATTGCAAAAGTAATATATCAACAAACACTAATACTTTTGTATTATTTACTCATAAAAAATTTTCAAAGTATATACTATTCTTTAAAATATGAGACATCACAATTATGTATAAAGATAAACTCATAAATTTATAGACAAACAGAGAAACAAAGAAACCATGGTTTTAAGAATAAGTAAGTATTTGGTTGAGTGGGTGGGGATCCCCAGAAAAAAAATAAATCCTTTCATATACAATGAAAGATTTAAAAAATTGACACTATCATGGGAAATTTAAATTTTTAAGTGTACCATAATATAAATATTATAAATCATTTACATAAAATATTTCATGCAGAAAAATCAAGAGAATTATGTAAAAAAATATACTATTATTCACAATCATAGAACAATATACACTGTGACTACTCATGTTTTACTCAAGATTTCAGGTGGCTTGGATTTTCCCTAAACAAGGCTCCTGACACCTTGTGCAAAAAGAAAAAAATAACTATATACACTAAATAGCACAATATACCATCCCATAACTGCAAAAACAACAGCAATGTCCTTCTTTACAGATCCTTGATTCTTTAGCGTTATAAACACAATTTAAAGTTTGCATGAAAAATAAAATAAATAAATGTTATCAGAATGTTCAAAAACAAGCTGAAAGTTTTGGTACACAAAAAGACATCAGTTATGTGTATTGTTGCAAAGGTGTAAACGTTGTGTTTACCATGTAGAAACAGATGCATATCTCTAGATGACATACACAAAAAGGCAACATCAACTTAACAGTTGAATAGACATTATACAGGAACATTGGACGATAACTTTTTTTGGCGACAACACAACCTCAGTGTGCTTGACTTCTTTTGAAGCTAATTATTAACTTTCAGTAATCACTATTTTCGGACACACTAAAAGGATGAATTATAGAGCACTGATGAAGAGAAAATGATGTTGTATTTCATGAGAATTGATGATGTATTCACACACACATCTTGGGAAAAAAAGAGACATAAGTAGGTAGGTGATGATATCAATAAGCACTTTTTCTTTAAACTTCTTAGTAATTTTGAAGATTCATCAAGGAACACTTCTATATCAAAAGGCGCTGTTAAATAGTTACTAAGAACTGTGCTTTTTTTGTCTTTTTATGAAATCTTGTATAAGAATTGATTTGATGCTTAAAATTTTTTTTTTAAATATCTTCATTAATAATAAATCTTCAGAATTCATTCAATTAATTACTTGTGTAAAAATATGAGGCATATGACAACATACAAATTTAGAGACTTTGGGTATATTCACAAATAAAAACAAAGGCACAATAAAATTTTTGAAATGTGGGGAATTTAGACAGAAAATAAATAAATAGATCTTGAGAATTCCTGAATCAAAATACAACTCTTGTAACTACAGCAGGTATATGTAAGAATCAATATTGAAAGTAACTAATTTTATAATATTTCATAAATTTTCTTGATTTAGCAAAAAATTTTTGCAAAAATAGCAACACTGACTTATAGGAGCAGACAAGTCAACCAATCCATTTAGTAAGGATAATTTACATCTCACAAGAGAAAAGGCAAACCAACAACACTTCCATAATCAGGTCTTGGGACAGCTATAACTTGAGAAAACATCTGAGATAACTCGTAAATCTTATTTAGCTTTAAAGACAAACATCGAAGATATTGAATTGAATCAGACATTGTAAGGATAGAATGACTCAAACATGACATGACCCCTATTCAATAGTTACTTCAGTGTTGAAAATGAAGCATAAATTTTAAAGTTATTGTTATAAAATGGTGAGGTAAGCAGGTAAGTATAGTATTAATATATTTATCTTCTATCATCAAACAAGGAAAATACTAGAGAAGAGGTCAGCACAAATGGATACAACACATCAGTGAACGGCCAACTTCATCAGGTAAGAAACTGTTGAGAATGAAGCAAAGTTTTTTTGCAGGTGAGTATTTTTTTTTTTTTTTTTTAACAGGTTGGAAAAGAACTCTTAAAGCAGCATATGTAGAGAGACAGTCTTTAAATATGTGAAACAGCAGTGACACACAGTTAAAATTATTGCAGAGAACACTGACAATATGAGAACTTATTTTTTATTTATTTTTTTTTTAAAAGGCTGTATAAAACCATAAGACTTTTTTAAAAATAGATGATGTAAAATAATTTCAAGAATATAACTGTAACAGGAATGAAGTAGCCCCATGCCTACTTCTTCTCAAGAGTAAAAAAAATAATGCTGCTTTCATTCTTTTTCTGAGAGCAACATGAGAATCTTGTCTGTTGAAAACTGTTACAGTCTGCACATACGATGAAGTGGAAAGGTCTTGATGTCAAAATTACAACTTGCCATAAGAATATATTTAAAAAAAAAAAAAGAAGCAACAAGAATTTTTCAAATGTAAAACTTTGTCAGCTGAGAATTCTTTTAGAAACAACATGAGAACAGTTGTGAAATAAATGTGAAAATATTCTTAAATGCATACATTCTTAATTTGTAAGTTGCAGATTATCTTTGCACTAAGCCAAACTGTATGATTATAATAGAACATCACAGTCCAGATGGCATAAGAATAAATCTATAAACAAACTCTTGTATTCAAACTATTGTTAAACAAAATATCTTGATTTGAAATTTGTAGAACAGAAGCATAGAAATCTCCAAGAATGTTATATAGGATATTTGCAACTACTAACTTCTGTGAAGAATTTCAGCTTCAGAATAATAAGTATGACATTAGAATAAAATTTCTCAGTACCAATAATCATGATTTCAAAAATAATGCTTCTTATAAATATATATAGAATTTGCAAATTTTGCAATTTAATAGTGCCATAAAAATTTTTAATTTAAAAACCCAAAGTCATAGCCTCTTAAAATATGAAATATGTTCTTGAGAACAATTTTATTATTTCAAATTCATTAGAATTTATCCAAGAACAATATATAATTCATTTCAAAAATATATATATCAAATAATCATTCTTTTAAAAAAAAAATTATGTTCTCTAATAATTCATTACAAATAAAAGAATATGTAGATGAAATTCTTTCAAATAAAACTATTTAAATGGAATAATAATTATGCATCATCAAAAATATGACTAATCTTCAATAGGAAATTGATCTTAATTTAAATAATTGTTTAAAAAAAATATGGCAAACTTAGTAAAATATATTATATTCTTCAAGATGGAGCAGAACAAAATTCATTCTAGAATCATAAAATTTAATTCTTCAAAGCAGAAAAAATCTATGCAAGAAATTTTTTGAGAACAGAAACTTCCAATACTAAAAAAGTATTGTCATATGTAGTTATGCAAAAATTCTTGCATAAAATATTCCATATTTCTTAAAATTCACTAAAAGAACAAATCTTGAATTTTATTGAACACATCAAAAAAATTTTTCAAAAGTTATTCTGAAAACAAAAGTTCTAAAGTATTACGATTTTCTTCAAATCAATCAAAATTTTTCTTCAGAACCACCGTTTTTGTGGCACCAAATGTGGTATTACTATTTTGTAATATATTAATCCAATATAATATGGGCCGTTAATTAAAAGTAAAATTAAATTTGAAGTTCTTTTTAGTTACATGCGTTGTGTAATGTTTGCAATAAAACCCTCTGTTCTTTGAGGTCAGCAATTGTAAAAAAATAGAAATAAATGAAACTTCTTACTTGGATCGTGTAGTCTGTAAAATAAATGAAGAGGAGACTTATAAGCATAAAGCAATCCTTTATTTTCATCTTGAGAAGAGAAGATAAGGCTTCCCGTTGGTCACCGTTCATAAATTAATTCTTGCCAATGAAAGCATCTACTCCATTTGAAGATATATATTTCTTTTAAAAATTAAAGTGCAGCATAAATCAAAAAATTATCCAGAAATAATTTTAATTTAACAGGAGTTGTTAAAATCGCAGACATCGTTTACGCAAAAGCTTTTCACCGGATTCCACATTCATCGGTAGACAGACCGATGGGAGCCCGCAGCCCCGCGATCTTTTTAAAACGAAACTATGTCATGACAGCAACACCAACAAAACAGATTCTGATTTAAAATTAACGGAATTTTTAATTTATAGTAAGAATACGGGGACTTCAAAAGTTACTGAAAGAAAAGATTTAAATCTATTAGAGAATTTAAAATATTAGCTAATGTCTTAATAAACAAATCTGAAAGAAAACATTTAAAAAGCTTTATTTTAATTTGCTCCTCGCACGGCGAATAGACACACCTCCGAAATATCAACATCCATTCAATGCATATGCCGTGAGAGGCTTGCTCCGATGACGTCATCACAATCGTACAAAGTTCAAAGGAGAAGCATCCCATGCCAGGGGCAGCCGAACGTCAGCGAACTTGCCGATGTGCGGTGAAGTGAAATCGCCCGCGCAAAAATAAATATGGATTTAAGCTTAAAGAACATCGATGTATAAGGCAAAAAAAAAAATAAAACAGTAACATAATTTAAACACTATGAGATTTCATCTCACACCTTCCCTATTTCCACTCATTAGGTACAATTTTGCCCATTAATGAATTTGACCAAGATTTTCTGCCTCTTGACTTTATGTATCAGTTTGGAAGAGATTTGTCCAGAATGGAAGTTACTGTGTCCATAAAAAAGTGATATAAACTTTCTGTAAAATTATGCCATTGAAACAAATGAAATTGACCAATAATTATGAAATCAATATTAAACACATCAGAAACCAAATACTAGTTATATTGTATAATCCAATGAAATGCCTTATGAAAAAAAAAGATAATAATTAAAAAAAAAACACGATTATGGATACAAATATATATATAAAGTTTTGAACTGGGAAAGGTTTTAGGTTCTAGGTTTTAGTTAGTTTAGGTTCTAGTGGTTTTAGGTCATGATCGGCGTAATTCTGAATTTTTTTTAAAGAAACCAGGGGGCTCTGCCCCCTACGAGCTACGCTCGCCAACCCCCGTTCAGGTACACCAAAATCCAGAAAGCACGCTAATTTGACCGGCTTTTAAAATATTGAATTTAAAAAAAAAAAAAAAAAAAAAAAAGAGTAGCGATCTCTCTGTAAATGGGTTTCCATTAATTTTCCTTGGATTTTTAAGGCCAAATCTGCTGCTGTTAAGAGATACAATGGCTGTTTTCGTATTTAATTTAAAAAATTAGTTAAACATTTGAAAATAAGCTAATGTAAAATGAATTAAGTGAACAGTGTCATTGTTTCCCGGTATTTTTTAACAGCGCTATAAGATAGTTCTTTTAAATAATTCATTTTAAATGTATCATTTCAAATCTGACGCAATTTACACCAAAGTTTTATTTCTCTTATTAATATTCACGTGAAAATACTTTTGTTGTTAGAAGGAAATATTATTTGTGCTGTCTTCGAATTCACGATAATAGTTGAAAAGATTATCTCAAAATATCTTGCACAAATATATTTTTCAATTTAAATTGCTTTGCTATATTTTTTGCCATTTTAAACATGACGTAATTTCCTCAAATTACAAGTTTTAACGCATAATAATGATTTTTTATTTTAAGATTCTGTTTCTCTTATTTTAAGATTTTGTGTAAATATGGTTTGGCACAGATGTCATTGGTGCAATTTTTTTCTGACGCCAATTTCATATACGCAATGGGTACTTAACTGGTGCTAAAGTGTTGTTATTTTGCTTGATATGGTAACCCGGATGTTGTTGTTTATGCTATTGATGTTTTCGCCAAATTGGCGTCAGAAAAAAATTACGCCAATATGTATATGATGTAATTTTCCTGCTTTTAACATGTAATCATTTAATTCTAATTTTAAAGGTTTTTTTCTGTTTGTAATAGTCACGTGTAAATAAATTTTTAATTTGAAGTAAACATTATTGTTTGCGCTGTTTATACAACTGGCAACAGTTTAAATTAATAACATTTTCTAAAATTTGTAAAAAATCTCTCTCGAAATGCTGAAAATTTCAATTTAAAATTGAAATAAAACCTCAAATAAGAAAAATAAATACAATCTGTACACCGGGAACTTATAACATATAAAATGATCTAAAAATGATTAAATTCTCATTTATAGTTTTTGCTCCAATAAAACTTTTTTAGTGGAACGATTTTGTCCAACTTTAGCATTAAATATCTCTTAAAATAATTCTTCGATTTGAAAACTGTCTGCATCAGTGTGTTTATCAAACATTTCTCTATAATACAATCGATTTTCATGTTTTTGTATGCAACAGTTTTTTTAATATTAACGATGAAAGGCCATGCTTAAGCATTCAAATTGGATGCGGATCTACCCGGAATATCTACGCAGATTTTCATTGGTCCATTTCCAAATCAAAACTTTTTTTATATATAGAAGGATTACAACATGGGGGAGAATGAAATAGGTTGTATTTCTTATGAAATCTACTCAATAAGTCAAATACAGCAGAAGTAATTATTTCAAGGATATTATATTTCTTTTGTTCATGCTGTGCAAACATCTTATCCTCGCTAAATATAATAATTTTGCATGCTTCTAGTTCATCCTGAAGAAACACCCAATCGTCAGGAACTTTAAATAAGATTCCTCGAATCAGCATGTGATGTATCAAACATATTTTCTAATTGACTAAAAACTTCTTTTTCCAATTCTGACTGCTTTTCTGTTCATTGTTTTTATCAATTCTGACATGTTTTTGATAGTGGAGGGATTCTTTTCTGCTTAAATCAAAATAAGTACTAGCATTTAAAATTTTGGTACTTCTTAGTTATCCCGTCGACCAATTTCGCCAAATTATATAAATCGTCAAACCACTCGCCAAATTACATACATTGACATTATTTTTTATTTTAAATAACGAAAGAACAAATAAATTAGTAAAACATTAATAAAAATACAAATAAAACGTCGAATTAATGGTTTTGTTGGCCAATATTGGCATTTAATCTTACAATTAATTAATTAATGGCAACAATTTGGCGACAGTAATTTGGTCGACGGGATAAGTAAGAAGTACCAAAATTTTTATATTTTTTCTAAAGCCATGTTTTATTTTTCTAATGGAAAAATAATTTCTTAAAAGCCACCAATCTAGCGTTTGTATTTATTTTCTCGACAGTTTTTACCAAAGAAAAAAAATATCATAGGATCATGAAAAGTTTGTGATTTATAAAGAAATCTTGTTACTTTTTTATTATTATTATTATTATTATTTAGTAGAGAGAATGAATTTTGAATATACAGTAAACTCTGTCTAAGGCAGAATTGATCGGGACCAAGAAAATTTTCCGTAGTAGACAATATTCCACCTTAGACAAATTTTACTCTATGTCTGTGGATTCGATTGGACTTGAAAATCTTTCTGAGTTAGACAGATTTCCATCCTACACAGAGTCCGCCTTACAGAGAGTTTACTGTAATTTGCTTAAACTTGAAAACCTTCAGAGATGATGACATTTAGTAATGAAATATTACGCACACACAAAAAGAAGTTTAGTCCAATAACAAAATATTTTTACGAAATATGAATAAACTTTTTACTTTTTATTAAAAAAGGTAAAGAAATAGTTTAATCAAAAGAATGAAACATGCTACGAATTATGCACAGAAATAATTTTTTTATTTTATTTGCCCCCTCCTGCTTAGATAAGCTCCTCCTATTTTCATGTTCCCAAGCTGGCTATAGATAATTCAATTTAAAAAGGTATTAAAAGCAGACTTTTTGTTAATTAAAAATGGTTCTTTAATTTCATAATGGCGTTTTTATTTTAAAAAATTAAATATTTCATTCTATAAATCTAGTACTTTTCAGAGAGTTGCAGATTTGAGATCATACAGTATAATAAAAATACTTATAACAGTAAATAGCATGATATAAATGAAAATCCTTTCAAGGGAAAAAAAATAATAAAATACCTGTGCGTTGGTAATTTCTCCAGAATCACTTTGCTGAGATTTAGCATTCTTATGGCCTTTCCATTCTAACAAAGGATCATGGACAAATGGTCGCAAAACACTGAAAATATATTTCCTTGGTTAAATAAGATGGAGATGTTTATAATCAAAAAATGTTATTTATCTTATATTAAACAATTATTAACCAGACTTAAAGAGTTTGATAAAATTAACTTCAAAACTCATCTAAATATAAAGTGCATCACATTACTCCATTAAAAAATTAATAATATTGCTGGTGATTTATAAAAAGGTATATTAAAGCACTATCCCATGAAAAAGTAATACACAAAAGAAAAAAAAATGATAGAGCTAACATGTTTGCTTTGTTCCACAAAAAAAGGTAATTTTAATGGTAGATTATTATAATGGAAGTTTTAGTAAAGTATGCCAATGATAAAAACATAGAAATTGACTTAAAAAAAACTTGTTTTCTTTATTATCAAATGATTAAAATACTTAATTAATATGAAATATAGACATTTCTAAAATAAAAATAAAAGAAAATCTCTATAATATATATAATCTCTATATGAAAATATACTATACTCCTTTTCAATAACAGAAGCGAATGACCTTTACATTCACCTTCGCCAATGGACTTTACCCAGGAATGGCAAAAGCCATGCCTCTGTAGGTATATAGTCTCCGAAAATGACTGTTTATTGGACGAAGGGGAAGCAGCATTAAAAAATTCTGCACGGTTAATGATGTTTTCCTTTTATATACCTACTTTGACGTCACATGGGTAAAGTCCATTGACATGAAAATCGCATATGATACCGTCTCTTCTACTCTGTGTTATCGCAAAAACATGATCTCAACTCGTAAAGATCAATGAAAAGCATGCGTAGAAAGGCCTCTGTTAGTGAAAAGGAGTATAACTATAGTGGGAGATATTTTTAAAGCCTCCACAAGCAAACATCACATATTAAAAAAATACATAGCCTTAAAAAGTAATATTTTCTTGCTTTGCTTACTTGCAAAATCTTCCATATTTTGAGTTTGGAGTATACAACTACTTTTGAATAGCTTTATTGAATACAGAAATTCTGCAATTAAATAAATATTTCTATGGAATACAAAATTCACTTCTCCAAAAGGAATCAAGTAATATTTTCTCTTCACACTTTGAAACAAATCTTAGAACTATATCTGCTTATGATAGTAATTAAATTAATAATAATCAAAATCTGATAAAAGATTAGTATACCCCTTTCAAGTATATTCAGAAATCATTATTCGCTTTTTATGCTATTGAGATCTCAAAGATCTGCTTTTCAAATCATTATTCAACAACTGATTATCACAACTTTTCTTACCATGTGAGTGAAGTATGGCTTTCAACTAATATTTAATGCACACAAAATCTCTTTGACTTCGGTCAATTGTTACATTAGTTCAGGACACTGAAGGCCTATTGTGTTCTGAATAGTTATAGATGACACTAATAAAGACTTTAATATTTATCAAGGAATGAAATTAAATTAAAGAGAGAAAATATTAAAGCTCTTTTGAAACATTCTATTATTCAATATGCTTCCCCCCACCTCTCCAAAAGAGAGAGAGAGAGTGAGGTTAAATTAATTAAAAAGTCACAAAATAGAAAAACAGGAAGTAAAGTTCTGAGGTCTTAATGAGTACAATAATATGCCATAAATATAAATTAAAATGAACAATACCTCATAAGTGCATCTGTTTTGCTTCTCATTACTCGCATAGTAACTTCACAGGCTTTTCTAAAAGCTCCTTCATAACCAGTTGGTCCCTGTTCATATAAACTATGTTTGAATACTTGGTTATACAGAAATAAATTTATATCAATTTTCTCATCTTTTTTTAAAAAATTGGAAGTGAAAAGATATAAAAATCTACATTTTACTAGAATTATAATTGTATTTCATCATGTAGACAAGAAAGATGATTAGAAAAAAAAAAGGTACAATTTTTGTTTGAGAAGAAAAGCAGGAAAAAATAGATGTAAATTGAATAAAACTAAACAAAAGTGAAAGTCATATCACAGTTTGGGCATAGAAAAGGGAGAGGCTCGTGGGGTTGAATCCGACCTCATACAATACTTTTTAATCACATAAGGTGTCCCAAAGGGAAGCTAAACATCAGCCAGTTATGACCATATTGCTATGGGTGGGATGCTTTCAAGGAGGAATTTTTAAGGGAAAGTGACCTGAATTACCAATATAATGCAAAGAAAATCCTGTACAATCATCACACTCAGTCTATATTGATATCAAACACACGATCATAGGCCCAAAATTCTCATTTTGTGGCCAGCTTGCTAACAACCAGGCTGAGTGGACCCGCAAGCTGTTCTAAAGAATATTGTTTTCTGTCTTCTATGCTTGATTATATTAATCTCTGAAAAAACAATCGTGTACATAAAAAAGCTTTATAAATATTTACTATATTTCTAAAAAGTAAATTTGCAGATCAATGTCAAATCTATCAGTCACATTTTCATTTTGAACTTTATTTAATATTTGAAACTTTCAACCCACAGTTTCATTTTTTTAATATTAGTATTTCTAAATAGTTTTAGAGGATTTAGCTCTTGCAAATTGTGGTGTAAAATATCATTACATGCACTGGTACTTCAGGACTATTTATTTTTATAAAACCTTTTATCACATCAGGAAGACATGTCCTCCTGAACTTCCTGTTGTCTCATTAGTCTGATAATCATAATTCTATAAAATTCAGTAGTTTAAATCTTGTCTAAAATCATTAAAATTGATTTTGTGATAATGGCATTAATAATTAGCTTGAACAATTAATTATTCTCATAAATAGTTTATTAATTATTCAAATTGTAATTCCTAAATTTATTTGAAAATGGATTTTTGAGCCCTTCCTTTTAATTTTTAAAAAAATTTTGCCACTGGATTACAACATACAACTCTTATGTATTCAACTTCATTCGGGTATGCCATACAACTTCTTTTTTATTACAAACCCACTTTCTGGTGTATATTTGTAAACTGACTTTAAAAAGTAATCAGAATTTACAATTTAATAGTCTCATTTTTTTTTCCCCAACAAAGATAACTAATTTAAAAACATCTAGAACATAATGAATGAAATTAATTATCAATTTCTAAGACATTTTTTGACATTTTTCAATCAAAAAATATCATTTATTGCCAAATTATAATTTAATTTTTCCCACAAGCTTATTTTCTTGAAATTTTAACAGAGCATAGGTAAACTATATAGATTTTAACAAATGGAATACAACCTACTTTTTTAATGTATGAATTTATGTACATTATTTCCTTTTACACATCTATCAAGTTTATTATAAAAGAAATCCATAATAGAGAGCAATTTTCTCTTGCACACAAGATGACAAGAGCAAAAAATCATGCAGCATTCACAGATTATGAAATACTTTTCACCATTTCAGAATATTGTTAAGAAATTTATTTATTTTTTCATATAATGATATTAGATAGCTAAATAAACAATTTAAGAAGCACATAAATACTTAACACTTTACCGAACGGTAGCGGTTCGAACATACTATGCCCTTTCACCGCCCAGTCAGCCGCAGATTGTCCGAGACACTGGTTTGGTTTCGGCCTAGACTGACGCACAGGAATATATGCGCTTTTCTTAAACTCTGGTAAAATTGTACGCTTCGTGTTATTCTAGGGTAACGAAATTTAATAAAATCTTTTACTTTAATCATATTAGTGTTAAACAATATTTATTTTATCTATTACAATCGTTTTTAGTTTATTATTTACATAAAATATACCATAATCCATATAACAATATTTGTCGAAAAAAGAAGTTTAATATTTTTTAAAACTATGATAGCGCTCGAAAGTCACCTTTGTGTAATGGGACGTTGCAGTATTTACAAGCAAAACCTGTTCTGCTTAGTTTTTTTTACTTGCACAAACTCTGCATTGTCGTAGGGGTTTTTTACATTGACCGCTGGTCACTATATTTACTAGTTTATGCTTTCTGAAATTTGCCAGTCTTCCGGGATGATCAAATCGGGATGTGGTTCTTGTGGATTCGGAATTAGGTAGATCCTTACCTTGTTCTTCAGTTTCGCTGTCTTCTATCAATGAAAGTGCCGCTTTGTGCAGAAAATTTTTATATGTAATCTTCTGTCCGTTCAGAGCTGTATATATTTTAAAGGAGTTAAAAAGTGCACAATTGATGAAGAACATTACGACACGTTTCGTCCATTTTTTTGTTTTCCTAAAAATGGAGTAATAGGACAGATATTGATCTGCACGATCTACGCCCTTCATATATTTATTATAACCTATTATTAAAATAGGTTTCTGTATGGGGCAATCTGATGTCCTGCTTCTGTTTCTAGATTCCGCCATTTGTGCAGAATGTATTGTCGATATCATGTTTACATTCCTTTAGCCATTATTCCATACTTGTAATAAAATATGGCCATTTCTAAGAAATTGATGTTGGCCTCTTGAAAGCTTGACCGTTTGAAGTATTTGAGGAAGACCTCTGTTCTTTCGAATCGTCCCGCACACTTGCAATTTATTTAAAAAAATTTTTTTTACCTATGTTGACACTATTATAATAATTATCTTGATATATATGATGCCACATGTTCTTATACGGTCCAATGACCGATAATACTGTCTCTTCTAATTTTATTCCATCAGCGGCATACACACAAAAGTTGGATACGTATCCTGTACGAGCTTCAGACAGCACTCTAACCAGTATTCCATATTTTGTAATTTTTGCCGGATTATATGTTTTGATTGACAGTCTACCTCTCCAAATTAAACATTCATCTAGAGACAATTGTTGATCTGGTTTATATACGTTGTTAAATTTTTCCTTGAAATAATCAATGACAGGCTGGACCTTCACCAGCCTATGCGAATTGGGAGAAATATCGTTATTATTACAAAAATGCCAGCTTTGCATTATTTGTAAAAATCTGTTCCTGCTCATAACCTTCGAGAAGAACGGCGTTTCTATAGATGGGTCAGTAGACCAATAATCGTAGAGAACGTCCTTCTTTACTTGTCCCATGAGAATGATCAGGCCCAAAAATTTCTTCATTTCAGTCACCGTGACGTCTTTCCATTTTTTCGTTTTTGATGTAATTCTATATTTTTCCACAATTCGATAATGATATCTATTAGACTCCCTCACGAAGTGCTCAATCAGGTCACTTCCAATGAATAAATTCACAATATCCATTACGCTTTCGGAGGAACTTGGCATAATTTTTACGCCAGAGCTGCCTTCGAAAGGTTCCAAAATTATACACTTGTCGTTCGTTGACCATGTATCATTGTTGTCTTTAACATTATTATTCATGTCCTCGTCTTCTGAATCACTGTATATTAGCGGTACAGGGCGTCGCTTTCGAATGGCTATACTACTGCTATCACTTTCGTCATCAGTACTACTTGCTGAACGGCAATCAAGACAATCTGACAGGTTGGAGAGATAAAACTCGCTGAGACCCTTTCCATTCATTTCTAATGGCTAAAGCTTATAAGAAAGCACCGATTATCTGAATAAAGAATGCAAAATGCTTGCTGCTTGCTACTTGTCAATCTAATCTAACCAAATCTAACAGAAAGATCAAAATTCGATTAATTGACGACCGGTCGGTAAGCGCTGGGGAGCAAGCGTCGAATAATCGACGGCTGGCCGGTAAGCGCTGGGGAGCAAACGTCGATTAATCGACGGCCAGTCAGTAAAGTGTTAGGAATCCATTTTCGGCAAGTTTTGTCCATAGCTGGTATTGTATGTGAATTCTTTTGTGCTGAACTGTATATAATATATAGATTTTTATATCTACTACATATAAACTGAACTAAAATTTTTATCGGCTACAAAACATAAAGACAAATACATATGCTTTTCTGAGATTTACCATTCATAGATGAATATATATTCTCTCTTTTTGTGCAGCCATGTATGTGAATTTAATTATATTACATTTTACTAACACAATATTTATGGTAAAAATTGCTTCTTTTTATTAGTTCTTTCAAAAGCCAATGATTGTTAGATTAACTGTGAATAACATTAACTTGGCTACAATCAACACTAGCCAAGCAGATGATAGTTGTTTTTCTATAAAAAGAGTAGCTTATGCTATGGTACTTTGAGGGTGATTCCTGTTTCGTTATATCATTTAAAATGCATAAAGAAAGAGTTGAGAGAGTTACTACAGACATGTTACCATATGGAGGGAGAAAATCACACTCAATAAGGCTGGAAACATCCGTGAAAGGCATCGATACAAAGGTCGTGGAACCATGGTATGGACGGACTTCGTTTTGAATGGCTGCAGTGACCGATACATTTTTACCAGTGCAACTGTGAATGCTGAAATATACAGAAATGAGGTTCTTGGTCCTCCTGTCAAGTTGTTTAAAGGTTCAGTCGGAAGATTCGGAATTTTATGATTATTAATGGTCTAGAAGGGCGCTAACCCCTTCCATGGAACTCCTAAGTGTCCCTTCCAGAGCTGCATAAATCCGACCCATCTGAAGCTTACTGCTGAACTTGGAGAATGTTCTAAAACTGTTTCGAACCATCTAAAATAAATTGGCTGGGAAACACAAAAACAGAAACCACATGAACCATTTTTTTTTACACATTCTAATACTTCCAAAAAAAGTGTTAATTCATCACAAATAAACTTATTACAAAAATTTAACTTCCTTAAAGACGACCAAGATATCGGAAGCAACTATTAGATCGAATATGGTATCAAAAGTGGCGAGACATGAAACATGGAAACCCAAAAGAATTATGGCTGAATAAGACAATTGTAACAAAACTGCTTTTTCCAGCATGAACTATATTTGATGTGTTTGCTTCTTACATTACTAGTTTCTGTAGCTGAAAATGCAAGACCTTTTTCTTAAAGTTAAAACCTTCCCACATAGCCTTTTTTGTTTTCAGAAAATTTGCAACAGTCTTGCTTTGAAAACCTGCTAAGTTGCAGTAAGCTCAGCATGACAAGATTGAAAGTTCATAAGAAGACTGCAGCAAGATAGCGCAAACGCTGAAGTCACCACACTTTGAACTTGCAGCTAACTTGTCGTGCAAGCTAAATTCATACTGTATCAAATTTATTGCAAACTAACGACAAACAAGTAATCAAAAATACTGCAAACTTATTGCAAAGTAGTAATCTTTCCATGTCACACTATAAGTTTAACCCCTTCGAAGGGGTCCATAGACCTGATCAAGTCTATTGATGTGAAAGCGCCTTCAGTAGGTGCATGCATCGGTTTTATCACCATAAACAAATTTAGGTAATATTTGTACTTTAAATTTCGAACATTTTTTTGGTATTTAATAAGTATAGCGTTTAGAAAAAGCGGTGCCTACCGAATAAAATTTCTGCAATTTCTATGTATGTGCTGATTGTCTATTATCTCAACAGGTGGCTTTTTTGCTTTCGTCACTTTCGTGAATTAAAGACGGTCTTGCATCAGTTTCACAATAAACTACTCATGCAAGTGGCTGATGCTTGCGGGAGATTTCGTGCGAATTTCTCAATTAAATTTTGTCACGGCAAGATAATATCAGAAAAAATCAAACTTGCTGCTAATGTTCATGCTATCTGGGTTATCTCAAAACTCCCATGGGGAACGCGGCGGATCGCATGAACGGCTCATGGAATTGACACTTATGTGAATATGACACTTATGTCATTATCCAATATTTATTACAGCACAAGTTCTTAATCCAATGGCAAGAAATTAAACATGGAAATTGCTGTTTTAAACTTAACCATTTGATCCTAACTTTATTGTAAGCAAATGTTATGTAATATGAAACTTGATTTAATCCATTCGCTGCCAAAACTATAAAGTAAGAATTTTCAAATTTTTTGTTAAAAGTCGTTTGCTACCACAAATTCAGAAAGGTAAATTTCGCTTTACTAATACAGCGAAATTTCTGCCAATAAATGAGGCAATTTTTTTAATTCTAAAATAGTGGTGACAAAGTAATTAATAAATTAAAGCCACGCGTATACTCGTGGATGACAGCGAATGGGTTAATTAAATTTAATCAGTATGCGCTCAGCTTTTTACATCATAATGAATCTTTTTCAGAGGTAAATATTAATGTAACTTCAATGTATTATTAGTTGCAGTTATAGAGATTGACCTTACATTTTTTATCCATGCTTTTTTTTAAAATTAAGAAATTAAATAAGGATATACCTAAATTCTTAAAGTTACTCGAAATACTTCTATTATACATATACAGCCAAGACAAGATTGCAAGAGACTGGTAAAAAGCTCCATTTTAGACAGGCTTCCATAGAAAGAAGTGTAATTAATTATGCTTCTAAGGTACACTACCTCAATAAGATCTATTGTTCGTTTCACAGGAATTCTGAAACTCTTCCGTTTGAGACAGGATTCCGTTGTAGAAAGATTCCGCTTTCACAGACTTCACTATGTTTCACTAAAGAATGATGAAAATCCCCTTTCAGACAGGTTTTCAGCAAATTTAATTGTATCGCAATTCATATTAAGACCATGTAACGGTTCCGTTAATGACAGGATTCTATTACAGACTATTTCTATTTTGACAAGTTTTATTCTATTCATATGACATAAATAAGTATATTTATATAAATACACAGAACTTGTAAAAATGGAACCTGCCTATAACGGAATTCTGTCTTAAACAGAAAAGTTCCATAGTGCTACGGAAAAGAATACTATACAAATACACCTGATAACACGAAAACCTGTGTAAAATAGAATTCTCAGCAATATTTACCATTTCATCTTGAAAGGTTTTACTATATCTATAACCTGAAGGAAAAATTCTGGACCCCCCCCCCCCCCCCCCCGAAACGAAATCCTGGCTACGCCAATGCTTTCGATTGTACACTGCTTGTCGAATATCTACGAAAATTATTGGCGAATTGTTCTTGAACTTCTGGGATGTAAAGAACATGTTTGATTTCATATTTCTCGGCGAAGATTTAGTCGGGAGGACAATTGGGGAGCTAATAATAAATTTAATAATAAAATAATATTTGCGATCACCTATATAACAGAAAAAACTGGAAATGGTTTGTCGCTGTCTTAAATGACTATTGGGTCCTGTTCAACGTTTGTGTGCAATTGTGTAAGATTAGCACTCATATTCGTGAAGATGTTATTGTGTCTGCGAAAAATTCACAAGTTTTTTGTTTATAGCATACAGAGTTTTCAACCAAATTTAACACAACTTTCCAAAAACTTGACAAAGAATGGTAGAAACAGTATACTGCAATTAAAACATAGATATATTGAATATTTAATGAGATATGGGCATTTTTATGAAATAATTTTTAACTGTGCATGCGTGGAAGATTTCAAAATTTTTATTTCATAATTTGGTAGTCAGCTATTCTGGGCAACTTCTATAAAAATTCCAGTCAAATATCGCGAAAATTCACAAAAATAGGGATGATATAGTAAGTTGCTTTCTAAAAATATTTTATTATAAGGGGTTTTCCAAAATTTTTCAATCAGCTCACTATATCTTTCTGAGTTTTCACAATACTTGACTGGGCTTTTTATAAAAGTTGCCCAGAATAGCTGACTACCAAATTATGAAATAAAAATTTTGAAATCTTCCACGTATGCACAGTTAAAAATTATTTCATAAAAATGCCCATATCTCATCAAATATTCAAAATATCCATGTTTTAATTGCAGTATACTGTTGCTACTATTCTTTGTCAAGTTTTTGAAAAGTTGTGTTAAATTTGGTTGAAAACTCTGTACGCTATAAACAAAAAACTTGTGAATTTTTCACAGACACAATAACATCTTCACGAATATGAGTGCTAAGCTTACACAATTGCACACAGATGTTGAACAGGACCCAAATAGTTATTTAAGACAGCGACATACCTTTTCCAGCCTTTTCTGTTACATAGGTAATCACAAATATTGTTTTATTATTAACCCCCCCCAATTGCCCTCCCGATTAAATCTTCGCCGAGAAATAGGAAATCAAACATGTTCTTTACATCCCAGAAGTTCAAGAACAATTCGCCTATAATTTTCATAGATATTCGACAAGCAGTGTACAATTGAAAGCATCCAGTCCATCTACCTTAACTTTTGGAGGCCAGTGTATTATATTGTTTTCAGGGCTTAATTTGCACTGGAGGCCACCGGAGCTTAGCTCCGGTATTTCTCTGTTTATAGTAAATATTTAAATATTGGTCGGAATTCACAGGAGCTCATAAATACAGGGTTCCGGAGCTCAGTGAAAAAGCGCTTCTGAAAAACCGAAGCCTAAATCCCCCTTCCTTTCCTTCCCATTTCCAAGCTTTTGCATTCTTTTTTATCAAAACATATGTGATGTAAGGATATGTTTCAACTCAATTTTTATATCAGTATTTGGGTTTGGGCTGCCTCAAGCTCAATCTGTCTTACATTCAAAATTTTATTTATCCATGTATAGGGGAAAAAATCCTCCTTAAAAACTACGTATTCTATTTTATTCAAACCATTTTAATGCTATTTTGGTCAGAATAACGGGAAACAGGAATCGTACTTTTCTATTCTGTTTGCAAATTGATGTCTGGTATTGATGGTGGTGACGTGTTGATACGACGCCAATCAAGAGACTGATCAATGAATTTGCTTACAGTTCAATTTTCTTTTGTGACATTACGATAATTTTTAATTGGCTGGTTTATTTTATTTTTTGATGTAGATATCGAACCTGAAAAGAATATTTTCTGTTTTTAGTTAATGGGTATCAGCTTAAGGTTTTGTTTGCTTGAGGTTTTCAGTCTTCTATTGTGTACGAGTATAAAAATTTCTGTTTTTTTTTTTTTTTTTTGTAACATGAACGATGTCATTGCTAAGGCTCGGCTCTGCAGATTTACGAAGTTTACTTTCATTTGTAAGTGGATATAATTGCCATGTATTGTTACTCTGATAGAAAGCAATCGAACAGTGTTACCTCTTTTTCTATAAAAGCATCGAATTTTTCCGATAACGGTGTCAAAATTTTCATTTAATCTGATTTTCAGAAACTAACCACGAAAGATTGTTATGCGGAAGACTTCGATTATAGTTTAAGGTAAGCATATTCTATAGGAAATTGAAAAACGCCGTTCCATTCTTCAGCATATAAATATAAATTTCTGTAAATTACATTCATTTTTTTTTATAAAAATGCACAGCTGCGAACAATTCTTTTTTTGTGTTAACACTGTTTCTGAATCACAATCCGTATCATATTTAATCGCAGAAATATGCAATTAATTAACTTTAAAATTAGACAAAGATTTCTATTCGGAAGGAATGATAACTAAAAACAGAAATAGTTGATAACTAAGTATATGCAGATAGATATATTTAAAAATTTTATTTTGCTAAAGGGAAAAAATGCTTTAAATTTTATAAATAATGTATGAAATATAAATATGCCGATTTGAATGACCGGGGGGTGGGGGGTGGCACGCTACGGTTGTTAGCATTGCAGAATATTAGGGCTCCGGTACTTTTTTGTTAGAAATTAAGTTCTGATTGTTTTGATGCTTGTTCTGATAGAAATTATGATGAGGGTTTCATGACTGCAGAATATTTATTAACGTCCTTTTATAGGGTAACATGTTTCAGGATTTTTTTCACTGTACCAAAGGATCAAAGTTTTTTTTTAGCAATGTTCTTATAATATTGGAAAGTGTTTCATAATCTATATGTGATGCTTCATTTTTGTACATCAAAAATCATTCGGGCAGCGAACCGGTTGTTAAATTATTTGAATCCCACCACTGGAAATATCTCACAAACTATTGGACTTAGAACAATTTACTTGGTACCATTCAATTCAGCATACAAAAATACATTAAAATATGTTATCATTTGACACAACTATAACATCAGATTTTTAAGGAATTTTAAGTTTATTCTTCTTTTTACTCCACTCAGGGGTGGAATTTTAGAGAATCCTTTCTAATGGTGCACGCATGTCATAAGAAGTATCCCCCCCCCCCCCCCACAAGTTGGGACTTTCTTTTATATATAGAGAGAGATATTTAATGACACACAGTAATATCCATTTTTTTAAAGACAAAAAAATACAATCACACAATATAACAAAAATTGCGTACTTACTTACTATAAAATAAGAATTGCTGAATAGCCTACAAAATATATATTAGAATTAAAAAAAAAGTGGTGTTACTAACAATTGATATTTTGTTAGCTTCCAATAGAACTGTAAAAAGAAGCAATTTCCAATTTAAAACTTTTTACTGTCTCTTACTATTAATGAGTAATAATGTAAGATTGAAAAATATTCCAGGGTAAAATTTATCCCTCTTAAAGTGAATTTGCGCAACATTAAATGAAAATACCAGGTGTCCTAAAAAGGACTGACTGATTTTAAAATTCAATAACTCACAAACGGTGACAGATATTTAAAAAATTCTTGCAAGAGGGTTATGTATGATGTCAGGAGTTTTTTTTTACCATGATTCTCGAATTACAAACAACAGATGGCGCTGCAAGAAATAAGTACTAAATTCAAGTACGATTTTTTGGCCTTTCTCTTCTCTTATGCCAAAAAAGAAGATTAAAATGTATTGAGAGGGTTCCAAAGTACCAAAAATCGGACCTGGATTTAGTGCATATTGCTCACAGCGCCATTTATTGTTTGTAATTCGAACTAAATTCAAGAATCACAGTAAAAAAAACTCCTGACACCATACATGACACTACTGCAAGAATTTTTTTAATATCTGTCACCATTTGCAAGTTACTGAATTTAAAACTCCGTCAGTCCTTTTTAGGACACCCGGTATATACAATTTATTTTGTACAGCCCTTTATATGAATTTATTTATATTCTACAGGTATATCTTAGAAATTAAAATATAGTACAACTGGAAAATGCATAACCACAGTTAAAACAATCCATATTTTAAACAATTTAGGCCCATAAACAGTAATGCCTATAAATTCTTTTGTGCAGCCCTGTATGTGATCTGTATAATTTATAACCACTATGTAATATACTAACATTAGATTAAGCTTAAAAATGCTTAATACAGATGAAAACTCACTTCCTAAAGTTATCGCTCAAAGTCAGTTATGTAACTGGATTCTTTTGCTCTTTATAAATATCTCTCACTCCAAAGCATTTCCTCCTGACAGGGGCTCTTAATTGCTACGCCTACCATGGTGTTTTGCAAATGGCTGCCATTTCTGAGCAATCTTGCCTCTCCAGTCTGCAGCGTGTGCATGAGTATTTCTACTTCTCTTTGGAAAATTTGTTACCTAACTTTTTATTCTGGGAGGTGTAGTTTTCATCAGCGCTTGTGAATCAAAAATTATGTTTTGGTTTCAAAGTCATTCATTTGTTTCTCTAAATTTTCTCCATTATTTAATTATCACTAATTTTTAATTTACCATTTTGGCTCTTTTGAATCCCCCATGGACAGGTTTAACCTGGTGTCAATCAAAATTCGTTCAGAATTTGACTTGATGATAGAATGTAGTTTGATTGGCCAGCATCAAAGAATGTTATTTAGCTTTAATTAAAAATGCCATTTTAAAAAAGATTCAAGTATGTTTTGTGTTTGGGGTGATGTCATAACCTGATTGTCATAAAGATGATTTGACAATTTAGCCATGAATTTTGAAAAGTTAGCCATGTATTTTCAAATTTTAATATTTTAAGAACAGAACAAAGTACAGAAATTTAAGTACAGAGTAAAATTTTGATGATAATTTTGCCCTTTGAAAATTTAAGTGGATTTCCATTGCCTTTGGAATTTTAGTACAGAGTCAGTGACCACCAGCAAAAAAACTTACTTCCATTGATTGGCAACAAACAAGGTATTCACAACTTTAAAAGTGATTTATTCTTGCTTGCTTTAACTGACTTCTACAGAATTTAAAGTAAGATCAATTTCATTTAACATATTCTTTTCAATATTACTCAACCACAAAGAACTTTATGCAGGTTGTTGTTGTTCACAATGCATTTCTTTGGAATTTCCATAATGCTACTGTACTCAAAATAAGATCATTGCTCAGTTTTATTTAGCATTAATGAAAAATAGCTTATTTAGATCATAATATCAATTGCATGGTAATCTGAGTATATTTATGAGAGTTAGAGCACAGATAGATGGTAGTCAAGCCAAATACTTTTAAACTATGTTGTAAAGTCTTAAAAAGGTAAAAACACAACAACAAGATTGCATATAGGAGAAAGTTTTCATAATTTTGTAAGAATAAATTTATTTTCATTTATGCATGATACAGACACATAAATAAGGAATAATATACTGCTATAAATAATTTCATAGTTAAAAGTCTCATGTTGTAATTTTATTTTGGCAACAGTGATATTTACAAGTATGCACATAATTACAACTAGTGTCAGCCTAAACTATAATAAGGATATATTCGCTCCATGCATAGAATAGGTCCACTAACAATGAAAAATATACTCATCTGTTCGGCAAGAAAGCAAACACATACATAAAAATAAATAGAAACTGAAAAGATAAATTCAGTTTGTTTTCAACTAAAATATTTTTACATGAAAAATTTATCACATCATTACAATAAAAAATTCATTTCAACAAAAGGATTTTATTACATTTTTACTGTTAATACATTAAAAAAAATATTTACTTTCCTTTTTTTTTAGATTGAGAATTTAATATCATGTAAAAGCTGCCATGGATGTAGTTTCCAATTTTAATAGGAAATATTTAAAATTTACTTAAATAACAAAAACTTTGTGGCTGTTGAAAAGGAGAGATTTATTCAAAAAGTTAATTTTACATCATAACCTATTTCTCTGTCCAAATTTCTAAACCAGCAAAAGATCTACCTATGATTATCATTTTTACTAGAAAAAAAAATGGGAGAAACCATATCTATAACTTAACATTTCTTTTTAATTAAAACTTTTATAAAAATTATAGAGCAAGAAGAACAGATAAACAAACATACAAGGCAAAATCATAAACTTTCTTCTGGAAAAAAAAAAAAAAAAAAAAAAAAAAAAAAAAAAAAAAAAGGGAAGAAAATAAGAAAAAAGAAAGGAAGAAGAAAACAAAGGTATAAAACATTGCATTGCCTTCAAGATTGAGTAAAATAGCCAAATTTCTATACAAATAGCAGAAGTGTATAAAAATTATTTGCAATAATCAAATATAACAGACAAATTAAGCTGTATAAAAAGCATTAAGGAATACTAATTGGTACTTGTGTATTACACAAGACTCAATCAGTACATTTTGTCACTGGCAGCAATTTCTTATAATCTTGTGAATTGAGAGCAAAATTGGCTTGTTATCTATGCAAAATACTACAGTATAGGATCCATTATCCGGAATGCTTGGGACTCGAGATATTCTGGATAAGGGTTTTTTCCATAATTCAGAACACCTTACAATAAATGTTAAGAACAGTATAAAATAATGGTATGAAATGTATAAAATATGAATAATATATGAAAATACATAATTATAAATTAGTTAATTAATAACTTATTTACACATAACAAAAAAAACCTTCTAAATTACAATTCAAATAAAAAAGAAAATTACATTAGCATATAAGAAGAGAGCAGAATCCTTTGATTCGGTTTTTTAGAATATTTTTATTAAAATTGGTTGTTTATAGTGTGCCTTTTGCACTAATTGCTTCTTTATACTGGCACGATTTGCTGTTTGTGGGAGTAGCTTGTTTGTTGCATTCCACAAATCATCTGTTCAATTGAAAAATATTAATAGCTCATTTGAAATCTTTTTACCACCTCATTCTGCTTGTCATCATCTTCACTTCCATTAGACATATCCCTTGGCATTATGTCACAAATCTCACTGCCAGTCATCTGATCACTTACAGGAGTATCATCATCAGTAATTAGACAATCTTCTATTGGTTTTTGATCCAACAATTGAGCTTCCGAACATGAAAGTTCTTAAGCTTAGTCCAGCAGATTTGTAATAATTTCTTTCTCTTTTTAAATTTTAAGGTCTTCAACTTCATGCTCATTCACACCATTATAAAATAGTGCACAATTTTACGTTTTTGAAATGAAACAAATTATTTTTCAGTTATCATTCTGCATTCCAGATTTCAGAGCATTCTGGGTATGGGATTTCCGGATAACGGGTCCCATACTGTAGTATGATTCTTAAAGTATGAGCATTTTTTAAAAATGCAAATAAAATATTTATGATTATAAAATAAAATAAATAGTTGGACTCTGTTAGCTGAAGAAACTTGTTTGGAAACCTATTTTTTTTAAAGTAAAAATAATATTAAAAATAAACAACCAACTTGGCAGATGATAACCATACAGTTTTAAGAAATCAAAAGCAAAAAACAATTATGAGCATTTTTAAATATTTGTAAAATAAAGCAAGTCAGGGCCATTTTGAAATTTAATGAACTAAAGTTTCTTTATCCCTGATACTTTTGAAAAAGAACAAAAAGTGCCATTTATTTATCCTATGCGAGTTAAAATAATTAAACAATAAGAGGATGAAGAGCTAAAAATTTTTCAAGGAAGCTATCAATCATGCAACAAATCTTTTAATTTTTTTTTTTTTTTTTATTTATTGTGTACATGTGTTTAAAAATTATCTTAAATGGAGAGAACTCCCTCACTTAATAATAATAATAATAATAATAAAAATAAAATTAACACATTTCTTAATTGTTAAATTTTTGCAATTTTTTTTTTTAAATTGATATGATTAAAAATTGTATTGCACACGGATTTATTACAAGGAATTCTTAATTAGCTTAATTTCATGTTTATATTCTTCATCTTAAGAAATTTTTTAAAGTGATTGCCATTTTAACAACTGGTCTTTTTTGGTTTAGCTTGGCTATAAATTTTGGACATGGTGTTATGTAATGGTTCAAAAGAAATAATCAAGCTTTGTCAACATTCAAACACAGACAAATCTGTTCCAAAATCTTGCTCCTCCCTGGATTCCATTTTGCTGCCACCCATGATCTGGACTTACACATAAATATTAATAACTGCCAAAATATTTGATCAAAATTGACACTAAAAATTCTTACCATAGCATTAACCATGTTATGAGTAAGTCGAAAAGGAACCACTTCAGGGCACTCCATAGTTTCTCCCTAAGTAGAAGGAAATGAAATATATTTACCTTACTTAAGGGACATTTAACTACAGAAAAAATAACAACAGGAATTACATGAAATAATAAATATACTTTGTTAAAGAGACAATTTAAATCCACATGTACAGTATCACCACAACTGGCATCAAAAAGTATGTTCTCTCCATGCCTGTCACCTAGTCCAACAATATACCCAACCATACTCATAACTGCTGTTGTGCAAGCATATGCCAAACGAGCCAGATACCTAGAAAAATAATTACAATTTTTAACAGTCATCCATTATTAACTGAAAAAACATACACAGATTAATAAACAAATTCAATCTTTCCAACTGAATGAGAAAATGTCCAAGACGGGACTCGAACACAGAACCATTGACTTACAATGTCAATACTCTGTCGTTTGAGCTACCTGGACTGACAACCAGGAGGCATATTTCACTCAGATAACTTTATTGGTAATAAAATCTGGTCTGCCATGTAGACAGCTCAACGAAATAAACCGTAGTTAATGGAACTCCATTTAAACGATGGGGACGTAGATACACTATTAGGTTTAACTCAATCATACTGATTAGTAAAGTTATCATACAAATTTAATTTTTCCAACTGAGCAAAAAAATGCCCAAACCACATGGGCATTTTTTCATAGGATTGAAAACCCTTAATGGTCTCATATAATGCTTAAAAGATAAGGAATGTGATACAATCTGAGACAAAATTGTGTTTCTTAAGGTACATATCACTCATGTTTGTTTTCATACTTTAGTTCTCAAGAAAGTGTTGAAGTTCTGTAAACAGTATATTATAGAAATTTAAATTTTATTTTAAATTGCAACATTAAATTGTGCTTAAAGATTTCATTACAACATTAAGTTACATAAAATGTTTCATAATTTAAGGTTTAATTCCTTCACTATGAAAGAGATTCAACATTTAGTAATATAATGAAGCAAATATTTAATTTTTGAAACAATTTGATAAAATTAGTCTTCACTGATGGATGCATCAATTTAAAAAGATGCAAATTAATTTATTAAAACACATACCAGACAAAAAATTAGAACCCTTGTGGATAAATTATAATGGTTAAATTTTGTAGCAACAGATGCAGCTGTATGCAGCAGCCTAAGAAAATTATTAGCGATTAGAGAAGGAGCTATCATAAATTATTTACGACAGTCAAGCTGCTTGATTATTTTTGCTTTTGCGTGTTGAAAGATGGCTTGAAATAGAGACGTAACAGGCCGGCAGAAAAGAAGAATTGTGGCTTAATTTTCCGGTGTATCTTACAACACAGTGAAACCTGTTTTTAGACAGTGGAAATAAACATAATCAAATCAGCGTGCAAACTACAAATTGAAAAAAAAAAAAAAAAAAACCTACTGATTGAGAAGGCAAAAAGGTTATCACATCAAGTGCTGACAAATCGATTCACAACAAGGCGACATTATTCATTCAATGGCACCATGCATTTCAGCTGTCATTTGTGCAAAAGGTGAGCCAGTAAAATATTAGTTTATTTATACAGTGAAACCCCGATTTAACATTATTCAAGGGACCACAGAGAAATGACATTATATGCGAGAAAATGTTAAATTGGGGTAAGACAAAAACTAAACACTAAGCATAAAATAAGGACTAATTTAGGTAGCATACATTTTATTTCTTCATTTACAATGGTTTAGACATCAGTCTTATAATTATGCTTCAAATAAATCCGTTATTTTATTTTGTGTAATCTCTTTAGCAGCTCCATCACAAATTGCACTGCCAATGTCTATGAATTTTTTGTAAACTGTTCCCTCGCCCTTCATTGTTTCAAAGTGCTGTTTTCAAAGCTTGAATGGCTTCTGTCTTGGAAAGAATTCCATGTTTCTCTTCAACATCTTCATCATTATCCGCTTTTGAGACTATCAAATCATGTAGAGTCAGAATCTCTGATGTCATGATCGCAAGCTAGATAATCTTCATGATTGTTATATTTGCAAGAAAATAACTAACCCATTTCATTAGAATCTTCATTTTCTCTTGACTCAAATTGATCACCTCAGTTCTCTAAAAAATCGCTTTTTGCAAGCCTTGAGATACATTTTCTCCCGATTCTTTCCCATTCTGTAGAAATCAAATTGAAGAGCTTCTAGGACGTTTGTGGATTTTCTCTTTCCACCAGATTTTGTATTAAGAAAAGATTATTTTTTTTAAAAAAGCTGGTTTTTATAGTTTAATTTGAACGATCATATGATCCGAAATCAAAAGGTTAAATTTTGCATGTACTCGTACAGTTGGCAGAGAAAAATTCTATTCACACACTGTCCAAGAAACAAAATAATCTTAGGTTTCTGTAAGAACATTTATCTGCCCAATTTGCCAAGAAAAGTTTCAAAAATTATACTTTTTATCCAGGATTTTTTTTTGTTGTTGTTGGAGTAATATTCAGTAGGAAAGGTTTTTACATTCTTGAAGCATCTCAGTTTTATTGATTTTTCAACATCTAAAGGTGTTATCTTTTCACTTCCATTTGAATTTGGGCACAATTAAAGAGTCAATCGACATTAGTTTCGCACCATGGTTGTTTCTCTCTTTTACTGCACAAGTCTTATCAGGAAGACGATTTTAAAAAATTCTGCCTCGTCAGCAATGGAAATGTCTTTACTAAAATATTCTTGTAGCACAGATAACAATTTGAACCACTCCTGGGCAATCTCAGAAAATATTAAAGCAGAATCACCACAAATAGATTTGTAGGATAAATTGTGCCTCTTTTTAAAGCAGTCAATCCAACCATATGAAACTGTGAATCCTTGATTTCCTAGTTTAAACACAATTTCAATTGCTTTGAAAAAAGGGGCCATTTATAGGAACGTTTTTGTGCAAAATTCGTTGAACCATTGAAAAAGAAAATTTTCGAATCTTTCAAATGGTGACGATTTCACATTTTTCTCTTTTTAGAAAGCTTTCCGATATTCTCCCAAGTTTTTGCTCAATTAAATCTTCTTGCTTAAAAATTGTTCGCAAAGTTGAATAATGGAATTTCAATTAAATTTTGAAAAATCAGCTTTACTGCCATTATAATCTTTGGCTTTCTTGATTTCCACCTTAAATTCACCTTCATATTTTTACCATCTAAGGTTAAAAAAAAATTCTCCAATCAGCTTATTTCTTCTAAAGAAAGCATAATTTAATCCAATAAAAGTGTGTTGGTCAGTGGGGTTCTACGAATTTACACATACATTAGAGAAGAGCAATTTAAAATATTGCACATGTAATTGGGTGCTAAGAAGAGATACCGAGTTATGCACACATTGATAAGAAAGTTTTTTTTTTCATCACAATTTCTGTTTATTTTAGGAAATGATAATGTTAAATCTGAGATTTTTTAACATTACAAGTACTAGGGGATCGAACCCGAGCTCCTCGGGTTACAGAGTATAGGTGAAAACCATTCTTTTTTTTATTATTGTAATTATTTTTTTACATGTAATATATATTTTAGATTGGCCACTAATATCAAAAAGAATTTTTATCTGAAAAATATCAATTATGCAATCAAATAAAGTTTTAAATTTTATTAAAAGCGATACTTTCACATGTCAGCGCATGCCAGGAGTTATTAGCCCAAGATTTTACGACTTACGGCAGTTTTTCCGATCATTTCAGTGCTTTGAGCACGTGGTTCAATCACATGTCTGTTAAATTGTTTTCTTATTTACATTATTTTATTAATTTTTCTATAGAGGAAGTTTTAATTTTGTTATGCAACATTAGACGGAAACAAATGCTGAACTTTTTACATTTTTTAAGGGAGATTAATCTTTCATAATCGAGCTACACGGGATAGATAAATTTAAAAATAATTCATGCTTGAAAATCTATATATTTTATGCTATCGTAGGTGGCACAGAAATCGCGATTATTTGTTAATTGTTTAATGGCAACACCTGAATGTAACGCATCTCATTGGTTATTGTGTAATATTTTTAAAAAGGGAATAACAATAAATTAAAAAAAAGTTTAATTAATGACTATAGAACAAAACAATTTATATAATTAAAAAAAATAAAAGAAAAGAAAATAAACAATTTATTAATAAATAAACAACAACATCCGGGCTACCATATCAAGCAAAATAACGACACTTTGGCGCCAGTTAAGTACACCTGTGCGTATATGACATTGGCATCAGAAAAAAGTCGCGCCAACGTAGTGCGTATATGACACCTGTGCCGTCTTTTATTCATCTAATTTAAAATACAACAAATAAATAAATAAATGAAGGTACTTTTCCAGTATAGGTACTTGGCGAAATAGAGAAAAGGTCCATGGCGAGAAAAGAAATTTGGCAACGTATTTTCTGGCAACCTATTTCATCAAAATATTTTTTTCGAATAATACTACATAAAAGTTGCTATGATCGCAAAAAGTTCGTACTTTCATATTAGCTGGGCGCAATTATCGCCAATAGCATTTTTTAACTCGCCAGCAGCATTTTTTATTTTTCAAGGTGTAAATTAAAACAATGCTTTGATGTTGAAATTAAATGGTTTATGGTATTTATTCTTTTCTTTTCTTTTTCCTTTTTTAAAGATTTTTTTTTTAAGTGAAATTCGTGAATTTGAAATGTTTCAGTTTTAAATTAAAGTTATCCATTTTAAAATGAGTGAAAGGGTTATATTTTAACTTAATATTTCATATTTCTTTAGAAATATGAAAAAATACGACGGGTACTATGTTTGGTGATTTATCCCCTGTGCCCGACTAACATAAAAATACCGAGTTCTTGATTTCTCTATCAGAATCTTCCGATTTGGCGAAGGATTGAGCAAGTAAATTAAATTATGAATAAAAGTAACACAATATAATGTCTAGCATTCCATTTAAGGGAGACCAAACTGGTCGCCACGGGCAGCTAATTATTTTAAAAACCGTAATAACTCAGTCAGTAAAGATACAATTTTCAAAGACATTGCATTTGAAATTAGATTTTTTTTCTCTATTTGACGGTGTAAAAATTGAAAATGGCTTTGAATTGGAAACTTAAAAAACCGCTGACATAGCACGCATTGTAATTTCATTCTTTTTTTCAGTTTTTATGAGAAAACGGCAGCAAAAGCTACAGCAATATATTATTTTCTTTACTCGGGGATTATTTTCCCTCTAAATCCTCCATGACTTTCAACAGAAATGGTGGACTTCCGTTGCCACAATTACAAAAAATGTATTACAAACTACAAAAAAATTAATATCTCAAAATTAAATTGAGATACAGCTTTCAAACAAATTGCATTTAAAAGAACATTTTTTTCCTTATACAACGGTGTTAAAATTTAAAATGTGCGATGTTTAGAAGTTTAAAAATTATCAGTAAAGAAAATTGCAAAACCGAAATTTCATTTCAAATTTCAAAGTGTTGTCATTCGCAGAATGACGTATGCGTTACGCACAGATATGTTTGTCCTTTATAATATAGATAGGAAATTAATTGGGACTAACAAAAAATGACATTAAATGCAGGAAATCGTTAAATACGAGTTACGTTAAATCGGGGTTTCACTCTATTGCATGAGTCTAAATTTTTGTCTGATGTGTGCATAAAAAATAAAAATAAATAAATAAAAAATAGAATAATAACACAAAATATCTTAATTTCACTTATTTGTATTTAAAAATAAATGCATATTAAATTAAAATAAACAAACCATGCAGTTGGATCAGGGAAGGTTATCAAAAACCAATCATGGAAGACAGGAGGAAACCTTGTTAAAAATTTAGTCTTGAATATGTGGAGCTTCTGACTGAAATTAAAAGTATAAGATGGTATTATAACTGCCAAAAAACATTTTTGTTAAAAAGTCCAGTAAAAATTACTTAGCTAAAAATAAAACTATAAAATGAAATTTAACACAAGAAATGAACGAATTTGATAACTTTAAACAATCCAATGAAATATGCTTCGAAGGAATAAAGGCTTCTTTGTCAGGAAAACACACAGTTTGAAAAAAAAAAACTTTTTATTCATGAAATGTTCTTCATGAATGTATTCTATTTTGTCACAAAAGATCACATACATACTAAAATTGATTATAATTTTCAAAAGTTCAATGGCAACACTGTAACTGTCGATAAATATAAATTATTTAAAAAATTGGATCAATTAATGGCAAAGAGAAATGTTGGTTATTTAAGTATAGAAGCCGGAATAATTTACGTTTTTTTTATACAGTATTTTGTGAAAGCCAAACATAATGCACATTCATACTTTAAGTTAAACTGCTTTAGTAATACTAATTACTTATTAATAATATTATTAACAATTCACAAAAAGAAACATACATTCAAATCAGCATGGTCAAAATCCCCCAACCTCCTCAAAATACATTTCATCTTTTTGCTATTACATCATAAGCAATTATGTAAAAAATGACAATGTTAAGGATACATATGCTATGTCACTATTCAAAATCCATTTTCTGCTATGTCAGATATGCTGAGTATTTACTATACAACAAAATATATATGCATATCTGGTATAGATGCAGATTCACGACCACCAGTTGCCACATGGCAATTACATTTTTTGCTGTGGCCACTAACTTTCACTGCATTCGCCGTATGTTTTAAAGTGATCAATTTCCGGTATTAACTGTCCCTGTCACAGAATTTCGATTTTTGTTTTCTTTTGCAAACAAAAAAACACCTGTTTGCAAAATAATACCTGTGTGTATTTATCAAAGTCAAGTATGCACTTGATAAATAAATCTTACTAGAAATAATGAAATGATTACCGTTTCAAAATTTTGGTGACACACTTGGAAGCTATTGCTTCGGATACAGCTAGGAATCTTAAACCCCACATACAAGTTACAGCTAAGGGCAATCTCAAATTGGAAAAATTAAGAATTTTTAAATTTTTGCGGTTTTGTTGATGCAACTGCATTAGTTGCAAAATGTAAAAAAAAAAATTGGAGAGAATTTCAGTTCCAGAAACTCGCCAGGGTGTGACAGAACTGGAATTCACCTGAGAAAGGTGTAATACGGAAAATTTTAAAGATTCTGTCTGCCCCCTGCGAGCTATGCTCGCCAACCCCTCTTCAGACTTTGCAGCCTCTAAAAGCATGGTAATATGCCCAATTTTAGAAATACTTCTAAATAACAGAAGGTTGAATGATATCATCCTGAACAGTGATTATCTTCTGTAATTGGGTTGCCATTCTTTTTCGTTTGAAAAGGCCATTTTGCGGTTACCATTGGCTCATCCACCGCTGTTGCGTCAGCTGACTGCTATTTTTGGGATTGATAAGTAAGATCAACTATACATTTGAAAATCAGCTTGTACAAAATGGTTAGGTTAGAAATAGACTCTGACTTTTATAATAACACTATGGACAATATTCTTCCTTTGGGTTTGAGGTTAAAAAAACTCCTTCCACTTGGGAATAACCTTTAGAACCATGGTATTGAAAAGCACTGTGTTTTGAAATATTAAGCTTATGTTTCAGTTTTTGTTATTTTTAGATATTTTCAGGAACAGGTATTATAGCTTATGCATGAACTCTTTTCTCTATTTAATGTACCATCATGCATATTTTCATGTTATTTTAAAAATGTAAATTATTCATTTTAATTACTGTAATTTCGTGTAGATAACCCGCGGGTTATCTTATAAAAAATGCTGATTTTTGCACACTGCAGCTTATCTTCCAGTGCAGGTTATCTATTGACATCCTCATCCCGTCGACCGTGTTTCTTGGAACGGCCGATCTCCCATGAAAACGAAATTGGATTGAATTGGATTCGAAATGAAACTTTTTTCTGTCTGCCATTGCTTCGCACATCTGCTCTGCACAACTACTCCTTCCGATGCAAATGGTTTTCTCTCTCCCCTTAATGGTGAATTGACTCATACTGGTTTTTCAGCATTTTGTTCCCAGTCTGCTGTGTACACACCATTAGTAGTGAAAATTCGATATTTGTTTAGTGAGTGGAGGTGATTGCACGTGCTTTCAAAAATGTCTGATAAAGTAAGTCCAAAAAAGCAAAAGAGCTTCACTGCAGATTTCAAACTCCAAGTGATCCAGAAAGCTGAAGAGTTGGGAAATCGAGAAGCTGCCAGACAGTTTCAAGTTGATGAGAAATGCGTTCGACAGTGGAGAAAGTCAAAAGAATCCTTATCAGGCATTGATCAGCGGAAAAGAGCTAATAGATTTAGAAAACCATATTGGCCGAATTTAGAAGATAATTTGTTCCAGTGGATAAAGAGCGAGTGAAATGAAGGGAGACCCGTATCTACGATCAAAATTAGGCTAAAAGCCAATGTTATGAAGATTTCGGAATTTTCTAGTAATAGCAATTGGTGTTACCGTTTCATGAAATGGAAAAAACTGAGTGTACGCTCTAAAACTACAAAAGGGCAGCAACTTCCTCAAGATTGGGAAATAAAATTTAAGAATTTTCTGGATTTTTTTTTCGATTTACGTGCGAAACAAAAATATGAGCTTTGACAAATTGTTAATATGGATGAAGTGCTACTGGCTTTTGACTGTCCCCCAAATAAAACTGTTGATATTAGAAACTCTTCATCAGTTTCTGTTATTACAACTGGTCATGAAAATACAAACTTGGCTGTTGTTCCTGCATGCTGTGCTGATGGTTCAAAATTAAAGCCCATGATAATATTTAAAAGAAAAACGATGCCGAAGGAAGATTTTCCACCAGATGTCATTGTAACCATAAACGAGAAAAGGTGGATGAATCCAAATGTTATGCAGAAATGGCTTGATGAAGTTCGGAACAAAAGGAAAGGCTCCTTTTTTGATCGCAAAGGAATTCTAATCCTAGATTCGATGAAATCCCATGTGGACGAGGGAGTATAAAAGATCGCCAAAAAAATGGGGGCAAAACTAGCAGTTATCCCGGGGGGGTCTCACAAAAAAGTTTTAACCCCTGGATATTTCCGTGAATCGCTCGTTTAAAAGCAAAGTTCGGGGGGAATGGGAAAAGTGGATGTCAAGTGGACTACACCAGTTCATGAAAGTTGGAAACATAAAAAAAGCATCTTTTTCTGGGTAGCAAAATGGGTGAAAAGTGCATAGGATGCAGTAACTGTTAAAACCATTAAATCAGGATTCCGAAAACTGGGACAAATTCATTATGACGAAGACCTTTCTGACAGTGACTCTGACACTGAAATTTCCTGCTCTGAAAATGACGGCCCGAGCAAAGTACTAAATGATGAATTTCTAAGACTTTTTGTATCTGACACTGACGAGTCTGATTTTGATGGTTTCATATGATAATTGATTGAATGCGTATTTACCGGATTTTTTTTTTTTTTTAAATACAAATAAAAAAGTTTACTTATACATTTCAATTTTATTTTTCTCTGTTGATAGGGAGGGGGGAAATTTTCATTTAGATTACCGCCCATGTTTTATTAAACCAACAGAACGAATTTGCGGCAATCCTTTTTCATACAGTGCTTTATCGGATTTGAAGGTAAGTCAAACAATTTTGTATAAATTATAAAACTTATTTCATAATTTTACGTTACATTTGCATACTGGTAGTTGTAATTGTAATTTTTTATTTTCCTTACTAAAACTAGTAGAATCCCAGTGACCATCTTGGATTCAGTGCGCTATTTTCAAGTCAATTCAAGCTGCTATTTAAAAAATTAGTCGAAGTAAAACATTTTTAACAGTTGCTTTAAAAAAAAAAAAAATCTATATTTTCAGTTCTTAAAAGCATAAAAATACATTGGAGAAAAAATATTTCTTCATTGGCAAATACGGCGAAAAAAAAAAAAAATCCAAGATGGCCGCCACTAGCCCATCAGCTTCAGTTGTTCTAAAATTTTGCATAAGCCGCGGCTTATCTAATGCTACTATTTTTTTTCACAACAATTTAACAAGCTGCGGCTTATCTACCGGTGTGGCCTATATACATGAAATTACGGTAATAAGAAAATACGAATTTTCTAGTATGTATTTATCAAATAGTAATTCGTACAAAATAAATTGAAAGTATTTTGCACATGCATTTACCTGCTGTAATATTTTTGGCGTTCGATGTCGGGATCGCAGATTGATTACCAGAAAAATAAATTTAAAATTACAATTAAAAATGCTATTGAAAAATCTGGTAACCGAAATGCCATTCCGACACCACGTATGGCCGTGATCGTACAACGCGATTATCTACTAGGCAGTGTGAAGATTAAGAATTAAGTTAATTGAATTTACTAAAATAATTAAGTTGCCTTAAATTGAATCAAAGCTGAAATGAAAAATAAAATAAACTAAACTCACCCATGAAAGTAACAGATGACACACACAATTAACTTAAACCAATATTTATTTTGGTAAACATATCAAAATTAAGGAACTGCGCAGACCCCTACATATAATATAATTAATATTGAGGATATAACAATACAGCATTATTTCTCTCCCTATTGTGTATTTTTTATATTAAACATTCTCTTTAGTGATCAACATTTAATAGAATCGTAAATAATAATTATTACAACCAACTACCATTCTCTCCAAAAACTATTTGTCATGCAAAACTTGTATATGTGCTATGACTCTATATCTGAAGATGCTAATTGTACATCTTCCAGTAATATGGTTCTTTTGAACCGAATGTTCATTATTAGAACGATGGCAATTTTTTTATCACTTTTAGAGAACTAGCGATAGAATCTGGAAAAATTCAGGATTGAATTCTGTTCAAGAAATCCTTTTTCAGAGTCACGTAGTACTTATTGTTCTTCAATGGACATCTGAGAGAAAATTTATAAGGGAAAGTATCTATACCTTTTCTAGGAGCACGCAATCACCAATCAACTTCTCAAAGTAGATGTAAAAACTGTATACTCCTTGTAATAGTGTTAATAAACAGACTAGCTCCATACTTCAGGGGAACAATATTTACTCTTTGCTAATTCTCTGGATAGGTAGAGCAATGAAACTTCCTTTTTTGTGATTCAGGTACCTCCACGACAAATTCGTAGCAGCGGTCTCAGTCAGCGAAACATCTACTGCATTCAACATCATAAGTGGTACCAGCATCTTCAGATGATTAGTTGTTTTATGGTAGACGATTTTGATTAGGTATTTAAGTATTATTAAGTTAATTTATTTAAAAGCAATCGGCCTTCGACCCGTTTAGCCGAAGAACCGATCGTATAAAAATGTTGATATTTTCTGGAGCGATGATGCGCGCATGTTTGCACATCAACGTCCAGATTCGAAGAGAGAGAGAAAAACCCCGTGGAATATTTCGAAAAGGACGCTCAAAATTAAGAGAACCAATCAATGTTCCCCAAAAACAATTCAATAGCGTCCGGTCACTGAACCCGTCATGAGATCGCAACTCCCCCGAGCAAAAATGGCGTCTTTTAAGACGTCGCGATGTAGTTTCGCGTCGGTGAAGAAACGAAATCATGGCGAATCCGGTGCATCTTAAAATGGACGGCGCGCGTATTTAAAAGAAGCGAAAGTAAATAAAACTTAAAATAAGGATAACTCGCGATCTATTGCATCAAAATAGATGAAATTTTGTCTGCTGAAAGTAAATAATTATTTAAATCGAATAAATATATTTTGCAATGAATTTAATGAATATTTAAGAATTTTTTTAAAAGGTTAATATCAAAGACTTGGAACTTTTTGTAAACAATCTAGAAAATCACTGATAAATAAATTATTTAATAGATATTAGAATCAAATTTTAGTAGTTAGAAATATTAACGTAATATAGATATTTTAAATTGTTATTTGGAAAGATAAATAAAGTTTTTGAATTGATTAAATTTTTATTAATTAAATAAATAATGGTTAATAGATTTAATATTGTTAAACTAATTGGGAAGTATGATGTAACACCTGCATCAAGTGATGAAATGTATAAACAAATTCATTAGCCATGTGATTCCCAATACAATGTCACATGAATATTGTCCATAAGAAAATCTTTTTAAATGTACAGTTTTAATATACAACATAATTTTCACCATTAAATGCATTTTGAATGTAACAACTTAATTTTTTTTAAAGTTTTAAGATTCTTGTGTAAATATATTATTCAATTTAAAAGTGTTTAGGAATACTATTATAATTTGGACTTTTTAAAGAAGATCTAATTTCCACGATTTAAAGTTTTTCATGCGTAACAATTTTATTATTTTACACATTTTACATATGATGATATTTAATATTTGGGCATTTTACATATGACATAATTATCCACACTAAATGTACTTTGCTTGTAATAAAAATTTTTAAAGATTTCCTTACTTTTTTAGCATTCCATGTGTAAATACAATTTTTATGATGTAATTTTCGCATTTCCTGCTTTTAACATGTGATCATTTAATTATAATTTAAAATTTCATTTCTGCTTGTAATAGTCACCAGTAAATTCATTTTTATTATAGAGGAAATTTAACTCTTTGCTCTATTTTACAAATTGGCATCAATATAAAAAAAATGGCCTTTTCTAAATATGAAAAAAAAAAAAAAAATCTCTTGAAATGATGAAAATTTGAATTAAAAAAAAAAAAAAAAAAACTCAGTCTGCAACTGCTAGCTTGTGAACTATATCGCTAGAAAAAATGATTGAATTTCTATGTTTAGTTCTTGTTTCTATAAAACTTTTTAATGGAACGATTTTGACTGACTAACTTTAAATAGCTCTTAAAATAATTCTTCGATTTAAAAACTGTCTGCTTCAGCATGTTTATCAAACATTTCTCTATAATACTACCAATTTTTATATTTTTGTATGCAACAGTTTTCTTAATGTTAGCAAGAAAAGACCTCCGGTCACAAAAAATTCATTTGCAGTAGCAGATGTGACAGCATTAGTTACTTTTTTACTTTCTTCTATCTTTAACAGAAGAAAGTATTGTAATCGAAATTTTTTTCGACTTCTGGTTTTCGACGGATTTACATGTTTTAGGGGTCAGAGATCCCAAAAAACATGTTTATAGAAAATGTCTGTCTGTCCGTGTGTCTGTCGCCATTGTACCATCAAAAAGTGTATGAAGTTATGCATAGAATTGAACCAAATTTTTATTTTAAGTTTTTGGCTATGGCAAGCAGATCCTCCCTGAATTTAGAAAAAATTCGCCGGTAGGGGGCGCTGTAATAGCTATTTTTGTGCGATTTTGAATATTGTACCATCCAAACGTATATGAAGTTATGCATAGAATTGAACCAAATTTTTATTTTAAGTTTTTGGATATGGCAGGTAGGTCCTCCCTGAATTTGGAAAAAATTCACCGGTAGGGGGCGCTGCAATAGCGATTTTTGTGCGATTTTGAATATTGTACCATCCAAAAGTATATGAAGTTATGCATAGAATTGAACCAAATTTTTATTTTAAGTTTTTGGATATGGCAGGTAGGTCCTCCCTGAATTTGGAAAAAAAATCGCCACTAGGGGGCGCTGTAATAGCGATTTTGCATATTGTACCATTGAAAAGTGTATGAAGTTATGCATAGAATTGAACCAAATTTTTATTTTAAGTTCTTGGCTATGGCAAGCAGGTCCTTCCTTAATTTGGAAAAAATTCGCCAGTACGGGCCGCTTTAATAGCGATTTTTGTGCCATTTTGAATATTGTACCATCGAAAAGTGTATGAAGTTATGCATAGAATTGAGCCAAATTTTTTGGTCATGGCATGAAGGTCCTCCCTGAATTTGGAAAAATTCCGCTGGTAGGGGGTGCTATAATTATGATGTCTGTACCATTTTCTTTATTGTACAATCGAAAAGTGTATAAAATTATGCATACAATTGAACCAAATATTTTGTGCATGTTTTTGGCTTTGGCCAACAGTTCCTCCTCCAATCTGGAAATATTGCACGGTAAAGGGGCTCTGTGATAGCGATTTTTGTATACTTTTCTTGATTTTTTGCAGTTCTATTGTCCATCGGCGGCTCGTGCAAAGGCGGGAACTCAATTCCTGCTAAGCCGGCTATTTGCAAACATCTGATAAAAACAGAATAAGGAAAAACTATTAATTTTAACAAATATCATGATATAGATTAACTCGTTTTTAGTTCATTTAATTGACTGAAGCAGGAATTTAAGATGAAAATCAAAGTTGGTATAGTAATGAACTAATAATATTGAAGTATTAACATGTGTAACTAGTTTTTGAAATATTAAGATGTATAAGATAGAAGAAAGTTTTGGGATTGGCACATCCAACTAGTTTTAGAATAGAGAGAAAACAAATGTTTGAAGTGTATTTTGCTTTTATATTGCAAAATAATGTCCCACATTCACAATTCCTTTCTAATATGTACAATCAAAAAAAGAAATATTGTTTTCCTAAATATTTACATTTGATGCAATTAATCTGTTTTCTTGTACATGCGTATACATTAAATAAATTATTTTTCACTTTGAATTCTTGGGTTTTTTGTATAGTTTTTTCCATATAAACGCTATTGTTTTTATGCATTTGTTTCACAATGTGGCCACTGGATGTTTTGGGTTAGGAGACACTGGCTCCTTCCAGATTTTGGGAATCTGCATCGGTAAACTTAGGTGAGCAACTTCATTCAATTAAAAATAATGATACATCTTTATTTTAATTGTTATAATAGAAATCCCAACCAACTGGAATTTGCATTGAAATTTTCAGAATTAAAACCAGTAATTTTGAAATGAACAAACAAAATAAATCAATGCAATTTCAAGTGAATGTTACTTAGTAAATGACTTGTTTGTAATTGTGCAAAAAATTCATGTTTTTAACATTGCTTAATTATTTTTTTATTTACATACTGCATGCTTGTTAGCATATTATTTATGCAAGAAGGGTTTGCCACAAGAGAGTACCTTTATAACAGCTTCATTCAATTAAAAATACATTGTTGCCATTTGAGTATCTTTAGAAATAAAAGAGTGGCAGCATACACACATGGTGCTTTTGCTACACTTTTTTGCTTTTGTTCTTTAATTATAGTCATATATTTCAGCTGAACAAAGACATATTTCTCCATTCTTTTATCAGACATTTTTATTTTTAGAGATTATTATTATATTTTATTGTTATAAACTATTCAAGGATAAATACAATCTAGGAGCCAAGAAATAAACAAATAATGGAAATATATAGAGAGAGGAATAAAAGGGAATATAATAATAAAACAAAGCATAAAGAAGCAAACAACTGCAGAATTGAAAAAGCTTTAATAAATAAATAATCTGTTCCTTACTCAAATGTAGCTGTTTTTGCAGGCATAATGGCACGAATCTCTCTTCCACTAACAAATATACCTTTCAATTTGTACATTCGGGACAAAATATTTCTTAATCCATTCAGGTTTGGGACCCACTCAATGAGGCCACACTCTTCATTTAAAGGCACAACAGTCTGCAAGGAATAAGTTTTAAAAATGAAACATGATGATCCAATAAGAATTGCTAAAGACAAAAATAAGTTTATATTTTAAATTGCTATACTTATTACATGGGTACGCCAGCAGAGCAAAGTGCGAGAAGGGATAGGATTTTGGAACCAATGTGCCAGTTGTTTTAAGGGTAGATATACACAAAAAGTAACTCCCACCCAGAAAAAAATAAATCATAATCTCATGCACAGGACACTTTTTAAACATAGCAACATAAAAGAATACAGAAATGTAACAAATAAGACAGATTAAAAATAAAAAAAATAAGCTAAGAAGAACACAACTAAAAATTGTCTTTCATGGAGAGTCCAGGAGACAGAGCTCTACTAATGAAAAATTCTTACTTCCTTTTTCTCTTAGAATTCAATTATTTTAAATCATTTGAGAAAAATATATTTTATTAATTTTTTCAAAATCATAAGAGAAAAGAAAATTTAATTAATTAAATTTGAAAATCCAGGAAGGGCCATTTGCCCTCCCTAATGAGCATCCATGATGTGAGAAAACTCACATTTTTGTACTCGTGCATTCATTTTCTGATCAGTGCATTTGGTTTGCAATCGGCAAGGCTTTTCACTCCCAGCACTCACTACTAGGCCTACTTTCATGCAGCGTGGAGTTTATTCTCTTTTTGCATAATGCGCGTTTGGGTTTAGAAGTTGTTTTGTTTTCTGTTTGGCTTCTATTTGCTTATTAAAATTTTCATCATTATTTCATTTAGCTAATCAATTTAAAATTTATCGCACACATACTTTAGGCATCCCTGTACATTAGCATTTATATTCATGTTGCTCAAAATTTCTTTCAGAATTTTTAATTTGATGAAGGTGGGATTTCAGCATGGTTTTTGTTAGTGTAATATTTGGTACGGTGCAAGTGTCCTTAAGTAAGCTTGCTTTAATATGCTGTTCTATTATTTTTATCAAGATGGATTTGTTTAAAAATTCCACATCCTTTGTTTCATGAATACCGGATTACATTCAAATATGATGAACATATCTATCTATATTATAAAGGACAAACATATCTGTGCGTAACGCATACGTCATCCTGCGAATGGCACCACTTTCAAATTTGAAATGAATTTTCGTTTTGTAATTTTCGCTACTGAAATTTTTTTAACTTCTATACATCACACTTTTTTAATTTTTACACCGTCGTAATAGGAAAAAAATGCTCTTTTAAATGCTATTTGTTTGAAAGCCGTATCTCAATTTATTTTTGAGATATTAATTTATTTGTAGTTTTTAATAACATTTTTCTTATCGTGGTAACAAAAGTATCCCATTTCTATTGAAAGTCATTGAAAGTAAACGGACAATAGTCGAAAATAGGCGATACTGTATCTTTTTGTTGCCATTTTCTCATAAAACCTGAAAAAAAAAGTTGAAATTAAAATATGGTCTATGTCAAGAATATTGTCTGTTAATCCGTGATAATGACGTCATATGCATACTTTTCTATAGACGAAGTTTAAGAGTGGATTGTAAAAGTGGATTGCTTTGGCAGATGCAAATGACGTCATTTTATAAAAAAAGTGTGTATTTTAATTCTTAAACTTGAATTATGTTTTGTAGAAGTGTGTCATTTTCACAGTCCAGCTACATTGAAATTCTTCACAGGTGAAAATGCTATACTTTTGAAAATAATGTATTCGAAATCACACACTGATAAAACGTAATGTTTTACAAAAATTTAGAGTGTCTTTATAAAAGAGAGGTGACATGCAAATAAAAGTGATTTATATTACAAAAATTGATGATTCTTGCCTGGATGGACTTGTTTCGCCGAGTTAGACAAGCAAACAAATAATTCGTGGTTTAAAATAATATTATGTTCATGAAGTTTTTGTCCAAAATTCTCTCTAATAATAAAATTTTAATGCTATTCTTTAGGACATTCTACTATAATTTTATCAAAATAACATAATTTACTTAATTTAATTTTTCCTAATTTTATATAATCTATATATTTAAAACACAAGTGTGTTTTTTAGTCATCTGCCCTGATATTTCTGCTGAACCAATTTTACTAATATTTTTTTTTTTAACTGAAATCTCTTCATTTGTAGATGTGATCGCACTATCTGTTTTTTTTTTTTTTTTTTTTTTTTTTTTAATATCCCCACTTTTATATTTTAATTTTAAAAGCATTTTATGAAATTTCTTCAAAATAGTGAAAATTAGATAGCTTTCATTATTGCGGACAAGAGAGAAATAATGAGGTATTTTTATCTTTTTTCATGGTATTTTCTGATAAAAATTCAAAATTATTGATAAAAATTCTTGTATAGGGTTTAGTGTCGCAAAATCCCATTAGGAGCAGAATATTATATTAGGGACATAATAACGGAAAATGACATACTGCTTTTGAAAATATGCATTTTTCCTCATAAATTTTCTATATTGTTTTTCCTTCTGTGTGTGTACTGATACTAGGTTTCAGACACTAGTCGAAATGGTTACTTAAGTGAAAATGAAGTCACATTTAAAAGAAAACGATCATTTTCTTAGATACTAAACATTTTAACACAAATGCGTCTAAAAAACATAAATTACGGAAATTTTTACTCTCCGGAATTGAGGATAGAATCTCAAGTAAAGAGTGAGTCTGTTCACATAAAAGATATTGCTGACAATCGTGACTTCAAGTTTTGAGTTAAAATGATTTTTAAATGATCAAACAAAATGCAATTTTTTTTTTAAATGATGAAAATGGATATGAGAAGTGCATATGCAAATTTTGAGAAGGTGAAAATTGCTGTTTTTCATTCCGGAAAACCAAGCATAAGAGCCTCAATTGATAACCCCATCCTAATAACTGATCTTTATTATATATTACTGATTAAGTATCTATATTAAAAAGAACAAATGTATCTGTGCGTAACGCTGATGTCATTTTGCGAATGGCAACACTGCACAATCAAATTTCGGTCTTGAAATTTTCGCTACTGCAATTTTTTAATCTTCTGACCATCGTACATTTTCAATTTTCATCGTAGAGGGAAAAAAATTTACTTTCAAGTGCAATTTGTTTTAAAACTGTATGTTAATTGACTGATGTATTATATTTTCTAAAATAATTTTTAAGCCTGATTTTATTTTAAGTTTATCTTATCACACGCCGGTTTCAATACATAATAATAATAAACATTTTGCACTTAAAGCAACAAACATTTTTCAGCATTTGTTTCTGACTATTTTTGCATAACGAAATTAATACTTCCTTTATAAACAAATAAAAGAATAATATTAAAAAAAACACCAATCAAACATTTGTGAAAGACAAATTAATGAAAGTAATACTTCTTTTAGAACCAAATAAAAGAATAATATTGAAAAAACACATATCTAACATATTTGTAATCATACAATTTAAATTTTTGAATCACCAAATAGGATTTTTTTTCTTTTTCAAATGGAATTTGTTTGCAAAGTTCATCCCAGTTTACTGATTGTTTATGGTTTTAAAAGCAATTTTAAAGCATGAAATATTTTTTAATTTATCTATATCGCGCAGAGCTCGATTATGAAAGATTAATCCGTTTGCCCTTAAAACAAAATAGAGAGTTCATCATTTTCTTACGGCAAATATCCATTAAAAAAACTTCCCTAATAATAAATAAATAAAATAATATAAATAAAACACAAATTTAACAGACATGTATAAGCTCTGAAATTATCAGAACATAAAAGGATGCCATAAGTAGCAAAATCTTGGTCACATAACTCTTAGCATGCGGCTAATAAGAAATCGCTTTTGATAAATTTCAAAAATTTATTTGATCTTATAATAGGTATTTTCCATATGCAAAATGCTTTTTTAATGTAAGTGGGCAATCTAAAATATTTATTGCATGTAAAAAAAATATTAGCTTTCAATTAAAAAAATATGTTTTCACCTATATTGTTTAACCCGGGAAGCCCGAGTACGATCCCCTGGTACTAATAAAAGAACAAATCGCTCTGTCTCTCTGTGTGTGTGTGTGTCTGTGATGGCTAGCAAAATCTACGGCACGTACGAGGCTCAAAATTTTTGTGCAGATAGTCCAAGGCCTCTCCTAATGTACCTGAGCCTCAGAATTTTAAAATTTTAATTATTAGGTGAGTAAGTAATTTACAATCGCAACTCACTCTCATCAAAAAGTCATTTGTTTGATCTCTGGTCGAAGAAGTATGTGTGAATACGTACAAACTCTTTAACACATCAGAAACTAGTGAAGAAACATTTTCACTGTATTTCTGTTTTTTTTTTAAATATCCAAATCGACCAAACCGTTCAGTACAGTTAAAATTGAAAGACATATTCCGAAAAATCGGACTCCTACGTCTCAAATGGTGCAATAAATAGAAAAAAAATGTCGCAGTTAACCCTTTGAAAGAAAATTTTCAAAAAGGTTCGTTTTTTCAAAAAAAGTTTTTCCTTCTTATTGAAACGCCCCTCCAGGATGAAATTTTAAAGGTACTGACAAACCAAAAGTATGTTTATAAAGCTGAAACCTTCTTCAAATTGACGGTGTAATTGGTTTTTAAAAACATTAATTTTAACCCTTTCAAATACACCATCATACGCAGGTCACATATCACCTCATGGAGAGGCTATTTTTTCTACGCTAAAAGTAACTAAACATCCATATTTTAACATAATCTTTTTTGAGAAACTCAATAGATCAGATTTACATCCCCTACAAAAATTTCAAAACATTCGGACAGGTAGAAACATTTTTTACAATATAAAATGTGAGAAAACTTTGACAAACTCGATGATTTTGGTGCAGATTCTCTCTATTTCGGTAAATGTTTTCTCTCTTAAATATGCATATTTGTTTATGAAATTTAAAAAAAGGACTTGGTTTTAGTTATATTTACGATCCATTAAAATTTCAGAGAATTCGGACAACAATAACTATCTATGTTGTTATGCTAATGAAACTGATGGAAAAAAAGAAAAAACTCGTTTACGCTTTGATAGGGAACAGAACCTTAATTTGCTCAATTCATCATGATGTCTGTAGCGTAATCGTCTAATGCATTGGTATTCTATATGAATGCTCCTGGTTTCAAAACTCGGTAAGGATAAGTTGAAATTTGAATTAAAATAGATATACATTTTTGCAATTTTAAGGATTTCATTCTTCTTTTAAGGATATTAAACTGAAAAAACTTCTGCATTTGTAAATCAATGTGGAAATAAGTAAATAAATATATATAGTAAATGTTTTTAACTTTAAAACAATTGAATTATTAAAAGAAAAGAAAAAACTACACTTAAATGAATCAAATTATAAAAAAAAAATTACTATATTTTATAAATCTCATTGTTCAACGTATTTAATTAAAAGAAATTTTGTATTTTTTTACAATTTTAAGGATTTCTAATCATTCTTTTAAAATAATCCTACATTTTACATTGTCCAATCGATTTAATTAAAAAATGTTTGGTATTTTTTTGCAATTTTAATGGTATTTTTTAATCTACACCAGCCATACTCAACTTGCGGCCCGGCGGTATTTTATATGGGGTGCGGCCCCAGACACATAATCATTAATCCATATTTATAAAATTAATTAAGTCGTGCATAAAAAATACTACGTAAGACCTTCACTATTGTTTTACATATTTTCAAAGACAAAATTTGTCCTAATATTTTTAATTCATTTAAAACTATGTTAAAACCTCTTAAATGTCATTTTCTTTTTCAAAATTTCTTTTTATAATATGTATTTCTATTTGGGCTACGATGTTGCATATATTTCTTAATCTTCAAGACTAAACAAACTTTATTCAAAATTAATTAGATTTGCACTGTATATTTCCACAATTAAAATAAAATGAAACTTTTGCATTGGGCAAAAGATTTATTTATTAGAGAAAGTCTGATGATTTTTTCTTTCTTTAGAACTTTGACATTCTACATTGTTACATTATAATGTTTTACGCGTATTATATAGCTAATACTGATTTTTCGGGTTGAACGCTTATCGCGAAAAAAATTGCCACCAAAATATTTTTACCCTACTATTTCCAAACAACAAACTTCGCGGCCTACTTTTACAGCATTTGCAATAATGATCTACCATGAGGTTTATTGTTCGTAAATACTGCTGTTAAATTTTTTTCTGTAACAAACGTTTAATCTACTGACAGTACAGTAAACCCTCGATTTAACGGACCTCGGTTCAACGGACTTCGGATTCAACGGACTAATTAAAAAAATAAATAAATAAAAATTAAACAAGAATTAAAGTAAAACAAGTGGGTAAGTGTGATCGCAGATCGCACAGAGGGTTTCGTTTAATATCCTTTTTAAAACACTTTATCCTTAAATTAACAAATCAAAATCGTGAATTTAAAATTATTCCCCTCTCCCTAACCTGAAATTCAACGCCCATATTTCAAATTTTTATATTTGACAAATGTCAAATATTTATTTATCACTATCATTTACTGGAAGCCTCCATGATAAAACAGCTTCTAAAACGATGAAACACGCTTCGAAAAAAAAAAAAAAAAAAAAAAAAAGCATTACTGCCCCCCTCCCCTCCTCTACTTGAGAATCAACATGCAACCCTCTTTTAAGCTTTTATATGTAAAAAATCAAGCAATGAACAACAACAAAGCATTTCTTTTTACTATTTTTAAAAAGCGATTTCTCGGTAAAATAAAAAAATATTTATTATATCTGTGGCGACACAATGTCTTGTGATCAAATGAGCGAAACCTTAAAAAAAGGGAAAGAACACGAAAGGGCGCGCTTTGATTCTCACTGCAACGTGCTTTTCGTTCTAAGCATGCGCAATGATGCTGGCGACCTATGCGGCCATGTGATATGCTTTTCGTTCTATGCATGCATAAAAGTTGCATATGTGTTAATTCATTTGTATTTCATTACCAATATTGTATTATTAAAAGTAATGTATTGTGTTTATATATACATATACAGTAGTATATATGTATATACAATATATATTTATGTATATACATATATTGTATATATACAATACCTGTATATACACTGTATATATTGTATATATATATATTATATATATATGTAATTTGCACTGTAATAATATATGTAATTACAAGTACGTAATAATATATATATGTACTATAATTATAACAAAATAATATTATAAATAAAACTTTGCGATTTAACGGACACATCTTAGTCCCAATTAGTCCGTTAAATCGAGGGTTTACTGCATTAACTTTGTTATATTGCTCTGTGCAGCCTGCCAAATGTCTCAAACATGTGTTTGCGGCTCGCGAGGAAAAAAGGTTGAGTATGGCTGATCTATATCAATAAAACAATTATTTCACTTATAAAAACCTCACTAGATGGCACCAAAAGAAAACTGTCTAAAGTTATAAAATAATACAAATTTGGCCATACAAAAAGTCTGCACGTTATGGTAATAATTCCAATACAGGTCCCCCACCAGAGAAGTAAAACACAATAAAACATGCTTAGACGTAAACGACCAGTGATAAATTCCATTTTATGCAGGCTCTTTAAATTGAACAAAGCATAATTGCATTTTTTAGGAGGGGGGAGGGGAAGCTGAAATCTTTCTTTTTTTTTTTCCCCGGTTTATTGCACGATTTTGTTATAAACAGCTTTACTCTATTAGAAAATAAATTTGCTGGATAGAACCTTTTTTAAAAATCTATATAATAGTATTTGCTTGCAACTTTATTATTTCTTTTTCAGTATTACAGTTTATGATGTATTTGTAATTACTTTTTCTTCTAAAGGTTTTAAATAAAAATTTTAAATATTGAAAACATAATTAAATTTTAATTGAATTCATCAATTAATTTTGAATAAAAGAGCTTAAAGTGTGAGGCAAATAAAAATTCAAAACCTTAAGTTGAGACTTTACACAACTTTCCAACTGAACCAGAGTTCGGCCCTGGTAATTTGCACCGTCTCTACCCCTCACCCCCTTCAGCACAGACCTGCAATACAAATTTCAGGTTCATTTAAGAATATTATTACGAGCCTGGGCAACGCCAGGTGGGGCAGCTAGTTTAAAATATGAAGAACATATAATATTAGAACTTTAAAGGGGAAAAAAAACCACAATGTTAACAGATAAACAACTTTGTGAAAAGACAGTGTTTCATTAACCTTTGTACAATAAACAACTTGGTGCTAACTTTAACAAGTTTAAACTCCGATAGAGACTCTTTTGTTGGAGCAAAACAAAGTCATAAATAACATTGATTTTTAAAGTGTATTTTTTTTAATAATACCCATAATAATAGGCCAAAAGTGATTTTTATCTTTTCATTCTTTAAATAACAACACTACATTAACTAACATAACATTTTTAATAAAGTGGTTTCCTTTCTCTTTTAACAAATACAAGAAAATTAATATTTAAAATAAAATGAAACATTAAAGCAACACAATATACCATATAGTTTATTTTAAGACTAGCTGACCCGCCCGGTGTTGAGCTGGCCTGGCCCATGGTAATATTTTAAAATTAACCTTAACTTTGAATGATTTTACATCTTTAACTCAATTTTGTTTGAAATACGTACCCACTCACTGTGTGAAAATGGGAGAGAAGCTGCTGATTGTTAAGATTTTTTATGTACATTTTTTTCATGATTTTTGGGAAATTGTATGGGGTAGTAATGAACAAATTAAAACTTTAAAATGTCCTCTACTGATGAAAAAATGAGTTGAGAGGAGTGAATGCTTAGTAATGTACAGGCCAAAGGCTTTAAAACGATATGTCACATGAAAAAATTCATTTCCGTCCCCCCACGGGAGGAATAAAAATATGATGAACATAAAAAGGGAAGAAACACATAACAATGCTGACAGATAAACAACTTTGTGAAAAGACAGTGTTTTATTAACATTTGTACAATAAACAACTTGATGCTAACTTTAACAAGTTTCAACTTTCCGTCCCCCCACGGGAGGAATAAAAATATGATGAACATAAAAAGGGGAAGAAACACATAACAATGCTGACAGATAAACAACTTTGTGAAAAGACAGTGTTTTATTAACATTTGTACAATAAACAACTTGATGCTAACTTTAACAAGTTTCAACTCTGATAGAGGCTCTTTTGTTGCAGCAAAACAAAGTCAAATAACATTGATTTTTAAAGTGTATATTTTTTAATAAACACAGGTTTATTTTATTTATTTATTTATTTTTTTAAATAATAAAAGAGCGATTTGTTATACGATTATTACATTATATTTTTTGTACGAAAGTTTGCCTTTTCCACTGGATAGTTTAAACAAAAAGTGCTTTATACCTAAATATTAGGTTTTTCAAACTTAAAGGTGGGTTGCTTAACAATAAAGTTTGGCTACTGCTGGTGTACGTTATTTTCATATATTTTAATAAAAATAATATTTTGAACTGCTTGTAAAGTTTTATACTGTAATTTGATTATTGCATTTATAAATAGGTTTTAAAAAGCATTTTTGTTTATAGTTGCAATTTTTAAATTATCAGTAATTTAGATTTAAATAATTATTAGAACTCATAAAATAACATAACTTTTATACTATATTTTAATAAATATTTTATGCTTAAAAAATAATAAATACCCAACAAATAATTTTGTTGCAGGTATTTGAAGCATGTGAAATTAATTTCATGCAAATATGAATAACACCAGTCAGTCATGAATAAACAAATTTAACTACTTAAGAGAAAGGTCCATTTTCACATTAATAATTTTCTATATTTTTTTCTTTTATCAGCTTTACAGCTCCAGAAAAGATACATGTATCTTTATAATTTATATTTTTTTAAGAGATAAAGTTTAATTTTATTGAGTCTCAATCAGTCATTACAAAAAAATTAACTTACATATGTTCTTATATATAGCTGACGCCTTCTAGCTTCAGGGTCACTTTTTAAGTACCTGTTTACCAAGTTATTAAATTCCATTAGGCGACAGTCTTTCCTTAGGTCATCCTATAAGTAAAAAGAATATTTTTAAAATCCTCTTTCAAAAATAAATACATCATATAAACATATAGACAATGATAAATTTAACATAACACTTAGTTTACATAAGTAGCTTAAATGCAGTTTAAATATTTTTCAAAAATTTTCTATGATCAGGAAGAAAAGATTCATAAATAGCCATATGTATACACACACACACACAGAGAGAGAGAGAGAGAGAGAGAGAGAGAGAATTAACTTTAAAAACATTCTAAGGAATATAATGAAAAAAAAATTCCTCTAAGTTTTAACAATAATTAGAATATTTTACTTGGTGGGCACATATCCTTAAATATTTTATGAATCTATCAAGAAAATATAAAAATAAATTGTGGAATTCCTACTAAACCAAATTCAAAAGTATTGTTGATATTTATGCAATTTGAGTTTTATGTAGAGTTTGTTGAGAAAAAAAGATGTTTACATTTAAACTGGTAGAAATCATTCAAAGGCAGACTGCCAAAATGATGATTTTCTTGAGTCAAAATTTTGAGTACCCCTAAACTTGAAGAAATAAAATCCCAGACAATAATAATAATAAACTTTAAAAAAGTAAATTATAAAAAGAATCACTAAGGAATAATTGAATTACATATACAGCAGAATACCACTAATCTGAACTAAATAGGAACTACCTGTTTCAGATTATCAAAAATTCCTATATAAATAGAATAAGAAAGGGAGAAAGCAAAATGGATTTGAACAGTGGCTCTCAACCTTTTTTTAGGCCGCGCCCCACCTAAGCATCTCTAAAATCATGATCCCCCCCCCCCCCTTCTATATCATATAAATATTATTGCATAAAAAATAGACTTCTATTTTCCCGAAAGGATCCGAAAATAACATTAACACTAATAAGTGATTACACATTCTTTAATTTATCAAAATCATTTTTTTATTACAAGTATGTTTTTAACATAACTCTATGAATGCAATGAGACCATGGATCTTTGCTTTTACATGTACAAAAGTTTTATTGTTTTTTGGCAACTCACCTCAACTTTAAATGTGATGAATAGTCCACATTTTTATCCTTGCATAATTTCTTTAAATATCTCTCATATTCTGTATTACGTCTGATGGAATTGATGCTTTTTACAATGGATTTTAGTACTTCATTAAGATAAAGTGATATTTGTTTATCATCGAGAATGTGTGGATAAGATAATTCAGAAGTAATATTTCCAGATTTGCACTTTTATCCATTTTAAGTAACTATTTTTATTCCCCTTCATAACATACTTCTTTGATAGCGGGATTCCTTTTTCCCATTATTATTATTTGGTAACCATGTTTTCTCCGATTTCAAAATTTAAAATGCATATGTCATGAAAAATGCTTATATATTGCATGTATGTGGTCTACAGAAGAGCCACATGAAGTTTACTTTCCTTCCGTGATGCGCACAGGGATTTATTAATTTGAGCAAAGTAGTACCTCATTTTGATAATCCAAAATATTTTTTTAATTAAACATGTCCAAATAGTCAATTTTAGATATACCCTTCAAAATTTTATATGTAAAAGATCAATCATGGGGCATATTGCACTAGGAATAGATGTACAAATTTTTGTATCATAAATAGTAAAAAAAAAAGGTGTGCTTTACTAAAATAATATTAAAGCCACAATAATTATAATGATTTTTTAATATGTAAAAAGTGTTAAAATATCTAAAACAATATTTACATAATTATTCCGGTGTCTGTGTATTTTTTATTTTTTAATGAAAATGTTTCGAAAATTAATTATTATTCAGTTATTTTTTAATATTTTCAAATATTATTTCTATACTTAGACAACGACACAACTTTCATTAAAAAAAAAAAATAAATAAATATGACAAACTTTTTTAATAAGAAATCTGAAATTGCCCCCCAGTAAGGTGTATGCCCCACGTTGGGAACCACTGGATTTGAAATTATGAGTTAACAATGTTTCTTTGTATTCTTTTTCTTTTTCAAAGTACAAAAACATGCATTTAGTTTTTAATAGTAATTTTATTTCATTACCATGACTCATTTCAGTTCTTTTTCATAAAATTTCTAATAAATTTCGATTTGGTTTGTCTAGATTTTCAGATTAGCAGGATTTTACTATACAGTAAACTCCCGACTATCCGGCCGAGTAAAAAAATTGAGGAATGTTGCAAGTGGCCGAGACAGGCAAGTTCCCATCCGTAGGAAAGTGCAAAATAACGAGAAAAAGGAGCAAGAAGGGATTGCAGAATACAATAGCAAAGACAGACAGAAAGGCAGGGGGGGAAGGGGGGGTTTAAGGCTTGATAATCTGTTTCGTCAGTTGTGCAACTGATGTTGGCAAGTGCAGACGTTATTTTTCGCTTATCCTGGTTACTTTCGTATAGTCTTTTGGTGTGTCTCGTGTTTATTTATTGAAGATTATCGAAATGGTGATAAACGAAGAGGACTAACGGAGAGAAGTCAAGGACTTTTTCAAGTTTTGACTCTTCTATCTCATGCATAACTTTTCATATTTGTGAAATCATTTATTAATAAACAGTAAAAAAAGATGTACTAATTTTTTTACGAACTAGGCTTACGTTTTACGTTAATGTTTTGCTTACTTTGAAACTGTATGAACTGTATATATAAAATTTATCTTAAAATGTGTAACATGCGTTTTTAATATAATGGGGAGGGGGTAGAAGTGAGTAAATATTTATAGAACTCCGGGCTATTCGGCTTTTTTGTTATCCGGCCCATCCTTCCGCCACATTAGGCCGGATAGTCGGAAGTTTACTGTAGTTATAAATCCAATAACTTTCAACTAATTTCAGCAAAACAATGAAATCTAACCTTTGGTTTACACATCATAGGATATAATTTTCCATCACTGCCAATTACAGTGAGTTTCTTCGGTTTTTGTAAGGAATTAAATACTTCAACCTAAAATTAAAAAAATCAGAAGTAATTTAATATATGTTTAATAAATTTACAAAAACTAAAATAAATAAATAAAAAAGTACATGTGAATTACCGTATTTGCAAAACTGTTAAAATAAACAGGTGAGAACGGAAAAGGATTATGATCAGAACTGCAAGAAAATCCAGCTGGCAATGTTACAATCATTTGATACTGAGTTGGCAGCAAAATTGCACTGAAACTTCTGCAAAGACATTAATTAAACAAGCTAAAATATTTATGCCACAATTACTTAATGAAAAATCTTATTATATACAATGTATATATTTAAATATGTTGCTTAAAAAAGGAATATTATTATTTAATTTAGAAATTAAGTGTACAATAAGAAAGAAAATTTAATCTTTTAGTGGAATTTTTTTTCAATAACGCTAAGGAATCACCAGTTAACTACATATACTTCAAGAGGGAGAATGATCTACAAAGTATGAGAGGGGGAGAGGTACGTTGCAACATCACATCTAAAGTATGAAAACAATTAGGTGGGCATTGTTTGATGTTAGTGGTGTTATGACATTTATTTCAGTAGGTTATCAGACAATATGGAATGTTTTTTACATAAAATTAGAAACATTGGTCTTATGAAAATATGCCATTTTAATTATAAAGTATTAATCTATGAAGTATGTCTTTATTCAAACAAATTTGTCCTTAGTTCGACATAGATTCATGTAAATACAAAGTTATTGTGTCACTACATAAATTTTTTTAATCTATTGCAATAACTGATCACAGAGGATTTGAAACATTCATGTGCCGTCTGTTGCTAACGCATCCCAAAAGACCAATGTTGTTTTTGAAAAGTAAGATGCTTCATTGTAAAGATTTTTTTCTATAAAATGTTAAAAAAGCAGATGGGATCAGTAGAAAATGATGATCATAATGAAAAATTTTCTCTGGTTCATTTAAAATTAGTTTTCAATCTTTGAGAAAAAATCTCATTTGAAACAAGGTCCACACAATGCCTACTACCCTAGCATTAAACATCTATGTAGCTTTGTGTTCTATATTTTGCTTCCTACAAAGCTGTTAACCAACACAAGCAGCAAACATATTAAAAGAATAAAGAGACTCTTGCTGATACAAAGATTCATCCATAAAGACTTGCAACTAGATGCGCCAGGACAAGTGCTGTGTTTAATGCACAATGGTGATGATGCTGTATGGTTGTACAAAAAAGATATTAACAAACAGTAGCCATCTTATAAACTTTAAAACATACTTATAATTACTTAAAAGGTGACACAATATATATTATTTAATATAACCCTGAGATCTTTCAAATACACACACGTTCATTTTCAAAGGGAAAGGATGATTGACTGATTTTAAAGTTTATATTAATAACAAGGTGAAAATTCCTTCACGACACTAGTTTTTAATACAGTATTTTGACTCTATTGAAGTAGCCATCTTCTTAATACTATCCCCCCCCCCCCCCGAAAAAAAAAGGCAGAGCGTACGACATGCCAATGATAAACAATATCAAAATCTGATTTCAAAGTCAATAGAATCAATATGATTAATCTATTATAGGCAATGAAAATGCAAAAATTATATAAGGTTCATTTCGATTTGTTAAGACATTCATAAAATGTTATTAATATTTTTAAGTAGTTGCAGTGTTGTTCTAATTAAACTAAGCTCTAAATTAACAGTTGCAATAAATGTGATATTACATTCTCAGAGTATTCAACTGAGACAACTTGTAGAGAAAGGGGAGAAAGAAGTTAAAAAAACAAAACAAAAAAACCCATGAAGATTCCATGATGCAATTAATGGATGACCACAAGACTAATTTTAATTCTGATTCGGAAGAAGTCCATCCCAATCAAGGCTGAAACTTTTCTGAGTATTAGGTACAGTAGCATTTTGATTATCCAAATTAATATAGACCAAGCTCAACTTGGATAAGCAAAAAACTCGATAAACTGGATATTCAAAAATCGTCTTAAGGTGATGAAATATAAATTACACACAATTTATTAATTTTTATGTTACTACTTACAGTTCTTTGATGCACATTTCAAATGCTTTAATAAAAATGGGGAGTAAAATTGTACATTTGAAGAAGTCCTTGGCAGGTTTTGGTTGGCTGAATGATAAACGTTTCTTTGATGCAATTGTATTAATGTTATCACAATTGCAGGTGTAACCTCTTCTTGCTGCTTAAAATGTTTTCAATAGTTTTTTCTATCGAACTCAGACTTTTGGAATGCGTCATTTTCACTTTCTTCTAATGGACATAATTTTTAATCATGTCATCTGTAATTTCTTGCTGTTCATCTGTGTTTATCCACTCAGCAATATCTTCTCCAAAAAAACTTTCAGAAACCGGAAACCCTGATCCTTGCCCCCCACCCTCATTATAAATTAGCCATAATTTTTTTTTTTTTTTTCAGTAACTCGGTTAAGTGGCATTAAGAAAATCAGGATATCTGTAGTCTACAAAATATCTATGACTTGCATTATGGCTAAAAATTGATCTTTTACAATAAAAGAGATATTAAAAGTTTGTCTGTGAAATTGCTATCATTTTAGTAAAGAAAGTAGAATTTATTATCCATCAAGAATCTCTTCAAGACTGAAATCAGTCCTGAGACTGAAATCTTGCACCCATGCTTATGCTTTTGTAGCTTAACACACAACTGAATTTGTATTAATTTTTATCTAACACCTACAAAGCTTTATTTCTAAGAATGTATACAGAACACTTTCAGACGATTTTATGTGGCAATATAAAAAGTAAAACTAATTAAGTAAACAAAATGTATGCTATAAACTTTATTTAAATCTGAACAGAGGAAATAATTTTTTTTAAATCTTTTTTTTAGAAAACTATTGGAAGAAAAGCTTAAATTTTAATGTAGATATCTTTCTAACGCAAGAATACATCTTACAAACTGCTTTCTTTTTAGATAAGTACCACATTGTTCTTTGTGATTTAAACAACAGTTGGAGCGCAGATATGACATGAACTATTTTCCCATTTTATAAAATTCCAAATTTAGTGGTAAATTTTATTTTTTATTATTTCATGAAGATAAAACTTACTGCTACTGTTTTAAATCTTTTGCAAGCAATATTGGAGAGACAGTCATCAAGTTGAGGCATGTTTCAGATCTTTTTAAATTTTAACATGTAATTTCTGAAATATACTATTTCTTTCCTATTGGCACCAAATTCTAAAATATCTATTACTGCATAAACAGAAAAAATCCATACCAAAAACTATTCTATGTGTGTGTTGATAAATTTAAGACAAGGTAAGTGCAGCGAATTAAAAAAGTTTTTTCTGTTATTCCTTCAAATATCTCTTTAAAAAAAAGTGAAAGAAAGAAAAAAGAGGTGGTCCCGCCAGTAGCTCAAAAATTACACTGCACACAACACACAATAAAAATCTTGTGGACTGTATACACTAATTTATTTCCATTACAGTCGAACCTCTATTTAACGAAGTCGCTAAATCCTGGAAAAAAGTTCGTTATATGGAAAATTCGTTAAATAGAGATTCACCTTTTAAAATACTTCAAACTACATAAAACAGATTTTTAATTCATAAACACTAAATATTTTTACTAAAAGTAATTAATCACATTTTTTTAAATAAATTATATCGATTTGTTTTATTTATTTTACCCACTAATATCCATCATCAATTCATTTTTTATATGTGTTTAAATCTTTGAAATCTGCAAGAAAAACAAAATATCGTCCGGGAATACATTGTATTTTCTGTTTAAAGTAAATTGTTTTACATTAAAATTAACAAATTTTAATGACATTATCGTATTTATTATTATTATAACAAATAATTTTAGCCATACATTGACATATGCATCCTTAAATTTAATTTCTGAAAAACTGTTAATTTTGCCTGAGTTTTTTTCTTTTAAAAAGTGCTTTCTCTCATAATATGTCTTGCATCTTTGCAATGCACCAAAACACCTTTCATGCGTATTCTCTTTTAACTATAATCCGCATCGAATTGTTTCAAATGATTTTAGCATTTCATCATACGAAGTTTTGTTAATTCCTGCATAATGATCATTTCCATCATCATCATATTTGTCTTCATCGCAATTCATTGCTGTATTGTTTTTATTTTTCACACTGACAAAAATGTCTAATTCGGATAGCGTTTCCGAGATCTCACTTTCAGAATTAAGTGAAATACAATCATCAATCAGCACATCATGGTTAATTTCTTCTTTTTTTCTTACTGTATCCATATTTTTTTAAGTTACTCTAAGGGATTATCATCTTCGTCCTTCGTACTCACCGAATTCTCACTGCTGACAAAGAAGGCGCCTGGTAAAACCAGTTCAAGGCCGTTGAACACCATAAAATGTGTTTAAAGAAAGAATAAGTTTCAAATGACCAGAAATATTGTGAGAAATGGGGAGAAAAAAAGAATTTGATCAGAAGAAAAATTTTGTTAAATAGAGAATGCACTTTGCTATTTGGAGGTTATTTTATGAAGAAATTCGCAAAATGCTCTTGGTTCCAAGGAAAAGTTTGCAAAATAGAGAAATTCGCAAAATAGAGGTTCGTTAAATAGAGGTCCAACTGTATTACAAATAAAGAACGAGAGTCAAGGTTTACAACTTCTCTGATCGGTGTCTCGAACCCAACTCGCAAGTTTTTAAACATTTTTTATAGATAGTGCTTCTAGCGGCACCATACCTTCAGGCCTTGAATGTTGCAAACATTCAATATTATAATCAATACAATATCAATTCAGAATACAATCTCTAAATGCAAAATACAATCCCAACACTACAAATTTTATCTAAGAAACACATACACTAACAAGGAAGGTCTCCATACGGGCATACTCAGAAATATCTGAAAAAATTACAGAATGTTCTTCTCATATGAATATATATGTTTATAAAAAATTTTTTGCTGGAACCTCGACACAGCATCCGTAAAAAAATAACGAAATTTTTGTTTATTTGGCGATGAAAAAAAAAATACGCTTTTATGTAGGAAAAAACTTTTTATGTTGAATTTGTTTATATAAGTTTAATTTATATAACTTTAGTTTTGTCATTTTTAATTTAACTATAGTTTTGTCATTTTTAGTTTGTTTTATCTATAGTTTGTCATATATATTTATATGTATTTATAATAAAATTTAAATAGCATATTTTATGATTTAAAACAAAATTTAAATTGATTTAAATTATTTCAAGCTCAAAAATAAGGCAGATAGAACACTGTTGATTTGATTTTGTTGCTATGGAAATGACTTCATCTTCGATATGGAATGTCCGCTGACTATAACTTAAAATAGATATTTGCAACTTGCAAAGCATAGAAAATATTTTTACAGTGATAAAATTAAATAACTACAGCAACAAGCAACATATATATGTAACTAGCTGTTACCCGTGACTTCGTTCACGTAACATTTAAGGAAGAAAAAATTTATCAATTATGCAAAAAATTTTGATAATTAAAAGCATATATAATTAACCTTTTATCACATTTTACATGCTTATTTTTGTTTATAGCATGAATGACCAGTTTACAACTTTTTCGGGATTACGCTCCAAAGCAGTTTTAAATGAAAGTACAAGTTGATTGTTATAATTTAGAGCTTTCTGAATTTTTTAAACTATTTCCCTTTCAATATTTTGAACAACCTGGTAATGTTTATTTGCTTGTTCATCCTCGTCTCCAATAAAGTAAATCTGTAGGAATTTTGGTTCTTGATTGGGTGCAGGAAGAAGAGAACCAATCCTATGATATACTTTTCCTTGTACAGTAAATGTTGGTGAAAAACCAGACATTGTAATGATTTTGCCAGCTCCAAAAGATGTCATGTGGAAGCATGCATTATATATTTTAATATTGTCCAGGAATCATTGTGATTCATCTGTTTCACTCATAAAGAGACTTTTTAATGGCTCTATCGGTTCTTCTATCGTAGGAATAGAAACTTTGCCTCCAGAACAACACATTCCTGGCATCTCTTCTTTCTATTTTAAAGCTGTGCAGAATCGACATTCATTATTCATTCTTCCCACAGAAATTAGTAAATGACTTTCATAATCTACAGCAGAATCATACTCAAAAGCTCTGTTAGTAAAAGCGTCCAAGATGTTTATAGTAAATGACTGTCTTCGGTGCGCCATTATCTGTGCATTTTCTACTCTGCTTGCATATTTTGTTTCAATAGATTCAGCTGCTCTGGAGATTGCCTTGCGGTCAGCATCTTCTTTTTAACCTATGTTGCGACAGTTCAGGTGATCTACATTCCCTCTTTGAAGCCAAATAAGCAACGTTATAATCGTGACGCAGTTGGGGTTTTTCAGCTGTATCAGCATCTCTAAGATTAGCCTGACGATTGGCTTGTTCAAGTCTATGCAATTCTGCTTGAGGAAAAGTTTCATTAATTTTTGATATCTTCAATGCTCTTGCATTATGCGAATTTCTCGATAAATTTGATTTTCGCTTTGATGACATTCCTATCTTTAAATTTTTATAAAATTTTAAATTCAGTTAGACATTGTATTAAAAGCTAAGGTATATTTATTTCAATCTATCATACTTCACAAAAACTATTATAAAAAAGAGCATTAAAAAGAGCTACTTTTTAAAATGTCAACAAATATTTTACCTTTTTAAAGTAAAAGAAATGTAGAATTAAAATTCAGCTGCCACATTACGATTTACAAACGTTTCTCCAATAAAAATATTTATACTGAATGTTATTTTGACGACGCAATCATATTAAACATTTATGTTCTTTGAATGAAAATGAAAATTTCTTTTAAAAATAAAGTATTTTTTATTTAAATTTCCTGAAATGAATGGCTTTAAGAATTAACACTTGCAAAATATTGTTTTATTCAGGTAACCTAGTTAATTTTTAAGAATGAAAATACATATTTCCTGCTAATCGCTACGTCATTTTCGACATTAATAATTTTACTGTGCATATTATTGACATTTGCTATCCATTTGCTCTGCTGAAGATTTTTTCTTTTTTTAAAATTTTAAATTAAAATGTAAATCTTTATGTTAACCATGTGCAGACGATAAACCGTAAGCATTGATAACAATTTTCTTTAAATAATAAGAATTAATACAATAAAACAATCTCATTTTACTTCAACATCAAAACATATCCGTTTTATTTTACATATATGACGTCACATTTGCCTTCTTTCCGCACCTACTCAAAATTCATGCACCTTGTATTATTAAAAATACTTGAAACTTTCCGTTTTAATCTTTCAATAAGAAATTAAATTATTATCCTGGGTTTCTTATTTTTTGGCCACTAAAAAAGGAAGATGGTTAAATTTTATCGGAAAAATGTCAATTCATTGCGTATAAAAAATAATGAAATTTTGGATTATTAAGCAAAATATTTGAATAAAATAAATTAAACATAGCCTATGTTTATTTCCGGGTTGTAATCCATCTATATCCAAAAATACAAAAGCATTAATTCATCCATTTAGATGCTGAATTCATTCAAACTTTCGGACACACATTGACATTTATAATATTATAAGGATATAAAAAAATGTATAATAACCTCTTTCATTGATTAAGTTTAAATTCATTAAAAACCGTGCATTCTAAAAACCAATTAATAAACAATTTTCAGATGCATTAAAATCGTTTGCTTTGCTTTTGGCATGGAAAAATCCTGCTTCCCAAATCGCTTGTCCCTTTCGTATTTTTGCGCCAAATATTCGAAAGTATATATATATTTTTTACAGACTTTCTACTGAAATTCCGCTGTTAAATTTGACTGATCCCTTATTACATACATGAGTAGTTTCACTAGCATTTTTTTCAACATATTCTGAGTATGCCCTGTAAGGAGACCTTCCTTGTAAGTAAATTATTAAATTTACAAATATAAACACAAGAATGTAATACATTACAACACAAAAAAAATTTGCTTATTAAAGTAAAATATATACATTAAAAAGTTAATATTCGTTAACATAAGACAAAACAACAGTTTTTGTAAATGACCTTTTGTATGTACCATTTTTATCCTTTAAAGTTATGACTCTAATTATATCATCTTGGCCTGGATGGATTATAATAATTCGTATCAAATGCCATTTTAAAGGGCAATAATAATCAGTATTTTTTACTAATACTAAATCTCCCTCTTTTATCTCTACTCTTCCTTTGTACCATTTAGGTCTATTTAAGAGCTTATTCAAATATTCTGAGACCTTTTTTTTTTCAAAGATGTTGTGTTAATCTCTAAACTAATTGCCATCTACTTAACCTATACATAGGAATTTCTGTATAATTCAGTTCAGGTAATATCATTAACGATGAGCTCATAAGAAAGTGAACAGGTGTCAAAACTTCAACATCATTTGGATTATTCGAAAGAGGGCACAGTGGATGAGAATTAAGAACAGCTTCAATTAGATTAATGACAGTCAAGAGTTTCTCATAACTTAAAATAGCTTTACCTATAACACTATGAAAGGTTTCTCTCTTTATTTAAAAAAAATCTGGCTGTACAATTTGAGTTTTTAGGCAGTGTAGATTTTAAAATATGGCCAACCCTCTTTAAAAAGGTCCAGTATGTTTATCGTCTTTAGCAACTCTTCATTCCAGCAAACCCTCGGTCTATCTTCCAGTTACTCGAAGAAATTGCCTGCGGTTTGATAAAAATCTATGCTTTAGTTGAATTGCGAAAACTTTTCAATTCTTTTAATTGGGGTTTTAAATTATTAACTCAACTAATTATTAGAATTTTTAAATTCTGAGTCTCAGGTGCATCATGAGACACTTTGGTCTAACCTCACAAAAATTTTGAACCTCGTACGTGCTATAGATTTTGCTAGCCATCACAAACACACACACACACACAGAACGAAACTTTCTTTTATTAGTACCGATTAAATCATAATTAATTATTTTTAAATCAGAAATATCTATTCCTAAGTCAACAGCTACCCTCTGGTTTATATCATGCTTCTCAAAATTAAACACTTTGAAAAAATATCAATTCTTCTCTGCATAAATTTTTAACATATTATTTCTTCATCGTATTATGACATACATTCGTAAATCATACTCCCAGCTGTTTTACAATCATAATATATGGCTTACTTTAATACTGCATTATGGATTAATAATTTGATCACTCATCATAAAAAAAGACACTATTTGATTTCCTCTCGATTCAGTACAGTTGCACTTAATCAGAACGGAACTTGCACTGAGTATGCGTTAATTAAATGCCTGGTTTTTTTCTGGAGAGTGGGGTAAAAAAAACGGTCCTGCCAGTAGCTCAAAACTTATTCACTGCACACAGCACACAATAAAGATCTAATGGACTGTATACACTAATTTATTTTCACTATTACAAGTAAAAGACGAGAGCCAAGGTTTACAACTTTTCAGATAGGCATCTCGAATCAAACTCACAAGTTTTTAAACATTTTTTTTACAGATGCCGCTTCTAGCGGCAACAAAAGGCAAAGCAAAAGATTTTATTTTTGCTCAGGAAAGCAGAAGGGAGAACTAAAATGCATAAAGTTTCTGCAAAATACAGAAGAGTCATCAGCTATGTTTATCTTAGATTGAATATTTAGATGTTTTATCAACTTTCAAATACATCAGTTATTACAGAAGTTAATATTGAAGTGAATGAAGCTTGTGCACTAAAATTTGACACAATAATAGCTGGCACTGCAAAATTAATATAAGATTTTCTGTCTAATTCTCAATCATTTGTTTAACAAAAGTGGCTAATTGGACTATCCAATCAATTATGTAGCTACTCTGTCTAAAATTGCTTGCTATGTGTACAAATAATTTTGTAAAGAATCAAATAGTATATTTTGGATAAATTGGTGGATAACCTTTGTAATAAAACACATAATTTTTCAATAAATTTTTTTGAAAATATTTTCATTGATATAAAGATAGAATGACTAAAAAGTCTTATATTCTTGTCTTAAAAAATTTTTGCTACTAAAATGTCATAGAATTATATATTTTTATATTACAAAGATAAAACCCATATTATAATAAGCCACTACTATTATCAAATACTTCTACAACAACAAAATAATAAAACTGGGAATATCTGATTAGTTTTTAGGCTTTCTAAAAAATACTCACCTTTCTTCAATGAGTTTCACTAAACTAGGAAAATTTTCACAGAGGCTTAAAGAACTGGTGTCACCAACGTTCTTGTTGCTGAGTTCAATTAACTTATCAGCTAATCGAATGATATCACTTATAAATTTTGCTAAAGCTGGACTCAACAAAATAGCTTCTTGAAAAATTTGCTTGCACCTTTTAATTCGGGTAGCATGTGAAGACTATTTAAAGAAAAAAAAAATAAATTGATGTTACATTTTCGAATAATACATTGCATAACTTTTGATTTTGTAATCAGGTGTCAGAAAATAGGGTGTGTTTACAAATCATTCACAAAATTAAATCTGAGGAAACAAAACCCTTCTCTAAATTCAGTCTCAGAAAAATGGAAAACCTTTTGTGTATTTAAAACGTTTTATTATTGGAAATGATAATACTTAATTTTTGGAGTCAGAAGATGAAGTTTGTCCTTATTTTGAATGTTTGTTTTAAAACAAACATCAACATAAAATCCCCTTTAGTGTTAAAATTTAATCTTTTTCATCTATTCATTTGATCGCTATTTTCTAATTTTAGATTAATGAAATAATCTCAAATGATCAGATAAGTAAAATTACATTAAAATCTTTAACAAAGATTATTAACAAAATAACAGAAACATTGGTGGGAGATGAAATCAAGAATGATGAAATTGATCTTAAAATTCAGTTGATTGAAAACACTGAACAAATTTATGAGTTAGATTAAAAAATTCATAAAGTTATTGATAAATTAGACACACTCGAAAATGATGTAGCATTCAGCCAGGAATATTGCAAAAAGATCACGAAATCTAAAACTAAAATCGATAGACATTTGAAACAAAGTGTTTGTAATGAAAGTAAAATAAATTCCTCTATCATATTGTCCCACAGGATCTGAAGAATCAAAGAATTATTCTCATGTAAGATTGCGTCTTCACTTGGTGTATAAGGTCATAAGTTAAAACAAATGTTTTAAAAGTAGTAATTAAATTTATTATTCAACAAACAAATGCTAATAAAACTTGGTTCAAAAATTGCATTAGTAAAACAAGAGTAAAGCTCAGTGTTGCGAAATCAAGTAACTCCTCTTACCCCTTACCCCTTGAATAAAAAACAAAACGCAGCTGCGGTGTGTTACGTCAGACCGAACGATCCTACAGAGCAAGCGCAGACAGAACTTTTTTTTCTTTTTTCTGTGAGAACTGACTGAGATTTAGAACAGAATAGATAACCAGATATGAACATAGATGAAAAGAAAATAACTTAAAAAAAAACTTTAATACTTGAATCGTAACTTGTATATAATGTTTATTTTGTGAGTGTCTAACCATGTTGTGTGTAGTGTGTACGTCTCTTCATGAATATTTAACGTAATACAGCTCTCTTTATTTCGAAGATTCAAGATTTATTATTTGGATGTTCTTTTATTCACTGCATAGAATGCCCGGCTATTTCCCCCTATACAAAGGAAAGAACAGGTAGGACATTTAGCTTTTACTGTATGATTGTATAAGTTGAAAGCTTTTTATTAGATAATAAGATTAATGAGAAAATTAGAACCACGGAATAAGAAAAGTAATAAAATTCTGGCATCCCTTCTGTGGATATGGCCTAATTATAAGATAAATAGAATAAGATATTAAAATATTAGAATAATTAGAAATTATTTATCAAGCTATTTAATTTGAAGAACTGAAAAATTATTGAGAACTGATGAACATATAGAGAATTGTACTTTTTAATAGAATTTAGTTGTTATTAGTTAGCAATGACTGACAATTTAGTTATCGCCAAAAAAGAAAGAGCTGTGCTACGTGAAAGCATAAATAAATTTATAAATAAAATAGAAGCGATTTTGAAAGAGGGAGAACCAGACATTTTTGATTTAGAAGAGGTAGTGGAACAGTTAAGTGTGACAGAAATGGAACTGACACGAGCAGACGGGGAAATTAAAAAATCGGTGCAAGAGGCACAATTAGATACAGAATTACAGGGCGCTCGCGAATTTAAAGAGAAAATTACGTCATGGCGCTTTAGAGCAAACAGAAAGATAAAAGAGTTAGATAAAAAGAAAACACAGGATGATTAATTTTCTAAACAAGAAAATCCCTTAAAGGTAAACGTAAACATTAAATTACCGAAACTAAATATCGCAAAATTTTCTGGGGATTTCGTTGAATGGCTTTCGTTTTGGTCAGCTTTTGAAACAACCATTCACAACAATGACACATTAGATCCAGTAGATAAATTTAACTATTTAAAAAGTTTTCTAGCCCTCATTCCATTAAAAAGTATAGATGGATTTTGTGTCACTGCAGATAATTATTTAAAGGCCGTCGATATTTTGAAAGAAAGGTACGGAAATAAGGATATGTTAATTTCGGTACATACAAATAAACTTCTTAATTTAACTCCGCTCAGACACTCAAATGACACCAAATCATTTCGAAAACTTTTTGATGAGATACAAACGAACATTAGAAGTCTAGAGTCCCTTATCATTTCATTAGACTCTTATGGAAATTTATTATCCCCCATTTTATTTAAATTATTACCGAGAGACCTAGTTTTGGAGTTCAATAAAATGCATGGCGACTCAATTAATGTCCAAGATTTAATATCATTCTTACATAAGCAATTAATATCCAGAGAGAAAATGTATGCGTCATCACTGAATGAAATAAATAAATGAAAAATCAACACAAAATAATTACGGTGTACAGTCATTTAGCAAAAATCCTTCCTTTCCCCCCCAAGTCAATAAATTTAATTCGCAGAGTAATAAATTTGATTCTCCGAATAGAAAATTACCGTCAGCGAGTGATTTATTAGTTCAGACCGAAAATGAGACTACTTGTGGATTTTGCTTTGGCAGGCACCAGACAAATAAATGTTTTAGCACTCGTAATTTACTGTTTAAAAAAAGATTTGATTTATTGAGAAAGAGAGGCCTTTGCTATATATATTTATCCCATGGACATATTGGAAAATAATGTGTATCGAAGGATTTATGCGGTATTTGCAATTCGAGACACGCCCAGATAATGTGTAATAAAGAAATAAATTCAAAAGGGAAATCTACTAATTCAGAGAGTAGTGATGTTACGAGATCGATGCTGTCAAATCAGGATATAATTTCTAATGTCTATTTACAAACCTTGATAGTGGAGATCCGTAATGATAATCAATCTTCCAAATTTATTCGTATCATTATAGATACTGGGAGTCACAATAGCTATATAACTAGATATGCTGCAAATAAATTGAAATTAAGGAAAATTCAATCAGAAACAATTAGACGCGGACTATTCGGAGGGGCAGAAAAAACGAGTAAACATAATTGCTATGAATTTACTATCAGTAATTTAGATCATAGTTTTCGATTTAAAATACAAGCTTTAGATGAAGGAAAAATTTGTTCAGGAGTAAATTTATGCCACGATAGCGAAATGATAAAAATCTTAGAAAAAAGGGGAATTCATCTGACCGATGTTCGTGAAAATAATCTGTTATGCTTATATGAGAATAATCCGGAAGAAGTACACATTTTAATTGGCGCTGACATGGCGGCAAAATTATTCACAGATAACATAAAATATTTTCCTGATTTGGGTATAACAGCTTTTGGAACAAAGTTAGGCTGGAAATTTATGGGGAAAACAGAGGGTAATGGAAATAATTCAGAAAGTTTGTTGTCAGTTCTATCGCTGTCATTATTTACTTCAAATGCCAGTTTATCACAACTGTGGAACTTAGATACCTTGGGTATCACTAATGAAGATTGCAAAAATAAAGACGATGTAGCTAGAGAAACTTATAACCATTTTCTTGAAACAGTCAAACGTGATGAAAGTGGCCGTTACGAAGTGACACTACCCTGGATTGTTGATAACTGAATTTTAGCGAGCAATCGCGTATTAGCAGAGAAACATTTGCGCAAGACAGAACAAAAACTTATCAAAACAAATAAGAGAATAGAATATGAAGAAATTTTTAATTTGTGGAAGGATAATAATATTATAGAAGAAATTTCAGACGATAAGGAGAATAAAGTACATTTCTTACCTCACAGACCAGTAATTAAAAAAAATAGTGAAACGACGAAAATACGTCCAGTTTTTAATGCCTCCGCACATAATACAAATTCTCCTTCTTTAAACGACTGTCTCACAAAGGGACCTAATTTGATTGAAATAATTCAGAGTATTTTGAATCGTTTTCGTAAATACAAAATAGGTATTTCTTCAGATATAGAAAAAGCATTTCTCCAGATAAAAATCACAGAAAAAGATCGCGATTTTTTACGCTTTCTCTGGTTCAACTCCAAACATAATTTAAAAGTTTATTGACATTGTCACGTAGTCTTCGGACTCACTTCAAGCCCGTTTTTATTAATGGGTACACTAAACCATCTTTTAAGTCAAGTACCCGAACAGTGGGAAAATACAGCACGAATTTTGAAAGATTCATTTTACATTGACAATTCCATTACTAGTTTAAAATTGATCGCAGATACTGGAAAATTTATAACAGAATCACAGTGTATTTTATCATCAGCTCATTTTAATTTAAGATGTTGGTGATCAAATTTGCCTCAGGCCATGATCAATGTTTCTGAAGAAAATACAAAGTTAGCACCAGTTTTAGGATTGGTCTGGGATTTAGAGCAGGATAGATTAATGTGTAAAATAGAGAAAAAAATTGAAACGAAAGACCCACTCACAAAGAGAAAAATTTTATCGGTTACCCAGAAGATTTTCGACCCCATAGGATTCTCCGCCCCGAGCACTCTTATTCCAAAATTAATTCTTCAGGAAACATGGAAAAAAAATTGAAATAGAATGAAGAACTTCCTGAAAATTTAAGGAAACAGTTTGAGACCTGGTTAAAACAAATTAACTTTTTACAAGAAATTCAAGTTCCACGCTGGTTGAATGTACGCCCGAAAATGAAAATTACATTTCCTTGCATACCTTTTCTGATGCTAGTAGACACGCCTATGCCACTTGCGTGTATCTTAGATGTCAAACACAAGAAGGAGTTAAAGTTCAGTTAGTATGCTAGAAGTAGAGTAGCGCCCATTAAAGAACTCACAATTCCTCACCTTGAGCTACTCTCGTGCCTCATTGGAGCTAGACTCCCTAAAACTATCAAGAGTGGTCTTCAGTTGAAACTACAGAAGACAATCTTTTGGAGCGATTCCTCAGCAGCTTTAGGGTGGATAAGAAGAGAACAATCTTGGGGTACATTTGTCCACAATAGAGTTTTAGAAATCAGAAGCCTTACCCAAGTTGAAGATTGGCAACATATACCAGGAAATTTAAATCTGGCAGACCTCCCATCCAGAGGATGTTCTTTTGAGCAATTGGAGAAATCATGATGGTGGGAGGGACCAGCTTGTCTGTATTTACCGGAAGATCAGTGGCCACAACCGGAAGAACATCCTGACGAGGATATAATAAATAAAGAAAGGAAACAGACAATCCTAACACTTATAGACAATGAAGACACTGATTTACACTGTTTTTATCGATATTTTTCCTCTTATCGAAAAGACATAAGAATGATTGCATTTATATATCGTTTTTATAACAACACAAGAAAGAAAGAAAGAATTTCATCACCTAGCATCTCCGTTGACGAATTTGAAAAAGCAGAAAAAATATTACTCAGATTAGTACAAAAGGAATTCTTTTCAGGAAGCACAGATCCCAAATTAAGAGCCTTAAGACCATTAGAAGATAAAAACAGACTTTTGAGAGCAAAAACAAATATAATCTGCAGACAAGACAAAGAAGATTTTCGTTATCCAATCATTTTGCCCTCAAAACATCCTGTGGTCCAGAAGTTAATTTTTGAAAAACACTTAGAAAATCATCACGCTGGAGTTAGCATACTAATGGCTCAACTTCAAGAAAAATTTTGGATTTTCAGGGTTCATACAGAGTTCGGTAGAAAAAATCCAAAGAGTACCCAAAAAATCCAAGGAGTCCAAAAAGTTTTAAGGATTTGCCATTTTTCTTGTTGTTGTTGTCGTCGTCGATGTTTTTATGTGCTGCATCGTTATGTGGTATGCACACTCCAACTTTTAATGCCCAATTTGGAGAGAAAAATATTTAAAAAACAAATTTTACTGTATTAGAATCTAATTGTTAGTGCTGAAATTGCACAGTATTCACAATATACTGCTTACTGATTTTTTAAGTTTAAATACAAAATGGACACTAAAAAAAACGGGCTTAAAAACGGAAATACTACTGGCAATCTAGACGCCAGTACTATTTCTGTTTTTTTACGGGAATTTTTACCCATAAATTACAGAAAAATTTCCGTTTTTAATCAGAAAAACAGAAAATGTTCTTTAATTTATGGGTAAAAATTCCCGTAAAAAAACGGAAATAGTACTGGCGTCTAGATTGCCAGTAGTATTTCCGTTTTTTAGTCCTTTTTTTTTTTTTTTTTACAGTGGACAATCAACGTTTTTATGCAGTGACCAATGGTCATGTCACAAGGGTGGTTCTGAGTAAAAAAAAAAAAAAAATCTGAAATTCACAGCAAATCGCCTGAAAAGTTACACCAGAGGGGGAAGGAGGGGATATACACTCCCGACACTAGATATGCGCTTTTCCGCGACTCTTTGACGAGATTCGCGTTTTTTTTTGCAATCTTTTGAAGAATTTTGTGTTTTTTCGCGATCTTTCGACGAAATTTGTGTTTTTTTCGCGATCTTTTGACGAAATTTTTGGGTTTTTTCGCTATCTTTGGACGAAATTTGCCGTTTTTTCGCGATCTTTAGACGAAATTTGCGTTTTTTCCCGATTCTTTGACGAAATTTGCGTTTTCCCCGCGATCATTTGACGAAATTGGCAATTTTTCTGCAAACGATTGACAAAATTTATTTTTTTCGGCGGCCACATGTCCAAATTTTCGGATTGGTGCCGATTTTTTAAAATTTTCGGAAATGAATGCCTTTCATTTTCGGAAAATTCGGATTAGAATCACCCCTAGGTCATATAGATAGAGATTAGTCAAATCCCAAACACTTATTATGTATATCATATGCATGATACATGTTAAAGAAAATTTTAAAAGGCAAAAAAAAAAAAAAAAAAAAAAAGAATGCTAAACGCAGCATACAAGAAAAAATATAACAAGTTTTGCATTTATTCTTTCAGAACAGCGGTAATCGCTTTCTTTGAAGGTGAAATTTTGCCGAATTTGCATTTTTTTCGCTATCTTCAGGGGGAAATTCGCGTTTTCTTCGCGATCTTCAGGGGGAAATTCGCGTTTTCTTCGCGATCTTCTGCGATAAATTCGCGTTTTTTTCGCGATCTTTTAATGGAATTCGCGTTTTATTTCGATTGTTTAACGAATCTGACGTTTTTATCGCGATCTTTTGATGGAAACCGCGTATTTTTCGCGATCCCTTGACGAAATTCGCGCGTGTTTTTCGCGATCCTTTGACGAAATTCGCGTGTTTTTCACGATCCTTTGACGAAATTCGCATTTTTTCGCGATCTTCTGGGGAAATTCGCATTTTTTCACGATCTTCTAAAGGAATTTGCGTTTTATTTCGATCGTTTGACGAAATTGACTTTTTTCCCGTCGTTCTTTTGATGGAAACCGCGTGTTTTTCGCGATCTTTTGAGGAAATTCGCGTGTTTTTGCGATCTTTTGAGGAAATTCGAGTGGTTTTTCGCTATCTTTTGAGGAAATTCGAGTGGTTTTTCGCGATCTTTTGAGGATATTCGCGTGTTTTTCGCGATCTTTTGAGGATATTCGCGTGTTTTTCGTGGTTTTTGAGGAAATTCGCATTTTTCACGATTTTTTGAGGAAATTCGCGTTTTATGTGATCTTTTGAGGAAATCTGCTTTTTTCTCGATCTTTAAGGAAATTCGCGATCCAGAGTAAATTCGCGTTTTTTCGCGTCTTTTGAAGAAATTCGAGTTTTTCCGCGATCTGTTGGAGAAATTCGCGTTTTTTCACTATCCTTTGACAAAATTTACGAATTTTTTCCGCGATCGATTGACGAAATTTGACGGTATTTTTTGGAACATATTTGCGAAAAACGCGATTTTTCCGAGATTCATGGCTAAATGCCAAATATCGATAAAATTTTAAATAAAGGTCGGCTAGCAGAGTCGAAAAACGGACTTTACGGACCTAATAATTGAAAAACGGACCTAGTAGGAGCCCTGCTATTAAGCATATCCTACCCAATCAATGCTGTGCTTCAGATGAATGACGTGCATAAAGGATTTACCGTGCGTTTTACAATCACGATTTTTTTTTTCCTCGGCAGCAATAGCGCTTGCGTCCGAAGCCGCAATACAATTTAAGGAGTTTCTAAGGAGTGTTTTGCTTATCTAAGTAGTTCTAAGTACTACTTGGGAATGTTTTCATTTCTAAGGAGTTTCCAAGGAGTCTAAGGAGTCTGTGCGAACCCTGATTTTGAAATCAAGAAAGTATATCAGAAACGTCATTAGACAATGTGTTAAGTGTCAAAGATTCCAAACACCCAGAACAGAGGTCGAACCAGTAATCCCACCTGAAGACAGAATTAGAGATGCAGCTATATTTGAAGTGGTGGGAGTCGATTTAGCTGGTCCTCTATATCTTGCCGATGGTTCAAAGGGTTGGATAGCTTTATTCACCTGTGCTGTCTATCAAGCGGTACACTTGGAGTTGATAACATCTTTATCAGCTGAATGCTTTATGCAGTCCCTAAGAAGATTTATCGCACGACGAGGCAGACCATATATAATTTACTCAGATAATGGAAAGAATTTTGTTGGCACTAGCAGAGCACTTTCCAGTGTGGATTAACAAGCTATAAGTACATTAGCCTCCATTCAGAAGATCAGATGGAAATTCAACCCCCCTTCAGCCCCCTGGTGGGAACGCCTCGTGCGAACAGTGAAAGATATTTTAAGAAAAGTTTTGGGTCGCGCCTCATTAAATTACGAAGAACTGAGCACAATACTCTGTGATTGTGAAAATGTTATCAATTCAAGACCGATCACATACATCTCAGTAGATAATCAAGATCCTGAACCCTTAACACCATTGATGTTCCTTCAAGAACTGCCTATATCCGGCGTTCCAGATATTGATACATTAGACTCACAAGATCTTAACAGATGAGCAAGATAGCGTCAAAGAATAAGAAATGATCTGCGAAACCGATTTAGAACGGAGTACTTAGGACAGCTGTGGCAACAGTCTATGAAGAAGGAGAATTCCAAACCTTTGCAAATAGGAAACATCGTTCTTCTGGAAGATACCAACAAAAGACGTCTTCACTGGCCTTTAGCCAAAATAATAGATATATTTCCCGGAAAAGACAAAATAGCAAGATTGGCCAAAGTCCAAACAGAAAATGGAATTTTCCTCCGTCCTTTCCAACACCTGTTTCCTGTGGAAATTGACGCAGCTAGCAATTTCCCATCAGATAACATAATCCAGCAGAAAGTGAACTTTAATGTCCATAATGAACAACGAAAGACTACTCCAGAAATCGATCCGACTAGAATCAGTGTAGAAAAGAGCCAACCCAGTGACAGAGATATCTCTCCTGTGGTTACCAGAAGTGGACGACTAGTGAAACCGCCTCTGAGACTCCAATCTGGACTTCTAAATTGTTGAGTTCCTCCCATGGATCACAACTCAAGGTGGGAGGATGTTGCGAAATCAAGTAATTCCTCTTACCCCTTACCCCTTGAATAAAAAACAAAAACAAAACGTAGCTGCGGTGTGTTACGTCAGACAGAACGATCCTACAGAGCAAGCGCAGACAGAACTTTTTTTTCTTTTTTCTGTGAGAACTGACTGAGATTTAGAACAGAATAGATAACCAGATATGAACATAGATGAAAAGAAAATAACTTAAAAAAAAACTTTAAAACTTGAATCGTAACTTGTATATAATATTTATTTTGTGAGTATCTAACCATGTTGTGTGTAGTGTGTACGTCTCTTCATGAATATTTAACGTAATACAGCTTTCTTTATTTCGAAGATTCAAGATTTATTATTTGGGTGTTCTTTTATTCACTGCATAGAATGCCCGGCTATTTCCCCTTATACAAAGGAAAGAACAGGTAGGACATTTAGCTTTTATTGTATGATTGTATAAGTTGAAAGCTTTTTATTAGATTATAAGATTAATGAGAAAATTAGAACCACCTTTAAGTAAGAATAAGAAAAGTAATACTCAGTATAACAGTAGTAGCATGGCATCAGACTTCCCATGGTTTGCCGGCTCCATACGTGGATGAGATCATGGAAGTAAGAACTAAGACGGAAGGAAAACAAGCATATCTTTGCATTGCACCTTCCCTGGCTGCTGTTTGCCACCAGATTTTTTCTCTTTCGTTAATTCTCATGAGAACTTGCGGGAAAAGGGGGCATAGTAAGGTGACATTATCACTTAGCGTTAGGGGGGTTTCAAGCAGTTCGTCAGCGTAAAATCCCGACTGCCCCTGCACGCTTCAAGCTAATCCGGCCGGGTCGCCTTCCTTCTCGTTCTTGTATAATTCCATGTATGAGATAATATAAGGAGAAAAAAAAATATATAGCTGTACCAGGCAGCATAAACATAACAGCTAACACTAATATACTGTCAATTCATCACTGCAGCCAGAGCAGGAAGAGTTGCTGCAATCTGCATCTCCACTCCTTGAAGCAAAAACTCCAGGTTTAAATACAAAGTGAAATGGGGTTAAAAAACAGAGTTACAGATTAATATGCAAATTTAATTGGTAAGAATGAAGCAGTAAAACCTGTTAACTGGAGATTAACTGATATGAAAGGATTTTCTTGCCACACACTCATCCAACCATGAAGCCAACCAACCATATCTACAATGTAAACACAACAAGCTGTGATGCGACATAAGGGTTAGTGAAAGTACATACTCAGTACTAATGAAATAAAGTCCACAGTATCCTTTAAGTAAGTAATTAATATTTAAAAACAAATTGATATCTTAACCACATATTTAAATGAATTTCAAACACTTTAACAATTTTTAAACAAGTCATTGAAATCGTACTTGTTTCTTAGATAAACATTAAATGTGATTGGTTAAATGTTATTATACTGAAAATTTATATATTTAAACTTAAGCCAACAAAGCTCACTATAGAGCCTATCGACAACAAATATGAAAATTGGCAGGAATTCTGGCGGCAATTTGAAGTGGCTATACATGAAAATGTACAGTTATTGAATCTAGAGAAATTGAATCACTTCAAGAATTTCTTGAAAGTAACATCTTTAAAATGTATTCCAGGATTAACTTTAATGCAAAATAATTATGATGTCGCCATCGAATTGTTAAAAGACAGATTTGGGAAAAAACAAAATTATAGTAAGATAACATCTAAATAAGCTTTTAAGCCCAACTCCTGTAAAATCTGGAGCAAATTTGAGAGAACTCAGAGAACTACATGATACTTGTATTATTCAAATTAGAATTACTGAAACAGCTGGCATAGAGTTAAATAATTACGGAGGAATTCTATTCGCTATATTAGTCAAATAATTCCCGAAGAAATTCTTCAAGAATACAATCATTTGGCTAAAGGTGAAGATTCTTGGAACTGTTCCAAATTATTAGAATTTCTTAAATATGAAGTTGAATCACAAGCAAAATCATATATGTTTCGAAATGATGAAGAATTTGAAAAGAATAAATTTAAAGAATTACACTGTCAAAACATGAAACTCATAAAAGCACAGCATCAACATTAAGCACTTTTATTAAAAAATATTGCATATTTTATCCAGTAGTGATCACTATAATTCTAATTGTTCCTTGAGCATAAATGAATGAAAATTAAACCTTCTGAAAAAAGGTTACTGTTTTAATGGTCTTCAGAAATCGCACATATCTAAATTTTCTCACACGAAAAAATTCGTTGTTCCAATTGTAATCTAGGGCCAACCACAGATCTAGTAAAATAACTAGACTACGCACACGGGGAGAAAAGTTGATTCCGCGCGCGCAAACGAAAGGTGGGGTTTCCACTAGGGTGGCAAATGGACGGTGGATCCATCGATATATGGAGAAAACGAAGTAGCTTGTACGTTCTTAAATTGCATTTACATAAGTTTAAACCTTGATGAATGTTTCAAAATATATAATATCAAAGATTTTTAACCACCAATTAGTAATTTTTATGATACAAATAAATAAGATAAATTATTTACTTTCAAAAACAAGAATTTTTTTATTTTCAATTATACTTAAATATTTTTCAACATGGAAATTAATCAAAACAGCACTTAACTGAGATTTCAATTTTCATCAGTAGTATTTGTTTTCTATCTAAAATAAAAGTTATGTACATTTTTAAATGAATTTTTTTTTCAGGGTGGGAGGTAGAGTTTATATCAATGTAAAAAGTAAGATTCTTCCACGGATTTTCACCTTTCATCTCTCTCCTTCCCACCCCTCGAAAATTTCTGTTTTTTTTTTTTTCGCAACCATAACTACCCTCTCCCACACCACACACACATTTTAAAATTTTCGATTTTTTTCTGCCCATCAATTTCTTTGCAGTGAAAATAAATAATTATGTAAAATGCTTCTTATCCACAAAATTTAAAATACATGAAATGTTTTTTCTTTTTTTTCTGACCCAATTCTTAAGTTGTATCCACGGTTGTAGCAAAAGTAAACATATAACTTACCTCACCAGCCCCCCCCCCCCCCATTACAAATTAATACATATTAAATCCTTCTTAAAAAAAAAAAAACTTTTAAAATTTATCTTAACAGCTTCTTTCATATAATTTTCGTAATAACATCTTTTCACAATAACATATATTTTCATAATAATATGTGGACTTGGTATGTGCTCGAGATATTTTAATAAAAAACAAATACTAGAAAAGAAAAATCCCTACTAAATGAACTAAACATTACATCGAAGTTGCACTAAATAGTTTTAAAAGTACCTAACAAATTACAAATATCTGTGTAAACTTTCATATAGAGTATTCCGCTGTCTTTCCGGACAATTCTAAGCAATCACATGCATATAGCTAATTAAAACACACAGAATGAAAACGTCGCAAGTCGCAATAAACAGATATCTATTATGTATTGATACTGTAGTATCACAAGTTCCATTCTTTTTCTGCCACTCTAATGGGTATTTCCACTGCGTCGCTGCAGAATCAAGAGGTAATGGGAGACTGAATGCTTAATCTAGTTATTTTACTATATCTATGGGCACAACCAGGGTTGGCAGGTTTTTGACATGTGACGGTTTAAACCGATTTTAACCATGGTTAAAACCGTCGTGTCAAAAAGTATCAAAAACCTAGTTTTAATAAAAAATAATACCCAAAGAATTATTTAGCAGAGTTAGATAAGTTTTAAACAATAAATTCTAAGTAAAACTGCATAAATATATTAAAACTGTGGGGTATAAACTGCAGAAATACATTCTTGAAACCTATTCTCATAGGATATGGTAAACTGCAAATTGATTTTTGCATGATCTTTTTTAAAAAAATTTGTGAATAAAAATTACTTAACTCTTATTTAATGATTTAGTTTATCATTAATGTATGCCTTTAAGATGAATAGTTAATAAATCCTTAATTATTTGTAATTATTAAAACTAGATAGATAGGTTTAATCTAAATTTTGCAAAGATAAATAAATTGTTTAGATTTTTTTTCATTTTTTATGGCTAGAAGTACAGAGTAATCTATCACAATTGGTATCTAATGAGCGTAATTTACTTTCCTTAAGATAGAGCAAATTCAAAGATTCCCTTCCAGTACAAAACAATATTGCTACTGCAACAAAACCAATTTTTCTTGCTCTCCCCCTATTATGTTCTTATGAATGGGGTTGTTTAAGGAGCTACGCCTTCACTAATGTGAAAACACCCGCCTGCTAATGTTAATCCTACAGGGAGAATTTTTTTTTTAAATATCTTGTTTGAAATTTCATACTTTTTAATGATTTTTTTCAAATTAGAAATGAAACCCCCACGCAATAATGTCAGTTTTACAGTAGAAATTTTGTTTAATATTTCAATATTTTAAAATGTTTTTTGCATTGGATAACTAATGTTGATCTCTACAAAGGCCGTTTTTTAATTTTTTGATTTTGCTTGCAGTTATTTTTTTATTATTATTATTAGGATACTTTCACTTTTGGAAGAAGTTACTTTCAAACTAAGCTAAGCATTTTTTTTTCTTATTGGTATGGCGAATTATTCATTTGCCCCTAATTTTAGGAGATATTCTAAAATAAGATAATTTCATCAGTAAGAGGTGATTGTCAGTCACTAACAAAAATTAATATTGGGATAAAATGATTAAAATATCATATTTTATCATTTTATTCTAACATTTCATTCTTTTCTCATTTGTAAAATAAATGTTATTTTTATTGTTCTGTGTTTGTACTAAATGAGGGAAAAAAGTGCTGCAGAGAAAATATTTCTGTTAAAGACTGTATATAGGGTAGATGTGCCAGTAATGGTCACCCTTAAGGAATTTCTTTAAAAATTGTTTTTTAATTAATAGTTATAATTATTATATTCCAGTTTTTTCAATATTATATTAAACTATCAATAATATTTAATATAATCTATTTTTATGGTATCATGATTGATTTCATTTGTTATAATGGCTTATTATTACAAAAAGTTTGTATAAATATATATATATATATTAAAATAAGAAATGCAACCAAGTATGCTGAAAAGCCACAACAAAAATACACATAAAAAATTTGGCAATTTTGTCATAAACAAAGAAATAAATTATAATTTAATATTTGATTACAGTACAATAAATGCTAAAACTAAAGTGCACAATCATTAAATAAAAGCAATGTTGTATCCTGCTATAATAGCTTTTTTACTTTCTTCTATCTTTACAAGAAGAAAGCATTGGATTCATGAAAATTTTCGAATTCCAGTTTTCGACGGATTTACACGTTTTAGGGGTCAGAGATTCCAAAAAACATGTTTTTACAAAATGTCTGTCTGTGACTCTGTGAGTCTGTCTGTCTGTCTGTCTGTCTGTGTGTATGTGACACAAATTTTGTGGGCGCTCTATCTCAAGAACTAATGCACGGAATTTAATAAAAATTAATATTCAGTTAGTGACTAATACAAATTGATGCTGATTAGTTTTTGTTGTAAATCGCTCAACAGGTGGCGCTGCAATGCTGCATTTTTCACGATTTTTGCAATAGCTCTATCTCAAGAACTAATGCACGGATTTTGATCAAACTTCAGATTTAGTTAGTCCTTGATATGAATTGATGATGATTACGTTTTGGTGGAAATCGCCCAACAGGTGGCGCTGTTATGATGAATTTTGCAGGATTTACACGATTTCCCCAATAGCTCTATCTTAAGAACTAACGCACGGATTTTCATCAAACTTCAGATTAAGTTAGTCCTCGATATGACTTGCTACTGATTAGGTGTTGGTGTAAATCGCCCAACAGGTGGCGCTTCTCTGCTGCCTTTTCCACGATTGCCTCAATAGCTCTATCAATAGAACTAATGGACCAATTTTCATCTAACTTCAGATTTAGTTGTATGTTGACACAAGTTGTTGTTAATTAGGTTTTGGTGTTAATCACCCAATAGGTGGCGCTGCTATGCAGAAATTTTCACGATTTTCGCTATTGCACTATCTCAAAAGCTAATGTACGGATTTTCTCCAAACTACAGATTCAGTCAGACGTTGACATAAATTGTTGCTGATTAGGATTTGGTATAAATCACCCAATAGGTGGCGCTGCTAGGCAGCATTTTGCTGAATTTAGACGATTTCAGCGATAGTCATATCTCAAGAACTAATGCACGGAATTTCATATCGTTAGAATCCTCATGAGATGCATAGATTGCCATTTAATTTTGGCAGTGTGATAGCGAATTTTGAAGTATTAACATGTATGAGATAGAAGAAAGTTTTGGGATTGGTACATCCGACTAGTTTTTGTTGTTGTTGCTCTGACCATATTTAAATATTGGTGTTTTTTATGCTTAAAATCGCTTAAAACGCAGTTTAAACCTAACCCTGGGCACAACATATTTATTTGTCAAGAACATGAAAAACAAAATATCAAAAAAGGAAAAAACCCTGAATCTGGCTCAATAAAAACTACCCCATTGAATTGTGCAATTTTGAGTGAAATAAATGAAAATGTATTGTTGAAGACAGCTGTTTAAGTAATGAATCTCAGGAAGCAAAAATAAAAATTATCATGGATTCCGCATCAGAAAGGACACTTATTGATATCGCATTATCTTAGAAATTTAATTTGGAAATTTTAGGAAAAGAAAAATTAGCGATTTATTCTTTCGGGTCAAAACCAAAGAAATCTATTTTAAGAAATAGAGTAAAGGTAAATTTGAGAAGCATTTATGATACAGAGAAAATTATTTCTATAGAAGCTGTTGAAACATCTTATATTTCAGAAGCAGAAATTGAATCTTCCAGTAAAGAAATTCATGAATTTTGTGATGAAGACTAAATAAACATAGCTGATATCAAAGGGTCCGAAAATTTAAAAGTAATCACTATTGATCGTGTCAGATTATTACTACTGGAAAATCGCTACAGAAAAAACCAAAAGAGTGTCCGATGCTTTAGTAGGAATGGCAACGAATTTAGCTTATGTATTTAATGATTACTGCCGTAATGAATGCTATAATATGTAATCAAATTTCAGAAGAAGTAGACATTTTGAAAAGGTTTGATTTAGAAAGTTTGGGAATCTCGCTTAGTGACAGTTTTAATTCCAAAGATAATGAAGTTTTAAAGGAAGTTGAAAATTCCACAAAATTAATCAAAGAGCATTACGAAATTAAACCCCACCAGGAACGAACATTCCAGAGTCGCTATAGTATAACTACAGTATTGCGAACAACCATTTTCACAGTCAGTACAAAGACATTATTATACTGAAATGTATAACTCAAAGAATAGTTGAAAGAGTTAATGAAAATGAAAGTGACGATAATTCTAAAATCTGTCACATGCCACATCATGCGGTAATATGCAAAGATAAAAAACTGAAGATGAGTATAGTTGCCGAAATGTCAGTGAAGGCTTACTGTGGAGACACGAAAAGTTTTGGTTTCCGTTAGTCTGTCTGTCTGTTCCGCGATAACTGCCGTAAAAAGCATCTGATTATCTTAAAATTAAGGATGCATGTTGGTGAAATCCCCGGATTTAGCTGTATAGTTTTTGGTTAAATTTGGTTCATTTGTTCGGAATATATAGAACATTTTATTTTGCGACTTAATGCTTTCCTATAGCAATTCAGACGATTTTTCCATTTTTATTTGTTGAAAAGAAATGGCTCATATGATTAAAGGATTTAAATGCTAAATTAAGGATGATGAAATTTCCTAATTAGAACCATACATTATTCATATTAGTTTGAAATTTTGTGTATACATTTGTCAGAGTTTTTAAATTCGGTGTATAACTTTTATGGAGGGATTTTATATATGTGTTTCAATAATATAAAATATTTTTTTAATATAAATTTTCTTTTTAAGCACATATTTAATTGTTTTTATTATCTTTTAACTGTTACCTAGCAGCGAACTACACCTAAAAATATCGTAAATGTGAAAGTATGTGTAATTGTTTGAAGTTAAATCAAAGTCAAAAGGGACAAATTAATGCCTTTGTGTCTTTACATATAGATGGAATTTACCACCGAAATAAAGAAAGACTATGTTCTATTTATTTTGTTCAAATATTTTTCTTTTAAATTAAAAAGTTCATTATTTTCATAAGGAATAAATCGACATTTTGCTATAAAATTTAACAATCTTTTTTTTTTTTTTTTTTTTTTTGCCGTTGCCACGAAAATTCAATTCCGGAATAAAAATTTATCCTAAACAGTTAATTTTGATTTGAAAGATTTTTATGTGCGAGAGGAAAATGAAATAAAAAAATAGACATGAATACGTCTTCATATTAGAAACAAAGTGAAAATACGAAAAGAAGATGAATTTGATCTCATATATCAAAAATAAAACGAATACGCTTTGAGATTGAAATAAAAGGGGCTTGTGTTATGATATTAATTCTTATTATTAAAAAAAAAATGTTACTAATATCTCATGGTTTATCATCTGCACACAGCTAACAGAAATGTTAATTCTTAATCGAAAATTCCAATGAGGAAAAAAAACTTTTAAAGAGCAAATATATAGTAAATATCAAAATTATGCACCGCAAAATTATCGCTGTCGAAAATGACGTCATTGTATCGGGAAATAAATATTTTCATCTTTAAAAACCAAGCATTAACTAGATTGCCTGAAAAAATGTTTTTTGACGGGTGTTACTTCTTAATGCTGCCTCATTTCAGAAAATATGAATGAAAATTATTTTATTTTTAAAGGAACTTACATTTTCATTCATAAAACCTAAACGTTTAATATAATTGCGTCAATGTAAATCATTTTCTGTGTTACCAGTATTGAAAAATAAGGCTCGGAAGTATAAAAAGAAATCTAAGATTTGCACTAACCATTAGCGCAATCAATAAAAAGTTACGTATGTAAATTAATAAGACCACGGGGGGCTCAGGGGGGGGTGGAGCCCCCCTGAAGAAATCTACTTTATTATTTAAAAAATATACCAGAATTAACAGCTCATGAAAATATCGAAATATCCTTCCATAACGTTTTTAATTTAATGCTTCTAATGTCTGAAAACTTCGTATTTTTTATTCTTATAAATAATTACATAATTTGAAAACTTTAAATTGCGGTTTGCAGGAAACTGAATATTACCAAAGTGAGTCTAAAAACAATGACTTGCAGAGCTGACGTTGAGGCTCCTGATCTGCAGATTTACAAGTTTTAGATGCTTTTTGAATGAATTCAATTTTCCATTGCTTAATGACTGCTTGAACCCAAGTCTGAATTTAATGCCAATATTCTAATATTTCTTTCATAGTTCAGTCTAAATAAGGTTGTTACAAAGGCAGAAATAGAAGGTGAATTTTTTAAAATTACTTTGACGCCAGAAGAAAGAAATGCAATTAGATTTCTACGGATTATGGAAGATTTTGACCTTGAACCCAAAGTTTTAAGGATGACACAAATAATTTTTGAAGCAAGATCGAGTTCATACATTTCTGGACTGGGCAAAAATTACAATACTAATTGGGAATATTATTGAACTTTTAACAAATAAGAACTATATTACATTTTCTAACTGAGGAAAGTTGGCAAAATTATAAAACAAGTTGGCAAATACTGAAATTTGACTTGGCAATTTAAGGTTCTCTCCCCCACCAATAAAAAGTCTTAGCGATGGCACTGTACAGACCTGTAGTTTACCTAGTACCGTTATAACATGCCACTATTTAGCTAAAATTTAATTAAAACTAAAACACTCTTAAAACTACTGAAATTACATTTCCAGAAATTATCACCCATAGACGGCCATGTATCCAACTCTTTGCGTGGCCCTGTATATCATTTTATCCATATTCTACAAATACTTCTTAGTAAACTAAATTCAGTTTAGCGTAAAAATGCATAACTCCTTTAAGCAATTTATGCTCTTACTCAGTAACCTTTACAAATTTATTTCTGTAGTCCTGTATATGAACTATAGCATTTATATGCCTTTTATAGTATGCATAAATATAGTAAAAAAAGTGCTTATCTTAATTAAAAATGCATTTCGAGCAATCATTACCAGGGTTCATACTCATATTCCAAGAAAAAATCCCCTGAGAATCCCCTGATGTATTTTCAGGGATGCATAATTTTTCCATGTCAACAATTAACGACATTTTTTAAACCAGTATCATACCCCCCTCGCCCTTTAAAAAAAATACAAACTAGATAATCTCAAAAATACAGTTTAAACATCGCCTATATAAACAATATGAACAGAACTTTAAAGGAAAAACATTAATTTGTGTACAACAGAGATGAAGTCTGCATGCCTTGTGGGGCTCTCCTTAAAAACTTGGTAGATTGCTGTAAGAGTTTAATTTCCACTTTGGGATTTTATTACCTCTTTGAAAAGCATTATGAATAATATGAAGGCTCAAGTGTCAATATCAGTTTTAAAATAAGGCATTTCTAGAGACTGAATGGATGTCACCAGACATTAGAAGTAGTACAGATTAAATATAACATATGCTATATCTAATCTGTAAGAAGGAGTGGTTAGTTTCCAATTCTATATATTACAATGTTAGAAGAAAGGTCTTAGTTTGATTTCATTATGACTTCCCAAAGCACGCAAACAGCAGTGATTGCACTCAATTTCCCAGAGTAGCTAATCATTTTGCGTGCCTAAATCAGCTAATCATTCAACCAGGTTTTTCCAGGTTTGGGAAATTTTTTGCATTATCCCCTGAGATTCCCCTGATTTTTTAGGGCCAAAATTTATCATATGAATCCCATAATCTCCTGATGAGTATGAACCCTGATTACTAATATACAGTAATTTGGATACAATATAGAATCTGAAATATTTTCAAATACACCACAAACAATTCCCCCTTTACCATTATGAACGGAATTCTTTATGGACAATAACTATTCTTTGCACTGCATATTCAACAGAATGCATATTTTAGTGTTCTTCATAAATGAATATCAATTTTACTATGTTTGAAAGAATGTAACACCATTAAAAGTCATTTGAAACGATTTTTTCCCACTGGCCATAATGTAACGAAAAACTTTTGACTGTGCCTGTAAATGAACTAAACATATTACAAACTTCATTTGAAATAGAGAACGTGCTATGGTAGAGATCACTAATATCCATAAATTTCAGGACAATCCGAGTATATTTACGAGAGTTAGAGCGCGGCCAGACAGACAGACAAACCGAAGTCATAAACATTTTTCAACTTTGTTGGAAAGTGTTAAAAAAATATCAGATCCTACTTATTGGAGGCACTGTCCGGAAGACGAAAATCTTGCTGATATATGGCTAAGTAAGTGCGAAAACTGATGACCTCAATCCAACGTTGATACCAAACAGGAAACTGATTTAGAAAATATAGAATCAACAACCGAATTTGGAAGATATTTCTGAGATATGAAGATTACAGTAAGCTAGTATCTCATACCATGAAGTTCACCCAGTACCTAGTATATCTCATTTATCAGATCTCGTCATAAGAAATTATCAAGAAAAAACAAGGCCTGGTGGTGTCTTGGAAACTGTAAAACATCATAGAGAAAGAACTTTGATTTTAAGACCCAGACAAAGAATCAAGAGTTTGACATATAGATGCAAGTTATGCGAAAGATTTCATGTTAAACTTACCACCTTGATCTCAAAGAGAGAGAGAGAGAAAAAAAAAAAAAAAAAAAGAAAGAAAATATACTGACTCAAGTTTGGGAATGATGGAAGTCTAATTATCTGAAAGAACTGAAATCAGCTCACCAGCACCAACAAGTTGACCGACGAAGCGAACCTGAAGGAAACACCGTCGTTTTCATTAAAGAAAGCACCCCATGATGCATCTGGAAAATGGGTGTTATAATCCAAACTCATCCTGGATGTGATGGTCGAACAAGAGCATGTACAGTGAGGTTGCCCAACCGGAGCTGTTACCATACGACCAGTGCAGCTTCTTTGTCTCTGGAACTTTCAACCCTTTTGTCTCCAGACGATCCTCACATGACAGAAGTTGTTGCGAAATGAAAAAGGCCATCAGCCAATGCTGGGTGCATCAAACAATTGACAGCACGGTAGTTCTTGTTTACATTTTTTGCTTGTATATAGAATGTGTTTGCATAGTGTTTGTCATTAATGTAAATATCTTTCATCCTCCCACATAAATATATTTTGTTAGTTAAAGATGTTTCCCAGTGATTTTGAAGCTATAGAACGGAACCAGGATAAAATAAGCGAGATCCATTCTTTTCTTACCCTTTATTCTGTTTGATTACTAAAGCATTCTAAACTTACAAATTTTATTATTCATTGAGTTATCTTTATTTCAGTTTAACTTCCCTCCCCACATTTTCTCATTGCATCACAACTTGAAGTGAAGGATAAAAGGAAAATCCAACTTATTTATATTTTGGCTGAGTTTTTGGAATTTTGATTTTTTTGTGAACTGCTTTTTCCCCCCACAAAAATAAGACCATGTAAAGAAGTCCGGCACAAATGTATAATAATAAGGAAAAGAAGTTTGTGTTTGTATGTGTGTGAGTGTATCTGTCAGCTGTGTTCTGAAGAGACTGCTGCATGTAGAGCTACAAAATTTGGTAAGAGAATATCTCTATGTATGTAGTTTAGCACCTCAAAGGCTGATCTTGGAATTTTTATTAGATTTTTTTTTTATTTAATTTTTTATGCAATTTTTAGTGCTTTTTCACATTTCAAGGCTATTTTTTTACATTAATAAAAATAATCTTATTACAATCTTTTAACAGAAATAGTAAATTTTATGCTCTTTTCAAAAATGTTTATTTCATAAAAAATCAGCCCATAATTAATTCAGATATTAATTTAAAACTCATAAAAAGGGATTTTTTTTCCCAAAACAGAAAAATGGTTCATCTACTGGACTTGATTTTCAAGTGAAAATAAAAAATAATGACAATTTTCACTAATCGTCTAAAATTAAGAAAACTAATCAAGATATCGATTTGAAAATTTTAGAACAAATGTAAAAAAAAAAAATTATTTTTAGAATAAATTGATGGCGACAGTACAAAAATTCAGAGAAAGAACCAGACAAAGCATTCATTAAAATTGAACTAAAATGAGATCTGTTTCGGCAGATAAGCCAAACCCCCTATCTAATTTGAGATATGAAAGGATTTTTATTAACATTCCTAAATGCTAAAAACATAATTTAAAAGGATTTTATCAACTTAATCGAAAATTATTAGTGTGTTCTGAGGCAAAAGTCCTTTGATATCAATTAAGAGTTTGGCCATAAGGGTTTCTCTGCATTTATTGCAATTTTAAAATAGGATTTCCTAAATATTGACTTCAGTCATTTTCGAACATTAATAGTGAATTCTTTTCTCGGGTTCTATGTGCTCGATTTCAACAGGAATCGATTCATTCAACTTAGCTTACGACACTTACAGTTTTTAGAGCTACCTTTCACTGTCAGGGAGCACATTCTTATCTCTGGTTTTATCGGCCTGATTTCTACAAGGTTTGGCTCATTCAACTTGTTTTTCGATTGATTTTTACTTAACTGAGCCCTATCTTAACTCAACTCCAATTATCCATATTGCTTCGAAACTAATTCTAAATTACATTAATATCTTAATTATCAACTCTCACAGACTTAAAAATAATTTATGAGTAGTGGTTACCATTATTTCCGAATAGTAATTTCAGCATATTTATTAGGTTTAATTATAATATTTAGGTAATTAGATCAGGTACCAGTCGAAATTTTTAACTAAGGACTCCAGTAGTCTTAATTGGTCATTTGTCAAAAAGCACTTGCATCTCCGCTCGCCCCTTCATTGAATTTTGCTTAACTGAGCCCTATCATAATAAATCAACTTCTATCAATCGCATTTCTTCGAAACTAATTCCAAATTACATTAATATTTTAATTATCACTTCTCACAGTCTTAAAGTTAATTTATGAGTAGTAGTTATCACTATTTTTGATTAGTAATTTCAGCAAATTTCTTAATTTAGGGTCCTAGCTCAGGCACTAGTCAAAATTTTTGACTAAAGACTCCAGTAGTCTTAATTAGTGATTTGTCAAAGAGCAGTTGCATCTGCCCTCTCTCCCTTCCCCCTTCATCGATTTTTGCTTAACTGAGCCCTATCTTAATAACTCTACTCCTATTACTCACATCCTTTGAAACTAATTCCAAATTACATTAATATCTTAATTATCACTTCTCAGAGTCTTAAAGTTAATTTATGAGTAATGGTTACCACTATTTCCAAATAGTAATTTCAAATTCCTTAAATTAAGTTCTTGGCTCAAATACCAGCCCAAATTTTAGACAAAGGGCTTCAGTACTCTTGATTAATCATCTGTCAAAAAAACACTTGCACCTCTTCTCCCCTTCCGCGCATTTCCCCTCCAGGGGATTTTTTCTTATTTGAGTCCCCCCATTCCGTCAATTAACAGATCTCCAGATAGGTTGCATAATGTAGTTTCATTGGAATAGAGGTTTGTTTATAACAGAGTGCTCCTCCTTGTGGAAGAATGTGAAACTAACAGATTTTGGATTTCAAGTATATTTAATATTATTATTATTATATGCCTGAGCAATGTTGGGCACTTAAAAATAAATGTAACAATAAACAACAATAATAATCTACACTGGTAAAAAAGAACAAGAAGCGAAATTCAATATAAAAATATTCATTTTGTAAAAGTTAACTACCCACTTGAGTGAAACTTAGATGAAAATTTTATCTGTCATATGATGAAACATTTTTCATATATATTTCTAACTGTTTGAGTCATATAAACAGCAAACAAGAGGTAAATAATAAAAATACCTACATTGGTTAAACAATTAATAAGTTTAAAAAAGTTTCCTCTTTTTTTAAAAATATAAATAGGAAAAAAAAAAACTTTCAAAATTAATCAATATAATGTGAGATTTTTCCCAACTTTTTATAAACAGAAGTAATGAAACAAATAATATACAGATGAGTAAATGGATTTAACTGTTGAAAGATTATTTCGAAGAAAATTAAGAAATGATTTATCTTTAATATTATGGCTATAATTTTGGATCTTAAATTTAAATTACATTTTTCATCAAAACAGATGACAGTAAAAATTAAAAGTAAAAATAAAGAAGAACTCACTTTTGATACAGCCATCATCATCCACATGGCTTGTTGAGAATATGAGGCAAGAATTCGAGAGATAAATTTCTATAAAATAGAAGAACGAGAAGAAAAACAGTAAAATATCATAAAAAAGATCTATGTTGAAATGTTAAACTTACTCTCTGTTTCTATAAGAATAAAATTTAAAAAACATATGTTATAAAAAAAATTGGTACCCCCTTTTTATAACAGTCTTGGCAAAATAGAGGAAATGGCTTTGACAGGAAAAGGAGGATTTCTACAAACACTTTCCGGTAACACATTCACAAAGAGGCCATTTATAAAATTATTTCATCTATTATAAGAAAGGATAAGAAAATAACTTTTATAAAAATTAAATTTAAATTCCTAAATTCTTTTCTAACTTTAAAACCTAATGCTCAAAATTCAATTGTCTCTTGATAAGTTTGTTTCCCAGCCTAGTATTTATTACTTTAAGATATTAAATTGCAACTAACTTTAAGAAGCAAAATGCAAGATAACCACTATTTGCAAGAGTCTATGGTTTCAGATATGCTTAGAACTCGCTCCTTGTCAGAAGGTAAAAGTTTCCTTTCAATCTACACATTTGCACCCTGCTGGAAAGTATTATGTGATGGATCGAAAAGCAAGAGCATGCATGAAAAAAAAACAAACATATTTTGAAGATTTTGAGCTGGTCTACTTAGCTGATGACGATGTAGTAATTCAATAATATGGTACTTATATGGACCCCTACATATGACCCACGACTATGACCGTATCCTAGATATGTGATCAAAATAGTTCAGTCTGCAACAAGGCCCCAGTGAAATGTTTTCCACCAGCCAATATATTACATTATTTATAAGTCGGTCAGGATAATTGAATAATGAATTAATATCTTTATCCATGGGAAAATTCCAACCCTTAAAAAAAAGACTTGAATTTACATGACTGCGCCTGAGCTAAATATTTTCTTCACACGGTTATGCCAAATATTGTCTCCTTTTTTTTTATCCACTCAACTCATGCTAAATTAAAAAGAGAAATACCACAAATTTTTCCAAATGGAGTATGACATGGAAAAATTTCACCTGACAGCAAAAACTGTGTCTTCAAAAAGTATAATTTATCTTGTGTATGCTTTCTCTTAGATAAATTATATATATATATGAAAGGATAAAAAGCCTTTAAAATTCCAAATTTAAATTAAAATCTGAAGTTTCTTTCTCCTAACTTTAAATCTCATTCTAAAACCAGTTTTACCCCTTGTAACTTTGTCTCTCAGCAATACATCTTATTACTTTCAGATATCATTTTAGACGATTCTTTAAGAGTGAAACTACTAAGCTAAGCGCTTTTTGCAGGCATCTGTGGGTAGGGCTGATACGTCACAGTCCCTGGGAATTGTGCGGGCCTTGACCACAGATCAATCAAAACTTAATGAACCAATTAAATTAGATGTTCCTCCCAAATTAACAATTCTGCCCTCTGCTGGAAAATATTAGAATCTTCAGTATATTACCCAGAACATGCACAAAGAAAGATGGAATTTGGCTATTTGAGAGGCTAGCTAAACTTACGGCCATGTAACCTCCCAAAGTCTATGCAAGTTGGCTCCGGGACCGGCGATCGACTCGCGAATCAGATGTATGATGAGCGCCTAATAAATGAGTTCGATTCACATAAAGGTTCCCGAGTCAATTTCTCATCCCATCCCAGACATCATCTAGGACAATATCACCTGGAATATCATTACATTACTTATTATTACAGAAGTCGCGCAGGATAAAGGATGCGCGTGAAGAAATCCCAAGCCTTAACCCACACGAAGTCAAATTCCGAGAGCTGAGATCGGCCACGAACAGTTACTTTAGCCCAGTGAATGCTGAATTCGGACCGGATAGATCCCGCTCATATGCTTTGAAAAGTCCCAAACCTAGCCCGTCACCTGCCGTTGAAATCCACCGAAAACAACCCTCCACAGACAAAGGGGATTCAGTGACCTGTATAATCTGAACAAATGTGGCAACTGTTGATAAAATAAATGTCTGGACAATAAAAGCTAGCTAACAAAAATTTGTCAACGGGTTGCCATGCACTTAGAAGTCTTGGTCATAATCCTGTTTGTTTGAACCAGGGTCTATTATTTTATTAATTTTTTTGTTTGTTTTATTTATTTAATTTTCCTGTTTTATTTATTGATTTTTTTTTCTTTTTGCCAGTAGTAAAATTCTTGAATTCTTAAAAATTTAGAGATTTTTACCATTTGCCAAGAGCTGAGTGAGATGTAAATGTGGTTTATTAAATTATGACTTTAGTTTATTAATGCCACTGAGGAAAATGAATAATACCTCAGTCTGCAAAATAATAAACACCATTGCTTACAGGTAAACTGCATCAGCATCATCACACAAAAAATAAACATAAAGCTCATTTTTCTTTTTTTTTAATTTTTGCTAAAATCTCCATTGAGATTTAGGATTATGCGAAAACCGTAAATGGTTTAGGATGTGCTAAAACCTCCCTGAGGTTTAGGATAAATATTACTTACCTTGTAAATAGTCTTCAGTATATTTTTCTTTATTTTCATTGTGCATTTCAATATTATTGTTATATTTGTTTAATGTTTACAGTTTTTTTTAATCAATTTTATATTTCAACATATTTTTACATTTTCACATTTCCAAATGAGTGAAGAAAAGTTTTCAATTTTTAAATATTTCTATAATGTGAATGTTTTGTGCATAAACCAAATTTTTCTCAGTAATCATATGTGAGTATAGTTTTATATTTATCATATTTTTTTTTACTATTACCTGTATTTTTGTATTTTATAATAATTTCAATTATAGTGGAAATCATACCGATTTATGCCATAAGAGGCTAACTAACAAAACTTATCTTGGAAAATAAAGAAAAGATTCCTATATTATGTGCATAAATTTATATTTTTACAGAGTAACTTTATAAGACAAAAGGTGAAATATGTGCTTAAATACTCTAACTGAAAAAAAGCACAAACTTGAGGACTTTCAAGTAAGAATAATATGGTCACTATTTTAAATTGTATCATTTTATTATTTTTTTTTTTTCGATATATTTTTAGTATTATTATTGTTGTTTGTGTTTTCAGCCTGTCTTCATATTTTATGTCATTATATTAATCAAATATTATACGTAAAGTCCGATCAGATCGTCTTAAGAGCCATATCCCAAACTTATGTACTTCAGCTTAAAAATTTATAATCTTAAATTTTTTCCTTAAAGTTTATACGTCAAAATTTAAATTTTAAATATGTTTTCCAGCAGCAAAATTCAGTCCTCATACCTTAGCAAACTTAACTTTAATGTTACATTTAATTTAAATTTACTTTTAGATTTAACATTAACCCTAATCTGTAATGTCGCACTTATCTGTTTTTGTATTCGCCATTCTCCGTGCGAGTCCCCCCGGATTTGCAGGCAATTCCGGGTGGACCTCAACTTGGAGGGGGGGATATGAAAGGATAAAAAGCCTTTAAAATTCCAAATTTAAATTAAAATCTGAAGTTTCTTTCTCCTAACTTTAAATCTCATTCTAAAACCAGTTTTACCCCTTGTAACTTTGTTTCTCAGCAATACATCTTATTACTTTCAGATATCATTCTAGACGATTCTTTAAGAGTGAAACTGCTAAGCTAAGCGCTTTTTGCAGGCATCTGTGGGTAGGGCTGATACGTCACATTCCCTGGGAATTGTGCGGGCCTTGACCACAGATCAATCAAAACTTAATGAACCAATTAAATTAGATGTTCTTCCCAAATTAACAATTCTGCCCTCTGCTGGAAAATATTAGAATCTTCAGTATATTACCCAGAGCACGCGCGAAGAAAGATGGAATTTGGCTATTTGAAAGGCTAGCTAAACTTACGGCCATGTAACCTCCCAAAGTCTATGCAAGTTGGCTCCGGGACCGGCGATCGACTCGCGAATCAGATGTATGATGAGCGCCTAATAAATGAGTTCGATTCGCATAAAGGTTCCCGAGTCAATTTCTCATTCCATCCCAGACATCATCTAGGACAATATCACCTGGAATATCATTACATTACTTATTATTACATATATATATATATATATATTTTTTGCTGCCGGAGACAAATCACTGCAAAATTTATGTGCCTATAAAAGGTGGAACAAAAGTAGCAACTTTGAGCAATAGGCTATGAAGATCCCTCAATAAATGCCTTTAATTCTGCTGTTACTGAAAGGTGCGATTGATTACTATAGTGAAGTTACAATTATACTACAATTAACAGCTAAATGTGGTTGATGTTCATAAAGAAAAATACATCACCCAATAATATGCCAAATCAAAACCAAAAATAGACTTCCTTTTTATGGGACCATGAAACTCATTTCCCAGTACTTTTACCTTCCCTCCCTCTATTTCTATTCTCCTATTATCAAAGCAAAACTTTTGACTTCAATTTTATCCATACTTCAGCAGATCAATTTTACTTACTTTTAAGAGAAAGAAAAATGAACTCATGGTTTTTCTTTTACTTACTACTTCTAATACATCCTTTCTCAGGAGATAAAGTCTAGATCTTCTCTTATAAGTGAATCATTCAGCAGTGATTCTGGAAGTGTGCTTTTTTATGTATGTGTGTGTGTGTGGGGGGGGGGGGGGAGATATGAAAGGATAAGAAAAATTATTTTAAAAATTCAAAATTTAATTTAAATTCTGAAATCCTTTTTTTCAAAATTTAAAACTTCATCCTCAAAATTAAATTTGCTCTTGATAAGTTAGTTTCTCAACTAAGTATTTATTAATTTCGGATATTAAATTGTAGCAACTAGGATTCAAAACATAAGCTAAGGCGATACAAAGCTCCTTGTCAGAAGTCCAGACAACAATTCAAAGTCTTTATTAACATAATTAAGAAACTCCTTGCCTCTGCTTTGAAGTACAACAAGTGCTGAATTAAAAAGCAAAAGCATGCATGAAAAAGACAAATTTAGTAGATTTTGAGTTTGTCTGCTTGTACGTATCACCCACAACTAGACTGTATCCTAGATCTGTGAATAAAATAGCAAATCTACAATGAGGACCAGAGTGAAATGTTTTTCACCGGTCAATACATTACATAAATAAGAAATATAATACTAATTGTAGAACTGTGAAACTAGTTAGCCATGCAAAGACTTTTTTCTTTTTTTTGCAATTGCTGATATTGCATCTTCAGATATTTTCCAACATACAGTTCCACTTTATAACCATTTTCACAGATTCTTTCAGAAGATGAAGTACATTTTCCTAGGCATAAAACTATAGCATCAATTTCCGTCAATGGCAAATTGCAAACAGGAAAATATTAGTAATTTCATGAGCTGAAGAGAGAAGAACTGCTCTGTAAACCTCTGTGCCGATAAGAAATTTTGCCATTATCATCATGTTTATAATATTTGGCAAGAGATGCCTTTTTTAAGCCAGAGTTATGCCAAGATCACTATAAAAAGGAAGTATCAGTATGTATCTATAATTAAAATGAAATCTCATGTATTAAAATAAATGTAAACACAAAAGATAAACAAGTTGGAAATCATACGTCAAACGTGGCAAATGAGGTGTGTCATACTATAACTAGTTTTATAAATATTCAGAAACTTGGTGCAATGGATGTTGCACTCTTATGCAAAAATGCATGAATACAAAATTTATTACGATTATATATATTAAATTCAGTAATACAGAAATAATATGACTCCATCTTAAATATGGCATAATCCACATGGAAACCTAGAATCATTATCTATCACAGGATAATCATTGAATTAATTACTTATGATAGGATTTAATATAATGAAGAAAACTTTTATTAATATCTTTTTAAGTTTTGATTCATTTTTCATAAAACTTGAAATGACTTGACAAAATTCTGCAACAATAATATATATTAAAATTCAAACCATTCGGGTGGGTAGTTTTTGTGCTGTTATATGCAGACAGACCGATGGATCAGACGGAGACTATAGGCGTATAGGCACTACGTATTTATATAATTACGAGCACAGCTAAAAAGTATCAAACAAGAGTCTCAAAATGAAAAAATAAAAACTGTGAATATATAGATTTAAAATAGCTAAAATCGAAAAGTAAAAAGAAAACTCATCAGCTTCCTTTTTTTAATTTCTCTAGCAATTTTTCAGTTGAATTAAATTCAGTCTTAATATTCACAAAAAGAAAAAAAAAATCATAAATTAAAAAACTACTACTGCTGAAGTCTGAATTAAAGATAACAAATTATTTTTTAATTTTAATAATAGATTTCAGAAAATCAATAATGATGTTGAAAAAACTTATTTTCTAGAAATGTTGGTGTTATACATACTACATCAATAAATGAAGCTACCAAAGCCTCCATTTCAATATAATAGTGCAAACTATATAAAAAATACTTTCAACTAAAGAAATTTTAAAATACAGCTTTCTCAAACTTGTAAATTCAATCAATAATAATTTATCAAATTAAACCTATTGCAATAATTATACAGAAATACAAAATACCTGGAGATGCAAAGAAATACTTGGATGAGAATGGCAGATTCTTGACACCATCTGAGGAAAAGCCGTCAGAAATAAATACAAAGGCACAGTCTCACAGAGATCTTCAACAATCTAACATAGGAGGGAGAAAAGTACAAGAAAACTAACATTAAAAGTTTTTAAACAATAGGACAATTTCTCAAAGTTATCTGTAAAATCAACAACTGTTGAAAAGATATAGTTATAAATGTATTCAAATAAGAAAAAATGAAATTCACGTGATAACCATGTCAAGACTGTTATATCGCTCATCCGCAAGAAAAGTGACACAACTCTCAAAAATTCATTTTGTGTTTTATTTCACTAATAGATCTGTCATATACAATAGGCCTGTCATATTCCTGTCTTGCTAAAGGAAAAGTTTCATAAGTGTAGTTATTCGGAAAATAGCTTTATTACACTATATGCCTATTTGTGACCACAGAAAGGGGGATTGTGTGGGGAGGTAAAATTACTCAACCCTTCAAACCTCACCTACGTCTTCATTCTTACAGGTTTTATGCTTTTATGCACATTTTTACCACTGCATACAGAGCTAACAAGAAGTGGCTCCGAGGTCGGGGACACAGAATTCGGTGATCCTTTGTGCATTAATATAGTAAATAGATAAACATATGCAAGTGATAAAGTGCAATATGCAGGGGGGCATAAAAAACAGGCTCAAAAGTTCACCCAAGATTGACTCTTTAGTAATTAATTGAATAAATTACTCTCATTTCAGAGTGCCTGGATGGTACAGTTGGCAGAGCGTCAAACCCCTAAATTTTCTCTCTCGGAACTCTGTAGTGTTAGATACCCAGCAAGGATTTCTTCCCCCAAACAAAATAATGATAAATTATTTTGAAACCACAATTCAAAAATATATACTTAACTATTTTAATTTAAGCAAATAAAAATAAAAAGATATTTCTGCACGCACATATATATATGTATATATATACTCATTTATTTACAGAGAAATTGCAATTTTATGGATCTAATCAAAAGTTTTAAAGAAGTACAAAATTTGAACTGTCCAGTCTACAACATTTTAATTTTATTCACATTTATTTAATAGTTTTTTTATATGAATAAAGCTCCATTCTTCCCAGCAAAACCAATTAAAATACGCTACATAAAATTAAAATACGCTGTTTATTTTCATCTTTTCTAATGCCTAACAATTTAAAAATTTTATAATTTTTCGTATTTTTTCTTTTTAACCAGCAGATGCAGTAGATTTTTTAATGCTTTCAAATAATAATTTCTTTGTATGGTTTCTTCATTTCCTTTTCATAATTTGGATTGCTGTTCCTTTTCCACAGATGGGGATCCTCTCCTTCTTATAAAGTGACATAACAAATATATATTCTTAAATTAAAATACAATTCCCAGCATATTCTGATGAAATTCATATTTCAATCAATTCAACTTAATATTAATTTTATTTTCAACAGAAACTGAAAATCTATCTTTTTGTTGACAGATTTCAATCTAGTATCAAAATATTTCATGGGTAATGTGAACTTATAATAAATCTTTTGTTTTTTTCCTTTTGTTTTCTTTTAAAGTTTTATTATGGTTTTGATGTTTTATATGAGTTCCTTAATAAAGTTTTTGTGACGTTCTTAAATCCCAGTTTTGTTCATCATCTTACCCCATGGTTGGGGAAAGATGACGAAAATTACTTTTTTTGAATAATCCTACGGTTTGCCTCTTTAAAGTTAAAAGAGGCAATTGAAAATATTTGTGGTATAAGGCAAGATATGGACGAAATTCTCATGCAAATATCAGTTCATAAATCCATTCACAGCGGCTAGGAAAAACTGTAGAAGCTTAACCTCATAATCTTACCCCACTTTCCCCTACATAGTATAGACATAAAAGTAAGATAAATGGTACTGCCGGGACAAAGTTCCTATTCCTGTCGCTAAAGCCGGTCTCTACCTGAAGACAGTTTTGCTGTCTGTTTGGTAAGATTTAAAGGGTGTTTTCTCTACTATGAGCTACTTCTACCACACCAGACCGTCAACTCTGAAAATACTACTCGCAACTCGACAAACTGAAGGTGACAATAGTCAGGAAATGCCCAGAATTATCAAACAGTCGAGGTGTTGTCTTCCACTATGACAATGCCAGGCCACATGTACCTTTGGCTCTTAGAAAAAACTCCCTGCATTTGATCGGAACATTCTGCCCCACCCTCCCTACTCTCTTGACATTGCTCCATCTGACTACTACTTGTTTCTTTCTCTCAAAAATTCCCTTCGGCAAAAAAAAAAATTAACTCTTTGAATGACATACAAAATCACCCCAATAAGTATTTTGCCATCAAATCACAAATGTTTTGGAAATAAGGCATTATGAGACTTTTGGAGAGATGGAAGAAGATTGTTGAACAGAGTGGCACAGTGGCGCATATATACTTCAATAAAATCTCGTAATTTTTGAAATTTCACATGGTACATTATTTCTAAAAAACAAAAGAAAATTTTGGGACAACCTAATATTATTTCTAAGATACCCAAATTTCTTACAACAAGGTATGCATACAGACATAAAGCAAGAGTTGTCTTATTCTATCATGAATACATCAGAAATTTTAACTACCGTATTTACTTGTGTATAACGTGCACGCATGTATAACACGCACCCCTTACTATACAAGAAAAAATGGAGAATATTTTTTAATCTCGTATATAACATGCACCATAAATTTGAGAAGGCCATTTATGGCTGGGTGCGACACTTTATGATCTACAACAGTCTCTCTATCAGGAGAGAAACAATGCTATTGCAGAAGCTTCCGGAAGAATACGAAGAACAGCGTACCAAGTTCTTCCAGTACGTTATAAGGCTGTAAAAACAAAAGGGATATCAGATGTCGGAAATTGGCAATGCAGATCAAACTCCATTGTTGTTTGATATGCCGAAAGCCACAACCGTTCATCCCGTAGGAGATAGAAGCGCGTGCGCACAACAGGAGCAGAAAAGCAACGATGCATCGTTATGCTGGCCATTACAGCTGATGGCTGCAAGCTGACACCATATGTGATTTTTAAACGTAAAACTATATGAAAAGAATCGTTGCCAGTCAGCATAATAGTATGAGCACAGGAAAAGGGTGGATGACGGATGAACTCGTGAAAGATTTGAATAATGTTGTGTGGGAACGTCTGCTAGGTACTTTATGTCAGCCATCGATGCTGTTTTTATACAGCTTCCATGAACACTTGATGCCTGGAGTTAAAGTGAAAATTCCTCGCTCAAGTGATTTGGTTGGGATACGAAGTGTAATGACGAAAGTGATCCAGCCCTTAGATTTTGTCATCAACCAACCATTTAAAGTTGCATTTCGGAATGCCTACAATCAGTGGATGAAAACAACAGATCACAACTTCACACCAAGCGTTAGAATGAAACGTGCATCACTCCCAATTGTATGTGAAGCTTTGAATTCCATCGCCTCTGAGATGATAATAAAGAGCTTCCAAGTGACTGAATTTCCAATCAGATGGATGGGACTGAATGGGACGATATGATTAACGAGGATATTGACTGTGCCAGTGATGACGAGGACAACAGCAGTAGCGGCAACGGGAATCACTAATTAGCGTTTAAATAGTGTTACTAGCACTGTTGTATAAAAAAGGTGCAAGGAATGAAATAAAGATGCAGCAATACTTCTATTAAGTGAGGTTTTTCCAGTTTTAATTTCTTCTTTGAATGCATTTCTTGATTCATATATATATATCGTGTCGATTCATATATATATATCTAGCAGAAAAAATATATTTCGTGTATAATGCACACCTAAGGTATTTGCTCTAAATTTTTTTTTAAAAAGTGCCCGTTATACACGAGTAAACACGGTATTTTTTCAGGCACTTTCTCTCTTATATTCACAAACTTTTTGATTTAATGTGTGTGTATGTGTAGAATACACATTGAATAAACATAGATCATCCAACATATAAAGATGTCAGGTATACACATATATATATATTTACAAAAAAATTCAAGTACAGGGGGCAGTAAAGCTTTGCAACAATGAAGAACAGAAAGAATAAAAGCCTACCCTAAAAAGTTGTGATTTTTACTGTAGTTTAATCATTATAATATTGTGTTTACTATTACTCATTTTAAGAAAAACTGCACACTAAGAACCTTTTCTTACTTTCCATTGAAATCTATGACTCCATGGACACAAAATAAATATTATGTTTTGCAATATAAAAATATTAAGGCCTTTTAGGTGCAACAAAAAGGGCCATAATTACACAGCAGAAAAGAAATGCATCATTATATTTTACATTAACTGTATATATTACAAAGTAAAAATATATTAAGTATTATTACCATACTGCTTATTTGATCCAAGCATGTGGTCATAGACCTCCATGAATTAGGATACTTCCTTGATAGAGTGTGGATATCCTGAGTCAGTAGAGTGCCTAAATCAAACCAAATGTCCAACAGACGAGGAAGTGAATGGTAGATGTTTTTACATCCATGTTTCAAAGATATCCGGAAATTACTTACAATATTCACCATAATTTCTCTAGAAAAAAAAGACTATGTTGAATGAAAAATTATACAGAGCAAATACCAATAATCCCAGTAACATATATATAGCTACTTACGCTCTTGCAGCAGGCTCTTCACAGGAATTTAAGACTTTATCATAATATTTTGCTAAGTGAAAATGACTAGCTTCCCAATTAGGCTGTAGATTAACAACCTCTTTATACATATTAATAAGAGTGTTACTTTCCACGATGGATGTTTCTTCACTATAGACAGCTAAAAGTAACTTTGCCTAAAATGAAAAGAAAACAAATAATTAATTCCTGTCTTAATAATTCTGCACTTGAAAATTCAAGCAGTTTGTAAAATTTATAAACCAGAGACAGTTTCAAGCCTAAATTTTCAATATCAGTTTATCTCAGATTTTTGAATCTATAAATTACTAACCCCCCCCCCCCCCCCAAAAAAAAAAGAAGAAAGAAAAGTTAATGTAAAAGGAATCAATCACATTCCCTTCATATAATCAGACATGGTACAGGCTCAGACAAAAAGCTTAATTTTTACGGCCTCACGAACTTTTGACGAAATTCGCATTTTTCCGCAACGTTTTGAGGAAATTTGCATTTTTTCTGCGTGATGAAATTCGCATTTTTCCGCAACGTTTTGAGGAAATTTGCATTTTTTCTGCATGATGAAATTCGCATTTTTCCGCAACGTCTTGAGGAAATGTGAATTTTTTTCTGTGTTCCTTTGACGAAATTAACATTTTTTCACGACCATTTGGCGAAAATTATGCTTTTTCTGCGGTCTTTTTAATGAAATTCACTTGACGAAATGTTGTTTTTTTTTTTTATCAATCCTTTGACGAAATTCGCATTTTATCCCACGATCTTTCCACAAGATTTGTGTATTTTGCACGATCCTTTGGCAAAATTCACGTTTTTTTTTCCACGATCCTTCGACGAAATTCATGTTTTTTTTTCCCGCAATTCTTTGACGTAACTCACGTTTTTTCCATGATCTTTCGACGAAATGAACATATTTTACATGATCCTTTGACAAATATCATGTTTTTTCACGATTCTTTGACAAAATTCTTGTATTTTCCGTGATCCTTTAATGGAACTTTGCATTTTTGTCCACGATCTTTTGACGATTTTTGCATTTTTTCTGCGCTCTTTTGAAGAAAGTTGCATTTTTCCTGCGATCCTTCGAAGAAATTTGTGTTTTTCCCACGATCATGAAGAAATTTTCGTTTTTCTCACCATCCTTTGAAGAAATTTTTGTTTTCCCTGCAATACTTTGAAGAAATTTGCTCAATTTGGCATGGTTTGTACTCGTGTTTTTGTTGTATTTCACCCTCTACCGCTACTACCCCCCCCCCCCATAAAAATGTCAACAAATTTTAATCATATTTGCATCGATACCAGGGATAATAAAATTTGGTGCTGAAAAAGCAGAATTCCACGTTTCCGCAGAAAAGTAACATGTATGTATAATATACCTTAATATGTTTAACCAATATTCATAAATTATTTCTTAAAAATAATACAACTTGAATGATTCTTTAGCATATAACGTCATCCATACATGAAATTCTAGGGTTATATGCACCCTCTTTCTTACTGCTTTACTTGCTAATTAAATGCCTGGTATTTCTTTATTTAAATTATCCCTTTTTAGCTGGGCTGGTCCTCTTCCATCTTTGTTATTCTTTTACAACCTAAATAAATCCTCCCATCACTTCATTTCATTGCCAGTATCAGCGACAATCTGTTCCTCTAGCATCAATCGGCTTTACCGCGTGCGAACTGCAACTGAGGGGATAGTCTCTTAGCATCGACAGTTGTCAGGTTAGCCGGCGTTTGCCATCTTTCGACACCAGATAGACTTCAGCCGTATGTAAATCTACGCATGACATGTGAGTAGCTCTCTATGCGGATCGACCGGCAGATATACTTCTTGAGCACAGAGTGTAGCCATCAGTTTTGAAAGTTTGCTGAAGTATGTTATGTGAGTAACGCTTCGTATTATTTTTAGTATGAGTTCGTCAGTGAAACAACTCTTTAATTTTCAGTGTATTAAGCATGGCCGTGTCAAGGCATGCATAGATGACCTGTGCTTAAAGAAATAGCTGAAGTTTTACTTATGTTTCATCTTACTGAAACGAGCCTATTTTTTCCAATGACCTACGGGTATTGACTGTCTAATATTGCAGAGTGATGGAGTGGAAGGAATGGAATGTTTATCGTGGAGTCGGCAGCATTTAACCTATGGCCGTTAAAGTAAATTGTAAATTGTAAGAGTGATGTTAAATTCCCCTCTAGTTGTTTTAGACTGCTTCAAATGTCTCTGTCAGTGTTGAAATGTTAAGGAAGATAAATATTGCATTGTCTCTGGTCTGCATGGTACTCACAGTTGTTTTAAATGGTTGTTTAGGAAAACTACATTACTTTTAGAATGGCTTGTAGAGTTGAAAAGTTCGGCGGATATAAGCTGAAGGTTTTTTTTTTTTTAGATTAGTTTCCGAGCCGAGTCGCCATTGAATCCGTAAGTTTACAAATGTTTCTTTTCCATATAACGACGTGCTGGAATGGTTTTCCTTTTATTGTATTATATTTTCTCTCTTGTATTTTTAATAGAGCAACATAAGTAAAAGAAATGTAATTTAAATTAAAGTTAATATTTTTGAATGGAGTTTAAGAGTTAAATATATTAAAGTTATAATAAGTTAAATGTTAAAAGCTAACTTTTCTGAATTAATGTCTTTGCTGTTTTAAACAAGTTCAAATGGATAATATTAAGTATTAAAATAAGTTTAGCTTTTCTTTTTATATAAACATTTAACAGTTGCATATTTAACTCTCCGTGTTCCAGCATCAACTTAGACGAGTACGGTTGTTACGCTAATTGTTTTAACGCTTAATACTAATTGAATTAGACTGTATTTCTATCAACCTGTTGAAATGTTAAGGCAGGATTTGTTGTTACAACTGAGACAGTTATTGAGTTGTTATTTATATACAGTTGTTATTTTTATATGTTAATAAACCCTATTTGTTTTTATCTTAACTTTTGCAGTCTTTCTATGTCACACACTACTGCATGTTTCTCTTTAGCCATTTATTCATTCCATTTCTTTTTCAGCATATTTACCTTAAATTTTTTTAAACCTTTGAATTTACAACACTTCCAGTTGTGTGTTTGTAACTCTGCTATGTTTTTCAGACCCCGTCTTTTCTTACGTTATGCCCGGGACAACAATTTTAATCAAAATAACTGGTGCAGCAAATAACAATAATTGTTATCTTAAATATAGTTATGGTTAGTAGGGCTGGATTATTTATCAATATATCAACAGATATATTTCTTAACTATCGCAATAACTATATTTAAACTTTGACTCTGTTGATATATCCCAATGAAATAACAGTGTTTAGCAAACACTGCAATTACAAGCACAAGCCCTGAAAAAAATATCATCAAATATCTCAAAACTCAATAAAATAATAATGTTTTGCGTTCACCGCCAGAGCCCCCCCCCCCCCCCCAAAAAAAAAAAAAATTCATTCCAATGTCTTCAACCTCCTGCCTCATCCAAAACAGAAAATTTACCTCGATAATCTTTCTTCCCACTGATTAGCTACGTTAGAAATTATCCCAATCATTGCAATACTTTCCTTCACTGTAAACCTAATATAGATTTCGTTCAACTGTCTGCATAAAATACTGAATAACACTTATCGTCCTTCTTCTCTCCTAACTGTGATTGGCAACACGCATTGCAATAACTCCAGATATTGATACCTTATGAATAATCACTCGTTATTCGTTGTCGCATTTGATGCAGAAGATAGCTGGTTATCATCGAGTCTATATCTGAGCAGCCAAAATGCTCGGCTTGTGAGCAACCAATCAGAGTCTGCTAATAGGAAAGTTTCGCCAAGTTTCGCCTCTTGTTTACGACCAAGTTGGTGAAAAGCTCAAGAACAAAGCAGTCATTCACTGCGATGATTGGTTGCTTCCAAGAAAAGCTTCCCAGTCAGTAATGCTTATTCATATTGTACATATTTTGTTCTTTGTGGTTTGTCGTACTTTTGTTACAGCGAAGTTTTCTGGAGTGAATTTAATATAGCCTGTCCTGATATTTTTCAGCTATGAACAAATATTTATCAAAAAAGATTGAAAAAGCAACATTTCTGTTGTATCTATCATCCACTGAAACATATTTAATAACAAGTATATTAGCGTGATGTGTGGCATTAAATTTAGTTTTTCCCGAGCTTCCTCTTTTCCTGTGCTAATTAAAATAAGATCGTCAACGTCTTAAATTTGAGAATATTTTATTTTAGTTTGTATTTTAAAATTTTCTCAGTTATTCGCAATGTAATTAAACAGTTAAAATGTTTCTGATAAATAATGCATTGAGTAAGAAGAATAGGAAACATACTATTTTTGAAGGAAAATACTTTGAAACAAATGGTATAAGCGTAAACAGATATTGAACATTGATTTCTTTAAAAAATTTTTTTTTTATAACTATGTATACTTATTTTAATGATGTTTTGTGAACAAATAGGTATGAGACATTGATTCGTTGCACTCTACATCTGCTTTTACTTAAATTGCTGCGATTATACCATTTATGTTTTGAAATTAGAAATATTTCTATTTTTGCACAATTTAAGGTAGTTATCACAATATATCACTGATATCCATATTAACTTGATGATATATTGCAATATTAAATTTCTGATATTGTCCAGCCCTAATGGTTAGTAGAACAAAAGGTGCTATCAGAGAAAGTTTATTTCACATTTTAAAAAAGTTTAAGTAGTTGGCTTAAAGGAATGAAAAAACAAAAACTTAAAACAGTGAGAAAAATTAACATTGGGGAGAAAAATAAGTATAGTACTAGAAAACAGGAATTCTGCTTTTTCAGAATTTAGTGTCGCCCCCAATGAAAAAAAAAATATTTATATATAAATAGTACAAAATATATTTCAATTTTAAGACTTAAAGCACATGCTTTTATTTTATGTAAAATGACATCACTCGCAACCGCTTAAGAATTCCACATTTACGATCCACTCTTAAACATCTACAGTAAAATATGCATAAGACGTCACTATCCTGAAATAATACACAAATGCAGCAAAAAGATGCTGTAATTAAAGAAACTTAAAAAAAAAAAAAAAAAAAGTTATCTAATAGATAGTTAAAATTAAATATAGTTTATAATAGCTCTATGTTTTAACAGAAATCATTTGTTTATACCATTATTTTTACTTTACTTTCTACAGAAATGGAGTACTTCCATTGCCAATATTAAGCAAATGGCTCTAAAAACTACAAAAAAATTAATATCTCAAAAATAAATTGAGATTCAGTTTTCAAACAAATTTCATTTAAGGGTACATTTTTTTCCCAATACGATGGTATAAAAATTGAAAATGTGCGATGCTTAGAAATTTAAAAATTGCTATACAGTATTTAATCGTAGGATTATATCTGCTTTGTTTTACGGCTGGCTTCTGTAAGGTAACATTATTTTTTTCATACGACACAAAATAAGCTGGGAGAAAGAAATAGCATACAGGGGGCTAATAAATTTTGTAAAAGATGATAAAAATGAAATTATTCTGTTAACTTGAAGTGTTAAACTTCTTTTTAAAATTCTCTATCTGCCTTTGGCACAATTGTTATCAACCAACAAGCAGCCTAATAATAAACATAATAATAAAAAAAAACTACTAAAATTAAAATCAGCATCTGTAGTGTGGGTAAAGATAAAGTCAATAATTTTAGAGTCCATCAAACTTACCCATGCTATCTAGCCAACACAAAAGACTTAAGCATCACACTGATGTGATTCAAGTGTTTCTGTAAATAATTCAGTAATAAATAACTAAAAACAAGTAAATTTTTTGTTGGGGGAAAAAAAAAAACCAGACTTCAAACGATTATTCCTGAATTTATTACACTGATATTTCCTTATTGCATACCAGCCGGTTTATTTTAGTGAGAACGGTTTAGCACAACAGAGTGATTTTGTGGCAGCCCTTTAATGTTATCCACATTCACTTTAAATCCTACTGCTGCCAATATCGCTCATATTGACATATAGTAAATGATCATATATTAAAATATTTTATTTTATTTTAAATTTTTATTTTATTTTAAAGAATTTACATTATGTAATGATAATAGAATTTAATCAAACCAATAAATTAAAATTGAAAAAAATGAATCATAAATAAATTACATTAAAGCAGCAGCGTTCTCACCTTTGCACACATTAGTTGCTGACTAGAAGATATGTTAGAGCCTTGCATATCATTAGCAGTGGTAGAAGGAAAATGTTCTGAAATTCCTTTCTTCAAGCAGTATATAGCCTGCTCTTTCTCACCCTAGAAAAATCAAAATAAGAAGTGTTACAACATTTCCTTCAAAAATAATAAATTATAAATAGCTTAATTAATTAGAAATAATAATTCAAATCTGTAAACAATCTCAAAAAATAAACTTTACTAATTTTCACTATTTATTATATTTATTTCTGATATTTAATTAATAAATTATCATACAGTTGAGTTTTCCTTCATTAATAGATTGAAACTAGAAAGACGGAAGGGGCCAATCTGGCCTCTATCGCTGTTTGCGAACTTGTATTTTCTATATTAATGAACTATGCATGTCGATATTTCATGACTTTTATTTATTTGGCTTACTGTCACTATATTTGAAGTAAGATCTTTCCACCTTCAATAGAGCTGCCAATTTCAAACAACATACCTAGAATGACGGGAAGGCCCAAATTGGCCCTCCATACCATCCCTCTTTTCTCGCCTTAGCATCTCACTGCTCCATTCTCAGAATGACCTAGTAAATAGCATTCCCAGTACAGGCATGCAAGTGCAACAATGCTTCCAAAAAAGTGAGAAAAGTGACAAAAAGACCAAAATAAGTGACAAAAAAGTGACTAAAGCGTGTCGGAAAAGTGACTAAAGCGTAACAAAAAAAAGGGGGCTAAAGCACCAAAAAAGGTGACATGAATGGTATGTGATAATGATTTTTTTTTCAATTTATTTGCAAGTTAAATTATGTAAATAAAACACCTTTTTGCTTTTAAGATGACAATCCTCTATCAAAATGACGGATAAGGTAAAACCTCAGTTTTATTTAATCATATAAAACAAAAAGTACAATGTTAGCATAATAAATTTTTAAAATTTATTTATAAATAGTAAGGTTGTTTGTCATAAAAAAATCGCAGGGGTCCTACCTATCACCTTTTAATTACCACTATTTCTAAAGAACAATCTTCATTTTATTTCTACAACATTTGCATTAAAAATCTATTGTTTGCAAATAGTGATATGATAATAGGTCACTGGTAGGACCCTTGCAATATTTTCTGCGACAAGTTCCAATTTTAACTACAACTAACTATACAAAAAGAAACTAGATGTTTAAGAAAAAATGATGGAAATAAAGAAAAATCAAAATTCTATTGCTAAATTCACCCCGAGTAAATAATTAAAACTCTTAGAAAAAACACAAATGAAACGTACCAAGTTGTTTACAGTGCACACATCTATATCTATAAAACAGTTTGTCCTGACTGACTCATAAGCAACGCACAGCCCTAACTACTAAAACTAGAAGCAGGAAAATTGGGGACAAAATACTTCTTATAACATAAGTACACACTAAGAAAGGATTTTTGAAAATTCCCTCCTAAGGGGTCAAAAGTTTTATAACTTCTGGCCATATCTCAGCAGCCGTTTTAGGTAGGAGTGTGAACAGCCATAAAATAAATCTATTAAAAAAATAATTAAACAAATATTTCAGCAATTTTATAAATTACCCTCCTAAGCGGGTTAAAAGGTGGAGCAGAAAATTTTAGAACATTTGGCATATCTCAGCAGCAGTTTTAGGTAGGAGTGTGAAAAGAAAGAAAATAAATCTACTAAAAAATAATTAAACAAGTATTTCAGCAATTTTAGAAATTCAACCCCTAAAGGGGTTAAAGAGGGGGTCGAAAATTTTAGTACATCTGGCCATATCTCGCATCCGTTTTAGGTAGGGCAGTGAAATTCCAGAAAATAAATCTACTAAAAAATAATTAAACACATATTTCAGAAATTAAAAGAAATTCCTCCCTAAGAGGGTAAAGAAGGGTCGAAAATTTTAAAACATTTGGCCATATCACAGCAGCCATATTAGATAGAAGCATGAAAGCCTACCACTGCCCCTACCCACCCCCTCTATGTGGGTTTAGGGGATAATCGAAATTTTTAGGTCATTTTGCCATATCTTAGCAACCGCTTTAGGTAGGGGCATGAAATTGTAGAAAATAACTGTATTCAAAATTAATTAAACATGTACTTCAGTTATTTTTAGAAATTCCCCCCCTAAGGTGGTTAAAGGGGGGGGGGGGATCAAAACTTTTAGAACATTTGGCCATATCTCATCAGCCGTTTTAGGTAGCAGCGTGAATGCCCAGAAAATAACTGTACTAAAAAATATTTAGACAAGTATTTCAGCGATTTTTGAAATGCCCCCAATGTGGGTTAAAGAAGGATAAAAAAAATTAGAACATTTGGCCATATCGTAGGAGCCGTTTTAGGTAGGGAGATGAAATTCCAGAAAATAAATCTACTAAAAAAAAAATAATTAAGCACGCATTTCAGCAATTTTACAAAATCCCCACCTAAGGCGGTTAAAAGGATGTCCAAAATTTTATAACATCTGGCATATCTCACAGGGTTCATACTCTTTTTGAATTACAAAATTCCCTGACTTTTCCAGGTTTTCCAGGTCATATTTCTTAAAATTCCCTGACCACAATTCACGACATTTTTTTAGAAATATGAATTTCAATTTTACATTTTAATGATTAAATTTGTACAGCATAAGAGGTACATTAATAAGAATAAAATGTAAACTTACCTCTGAAAGTGAAAATAACTTATAATAATTAAAAAAAGAAAGAAAAAAAACACTAAAATACAACTCAGAAGGATTCAAAGTAACTTTTTACTTCTATAACAAAATTTACATTATGCATATTAAAAATTCAAATTTTTTTGGACAGTTCTACAATCATACTGTTTATATGTACTGTTTCAGAAGCAGTTTGTTGTGTCAGTTTAATTTTTTTTTCTTTTAACAGTTTAATTTCTGCTACAGCTTTTCTTTTTTCTGTTTCTTTTTTTTGCTTGCTTCATGATTTTCTTTTTTTTTTTTCATTTAAATAGTCATGGTATCTCATTCTAGCCACCTTAACATGGCTCAACATTTCTTTACTAATATCTACTTTTTCAACTCCACCAGCTGCTTTAACAGCATCATAAATAGTCCTAAGGGCACACACAGATCTTTCTGCTAAGTTCTCTATTAATACATCTTTGTTAATTGAAAAACCGCTTTCCACAGATGCATTCCCATTTGAAAGAACTAAAAAAATTTTAAAAACTTTCCATAAATCCTTAAAGCTATCTTCAGGAATAATGTTGCAATAAAATGCATCTAAACTTTCATTTTCATAAGAATACTTTTCAAAATATTCTTCTTTCTCAGCTTTTGCGTCAAAGCAAAGCTTACTAAATTGTCGTTTAGCTCTGTCTGCTTCAGCAGATGTCACATGCTGCTTTGTGTATAAAACTTCTAATAATTTACTCATTCTCAGTTCTGAAGTATTGGAATTGGATAGAATTAGCTTAGGATCTAAACATGAGATATATCTAAGTAAAGAATATGTCAGCGGAGAACGTTCAAATATTTTTGATGTTATTGCTTTAAAAAAATTTTGGCAATCAAGCCGGAATCGTTTTTTTTTCATTTTCTGTGGCACCACATTTTGCAAGAAGACCTGATGCAGCTACTCCTACATCAAGAGCCTGAAGACTGCATAAATTGTCTTTATCATTGATATCTACTTTCATACACGTCTGGGCAGTGTCTGCTAACCTCATAACATCAGATTTAATGAATCTTTTCATAAGTTGGTAAATTATAAAATGCAAGTCTTGATGCATAAATGGGCAAAGTGGATCACTAGATTGGTATTTTTTAAGAAATGGTTGCAAAAGTGTAGCAATGGATGAATAAAAGGCCATCTGTGGCAAGATCAATTTATTATTGCACGCTTCCTGTAATACTTCAACAGTTTGTGTTTTAGGAAGTGTCGATTGCTGAACATACGTTTTTACAAAATTGAAAACTTCAATAGCTCTTTCAGCAACAGCTGCATTTTCTACCCACCGTACTTCACAAAACTTTTGAGGAAATTTGTTGCTGCCTGTAATTTCAATATAATCTGCTCGTCTTGCAGGTGAATTTTTAAATAATTGATACATAGCTCTGAACACAGTATTTAAAGACCAATTTGCAGCTTTGTGGCCCATACGAAATGCACCGTGAACTACATGCAACCCACAAGTCCCTATATCCAGAACTTCACATAAATGTTCAGTGGCAAGTTCATCTGTCAATAGTCTGGCCATTTTGACATTTACATTGGGGCCATCCATTGACAACTGTAATAGTTTGCTAAGGTCAAGGCCTTCAGTTCCTTCATGAAGTTTAGCTATTAAATCTAGTGCTGTGGAATGGCCAAGGAAAACAGAATCCAGATATCGAGTTTTTATTCTTTTAAATGATTCTGACCAATACCTAATTACAATATCCATCTGACCATTTTGAACTACTTTATTTAAAGCTTCGTCGAAGCAAATAACAAACTTTGAATTCCCTATGTCCCTTCTTAAATGTTCAGAGAAGTATGGTGATAAGCCAAAACAAATCATGTAAGACATTTTTGAACTACTACAAGTAACTGCTTGTCCTATTTTACTGTCTGGAAACATTGCTTTGAACAAACTGGAAGCATCATGAAAGGAATTATAAGAACTATGGGACAAGACAAGTTTCATGGCCCAGAGAATTTCAGCTCTTAAAACAACTTCTTTTGAAAAATGATTCTCTAAAGAAAGTTTATTACTACAATAAGGTTTAACACATGTTGCAGTAGAAGTATCATTCGTTTCTGGTATGATTTTTTCTTCAGATATGGACTTTTTATTTTCATTAATTGTATTTTCTTTCGTAGATTTATCAGTCTGAAATACTTTTTCCAATGGCAAAGAACCCTTAGCAGAATTTGCGTTTCTCTGATGTTTATAACCTTCCTCATGGCTGGTAATGGCTGTTCTACCCATATTACTGAGTTGAAATGATCTTCGACAAATAGAACAATGGGCAGAGAATGGATCACTCTTTACTTCTTTTAACCAAGAGCACCATTCTGGATTTATTTCCTTGTCTGTCCACTCTGGATTAAATAATGTTCTTTTCTTAGACATATTATATATACTTTTTCCTAAAAGAAGAAAATACACAATTATACTGCAATCATTTTTAAAAAACTGATTTTGTATATTTATTACATTCTATCAAAAGTAGCTCCAAAACAATTAATGCGAAAGGGAAAAAAATCTGAATCTATTCTAGTTTTAATTTATAAAATCTTAATTTAGGATTAGGTGGGGCAAAATAAATTATAATAACAGTACTTTTTTTATTTATACTATGTTGCCAGATTTCTTTTTAATGCTAGATATTAAATTACATATTTCTTTAATTAAATAAATAACTGCACATGAACCTGCTTAAAAATGCTCTTTAGAATGCTGAAAATATTAAACAACAGATTTAAGAGAAGAAATTTTATCATTTCAAAAAAGTGTTGCCAATCAAGAAATTTGAATAATAAAAAAAAAAAGTAACCCACTGGCAACACTACCCCAGACTTGTATAAAACCAAAAACTTTCTGCAGAAATAAATATTTGGTCAAAAACTTTCTGCAAATTAATCTTAAAAAATTACGTATATTATTTTTACGTTATGAATTAAAAACAGTTGTTTAAAATAATTACCATAAAAAATTAAAAACTAATTAATATTAATTAGAGAATAATTATTCTGGTTAAACAAGGAAAAAAAACAAACAAAGGAAATTTTCTGAAAGGAGTAAGCTCCCGGCACTAAGTGTTTTTTTTTTCCTGCGCCTCTTTGAAGAAATTAGAGGGGTTTTTTTGCGATCTGTTGACGATTTTTGCTGTTTTTCCGCGATTCTTTGACGAAATTTGCCATTTCTTCACGATCCTTTTACGAAATTTGCCAATTTTCACGTTTTTTTGATGAAATTTGCATTTTCCTGCGCTCCTTTGACAAAATTAGCAATTTTTCTTCAAACGATGGACGAAATTGATTTTTTTCGGCGATCATTCGTCAAATTTTGCGATAAATTTTATGCCTGAATTTTAAGATTTATGACCGATTTTTTTAATTTTCGGAAATGATCACCTTAATTTTTCGGAATTTTCAGACCAGAGGCTTGCCGACAGATTTTCGATCGCAGAAAACGTGTTCAAATTCTAAGTGATGTTTCGAATTTTTTTTTCAAAAGGTTAAAAATTAAATTTTTTTACAATGGATTTTAGCATTTGAAACAGAAAAATACGAAATTTAAAAATATGTAGTTAGCTTTCCCATATTTCTAAAAGTTACGCCAATGAGAAGTCATAAAAATGATCCAAAAGAAACTTATGTGCGACGATCGCGTACATTCAATTCTTATCTTTCATAGGAGCGTCATAAGTAGGCTCAGAGTGTTGCAGGGAGAGCGCGTATTTCGTGCTTTTTAGGTTCTGACTTTTAATTATCTCGGTTAACAAAAAAAAAAAAAAAAAAAAAAAAAAATGAATATCAGGGTAGGCTTTGGTCTATTCTTATACACATTTTTGGATCTCTACAGGCGGTAGATTTCGATAGCCGCTTTTAATCCCTGTAAAAGTCCTCTCTGATTACTTTACGATCTTTTGCCGTGTTTGGGGGGGGGGGGGGGGAATTAATCGGATATAACGGTACCTTGAGATGTATGAGAAAAAGTTTAAAATATTCAAAATATCGATTTATAAAACATGTTAACTCTTCAATAAAATATGGAAAAAAAAACTGCAAATTTTTCTTAAATGAAAGCTTTCATTAAGTTTCGGTTTCGGATCGTTTAGCGTTCCGGATAATATATCCTGTACTATATATTAAAAATATATTTAAATCTAAATTTTTGAAAAATGACACACATCCGAGTGAAGAATAATAGATGAGTTCATGCGAAATATTTGCATTACATTAGCTTTAGAATAGTGCAACCAAATTAAATTTTTCCAGGATTCACCTTTTTTATTTTTTTACTAGCAAAGTTGTATATAATAATGTGATAAAAGGGGATAAAAACATATCTTCAGAATAGATATTTAATAATAACAATCTCGTTTAGTTGTTATATATTATTTATTATTAAAAAACTAGGGCTATTAAAGAATACTTTTAATTAAGATTACTTACCTGCAATTAACATAACTTTCGGTTTCAGAAAAGAATCATGCCATCACCAAAACGAAATTAAATCACCTTCTCACTCAGCAGCAGTCAGCAGAAGACAAAAAGATCGCGGCTCTCCGTTCGCTTTAACCAGCCCTTCAGCTTCCGCCTATTTCACTCTTCATGAAAAAGGGTTGCATTAAATAACAAACGAAATTATTTGGCGACATTCAACTTTAAAGCTGACAAAAGAAACCGGAAAATAACTCTATTCTATTGCGCGGTTCGCTCTTTTACAGAGTCCCATCATTGGCAAAGATATTACCCATTTGGCGACAAATTTGTATAGCTAAAACTTCTGCCTGTCAAAATGTGAATTTAGTAAAATATTTAGCGAAAATTCTACTTCCAAGTGAAAAATAAGAACTTTTTTGTGGACGAACCTCGGAATTTGGCAAAATCTTGAGACATGATACCACATAAAAAAATCCCTGACTTTTCCAGGTTTTAGAAAAAAATTGCAATTTTCCCTTACTTTTCCATGACTTTTTGAGCACTTGTCATTTTCCCTGACAATTCCCGGTTTTCCAGTCGCGTAGGAACCCTGTCTCAGCAGCCGTTTTAGGTAGGAGCGTAAAATTCCAGAAAATAAATCTACTAAAAAAAATTATTAAACACGTATTACAGCGATTTTAGAAAATTCTCCACCTAAGGGGTTAAAGGTGGGGGCAAGAATTTTAGAACATTTGGCATAAATCATAATAAATAAAGATGGAATTGTGACTGGAACTGAAATTCAATGAAGAGTGTGCACGCTATGAATCTTACAGTCATGTGACGAGATTCCTTTTTAATTCTACCCTACTTTTCGATGAAATTCAAATGCAACCAAATGATGTTTTGCTCCTATTAGCTGTGATCCTACTTTTGTAATTCATAATAAGCGAGAAAATCATAGTACAGTTTAATTGACAACTTTTCTTAATGTCCAAATTGCTTGCTTTAACCGTGCACTCTCATTAGCCAGTCTCGTATTAACCGAGTTCGAATGTATTTACACATGGTTCTTTGTGCAAAAATATCAGTTATTGATGCTGAGGATATCGACAAATCTGAAAGATAAAAATGTCGATTTTAGTTACCCCCCCCCCCTTTTTTTTAAATGTGAGTGAACCAGTTTCCGCACCTTGCTCACTTTTAGACACTTCATCTCTTTTAGTCAAAAAAAGTGACTAAAAGTGACTTTTTAAAAAAATAGTGACTAAAAGTGACTTTTTAAAAAAATAGTGACTAAAAGTGACAAGTTTTAAAAAAAGTGACTAAAAGTGAGAAACTTGCATCCCTGCCAGTAGTTTGAGTTTATGTTCCCACTTTATATCTTGTTTACATTCTGCCTGCCTTCTTAAAATATGTTTTACCGGCAGATGGACGCGACTGAAGATTTACTCACGTGAACAATAAAATGAGAAAATATTGTCAGTTACTGTTGTGATAAAGAATAGCAAAGATGGCCCGTAAACGTGGTCTCACTCATGAAGAGATTTTGAAGGAATTGAGAAGATTAGATGAAATGGAGCCAGTTGACAGTTGTGACAGCAGTTTAGATGGAGATATAGAATATTTTCCTCCAAAAGAAGACACAAAAAGCAACAGTTCCAATGATAATGAAATCAAAATAATTTCTCAAAATAGTGTTTCAGTACAAAATTCTCAAGAATGCAGAAAGAAGATTGCAATAGAAGAATCTAGTAAAAAATACAGAAAAAAAAATCCACATATTTGATAATTTATTACCATGTAAATTACAGTTAGCAGAAAGCAAAGTTATTTATAAAAGTGATTCCGGTGATGATCTTTTCAAAAATACTTCCCAGCCCTACATGTACAGGAGGAGGACAAGCACATTCTGAAAGGCATGATCAAAACTTTCTCGCAAAACATCTATTGGTCTTCCTGGTCCACCTATAATTGGACACGAAGAAACTGCCGTCGACGGGACAATTTAGAAAGTGATTGCACCTTCTGTTACTAAAGGACATTGTGCAACACAGAATGTATTGCAGGAATCGCAAGGGCCATCTTCATATGCAAAAACGAATATAAATGCAGAAAATATAATTAATGCATGGCGTTTAATTTTCAGTCATAAAATGGTGCGCCATATAAAACAATGTACTAAAGCAGAAGCTCGGCGTCAACTTGGAAATGACGCATGGACAGTAGTAACAGTACAGGAATTGGACGCTGTTTTTTTCATTGTGTATGCAAGAGGAGTACACAGAGCAAAGAATTTTCCATTAAATACATTATGGTCATCAGTCTGGGGACTGCCATTTTTTTCACAAACTATGCCAAGAGATCATTTCAAAGATATTCGATTTTTTCATTTCGATTTGAAAACAGAACAATCAGAGAGATTAAAAACAGATAAGTTCGCATTGGCATCGGCACTGTGGGATTCGTTCATTGAAAGTAGTGCAGCATGCTACAAACCAGGAGAAAATCTCACAGTTGATGAACAATTGTTGCCATCAAAAGCCAGATGTCCTTTTACTCAGTACATTCCAAATAAACCAGACAAGTTTGGTATAAAATTCTGGCTACTTGTCTGTGTAGATTCAAAATATATCCTCAACGGATTTCCGTATACTGGCCAGGATATCAACAGACCTGCAGATCAAGCTGTTTATGAATATGTAGTGATGAGGCTCACTTAAGGATATTTAGGGAAAGGTAGAAATGTAACTACTGACAACTATTTTACATCGGTAAAATTGTATGAAAATTTGAGAGCCAACTCAACAAGCTTAGTTAGAACACTTAGAAAAGATCGCAAAGTCCCACCAACGGCCAAGATAGGGAAGCAAGAATTGTATTCTACAACTTTATTTCAAAAGGACAATGATATAATTATCAACTCGTATCAGGTAAAGAAGAAGAAGAAACATGTTTTGTTATTAAATTCCCTCCATCCCAATGTTACCATTGACAATAATGAAAAAAAGACACCCGAGACAGTCCAGTTTTATAACCAGACAAAGTATGGAGTGGACATTGTAGACCAAATGTTATGCCTGTACCACTAAATTTGGAACACGCCGTTGACCTATGCACGCCTTTTATTATGTTTTAGATATGTCTGTACTAAATGCTCGGATTTTATATAAAAATATGACAGGAAAGGAGAAACTTAGTCGGAGAAATTTTATTCTGCAACTGTGTGAAGAGCTGCGAGGTCAATACACAGCATCTAATGTGATTCCAACAAAGGGCATAAAAGACAGCAGTGGAACAAAAAGATCTAAATGCAAAGTGAAAACAAGCTGCAAAGGAAATCATAGAAAGAACACTTGCCTCGAATGTAAATGTATGTGGCAAATGCAGATCTACACAAGTTCGACGTACTGATTGCTTTAAGAATGCATAAAGTGTAAAGTTTAAGGAAATAAAGTTCAGTATAAAGTTTATTTGCTTTTTCTTTTCCTTTTTTTTCTTATTTCTTAGCATTTACCCTATTTAAGAGATCAAGAAACATCGAGGGGCCAAATTGGCCCCTTCCTAGGTATAAGGCAATTTGCCGTCTTTCTAGTGTTAAATATTCTTCAATATTATTACCATAAACAAATTGATTTTCCGTTTTCAACCGTTCTGAAAATCCAATATTTGTATTTTTTTTTCTAAGTTCTCAAAATTAAAATTTTCATCTTACAAATAATTTAATTTCTCAAATTTTATATTTATTCAATAGATAAAAAAATTTCTCCTCTATTCACTGTTAAAATTTCATCAAATTTCAATTAAAACTTTGGCAGTCATGCAAAAAGCAACATTTTCTTACTTCTCTAACTTGCACCGACCATATCATTAATAGCCATCTTGTTTTACCTTCTTCCTTAATTGAAAACAACATCTTAAGATCATGTGACCTGTTGTTTTACCCCATTTTGGATACCGTATTTTATGGAAGAAACGCCGCACCCGTCGTAAACTCCGCACTTCACAAATTGGCTTAAATAAGCTTAAAAAATATCATAATCGCCGCGTCCGTCCGAATGCTACTTTTGTCGATAGAGTCACATTGACCTAACTTTAATCAAAGTTTTATGAGCAGTGTAGGATGCCTCGTTTTTAATATCTTAAGATGTCTGAAGTTTTATTTAAAATATTTAAATCGGATTTTAAATATTTTTATGAATTTTTAAATTAAGGAAACTCAGTTGGTATAAAAAAAATCGTAAACGCCGCACTTGGAAAAAAATTAAGTTTTAAACTCGTAAACGCCGCGGCGTTTCTTCCATAAAATACGGTAATTGAAAATGAGTGATTGTTTTAGGGTCAACGATTGCACATAATTGTTGCCACTTTGGTTAGCACAGTTACTAAGAACGAACAGGGCAATTACCAGAGGCACCCAAACAACATTTTCCTGAACTGAACGGTCACTAGGAATGCTAGTGAATGCACGATATTTCAAGTAAGCTGATTGGCTCTTTTCATACAGTATGTCTCTTCCAAAGAATTTTCTCATATGATTCTTCTCTTTCAACGATCAGAATTAAAGAAATAACTGTTGGTATAGGATCTCACATGTATGGAGTCCCAGGCTACAAGGCCAAGTGCGCTTTCGTCAGTGATGTACATTGATCTTGTACTGTGCATTTTCATTGGCTTGTGATGATCATCAAAGGAAGTACTACTGCTTGTGAAAATGCTCTAATAATTTCCCTGAGTATTTTGGAATTACCATGATATTCTTCATAAAGTTGGAGTGCATAGTAAAGAAATGTAATCATATCATCCTATATGATCCTGCATCAATGTTTCTGAATAATAATGGCTGAAATAATTGCATATTAAAAATGGAGCCATTAAGTTATTGCAAATTCAGTGACATTTACTCAAGCAAGATTCAGCAAAGCAGTCATCAAAATTTCAACAAAAATTGTTTCTTATGCCAAACAAATTCTACTGTCTGCGATATTTTTTTTTTACAGATTAAAATATTGTGAAAATATTTGTCATCAGTGTATGTTTTCTCAAGAATCTACAATAAATGACATTCTAACATCATCAAAGATTAGAATCAGTGCAACAATTAATTCATATAGGAAAAATTGTTTTAACTTTTTCTAACAAGATTCGGTATAATAACTACCTCTAATAGACAACAATGCAATACATTTTGTTATTTAAAGAACTCAAGATTTTACTGAAGTGCAATATTTTTAGGTTTTATATTAAATATGTAAGTCATATATTGGGCACCCAGATTCATGTAGTTTATGAGTAAAATGACTGTGACAGACAGACACAGGAGTGATCTTATAATGATTCCGTTTTTACTTTTTAAGTACGGAACCCTAAAAATCTACTGGAGAGAAATCTGGTGATTGTAGTGGTAATGTGATTGATCAACCTCGACCAATCCAATGCCTGGGAAAGGTGGCCTGCAGATGTGTTCTGACTTGTCTTGTGCAACTAGCCATGTTACTCTCAAGGCATCCACGGCTAAAATAAGTTTTAAAAAGGCTAAAATAAAGCCTGTGTTTTATGGAAATGCCCTCTATGCTCCCTAAATGCCATGGCAGCTACGGAGTACATTTGGACCCCAAGTTGCTATGTGATTTTTGATTTTTTTCATATGCCTGCTTTGCTCTTTCATTTAGGACATGCTATTTTGAATAACCCTGCATATAATGTCTTACGAAGTATATTAATAATAATACTGATATTTTCAAATTTTAAGTTACAGCAAAATAGCACGAATGTAATGTATTCCATGCAGATATTAAATTGTCAGCATTCAGCATAATATTTTAAGCATTTACAGTTAAATGCTTTGAAAATTGTAATATTTCACACAAATTTAATTATCATAAACTAATAAAATTTTTAAAAATATTTCCTTTTTTTACATAATTAATATATATATATTTTTTAATAAGAGCCAATAATACTGATAATACACTGACTAATAAAAACGAAATATGGTATCTTTGTTATTTCAGAAATGAAGAAAATATTTTATCTCCAGGAATGAGGGTTAACACAGTATGATAACAAATTTGTGTTCACCTCACAAAAATTATTATTATTACTATTTTACATATTTTCTTTTGTAATTCAACAGTTAAATTTTTTACTATAAATTAGGTATGATATCAGCTAGTTTTTGTAATTTTTTCCAGTAAATCGGAAGTTCTACCTTAAAAGTGTTTTTAAGTCAAAAGTAAGTTAAAGTTTTTTTTTCTTTTTTTAAATTCCAATTTTTTAGTTATCATGAAAATGTAATATTATCAATGAAAAATCTTTTACAACTCACTTTGTTCCAATGCCATTTAGTCTTTTCCATAAAGCAATCAGCAGTATTAACATTCCCAGCCTCTAACAAACAACTGTATGCTCTTTGATAAAAACCACTTCTAGAAAACATTTCAAGAATTAAAACGAAATTAGCATTTATCATTAAAATAAAAGCTAAAATAGATAACTATTTTACTCACTTTCGAGCAAGTTTGGCACTTTGTAACCAGCAACTAGCAATTTCTTGATTAAATTGCTCAGAATAAGAAGGGAATTTTTCTCTTCCTATTTTCAGCAAGACTCTATGTAAATCCTGAATAGGTTCCTGATATCTAAGAGACGACTAAAAAGAAAATATGAGGGATTTTTTAAAAATAAATTAACACAATAATTTTAAAGTACTTTTAAGAACATAATTATTTAAAAAATATTTTTTTTTCAATAATGCAATACCTGAACAAGGAGTCTCCTTGCATTCAGCATAGGGATTATGAATTTGAAAAGTGAGTTTTGGTCATCTGACATACCATCTACTTTATCCAAATCAAAAATGGCATGGATGCAAAGCTCTAAGTCAGTCAACATATGCATACTAGAATAAGAAAGAGAGAAAAACAGACATTGTTCTATAACAAGCATAAAATATTTAACACAATTTACATAACTACAGACATACACATATTAAAATTTTATTAAACTAGGGGGCTCGGCCCCCTACGAGCTACGCTCGCCAACCCCCGTCCAGACACCGTAGACTCTAAATGCACGCTAATTTGATCGGCTTTAAAAAGATTTCGAAAGATTGAATTATAATTTAAAAAACAGTGGCGATCTCTCTATAAATGGATTTCTATTCATTTCTCTTTGATTGGGGAATTTTAACGCCAAATCCGTTGCGGTACTACTTGATTATCCCGTCGACCAATTTCGCCAAATTATATAAATCGCCAAACCACTCGCCAAATTATACAAATTAACATAATTTTTATTTTAAATAACGAAAAAACAAATAAATTAGTACAACATTAATAAAAATACAAATAAAACGTTGAAATAAAAATAACTTGATAACGTAGACACGTGTAACAACATTTCAAAATGAGCTAATATAAAAGGAATTAAGTAAACAGAGTCTTTGTCTCCTGGTATTTTTTAACAAAGTGAAAAGAAAGTTCTTTTAAATGAGACATTTTAAATTAATCGTTTTTAATCTGACGTAATTTTGACCAAACTACTCTTTCTCTTTTTAATATCCACGTGAAAGTACTTGTGTTAGAAATGAAATATTATTTGAGCTTTCCTAACAAAAATAGTTGAAAAGTATCCTCTTAAAATATCAAATAAATGTCTAGCGCAATTTCTAAATTTAAACCGTTTTGCAATATTATTTTGTGTTCATTTTATGTAATAACTGAAATGTGACGTAAATATGACGTAATTTCTCCTATTTAAGGCTTCTAACGCATGTTAATAAATTTATTGTTTTACAAATTCCTTTCTCTCTTAAAATTCACGTGTAATTATAGTTTTTATGACGTAATTTTTAATAAGTTCCTGCTTTTTGTACATAATAATTTAATTCTAATTCCAAATGTTTTTTTCTGTTTAAAATAGTCACGTGTAAATAAATTTTTAATTTATTTACACGTATAAATATATATATATATATATTTTTTTTGAAGCAAACATTATTGTTTCCGCTGTTTATACAGTTGGCAACAGTTTAAATAAATATCACTTTCTAAAATCTGTTAAAAATATCTCTAGAAATGCTGAAAATCTGAATTTAAAATAGAAATAAAACCTCAAAAAATTAGTCAAAATAAAAAAATTAATGCAATCTGCACTCCGGCAAATTCTAACGCATAAAATGATCTAAAAATGATTAAATTCCTATGAACAGTTTTTGCTCCTATAAAACTTTTTTAGTAGAACGATTTTGTCCAACTTTAGCATTAAATATCTCTTAAAATAATTCTTTGATCTAAAAACTGTCTGCATCAGCGTGTTTATCAAACATTTCTGTATAATACTACCGATTTTCATATTTTTGTATGCATTATTTTTCTTAATATTAACGAAGAAAGACCTCCGGTCACAAAAAATTAAAAACCGGCGGCGGCGGTGACAGCGGTAGTTACTTTTTTTTAGAATAGAGAGAAACAATTAAAATATAATTAAAATTTATATAAACGTTTCAGCTATTTTCATAGCCCTCATCAGTAAACGAGCAGAGTCACAAAACAGCAAGAGCCACAGCAAATGAAAAAACAGTTAAAATCACGGTTTAAGTAGGATAGAATAATCAGCAGGAACCTGGGTCGCTTCGTTAATGGACGATCCAGCTAAACCAGTCACCCAGCCCTCAAGGAACACATGACTAAAATATACAGGGCAATTGGCTTCCACAATTCGTGCATTCTCAAAATTGAGAACATGATCGAACTCAAGTGCATGATCAACCAATCTTGAATTCAGAGTACCTTTATTAAAAGAATTCTTATGTTCTTTGAGTCTAGTATTCAGAGAGCATCCAGTCTCACCAATGTAAATCGAGCTGCAACCTTTACAAGGAATTTTATAAATGACACCACCATTCAGGTCAAACTTCGAATATTTATGTTTAAAACTACTGAAAAAATTACCAATGCGATTTAAAGGAACATGAGCTGGCCTAACATTAACATCCTTGAGTACGGCTGAAATTTTCTCCGAAATATTACTGTAATAAGGCAAAGATATAGTTCCTATAGGATTGACACGCTGGTAAGGAGTGGGATACTGGTCTGATTTGCTTGTAAGTTCCAAAATAACTCTAAGACACCAATGACGTGGATAGTCAACAGGACATAAAATATTTTATTAAAATAGCTAAATTTCATGGTTGAAAAAAAAAAAAAAAAGCCTTTAAACCTTACTTTTTATCAACTTACACACAACAATTCTATAATTCCTAAATTTATTAGAAATAGAATGAGATGGCAATTTTACATCTACTTAATGTGCAATAATAGAAACCTAATTATTCCCACATAGCAATTTTAGTTTGCAGAAAATTTGCAGCAGTCTTGCTTTGCAAACCTGCAAAGTTGCAGCAAGATCAGCAAGACAAGGCTGAAAGTTCATAACACGACTGCAGTAAGATACGTAAGTGCCGAAGTCACCACACTTTGAACTTGCAGCTAACTTGTTGTGCAAACTAATACAGCTTCTTTTTTCAAAATTTCCTGTGTGAATATAAAATTTCGAAATAAAAATGGAGACCAAACTGGCAATGGAACCACACTATCTGTTTACAACTGTTAAACTATATTCTTAGGTCTATCGATGCATACACATTGACATATACGCACCGTCAGAAGGTGGATCCATCACTTTTATCACCATTAACAAATAAAGGTAATATTTGTACCCGTAAATTAGTCTTTTTTGGTATTGTATAGCGTTTAAAAAAAGCGATTCATTCTGAATAAAATTTGTGTAAGGGATGCAGTCCCGAAAGGGTTAAAAATCATAGACTCGAATTGGGTTAAAGGCAAAAATAAGTAAATAAGCATCAATTAACACATTCACAATGGGAAAGGAGAATTCTCGTTTTCATTCAAAAAACATCACAGACTAAGAGCGTGGTTTCTACCTTACAGAAAATGCATTTATGTCATGTTGTCCTTATTTTTTATAGATTGTAAGACATTTTACTATATTAAATTCATACATTGAAAGATATTTACAGATGCATAAACTTGGGAAACCTATCTAGAACACCAATTTAAAAAGACTTTCAGAACAGGGAGGAGCTTCTACTGTTTAAATGCAGATTTGATAAAAATTGCCTGTTGGCAATGTGTTAAAACGATATTTAAAGAAAATCCAATAATATTGAGAAAAATTCTTTTAAAAATTACAATTTTCAATATAAATTTAAAATGATCGCAGATTTAAACATAACTTAGTAAATTAAATTTTTAATTTGTAAGAATTTTTATATGAAATAAGTTATAGATTATAGATAAAATGTTACTTTACAAAAAATAACTACATTTGAAGATTTAAAATAGTAAATACCTTTTTCTGGGTTCCTTAACTTAAGCAATCAATGAAAATGAGATTCCATAACAGTAACAATGATATGTGTGTCTTGCCTTTGGGTAGACTCAATTTCTGTGCATGTGCTGATTGATTATTCTCTCAACAGAGAGATTTTTTGCTTTCGTTACTTTCGTGAATTAAAGAAAGTCTTGCATCAGTTTCACAACAAACTACTCATGCAAGTGGGTAATGGTATTTACCTTGTGAGAGATTTGTAGCAAATATGTCAAGTTAAATTTGCCACGGCAAGAAAATATCAGAAAAAAATCAAACTTGTGGCTAATGTGCATGCTATCTGGGTTTGAAGCTTCAAATGATTACAAAGGATTTTGATCACTTACTTCTGAATAAAGTGATTACTTTAAATAATTTTGATACAATGCAGAATTATTTTGAATATGAAAGAAACATATTTTTCTTTTTTGTTGGTTTACAAATGCTTTTGATGAGCATAACAAATTAGTAAGGTATGGGCATTTTTGAGCACAAAGTATTATTGAAATCCTTTAAACTAATTTGGCAAAGGACTGAAAACAATTTTGTATACTATTTTGAAACAATACCTTAGTCTTTTCTATAAGAAAGCACAGATTTTCAGAAAATTAAAATAATTTATCACTGAGTCATTGCTGATGAAAATTAATATTTACTAAGTATGGGAAAATATATATATATATGGAATGATAAGAAAAGAAATTACCCATCATAAACATCTTAACGGTGATTAATGGTAAAGAAATCAATTTACCAATATATAAGTTGATTGATGAGTTTATATTGGATGATTACTATATAAATTCTAATCAAGTGACTTCAACATGACAGATACTAGGCTCATTTCACAAATGACAATTATCAGACTCATTTCATAAGCCATAAATTCTAATAATTTTCATAAATATTACAGTTCTAAGATTCAGCTCATAAAATCAAATTGAAGAATTATATTTAGGCTAAAAATTCAAATTAAGATCAAAAGGATGATTACACTCTAGGTCGTAAATTCCAATTAACTTTTCTCTAGCTGACATTTATTATTATATTAAAATCATAAATACCAATTAATGCCAAATTTAGAATTGACTGTTTAGGATGCAACCTGGCTTGAGTCAAGCCTGTTTCCTATACAAAACCACATCCATCAAAGTTCTTGATCCAATTAAATCAAAGATCCCGCCTATTTTGACTTGTCGCCTAGTGCTGTGAAAAAACAGAAGTTGGAGAATGAAACAAAAGTCCCCAGATTTCTAGATGTTCTACAGACCTCAGGAAAATATAAGTCTCAAAAGATTATGGTTCTCTGGACATCACCAATCTCCCATTCTCTGAATATATAATAGATCTTGAATAATAAATCAGTATGATTTACAAAGAGATCCCGAGTCACGTTATTTTAATACACAAGGCCAACTTACTACATGAGGCCTAGTTCTTCACACACACACATACATATAATTTGGACATTTTTCCTCAGAAAGAAAAAAAAAACTCTCTAAAAACAAACCGAGTAAGATGCTCATAGCCTCTGAGATAAGATCCTTTTTCCATAGATGCAGCAGATAGAGGAGCCATCTGATTGCTTCTGATCATTTTGACTACTCTTTCAACACCTGCCATATCCTGAAAATAAAGAATATATAAGAAAATTTTAGTAAACAATTACAAGCTTAAAATGTGAATGTAGTTAATTAAGTGTAGAGTAAAGTAGAATTAAGAAGAGTAATTTATATTTTTAGTAGCAATGTTTTGATCACTGTCTGAAAAAACAACGAACAGAAACCACTCTATCACTAATAATATAATAAATTGAAATATTATATAGCTGAAAGACAGAACACACACATAATCTATTTTTTCACTTCTCCTTAAAGAATAGGTCAGCAGAGTTGACAGACAAAATGTACACATAATCTATTTGCTCCACGCTCATTAAAGAATACGTCAGCAAAATGGACATATCATAGTATTAATAATTATTAAGATGCTACTTGGGGCAGAATGATATAAATTTAAAAAGCAATGTTAAAATGCCAGAATAAGTAAAAACTATTCACTTTTACTTATTCTGGTTTTTTAAACTTTTTTTTCTTACTTATTCTAAAACTTTACTTATTCTGGTGTTTTTAACGTTGCTTTTTAAATTTATATCATAGTATTATTTTATTTAGAATCATTATTAGTGAAAAAAGCATTAATTATTATGCTAATTATTCCACAGACTAAGCTAAAAGAACTAAAAAATCATAAAGAACAGAAGTTACACATTTCTATTTTTAATTAAACGGTCAAGTGCAAGTATTACACACACTCAGAATGTTCGGTACAATAAATATATGAATTATTAACTGTATTATTTAAAAAAATCGTTGCTAAAAGAATAATAAGGATTTGTAAAAAACTACGTAGGGTAGGGTAAAGCTATATATACTAGAAAAGTGTGAATGGGTATACAGTCGAACCCCATTATAACAAACTTCAAGGGACCAAAGGTTTTGTTCAGTATATACGGTGGCTCGCAAAATCCGAACCGTTAAGAAAAATGTTAGAGTTCACAAAATGTATAACTCATTAGTTGCTATGTGTATATTCAATAATGATGTATTAAAAAAGGGTAACATCTATTAAATATAACCATTAAAGAATTAAATTGACTAAAATCGGTTATATTAAACTAACACAATACTAATTAAATTAACTAACAATGAAGACAAACATGAATAAATTAATTTTACCTTTAATTGTTGCTTACTGTTTTGATACAGAAATAATTGGTAATTTTCTGCTGACATGATGCCTATTTCAAAAACATATTATGAATTTCTTTGTCTAGTACATCAAATGACTCCAATACTCTTTCTTCCACTGTTTGTGTAGACAAAACTTATTAATTACATGCATCGCTGCTGTAGCATCTGAGATCGTGGGGATTTCGTCATTTATGTGCTCCTCTTAATCAGCATCAGATGCAGAATCTTCGATTTCAGAATGATTTATTTTAACTTCTTCCACAATCTCTTCATCAGTCAAATCTTCACATGTAATGACTTCATTATCACATGTTTCAAACAGTTGCATGTCACAAACTGAGAATGATGAATATTTGTGCTTTTCTAACCACATCGTGATAGGTAAATTTTCATCATCCTCTTCTTCAACATTCATTGTATCTTCAATATTCTCTGGCCTGCATGTCGAAAGCATTTTCTAATTGTAGAATCTGTAATAAACCGCTAAGATTTTAATAGCATTATAAGTGCATCAAGAAGAGAAACGTCACATTTAACATTTTTATCATATCCCTCGAAAATTCATAAAATGAGCTGCTTTCTGTAATGGCATTTAAGACTTCTGGCGACACCCTTGTCCACAGGCTGTACTACAGATATTGAATTCGGGGGAAAGACTAGAATTCTAATTGATTGAAACTGTTTATTGATTTTGTGTGCATTACAGTTGTCAAGCAGAAGTAGAATATTCCGCTTTTTAGCTGACAGTTCATGATCTCACTTCTGAAGCTCTTTTTCAAAAAGTTCGTTAGTCATCCATGCCTTGCAGTTTGCTTCATAAGCAACAGGAAGCCGTTTGATATTTTTGAAGCATCTGGGGTGCTTAGATTTTCCTATCACTAGAAGCTTACGATGATCAGTACCACTCATATTGGCACACACAAGAAATGTGATTCTGTCTTTTGACAATTTTCCGCCGTTACATTTCTCTCCATTAAATTTTAATGTCTGGTTTGGCGGTCTTGTAAAACAGTGCAGCTTCATCAGCATTATTGACATTGTATTCACGAGAGATTTCATTCCAAACTTTTTCTTTCCACGTATCGATGTCGGATGTTGAAACACCTCCCGATTCTCCAACAATTTTTCTGGAAGATATGTTGTTCCGCTTTTTAAATCTGTCTAACCATCCATTAGAACACGAAAATGGAATTCCAAATTTACTGGCAAATTCATCAGCTTTTGACTGAAGCATTTGTCCAGAAAGTGGTACATTTCGGCTTCTTTGAACGCTAAACCATTTTAATAAAGCCTCTTACGCTTCTTGATGTTCAGCTTTTCCCAAAATTTTTTGAGAGTTCAAATTTTTCTTGAAAGCAGAAAGTATGCTTGCTCTGTTTTTCCATATTGTTCCAACTGTACATTTTGATACATCTCTTTTTCGGCAAATGTCAGCTCGGCTACTGCCATTTTGTATTTCTCTTATGATGCTTACTTTTTCTTTGATGCAGAATGCTTTACACTTGTTCGACATGATGGACCTAATGATTTCTTAAAAGTGAATTTTTAACTTTGAAGTCTGGAACCAGAGATTATGATGCACAGGCTCTCTGGAGAGAAACATTAAAATGAGTGAACGAGATGAAACGACTGGAAATACATGTTCTGGCGCGACTCTGAGACCACCTCTCTCCTTGTTCTTGCAATCTGATTTTTACCTCCTCCTCCTCCCCCCTCACCTAGCACAGGTGCGCATGTGCTTACTGTTCATGCTTTTACTTGTTCTGCTAGAACCTTTCCCCCCTCCCAACATGTTGACTATTTTTCCTCTTTTTCGCGTTCCCCCCCCCCCCCCTCATTTTCAGCTCTGTCTCCAGTCTTGCACACAGCTGTGATCAGGAATAAGGGAAATGACTGACAGGTGGACGGGATCGCACCTACAGAGTGGCTTTTGCAAAAGAGAAAGAATGCAGTTGTTTCTCCCTTTAAAAAAAGACATAGCTGATTTGCACCATGTTTCACTAGCCGGCATACATTTTTCTTATGAAATTGGGGTTGAAGTCCTGTTTTTAAACTGCAGAAAAGTAAAAAAAAACAAAACATGGTCGACTGGAAAAAAATGTTCGTTATAGCCGATTCTTAAGATTTTGGAGGTTTGCTATAAAAGGATAAATTAGCATTAAATACAATAGGAAAACGGCGGGACCAAAATTTTCGTTCGTTACATCCAAGAGTTCATTATATACTGGGTTCGCTATAACAAGATTCGACTGTACCATAAAAATTCAAAGAGATATGAAGCCTAAATAATGTCAAACAATGCTATTCTGTATAACTCTTCTTTTAATCTTATCCTAATCTGTTTATGATGAACTTAATTTGTTACTGACAATAAAAGTAGAGCATATTTAAATTTCATTTGGCATTTCATAAAACTAAATACAGCGTAGTAATAATCTTTTCTTTTTTCAGTATCGCTAAAACAAAACCCTTGTTGAAAGTTAAACTTGCCATTGTGCTAAGCGTGCTTTGAAAGGAGGTCGCAAAGTTGCAACGCTACCTTGGTCTGTGCCACGTTTTTCCCGATAAGTTTCTAATTAACTTTTAAAGACACGGGAGGCGTATTGAAAGATTCACTCAGTGCAAACTATATAGTTTAGTTATATAGTTATAACTATAGTTCAGTTATATAAGTTTTATAAGATCAAAAACTAAGCACAGCAATTTAATCATCTTTGCAGGGATGTAGTTGACTAAATTGTGGCAATGTCCAATCATTTTTTAAATTTGCCTAATTTTTCAGTTTTTTTTTTTTTTTAAATACTTTTTATTCAAAATTTCATTATCTGAATAGAGATTTTATGTCATCTTTTGAAATAGTAATTTTTTTTATCTATTGTTGCCAAATTTTAAAACTCCCAAATAATAATATTTCCAATTGAAATATACATGATGGGATAAAATATAAAGTCTTTTTTTAAATTCAAAATTCCTAACTTTAAATATAATGTGTAAAGCTAATTTATAATCATAAAAATCTTTGACATTGATTGGTGTTTAAGATACATAAATGAGTACTTAAAATCATAAATCAGTGGCACAGCAAGGGGGGGGGGGGTTAAACCCCCCCCCCCTCCCCCAGAGCCAAGACAAAAATACAGAAATTTCCATTTTTAATGAATCAAATCCTTTAAAACAAAACTAAAGTTAGAATTATATTTGTTTTGTTCGAAAATCGCCGCTTTATCGAATCAAATCCTGCTCAAAAGTTTGATTCGTTTAAATGGCGGTAATGTATTTTATTTTTCAAACTAGTGCAAATGCCCGTCCTAGGACGGTGGGTAAAAATTGTGTTTTTCACTTAAAATTTGAAAAACTGATAAAAAAATAATTGACAATATGGAAGCGTTTAGATAAGCAAAGTTCGGCTAGTTTATGTTATAATAAACACACAATTAGCATTTACAATATTTTTTTAATAACACTTTGAAATTGTATTTTATCGTTTACCCCCCCCCCCTCCTCCCCCCTCCAAAATTTTTTTAAATATGTATATTGATTAATAAATAAGTATCTTGGGTTGAATCCCAACCGTCTAATCCCCTAAGCTTCTGTCCTCCTGATGCAAAGCTATAAATCAAAAATTATTAATTTTACTTTTCGTATAAATATTAATTTTTTACTTTTAAAATATGGGATTTTTTTTTTTTTTAGTTTAAATTTACATACACCTGTATATAGAAAAGGAAAATATAAGTAATGTGTAATTTAAAAATAAGTTACAAAATAATAAGTCTAAAACATTTAAATTAATTACTTTTTTAAAAGAAAGTCAGTTTTATCAATTTTTTGCCGGGAAAATAAGGATATTTTAAAAAATTCCATATCATTGTTTTCTGTGAATCACTTTATATGAGAAATAAATTAAAATTCCTTACATGTGGCAAAGAAAATTTAATATGATTGCAACTTAATACTTGAAATAATCTCAGGTGACACTTGGCGATTTGTTTTGGTGGTGAAATGCGATGTGCCCTCTGATTTGTTAGGAAGAAGTGTCTACCACTGCTCAATTATCAGGACTTGTAACCTTGAGCAGTAATTGCGAGATTCTTGTTAACCAATGAGAGAGTGGAACCTTTCACCCCTAAGTCTCTTCCTCGGAGACTGGTACGATTGATGGATTCGCCCCGGATGCGTTACACTGCCTTTTATTATATAGAGATGGGAAAAACACATGGTAATAGGTATCTGATTTTAACGAAAACTGGTCCCTTATTTCGAAAGAGGATAGCATTCATTCACATTATTGGAAATCAGCCGTAGGCTAAAAGGAACGGTCATTTCCTGTCACTGTCAATGATGCCTTGGGTTCTTCAGTACTGTATTATTGGGAGTCTTAATTAATTGCATCTGTTTCTTGCTCTTTTTTTGGAAAGGGGTTTGGATCCTCGAATACCTGGAAAAACACAAAACGCATGCTTTGAAGAATAGACACCACACACATTCTGTTATTAGTTGCTGTTGTGCTAAGGTATTAGTTTGATATTAAATCCTCTTCAGAGAAGAAAATTATGAAAAAGATGGTAAGAAAACATATAAGTCTTTGACTTTCTCCAAGCTTTCATTAACTTAGGTAATGTTCGAAAAGTATATAATTCTTTTATATTTATGTTTCTGGAAAGACATAAACGTGCATGCTTTACAGTTCGGGTATATTGCCCTTTTGTTAAGGCTGTTCTCAAATCCAAAAGGACTTTCAGACACATTTTTAAATTCTTATTCAGAAACGCATGAAATCGACAGGTTTTGTCATTCAAAAACTATGTAACTGAAAGACATTTTCCATTCTTTGATAAAGCAAAAGATCTTTCAGAAGATATTGTCACAGTGGATGTTTTGAACTGAATTTACGACATGACAGCGACAAAAAGGAGAAAAAAACGGTCGTCACACGATCAAAATCGCTTATAACTCAATAACTAATTCACTGACGCAGTAAAGGGGGCGGGGGATGCAGGATTAAACCCCCTCCCAAAGCTACAAAAAATACTATAATTGCCGCTTTTATGAATCGCTAGTTAAGCAAATTAACCACTTTTATGAATCAAAACTAAAATTAATATTAAAATTTTTTGGCTTTTTTGGAATCTGTGGCTTTGCTGAATCAAATTTTATTCAAAAAAGTGATCCAATTAAATGGCGAATATTGTATTTAAAACTGTGAAAGCGTATATTACATACATTGGTTAAGTGAGAACTAGTCATTTGTTTTGAAAAAGGTCAGTGATCATATTTTCAAGATGTCTTAGGCTAAGAGAATAATCATTTCCTGCCATGTAGACGTTTTGAGTTTAAGTATTGTACGGTATACAGTTTTTTAATTGCTTTTCTGTCTTTGCTCCGTTCGAAACGATAATGGACCATCGACTTCCAGACATGCGTTTTATAGGTCTCTTTTGTTGGCAAAAAAGCCACCTCTGTTATACGCAGTATGACTCGCGTGCTGATATTTAGATAATTAAATCAGTCATCTGGCCTTTCATAATAATGCAATTAAATATAATGATATAGGTAAATTTCTTACCTTTATGTTGTCACTCAGCAATTCCTTGATATGAAGTATGGGCCGCCTTAATCCAAATTTGGCTACGTATTCAAGAGTGATAAATAGCTTCTAAGATGTGGAGAAAATATTTTTTGTTTAATTAAATTCTAGAACACATGAAGAATTGAAATTGATGAGGCTTCTGTGATTATTAAACTATTTGTAAACTATATTTTAACATAATATTAATTGTGTTTAATGGTACAAATTTTGCTGCATCTTACAGCAGCTTTTTCTTATATTTTCTTACATGTTTAGCATACAAAATCTAATAGTACAACTAAATTAATAATAATAAAGTTTTTCAGTCATTTTGAGTTCTTTTTTGATGATGACGTCAAACTCTTGCTTCATGAGTGGGATAATATAAACATCTTTTATTGATGGCTGTAATTGTTCATTTTCGATGATTATTATTTAGGTAATGTAGAAAGTTCGCTGATTACACAATGATGGATTGCTGTCAAATCTATTTTTATAAGTATCAAAGAGTTTGCATCCTTGAAGATTTAAAAAAAAAATGAAATGAATACAGACATGATTTTACTTCTCTCTGCCTGTGAACATTTTTCTCGCCGCTACATGTCTTCGCCAGTGACCTGCGTAAGATGACGGGCAGTTCATTCGCACGGAAACGGGAAATCCCCTGTTCTGTTTCTGGAGAGAGCTTTTCCAAGTGAGGGAATTCATCTCTTGGACGGACGTTTTACGGTGCTGTGTTTTCTCCCTTCTTTCGCCGAAGTTCGTCAGTGGCTTCTTCTGTGTTTTTTTTTTCCTCTGGTCACCTTTTCGTTTCTTCCGTGGGTTGGTGAATTCGCCTGTGCTCCCTCCGACTCTTCTGAAAAAAAAAACAATCACCAGTGTTGTGCACAAGTTCTGTGTTGTGAAAACCGCATTATGCGTCATTTGTGCCACCAGTGTTTTTCTGTGAAAAATGCTTAAAAGTGACATAAGATTCCAGCAAAAAAGTGAAATGTTAGTGCGTCAATTTTCAAGGGTGTGACCAGTGACCCGGAGCCAAACAATTTTTGATGCTCCAGCTCCAGCTCCGCTCCTAGAGAAAGTACTGTGGCTCCAGCTCCGGCTCCAACTCGGCTCCGACTTCGCGCTTTTGAGTTACAGATTTTAATTTACACATTTAATTTTTTGCTCACAAATACTTTCTACCTTCATTAAAGATCTGACAAAATGCATTTTTCTTCTCATCAAACTTCAAATGCTTGCTCAGAAAGTATGACATCTTTTAGCTTTTGCTTTTAAAATAGAAAGTTTGGTGGAATTTTAAACACAAAAATCTTAAATTTCTTCTACACTTTTCAAACAGCCAAAATTGTACAACTACACATGCAAACAACAGGCGGCCATATTTGTTTTCAAATAGTGTTGTCACTTAGTTCAAGTAGGAAGTAGAAGTAAAGTAGTGTTACCATGTTTCGAGAAGGTTTCCTTCTCTAATAATAATAATAAAAACCTAAAAAATGATATAATTAAAATACTGAATAATGATGTACAGTAGAAGATTTTTATAACGCAAACCTAAAAACGCAAGGTTGTGCGTTATATAGAATTTTGCATTATATGAATCACATTTCACGCATCATTAAATTTACCTTATAAACACGACCATATAAATCTGAAACATACCAAAATACATTAGAGTATCTTTATACTGCACTTCTTGTCACCAGGAATTATCCAAATTATAAATTTTTGCATTATATGATCATTTTATATTGTTTATTTTATAAACATGGTCCAACTATACCTGCACCCAATCATTCATTATATTACTCATTTCCAAAAATATAATATTTATTGCAATAATAGCAATTTTTTTTCATTAAAAAGTTTTGAATTAAGGAGATAAAGTTGAATTAATGTATCAAATGTAGTTTTCTAGAGAGTAGCAATCTTTACGATGTGGGATTTCAGGTGCTTCTTACCTGCAAAATTCATTGTTTACATCTGAGAAGTTGTGCGTTATATGGAGAATTGCATTATATAGAATCGCGTTATAAAGATCTTCTACTGTAATTAAAACATTTTAAGCCTAGAAATTTAAAAGACTGAAAAAAAAAGATTTAAAAGAATATTAAAAACTAAAGGAGCCCTGGAGCTGGGGAAAATTTAGAGCTCCAGCTCCGGCTCCAGCTCCAGGGAAAACACAGCTCCGGAGCGCTCCGGCTCCGGGCTCCAGCTCCAGCTCCGGGTCCCTGGGTGTGACAGTGTGCAAAGTGTGTGACGGCTAATTTTGAAGTGCAAAAAAAGGCTTGTGAGGTATCGAGTGTCTTCAGTTTTTGTTGTCCTTCAAGGACTCTACAATTTTTTTTTGTGAAAGAAGTGATTCGATAAGTGGTTAAAAAAAAAAAAAAAAAAAAAAAAAAAAAACCTGAAGAAAATTTTTGTTTTATAGTGAAAAGTGGCTAAAAAAATGCCATAATAAAACACAAAATTTTTTTTTGGCAGTTGATAGTAAAAAGAAAACTGCTCATTTTTTTTTCCTTACACATATATATAGAATATGAGAATTGAATATTTGTTTCAAAATTTTTTTTTCTCTTCAGTAATTTACTGAAGTCACATTAAATGCTTGCATTGAATTATATTTAATTCAGTTTTCGTATTCATGAAAGAATATTTTACAATATATTTATTTATATGATTGAAATGATTTATATTATTTTTGCCTTGACTTTCATGCTCTTTATTGATTTACTTTTTGTTGATTAAGAAAGAGCATTATTTTCAGTATAAAGTTAAATCCCTTATTTTTAAATTTGTGATTTTTCACAAACTTTAGGGATATTTTACGTAATTATTTTTTTACATTCCTCTATTAAAAAAAGAGCTATTTGCTTATGCATTTTTTTAGTTGATTTATTGGCATGATTTATATAGATTTTTTTTCTACTCTTAAAGAAGTTACATTAAGACTTTTTATTTTTATTTTTGGATTGAGTTAAAAGGAGAAAATTTTTCTTTTCTTTAAATTATCCTATATTATATTTAATTATATTTGATAATGCTATAATTTTAAATTGCATTTTATTATTTGATATGCTTTGGTTTTATGCAGTGATAGTATTATTATTTTATATCTGGTATTATGCAGAAACTCAGTAATTATCAGCTATCACATTACTTAAATTGATTCTTTGGCGACAATGGCTAAGAACATCCCAATTGGTGTTATTGAATTTGACGGGGACCCCGAATTATTGCAATTTTTCTTTAATCTGGTCAAAGCTGTTACAACCCACTTACACGCCCAGATACCCTGGCCACACAATAAGCACAGATTTAGTTGGACCTTTCTCAAATGGAAAACATGTATTAACTGTCACTGATCATTTTTCACGACACGTAGAACTGTATCCACTTAACGATACTTCTGCTTCTAAAATAGTTAAATGTCTTTTCAGTTACATTACTACTTTCGGCAGACCTCCTGTGGTTTTGTCTGACTTAGGACCCCAGTATACTGCCCATGTATATAATATTTTTAATGATACTCTTGGTATAAAGGTTCTTCACAGTTCTGTTTCAGACCCCCAGTCGAACAGTCTTTCAGAACGTATAAACACCTCAATTAAATACTCTGTTACAAGAAGGTCATTCTTTTGAAAATGCAATTTTCATACACAAATCTCTTTTTACAATGGTTCAAGACATTCTACTACATTATTTTTCCCTAATTTGCTTCATTTTGGTCGTGAACTTTCATTAATCTTTGACACTTTTGATCATTCTTGTAATCAACCTTTTCTAGATAAACATATTGAAATTTATAAATTACTAGAAGACTTGCACAAAATTTATGAAAAAGCCTATTCTAACATTAAAACTGCTCAAGATAAAAGATATAAAATGTACAGTCGAAAAGCTAAATTAAGAAACATCTGTTTGAAAGACATTGTATACTTAAAAACAGTTGACAAATTTAAACCTAGATATACAGGACCATACATAGTTACACATAAACATTCACCTGTGTCTTTCTCGATAAAAAGATTACATGCTGCTAATGATACAGCATTTCGTGTGCACATAGATAGATTACTCCTTACACCACCTCGTTAAGGACATTTGTTTGATCCTTCAAGTCATGTTAATAACAGTAATTTCACTAGTAACTTTCAACCACACACTTAAAACTTAAGACAAAGATAATCGTTTATTATGTACAAGGCTTATTTTGAATTTATGTATTGTAACACTATGTTGTTAATCTCCGGCCAAGATTATACATGTGTTGTTTATAGGTGATCTTTGACAATGTTGTGGCTGGTCCATGAGTGTATTGCTTCGAAGATCATGTGTGAACAATATTCTGTGTCACTTTGCATTTTTCTCTCTATATATTTTTTTTACGCACGTAAGCTAAGCAAAACAAGCTAACTTTAAATGCTTTCACTTTTAGTTACAACTTAACAGTAACAAGTCTAGCTAGATATTCTTTTGTCATTCAAAAAAAGAAAGGTTATAATTTTTACATGCCACTTATATCTATTGTTAAAAAAAAAAGTTAAAAAGAAAAAAAAAACATCCTTCAATTAAATTCTGTACCTGCTTACATGACTTGAACATAATTTTACAACTTTATCACACTTCGTCTCTCACCACATTAGGATTGTCTTTTTAGAAGTCTGATATTTACAACTTAGTTTTTCTTCCCTTTTTATAATCATTGCCCCCAAGAAGTCGTGAACCATTCAAAATTGTTGCCCTAAGGTTCATGCGACACTGTGATGAGAGACACCTTTCACGTGAATTGGTTTTCCAATTCAAATTACTTACAAAGAATTTATATGAGACTAGCAGACTATGCCTGCTGCGCTGGTCTTTTTTTGCACACGAACCTTAAATCACACGAAATAATGAATTTGATCTAATTTGACCTTATATTTTAAAGCAACATGGACCTACACCTGGAATGTCCTGTTGTACTATCTTATGCGTTGGACAAAATTTCGGCTATTCAGAAGAACTCTTTTAGTTTATCAGCTATAGTGGAGTCTGGTAGGGGAATGAGGCAGTTATGGCAATAGGAGTTGAAATATCTTTAGTCACCACAGTACTAAATTATTGAACATTACAATGATTGCAAAGAATGACCATTAAACTAAAATAATTCTCGGGTGATTCATATTCGTTTGTTAGTTCTTGGACTCCAGACTTCCCAGCTTGACGAAATGTGTTGTGTGTAGCTTGAATAAAACTTCACACTGCATTATGTTATATTCCACAATATGCATCTTTTCCTGGCAGGTCTATTACAGTTTTCCATCTTCAGATTCCAGAAGGCAAAAATACAATCAAAAGTGTAACAAATTATTAACCATCATATTCAAAAGAAAAATGAAGAATAAAAGACGTCGATTTTTAAATCTGAATTGTTTGAATAATAATAAAAGAACATAATTTTCATTGCCTTTTCATTTTATAGACCAGTTGCAATCATGTAAGCATTAACCTCGAAAAATTCTTGATGACTGATACTGATAGAAAAATAAACATTTAGTTTGCATCTAATAAAATCTTCCATAATCGTATTAAGCCAAGGTTAACGCAAACATTAGAAGTGTTTGCAACGATAGAGTTATAAATGTAACACATTTAGTTAAAAAACAAAGTTAATTACACACCAAACTACTTTTCATTACATTATGTCAAATTGCTATTGACAAAATTATAGATCTTTTGCCAACAAAAGTCCATATCTTAAATACAACTGGCAATGATAAAGTGTTAGTTATGCAAAATGTTTAGTAAAAATCCTTTTCGTGAATACTTGAACCGAAGATTTTCTTTGCATTTTTCTAATGAGCATAAAAACACAGAGAGATAAAGAGACTTACTGTTTCCTTTATATTTAAGATTAAATTATTCTTCGATATGTTGCCTAAGTAATCCTGATATTGAAAATAATCGTTTATTTGTCACTAAGATTAATTTACAGGACAGTCTGTCAGACGAAATTGCTTTATAATGATCTAAATTTTGTTTAATCAGAATTGCATTTTTTCTTATATAGGCTAACTGATAAATTGACAAACATTTTTCCATGCATTGGTAATAAAAAGTTTTTCAGTAGCTTGCAATTATTACTTTTTTCGTGACATTAATAACAGAAGATGAAAATATAATACTGAAGCCCCACCAGCAGCCGAGAGGGTCTGCTCTCGCAGCTGGTAGACTGGAAGTGCTGGGTTCGAACCCAATCGCGCCTGTCGCCCTAATCATTCGGAGTTTTCGTGGTTTTCTTTGAACCTTGGATTTCCAAGCGTTAATATGGATTAGATTCCCTTAGAAAAACCCCCATGAAGGGCACCCCCCCTTTGGGGCCTATATCCCTGGTGTTGATAAATGGCCGTCATAAACACAACCCATATAATACTGAATTTTGTTCGTATGCTCCGTAATAAAAAATTATAAATATAATAATAGCTAATTACAAAATCCCTCTAATATTTTGTAATCGGGTTCACCATTCACAGTCTTCAATCATAAATCAATCTTCCAAAAATATAGAAAAATGCTCCAATTGGCAGATGACCAGAATACGGAAAATAAGCTCAATATATTTTAAATACCTTCCTAAAAGAATAGAAGATATGCAGAAAAAATTAAAAAGAAATGGTGAATGAAAAAGAACATTGAAAATTTATTTTAGCCTTTTTTCTTTAAATGTCGAGTTTATTTTATAGTAATAATGCATGATTGCAAAAACCTCCTTAAGAATAACTCGATTTCCTAACTTTTGAAGCCATGAATTTTCTTCACAGATGTCATATACATACCCATATTGGCGCGATTTTTTCCGATGCCAATTCGGCGAAAACATCAACAGCATAAACGACAACATCCAGGTTACCATATCACACAAAATAACGACACTTTGGCGCCAGTTAAGTAGCGTTGCGTATATGACATTGGCGGCAGAAAAAAAATCGCGCTAATATGTTTTTTTTGTTGTTTTGTTTTCGTTTTGTTTTTTAATGTGTGAAATTAAATATTTTTTACAATATGTGTATGTGTAACAATCATTTATGTTGAAATTTAAATATTTGAATTCATTTTTATAATATTAACTGCTATTTATACAATTTAAATTGGAAAATAAAAATTTACCCTCTCTCATACACTTAAAAAAAATAAATAAAAAACATTATCGCCCTGTCTGAAGTCACGCTTATGCCTCTTTGGCTTAAAATTGCATTGTTTGGCGAAAAAAGTAAAAACAACAGGCACAGATGTCATATTCGCCCCATATTGGCGCGATTTTTTCTGACACCAATGTCATATACGCAATGTATACTTAACCGGCGCCAAAGTGTCATCATTTTGCTTGATATGGTATAATTTTAAATTGATTACTGTTTTATTAAATTAGATGTTCTTTCGTTGTTTAACATTACTGCAAAATTTGAAATTTTTATTCTTTAAGCTGATATCTAATGTTTACATAATTTTATAGTTATATTCGTCTACGTTTTTTGGCTAAATAAAGAGCATCAGGTTCCTTGCAATTTTCCGTTATCATTAATATTTATTGCATGTTCTTTAATAAATGCGATTATTACATTTAAAATACTTACTTCTTATTTACAAATACTATATCTTAAAAATATACCTTTATTTCTGGTTTAATTTAATAATTCTGCATGTAAATACGTAAACTATTAGTATTATTTTGTACGAAATTATCTAAATAAATCAAATTTTATAATTGGTATATCGCTTTGCGCCATAAGTGAACGTCATCATTAAAGTAACACTGTTGTTTAGTGATTTTTTAAAATTAAATTAATTATTTTTTCTTTCTTGAAAGTTTAGAGTGGTAATATTCTTCCATGTGTTTAATTTGGCGAATAATTTGGCAATTTGTATAATTTTGCAAAATTGGTCAGAGGGACAATGAAGTAGTAACCATTTTTCTTAACCTGGCGGAAGCGATAATGCGCCAAATATTGCATGAATTGAAATATTTCATATTGAATTCATTTTTAAGCATTACGAATATTCCTTTCATGTTTAAATTAAATATTTTCGTTTATAATATTTTCCCTTATTAAAGCGGTTTTTCTTTCACTGTTTAAAAATTAAATATTAGTAATTATTTTCTTCTTTTGTTTGCAAGACGTTTGTATTGTTTTCTAACGGGTATAGCCATTTCAATTCATTTATCAAAGATAATTTTCGCCAAAAGATAATCACTGGCAACCTTTTCGTTCAAAATAACAGTAAAATACGAAATTTATTATCAAAAATCATAGCTATCCCTGTATATTTTCTCATAAACCACCCCGGAAATATTTCCTATCGAATGATACAATTTGGGAAAAAAATCCACCGGGTAGTTTTTGAAAACACTCGAGCGTTACTTTTAGAGCTTACTGCTTTATAATATATGTGATGATACTGAATCGCGCTCCTTTCGCAGATCACTGTGATCTACTGGGGAGCGAGGAGGCTAATGTTGTGCTCAATGTGAGTCGTCCTTTTTATTCCCTCTTCCTCTAGGGCTGAGGTCTTAAACCGAAGCCATAATACTTGTTGACATACAAGAATTAGGGCCACCTCTTTTTTTTATGGGCGTGCTTTAGGCACCTCTTTATTTTGTGGTCCTGTGCCATGTGCACGAATTTTCAATTTTTACATTTATTCCCTTCATGTGTACATCTAAGTTTTAGTTACAATTACTCATACCTTATATATTTTGCATTTTTACTTTTAGTGTACTTGAATTGTGTTTTTTTTATTATTACTTTTAAATGCTTGCAAATGTGTATTACATGGCTGATCCCAAATAGGGTCAAAGTAAAAAAAAGTGAGTTTTGGTACCAAGGACACAAATAAATGATTGCTCACTGACTTTAAAGTTGCAATGGATCCAAAGACTTAAGCAACCTAGTTGAATTTATGCTTTACATGCATATAACTTTTAAACATATTTTTTTCTTCAAATTGCAAGCTCATATATAAGCATTTTCTAATGTGTTTACTTTGTAAAACTGTGTTTGAAGATTTACAATTTGAAAATGGACAATTTGTCTGTTTTTCTATAAAGCTGCAACGTGCCGTCACAGCTTTTTCTCGGTTGCCCCAGTGAGATATGTGGCAGATTTATCTGCAACATATCAATTTCACCCCCCGTTTCTCAAAATCTACTTTAAACAAGTAAATTCATTATAGTAATTCTTTTTCCTAAAGCAATTCATACTTCTACATTCATTTAGTTTTTTTCCTTTCACAAGGAACTTTTCTCAACACATATAAAGATTTATGGTTTCAGATATTTTGTTTCACTTATTCAAAATTCTCATTCTTGATTATTTATTTAGATTTCCATTCCTAACGGTTTTTATTTGAATGCAATCACGATCATATTTAACTCCGCACAGCTGCTCTTTCCGTTAACCGTTCATTTTTCTTTAACGTATTTTTCATTTGCGCTATAAATAAACTACTCTCATTTCCTATTAGAACTTGACGGGTTAAAAAAAATGAAATAAAGAAAAGATGTATTTATTGGAATTGCAGTTATAAATCATATCTTCAATTACCATTATGCTTTCTACAGTTCACATACATTGATTAAAGATTGCTCAATCACATTTAACTGCAATCTGTTTTTTTTAATGTAAACATAATCGAGACTTGTTGTCACTCTTAGTCTTGAAACATGTAGGGTTGCTTCACATCCTGTGGCTGCGCCGAAAGGCGGGGCTGCTACGTAATTTGTCTACTAATCCTGTCGCCAATGCTTTGTCTTTGTAATATAGGCGTTAAAATCTTGATTAGTTGGCGATAATACAATATGCCAAGACATATGAGTTCAGTACGCATTATGAAGGAGTTTGCCCCTGACTGCCTGACTGGAAGGTCCGTTAAAGGACTGCTGTTGTTTTCCTTTTTTTTCTTTTCTGTGACGATGCGTAGCAGTGATGAAACGAATTTGTTTATACACATCGAGATACTTAATGTGTCCTTCTGTGTTGCTTCATATCCGAAGCTCCATTTTTATTAGATGTCTTCCTTTGTTTTTGAACCTAAATAAAATAAGTGATTGTACTTTCATCAATATGTTGGAGTTTTTTTAATCATCTTTTCAGCGAACCCGAGAACCACCATTTGATGCGATTCCCTTGAGAGGGGGTGTGAGGGCTGCTCCGCTAAGGTTGTTTATTTTAATTTGGAATGAAAAAGTTGAAATTTCATTTTTTAAATATTGTACTTTTTCTTAATATTACACTATTTTTATGAAGTAAATTTCTTTTTATTTTAATTGTATTTTTTTCCAACTTTCTATTTTTCATGTAATTTTCAAGTAATGTGGCTAGCTTAAAATATTTAAAATTTTTAAATTACACGTAAAAGTCCTTTAAAATGATTTGCATGATTTATTAAATTCTAATACAATAGACTCTTGTTTTTACGAACCTCTTTTTCACGAACACTTGCGATTTTACGAACTATAGAGTGGTCCCGAATACGCTCCCATAGAAGCAATGTAATTTTTCGCTCCCATTTACGAACTACAGATTATGAAAATCTCTTTTTTGCGAACTCAGTTTTCATACTTCTGAATTTTTTTTTTTTTTTAAGTATTGGAATGCAGTGCCAATGTCAGTTAAACTGTATACAGATACAATGAGACATCAACTGCATTCCAAGAATGCGCTGTTTTCCCCAATCTATTTCGAAGGGAGGGGGGTATAACAACAATTTCCAGTAGTGGTTGTCAGGACTAAGGAACTTTTTTGAAGGGAACAATAACTGTGAAAGGTAAATGTAGTAAAGGTTTCCATTGATAAATTGGAAACATATATTTTTCAAAATGTCATTTTTTAAAAAAATATATGTGATTATTTCCATTCCTAATTTTTTATCTATTTTTTCATTTATGTATTTTCATCTACTAAGTGCTAATACAGTTTGTGTACTAAAATTATTTTTAGTGCATAAATTTGCATTTATTTCTTATATATTTAAAAATACAGGCATAAATTTATTAAATAATAAATAATCTTGAAATACTGCTTCATCTATGAAGAGGGGTCAGTTTGATAAAAATAGACATAAATAATATACATATTCATATCATTTTTGGTGTTTTTCTATTTTACGAACTATTTGGGTGGTCCCTACGAGTTCGTAAAAACGAGCGTCGACTGTAATTGTAAAAATATTTGAAAATGACTTGCCATTGTTTTTATTTTTTTAATTATTGGTGGACGATATGAATTTTACTTAAATGATGTTCTGTAGGCTATCTATCTCTGAGATCGTTGCTAAAGTAAGTAACTCAACTTTTGTGAGTAACTTACCAAAACAGTGTGTAAGTAGCAATAAGAATTATGGGTGAACCTAGTAGCTCTAAAATTTTTCTATTGGGAGAAAAAAAAAAACCACACAAAAAAAAAGTACTATGCTTTATGACAATGAGGTTTGTTTAAGAGCAGACATGCTACAGGCTTAACAAAAAAAGAAAGCTGAACTTTTACGACCTGATGCACGAAAAGAACTGGGTTTTTTTCCACAACACTTTGATGAAATTCTCGTTTTTTTTTTCTGCAATACTTTAATGAAATTTGTGTTTTTTGTGTGATCTTTTGACAAAATTTGTGTTTTTTCTATGATCCTTTGATAAAATTAGTGATTTTTTCGCAATTCGTTGACAAATTTCGCATTTTTTCCAGGATTTTATGATGAAATTTGCGGCTTTTTGGTGAAAATCATGTTTTCTGTGATCTTTTGACGAAATGTGCATATTTTCCATAATCCTTTCACAAAATATGCATTTTCCCATGATTGTTTGATGAAATTTGTGTTTTCAAGACCCTTTGATAACTCGTGTTTTTTCCGCTATCCTTTGACGAAAATTGCATTTTCCGAGATCCTTTGACAAAAATCACATTTGTCTGTGATACTTTGACAAAAATTACATTTTCCGAAATCCTTTGACGAAAATGACGTATTTTCCACGATACTTTGATGAAAAGTACACTCTTCCAGAATTGTCTGACGAAATTTGCATCTTTTCCGCAATCCTCTTGGCAAAGCAGACGGCAGCTGCATGTGCCTGGCTATGTTTTCATGCTGTTCGTTTCTATATGCGGATTAAATGTGTAGTAGGTCACAGGAAAGAAAAGGTCGAATGAGAAAGGGAGAGAAATAAACTCAATTTGGTGCATGTTTGTACTTGCATTTTTGTTGCATTTCGTCCGATACAGCTCCCCCTAAAATTGTCAACAAATTTTAATGCAGATTTGCATTGGTCCCACGGATGATAACTTCAGTGCCGAAAAAGGTGGAATTCCGCATTTCCTTGGAAAAAGTAGCATGTCTGTAATAGAAAAATACAGCAATCTCATGCCCCCCCCCCCCCCCACACACACACACACACACCACCACCACCACATACCTGATCACAGAGAAGAATGCTCAAGTGTTTTGGAATTTTTTTAAATTTTTTTTTATTTCTTAAATAGTTTTTTTTTTTTAAATTTTCTAATAGCTACTTTATGTTATTTTTTTTTTCCATTAGGTATACTTTTGTGAATATGAGTTACAGGTGTGCTGAGTACTCGGTATTCAACCACATTTTTACAATGTACTCGGTCAATATCAAATAATTCTAAAAATGTACTTTCTTTTTTGCTTAAAGCATCATTATATATATATATATATATGTAGAAGTTATTGTTTGTAAAATGTTAATATATAGATAATTTAAATAAGTAGACGTTTGAATCACAATACGTACACTTTAATACAATTCTATAAGGGTAACTTTACATCACTTCGTTGATACTTTTCTAAATACAGCACCTTTCTTACTTAAAACTTACAACATATTTCTTACGAATAATTTGATTAGGCTTAACAATACCTTCCTTGGCATCAAATGAGCCGCTGCTTCATGCACAACATTATTTTTTAGACTGACTCTTTTCTAATTTTTGAATATGTCCAAACCTTGATCTCGTGATTGTGAATTTTCATTACTCGTGCTTTCAAATTATGGATAATAAAAATACCAGAGCATCAGTTAATTTGTTTATCATGTACGTCATAAAGAAAATAAAGTATGTTTAAATTTAAATCCTACAAATCGGTCATCCTGACATGATGGCGTCCCGACATCATCATCTTGGCTTATTATTTCTTTTTTATGTTTAAACAGCTACACTCTTGAGACTTTTATACATTTTTCTTTCACATAAAATTTTGATTATAGGTTCAATACACATACACGTATATTTAATCTATCCGACTCGTCCAGGAGTTTAACCCATAGACCACGGCTTCATGTATTCAGCCCCGGTTGACGTCTTCCCTGGACCTTCATGATCTCCTACTTTCTTTACTTCATACCGATCATGATTCTTGGCTGCAGTTATCTCATATGGCCCCAAATATTTTTCTTTAAGTTTGATAGTATTGCCAAATTGTGTCCTCTTTATGGCGACGATATCTCCTATTTTGTATTTTCGTGGCTGTTTTCTTTTCTTATCAAACTGCACCTTGTTTTCTTCTTGTATTTTGAGTATATTTTTCTTTGCTTCTTCTCTCATGTCTTCGCATTCTTCCATCATACATTCGGTAAATTCTTCTTCCAAAATTTTCTTGATGTTCTGCATGTTACTGTCCTTCATTTTAACTCCTGTCATTAATTCAAAAGGACTATACTTCGTGCTTCGTGTTACTGTGCTATTGATAATTCTTTGTAATTTTGGTACATACTTATACCACTTGGATTCATCATCACTAGATAATTTTGACAAAACGGATATCATCACTCTGTGTATTCTTTCCACCTGTCCATTTCCTCTTGGCATCCCAGTTGTTATCTCTAGAGGTTCAATTCTTTCCTTTGTACAATATTCCTTGAACTCGCTTTCAGTAAAAGCTTTTCCTTTATCGGTTATAATTCTAGCTGGGTTCCCGAAAGTTGTTTGTTGTAGTTCCAATTTCTCTATTACTTCCTTGGCCGACTTTGATTTCACTGGGTAAAACCATGCGAACTTTGTAAATGCATCTACTACGGTGAAAATATATTGATATTTTTTATTTGTGAGAGGTAATGGACCTATGTGATCGATGTGATAGGTTTCCAATGGTTTGTCTCCTTTTGGTATAGGGTTTAGAAAACCTTCAGCTTTTCCCTGCTTTCTATTATATAAGATACAATCAACACAGTTCGCGATTATTGTCTCTACTTTCTTCCTTAATCCAGCTATGTAAAATTCTTGCTTCACTAGATCTTCCGTTTTTGATATAGCAAAGTGTCCTCTTTCATGAATTTTTCGTATAATTTCTCGTTGCATCTCTTCCGGCACCACCAATATTTCTTTTCCATTCTCGAATCTGTATAATACATCATCTTTTACTAAGTAATTATCGGACGGTCCATTTTTAATAAGCGACTTGATGCATTGTATAGATTCATCTAGCCTTTGCGCTATTGCGATTCTTTTCGTTATTTCTCCTTGCGATCTTGTTATCACTAATACTGATTGTGTTGTCGGGACGTTTCGGCTTAATGCATCTACATGTTTCATTCTTGTTGCTGCTCTATGTTCTATCTCGTAGTTGTATTTCTCGATGAGCAATGCCCATCTTGCTACCTTAGGTGTTAAATCTCTTTTGTTTAATGTTTTCTGGAACGCAGCGCAGTCTGTTACTATCTTGAATTTATTTCCCATTAGGTAATTTCTGAATTTCTTAAGAGCTTCTATTATGGCTAATACTTCAAGTTCATAACTTGAATATTTCTCCTGTTGTGGTGAAGTTTTCTTGCTCATGTATTGTAATGGATGAAATTTTCCATCATCTCCTTTCTGTAATAAAACTGCACCAAATCCTTGGCTGCTTGCGTCAGTATGGAGTTCTAGTGTGGATCCTTGTTTATATAATTGAAGAACTGGTTTTGTTGATAGTATTCTCTTTAACTCATTAAAAGCTCCAAGCTGCTCTCTTTCAAATTTGAAACAATTTGTTTTCCTTAATAAATCACTCAGAGGCTTGGCGATTTTGGCGTAATTCGGGATAAACTTTCTGAAGTATCCTGTTAAACCTAAAAAGGATTGTAATTGTTTTGTTGTAGTTGGTTTAGGGAAATTTTGCACAGCTTTTGTTTTCGCTTCGGACGGTTTTATGGTCCCATTTTCAATTATATAACCCAAGAACTCTATTTTCTTTTTAAGGAATTGGCACTTTTTGAAGTTAATTTCTGAACCATACGCTGATGCTACTTCTAATACTCGTTTCAGCTTCTTTATCCCATCTTCTTCATCATCTGAGGGAATGACAAAGTCATCCATATATACAATGATAGTGCCTTCTCGTAGTAAATCTTGGAATACTGTGTTTACATATCTTTGAAATTGATTACCTGATATGCACAATCCGAATGGGCAACGTAAAAATTCGTATTCTCCTTCATGTGTTACAAAAGCTGTATATTTACGACTGTTTTCATCAATTTCGACGTGGAAAAAGCCGTTTTTGAGATCTAATGTCGTAAATACTTTTGCCTTCTGCAATTTGTCGATCACATCCTCAATTAACGGTAGTGGATAGCGATCTTTTAATATTTTCCGATAATCAATACATAACCGGTGTGATCCATCTTTTTTTTTACTCAGGACTACTGGGGCCGCAAAATCTGAATAACTTCGTCTAATGATCCCATCTTCCAGCCACTGTTGTATTTGCTTACTGATTATTTCCTGTTCCACTAGAGGTAACCTTCTTGGTCGTTCACAGATAGGTTTTTCATCCGCTAATAGTATTTTCATTTTTAACCCAGTATCCTTTGTTTTATTTGGTTTGTATGATTCTATAAATTCTCGTATTTTTTCTCTATTAGTTAAATTTGTAATATGAGTCAAATCCACCTCGGCATTTACGTAGTTGATATTAACCATATCTTCCCAAGCTCGATTATGGTTATCTATACTTGATGCGGCTACTTCATCTGTTTTGGAAAGGACATCATTAATTTTAATGTATCCTACTCGAACTGAATTGTCGTTTACTATTTTAACAACATCTTCCATTACTTTTAACGTCAAGCCTTCGACTGCTTTTCTACCTATTATTAAATCATAGTCAGTTTCTTGTACAATGTAAAATTTATCTTGTATTTCTATACCATCTACATAAACTTTATGCAAGAAATAACCCGTTGGTTTAATCTCTTCTCCACCTAAGCCCGATATAGATATACTGTCGCTGGTTAACTTTGGCGCGTTTATTGCCGTATGATATCTTGAATTGGCGATTGAAATATCACTCCCTGTATCGATTATTATGTTTGTTTTTATTCCTTGAATATTCAGGATTCTTCCTTTCTTTCCATTTAACGTGCCCGTATTAACTACTTTTCTTTGCGTGTTTTGGCTCCAATCTTGGTATTTCGTTTCTCGCCAATTTTGATTACGTTGCGGGTTATAATTTGAATAATTTTGTTGTGTTTTACTTCCCATGGTACAATTCTTACTCACATGATCAGGTCTGCCACAATTATAACATATTATATGTGCCTCGTTTCTTCCATGGTTCACATTGTGCCTATTGTCAACTTGGCGCCTTTTCGAATTGGCGTAGTCAGCCACTCTCAATCGTTTATCCTCAAAACTCCCACTTGTATTCCTTATAGCTTGTTTACTGCAAACCCTTCGTGCCGTTTCGTAAATATCTAATTTGTTTACTAATTCGTCTATCTTTTTTATTATTAACAATTCCTCTGCAAAATGTGTCTTTGTTTCCGCAGGTAAATTATGCCTAATTTGATTAACTACAATTAATTCTGATAATTCCTCAAAGCTATCTATTTCAAGGCCGTCGATCCATTGTTTAAAATATACCTTGATCTCATAAGCGAAATCGCACCAATTAGCCGATGGCTCTTTTTTGAGTGAGAAAAATTTCAGCCTAAACTCTTCTGGCGATAGTTTGTACCGTTTTAAAAGAATACTTTTTATATAGTCATAATCCTGCATTTCGGGTTCACTCTCCCTGGTTATTATATTAATCACATCTAATGGCATTAGGTTAATTAAATAGTTGACCCATTCTTTTTTATAAATGCCCGTTTGCGCCATTTGCCTTTCATACATAGCCAAGTATAAACTAAGTTAATTTGTACCATCGTATTTTGTTAATAATCTAAGCAATTCATATTGCTTACCTGAATTTGTCCTTGTGTCCACATCGATGTGCTGTCTTGAATTTTCTTGTAGTTGTATTTTCTTAATCTCAAATTCTCTTTCGCGATCTTTTTCTTCCAATTCTATTCTCCATTTTCTCTCTTCCATTTCCATTTTCAGTTTCTTTTCTTCAAGTTCCGATTGCGCTTTTCTAGCTGCCACAATTACTTCTAGGCGGTCCTTTATAAAATCTTCATCGTAATCTTCCCAGTTTTTAATTAGCTTTATTAGGACATGGATTGTCGGTTTTTCTGGTGGTTGAATTCCGCATTCCTCACAGAGATCTATTAGATCAATTCTTTTAGCTTTATTTAAGGATACCATGTTTTTCAAAGTTGTACTTGGATAAATATGACTACGGTTTTTACACACTTGCCTTGTTCATTCACAATCCATTTTTTGACACTGGCGATTGACAACAATTTCTCTTCGATTAATATTTTACTATTTATTCCACTAATAGTCGCTTAAAATCCCGGCATCGAGCCCCCAAATTTGTAGAAGTTATTGTTTGTAAAATGTTAATATATAGATAATTTAAATAAGTAGACGTTTGAATCACAATACGTACACTTTAATACATTTCTATAAGGGTAACTTTACATCACTTCGTTGATACTTTTCTAAATACAGCACCTTTCTTACTTAAAACTTACAACATATTTCTTACGAATAATTTGATTAGGCTTAACAATACCTTCCTTGGCATCAAATGAGCCGCTGCTTCATGCACAACATTATTTTTTAGACTGACTCTTTTCTAATTTTTGAATATGTCCAAACCTTGATCTCGTGATTGTGAATTTTCATTACTCGTGCTTTCAAATTATGGATAATAAAAATACCAGAGCATCAGTTAATTTGTTTATCATGTACGTCATAAAGAAAATAAAGTATGTTTAAATTTAAATCCTACATATATATATATTAATGTAGAAATAATAAATAACACAATTTGATGAAAGACAGCACAGCACTATTACTCATTATTTAACACCCCTTCTTATAAAATTTATGCGATGATGCGGTATCTTTATATAGTGTTGACTTTAAAAAAAAAAAGGCCGCCGAGTGGGAATTTTTGTAAAAGGGCACACTATTCTCAAAAAAATATTTTAAACTGGTTTGTTTAGAGTCGCCTAATAGAATTTGCAATATTTTCCCACAATCAATTGAATTTTGCGATTCTCCCCCCACCCTCCATCAACTGATGAATTTCATGATTTTTTTCGGCAACTTATTGACAAATTTCACTTTTTTTTTTTTTCAACCAACTGAAGAACTTCGCTATTTTTTCTCATGACTCAATGCTGAAGTTAACGTTTTTTTCCCTCTACCAATTGACGAATTTTACAATACAGACGAACCCCGTTAACATGTGAATCAAAGGACCGATCAAAATTTGTATACCGTACCGTTCACGCAAAGTCTGAAGAGTTGAAGTAAATTTGCGGGGAAAATTGTGTGGGATAAAAGTTAATCCGAATCCGATCCAATTTGCGATTAGTTCACGTCCCATGTACGAAATTCTTGTTATCGCTTCACTAAGAATGGGACTCGACAGAAAAATATACACTTGCTTTCATGCAAATGCTGATAGAAGAAAAGAAAATGGTGGATTTTGATTATAAAGAAGAGCATTTTGGGGCTGTGAAACTTTGTTAAAGGCCACGGGGCACATAGGAAGTGTTAAAAAGGGCTGCCGGGTACATCGGAAGAGTTAAAAAAGGCCGCCGGGTGCACAAAAAAAATAAAATGGGCCGCCGGTCGCTGCGCCCTGCTAAAACAGCTTAGCGTCAACACTATTATTTAAAAAATATTGAAATGTAATTGTCTCTAAACATTGCAGTAAACAACTTCACACATGCAGTTAAAATTTGTTTTTATTTTATGGTATAATATTTACTTATTCATTTTATTTTAAACCTATTTGTGTATTGATTTAAAAAAAAAAGCCTAGAATTTTCAAATGATCACTTTCGCAACAACATCAATTTTTTTTTTAAATGTTTCATTTGTTGCAAACTATTAGTATTACATTTGGGAAAAATGGTGTCAGTAAAACAGAAAAGTACTGCAATGCATCTATGGTACCATAAAGTTGTTTGCCGTTCAAATTTTGAAGGTTTCATCAAATATATTATTGCTATGGGGATTTAATAAATCGTGCACATTGTTTTAAAGAACTTTTATGGATCAATTCTTGATATAAATTAACTCTATAATTAAAAAATTCTAAATTTTATAAGCCATCCATAGCTTTTGAAAAGATAGCAGTAATAGAATGACTGACAAAATGTACAACTAACGAAACAAATTAAAATTCATAAAAACACAAAAATGTAGTTATTATAAAAGAGCTTAATAAAACATTTAAAAACAAACTTTTCCATGTTGAAATAAAGCCTTCGTACAGAAAACCCCTACCCCCTGAAATTAATTTGAACATTCCTATCTCTGGGAGGGACCATTACGGCACTTTTCAGCTATACTAACACCACTGTCACCAAATGTAATAGATTACACCAAATGGAACATTTGAAAATAACTAACGTTGTTGCAAAAATGAACACTTGAAAATTACAGACTTTCACAAACTATTTTATTAAATTAAAAGAAATATATGCTTAAAATAAATAATTATACACTAAAACTCGATTTAAATTGTATGGATAAAATCGTAAGTGTCTCTAAACATTCCAATCTTTTTTTTAATAAAGATGCTGTGTCATCATAGAAACTTTATGAGATAGGATAGTAAGTAAATAATGACTAATGATGTCATGCTCCCTGTTTATTATTTAAAATTTTATTATATATTAATTTACATTATTTCTGATGTTTTTTATAAATTTATTTTTTTATTTTTTTAATGACACATAAAGCAAAAAGAAAGTAATTTTTAGAAATACTCAGTATTGGCTTGGCCGAGTACAGAGTCAAAATTTGGCCAAATATGGAATAACATTTCCAATTCATATTGTTATTTACACACTACTTAGGTAATAAATTACTTTGCAAAACAGAATTACATAATTTAGCAATGATGAATTGGGACAGTAAAAAGAAATGAATTGCATCAGAATGTCACGAACATTATAAGATGCATAAAATTTAAGCCTAAATGACAAACAAAATTTCTAAATAAGGCTATATCTCGCTATATAATTAAAATAATGAGCGATCGAAATGGAATCCAGTACAAATTACAATAAATAAATAAAATAAATACCTTGCTTTTCCAAAAGCATAATATACGCCTATTTGTAGCAGTATCCTAATGTAGTATAAATATGAATGAATCACAAATCATAAGATTCATTACTTCGGCAGCGCATCGCTCCAAGACACAGATTTGGACTTACATACTACGCATGCGCACAAGAAAAATTTTTAATTGAAAATTATGGCTAATTAATAAAATTTTTGAACAAACTAATGCACGATAACAAATCTGTGGCCAAATATCTTTCATGTAAAAAAAGAATGATGCAATTTGATGCAGTAGTTTGTTCTCACGAACTGTCGAAAGAAAAAGCTTAGCATTTTAAATATATAGATAACTATTTTTATACTTTTTAATCATATCATAAAACATTAAAATATTGCATTTGAAGCTTGAAATGCACATCAATATTTCTGAGAAGTCTTTTACACTCGCAGATGCAAAGCCAATATAAAAAGGTCTCCATCAATTAATATTAAAGATTACACTTTTAATTAATACAAAGTAATAAGTAACTATTCCCTGACAAAAATTTCCAAGAGTTATTCAAAAGTAAAAATAAACCACTGTATTACATCAGCATAAAGGGTTACCTTAATTTTAAAATACTGTTTCAAAACTTTAAAATAATCAACATAATGTCAAATTGCTAGTGAGTTCCTACATTTGCAGTCATTGTCTTCTTCTTTTTAAAAAAGAGCAAATTAGCATATCTTTTTAGAGATTATGAGGGTTCCCGAGTGTAGCTCACAGGAGGCAGAGCCTCCTAGTTTAATAATAAATTAAAACATGAATTGATTTAAACAAAAATTTATATACACACCTTTTTATTAGCACGGTAAAGAATATTACCAACAGCTACAGTCCATTCTGTATCCTTTATTTGCTGCAAATTGAAAATATTGTACTGAAACAATTAACTTTATTCTGAACACTAAATATACTACTCTTTATCATTTCTAAATTAATTTTAATAGAATTTAATATTCAAAAACTAAATTACTAAAAGTACTAATTTAAGAAATTAAAATTCTGTAATACAACTACTGAAATGTAATCCAACTACTCAATTTAGAGAAAAAATACAACAATATTAAATATAAGTGCTATATTTTATGATACTGTGTGACCTTCAAAATCCAGCATTCAGAAATTCGGCAACTTCAAAAATCGAGTATCAAAGTTTTCTTCCTCCGCCACCTTTATTTTTTTTTTTTTTTTTACACTTTCAACTTAAGAGAGAAAGAAAAATAAATTTTTTTTATGAATTAAAAACTTAGAGAATGAAGATGATGGATTAGCGAACAGCAAGATCACTGATGCTGTGCTAAATAGAATCACCAATAATGCTGGTAGCCACTCAATTGAACGAGGACGTGGAGCCGGCAGAACAAAATGTGTCCCTGGGAAAGTGCATAAATTTGATTGGAAATTTAATATCTTCTCTACAGAAACAAGACTGTGTTTTCGAAAACGATGTTTTGGAAATTACACGAGAATAATTGACTTCACTGTTTATTAGAATTATATATATATATATATATATATATATTGTAACACAGAAAATATCCAAGTAAGTTTTTTTTTTAAATATTTAATTTTCTCTTGTTTCTAATACAAATACCCCTTGGCTATGAGTTAAATTATGAATAAAAGCACCATTAAGAATGTCGGAAGTACTTTTCAGAAATCCTGACTTTTCAAAAATACCGCTTAGTTTCGGTCCCAATGATGCCGGATTTTCAAGGTTATACCATACAACATAATTATCATAAATTAATTTTCTTCTTCTTCATAACTACAGATTTTTCAAAAATCAATCTTTTGAAATTTATTTTAAAGTTAAAATATATATGTGACATAAAATAAGAGTAAGAAAAATAATTTAAAAGTGAGGTTAATACAATTAAATTCTAATATTTTAAATGATTTCTTGTATTGCATTAATATGATTAAAATGACTTTTAAAGCCATAATAAAAATTATACATAATAAAAATTATTATAATGGCCTATTTCTTTTAAAACATCTCTGCTGAAAAATATCTGCATGCTCTTTAGAACTAAAGAAATGAGAACTAAAACACAGAACTATTTGAAAATAAGATCATACATCTTGCAAGAAATTCTCAAGATCTTGCCAGTCTGCCAACTTCCAAGCAGCTTCAACTCTGTACTGGTTTAATTTTTCTTTCCATTCTGGTCTGCAAAAAGTAAAATAAATAAAGTATGTATTTGGTGAAACAGAGTCCCACACGATAAAATTTATCAAATAATAAATACTTATGGCAAATAGATATAAATTTTTTTGGCTCACAACGAATACAAGGTGTGTAAAAAAACAGCAGCATGAATAACCAGAATAAAGGTAAAACACAGTTGTTTTGAAGATTAAAAGGATGTTAACTAATTTGGTACAAAATGGTGAGAATGGCAGAGAAAGAGTTAAAAAAGCAGAAATAGGAACAAGCATGTTCTCTGCAGAGAGACTGAATACTTTCCTCTTTTTTTTCATGTCTTTTTCTGCACAAAAACAGCTCCTTTCTGAAAAATTGAATCAGTGGTGCACCATCTTTATTATTATTATTTTACATTAGTCTTTAGATATAATATCTACATTAAGAAAAGAAAGATGATTGTTTATGTGTTGGTGATGGTTAGGAAAATCTACCACATTGTTGTATCACAGATGTATGAAAATTTGGATGAGGATAGCCGAATGCAGGCCAAATGCACCTGAGGAACAGATTTTTCATTTTTTGAAAATAGCTAAGATATTAATGAAAAACCATGGCACATCACCACCGATTGTGCGGATTTCTGATGCATCCCACGATTCCATAGGAGAGAAGAAAGAACAGGGGAAAAGTAGTAATTTTTTTTTCATATTTGCACTGGTATAACAAAATGAAATGTAAAAAAAAAAAAACCACTTAATCATTGTATTTTCCCCTTTCTAACAGTGTTATCTGTTTTTAAAAGATTAATAGTTACCCTATCAAAAAATTTATTTCCTAATGTATAATTCATGTTTTTTTTTTTTTTTTTTTTTGCATCTGCACTCTACCAAAATAATATGAAAAAAAAAAAAGATACACATTTAATCTGCATACATTTATCTTTCTAAATGCACAATTTGTTTAAGAAAAATATCAATATTAACCCTTTCAAAAAAAATATTTTCCAAGACCAGTTTTAAATTTGTTTTTTCTGCAATTTTAAAAAATTGGCATCTGCTTTACAAATCCAAATATGAAACTAGTCGGATGTGCCAATCCCAAAACTTTCTTCTATCTCATACATATTAATACTTCAAAATTCGCTATCACACTGCCAAAATTACATGGCAATCTGTGCCCATTATGAGGATTCTAAAGATATGAAATGCCATGCATTAGTTCTTGAGACACGACTACCGCTGAAATCATGTAATATCAACAAAATGCAACCTAGCAGCGCCACCTATTTGGTGCGTTACACCAAAACCCCCAAGCAACAACTTATGTCAACATCTAACTGAATCTGAAGTTTGGGGAAAATCCATGCATTAGTTTTTGAGAAAGAGCTATTGCAAAAATCATGAAAATTCCAGCATAGCAGCGCCACCTATTGAACGATCAACACCAAAACCTAACCAGCAACAACTTGTGTCAACATCTAACTAAATCTGAAGTTAGATGAAAATTTGTGCATTAGTTCTTGAGATAGAGCTTTTGAGGGAATCGTGAAAAATGCAGCACAGCAGCGCCACCTGTTAGGCGATTGACCCTATTTTGTAAGCAGCACTAAGTCATATCAAGTACTAACGGAATCTGAAGTTTGATGAAAATCCGTGAATTAGTTCTTGAGATAGAGCTATTGCGGAAATCGTGTAAATCCTGCAAAATGCAGCATAGCAGCGCCACCTGTTGAGCGATTTACACCAAAATTTATAAAACGTCAATTCATGTCAAGGACTAACTGAATCCTAAGTTTGATGAAAATCAGTGCATTAGTTCTGGAGATTGAGCTATTGTGGAAATTGTGAAAAATGCTGCATAGCAGCGCCACTTGTTGAGCGATTTACACCAAAACCTAATCAGCACCAATTTAAATCAAGGACTAACTGAATATAAATTTTTATTAAATTCCGCTCATTAATTCTTGAGATAGAGCACCCACAAAATTTGTGTCAACACATACAGACAGACATTTTTAAAAACATGTTTTTATGGTTCTCTAACCCCTAAAATGTGTAAATCCGTCGAAAACGGGAATTTGAAAATTTTCATGAATCCAATGCTTTCTTCTTGTAAAGATAGAAGAAAGTAAAAACAAAAAATATGCACTTAATCTGCATACATTTTCCTTTCTAATGATGTCTTCAGTTAAAAAATGACTAATATTTACTATTCCAAAAGCATTATTTTCCGGAAGTCCTTTCACGAATTCGCAAAACTATTTTTTCTTAGTGTCTTTCCAGAATTCTTTTCGCATTGAAGAGAATAATTGTGTTTTGGAAAATGTTTGATGGGGAATGAGAGATATCATTTCATGTATTAAAGGAAGGGTTGTTTACTTAGGCTTCTTTTAGGAACTATTGGTTAGAATTGAAAGAATAATATATCTAATTGTCACAAATTAAATCTGTCACTAGACAGCAAGATCTCTACTTTGTATAGATTTTCATTAAAAAATATAAAATCATACAAATTTGAGAATGTATGCTGCTAAAGGCAGTGAGACACCCAACATTAGGTTCAACTGGAAAGATTTTAATAAAAAAATATTACTTCATTCAACACTGATTTTATGTATATTTGAGGTTATTGCCACAGATATGAGCTACGCCAGTCTTTAATTAAAAAATATTAAATCCAAAACAGACCAGACATAGCATGCCCAGTATATGCTGCCAAAAGCAATGGGGCCAGGCCACCAATGTTAGGTTCATTTAGAAATATTTTCTTTTAAAAATGTAAAATAATATAACACTGATTTTAGGTATATCATTATCATGGGCCCAGGCAATGCCAGGTGGGTTAGCTGGTATTTAAATAAAGCATACTTTTCATTAAGGACTCCATTTGCATATGATACAGCTGTAGTTGGCTGATCCATTCCAAGGAAGCATTTTAAGAGTCCTCCATAATAATTAACTTCATCAGGATACAGTTTTATGGCTTTTTCATAACAAGCAAAAGCTCCTTGCATATCACCTAATGAAGTAAAGTGCATAAATATTGCGATTCCAGATCACAAGAAAGAAATGGATATGTACAGTAAAATTGAAATCTAAAAGAAATTTAATCAGCATAGTATTAATAATAGTCAGTTAATTTTTTTTTTTTTTTTTTTTTTTTTTTTTTTTTTTAAATATAGAACAGAACTGGCTTTTATTATACCTACCTTTTACTACTTATTTCAATTCAGGATGACCCCACTTTGTGATTTTGCATAATCAGTATCTATGTATTTTCCCAAGATTTGACATATTTCATTGGCTATGGCATAACAATTAAGATCCAAATCATTCACACCTTTGTTTTACCTAACAATATGTACTTATAGAATCATACCAATTATTAAGATACTTTGAGTAATTCTTATAGTATCATTGGAATACATGTGTTTAAATCCTTTATGTGTCCTTGCAATAGCACTATTTCTGTACCTTGGAACAAAAAGGGCCAATGTCCATTTTTCTCAAATGACAGGAAACCCAATTTAAGTTTGAGGAACTTTAAGAATCTTGCTATGATTTCTGTACTATCATTTTTCAAAGTTGTACCTTTCAATTCAGTAATGTTTTTCTCACTACAATCTAATGTTACATTGATTTAGTTTTTTTTTTTTTTTTTTTTTTACATTTTAAATTGGCCATTTTTACATTAACAGTAAGTAACATTGGCCGCGACAAAATATTTTGTTTTCAATGATCTAATATTGGTAGGACTTTAGCACTTTTAACAATTACTTTATATCGCATCCTGGATTCATTCGTGCATTTAACTCAAATTTCTCAATTTTGGACATTGGCCCTTTTTGTTCCAAGGTACAGATTTATAATATGATGGGTACTTTCAAAATGTAAAACAATACACTGTACTTAAAATAACCAAATGTTGTGGTACTTGGTCTATTTTTATGAAAGTTAGAACTCAAAAAGTTCAGACAGACATGACATTTTTGGATCTTAATAAAATTTACATAGAAGGTCTACAAAAATATATGTTTTAAACAAAAGCCTTTTTAAACAAAAAAAAAATTGTTTGCAAAAGCCTTTTTAAACGAAAATTGAAATTGATGCATCTATTTGAAAATTATGCAAAATACACTAAGAAGATAGATAAAATTATCAATTTTGCATTGCTTCTTCAAAATTAGTTCAAAATATTTCTATATTTAGCAATGCCATCAAATCACAGTATTATATGATGACTTGAAATTTTAAATTAAAACAGAAAAGATATAACTTTCATGATAAATATTACATTTTTAAGCAGCTGTTTGTTCAGTGATGATAATTATGACAAAACTATAAGATAATTTATTCTAAAATTTATCATTAAATGATGTGTATGTATAGTATAATGCAAAAACATGTACATGAGTAGTGCTGACGTCACACTGATATTTAAAACAACCTGGCCAATAAATTTGGCCAGGTTTTAATGCAGTTTTTTTATTTTAAAACATCATACAATTTCGATTTTTAATCTGCTGAATAGGGGGGGGGGGGGGGGAACGTACTTTCAAATTCAATTGATTTGAAAACTGCATCTTAATTTACTGATTTTTCACGGTTTAAAATAATTTTCAAGTATGATTATTTTAAAATTTGTGGCCAACCCAGTTACAGAAGATTAATCTGTTTGCACCTAAAATAGTGAATAATTCAACAAATTAAAACTTCCCAAAAAAATAAATAAAACACAAATTTAATAGATATGTAATTGAACTTCGACCTTAAACACTGAAATAATCAGAATTACAGAGGCTGCTATAAATAGTGAAATGTTTCGTGATTGACCATCAGATGTGGGTCATAAGAAATGCTTTATTGGCATAGTTGATGTGCAATCAAAGGCATTATACTACAAGCAAAACAACTATTACAATTTTCAATCGAAAGCGATTTTAATCTACACAATACACTGGGCAGTATATTGAGCATCTTTAACCGAGGTTGAATTGTATTGTTTCTATAATGGAGAAATTTTAAAATATTAAAAATATAGTGTTAAAAATGTTGATCATAAAAGTTTTATTAATAAAACTGATACTACAACATATGCATAAGAAATGAAAAACTGGAAAAGCCATGTCTTGCAAAAAATAACATAATGCTAATACTGCTCTTTTTTTTTTTTCTTTTGTGTGTGTAAAGAGTCTGAATGCTAAAGAAGGGATATTAAAAATTGATATACACTAAAACTTTTATCATAATACAAATTTTGATAAATATATTAATATATATATATTGATAAACATATTTAAAAAAATTTATCCTTTTTTTTTTTTTTTCTTTTATGAGTGTTATATCATTTCTGCTGATAAGTAAAGAGATTATCACTATAAGAGATTTCATTGTCCACAGTACATGTTTATTCAAGTATTGGGAGCATATAAAACTGACCTTTTTAAAACTTAAAATGAATTAATTTACAATTACAACATTGCAGCTTTTCATAATTAATATATACTCTCCCTTTTACATGTACAGCATTTTTATGCATTTGAGCATATAAAAATATAGTACATAAAGAGCTAAAATATAAAAATGCATAACACACATTCCATTATCTATAAACAGATCACTGTTAAAGTAAAAAAACTGATTTAGCTGCTAATAAAATATCAGATAAAACATTAAGATCACATGGCAAATTAAAATAAATATAATGAAATTCTACACACATCTCCAAAATATTTTCCCACATCTTAACTATATGATATGTTTACTTAGACGTTGTAATTAACTTTCATATAACATGGATAAGTATATTATTAACTATTTTGTTGTTAGCACAGCATAAATTCTGAACAATTCTGCTTAATTCTAAAAAAGAGGGAAAAATAAATAAATAAAACTCTTGTAAAATTTCAGTTTGGCAAGTACTCCAACACATAGTAATTTTTAAGTGCAGAATATATACTATACAATAGAGTACTATAAAGAAAATAGTGCATTCTGTATTGTAAGAAAACATATAAAATGAGACATCAACTGTCAGACAAGTTTATACAAGTATTCTTTTTAATTCCAACATTGATCATTTGCTGCAATGAGTTATAATAATTAAATAATACTGTAGGAGACTGTATTATAGAGATTTTTACTATATGCAAAGTACAAAATTGTTGCACAATAGTAGTATAAAATATATATATATACTAGGAGGCTCTGCCCCTTACGAGCTATGCTCGCCAACTCCCATTCAGACACCGCTGACTCTAAAAGCACGCTAATTTGATCAGCTTTAAAAAGATTTTGGAAGATTGAATTATAATTTAAAAAACAGTGGCGATCTCCCTATAAACGGGTTTTTATTCATTTCTCTTTGATTGGTGAATTTTAAGGCCAAATTAGCTAAAAGATACAATGGCTGTTTTCGTCTTTGATTATATAAAATCAGTTAAACATTTCAAAATAAGCTAATATAAAATTAATTAAGTAAACAGAGTCTTTGTCTCCCGGTATTTTTTAACAAAGCAAAAAGAAAGTTCTTTTAAATAAGAAATTTTAAATGAATCGTTTTTAATCTGACATAATTTTCACCAAACTTTTCTTTCCCTTTTTAATATTCCTGTGAAAATACTTTTGTTAGGAATGAAATATTATTTGCGCTGTCCTAACAAAAATAGTTTAAAAGATCATCTCAAAATATCAAATAAATGTCTTGTGCAATTTTTAAATTTAAACTGTTTTGCAATATTATATTTTGTTCATTTTACGTAATAAGTGTAATGTGACGTAAATGTGATGTAATTTCTCCTATTAAAGACTTCTAACGCATGTTAATGAATTTATTATTTTACTATATCCTTTCTCTTTTAAAATTCACATTGTAAATATAGTTTTTATGACATAATTCTCAATAAGTTCTTGCTTTTTATATGTATTTATTTAATTTTAATTTGAAGAGGTTTTTTCTGTTTATAATAGTCACATGTAAATAATTTTTTAATTTGAAGCAAACATTATTGTTTGCGCTGTTTATACAATTGGCAACAGTTTAAATTACTAACATTTTCTAAAATATGTAAAAAATATCTCTCGAAATGCTGAAAATTTAAATTTAAAATAGAAATAAAACCTCAAAAAATGAGTCAAATTAAAAAAATAAATGCAGTCTGCACACCAGGAAATTCTAACGTATAAAATGATCTAAAAATGCTTAAATTCTCATGTATAGTTTTTGCTCCCATAAAACTTTTTTAATGGAACGACTTTGTCCAACTTTAGCATTAAATATCTCCTAAAATAATTTTTTGATTTGAAAACTGTCTGCATCAGCGAGTTTATCAAACATTTCTCTATAATACCACCGATTTTCATATTTTTGTATGCAATATTTTTCTTGATATTAACGAAGAAAGACCTCCGGTCACAAAAAATTCAAAACTGGCGGCAGCAGTGACACTTCCTTTTTTAATAGAATAGAGAGAAACTACATAAAAGTTGCCATGATCACAAAGAATTCTTGGTACTTTTATGTTAGCCGGGTGGAAATCTCGCCAATTTTTTTAACTCGCCAGTTAGTATTTTCTTTTTTTTTTCAAGTGGTAAATTAAAATGGTACTACTTGGTTATCCCATCGATCAAAAATCTATCGCCAGACTATAAGGTTAAATGCCAATAATGGTTGATCGTAAATGTCACATTCACTTGACTGTAAGGAAATTACACGTATTTACGCCATCAAGTGATTTTTATTTCGACGTTTTATTTGTATTTTTATTAATGTTATACTAATTTATTTGTTCTTTCGTAATTTAAAATAAAAATTACGTCAATTTATATAACTTGGTGAGTGGTTTGGCGATTTATATAAATTGGTGAAATTGGTCGACGGGATAACTAAGTAGTGCCATTAAAACATTCCTTTGAATTTGAAATTAAATGTCATGACTTGTTGCATTATTTAATCGGGTTTGGATTTTTTTTTTTTTTTTTTTTTTTTTTTTACGGTAATTCGGCAAAAATTTTGTTTTTGAGTACCAGTTACATATGTATTTTTAAATTATTTTCTATTACTTTTAAAATGAAATAACAATAAATAAAAAAGTATTAATCAATAACTATAGCATAAAACAATTTATAAAAATTTTTTAATAAAAAGAAAATACATGTAAATAAACATTTATTAATAAATAAGCAACAATAGCCGGGTTACCATGTCAGGCAAAATAACGACATTTTTGCACCAATTAGGTACCCCAGTGCGCATATGACATCTGCGCCTAATATTTTTCTTTTCGTTTCGTTAAAAAAAAAAGGAAAGAAGTGAAAGCCATTAATTTTAAATGTTTAAGTTTTAAATGAAAGTTTTGTATTAAATAAAATGATAATGAAATTTAAAAAAAAGCATTGTTCTAGCATACATTTAATACAGGCCAAACTGGTAGCCAAATTAGTTTAAAATAATAACCTTTTCTAAAATATGAAAAAAATATCTGCTACGATTAAAATTTGAGTTGCCATCATTAGAGAAATGTATTTAAAATTAGAAAAAAATTAATATTTTGAAAACTAAATCGAATTTAAAAATTCTAATATTAGTTTTGAGATCTGCGAATCAATACAGATTTTTGGTGTTAATTTCATCACAAAGTATTGCATATTTTAGGAGAAATCGCTGTAAAACATAATCAGTTGTTTAATCAATCGTTTCATAAGTTCGTTTCATTAGGATTTTATATATATAGGGTAGACATATATACACCCACACATATAGATATATATAATAATCTAAACACACCAATGGCTTCATTTTCAAGAATTAGGTCTCTTAAACTGGCTTCGCCTTTTCTGACTGCTGCCACACCAGCTACGCCATCTGGTTCATCCAGAGCTGAATACAGCTTCTATAAAGAGGAATAATGACTTAATTCAAAATTTCAATTATTAAAATATAACCAACGAAATGCATTACATGAAACACCAATGAAGGGTATCTGATTAATATTGCTAGTACTATAAGATAAAACTTTTTATGAATGATGCCTTATAAGTTCTTAAAAAAACCCCTGAATATTTAGATTTTAGATAATGTTATAGTTTGATATAATTAGAGACAAATTTAGGCATGGGTTAGAAGGGCTGAGGCTGACATTGAGCGTCCAGGTAGAGTGCGTCTCAGCTATGTATCGTACATCACCGTTTGTTCTGTAAGTCACTAGTTTTGCATATGGAAGCTTGTACGCATGTCCAGTGATGTAAAATACCCAGGTATTTATTTTTAAGAGTAAATACCCATTTTGGGTATTTACCTTGGGTATTTATTCTTCTGTTAAATATAGCTGTGAAAAAAACTTAATGGTATTAGTTATGATCAGTGTTGGGTACGCTCACAAAAAAAACGAACTAATTCAAACTCAAACTCAATTTCTCAAAAATGAGTCAAGTTCACGTTCAAATTCAAAATTTTTCAAACGAACTCGTTCAACTCAAACTCATCTATGAAAGTGAGCGAAGTTCACTAAAAACTCGTTTTTAAAAAAAATATATATTCGAACTTTATCGTCCAAATTTACAAAATTTTATGAACTAATCTTTTGGTTATTCGATGTAAGGGTCTTCATGGGCACGGCCCAATATTCCTTCCCGACGCTTCGGTCCGAGCTTGGCTTAGAGATTACTTTTTCAAGAGGTTCGGACCGAGATGGGCCGGGACTGAATTTATTGTCCGGCCCAACTCGTGCTGGACTGCATTCATCTTTAGGTCTAAACAGGCAGAAATTTCCTGCCCCAGTTCCAACCCAACTCATATGAAGATCATTGGACCGGCACGGCTCTTGCCTATCTAGTAAAAATATGAGTAAAATTTGGCCCAGCCCAATTTTTCTAATAACTGTTGATTTCTTTTCACAATTGCATTAAAACATAATTTACTTTCCTTTCATTTCGGATTCGGGTCGGGTTGCTGGTCGCCGAAAATTATTTTGGTGCGTTCGGGTCGAGTTGCGTGTTGCGGATTGATTTCAAATAGAATTTTCGGGCTCGAGTCTAGCAGCACTCGACCCGCGCAAGGCTTTATTTCTGATGATCTGAGAAAAAAAAAAGTAAAATTTACTCGTCGTAATGGCGCAAAAGATAAAAAAATTAAATAAACACCAAGAAAGAGAAATTTGCGCCCTGAACACCCCGTGGAAGACAATTTTTAATTATGTCTTTCTTTTTACGTTTAACCGTTTAAAATGTATCTTAAACAGGCACTTCAGGAGGGCAATAACAGTTTTGAGCGGGTCGGGTTGTATACTCGACCCGAACCTGAAATTTTCATTTGCAGCCAAGTCAAACATCAACCCGACCCGAAACCATCCCCAAAAAAATTTCGACTCGCAACCCGACAAAAAAAAAAAAAAAAAAAAAAATTCGATGACCCGCAATCGCATATCCGCACCTGATCCAAACGCGAGATTCTTCAACTGGCAACCCGAACCGAACCCAAAATGAAAAGGAAGTAAATCTTGTTTTACTGCAATCATTGAAAATAATCTATAATTACATGTTTAATAAAAATGTTATATTTTATATAAACAAATGTACATATCTATATTTTTTAATAGTCAAAAAACCTATGAATAAGCAAACACCTCAGGATCGTTGAATAGAGTCCTGCATCGGATCGGGTTATACTTTATTTTTTCGGGACGGGGTTACTCGAATTTTCTTTCTGTGGGTTGGGTTCCCTCTAGAATAATTCTTATGAGACAGATTTAAGTTTTTTGCTAATCGGGTTGTTGGGATTTCCTCTAAATGTTTAGAAGAATTATTTCCCAGAGGAAAATACAAATGTATATCAATATGAATGAGTGTATATTCAATTACTGCCTAAGAAATAAAATGTAGATGAGAAATGCAATGGTAGATTATTCTTCCTTTGCGATACAGTTAAGAACTATTTTGTCTTATCTCGTAATATCGAAAATATTAAAATTCGTTTTTTACATACACAAAACACATATATAGTGTTTGTGATAGTTTATGCACACGTTTATATATTACATGTGTATAGATTGTAAGATGTCCAGTATTAAGCGGCAAAGCCGTTACAATACAAATATGTAATTGTGTTAAAAGTTGAAAAATTTGCTAAATAGAGATGTATGCTTTTTGTATGTAGGGACGCTATTATTTGCTATGTAGGTCTTATTGCATATAGATTTTTAAACTTTATTTTCGACATTCCTTTGAAAAATCCGGTCTACCCGAACCCGACATGCAATTATGAAAACCCAATCTGAAACCGACCCGAACCAGAAGTCAACCTCTAAGGCCAAAGCCTGCAGAGCCTTCTTAACATTATACAGGCCATAAACAGTGTTGCTAAATCTGACGGATTTTTTATTGAGAAATTTCGAGTTCAAAACGTAAAATTTTAATACTAAATTTCCTCCATTTTATTCACGAAATATTTATACTTATAATAATAAAAAATAACTAACTATTCAAACTTTTTGGGAAGAATTTAGAATTTCTTAATAATAGGTTTTATAAATGACGCATAAATACATCAGCAGCCTGTGTGTAGATATTTATTTTTACGTCGACATGTTTAAAATTTTGTCTTCTGGGAGTTTTGATAAATATAAAATTACTATTACAGTCTCTTTTTCCTGTTTATGATCTTCATTTAAAAAAAAAAAAAGTTCCATAGGCTACATAGTCTAAGCACGCATCCGTTTCAAAATACTAATTCTCCTATATTTCTTTCAATATATCCTATTGTAAACAATATTGATTTTTTAATGAATTTCTATTTGTATGTAAATATCTGAATTATTATTAATATCATTAAACCGCATTTACACGGCTTGAAGACTTAAAAATATGAAAAACTCTATACAGGAAAACCTTCTAAGACGGAATCACATACAAGAGAAAAAAAATCGTTATACTTAGGTTTCTTTTTTAGCAAGTCCGTCGTCTCTTACAAATGTATTATGCTTTTTCAAACAGATTATTACATCCATTAGTACATATTTTGCCGCCAATCAAGAAATTTTCCAGTTTAATTTCAGTTCTTTTTTTTTTTTTTAATATATACATTTTAATTCGTAATTTAAGTTATACCAAGTAATTTTAGGACTGGGAAACTGGCTTCAGAGAAAGACCCATTCTTACAAATCCGTTGATCAATGGATACACAAACTCCACCCAATGAAATTTACTTGATCAAAGGCTAATTTAGGTCATAGCATCATTGGGTATTATGAGAAACAATAAGGATTAAACTGGGGTAATTAATATTGAATCTAACGAAGGATAACTATATTACTTAACAGTAGAAAAAGAGTATATTCTTTATAATTTTATGGAAATAATTATCCATCCCGACTTACAGAAAGCCAATTTGATATGTTTAAGGTAAAAAATAAAAAATAAAAAATAAAAATAAAAATAAAATTTTTTTTTATTGAATCAAATTTCCTAAATTGAAAAAAATAATAAATTTTAAAAAGCAGATTGACAAGGATAATGATTTCCTTTTTTATACAAAATATGTATGAATTACTAGTACCTACAGTTAAAACTATGCTATTAGTAATTTAGATTTATCAAAATCCATGTTTTACTACTAGCATCTAAGTGCTTCTAATATTAACAAAGTAAATCAACCTTTTACCATTTATAAAGATTAAAAAAAAAAAAATCGATTTTAAAGCGTGTTTAGTTTTATTTCTGTTATTTATTTATTTATTTTTTTTTTAATGTGTATTTAAACTAAAATTTTGATGTTCGGCCTGAAATTTGACAGAATATTCATTTCCAAAACACTAATCGTTACATCCTATTAAGGATGTTCTCAAATCCAAAAGAGCAACTTTCTGACATAAGTTTTAATTTATTTTTGTTCAAAAATGCATGAAACTAGCTAGTGTTGTTGTTCAGAAACTATGTAATTCAGCTGTTTTTTCCATTTTTTTGGAAACGCAAATAGATCTTTCAGAAAATAGTGCCAAAGTGGGCGTTTTGAACCGAATTTCCGCGCGAAGGAAGAAAGAAAACTCAAGAGCGGGCGAAAAACGTGTTTGTCACGTGATCAAAATCGCTTCTAACTCAATAAGCAATTGATTAATCAAAAAAGGGAAAACACAGTTCAATTCCAAATCGCTTCCATGGTCAGGCTTTCCAATTTTATACCTTTCCGTTAAAAAATGAATTTGTAAATGTGTCAAAGCGTGTTGCGCTTGTTGAGCAGAGCAGTTAAGAACAGACATAAGGGCTTAGTAAAATTTGGGTTAAAAATGATACTCAGATTACATTAGTCATTTTCCGAAATAACAATAACTTCTTTAAAAAAAAAAATCCTATAAATATTATAATTTAATCATACTTAGTTATATTAAGTATGTAAAACGATATTAAAAAAAGTGCTTCACATATGATATTTTTAAATATTGTTAATCATATTTTAAAAGGAAATAATTTGGAAATTATATTCTAAAATTATATATTATATATTCTTTCATATTCCTATTCTCATTCATATTGTTTGATTAAAGATAAGAATAGGAATGGAAATAGAAAGTTTTTACAATTGTTCTGTGATAAAACATAGTAATAATTATTTATTCTGTGGAGCCATCGAGAGCATGTGTTGACAATATCTCTCCCCTCTCCCCAAACGTAGACATTATGTTGCTAAGTAAAAAAATATATCAATAAAAATTCTTATTTGTATCGAAAGACTTGTTTACAGATGTAACGACATGAGAAATTGTTTCCCCACACGCAAATTCATGGAACTGAACACCCACATAGCCATTTAGCCTAGGGTCTCCTAGATAACAGTCGTTTGGCTACCTATGGTGAGTATGAAAATGTCGCTGATAAGAAAGTACAAAAGCAAACCCTACTTTGTACAAGACGGTGACATAATGAAAGTCATGCCCCGATTGCAACTGTTCTTCGGTTTTTAAAAGACATTTGTTCTTTCGTTCTGATTTTTAACGACTTTAGCAGAAAAGGGATTGATGTCCAGCAAAAGAGGAACCTTTCCTTCAAGTAGAGTCGAGCTCCTTATCTCCTGACCCATTGTTGATTCCCCTCATTCTTTTGTGAATAAACCGCAGATGATTTCAGAATAAAAGATTTTCCAAGAATACTAGAGAAGGAAGCAAAATACAAGTCAGAACGTAGTATTGTAACTAAGATTGTAACTAAAATAAGACTTATAATGTGCAGAATTTTTCTTTTCAATTAAGTGAATCAGTGTTTTTAATAGATATTTTTTTGCATTTTACCTCATTTATTTTTTTAACTTTCTTTTTAATTACTTGCTCTGTTTTGTAAAATTTCTCAAGGATATTTGAAAGAAACAGCAATAAATAATACGGAACAATGTTAGATCTAATTGTTGTTGTAGCCAAAAATTTTAAGAACTTTATATATTTAAAAAAATCATTCTTTTCCTATAGAATATGTAAAGCGAAAAAATAATACAGTATAGCTTAAATTTATAATAAAAATGCTCATACTAATAAGTGTACAAGTACATGCATTATATTCAGTAATAAAACCTCACAATCACTATTTTTAAACATACACACGCACACACACACATATACATATGCATACACACACACACACATATATATATATATAAAATTACATATAATTTACTTATACATAATTTATATTTATTATATTTACAGACAGAGAGACAAAGAAATGAAAACAAAAAAATTCTATGCTTGCCAACGCGAAACTTTCCATGGACGCCTTTTTAAACATAAAAACACGAAATTTGCAGGCATTGTTTTAGAAGTGATTTGTAATTCAATAGCCTTTTTAAATTTTCGATAAATATATTACATTTTGGGTTATAAGGAACTGTTGTTTCCTGAAGCCCTTTGTCCGGCTGTCGCCGTCGCTTCAGGAAAGTCGATGTAAAACGCCAACTTTGACAGCATTTTCTTTGTATGATCCTTCGACTTTATCAAAAAATGGGCAAGCTGTTAGCTTTCACAGTTTCTGATAAAGAGTACCTACACATTTAAAATTACTTAGATGATATTAAAGTTTGTGTAATAAACCCCAAAAATTCGTTTCTAAAAGTTTTAGACTAACTCAAAATCATTTATTTTAAAAAATCCCTCACTTATTCCTTAAAGCAGGGCCGAAACTAGACTTTTTTTGTACCCGGGGCAAACATGGATTTTGGCGCCGGGTACAACCGGCGCCAAAATCGCAAAGCCCCCACTTTCGCAAAGTATATTTACAAATTGCCCCCACTTTCGCAAAGTATATTTACAAAGAGAATTTTACTAATTTTCTAATAGCCGACTTATTTAAAAATTTAAAATATGTAATATTGAACTACGTAATCTACAATGGCGGATCCATGGCGGAGGTCACGGAGTCATGACCCCCCCCCCCTCCCTCTAAACATCAACAAATATAGTCTAAAGATCATTTTTAAAATGAAATATACAGTAGAGTCCCGATTATCCGAGTCCCGCTTAACCGAGTTTCCGGTTTAACCGAGTTATTTTCTTCCGATGGACAGATGGCTTCCATTATTATGAAACAGAAAAAAAATTATGGCCATTTTTTTTCCCATTCTGACCAGAAAATCAGAGTTCTAACTTTTTACGACTGCTCTTTCATCTTCACCTAACACTTCATTTATAATGGAAGCCGCATCTATCCATCAGAAGAAAATGATCCATTCCAAAGTTGTAATCCTTCCTTTGGCACCTCTACGTTCTGGCGCTCGGAGCCACATTCCCCCCCTCCCCCCCCCCTTAGTTTCGGCCCTGCCTTAAAGCACGTAAATGAGGTCTTTTTCAACAGAAAAAATGTGTAAAATGTATTCAATAATTTAAAATTTTAATAAAAATAAACATCCCAATTTTCAGTTTGAAAATTTTAAGAACAAGCGCTTTCTCTTAACCTTTTCGGGTTTGGTGTACTATTAGTAGTACATATCTTTTCATCGAGTATTATTTTGCTTTAATTACTTTTGTTACTATCTACATATAATAGTGATAGTATATATAGCCATGCCTTTCTTATTATGACTTCATTTATGCTTTGACATTTAGTATATATAACAATAATAATAAAAGTTTGCTTAATTCTCTTTGCAGCGTTGGCGATTCCTTTATTTTATACATATATTTTACTCTTTAAATTTAAAATATGAGTTACTTTTCTGAACGAATCAGGTGTGGAACTCAAAAAACATTAGAAAGTTGCAATATCTGTTAAACCCTGTTGTAATACGATATTTTCCAAACCTCTACAAAAACTCTTCCTTAACCTATTATTATATAAACATGAATTGAAATAGTACACAAAATAAGCATATTCATTTGATTTCAGACAATGAGATAATCCTTATACTTCAGTAAATCTGTTTGGATTGCTAAGATTAACATTATTAAAGTAAAAGTAATTTTGCTATGAAAACTGAAAAAAAAAAATTGGACCCGAAAGAGAACCTTGGCTTTGAAGCAGGAATGTCCAAACTTTCTGTTTCGTCCGACCACATATGTGAGGAAATGTTTGTTTCGAGCCTCACGTGTACAGCGTACTCTTCTGGTTTCCACCAGAGATTTTCGAGAAAATACTTAAAGAAAAAGAAAGACTTCTAAAAAAGATTTGCATCTGGACTAGTACCTTAGCCATTTACGCTTATAGCCTTCCCACCCCCCACCCACGAGAGTTAGGACATTTTTCTATAAAAATCTAGGGCTCGAAAATGTCTCTTCCACCGGGACTAATTTAAGGAGTCAGGGGTCTCATCATAAATTAATTAGTGTGGCCTGAGACAGTTTTTTCTTTGCTTCAGATTATTACACAATCAATTTAATAATTTAAAATATGTAATAAAAAAGTACGTAATACTGAATTACGTAATCAACTTTGTCAAATATTGATTCATGACCTTGAAAACGAAATCCAAAGGAACCGAAAAAAATCCGCTTTATACAGCTTTCGATCTTAGCAGGTATAATTGTTGGTATTTTTTCTGTTGGGAAAATGTAATTTTTTCATTTAAGACAGGATTCCGTTATAGACAGATTTCATTTTCACAGATTTTACGGTACTTAGTGACATGAATCACCTTGTCTTAAAAGACTACATTAGTCACGTGAAGAAACCAAACTCGCAAACTAATGTTAAACCTATGGGAGCGTTCTTTTCAAATTTCTCGCTTGCATTTTAATATTTTTAAATGATTTTTTTCTGTTTGGGATAGCAGAAATTGATCCCTAACCGGATTCGTGTTTACTTTTTCGATTTTGGTTCCAGATATTTTTTTTATATATATAAAATTACTTATATTTTTGAAACCGGTTCCGAAAGTGAAAGTAGCCTCATAAAAAAGAAAAAAAAAACTGCAACCAAAACCGAAAGCGTACAAACTAACGACGTTAAAAATCAACTTTGAAAATAATGCTCCCATAGATTTAACATTAGCAAGCGAGTTTCTCAGCGTGACTAGTGTAAGTTCTTAAGAACTCAAAAACCAATCTTCATTTGGCGCCTCGTTCGTTTTCCGTTCTGGCGCCCGGGACACATGCCCCCCCAGTCCCCCCCCCACACACACTCTAGTTTCGGCCTTGGTGGGGATTCACAAAATTCGTGGTACAGGAAAGAAATACTTTCATGGGCGATTGTTCGGAGCATTTCGGCATGGATTTCGTTATTTTTAAAAAGAGAAGGACGCATTTTGCCAATTTTAAAAAAGACAGATCGTTGCATCCTTCAAAAATGGTCTAGAGCAAACACTATCTATATTCTTTAATATACTCAAATATAGTAAAATCCCTGAATAGCAGATACTTCGGGATCGTTGAATATTCTTGGATCGGATCGGGATGTATCTTTTTATTTTCGGGACGGGGTTACTCCAATTTCATTTCTGTAGGTTGGATTCACTCTAGAATAATTCTTATTGGACATGCACATCCTACTACATTTCTTTCTATATGTCCCATTGTAACTATATTGATTTTTTAATGGATCTCTCTTTGTATGTAAATATCTGAATTATTATTAATGCCATTAATCCATTTACACGGCTTGGAAACTTAAAAATCTGAAAAATTCTACATCGAAAACTTTCTAAGACGGAATCACATAGGAGAGGAAAAAATCGTTATAGTTAAGTTCCTTTTTTATAAGGTATGTCATCTCTTGCAAATGTATTATTTATTTTCAAATGGATTATTATATCCATTTTGCACCGAACAAGAATTTTTTCCGTTTAAAACAGGATTTCGTCATACACAGATTCTTATAATAGGTTTTACAGCACTGTATCCCTAACCCCTAGAAATGCATATGTACTATTCTTTAAAGATAATTTTAATTTTAGAATAATGGTAATTTAAAAATCATGTATTTTCGGCAAAAATTGTTGACCCAAGTAGGTTGTTCATTAAACAGATTTTTGCACGAGTCAGACGGGGATGGGTCAATGATTTTCATACAAACAGGGTTGTGACCGGACCAGAAAATTTCGATCGCTGTAGACTTCTAGGAAGAATAAAGCACACACTCAGAAATAAGTCAGGTTCGGCCCGGCCCGAGCCTCCAGAGAAAGTCAGACCCGGGCACGACCCAGAAAAACTGATGATCAGACTCGACCCATACCGACTCCGTGTAGGCCTCTAAATGGCATTTGAATGGGAAAAACGGCTGGAAAATTTTTAAATAAATTATGAAAAAAATTGAGTTTGAGTTGTAAATTTCGTTCAAACTCACAGATTTTTTGAACTTCCGTTCAGCTCACGTTCATTTATCAAAAAGTGAGTCAAGTTCAACTCAAAGTTCACAGATAGTGAACTAAGTTCGTGAGTTTTCGTTCAATGAACGCGCTCATACCCAACACTGGTTATGATGAATTAATGAAAAAGAATGGAAAATTAAGAACGTTAGATTTCTTAAAACTCTTAAATTTTAAAGAAACAACATTTTACATTCAAATACTGAACTTAACTGTCTTTTTTTTTATTATGATGAAGAGTGTAAAAAAATAATTTATTCAGAAGAATTTTATTAAAAAGATGATTTTAATTAAATTTGTGTAACTATTGCATATAATATGTGCAATACTGCTGCAGCTAATGTATTAGTACTACATAGGTTACTCCAATCGGTACCACGGTACTATATTACGGTGGAAATGCTCCAATAAAGGGGACACATTCTCTAATTTTTTTTTTCCTGAGATTCCCTGATACTCTTTTTCTCTGCAAACAACTACATCCATCTAAGATGAGTGCTAGCTAATTTCATATGATGATCAATTTACTAAATAAATAACATGTATATCTGAAAGTTTTAAGATGCAGTCGGCCAAAAGAAAAAAAAATATTGAAAAAAATGACCCCATGCCTTTATGTCACCAAAATTTTCCAGAAAACAACTGAAATAGACATGCGATAAGAAATTATGTATTCTTTCATGTTATATAAAAAAAGCTTAAGACTCATTTTCATACTGAAATTGTACCAAACTCTGATATTTTCAATGCAAACACAATAACTTTGACATCATATATGGCAACACATGTGACGTGTGTGGTATACATACATAATATACATGTGGCATGTGTGGTTTGACATCAAATTTTTCTTTAGGAAACCAAATGGCAAGCCATATAAAGTAGTTCAGGAATTATGAAGATTTAAAATTTAGAACTTCTAATGTTATATTCATTTTTAATCATTGTAAATATGGGTAGTTTTTTAAGCGTAATTCTATAACTACTAGCGAGCTACTACAGAATAAGCTATAATTTTATAATTCACATATTTGAAACCTTTATAAATCTATTTTTGTTAATAATATTCATTGTAAGTAATGAACTTTTTTTTAACAGAAATAGATTTTTGGAAGTTTCAATTATGACAATATTCCAGCTTAATAAAATTACAGCTCCTTCTGCCAACTAGTTCTTGAGTTATGCTCAAAAAACTACCTGCATTATAATCCATTTAACAACAATTAGAAATGAATTTAATGTTCGGAGTCTCAAATTTTAAATCTTCATAATTACTTAGCTATTTCATTGAGTGGTTTCCCATTTGGTATTATAAAGTAAAAGTTACAAAAAATACAAATATGATGTCAAAATTAGGTGTTCATATTAAGAATTCCAGGGGTTTGGTACTATTTTAGTTTGAAAATGATCCTTATCATTTTTTTTTTTTTTTTTTTTTTTTTTTTTTGAAAAAGACATAATTTCAGTCGAATGGCTATATGTTTTTTTTTTTCTCTGGCAATTTGGATGTTAAAATGCTTTTTTTTTTTTTTTTTGGCCAACTGCACCTCCTTGCATCACTAGATTTAAAATATCTATTGCAAGATGGAGAAAACTAATGATTTTTTTATCTACATTTTCTTGAATAAGTTTTTTTCCCTTTTTCTTTGCTATAGATAATATATTACGGTGTTAAGTTTTTCACACACTAAATGAATCTGATGTTCATTTGATTGAAAGGATTCAATTAGTTCTACAGCTAGTTTAAAAACAGTGATTTTTTAATTATTTTTTTTTATACAAATCGAAAATGCATCTTCTAAATGTTTTTTCTTTAGCTAATAAGCTTCTTCATTAACTGCCATAATTTGCTATAAAAACGTATTATCTTTTATGCTTTTAACCCTTTATAGTTCTTTGGGATAATAGACTTCTGCCAGAGCTTAATTTTCACCTTATTGCTTTTTAAAGAGTTCGTGCACATTAATATATCCCAGCATTCCTACTCATTTCTCCATACCGCTGCACACTATAGTCTGGTTTTATGTCTACTGTTGGAGCATGAGTGCCACGATTACTCTCTTTTTGGAGTAAATTTCTGTTCCCCCTTACAAACTACTAAAATTGATATGATGCACATCCTACTTGCATTACATACTACAACTACAAGAACGGAAAGGAAACTTTCTTCTGATCTTGTATTAGTTTGTAGGACAGCCTTCTTGTGACTGATGAAGAAAGATTCTTGAAACATGTTGCATTATCTTCTTTTTTTAAAATGTATTTAAGAAAAGTCTTTCTTTGTTATTATCAGACAAAAATTTAAAAGTTCTTTTTTATGTAAAAAAAATTTTAGAAAAACAATTTCAATTAAAAACAAACTTTAAAATAGCTGCAGCATTAAATGCTTAAGACTGCAAATAACTTCCCCATATAGTTCCTGGCAATTTCAAGGAATCATTTTTTTCTTTACATTTTTCATTTTATATTCAACTGAACATTGCATGTAAATGGTTACTTCATTTGATAGTTCTCACTATATCAATTAACATTTGTTATAAATTGCTTAATTGCTATCTGAAAATAACAGAACATACCGAATGGAAAAGGTTTGCAAGGCCACTCAATCAGGCAACATGCAGGTATTTTTCAATAATTAAACTGAATATCGCTATCATATTTGAACATTCTAACTTATGATTTCAAGAATTTTTTCAAGATTATGATATTTTACAGCAAAATATGAAAATACCCCCCCCCCCCCCAAAAAAAAGGAAAAACTTACCTGCTGCGTATTTACCCTTCCCACATCACTGTGCATGCCAGAATCATTATGTTTTGGTCCGCTTGTACTTTGGCAGATGTACTTTTACTTTTAACATGTAATGAGACTTAATGTCTCGATGTGGTCAGACGACAATAGTTTTAAGTCCATTTATACAGTTTTAACCCCGGTAGCAGAAAGTTCGAGACGGGAGACGGGCATCGCAGATTTTCTTTTCTCTTTTGCAGATTCTTTTTCATCGAACTTTTATTTTGCTTCGTATTATGTTTAGCTCTTTATTACTTAATACAAAAAGTTAAGACTATTATTAATAAAAATTTATAAAATGCCTAAAAACGCTACAGGTAAGTGATTGTTTGATTAATTAACGCTCCATTTATAAAAATATTTTACCTTCAGATTATTTTTTGCCCCTGAATTATCTGTCGCAGACACTTGGAGAAATTTCTGCTACGGGGGTTTTAACTATTTTTAATAAGCTTTCTACATGGTTACATATTTTTCACGTTCACTGAATTTTAAATTATTTTTGCATTATTCAGTGCTGAACGAGGATTGTGGGACCTTTGTGTGAATGCTGAGACAGTGAACTTTATACTCAGTTATAAAAAGGCCTTTGACATTTTGCTATGTCTGGAGAGGTGATATTACACCTCAGTTAAATTCTGTTACTGAACTCTTCCATTTGGCTGTGAAACAGCTGATGTGATTTGAAATGCTGAAGTATCGCCATGTTTTTCTGCTTATTGAAATTTTCCAATTAGAGTACATCTTATTTTCTTTATGCGTCTTTTCATTATGAAAGGTTGTGAAACGCTGGAGATTGATTTTTAATCTTGACTACGTTATATGATATTATTCGATAGTTTATGAATAAATATAATCCTGATTGAAAGTTAATTTATTCTCCAGTTATGGTATTGAAATACCAAAAATGTTATATTTGTACTTTTCAAGCTCTGGATCATTAATTCTTTTATAGTCAAAGATGGGTCATTCCATACAAAATGAACAAAAACTTAAAAAAAGTTATGACCACATAGTAACCGATTTTAATAAAATTTGGCACACAGATTCAATTCATATTTAAACAGAGTTATGCAAAATATCTTGACAAAAAATAAAATATTTTGCCAGTTCTGGACATTTTAAAACTTGTGACATAAAATGGCATGTGTGCAATTGTTTAAAGTTTGAGGTTCCATATCTTGAAAACTATTTAACATAAATTAAAAACATTTATAATACTGTAATCTCTGGAAAATTATCTACATATTTATTTAGTAATAATAATGTGATAACACCGTGGTTAATTTTAAATTGGTTGTAAAAACTAAAAATTTGTCAATTTTGAGAAAATTAAAAAAGTATCAAAGGAATTTAAAAGCATTTGTGAAATTGATGCCTGATGAAGTGTTACATATGAAAATCACATTGCTCAAGTTTGGAAGTTGCCATTTATTTAAATCATCTTCAAAATAGCTTAGAAACTTCACAACTTTTCCTCTTATGTAGATACAAAAATTCAAATGAAGGAAAATTCAGACATCAACAATATTGCACAGGCATCAAGATCAATAAGCCCATGATATGCTTGAAAAAATTCAAGATGAACCTTTTGATTCCTAACATAAGAGAATTGCATTCAAAATGGTAATATTTGTTACATTCCATGGTGACCTAGAGAGTCAGTTGACAATATATTTTTTCATCTGATAACATTAAGCAATTAATGTTTTGTAAAAAATCATGATATCTCTTAAAAAGACTCATAAGGATATGTTTTAATTTTCAATTAGACAATTTCTGTTTATTATGTGAAGAGTAGTTGGACTTCAAAGTTGAGCGACATTTGTGACCATCTTAAAATACTCTCTTCAAATATTTAGAATAATTTGTTGCATAACTATTGTCTGATTTTCTTGATAAAAAAAAATTCTGAAATTCACAGCAACTTTTCTGAAAGGTTACAGCAGGGGGGGGGGGGGAATGAATCACTATTGGTTCTAATTATGTGTTCTTTCTGCAATCTTTACACGAAATTCGCGTTTATTTACCGCGATCTTTCGGCGAAATTTGCGTTTTCTTTTTCGCGATTCTTTAAAGAAATTCATGTTTTTTTTTTTTTTTCCGGTGATCCTTTAACACAATTTCCATTTTTTCCGCGATCTTTGACGATATTTCCGTTTTTTCAGCGATCCTTTGACAAAAATCACATTTTTTCCCCCGCGATCTTTTGACAAAAATCGCGTTTTTCCCGCGATTCCGGAGGAGGGGTATTCCCTGCCAGTTTTAATTATGTGTTTTTCTGTGGTCATTTGACGAATAGCGTTTTTTCAGCGATTAAGAAATGGGGTTTTTTCTTCGTGATCTTTTAATGAAATTTGCATTTTCCCCGCTATCTTTGGACGAAAATGGCGGATCTTCTGACGATATTTCCGTTTTTCCTGCTATCTTTTGACGAAAATCGCGATGGAGAAAATCCTTCTCAGTTCTAATTATGTTTTTTCTGCGGTCCTTTGACGAAATTCACGTTTTTACTGCGATTCTTTAAAGAAATTTATGTTTTTTTCCCCCGTGATCCTTTAACGAAATTTGCGTTTTTCGAGCGATCCTTTGACGATATTTCAGTTTTTCCCACGATCTTTTGACGAAGATCGTGTTTTTTGTGATCCTTTGCGAAATTTGCGCTTTTTTCCGCGACCCTTTGACGAAATTTGTGTTTATTTCGAGATTTTTTAACGAAATTCGCATTTTTTCCGCAATTCTATGGCGAAATTGTCGATTTTTTTGAGCGAACGATTGAGGAATTGATTTTTTTCGACGATCATTTGTCAAAATTCGCGATATTTTTTAATATCCGAATTTTTCATTAAACATAACAATCTCATAAACCCGGAAGGATCGATCGAAAAACCCGAAAATCCGGGGTACACCCGGAACACAATCACTCCTGCTCTATAATTCACAATATTTTACAATCTGCATTAGTGATGGGCGATAACGAGATGTTTTTCTCAATTTTCTCGATTGTATGGACATCTCGATACTTTTCAATTGTGTAAATTTTTTCTCGATGACTCCAGTTTGCCAATTGCTTTTATACATCACATATTATATATTATATACGTCATACATTTTTCAAGAATCGTCTGCGGGTGAGCTGGAATGAGTCGGTGTTAATAAAGACTAGGTGACTTCGCCCGCAAGTGGGCCCCTCCTTTAATCGAGGCCTCTAATTTATACATAATCTTGTAATATGAAATCACGAACAGGTTACCCGCTATAAACAACACCGTATAGCAGGCGTGGTGGGCACGCACTACAACATCTTCTCGGCTAAATTTAGAAAAGTGCCCCCCCATGGGGGAACAGTGGGGGGGGGGGGTAGTCACCGGAGGTGCATAACATCAATAAGTAGTCACAGACCTTTCCAACGATACCTTACATGTCAGGTCTTGGCTAAATTTAGAGAAGTGTCGCCCGGGGTGGGGGGGCAAAGTGGGGGGACGCACACCGGAGGAGCATAACATCAATAAGTAGTCACAGACCTTTCCAACGATATCTCACATGAGTGGTTTTGACTAAATTTGGAAAAGTACCCCCCGGAGGGGCAAAGTGTGTGTGTGTGTGTGGGGGGGGGGGGGGGGTGACAGACACCGGAGGTGCATAACATCAATAAGTAGTCACAGACCTTTCCAATGATATCTCACATGAGGGGTCTTGGCTAAATTTGGAAAAGTGCCCCCGGGGGGCAAAGTGGGGGGGGGGTCACCGGAGGTGCATAACATCAATAAGTAGTCACAGACCTTTCAACGATATCTCACATGAAGGGTCTTGGCTTGGCTAAATTTGGAAAAACGTCCCTCGGGGTGGGGGGGGTGGCAAAGTAGGAGAGGGGACTGTCACCGGGTGTGCATAACATCAATAAGCAGTCACAGACCTTTCCAATGATATCTCACATGACGGGTTGTGGCTAAATTTGGAAAAGTGTCCTCTGGGGAAGGGGGGGTGGCACCGGAAGTTCATAACATCAATAAATAGTCACAAACCTTTCCAACGATATGTTACATGAGGGGTCTTGACTAAATTTAGAGAAGTGTCCTGAAATTTCATATATTATAATTAATATTTATCGAAGGGCTCCATAAAAAAATCCGATCTAAAATGATAAAAATGGAAAAAACTACCCCCCACACTGGGGGCCAAATTGGGGAGGGGAGGAAGAAAGTCTCATAATATGAAAGGGGTCATCAAAGAGCTTTCCGATGACATATCACATGACGGGTCCAAAAAAAGTTTGAAAATTGCTTCCTCTCCCTCCCCCCATGGGCCCACTCTTTCTTCCGGAATTCACGCAGCCCCACTTTAAAATTTTTATGTTCAATAAATAATATTTACCGGAAGACTGCATAAAAAACCCACATCTAAAATGAAATTTAAATTTATTATAGAAATCGGCTACTGTTTTAAAAATTTGCTCGCCCCCCTCCCCACCCCCGAATTTCACCTTCGGAGGAAGAAAGGTTCATAATATGAAAGAGTTGTCAAAGGGCTTTTCAATGATATGTCACAGGAAGAGTTCGGTAATTTTTTTTTTTAATCGTGCCCCACATGTGTTCATTCTCACGTCCTCGGAATTCACCCGACCCACCATCCTCTTTGAAATTTTTATGTTTAATAAATAATATTTATTGTAGGGCTCCAGGTATGTGACAGCTTGGTAGGGCTAAAATAAGAGAAACATTGACAATTAAAGCTTCATTTCACAGCTCACTGCCATGCCTATTTCTCTCTCCAGCTTGCCCCTCGATATCTCTTCTCGGCCCTTCTTGACCGAGCGTGAAATGACAATCATCGAGAGTAATATTTCGAGAAAATATGAAAATTGATTTCTCATTCTCGACAACGTCACATGAAATGTTGAAAAGAGACCGAGAGCGAGAAACGAAAGATGACAACTGGAAGCGATGAGTTACAATCGATGAGGTATCTCGAGGTAAGCGAGAATTTTCATCGAGCAGATGTCTCGAGGTAAAGAAAATGGTATATCTCGAAGCCCGAGAGAGAAAGCGAAAGGAAGCTTTCAGAGGAAGCATTGGCGCACCCATGGGGGGAGCTAAGGGGGCTGAAGCCCCTCCCAGACCCCTAGATAAGATTAGTTATTGAAAGTTTTCTAAAAATTCTGAAATAATATCATTATTATTTTGACAGGTCTTTAAAAAACAGAATTAAAAAATATATTGATTTTGTCCCACAATTTTTTCTTTTTTATAAATTTTCTTATGAAATTCGAAATATAGCATGCTTAATATTTTCTAATTAAAAAAAATTAGGTTCTTTAAATATGTCACCGTGAGAAAAAGAATAGACATTATAGGTAGACTAGAGGAAAATTAGACTGTATATTTTTTACCAATGAAATCGCATTTTATGAGAAGCATTGTAGAGGTTTGTTTCTTATACCTGTAGAAACCACAGAAACCTATATTTTTTCTAGATTTAAAGAAGCATTTATAAAAGCAAAGTTCCCATTAATTTTTATAAATGTTTCTGAGTAGTTTTTATTTTTATAGTGTATGAATAAGTTTTCTTAAAATGGAATATCGGTATTTTATGATGCAATGAATTCTAAATTAAACATTTTCATGCATGATTTAATTTATTACATGCAAGAGTAACAAAATAATATTGATTTTAATGCTAATATTGTTGCTGTGCTCCTTGTTGTCTCAGCCTCTGTGCAACCTTTCGCGCCCCCTTCTAACCTTCATAATAAATATTTTAATAATAAAATTTTAAATTGTTTGGTTGCAAACACAATTTAAAATTATACAAATACAGAAACACGCCAAAAATCGCAAAAACTAAGGTACATTTTAGGTACAGTATTTCATTATCAAACATGTTAAAAGCATTCAGAACTAGCCCCACCAAAAATTCTCAAAGCTTCCTCTGGCTGGTTACGGCTCTGCTCAAGTTAGAAGAAAAAAATGCAAGTCCGTACTCGACACGACTCGTTACATCAAGTCAAATGAAATAAAATTGGACCTAGCTCGGCAGCGGGCTGGGCCAGATCTGGCCTCTCAAATATACTAGCCCCCTCCAAAGCGTAATCCTGGGTGCGCCACTGAGAGGAAGTCAAACTTACAGTGCTTCTGGTGTAAGTCATAATTTCCCAAAGTAGTACATGTTCTTTTCCATTCGCTTTTGTTATTAACCGATATGGGTTAGGAGGCATAGTGGTTTAAGTTATCAGTTTTGGTTTTAATTGTTGATATAGAAGTTTTCTATTGAATTTGGCACCAGTTTGTCCTTGATTTTCAATGCTTCTTGTTTTAGCCCTCCTAAGCTGTCCCATATCTCTTAATATTAAAATGCTACTGTTAATAACAAAACTGCACTGCAAATTATGTGTTTTCAAGATTTTAAATGTCGCCTCAGGAAAGAGGATTTTTCAAAATTATTTTACCCCACTCATGTAATACATTAAAATAAGGGTAATCTCATAGCTTTTCTAAATCTACCTTTCTTTTGTCGATCCACTGTTAATTTTAGACCCCTGAGCTTAAAATGCTGGAATATACTTAGCGGAGGTTTTTTTTGTACTCTGGTATGGTATCTTCCACTTATAGGAAAATTATAAGACTAACATCAAATTGTGTCTAAAATGAATAAAAAATATGGACATATGTTTCTTAATTTTAACTTCCTTCTTCGCCTAAAGAGAGCGCTTTAAAGTTTTGTTTCTTCAAACCTTTAGTATACTGTTTGTCCAAAAATTATAAAATTCACAAAATAAAGTCTTTTCCCTTTTCCCTATCTTTTCATATCAATTTTATTTTTATTACCACCAGGGGGCGTCGCCCAGTGAAACATTTTACTTTTAGCCTCAGGGTATTTGTATTTTTCATCTGTTTTTCATAATATTCTATCTCATTGTTTTTCTCCATTGTAGATACTATTCTCGAAGTTCTTGACCCATTCTGACCATTTGGGCACAGAGTCTGGACCAGCTGTGGCCCATGGGGCCCCTTCTCATTTGTCTGACTCTAATCACACGCTTCACTTGTTCTTTTACCATTTCTTCTTTTTCTTCAATTTTTTTCTTATTCAATAGTTTGGTTTTTTTACCATTCTCAACTTCCCCTAGTCCTCTCTTACATTAAGTTAACTTTCATCCTTGGTCTGCTCTACTGTCAATTTGGGGTCTAATGCCCCTTCGGAGGGGGGGGGGTTCTTCTACCTTTTTCAGACCCATCATCTAATACCACGTTTGTAAGGACTGGAAGATTAAAATTATCCGAAATACCAAAAAATGAAGTCCATTGAAGTTTTATTTTAGTTATAGAATTCCCTATTAGTGGACATATTTGTCTGTTTACTTTTCTATTTTTCGATAACACTCCTTTGTTTTCGAAAAACGGAGAAATTCAACAGCATTATACACATTTTAGACATTTAGGGAACTTTAACTTGTATCAAACCTTCTGCCTTTATCGAAAAGAAGACAATGCTAATCGATTCTAGCTAATGTGCCTAAAATAAAAAATAAGTTTGTAAACGTGTCAGAAAGTAGCTACTTTGGATTTCGATACAGACTTGAAAAGTCATGTTGAATCGCTAGGCACTGGAAAACAATTTCCGTGCTAGACAGGTTCCCTCTTAGCAGTTATGCCTGGTTATTCTTATGTTTCTCGATAAACAGAGACATTCCACAGCATTAGACACACTTTAGACATTTACGGAACTTTAACTTGTATCAAATCTTCTGCTTTTATCGAAAAGAGGAAAATGCTAATCGATTCTAACTAATGTGCCTAAAATAAAAAATAAGTTTGTAAGTGTGTCAGAAAGTAGCGCCTTTGGATTTCGATACAGACTTAAGGAGTCATGTTGGAATCGCTAGTCACTAGAAAACAATTTCCGTGTTAGACAGGTTGCCTCTTAGCAGGTATATTTGTCTGGTTGTCCTTACGTTTTTCGATAAAGCTGTCTTGTTTTCGATAAACGGAGTAATTCCACAACATTTGACACACTTTAGACATTTAGATAACTTTAAGTTCTATAAAACCTTTTGCCTTTATCGAAAAGAGGGAAATGCTAATCGATTTTAGCTAATGCGTCTAAAATAAAAAATGAGTTTATAAATGTGTCATAAAGTAGCTACTTTGGATTTCGATACAGACTTTGAGTCATGTTGGAATCGCTAGGCACTGGAAAACAGTTTCCGTGTTAGATAGGTTCCCTCTTAGCAGGTATCTTTATCTTACTATCCTTACGTTTTTCGAAAGAAACTTTTGTTTTCGATCAATGGGGAAATTCCACAGCATTTGACATTTAGGAGAACTTTAAACTGTATCAAACTTTATGGAGTTATCGAAAAAGTAGAAAGGTTATTTGATTCGTCAAATGCACCATAGTTACGCGATTTGGACATTGCAGTTTCATAAAGAAGAAAGGGGAATTTATTCCAATGCAAAGAAAATCATTTTAAAATACTGAAATTCAAATGAGATATCTTTATAAATTTCTTCCATAAGATTAGCTTTAGCGAGCGGGTCTTTTCACTTGACTGAAGTAACCCTTTAATCCTAAATCAGGAGCAAATAATTGCGATAGCAGAATTATCGAGCAAGCCCTATCACTACTATGAAATTTTCGGCCAGAATAATAGCTACGTTTTCCAACAACTGTTTTTAGCTTCTCTCGTTATAATCGATTGTAAAACATCTCAATTGTAGATTCTAGAAAATAATCGATGGTTGTATCGATTGTGATTTTTACGATGACGATTTTTCTCGATTGTCGAATTCTCGAGAATCGCCCATCCCTAATCTGCATAACCTTGGTCCCAACTTGTGCATATTAAAGATCTTTGCCTGTATATTTAAATTTATTTTCATGGACCCAGTCAACGCCAGCTAGTCAACAAATAAATTGAGTAACAAATACATAAATATCTTCAATTTAGAAAGTTTGACAACAATTCGTCTTGTTTATAAATAAATAAATATACTACAGAAATTTAACAAATATGCTTTAAATTAATATTCTTTAACAACAATACCAGTAACTTTTTTAAAGCGATATTTTATTTGCTACATAAATAAAACTAGATTTAAATAGCATTTTTACTTTTGATTTTAAATACAGGCTTGAAATTTACCTAGGATGCAAATATATTTTGTAAGAAACAATCATTATCAAGATTGCGTGAAGATTTATTTACATGTTGTGAATAAATACTTAATATTAGCATATGTATATGTTAAACAAAGATTATTATACTATAAAATAATGACAAATAGTGTATATTTAAATAATTTATTTAATAAAATGATTTAAAACCGATTTCTAATCTATTTGTTAAATAAAATTAATAATACATTTATAGTTATTTGAACTTGAAAACTTTAAACATAATATATAGTATATAAACTTGTAAATGACAGCTTAGTTCTGAAAACAAAATTAAAAACACTATCTGCTGATACAACTAAAGAAATGAGGATGATATGGAAGATCTACAACTGAAATAAAAGTTGAATACACTTTGAAAAATGGCAGGGGAGGAGGATGAGAGGAGAAGGGAGAGAAAAATAGTAGTCATCACTTGATTTGCACTATCCTTTCTTTATCAAAATAATCAATACTTTCTATTAGAATTGTCATTAAAATTAACTATATATTATCATCGTAGAAGGAATTTCAGTGAATATTCTTTATATAAAGATGATATCTATATTAAATTTGAATCAACTGATAATTGATATCATCACTAAACAGATAATAATAATAAAAGCTCAAACTGTTGTTTAAATTAATTAAAAACATTTGAAACTTCAGAGCCAGCAACATAACAGAATTATAAAACAGGTAAAAAAGTCTAGAAAAAGCTATTAAAACAGCTTAAAAATTAAAAAAGATATCCTGAAGGAGTAATTAATTGCTGATTGATCAAAAAGATTTTTAACCTGAATAAAACTGATGTTATGTTCTAATTCATCTGGATGTTCCTTGAGATGTTGTTCTAAGTGCATCAAAGATCGAGTGTATGCTTTGCATGAAAAAGATGCTTTAGCAAGAAGAATTTGAGGTATTTTCTTCAAGCAATTGCTTATAGCAATAACATCTTTACCAGGTTCAGTCTTTTTTGCTGAAATAGAAATTAAATTGCATTATGTAAAATTTTACTCAAAAAAAAAAAAAAAAAAAAAAAAAAAAAGAAAGAAAGAAAGAAAAGAAATCAATATGATTGCAATTTTATCTTTGAAAAAACTAGCAGGCTTTACCCACTATGCTGGTTGATTTCTCCAAATGAATCTTGGATTGAACAAAATATATCAGTGAATTTGACCTTGTGTTTTAAAGGAATATGGATCTTTACCTGGAATGTCTCCTGCCAAATTAATGAAAATGATACGAATGTTGTTGCGCTATTATATTTTCAAACTAGCAGGCTATGCCCGCTACGCTGGTCGATTTTTCCAAACGAACCTTGAGTCAAACAAAATGTGAATTTCACCTTGTATTTTAAAAGAATGTGCACCTTCACCTGGGATATCCTTCCACAATGCTGAAAAAGATGCAAACGTCATTGCGATATTATATTACTGCTGAATTGTAGAAATTTTGAGCTATTAAGAAGCAATACTTTCAGTTGATCATTTACAGTGCATTTTAGTAGGAAAATAAGGCAACAAGAATTAAAATGTTCTCTAATCTGACACTATTAAATTAGATAGCATTACAATGATTACAGATACTGACCATTGAATAAGAATAATGTTAGAATAGTTAACTTTTCAGTGCTTGTTCTTGAACTCCTGGTCTGTCAGCTTAAGCATATGTGGTTTTGGTAGCTTAAATACAATCTCACTGAATTATATGTTATACTTTGTAATAAATGTCCTCTCTTGACAGTTCTATTACTACTTTTTCCCTCTTTGAAATTCCAGTAGAGTAAATACCATCAAAATGTATTAAGATGATTGCATGTACTTTATTAAATGATTTGCAGACAAAAAGGAGTGTTTGACTTTCATTTTTAATAGAAAAGTAACGCATAAAAATGTGTGTTTTTAAATCTGAAGTGTTTGAATAAAATTAAAATAATGTCATTTTCATTGACTGTTCATTTTGTAGACCAGTTGAAATCATGTAACCGTTAACCTGGGAAGAAACTCTACGACTTAGAAAAATAAACTTCATGCATTTAATAAAATATTTCTAATCATCCATGATCGATCTCATTGTGAGGATTGGGACAAACATTAAAAGTGATGCATCAATATTGTTACACATGCACCACAGGTAATTGCAAAACAAAATTGCCCACTAAATAATGCAGTTTTTATTGACTCAATTATAGACATTTTACCAACAAATCTCCATACCTTAAATAGGACTGACAACGATAAATAAAGTTAGTAAAATTTTTAGCAATATGCATTTTGGTCAATACGGATTGAAGATTTATTTTGCATTATTCTAAAGAGCTTATTAACATGGAGAAATAAATAGGCTTGATATTTACATTATTAAGTGTAAATTATTCTTCCGTCTATTGTGTAAATAACCCAGATTATGAAAATAACTCTTAATTTATTGCTACAATTAGCTGCTAGGGTGTGCGTCAGGACAACACGCTTTATGATGATCGAAATTTGAGGTAGTTTTATCCTATGTAGGCTAAAATGTTAAGTCGACAGATATTATTACATTTGCCACCATTGGAATAATAAAGTTTCCCCCCTCCATTGAAAGTATTGTTTTTTATGAGGTAAAATAATTTGAGATAAAGAATAAATGATAACAAAACCTCTTTTGTTCGTTTGCTTCATGATGAAATACAATAATTTCAGTAATAATGAAAAATTATGAATTTACTAATCACTAAGTACAAATTTCATTTAATCTTCTGCAACCGGGTTCACTGTCCAGAGTCTTTTTCAAATATAAAAAGAAACATACAACGGTACAGTAAATACGCTAAGTAGCAGGTAACCTGATTACGTAAAAATAATTCAATATCTTTAAAAAACCTTTAAAAAAGAAGAAAAGATATGCCAAAAAAAAAAAAAAAACTGAAAAGAGAATGATGAATTAAAAAGATTATAGAAAATTTATTTCAGTAAGCAATTTTTATTGTAAAATATTTTCTTTGTGGTATTAAAAATGCATAATTGCATAAATTTTCTTAAGAATTATCTTCAGTACTTAACATTTTAAGCAGTAGACATTTATAAAAGGAAAAATTGGCCGTATGTGTTTAAAAGAGTGGATTATATTCGCTGATCTACGTTCGATGCTATAAAAGTCGCAAGTTTGGAAAAAACAAACCAGCATATTTCGTAGTAGAGTATGTGAAAAATATTTTAAATGTTTGAAATTAAAATATTTTACAATATGTATGTGCGTGTGTGTGTGGGGGGGGGGGGGGGGAGGGGGTGCAGACTTTTGAACTAAAACGTAAGTATTAATTCCACTTTTATAATTTTAACTACTATTTATATAATTTAAATTTGAATATAAAAAATTGTTCAAAAATGCTGTCTTACGCTTTAAAAATCACCTATAATGTGAACATTCCTGGGGCTGATGTCAGGTTTATGCCTTTTTGGATTAAAATCAAATAGTTTGGCGACAAAAGTAAAATCTGCTAGTTTTTTCTGTAAGGGGCGATCCATAAATGATGTCACACTTTTTTTCAATATTTTTTACCCCCCTCCTCCCCTTTGTCACAAAATGTCACACTTCACCATACCCCCTCCCCTGGTCACATGTCACATTATATTACGTAAACATATACTTGCAGATCAGAAACAAAGCACTACGTTACAGATCAGATTTCAGATTTTATTTTTGAACTTTTACTATGTGTTTTAATGATATTTGTGAGCATAACAATAAACATGATTCATGTACTTATTTTGTATGAAATAAGATTAAGGTTTACAACAAAAAATATAATTAATATACAATAGTAATAAAATATTAATATCAAAGAGCAATTGAAAAGACTAGTACTTTAGAATTTGAAATGGAATTTATTATATTAGGTTTTTAAATCTTATATTTACTTTATGAACACAAAATACTTTAAAACAGATTGATTTTGAAGAAGAAGCCTGAATATTAGTTTTACTTAAATAGAATTGCCATCACATTTCATTTGTCACATTAATATGAACATTTATAAAATTATATATTAAATCATACAATAGAAATTACTCTGAATTATTTACTATTATGACTCTTCCTTCCTTGGAAAAGATATATGCTCGTCCATAGAGTACACAGGCATTTTGACATCATTCTCATCCTCAGGGATAGTAAGCCCTCTAATGTTTAAATAAAATGTGTGATGTCACATTTCTTCTTACCCCCTCCCACCCCCTTGTCACAAACTGTAACAATTTCACGAACCCCCCCCCCCCCCCCTCCCCCCCTAAAAGCGTGACATCATTTCTGGACGGACCCTAAGGGTTAGATAATAAAAAAAAATAACAAATCAAAAACAAAATTATTACTCATTTGGAAGGTCTCCTTAAAGGGCATACTCAAAATATTTTGAAAAAGGAAATGCTAATAAAATTACTCATGTATGTAAAAAATATCAGTCAAATGTAGTGGCAGAATCCAAGTAGAAAATATGTAAAAAAAATATAATATTTTCAAGTATTTGGCGCGAAAAGACGAACACCGCACACTATTTGGTGAACCAAAACATTTCGTGGCCAAATGCAAGAGATTGAAATGCATTTATAAATTACTTGTTAAATAAGTATTTAAATGTCTAATACTCAACGAATTTAAACTTAAAAGATGAATTACTTTATTATTTTTTTTTGTAAGCTTATATAATCTATACAAATTGCGTGTTGCTGTAGTTATTTAATTTTATGCGGTGTCCTCGGCTGGATAAGTTTTAAGTGTATTTTGATTAAGAATGCTATCATTAAAAATTTTGATATTAAGTCGTTGTTTCCATGGCAACAATACTTTTCTTTTGTTGTATCTGACACTAACAATATCGATGTCAAACTGCCAATGCTCAGAATCGGACCTTAATTTTGAGTTTGAAACAATTTTAATCCATTTAAACTTTGTTCTAAACAGCATAATTACTATCTTTAAATTTCATTATATACACATACATGTACATGACAAAACTACAGTTATAAAAATATGTTTATTTAAGTTAGACTTACTTAACTAACTTCGTATGGAGATTTGAAAAAGTTTTCTTAAAGAATGTTTATCATAGTATTATTTCAAATTTTATTGCGTCGCCAACCAGTGTTAAATCGCAAAATAAATGATTTTTTTAAACTTTTATTTTACGAAAGCTAAATCAAGGTTCTGCCGATTTTTTAAAAATAAAAACACATATCCTCATGAGAAGAATATTCTATATATTTTTTTAAATATTTCTAAGTATGCTCTTATGAAGAACTTCTTTGATATCATCTTATCAATTTTTCAGATGCATTTTTCTTAACCTGACGCAAAAGAAAGATAAATCGCCAAATCCTGTTTTAATTGCAATATTTCAACTGCGTAATTTTTCAAGCATTACAAACATTCCTTTCATGTTTAAATTAAATATTTTAATTTTTTAATATTATCACTCGTCGAAACTCATTTATTCTTTTCTTTTTTTAAATTTTAAGTAAAATTAGTAAGAATTTTTTCTTTTATTTTTCGAGGTGTAATAGCCGTTTCAATTTTTTATCGACAATAAAGTTCGCCAAGAAATATAATGGTAACCTTATCGCCCAAAATAACAGAGCTTTTCATCATAATTCTATAACTAATCTACGTAGAACGATGTGTTATAGCTTAAAACCTTCTCTGAAACGATATCTAACAGTGTAAGCTCCATCAAAATCTATGCAGTAGAACTCGAAATATAGATGTTCGGAACAAAATTTCCGTTTGGATTTTATATATATAGTAGATGTGTCAGACAGAATTTGAGCTGTTAAAGATCAACTCTTTTAACTGATCATTTAGAGTACGAAATGATAGAAATATGATATGAAATATACTAAAACCGTAACTGAAAAATTAGCTAACTACAATGCAGGTCTCATCAAAATCTACCTAGTAGAATTTTTTAAAAAGGCTAATCTTTCATAATCAAGTTCACCTGATTATAGAACTTTTCCCTGTAATTCTATAACTAAGCAACGATATGCAATATATTAAAACCTTTCCAGAAAAATTATCTAACTGTGTAAGTCTAATTAAAATCAATTCAGCAGAACTGAAGTTATAATCACCCAGAACGAAATTCTCATTTGCATTTTGTACATATACTAGCAGGCTTTACCCCCTATGGTGGTCAGTTGGATTTTGAATCGAACCTTGAATTAAACGAAATATATTAATGAATTTGACCTAGTGTTTTAAAGCAATATGGGCCTTTACCTGGAATGTCCTTCGGCATCCCTGAAAACAATACTAATACCACTGCATTATTATATTTTCTAATGTGTCAAAACAAAATTTGTGCAGTCAGGGGGATCAGCACTTTTGACTGATCATTTACCGAAGGGTGAGGTAAAGAACAATATGCAATATACTAAAACTATCCCTGAAAATTATCGAACTAACAATGCAAGTCTCATCAAAGTCCATCCAGTAGAACTTTCTAGAAAGGCAAATTTTTTTTAAATGGGTATACGTGATTATAACATTTCCCCTCATAATTACAGTATGGGACCCGTTATATGGAAACCCTGTATCCAGAATGCTCTGAAATCCGGAATGCAGAATGATAACTGAAAAATAATTTGTTTCATTTCAAAAACGTAAAATTGTGCAATATTTTTTAATGGTGTGAATGAGCATGAAGTTGAAGACTTTAAAATTTAAAAAGAGAAAGAAATTATTACAAATCTGCTGGACTAAGCTTAAGAACTTTCATGTTCAGAAGCTCAATTGTTGGATCAAAAACCAGTAGAAAATTGTCTAATTGCTGATGATGATACTCCTGTAAGTGATCAGATGACTGGCAGTGAGATTTGTGACATAATGCCAAGGGATATGTCTAATGGAAGTGAAGATGATGACAAGCAGAATGAGGGGTAAAAAGATTTCAAATGAGCTATTAATATTCTTCAATTGAACAGATGATTTGTGGAATGCTACAAACAAGCTACTCCCACAAACAGCAAATCATGCCAGTATAAAGAAGCAATTAGTGCAAAAGACACACTATAAACAACCAATCTTAATAAAAATATTCTAAAAAACCAAATCAAAGGATTCTGCTCTCATCTTATATGCTAATGTAATTTTCTTTTTTATTTGAATTGTAATTTAGAAGGTTTTTTTATTATGTGTAAATAAGTTATTAATTAACTAATTTATAATTATCTATTTTCATATATTATTCATATTTTACACATTTCATACCATTATTTTATACTGTTCTTAACATTTATTGTAAGGTGTTCCGAATTACGGAAAAACCCCTTATCCGGAATATCTCAGGTCCCAAGCATTCCGGATAACGGATCCTATACTGTACTTCTATAACTAATCAGCGTAGAACGATATGCAATATACTAAAACCATCCTTGGAAAATAGTAGATGTGTCATTTTCAAATCAAAATAGAATCAATATATTTTAATATGAGCAAACTCTCAGTTCCAATAAAAATTTCAAATCAAACTTACATTAAAAATGAATACATTGGCACTTCATACAACTATTCCATAAAATTATTCACATTTTTAAAATTTTGTAATTTAAAATTTTCTTGATACTGAATAACAATAAAAAACCCTTCTAATCTAATATTTTTTAAATTATCAAAATAAAAATACATAATAGACTGACTTAAATATCTAGACACATGGCAGTGTGTCAGCCAAGTTCGCCTGACATAGCCATATGTTATATTACATGAACTTTTTCGAGCTATTTTCGTCAAATTTCGACGCTCTACTACTGAAAATCCACGTGACCTATGTACTTGTTATACAAAATACATAGTAAGGCCACCCTAAATACCTAGAATCCAAAATTTTATAAATAACGCATAATTAGTTTCTGAGATAATGACATTTGAAAATGTCTGATAATCCATAATTTTATCACTGACTGACTGACTCACTTATCAAAAAGATCTCATATATCTACTGCAGCTACAAGCTTCAAAATTGGTACGAAGTTCGTTTACACCATAAAACTAAGGAATAAAATAAAAAAATTGTGAAAATCGATGAATTACCCACCTGTGGGTGTCCATTTTTACTTTAACATTACTTCTATTAGGCAAAATTTTAATTTGCCGTAGGAAGGGACGCAGTTCTGTCACCAAATACCGCCAAGTTTGTCACCAACATGGCGATATATCACCAACTTGGCAACCAAAAGTGACGCCACCTTTGCGATATCTCCAATATTTTGCTAAATTCCCATAGACTTCCATTGCAAACCAATAGGGCAGGGTTGGCGAACTTTTTTACATCCATGTGCCGAATTTTTTTCGAAAAAGATTTTGCATGAACATGAAGTGCCAAGCACCACAAAATAATTTAGAGGATCAAAATTTCTAGATTTTTATTCATTGGGATTGAAAAATATGGGATGATATACATCTAATAATTAGACTAACATATATTATAAAGTAATAAATTGGTGAATGCGATGTCGGTTATGCCAAATATTAATATGATGTCCAACCAACTTACTTTTAACAGGATGCAAGCTGAATCTGAATTATCTAACAACTAGTTTGGGTTTCTAATATTTAAGATTTTCGTATCATTTCCAAAAATAATGACCCACAGGAATAAATAGACCAAACAATTGTGAAAAGTACATATATTATACCAAGTCGCTTAGTTTTATCACTAGGAGTTTTACTTATAATGCCTGATATTTTTTTTTTTATATTCTCACCACCTTCTCTTAATTTGATAACTTATTGAGCCACTTTGAAATAATTTAGAAATTCAATTACAGTAAACTTCCGACTATTCGGCCTAATGTGGCAGAAGGGTAGGCCGGATAACATAAAAGCCGGATAGACCAGAGTTCTATAAATATTTACTCTCTTCCTGCACCCCCCCCTCCCCCATTATATTAAAAACACATGTTATACATTTTAACATAAATTACAGAATTAAGAAATATTTAAGATAAATTTAAGATATCCATGCAGTACATACAGTTTCAAAATAAGCAAAGCATTAATGTAAAACATAAGCCTAATTCATAAAAAGATGAGTAAATCTTATTTTAATGTTAATTAATAAATGAATTTAAACAAATATGAAAAGTTATGCATAAGATAAAAGAGCCAAAGCTTAGTTTTTGAAAAAGTAGTTGATAGATGACTGCTTCACCCAGTTAGCTCTCTTCTGCGACGCAATGTCCCTCCACTTACGCAAGCAGATAATATCAGCTGCGGTCGCTTCCTCCTGCTGACTCATAATTTCTCTCGTCCATAGTCACTACAACATTCTTTCGTTATATCACCCATTTCGTTAATCTTCAATAAATAAACACGAAGCACACCAAAAGACTATACAAAAGTAACCAGGATAAGCGGAAAATAACATCCGCACATGTTAACATCCGTTGCACAACTGATAAATTAGGTTATCAAGTCTTAATTCCCCCCCTTCCTTCCTGTATGTCTCAGCAATTGTGTTCTGTAATCCCTTCTTGCTTTTTCTTGTCATGTTTTAGCACTTTTCTACAGGCAAGAACCTGTCTGTCTCGGACGCTTGCAACATTTCTCATTTTTTTTTTACTAGGCCGGATAGTATGGAGGGCCAGATAGTTGCGAGCCGGATAGTCGGGAGTTTACTGTAGTTGATTTCCAATTAAAAAAAAAAAAAAAAAAAAAAAAAGAAAGAAAAGCCCAGCTTGCACAAGTGTGCGTGTTTTGTTTAACTTAATTCTATTTTGTTTTATAATTTCAATCAACGTATAGTGCCAAAAATATTCTATCACGTGCCAAGTTTGGCACAAGTGCCATAGGTTCACCGTCCCTGCAATAGGGTTTACTTGCTTAGAGAAAATCAACAAATTGAGATATTTTAATAATTTTCTAATATTAGCTTAATGGATTATATTGATGTTTCAGAAACAATAAAAATTTCAAATCAATATATTTCGTTTCAAAACATACATTCAATACAGCAGTTTTAAAATATACATTTCTGCAGCAAATTGACAGCCAAATACTTTGTTGTAGGAAATTTTAATTAAAATTGAATGTTGCTTGGTGAATCTAGACACACGGCAGTGTGTCAGCCAAGTTCCTCTGACATACTCGTGTGTTATATTACACGAAGCATTTAGAGCTGTTTTCGTCAAATTTCGACACTCTACTACCGAAAATATATTTGACCTACGTACTTGTAATACAAAATTCGTAGTAAGGCCACCCTAATTACCTAGAATCAAATATTTCATGAATAACACATAATTAGTTTCCGAGATAATGACATTTGAAAATGTCTGATAATCTATAATTTTATCATTGACGGACTGACTCACTCACTCATAAAAAGAACTTATATCTACTGCACTTACAAACTTCAAATTTGGTGCGAAGTTCGTTTACACTAGAAAACTTAGGAATAAAAAAAAATGTGAAAATAGATTAATTACCTATCTGGTCGTGTCCATTTTTACATTAACATTACGCCTATTAGGCGAAATTTTAATTTGCCAAATGCTGAATACGAGCAAAACATGTAGCAACTGATTGTTCACAAAAATCATGTTTTCAGAAAGCGCATTTAAAGTTTTTATTTCGTAAAATTTATTAGAAATATTAAACCTCCTCAAAAATCTCTCGATTTATACATTGTATCTTCCTTAATTTCAATATTGTAGGTTACCTAAACTTACATATCCGTTTTTAAAATAAAAACTTCTTGTTTGAGAACTGAAATAAAAAAACAGTTATAACTGCACTTCCAATGATCATACAAAGAAAACAAAAACAGTTTTGGATAGCTAAATGCACAGTCTTTCATATGAAACAATAAAAATAATATGTTATATTTGCCAAAAATTGGCTATTTAAACGTACTGGGATACTTTAAACTGGCAGGGAATGTTGAAAAAAAGCAAATTTGCTCAAATTAATGAAAAATAACTCTAAAAATCATTTTATCTTAAAATATTCCTTTAAGGAATAAGGCCTGACTCATTTGAAACAAATCTGATCTGACGCCGATTAACATTGAGTAACTACTTTCTTCCTTTAATATTCACTTATTATATAATATTTAATATTAATTATATAATATTTATATTTTTTTCTCCGAACCTTATCAAGTTTTCAATGAACAGTTGCGGTATTATTTTTCAAAAACCAGCGTGTTCATTTCGAAAACAGGAAATCCTTCTATATATAAAAAAAAGTTTTGATTTGGAAATGGACCAATGAAAATCTGCGTAGGTATTCCTAGCAGATCGGCATCCAATTTGAATGCTTAAGCATGGCCTTTCTTCGTTAATATTAAAAAAACTGTTGCATACAAAAATATGAAAATCGGTAGTATTATAGAGAAATGTTTGATAAACACGCTGATGCAGACAGTTTTTAAATCGAAGAATTATTTTAAGAGATATTTAATGCTAAAGTTGGACAAAGTCGTTCCATTAAAAAAGTTTTATAGGAGCAAAAACTATACATCAGAATTTAATCATTTTTAGATCATTTTATACGTTATATTTTCCTGGTGTGCAGAATGTATTTATTTTTTAAATTTGACTAATTTTTTGAGCTTTTATTTCTATTTTAAAATCAAATTTTCAGCATTTTGAGAGATATATTTTACTTATTTTAGAAAATTGTACTAATTTAACCTGTTGCCAACTGCATAAACAGCGCAAACAATAATGTTTGCTTCAAATTAAAAATTTATTTACACGAGACTATTAGAAACAGAAAACATAAAAAGCAGGAACTCATTGAAAATTACGTCATAAAAACTATATTTTCACCTGAATTTTAAAAGAGAAAGAATATTGTAAAATAATAAATTCCTTAGCATGTGTTAGAAGTCTTAAATAGGAGAATTTACATCACATTACACTTAATACGTAAAATGAATAAAAAATAATAAGAACAGTTTAAATTTAAAAATTGCGTGAGTCATTTATCTGATACTAGCAGAACTACCCGGCTTCGCCCGTGTCAATTATAAGGAGCCTTCCAGGTAAAATAAATTAAAATGAAATAATACGGCAATCACAATAACTGAAACTTGTGCATTCATTCCAATCCACAAAACGTTAAAAAGGCAAACAGAAAACATGACGTTATTGTCTCGCAACCATAGTAAAATCCCTGAACTTTAATAACAGAATGCGCGTTATCTTTGCCGGATGTAAGAGAAAATGTGTGATTTTCATCACAATATGAAAAAAAAAACATTCCACCAAATTGCGCAGCATTTAGTGAAATTCTCATTTGCATGGTATGTATATAAAGTACAAACACTATGTCAGTGCCCATAAATTGTAACCCATAAATTGCGCCTTTACTGCAATTTTTCTAACTTCTAAACATCACACAATTTCATTTTTTACAATGTTGAATAGAAAAAAGTTCTTTCAAATGAAATTTGTTTCAAAATTGTATCTCAATTTTCTGATTTTAATGGATTTTAAAGTAATTTTCAAGCATGGATATTTTTAAAGGTACGTGCAACCCGATTACGAAAAATGAGCCCGTTTACTTTTAATGCAATAGTATAAAGAAAAGACATGTCTATGAATAACCTGGTATCATATTTTCTGTGGCAACAACCTAACACAATAATTAATTTCCCTTTTACTACAATTTAACCTCTAAACCTTGCACATTCGATTGTTTCAACGTCTTATAGAAAACAAAAGTACTTTCAGTAAGATTTGTTTGTAATGTTTATCTCAATTTACAGATTTTTTTATGGATTTTAAAGTAATTTTCAAGCATGCATATTTTTTAAATATGCTTGCAATCCAATTACAAAATATTAACTCAATTGTTCAAAAACATTGTAACTAATTTAGAATTTGTTTGTTTTCATGTAATATTCAATAACTAAATTGGCAAACGAAATTAAAACGCCAAAAATAACATAAAATAAAACACGAACTTAACAGATTATAGCTGTAGTATACAAACGAAGAAGTAAACAAAATATAGGAGCCATTTATTTACGGCGAGTTGACTACACGTTGAAAAGATTTGATGGAAAGTGAGATCATATCTAGCCTTTTTTTTCTTGTTCCTAAATTGTTTTCATGAAATTTGACTGTTTGTATTAAAGTAGATATTTTAATTTTAAAAAACAATTAAATTAAGGTGCTACGTCATTTTACCGCTCTTATAGTTGAAGTTTTTATTTTATATATAAATAATGTGCGTTTTCTGTTTAGAATGACGTCAATTTCAAAAATGCAGAAATATAGCAACACGTTATGGTTACTTTTTTCACATTATTGTGTCATTTTTTAGGGTGTGGCAACAGGAAAGAAACGATTTAATTAGAAAATTAAAAAGATATATTTCTATAATGTTAAATTACGGAACATGGTAGAAAAAAGGGAAAAATAGTGTTCTGATGATTTTTTAAAGTAGACAGTGCTCTTTTCCACGTTCTAAAGCCTATGTAAATGAAGTTTCGTGCAAATCCGTCAAAAATTGAAGATTTGTATAAAGAACATACACACAAAGAACGGCTTTTATATATATAGATTTTAAGATGATCATAATATTTCATTTCTAACAAAAGTATTTTTACGTGAATATTAAAAAGAGAAAGAAAAGTTTGGTGAAAATTACGTCAGATTATAATTGTCAGATTCAAATTATAATTCAATCTTCCGAAATCTTTTTAAAGCTGATCAAAGTAGCGTGCTGTTAGAGTCTGCGGTGTCTGAACGGGGGTTGACGAGCGTAGCTCGTAGGGGGCAGAGCCCCCTAGTGTTATAAAAAATTAGAACTCTCAAAAGCGATAGTACAGTACAAACTTTAGAAAAACCCTGTTTGCAAATGACATATCCTGTTAATTCTAGTGAAAAATTTCAGCTATAAGAAAAATTTTTATTTCCCTTTTTTCTTAGTGTTTTAATTATTTTAAATCACTTGAGAAGAACAAAGTTTATTTTTATTTTCAAAGTCATCAGAGAAAAAGAATATTTAGTTAATTAAATTTGAAATTTCAGGGAGGGGCAATGTCCTTCTCTGCACTGTCTCTTTGCTGGCGCCCATGGATGATAGATACATAGTGTGGCATAAGCATATCACTTTATTTTTCACTTTCAGTACAAAAAATCAGGCCCAGCTAGAAGATATTTAATTGGAATATTTAATAGGAAAATTTAACATAGGAATTTAACAGGAATTGTTGTTTCAGAAACAATAAAAATTTTGAATCAATACATTTCGTTTCAAAACATGCATTCAATGTAGCAGTATTAAAATATAAATTTCTGCCGCAAATTGACAGCTAAATAGTTTGTTGTAGAAATTAAAATTGAATGTTGCTTGGTGAATGAAATAGTCACATGTAAACACATTAAAAAGCATTAAGTAAAGTGTCTAAATATATTGCAACTCTACAAAAAGTAATGATATCTAACAAAAACATAACTGTGAAAAAAGGGAGCCAAGTTCTGTAAAGACAATGGCAAGAAAAGAAATGATATCTAAGTGGGTGCCAAGTTCAAATAAAATTCACTTAAACTTACCTACTGAAGTATTATAGCATTTTTTAAATTGTTTAGAAATAAAAATTATTGATTGCATATTAATAATAAATCGAGAACTTGGTAAGCTTTTGATAAATGCTATTCCTATCAATTTCCCGTCTTAATAAAATGGTGATGTTAATATTAATAACAATGTCATTACAAAAAAAAAAAAAATAATAATAATAATAATAACAATATAGTTATTATTATGCACTAATGACTAATGTTAAAGTTTTGATAAAACAATAAATACACAGATACAATTCCACTCGTCTTTGGTTATCACTCTAGCACACACCCTCCGGAAACCTCAATGCAAACAGAGTAAAATGCCTGTCAAAGAGACAGATATACTTACGATTGTTCTTGGTCATCCCTCTAGAGACTGCACACTTTTAACCCCTTCAGGGGCAAATCACTTTTATTCATGAAATGCTGAAATGATTGAATCACACCAGAATTTAAAAACAAATTTATTTCAAAATGGGTAAAAGCTTCTTTTCACATATTTAATAAAATTAAACTTTTTAGTCCTGAATTCTGGTGTCAATGTGGCATTTTGCAGTTAAATTAGGTGGATATATTTTATCCCACCTCACTTGAAGGGAAAGGAGCTCACTCACATTAAGACTTCTAATCATGAAATAACAAGTTTTGATATAATAATGTCATTAATAAAAATAAATGACTCATAGGTAAAAACTTCCCAAGTTCTAGATTTATTATTAATATGCAATCAATAATTTTTATTTCTAAACAATTTTAAAAATGCTATAATACTTCAATAGGTAAGTTTGAGTGAATTTTATTTGAACTTGACACCCACTTAGATATCACTTCTTTTCTTGCCATTGTCTTTACAGAATTTGGCTCCCTTTTTTCACAGTTAAGTTTTTGTTAGATTTTATTAACAGTAACAAATAACTTTTTGCATATAAAATGTAATACAATACATTAAAGTAAAATAAAGAAACAAACATAAAAAATGCATGTGAAAAACATGCAGAAAAATTGAATGACAATTTAACTTCCTCATGAACTATGACTACCTATATGAAAACAAGGAAACAGGAAAATACTAAAGAGTTTCTTCCGAAAGGAGAATCCATTATTACCGTAATTTCGGGTAGATAAGCCGCCCTGGCGTATACGCCGCTACGTCCGAAAATGGTAAAAAAACCCCTGAAATTCCATCGTATACGCCGCACCGGCGCATAAGCCGCACTTATTGAAAATGGTGTATGTACTACTATAGACGCCATATTGAAGATTTCGCGCATTTTTTAAAACCATTTTAAAAATTAGAATTTTAAATTTAATTCAAATAATGAAAATAAATAACTTTTGGTTTGTGAATTTATCCAATTGCATCGCACATTTCAGCCTTGGATCGGCAAGTAGAAATATATTTTATGGAATTCTTAATATAAAACATAACGCTAGTATTACAAATAACACTATTTTTTATTCGAATCCATCAATTAAATAACACAACGTAAAATTCTGAAAATAAGTAATGATAAATAATCATTTTGACAACATGAACTATTGGCAAAAGTTGGGAGAGACGTATAAAGAGATTTTTTTTTTTAAATCTCTTCACTACTAACTGTAAACATTAATGTCTATTAACAGAAATTAATTGGTACTCGATTTGATATATTCTGTAAATATTTAAAATAAAATGTTCTAAGAAAGTTTTAAAATAAACAAAAATTAAATACACGCGTTCATTATTGAAAACAAAAAATACAACATTCGCAAATGCGCACACTTAAAGAAAACAAGGGAATCTACTTTCTTTTCTATTAAAATGCCGCGAAAAAAGATTCCTTAAATGTGTCAGCGACTTCACTTTGTGTAAGTGCAGTAAAAAGAAATTATTCAGCTGCAAGCAAACAGAAAAAATAATAAAAAAAAAAAAAAAAAAAAAAAAAAAAAAAACGAAAAGCAAAACCCGTTTTTTCTTAGCTATTAAAAAAAAAAATCTCCATTATTAATTGTCCGATTTTGTTCAAATTTTCAGCAAGTTGCAATAACAGTAAATTAGGCTGTGTAACAAAATTTTATTAAAATGTAAAAAGTTATTAGAAAATTACAGCATTCCCCAAAACCCCTACCCTAGTTTATGAAAAAGGAAAGAGCCATTTGCAGTTGTTTATTCTACTCTGTGGTGGAGTGCGAAGTTGAACGTTATCAGAATGAGATCATTATCTTTGAGAAGTTTCGTTATGCAGAAAGAAACCATGCATAGATTTTTTTTCTTTTTTAATGAAATAAAAAAGAACTTCCCGATATTTTTTTTTTATGATTGTTATTTGTAGTCGGCGAAACATTTTTAATATTGTTTTTCAGATTTTCACTTTATAATATTACATGATCTGATTTATTTTTTTTTCTGGAAAAAATCGTTATTACTTCGTATACGCCGCACCGGCAGATAAGCCGCAAAAGGTAAAATTTAACTTTTAAACACGTATAAGCCGCGGCTTATCTACCCGAAATTACGGTACATGAATTAAAAATAACTATATGAAAGATTTTGTAACACTAAACAAATTTGTGTTTGACTGGATTTAGTCTAAACAAAAATTAACACAAAAAGATTCTGCAATAGACTGTTTTATAATTTTGAATAATTGTCATTATATTGTAACCAAAAGTTAACAAGCACTATTTAAATACTGTTTTCTCAAAATTTTACCACAAATGATTAAGATTTTATACCATTGTCCACATTTTGCAGACTTGTATCTTAAAGTTAATATAAAAAATGTTCCATTGCATTTTTTCACTAAAAATTTTTTGTATTACTAATTTGGAACCTTTTCCTTCTGTAACTTGAGTTTTTGCCAAGCTATTAATCTTCAAGTTAGACATTCTTAATAGCTGTTATTAGTATAGTCTATTATAAGAAATTTTTAATACTAATAATATATATGTATATATTTAATGACATAGGGTCATTCCATGTCAAATGAACTCAGGGTTTAAAATTGATATTTTCAGATTGTAATGAAATTTAGTATACTAAATGATGATGTAAGTGCAGAAAAAATTGCCAAATACTAAGTTGATATGCCATTTGGTTTTGGAGTTGCAGGGTTCTAGAATTGCCAGATTTGACCAAAAAATATGTGTTTAAAAATTGCATTTGCTGCTCACTTATTTAAGCTAGACTGCTGAACAAGATATCATTTTAAATCTCTTATTATGCGTTTTCATGTGATATACAACAACACAAGATTTTCTTTTAAAAAATTTTTCAATTTAAGTTACAATTTTTAAAATTAATTTTCTCAAAAAAACCAATTTTTTAAAATTGTGAAAAAAAAAAATCTCATAATTTGGTCATATTTTTGTTAATAGACCCTGAAAATTTAATTCTAGGATCATGATGGTATCACTTGGTACAAGAACTTTTGGTTTGGAATGTTTGTTAAAATCACAGCAATGGAAATAAAAACTATTCAGACAATTTTAGTAATTTTATCTCAACTTAATATTTACTATATTAAAAATATTAACACTTACAATACATTATTTTTACAATATTTAAAAATTTCAAAAACTTACATAGCTTTAAGAAACAATTGCTATTTAGTGTTGCTTCTTTGAATGGACATTGCTACATGGTGGGTTGAAATTGACTGAACCTTCATTAGTTTTTAAAGTTTCCACTTCAGAAAGAGTGTACATTCCACCTGTTGGAGTTATTGGATTAACTTTACACAGAACATCTACTAAAGAAATGCACAATACAACTGGCTTTCTTGGAGAACAAAAAGATGGTAAAAGACCAGCTAGTTGAAGGAATGTCACTTTTATTTCATCAGTGTTTTCACTTTTATCTGAAACAAATACAAGCCACCAATTGTTGCTATACACAGCAGTAATGTATCTACTGAAATCACCAAACGAGAGCTTTTCTTGTGATGACATTACTGTTTGTTCTAATGAATTTTGTGATAAGGAAAATGCCATTACAACCATTTTAGTTGCAGATGTTGCAGGTATAAAAGCATAAAATTTTTTATTCCCAGGAATCGTCACTGTATTTTTAAAGAGATTATCTAAAAATATTGCTGTTTCAATATGTTCTTGCATTGAGAATGTAAAATTCATCACTGAGATGTTTACTTTTGCCCACACAAAAAGTTCTTCCAGTGTAAGTATCTGTTTTTCATAGGGACATTGTAAACTGGCTCGAACTACTAACCTCTTCATTGTACTACCTACCCCATCGCAAGGTCCTTTACCATGAGCAGTTACCCAAAAGTGCCACTCTGCCTCTATACCAAAATCATTTTTATGGGAACATAAATTGGCAAAGTTTTGCTTGTTTTTATACTGGGCAGCTGAACCATCAGAAGTACATTATTTTCTTTAGCTTCACAACAAATGTTGTTTTCAAAAAGTTTATAAGCTTTTTCTGGAAGCAATAGACTGCAACTGTATGGTGTTCCAGACAATCTGAAATGACAACAGACGTTAGATGCTCAATTTTATCTTCCAGCTTGTAATGTACAACAAATAAGTGAATATATGCTT